>CAXKWD010000012.1:19471979-20740312 GCA_964059195.1 Ectobius pallidus
GTGATATATTATTAAGAATTTAACAAATGCAAATCTGTTATCCTGACAACATATCGAATTACATACTTCATATACGACTTTGGAATAGTTAGCCATGACACAATCGTTCGCATTTAAGCTTAGACGTACGATGATAATAATGAAGTAAATTGGAAGATTTAATTGTCAAACTATTCAGTGTTTATTTCGTTCATCAAGTTGAATACTGTTATATACAGAAGATATAAACTCTGAAATAATTAGCCCTCCATACATTAAGTGGAGTTTTTCGCCACTGTATTTTGTGAAATGTTGACATAATTATTTTAAGAATGTCTTATATCAGTGTATACGAGTTTTAATTAAGGTTAAGTGTCAAACTTTAGACCTTTGTTCTTCCGTAAGTCCTGCTTAATGAATCGATCTGCAGCTTAATTCAGAAATCGATAACAAAAATAACTTATTCTCTGCAAATCATAATGCCAATTAACATTTTACTGATTAAACCATAAGCATACTGGCACTTTGTTACTTCAGTTTACCTGATTTTATTTAAACATAAATTTATACAAAATATTTATCAAGTTTTTTTATGCTATAACTGTTAATAAAACTCTTCAATAAATTTATGTAGGCCTACATTTTTGGGTGTGAGACTGGGCTGCCCGTTGAATTACCTGATGCACTTCATACCGTTTGTGGTGAAAGTACGAGTACAATGTAGTAAATAATGTCCCTAATACCACAAAGTTAGTAGATCGCAGTGTCCAAAGTCTTTCTAATGTTTTACGAAAAATGTCGGTATATTTCTACAAGAATGCACCAAGAGGGTGATTTCTTGAATGTGGTGTAGCTGGTGTTGATTATCATAAAATATAGTGATCAGGTGGCTTTTCGAGGTGAAGTTATGCATCCTGGTTTACACACGAATCGAATCTGATGTGATGGATCATGAACTCTTTGTTGTTACTTGGTTTATAGGCTATCGAAATGATCTAATTTTCTTATATGTATACCGGGAATTCATATTACAAACTTGTAGGGCTAATAGAGGGAACTTAGTAGACAATATTTCGAATAGGAACCCATGTCCAAAAACGTACCGTTTCCGTGCTAAAGCCATTACAATGTGTCGGATTTGCCAGTGTTGTTTTGCAACCGGAGAGGCAGTACATGACGTCAGAAGAGCACCATGTGAAATGAGGTGTGACGTAAGGTACAGAAGTAAATGACGTTTGGTTCATTACAGATGAAAGTCAAATCTTTTGGAAACAATACCAAAGGTAACAATCCCGATAACACTTGTGTCAACAGTGGAAAAAACAAATTTGTTTCTTTATTCTGAACTGGATGTGTCCCATACGAAACTGCTCACTACAACAGAGGCTCGATGTGACGACCACCGACGTCGTTTCCCACAAAGTACCGACTAATCATGTTCCGGCACACTCGTTCCATCACAACTGGTGTCCCGTTAATCTCTTGTGCAGCGACCATCACTCGTGCCAGCAGTTCTTCCTCGGCCTCTACAGGAGTCTCGTACACCATACTCTTCATACGACCCCAGAAGAAATAGTCCAATGGCATTGTAATGGCTGTAGCATGGGAATGGTACGTTTCCGGACATGGGGTCCTATTCGAAATATTGTCTACTAAGTCCCCTCTACTAGCCCTAGAAGTTTGAAATATAAATTTCCGAACACCTGGTATATCATATGTAACTTATACATGTAAGTTATAATGATTTCCATGTGATTTTTTTACATATAACAATTATAATGATTAAAATCCATAAGAACAAAAGAAATTAATTTCAGTAATTATATAATCGATTTAAGTAAGTAAGTAAGTAAATAAGTAGGTAAGAGAGCAGTACAGCTCTGTTGTTTTCTTATTTTTAATTTTCAGAAGAGGGCCGTTCTATGTCTTCTACGGGAGAAGTACGATCTGAAGAAGCTAGGCTATATGCTAGAAAGTAAATTTGAAACATCGATCATTTCTAGCAAAGCTGGAGATCATATAATTGAAATATCATCACGTATGCATTGCCTCGATACAACAAATTGGTAAAGTGTTTAGCAGCATCATTACCATTCACACAATTTGCCTTTCAGATACAAGCACAGTGTACATCATTAGTACATAACACCGCTCTATTAGACTGCTTGCCATCGCGATCCTATTCATATTATTCATATTTCAGTACCTAGTAACCAAGTACAGAGGGCGTGCATCCTGAAAACGGCTAGCGGTTTGTCTGCCACTGAATAATGAACCATGTAGCATTCGCAGTGGATCTAGTTATTACTCCCAATGTGCATCTATCAATATTCATGTACGTGAAAATGCTGAGTTCACATTCCACCAAAACAGATATCAGTCAACGTTTCATATTATGTGAAGAACATTCTGCATTTATTAATTTATTTATTTATTATTATTATTAGGGACCGGATTCTTAGGGTTTTACCTATTTTTTCCCTTACTTCCGAAACAAAAAGCGCTCATACACTTTTTCAAATCATGTCCATAGGATTCACCCACATTAATTCTGTGGCACCTAAAAATACCTAAAAGGGGTATAAAAACCTAAATATACCTAAACGGGATATCTAATTTATGCTCCTTTTTTGTCTGTTTTGTTTGTCAGTTGAGAAATCGATATTTTGCGGGGAGAGAATAATTTTTGTCGGATAGAAATTAATACCACCAGCGTTTCATTCAACACATTGTCGTCTAGAATGGACAGTATCAAGAGAGTACCGGCGTATCCCTTTTAAAATATTCACTGCTACTTTTGAATGTTTATGCTTTCTTTCTTCAATTGTATAATATTGTCTTAAAGCAAATTTACACTAATTTAAGTCGATTTTGTTAAGTTAAAATTTACTAGTATTATGTATTGAATCCTATGTAGCACATTCAAATTCATTAAACCAATTATTCTACCCGAAAACGATATTTTGGACAAAAAACCTAAAAAAAACTATTTCATCAAATGGAAAACCTAAAACAGTGTTTTTAAAAACCTAAAAATCCGGTCCCTATTTATGAGATTGTGTGGGGGACGGAAAAATCTCTGTCCGTCTGTCTGTCTGTCCGTGTGTCTGTACGTGCCATAACTCAAATACGCTTTATCGGATTTTTATGAAACTTGCTGTACGCATTTATGACGTTCATGGAAAGAACCATATTGATATTGAATCAAATCGGTTCACCGGTACCGGAGTAATGCCCAATTTAGTGCTTATTTTAATAGATTATATTAGAAAGGCGCCTTAACTCAAACACCCTTTATCAGATTTTCATGAAACTTGGTATACACATTTACGACGTACATAAAAAGTCATTTATTGAATTTGGACCTAATCAGTTGACCGGTACCGGAGTAAAACCCAATTTAGTGTCTATCTTAAAGTCGCGATAACTCAAATACGCTTCATCGGATTTTTATGATACTTGGTATACGCATTTATAATGTCCATGGAAAGACGTCTATTGATATTCGACCAAATCGGTTAGCCGGTACCGCAATAATGCCAAATTTAGTGCCTTTTATGGTAATATATCAGAAAGTCGTGATAACTCAATAATATGCTTTATCGGATTTTCATGAAACTTTATATACCCATCTAGTATAATGTACATGGGAAGACGTCTATTGATACTGGACCAAATCGGTTGACCGGTGCCGGAGTAAAACCCAATTTAGTGTATATTTTTAAGACGCGGCAACTCAAATACGCTTTATAGGATTTTCATGAAACTTTATATACACGTTTATAATGTCCATGGGAAGATGTCTATTGATAATGTACAAAATCGGTTGACCGGTATCGGAGTAATGCCCAATTTAGTGCCTACTTAATGGTGATATATTATTAAGAATTTAACAAATGCAAATCTGTTATCCTGACAACATATCGAATTACATACTTCATATACGACTTTGGAATAGTTAGCCATGACACAATCGTTCGCATTTAAGCTTAGACGTACGATGATAATAATGAAGTAAATTGGAAGATTTAATTGTCAAACTATTCAGTGTTTATTTCGTTCATCAAGTTGAATACTGTTATATACAGAAGATATAAACTCTGAAATAATTAGCCCTCCATACATTAAGTGGAGTTTTTCGCCACTGTATTTTGTGAAATGTTGACATAATTATTTTAAGAATGTCTTATATCAGTGTATACGAGTTTTAATTAAGGTTAAGTGTCAAACTTTAGACCTTTGTTCTTCCGTAAGTCCTGCTTAATGAATCGATCTGCAGCTTAATTCAGAAATCGATAACAAAAATAACTTATTCTCTGCAAATCATAATGCCAATTAACATTTTACTGATTAAACATAAGCATACTGGCACTTTGTTACTTCAGTTTACCTGATTTTATTTAAACATAAATTTATACAAAATATTTATCAAGTTTTTTTATGCTATAACTGTTAATAAAACTCTTCAATAAATTTATGTAGGCCTACATTTTTGGGTGTGAGACTGGGCTGCCGTTGAATTACCTGATGCACTTCATACCGTTTGTGGTGAAAGTACGAGTACAATGTAGTAAATAATGTCCCTAATACCACAAAGTTAGTAGATCGCAGTGTCCAAAGTCTTTCTAATGTTTTACGAAAAATGTCGGTATATTTCTACAAGAATGCACCAAGAGGGTGATTTCTTGAATGTGGTGTAGCTGGTGTTGATTATCATAAAATATAGTGATCAGGTGGCTTTTCGAGGTGAAGTTATGCATCCTGGTTTACACACGAATCGAATCTGATGTGATGGATCATGAACTCTTTGTTGTTACTTGGTTTATAGGCTATCGAAATGATCTAATTTTCTTATATGTATACCGGGAATTCATATTACAAACTTGTAGGGCTAATAGAGGGAACTTAGTAGACAATATTTCGAATAGGAACCCATGTCCAAAAACGTACCGTTTCCGTGCTAAAGCCATTACAATGTGTCGGATTTGCCAGTGTTGTTTTGCAACCGGAGAGGCAGTACATGACGTCAGAAGAGCACCATGTGAAATGAGGTGTGACGTAAGGTACAGAAGTAAATGACGTTTGGTTCATTACAGATGAAAGTCAAATCTTTTGGAAACAATACCAAAGGTAACAATCCCGATAACACTTGTGTCAACAGTGGAAAAAACAAATTTGTTTCTTTATTCTGAACTGGATGTGTCCCATACGAAACTGCTCACTACAACAGAGGCTCGATGTGACGACCACCGACGTCGTTTCCCACAAAGTACCGACTAATCATGTTCCGGCACACTCGTTCCATCACAACTGGTGTCCCGTTAATCTCTTGTGCAGCGACCATCACTCGTGCCAGCAGTTCTTCCTCGGCCTCTACAGGAGTCTCGTACACCATACTCTTCATACGACCCCAGAAGAAATAGTCCAATGGCATTGTAATGGCTGTAGCATGGGAATGGTACGTTTCCGGACATGGGGTCCTATTCGAAATATTGTCTACTAAGTCCCCTCTACTAGCCCTAGAAGTTTGAAATATAAATTTCCGAACACCTGGTATATCATATGTAACTTATACATGTAAGTTATAATGATTTCCATGTGATTTTTTTACATATAACAATTATAATGATTAAAATCCATAAGAACAAAAGAAATTAATTTCAGTAATTATATAATCGATTTAAGTAAGTAAGTAAGTAAATAAGTAGGTAAGAGAGCAGTACAGCTCTGTTGTTTTCTTATTTTTAATTTTCAGAAGAGGGCCGTTCTATGTCTTCTACGGGAGAAGTACGATCTGAAGAAGCTAGGCTATATGCTAGAAAGTAAATTTGAAACATCGATCATTTCTAGCAAAGCTGGAGATCATATAATTGAAATATCATCACGTATGCATTGCCTCGATACAACAAATTGGTAAAGTGTTTAGCAGCATCATTACCATTCACACAATTTGCCTTTCAGATACAAGCACAGTGTACATCATTAGTACATAACACCGCTCTATTAGACTGCTTGCCATCGCGATCCTATTCATATTATTCATATTTCAGTACCTAGTAACCAAGTACAGAGGGCGTGCATCCTGAAAACGGCTAGCGGTTTGTCTGCCACTGAATAATGAACCATGTAGCATTCGCAGTGGATCTAGTTATTACTCCCAATGTGCATCTATCAATATTCATGTACGTGAAAATGCTGAGTTCACATTCCACCAAAACAGATATCAGTCAACGTTTCATATTATGTGAAGAACATTCTGCATTTATTAATTTATTTATTTATTATTATTATTAGGGACCGGATTCTTAGGTTTTTACCTATTTTTTCCCTTACTTCCGAAACAAAAAGCGCTCATACACTTTTTCAAATCATGTCCATAGGATTCACCCACATTAATTCTGTGGCACCTAAAAATACCTAAAAGGGGTATAAAAACCTAAATATACCTAAACGGGATATCTAATTTATGCTCCTTTTTTGTCTGTTTTGTTTGTCAGTTGAGAAATCGATATTTTGCGGGGAGAGAATAATTTTTGTCGGATAGAAATTAATACCACCAGCGTTTCATTCAACACATTGTCGTCTAGAATGGACAGTATCAAGAGAGTACCGGCGTATCCCTTTTAAAATATTCACTGCTACTTTTGAATGTTTATGCTTTCTTTCTTCAATTGTATAATATTGTCTTAAAGCAAATTTACACTAATTTAAGTCGATTTTGTTAAGTTAAAATTTACTAGTATTATGTATTGAATCCTATGTAGCACATTCAAATTCATTAAACCAATTATTCTACCCGAAAACGATATTTTGGACAAAAAACCTAAAAAAAACTATTTCATCAAATGGAAAACCTAAAACAGTGTTTTTAAAAACCTAAAAATCCGGTCCCTATTTATGAGATTGTGTGGGGGACGGAAAAATCTCTGTCCGTCTGTCTGTCTGTCCGTGTGTCTGTACGTGCCATAACTCAAATACGCTTTATCGGATTTTTATGAAACTTGCTGTACGCATTTATGACGTTCATGGAAAGAACCATATTGATATTGAATCAAATCGGTTCACCGGTACCGGAGTAATGCCCAATTTAGTGCTTATTTTAATAGATTATATTAGAAAGGCGCCTTAACTCAAACACCCTTTATCAGATTTTCATGAAACTTGGTATACACATTTACGACGTACATAAAAAGTCATTTATTGAATTTGGACCTAATCAGTTGACCGGTACCGGAGTAAAACCCAATTTAGTGTCTATCTTAAAGTCGCGATAACTCAAATACGCTTCATCGGATTTTTATGATACTTGGTATACGCATTTATAATGTCCATGGAAAGACGTCTATTGATATTCGACCAAATCGGTTAGCCGGTACCGCAATAATGCCAAATTTAGTGCCTTTTATGGTAATATATCAGAAAGTCGTGATAACTCAATAATATGCTTTATCGGATTTTCATGAAACTTTATATACCCATCTAGTATAATGTACATGGGAAGACGTCTATTGATACTGGACCAAATCGGTTGACCGGTGCCGGAGTAAAACCCAATTTAGTGTATATTTTTAAGACGCGGCAACTCAAATACGCTTTATAGGATTTTCATGAAACTTTATATACACGTTTATAATGTCCATGGGAAGATGTCTATTGATAATGTACAAAATCGGTTGACCGGTATCGGAGTAATGCCCAATTTAGTGCCTACTTAATGGTGATATATTATTAAGAATTTAACAAATGCAAATCTGTTATCCTGACAACATATCGAATTACATACTTCATATACGACTTTGGAATAGTTAGCCATGACACAATCGTTCGCATTTAAGCTTAGACGTACGATGATAATAATGAAGTAAATTGGAAGATTTAATTGTCAAACTATTCAGTGTTTATTTCGTTCATCAAGTTGAATACTGTTATATACAGAAGATATAAACTCTGAAATAATTAGCCCTCCATACATTAAGTGGAGTTTTTCGCCACTGTATTTTGTGAAATGTTGACATAATTATTTTAAGAATGTCTTATATCAGTGTATACGAGTTTTAATTAAGGTTAAGTGTCAAACTTTAGACCTTTGTTCTTCCGTAAGTCCTGCTTAATGAATCGATCTGCAGCTTAATTCAGAAATCGATAACAAAAATAACTTATTCTCTGCAAATCATAATGCCAATTAACATTTTACTGATTAAACATAAGCATACTGGCACTTTGTTACTTCAGTTTACCTGATTTTATTTAAACATAAATTTATACAAAATATTTATCAAGTTTTTTTATGCTATAACTGTTAATAAAACTCTTCAATAAATTTATGTAGGCCTACATTTTTGGGTGTGAGACTGGGCTGCCGTTGAATTACCTGATGCACTTCATACCGTTTGTGGTGAAAGTACGAGTACAATGTAGTAAATAATGTCCCTAATACCACAAAGTTAGTAGATCGCAGTGTCCAAAGTCTTTCTAATGTTTTACGAAAAATGTCGGTATATTTCTACAAGAATGCACCAAGAGGGTGATTTCTTGAATGTGGTGTAGCTGGTGTTGATTATCATAAAATATAGTGATCAGGTGGCTTTTCGAGGTGAAGTTATGCATCCTGGTTTACACACGAATCGAATCTGATGTGATGGATCATGAACTCTTTGTTGTTACTTGGTTTATAGGCTATCGAAATGATCTAATTTTCTTATATGTATACCGGGAATTCATATTACAAACTTGTAGGGCTAATAGAGGGAACTTAGTAGACAATATTTCGAATAGGAACCCATGTCCAAAAACGTACCGTTTCCGTGCTAAAGCCATTACAATGTGTCGGATTTGCCAGTGTTGTTTTGCAACCGGAGAGGCAGTACATGACGTCAGAAGAGCACCATGTGAAATGAGGTGTGACGTAAGGTACAGAAGTAAATGACGTTTGGTTCATTACAGATGAAAGTCAAATCTTTTGGAAACAATACCAAAGGTAACAATCCCGATAACACTTGTGTCAACAGTGGAAAAAACAAATTTGTTTCTTTATTCTGAACTGGATGTGTCCCATACGAAACTGCTCACTACAACAGAGGCTCGATGTGACGACCACCGACGTCGTTTCCCACAAAGTACCGACTAATCATGTTCCGGCACACTCGTTCCATCACAACTGGTGTCCCGTTAATCTCTTGTGCAGCGACCATCACTCGTGCCAGCAGTTCTTCCTCGGCCTCTACAGGAGTCTCGTACACCATACTCTTCATACGACCCCAGAAGAAATAGTCCAATGGCATTGTAATGGCTGTAGCATGGGAATGGTACGTTTCCGGACATGGGGTCCTATTCGAAATATTGTCTACTAAGTCCCCTCTACTAGCCCTAGAAGTTTGAAATATAAATTTCCGAACACCTGGTATATCATATGTAACTTATACATGTAAGTTATAATGATTTCCATGTGATTTTTTTACATATAACAATTATAATGATTAAAATCCATAAGAACAAAAGAAATTAATTTCAGTAATTATATAATCGATTTAAGTAAGTAAGTAAGTAAATAAGTAGGTAAGAGAGCAGTACAGCTCTGTTGTTTTCTTATTTTTAATTTTCAGAAGAGGGCCGTTCTATGTCTTCTACGGGAGAAGTACGATCTGAAGAAGCTAGGCTATATGCTAGAAAGTAAATTTGAAACATCGATCATTTCTAGCAAAGCTGGAGATCATATAATTGAAATATCATCACGTATGCATTGCCTCGATACAACAAATTGGTAAAGTGTTTAGCAGCATCATTACCATTCACACAATTTGCCTTTCAGATACAAGCACAGTGTACATCATTAGTACATAACACCGCTCTATTAGACTGCTTGCCATCGCGATCCTATTCATATTATTCATATTTCAGTACCTAGTAACCAAGTACAGAGGGCGTGCATCCTGAAAACGGCTAGCGGTTTGTCTGCCACTGAATAATGAACCATGTAGCATTCGCAGTGGATCTAGTTATTACTCCCAATGTGCATCTATCAATATTCATGTACGTGAAAATGCTGAGTTCACATTCCACCAAAACAGATATCAGTCAACGTTTCATATTATGTGAAGAACATTCTGCATTTATTAATTTATTTATTTATTATTATTATTAGGGACCGGATTCTTAGGTTTTTACCTATTTTTTCCCTTACTTCCGAAACAAAAAGCGCTCATACACTTTTTCAAATCATGTCCATAGGATTCACCCACATTAATTCTGTGGCACCTAAAAATACCTAAAAGGGGTATAAAAACCTAAATATACCTAAACGGGATATCTAATTTATGCTCCTTTTTTGTCTGTTTTGTTTGTCAGTTGAGAAATCGATATTTTGCGGGGAGAGAATAATTTTTGTCGGATAGAAATTAATACCACCAGCGTTTCATTCAACACATTGTCGTCTAGAATGGACAGTATCAAGAGAGTACCGGCGTATCCCTTTTAAAATATTCACTGCTACTTTTGAATGTTTATGCTTTCTTTCTTCAATTGTATAATATTGTCTTAAAGCAAATTTACACTAATTTAAGTCGATTTTGTTAAGTTAAAATTTACTAGTATTATGTATTGAATCCTATGTAGCACATTCAAATTCATTAAACCAATTATTCTACCCGAAAACGATATTTTGGACAAAAAACCTAAAAAAAACTATTTCATCAAATGGAAAACCTAAAACAGTGTTTTTAAAAACCTAAAAATCCGGTCCCTATTTATGAGATTGTGTGGGGGACGGAAAAATCTCTGTCCGTCTGTCTGTCTGTCCGTGTGTCTGTACGTGCCATAACTCAAATACGCTTTATCGGATTTTTATGAAACTTGCTGTACGCATTTATGACGTTCATGGAAAGAACCATATTGATATTGAATCAAATCGGTTCACCGGTACCGGAGTAATGCCCAATTTAGTGCTTATTTTAATAGATTATATTAGAAAGGCGCCTTAACTCAAACACCCTTTATCAGATTTTCATGAAACTTGGTATACACATTTACGACGTACATAAAAAGTCATTTATTGAATTTGGACCTAATCAGTTGACCGGTACCGGAGTAAAACCCAATTTAGTGTCTATCTTAAAGTCGCGATAACTCAAATACGCTTCATCGGATTTTTATGATACTTGGTATACGCATTTATAATGTCCATGGAAAGACGTCTATTGATATTCGACCAAATCGGTTAGCCGGTACCGCAATAATGCCAAATTTAGTGCCTTTTATGGTAATATATCAGAAAGTCGTGATAACTCAATAATATGCTTTATCGGATTTTCATGAAACTTTATATACCCATCTAGTATAATGTACATGGGAAGACGTCTATTGATACTGGACCAAATCGGTTGACCGGTGCCGGAGTAAAACCCAATTTAGTGTATATTTTTAAGACGCGGCAACTCAAATACGCTTTATAGGATTTTCATGAAACTTTATATACACGTTTATAATGTCCATGGGAAGATGTCTATTGATAATGTACAAAATCGGTTGACCGGTATCGGAGTAATGCCCAATTTAGTGCCTACTTAATGGTGATATATTATTAAGAATTTAACAAATGCAAATCTGTTATCCTGACAACATATCGAATTACATACTTCATATACGACTTTGGAATAGTTAGCCATGACACAATCGTTCGCATTTAAGCTTAGACGTACGATGATAATAATGAAGTAAATTGGAAGATTTAATTGTCAAACTATTCAGTGTTTATTTCGTTCATCAAGTTGAATACTGTTATATACAGAAGATATAAACTCTGAAATAATTAGCCCTCCATACATTAAGTGGAGTTTTTCGCCACTGTATTTTGTGAAATGTTGACATAATTATTTTAAGAATGTCTTATATCAGTGTATACGAGTTTTAATTAAGGTTAAGTGTCAAACTTTAGACCTTTGTTCTTCCGTAAGTCCTGCTTAATGAATCGATCTGCAGCTTAATTCAGAAATCGATAACAAAAATAACTTATTCTCTGCAAATCATAATGCCAATTAACATTTTACTGATTAAACATAAGCATACTGGCACTTTGTTACTTCAGTTTACCTGATTTTATTTAAACATAAATTTATACAAAATATTTATCAAGTTTTTTTATGCTATAACTGTTAATAAAACTCTTCAATAAATTTATGTAGGCCTACATTTTTGGGTGTGAGACTGGGCTGCCGTTGAATTACCTGATGCACTTCATACCGTTTGTGGTGAAAGTACGAGTACAATGTAGTAAATAATGTCCCTAATACCACAAAGTTAGTAGATCGCAGTGTCCAAAGTCTTTCTAATGTTTTACGAAAAATGTCGGTATATTTCTACAAGAATGCACCAAGAGGGTGATTTCTTGAATGTGGTGTAGCTGGTGTTGATTATCATAAAATATAGTGATCAGGTGGCTTTTCGAGGTGAAGTTATGCATCCTGGTTTACACACGAATCGAATCTGATGTGATGGATCATGAACTCTTTGTTGTTACTTGGTTTATAGGCTATCGAAATGATCTAATTTTCTTATATGTATACCGGGAATTCATATTACAAACTTGTAGGGCTAATAGAGGGAACTTAGTAGACAATATTTCGAATAGGAACCCATGTCCAAAAACGTACCGTTTCCGTGCTAAAGCCATTACAATGTGTCGGATTTGCCAGTGTTGTTTTGCAACCGGAGAGGCAGTACATGACGTCAGAAGAGCACCATGTGAAATGAGGTGTGACGTAAGGTACAGAAGTAAATGACGTTTGGTTCATTACAGATGAAAGTCAAATCTTTTGGAAACAATACCAAAGGTAACAATCCCGATAACACTTGTGTCAACAGTGGAAAAAACAAATTTGTTTCTTTATTCTGAACTGGATGTGTCCCATACGAAACTGCTCACTACAACAGAGGCTCGATGTGACGACCACCGACGTCGTTTCCCACAAAGTACCGACTAATCATGTTCCGGCACACTCGTTCCATCACAACTGGTGTCCCGTTAATCTCTTGTGCAGCGACCATCACTCGTGCCAGCAGTTCTTCCTCGGCCTCTACAGGAGTCTCGTACACCATACTCTTCATACGACCCCAGAAGAAATAGTCCAATGGCATTGTAATGGCTGTAGCATGGGAATGGTACGTTTCCGGACATGGGGTCCTATTCGAAATATTGTCTACTAAGTCCCCTCTACTAGCCCTAGAAGTTTGAAATATAAATTTCCGAACACCTGGTATATCATATGTAACTTATACATGTAAGTTATAATGATTTCCATGTGATTTTTTTACATATAACAATTATAATGATTAAAATCCATAAGAACAAAAGAAATTAATTTCAGTAATTATATAATCGATTTAAGTAAGTAAGTAAGTAAATAAGTAGGTAAGAGAGCAGTACAGCTCTGTTGTTTTCTTATTTTTAATTTTCAGAAGAGGGCCGTTCTATGTCTTCTACGGGAGAAGTACGATCTGAAGAAGCTAGGCTATATGCTAGAAAGTAAATTTGAAACATCGATCATTTCTAGCAAAGCTGGAGATCATATAATTGAAATATCATCACGTATGCATTGCCTCGATACAACAAATTGGTAAAGTGTTTAGCAGCATCATTACCATTCACACAATTTGCCTTTCAGATACAAGCACAGTGTACATCATTAGTACATAACACCGCTCTATTAGACTGCTTGCCATCGCGATCCTATTCATATTATTCATATTTCAGTACCTAGTAACCAAGTACAGAGGGCGTGCATCCTGAAAACGGCTAGCGGTTTGTCTGCCACTGAATAATGAACCATGTAGCATTCGCAGTGGATCTAGTTATTACTCCCAATATGCATCTATCAATATTCATGTACGTGAAAATGCTGAGTTCACATTCCACCAAAACAGATATCAGTCAACGTTTCATATTATGTGAAGAACATTCTGCATTTATTAATTTATTTATTTATTATTATTATTAGGGACCGGATTCTTAGGTTTTTACCTATTTTTTCCCTTACTTCCGAAACAAAAAGCGCTCATACACTTTTTCAAATCATGTCCATAGGATTCACCCACATTAATTCTGTGGCACCTAAAAATACCTAAAAGGGGTATAAAAACCTAAATATACCTAAACGGGATATCTAATTTATGCTCCTTTTTTGTCTGTTTTGTTTGTCAGTTGAGAAATCGATATTTTGCGGGGAGAGAATAATTTTTGTCGGATAGAAATTAATACCACCAGCGTTTCATTCAACACATTGTCGTCTAGAATGGACAGTATCAAGAGAGTACCGGCGTATCCCTTTTAAAATATTCACTGCTACTTTTGAATGTTTATGCTTTCTTTCTTCAATTGTATAATATTGTCTTAAAGCAAATTTACACTAATTTAAGTCGATTTTGTTAAGTTAAAATTTACTAGTATTATGTATTGAATCCTATGTAGCACATTCAAATTCATTAAACCAATTATTCTACCCGAAAACGATATTTTGGACAAAAAACCTAAAAAAAACTATTTCATCAAATGGAAAACCTAAAACAGTGTTTTTAAAAACCTAAAAATCCGGTCCCTATTTATGAGATTGTGTGGGGGACGGAAAAATCTCTGTCCGTCTGTCTGTCTGTCCGTGTGTCTGTACGTGCCATAACTCAAATACGCTTTATCGGATTTTTATGAAACTTGCTGTACGCATTTATGACGTTCATGGAAAGAACCATATTGATATTGAATCAAATCGGTTCACCGGTACCGGAGTAATGCCCAATTTAGTGCTTATTTTAATAGATTATATTAGAAAGGCGCCTTAACTCAAACACCCTTTATCAGATTTTCATGAAACTTGGTATACACATTTACGACGTACATAAAAAGTCATTTATTGAATTTGGACCTAATCAGTTGACCGGTACCGGAGTAAAACCCAATTTAGTGTCTATCTTAAAGTCGCGATAACTCAAATACGCTTCATCGGATTTTTATGATACTTGGTATACGCATTTATAATGTCCATGGAAAGACGTCTATTGATATTCGACCAAATCGGTTAGCCGGTACCGCAATAATGCCAAATTTAGTGCCTTTTATGGTAATATATCAGAAAGTCGTGATAACTCAATAATATGCTTTATCGGATTTTCATGAAACTTTATATACCCATCTAGTATAATGTACATGGGAAGACGTCTATTGATACTGGACCAAATCGGTTGACCGGTGCCGGAGTAAAACCCAATTTAGTGTATATTTTTAAGACGCGGCAACTCAAATACGCTTTATAGGATTTTCATGAAACTTTATATACACGTTTATAATGTCCATGGGAAGATGTCTATTGATAATGTACAAAATCGGTTGACCGGTATCGGAGTAATGCCCAATTTAGTGCCTACTTAATGGTGATATATTATTAAGAATTTAACAAATGCAAATCTGTTATCCTGACAACATATCGAATTACATACTTCATATACGACTTTGGAATAGTTAGCCATGACACAATCGTTCGCATTTAAGCTTAGACGTACGATGATAATAATGAAGTAAATTGGAAGATTTAATTGTCAAACTATTCAGTGTTTATTTCGTTCATCAAGTTGAATACTGTTATATACAGAAGATATAAACTCTGAAATAATTAGCCCTCCATACATTAAGTGGAGTTTTTCGCCACTGTATTTTGTGAAATGTTGACATAATTATTTTAAGAATGTCTTATATCAGTGTATACGAGTTTTAATTAAGGTTAAGTGTCAAACTTTAGACCTTTGTTCTTCCGTAAGTCCTGCTTAATGAATCGATCTGCAGCTTAATTCAGAAATCGATAACAAAAATAACTTATTCTCTGCAAATCATAATGCCAATTAACATTTTACTGATTAAACATAAGCATACTGGCACTTTGTTACTTCAGTTTACCTGATTTTATTTAAACATAAATTTATACAAAATATTTATCAAGTTTTTTTATGCTATAACTGTTAATAAAACTCTTCAATAAATTTATGTAGGCCTACATTTTTGGGTGTGAGACTGGGCTGCCGTTGAATTACCTGATGCACTTCATACCGTTTGTGGTGAAAGTACGAGTACAATGTAGTAAATAATGTCCCTAATACCACAAAGTTAGTAGATCGCAGTGTCCAAAGTCTTTCTAATGTTTTACGAAAAATGTCGGTATATTTCTACAAGAATGCACCAAGAGGGTGATTTCTTGAATGTGGTGTAGCTGGTGTTGATTATCATAAAATATAGTGATCAGGTGGCTTTTCGAGGTGAAGTTATGCATCCTGGTTTACACACGAATCGAATCTGATGTGATGGATCATGAACTCTTTGTTGTTACTTGGTTTATAGGCTATCGAAATGATCTAATTTTCTTATATGTATACCGGGAATTCATATTACAAACTTGTAGGGCTAATAGAGGGAACTTAGTAGACAATATTTCGAATAGGAACCCATGTCCAAAAACGTACCGTTTCCGTGCTAAAGCCATTACAATGTGTCGGATTTGCCAGTGTTGTTTTGCAACCGGAGAGGCAGTACATGACGTCAGAAGAGCACCATGTGAAATGAGGTGTGACGTAAGGTACAGAAGTAAATGACGTTTGGTTCATTACAGATGAAAGTCAAATCTTTTGGAAACAATACCAAAGGTAACAATCCCGATAACACTTGTGTCAACAGTGGAAAAAACAAATTTGTTTCTTTATTCTGAACTGGATGTGTCCCATACGAAACTGCTCACTACAACAGAGGCTCGATGTGACGACCACCGACGTCGTTTCCCACAAAGTACCGACTAATCATGTTCCGGCACACTCGTTCCATCACAACTGGTGTCCCGTTAATCTCTTGTGCAGCGACCATCACTCGTGCCAGCAGTTCTTCCTCGGCCTCTACAGGAGTCTCGTACACCATACTCTTCATACGACCCCAGAAGAAATAGTCCAATGGCATTGTAATGGCTGTAGCATGGGAATGGTACGTTTCCGGACATGGGGTCCTATTCGAAATATTGTCTACTAAGTCCCCTCTACTAGCCCTAGAAGTTTGAAATATAAATTTCCGAACACCTGGTATATCATATGTAACTTATACATGTAAGTTATAATGATTTCCATGTGATTTTTTTACATATAACAATTATAATGATTAAAATCCATAAGAACAAAAGAAATTAATTTCAGTAATTATATAATCGATTTAAGTAAGTAAGTAAGTAAATAAGTAGGTAAGAGAGCAGTACAGCTCTGTTGTTTTCTTATTTTTAATTTTCAGAAGAGGGCCGTTCTATGTCTTCTACGGGAGAAGTACGATCTGAAGAAGCTAGGCTATATGCTAGAAAGTAAATTTGAAACATCGATCATTTCTAGCAAAGCTGGAGATCATATAATTGAAATATCATCACGTATGCATTGCCTCGATACAACAAATTGGTAAAGTGTTTAGCAGCATCATTACCATTCACACAATTTGCCTTTCAGATACAAGCACAGTGTACATCATTAGTACATAACACCGCTCTATTAGACTGCTTGCCATCGCGATCCTATTCATATTATTCATATTTCAGTACCTAGTAACCAAGTACAGAGGGCGTGCATCCTGAAAACGGCTAGCGGTTTGTCTGCCACTGAATAATGAACCATGTAGCATTCGCAGTGGATCTAGTTATTACTCCCAATGTGCATCTATCAATATTCATGTACGTGAAAATGCTGAGTTCACATTCCACCAAAACAGATATCAGTCAACGTTTCATATTATGTGAAGAACATTCTGCATTTATTAATTTATTTATTTATTATTATTATTAGGGACCGGATTCTTAGGTTTTTACCTATTTTTTCCCTTACTTCCGAAACAAAAAGCGCTCATACACTTTTTCAAATCATGTCCATAGGATTCACCCACATTAATTCTGTGGCACCTAAAAATACCTAAAAGGGGTATAAAAACCTAAATATACCTAAACGGGATATCTAATTTATGCTCCTTTTTTGTCTGTTTTGTTTGTCAGTTGAGAAATCGATATTTTGCGGGGAGAGAATAATTTTTGTCGGATAGAAATTAATACCACCAGCGTTTCATTCAACACATTGTCGTCTAGAATGGACAGTATCAAGAGAGTACCGGCGTATCCCTTTTAAAATATTCACTGCTACTTTTGAATGTTTATGCTTTCTTTCTTCAATTGTATAATATTGTCTTAAAGCAAATTTACACTAATTTAAGTCGATTTTGTTAAGTTAAAATTTACTAGTATTATGTATTGAATCCTATGTAGCACATTCAAATTCATTAAACCAATTATTCTACCCGAAAACGATATTTTGGACAAAAAACCTAAAAAAAACTATTTCATCAAATGGAAAACCTAAAACAGTGTTTTTAAAAACCTAAAAATCCGGTCCCTATTTATGAGATTGTGTGGGGGACGGAAAAATCTCTGTCCGTCTGTCTGTCTGTCCGTGTGTCTGTACGTGCCATAACTCAAATACGCTTTATCGGATTTTTATGAAACTTGCTGTACGCATTTATGACGTTCATGGAAAGAACCATATTGATATTGAATCAAATCGGTTCACCGGTACCGGAGTAATGCCCAATTTAGTGCTTATTTTAATAGATTATATTAGAAAGGCGCCTTAACTCAAACACCCTTTATCAGATTTTCATGAAACTTGGTATACACATTTACGACGTACATAAAAAGTCATTTATTGAATTTGGACCTAATCAGTTGACCGGTACCGGAGTAAAACCCAATTTAGTGTCTATCTTAAAGTCGCGATAACTCAAATACGCTTCATCGGATTTTTATGATACTTGGTATACGCATTTATAATGTCCATGGAAAGACGTCTATTGATATTCGACCAAATCGGTTAGCCGGTACCGCAATAATGCCAAATTTAGTGCCTTTTATGGTAATATATCAGAAAGTCGTGATAACTCAATAATATGCTTTATCGGATTTTCATGAAACTTTATATACCCATCTAGTATAATGTACATGGGAAGACGTCTATTGATACTGGACCAAATCGGTTGACCGGTGCCGGAGTAAAACCCAATTTAGTGTATATTTTTAAGACGCGGCAACTCAAATACGCTTTATAGGATTTTCATGAAACTTTATATACACGTTTATAATGTCCATGGGAAGATGTCTATTGATAATGTACAAAATCGGTTGACCGGTATCGGAGTAATGCCCAATTTAGTGCCTACTTAATGGTGATATATTATTAAGAATTTAACAAATGCAAATCTGTTATCCTGACAACATATCGAATTACATACTTCATATACGACTTTGGAATAGTTAGCCATGACACAATCGTTCGCATTTAAGCTTAGACGTACGATGATAATAATGAAGTAAATTGGAAGATTTAATTGTCAAACTATTCAGTGTTTATTTCGTTCATCAAGTTGAATACTGTTATATACAGAAGATATAAACTCTGAAATAATTAGCCCTCCATACATTAAGTGGAGTTTTTCGCCACTGTATTTTGTGAAATGTTGACATAATTATTTTAAGAATGTCTTATATCAGTGTATACGAGTTTTAATTAAGGTTAAGTGTCAAACTTTAGACCTTTGTTCTTCCGTAAGTCCTGCTTAATGAATCGATCTGCAGCTTAATTCAGAAATCGATAACAAAAATAACTTATTCTCTGCAAATCATAATGCCAATTAACATTTTACTGATTAAACATAAGCATACTGGCACTTTGTTACTTCAGTTTACCTGATTTTATTTAAACATAAATTTATACAAAATATTTATCAAGTTTTTTTATGCTATAACTGTTAATAAAACTCTTCAATAAATTTATGTAGGCCTACATTTTTGGGTGTGAGACTGGGCTGCCGTTGAATTACCTGATGCACTTCATACCGTTTGTGGTGAAAGTACGAGTACAATGTAGTAAATAATGTCCCTAATACCACAAAGTTAGTAGATCGCAGTGTCCAAAGTCTTTCTAATGTTTTACGAAAAATGTCGGTATATTTCTACAAGAATGCACCAAGAGGGTGATTTCTTGAATGTGGTGTAGCTGGTGTTGATTATCATAAAATATAGTGATCAGGTGGCTTTTCGAGGTGAAGTTATGCATCCTGGTTTACACACGAATCGAATCTGATGTGATGGATCATGAACTCTTTGTTGTTACTTGGTTTATAGGCTATCGAAATGATCTAATTTTCTTATATGTATACCGGGAATTCATATTACAAACTTGTAGGGCTAATAGAGGGAACTTAGTAGACAATATTTCGAATAGGAACCCATGTCCAAAAACGTACCGTTTCCGTGCTAAAGCCATTACAATGTGTCGGATTTGCCAGTGTTGTTTTGCAACCGGAGAGGCAGTACATGACGTCAGAAGAGCACCATGTGAAATGAGGTGTGACGTAAGGTACAGAAGTAAATGACGTTTGGTTCATTACAGATGAAAGTCAAATCTTTTGGAAACAATACCAAAGGTAACAATCCCGATAACACTTGTGTCAACAGTGGAAAAAACAAATTTGTTTCTTTATTCTGAACTGGATGTGTCCCATACGAAACTGCTCACTACAACAGAGGCTCGATGTGACGACCACCGACGTCGTTTCCCACAAAGTACCGACTAATCATGTTCCGGCACACTCGTTCCATCACAACTGGTGTCCCGTTAATCTCTTGTGCAGCGACCATCACTCGTGCCAGCAGTTCTTCCTCGGCCTCTACAGGAGTCTCGTACACCATACTCTTCATACGACCCCAGAAGAAATAGTCCAATGGCATTGTAATGGCTGTAGCATGGGAATGGTACGTTTCCGGACATGGGGTCCTATTCGAAATATTGTCTACTAAGTCCCCTCTACTAGCCCTAGAAGTTTGAAATATAAATTTCCGAACACCTGGTATATCATATGTAACTTATACATGTAAGTTATAATGATTTCCATGTGATTTTTTTACATATAACAATTATAATGATTAAAATCCATAAGAACAAAAGAAATTAATTTCAGTAATTATATAATCGATTTAAGTAAGTAAGTAAGTAAATAAGTAGGTAAGAGAGCAGTACAGCTCTGTTGTTTTCTTATTTTTAATTTTCAGAAGAGGGCCGTTCTATGTCTTCTACGGGAGAAGTACGATCTGAAGAAGCTAGGCTATATGCTAGAAAGTAAATTTGAAACATCGATCATTTCTAGCAAAGCTGGAGATCATATAATTGAAATATCATCACGTATGCATTGCCTCGATACAACAAATTGGTAAAGTGTTTAGCAGCATCATTACCATTCACACAATTTGCCTTTCAGATACAAGCACAGTGTACATCATTAGTACATAACACCGCTCTATTAGACTGCTTGCCATCGCGATCCTATTCATATTATTCATATTTCAGTACCTAGTAACCAAGTACAGAGGGCGTGCATCCTGAAAACGGCTAGCGGTTTGTCTGCCACTGAATAATGAACCATGTAGCATTCGCAGTGGATCTAGTTATTACTCCCAATGTGCATCTATCAATATTCATGTACGTGAAAATGCTGAGTTCACATTCCACCAAAACAGATATCAGTCAACGTTTCATATTATGTGAAGAACATTCTGCATTTATTAATTTATTTATTTATTATTATTATTAGGGACCGGATTCTTAGGTTTTTACCTATTTTTTCCCTTACTTCCGAAACAAAAAGCGCTCATACACTTTTTCAAATCATGTCCATAGGATTCACCCACATTAATTCTGTGGCACCTAAAAATACCTAAAAGGGGTATAAAAACCTAAATATACCTAAACGGGATATCTAATTTATGCTCCTTTTTTGTCTGTTTTGTTTGTCAGTTGAGAAATCGATATTTTGCGGGGAGAGAATAATTTTTGTCGGATAGAAATTAATACCACCAGCGTTTCATTCAACACATTGTCGTCTAGAATGGACAGTATCAAGAGAGTACCGGCGTATCCCTTTTAAAATATTCACTGCTACTTTTGAATGTTTATGCTTTCTTTCTTCAATTGTATAATATTGTCTTAAAGCAAATTTACACTAATTTAAGTCGATTTTGTTAAGTTAAAATTTACTAGTATTATGTATTGAATCCTATGTAGCACATTCAAATTCATTAAACCAATTATTCTACCCGAAAACGATATTTTGGACAAAAAACCTAAAAAAAACTATTTCATCAAATGGAAAACCTAAAACAGTGTTTTTAAAAACCTAAAAATCCGGTCCCTATTTATGAGATTGTGTGGGGGACGGAAAAATCTCTGTCCGTCTGTCTGTCTGTCCGTGTGTCTGTACGTGCCATAACTCAAATACGCTTTATCGGATTTTTATGAAACTTGCTGTACGCATTTATGACGTTCATGGAAAGAACCATATTGATATTGAATCAAATCGGTTCACCGGTACCGGAGTAATGCCCAATTTAGTGCTTATTTTAATAGATTATATTAGAAAGGCGCCTTAACTCAAACACCCTTTATCAGATTTTCATGAAACTTGGTATACACATTTACGACGTACATAAAAAGTCATTTATTGAATTTGGACCTAATCAGTTGACCGGTACCGGAGTAAAACCCAATTTAGTGTCTATCTTAAAGTCGCGATAACTCAAATACGCTTCATCGGATTTTTATGATACTTGGTATACGCATTTATAATGTCCATGGAAAGACGTCTATTGATATTCGACCAAATCGGTTAGCCGGTACCGCAATAATGCCAAATTTAGTGCCTTTTATGGTAATATATCAGAAAGTCGTGATAACTCAATAATATGCTTTATCGGATTTTCATGAAACTTTATATACCCATCTAGTATAATGTACATGGGAAGACGTCTATTGATACTGGACCAAATCGGTTGACCGGTGCCGGAGTAAAACCCAATTTAGTGTATATTTTTAAGACGCGGCAACTCAAATACGCTTTATAGGATTTTCATGAAACTTTATATACACGTTTATAATGTCCATGGGAAGATGTCTATTGATAATGTACAAAATCGGTTGACCGGTATCGGAGTAATGCCCAATTTAGTGCCTACTTAATGGTGATATATTATTAAGAATTTAACAAATGCAAATCTGTTATCCTGACAACATATCGAATTACATACTTCATATACGACTTTGGAATAGTTAGCCATGACACAATCGTTCGCATTTAAGCTTAGACGTACGATGATAATAATGAAGTAAATTGGAAGATTTAATTGTCAAACTATTCAGTGTTTATTTCGTTCATCAAGTTGAATACTGTTATATACAGAAGATATAAACTCTGAAATAATTAGCCCTCCATACATTAAGTGGAGTTTTTCGCCACTGTATTTTGTGAAATGTTGACATAATTATTTTAAGAATGTCTTATATCAGTGTATACGAGTTTTAATTAAGGTTAAGTGTCAAACTTTAGACCTTTGTTCTTCCGTAAGTCCTGCTTAATGAATCGATCTGCAGCTTAATTCAGAAATCGATAACAAAAATAACTTATTCTCTGCAAATCATAATGCCAATTAACATTTTACTGATTAAACATAAGCATACTGGCACTTTGTTACTTCAGTTTACCTGATTTTATTTAAACATAAATTTATACAAAATATTTATCAAGTTTTTTTATGCTATAACTGTTAATAAAACTCTTCAATAAATTTATGTAGGCCTGCATTTTTGGGTGTGAGACTGGGCTGCCGTTGAATTACCTGATGCACTTCATACCGTTTGTGGTGAAAGTACGAGTACAATGTAGTAAATAATGTCCCTAATACCACAAAGTTAGTAGATCGCAGTGTCCAAAGTCTTTCTAATGTTTTACGAAAAATGTCGGTATATTTCTACAAGAATGCACCAAGAGGGTGATTTCTTGAATGTGGTGTAGCTGGTGTTGATTATCATAAAATATAGTGATCAGGTGGCTTTTCGAGGTGAAGTTATGCATCCTGGTTTACACACGAATCGAATCTGATGTGATGGATCATGAACTCTTTGTTGTTACTTGGTTTATAGGCTATCGAAATGATCTAATTTTCTTATATGTATACCGGGAATTCATATTACAAACTTGTAGGGCTAATAGAGGGAACTTAGTAGACAATATTTCGAATAGGAACCCATGTCCAAAAACGTACCGTTTCCGTGCTAAAGCCATTACAATGTGTCGGATTTGCCAGTGTTGTTTTGCAACCGGAGAGGCAGTACATGACGTCAGAAGAGCACCATGTGAAATGAGGTGTGACGTAAGGTACAGAAGTAAATGACGTTTGGTTCATTACAGATGAAAGTCAAATCTTTTGGAAACAATACCAAAGGTAACAATCCCGATAACACTTGTGTCAACAGTGGAAAAAACAAATTTGTTTCTTTATTCTGAACTGGATGTGTCCCATACGAAACTGCTCACTACAACAGAGGCTCGATGTGACGACCACCGACGTCGTTTCCCACAAAGTACCGACTAATCATGTTCCGGCACACTCGTTCCATCACAACTGGTGTCCCGTTAATCTCTTGTGCAGCGACCATCACTCGTGCCAGCAGTTCTTCCTCGGCCTCTACAGGAGTCTCGTACACCATACTCTTCATACGACCCCAGAAGAAATAGTCCAATGGCATTGTAATGGCTGTAGCATGGGAATGGTACGTTTCCGGACATGGGGTCCTATTCGAAATATTGTCTACTAAGTCCCCTCTACTAGCCCTAGAAGTTTGAAATATAAATTTCCGAACACCTGGTATATCATATGTAACTTATACATGTAAGTTATAATGATTTCCATGTGATTTTTTTACATATAACAATTATAATGATTAAAATCCATAAGAACAAAAGAAATTAATTTCAGTAATTATATAATCGATTTAAGTAAGTAAGTAAGTAAATAAGTAGGTAAGAGAGCAGTACAGCTCTGTTGTTTTCTTATTTTTAATTTTCAGAAGAGGGCCGTTCTATGTCTTCTACGGGAGAAGTACGATCTGAAGAAGCTAGGCTATATGCTAGAAAGTAAATTTGAAACATCGATCATTTCTAGCAAAGCTGGAGATCATATAATTGAAATATCATCACGTATGCATTGCCTCGATACAACAAATTGGTAAAGTGTTTAGCAGCATCATTACCATTCACACAATTTGCCTTTCAGATACAAGCACAGTGTACATCATTAGTACATAACACCGCTCTATTAGACTGCTTGCCATCGCGATCCTATTCATATTATTCATATTTCAGTACCTAGTAACCAAGTACAGAGGGCGTGCATCCTGAAAACGGCTAGCGGTTTGTCTGCCACTGAATAATGAACCATGTAGCATTCGCAGTGGATCTAGTTATTACTCCCAATGTGCATCTATCAATATTCATGTACGTGAAAATGCTGAGTTCACATTCCACCAAAACAGATATCAGTCAACGTTTCATATTATGTGAAGAACATTCTGCATTTATTAATTTATTTATTTATTATTATTATTAGGGACCGGATTCTTAGGTTTTTACCTATTTTTTCCCTTACTTCCGAAACAAAAAGCGCTCATACACTTTTTCAAATCATGTCCATAGGATTCACCCACATTAATTCTGTGGCACCTAAAAATACCTAAAAGGGGTATAAAAACCTAAATATACCTAAACGGGATATCTAATTTATGCTTTTTTGTCTGTTTTGTTTGTCAGTTGAGAAATCGATATTTTGCGGGGAGAGAATAATTTTTGTCGGATAGAAATTAATACCACCAGCGTTTCATTCAACACATTGTCGTCTAGAATGGACAGTATCAAGAGAGTACCGGCGTATCCCTTTTAAAATATTCACTGCTACTTTTGAATGTTTATGCTTTCTTTCTTCAATTGTATAATATTGTCTTAAAGCAAATTTACACTAATTTAAGTCGATTTTGTTAAGTTAAAATTTACTAGTATTATGTATTGAATCCTATGTAGCACATTCAAATTCATTAAACCAATTATTCTACCCGAAAACGATATTTTGGACAAAAAACCTAAAAAAAACTATTTCATCAAATGGAAAACCTAAAACAGTGTTTTTAAAAACCTAAAAATCCGGTCCCTATTTATGAGATTGTGTGGGGGACGGAAAAATCTCTGTCCGTCTGTCTGTCTGTCCGTGTGTCTGTACGTGCCATAACTCAAATACGCTCTATCGGATTTTTATGAAACTTGCTGTACGCATTTATGACGTTCATGGAAAGAACCATATTGATATTGAATCAAATCGGTTCACCGGTACCGGAGTAATGCCCAATTTAGTGCTTATTTTAATAGATTATATTAGAAAGGCGCCTTAACTCAAACACCCTTTATCAGATTTTCATGAAACTTGGTATACACATTTACGACGTACATAAAAAGTCATTTATTGAATTTGGACCTAATCAGTTGACCGGTACCGGAGTAAAACCCAATTTAGTGTCTATATTAAAGTCGCGATAACTCAAATACGCTTCATCGGATTTTTATGATACTTGGTATACGCATTTATAATGTCCATGGAAAGACGTCTATTGATATTCGACCAAATCGGTTAGCCGGTACCGCAATAATGCCAAATTTAGTGCCTTTTATGGTAATATATCAGAAAGTCGTGATAACTCAATAATATGCTTTATCGGATTTTCATGAAACTTTATATACCCATCTAGTATAATGTACATGGGAAGACGTCTATTGATACTGGACCAAATCGGTTGACCGGTGCCGGAGTAAAACCCAATTTAGTGTATATTTTTAAGACGCGGCAACTCAAATACGCTTTATAGGATTTTCATGAAACTTTATATACACGTTTATAATGTCCATGGGAAGATGTCTATTGATAATGTACAAAATCGGTTGACCGGTATCGGAGTAATGCCCAATTTAGTGCCTACTTAATGGTGATATATTATTAAGAATTTAACAAATGCAAATCTGTTATCCTGACAACATATCGAATTACATACTTCATATACGACTTTGGAATAGTTAGCCATGACACAATCGTTCGCATTTAAGCTTAGACGTACGATGATAATAATGAAGTAAATTGGAAGATTTAATTGTCAAACTATTCAGTGTTTATTTCGTTCATCAAGTTGAATACTGTTATATACAGAAGATATAAACTCTGAAATAATTAGCCCTCCATACATTAAGTGGAGTTTTTCGCCACTGTATTTTGTGAAATGTTGACATAATTATTTTAAGAATGTCTTATATCAGTGTATACGAGTTTTAATTAAGGTTAAGTGTCAAACTTTAGACCTTTGTTCTTCCGTAAGTCCTGCTTAATGAATCGATCTGCAGCTTAATTCAGAAATCGATAACAAAAATAACTTATTCTCTGCAAATCATAATGCCAATTAACATTTTACTGATTAAACATAAGCATACTGGCACTTTGTTACTTCAGTTTACCTGATTTTATTTAAACATAAATTTATACAAAATATTTATCAAGTTTTTTTATGCTATAACTGTTAATAAAACTCTTCAATAAATTTATGTAGGCCTACATTTTTGGGTGTGAGACTGGGCTGCCGTTGAATTACCTGATGCACTTCATACCGTTTGTGGTGAAAGTACGAGTACAATGTAGTAAATAATGTCCCTAATACCACAAAGTTAGTAGATCGCAGTGTCCAAAGTCTTTCTAATGTTTTACGAAAAATGTCGGTATATTTCTACAAGAATGCACCAAGAGGGTGATTTCTTGAATGTGGTGTAGCTGGTGTTGATTATCATAAAATATAGTGATCAGGTGGCTTTTCGAGGTGAAGTTATGCATCCTGGTTTACACACGAATCGAATCTGATGTGATGGATCATGAACTCTTTGTTGTTACTTGGTTTATAGGCTATCGAAATGATCTAATTTTCTTATATGTATACCGGGAATTCATATTACAAACTTGTAGGGCTAATAGAGGGAACTTAGTAGACAATATTTCGAATAGGAACCCATGTCCAAAAACGTACCGTTTCCGTGCTAAAGCCATTACAATGTGTCGGATTTGCCAGTGTTGTTTTGCAACCGGAGAGGCAGTACATGACGTCAGAAGAGCACCATGTGAAATGAGGTGTGACGTAAGGTACAGAAGTAAATGACGTTTGGTTCATTACAGATGAAAGTCAAATTTTTTGGAAACAATACCAAAGGTAACAATCCCAATAACACTTGTGTCAACAGTGGAAAAAACAAATTTGTTTCTTTGTTCTGCACTGGATGTGTCCCATACGAAACTGCTCACTACAACAGAGGCTCGATGTGACGACCACCGACGTCGTTTCACACAAAGTACCGACGAATCATGTTCCGGTACACTCGTTCCATCACAACTGGTGTCCCGTTAATCTCTTGTGCAGCGACCATCACTCGTGCCAGCAGTTCTTCCTCGGCCTCTACAGGAGTCTCGTACACCATACTTTTCATATGACCCCAGAAGAAATAGTCCAATGGCATTGTAATGGCTGTAGCATGGGAATGGTACGTTTCCGGACATGGGTTCCTATTCGAAATATTGTCTACTAAGTCCCCTCTACTAACCCTAGAAGTTTGTAATATAAATTTCCGAACACCTGGTATATCATATGTATACATGCATAGGCGTAACCAGGCCGACCATATGGGGGGGTTATAACATCCACGGGGTCTGGGGAGTATGGAATACCCCCCAGGGAGAGGGGGTCCGGGGGTCCTCCTCCGGAAAATTTTAAAAATTAAGATGCAAAATAACGAGTTTTAAGCTTCCGGGGGGTCTCCCCCGGAAAATTTTAAAAATTAAGACGCAAAATAACGAGTTTTAAACTCCCCACGCTTTATACTTGTATTAAGTAATTTATGGGCAGACTTAAAAAAATTATACAATTTTCATTTTTTTAATCAATGGGGGGGGGGGTTCAAACCCCCAAACCCCCCCCTCGGTACGTCTATTTATACATGTATAATGATTTCCATGTGATATTTTTTTACATAAACAATTATAATGATTAAAATCCATAAGAACAAAAGAAATTAATTTCAGTAATTATATAATCGATTTAAGTAAGTAAGTAAAGATCTCGCACGATATCTGTGCCGATGAGACAGTTACTCGCTAGAGAGAGAGATGCCATTGTGCGAGAGAGAGAGATAGCTAGGCCTTTACAAATAAAAAGGAAGGTACGGTTGTGCGAGAGAGATCGTTAGCAGGCCAATCGACGCTACAGTCCCCACGAAAACATAATGCAAAGACATAGGCAATCGGCACAGATTTCGTGCGGGAACTTTAAGTAGGTAAGAGAGCAGTACAGCTCTGTTGTTTTCTTATTTTTAATTTTCAGAAGAGGGCCGTTCTATGTCTTCTACGGGAGAAGTACGATCTGAAGAAGCTAGGCTATATGCTAGAAAGTAAATTTGAAACATCGATCATTTCTAGCAAGGCTGGAGATCATATAATTGAAATATCATCACGTATGCATTGCCTCGATACAACAAATTGGTAAAGTGTTTAGCAGCATCATTACCATTCACACAATTTGCCTTTCAGATACAAGCACAGTGTACATCATTAGTACATAACACCGCTCTATTAGACTGCTTGCCATCGCGATCCTATTCATATTATTCATATTTCAGTACCCAGTAACCAAGTACAGAGGGCGTGCATCCTGAAAACGACTAGCGGTTTGTCTGCCACTGAATAATGAACCATGTAGCATTCGCAGTGGATCTAGTTATTACTCCCAATGTGCATCTATCAATATTCATGTACGTGAAAATGCTGAGTTCACATTCCACCAAAACAGATATCAGTCAACATTTCATATTATGTGAAGAACATTCTGCATTTATTTATTTATTTATTATTATTATATGAAGAAAAACTCAATAATTTCAAGATTTAAAAATATCTTGACGAAAGTTATGCATATAGTCTACTAGCATGTGCCCGCGGCTTCGCCCGCGATAACTATTTCAAAAATTAAAAATTAAGAGCATAATAGGTAAATCATTATATTTATTAATACCTAAATCACGTGGACTACATACCACGATTAGATAGCGTCGCCTGGTAAAAGTGACCTCAGATTCGATTTCCTTGGCCCAGAATACCCCTGTACAGTGAGTTTCGTCCAAATCGAACAATGTTTGACCATATTTAGGCCTATCCCTCTTCCGTGTAGGTTGAAAATTTCATATGTCTATGGGCCTTGACATTCTAAACAAATGAATCGACCAGCGTGGGCTTACAACAATCTAGCGATGGCGATGCTTTTATTACCACGGTATGACAAAAATAGCCAAAGCCAACTGCAATTGATTTGACATTGAAATGTATTACTGAAATCTGATGCTTCGACAGCGCTAAAATCATGTTTTCTGCCAGTTTTTCACTCACAACTCGCGAACGAAAGCTAAAATTAAAAATCCGGCTTCGATGCGCATTCGCCCACCTTTCAGCCCATCTATGTTTAAAATTTCAGATCTCTGCGTTCAGTAGATTTCGCTGGGCATCGCGGACAGACAGACAGACAGAAAGACAGACACTTCCTTTTATTAATAGGCCTATAGATTTGCGAAGAATAATTTATGCAAAGAAATATATAAATTACTCTTACTTTGCATACTTCATGCATGTAGACCAATAACAGTCACATGACCTCATGAATGGACAGTTTCTAGCACTCTGTTTTCCTTTTTTAAAGTATACTCATACAGAGGAACTATATCACTCTTAACAATTCATTAGGCATTGAAGCCGCAGTCCGCATTCAAAGAAAACAAAAGCGAGTGGACTCAATCTATTACTGAAAAAAGTGAGTTGACAGAAATGGATGCCAACAATGATCCTTCGAACTTAACTGCTTTTGTTAAGAAACTCATTCTAAAGGAAGACTTTCTGGAGCAAATTCTTGATCGTGTGGTTGAGAAAGTGGTCTTCAAATTAAAAGACAGTATTGACTTTAACACCAAGATTATTGACGAGGTCAGCAAATGTGATGAAATAATTAATACTCTCCAAGAACAGCTGAAGATAATTCACTCAAACTTCGATGAGGAAGTGAATGAAATAAGCCAATATTCGAGAAGAAAAAATATTGAAATTCATGGAATCCCGGAGTTACCACAAGAGAACGTTTATAATCTTGTTAGCGACATTGGAAAAGCTCTGGAATGAAATATTAATAAAAAAGATATTGACGTAGCTCATCGAGTGCCATCTAGCAATAAATCCCTTCCTAGGCCTATCATTGTGAAATTTATGAATTGATGGCAGAAAGGAGAAATTATGATTGTCAAAAGGAACAAAAAATTGCTAACATCATTTATTGGTATCCTTCACCTGAGAAGCCCATTTTCATCAATGACCATCTCACACCTATGACAAAAGGCATCTTAAGGAAAGCCAAAGACCTTAGGAATAAGGGATTCAAATATGTATGGAGCAGGGACAGCAAGATTTTTGTGAGGAAAGATGTAGCGTCACAAGCAATTGTTATAAAATCACTTGATGGTGTTGTAAAGTTGGAGACAACGTAACTGATTATGCATAGCATATACAGGTACAATTCCTGTTCTAGTTATGGAACACAGTTTTGACACGATCAATGATTATTTAGATAGCTTTGTTTCTCACGACAGTTTTTCGTTATCTCTATATATATAAAAGGCTTTGTCCTGACTGACTGAATGAATGACTGACTGACTGATTGACTGAATGACAGGAATCAACGTACAGCCTAAACTATAACAGGTAGAGACTTGGAATTTTGACAGTACCTTCGTTTTGTAATGTAGGTGCTCACTAAGGAAGGATTTTGAAAAATTCTGATTCTAAATGCCAAAAATTAAATGTTTTTGAAAATACTTAATCCCTTTTTACATAGAATTATCAATTCCAAATCACAGAATATATTGTTGCCAAATGGTAACAGGTGGGCTTGGAAGAAACAAATGAAATGCACTTTTGAAAAATAAGAGAAGTTATCAAAATAATTCATGTTATAAATAAATATTACAGAATGAAATCCACGAAAATAATGGAATCACATAACTTTCTCTACCCTGGACATAGAGAAAACAAAACGAGGTATGGTAATGTGTATATTATTATATTATATCGCAGGTTTTTGGAGAGAAAAGTATGAAGGCTTTATGGTAACATAAGAGTGGGAAATTTCCCGCCTCGATATTACAATTTTATGTTACAGGAATTTCTGTTTCTTCTTATTTAAACCTTTACCAGGCTTGCTGTGCACTGTACAAGCGATGGGATGCAAAATTCTAGATCCTCTATGAGCCATAAAAAACTATATCAAGCGTTTTCTGAGGGAATAGTTTGAGTGTAATAAGTCGTTCTTCCTATTTCAAATTATAAATGCCTATATAAGGACCTAGAATTTAAAATTGAAAATCCTTCATAAGCTAATTTCCAATTACAAAATACAAAACCCGGGTCTTTTAAGCTAGTGTTGTATAAATGCCAGAAGTTTGTGTAATAAGTTTGAGGATTTAGAAATTCTCGTAAATATATTAAATTTTCCAAAAGTTTTGGTAATATCCGAAAATTGGTTACGGCCTGGTGATGAAAGGTTTTTTGACCTTCCTAATTATAATGCACACCATATTATCCGAAAATCTAGAGGAGGGGGTGTTTCAATTTATGTGCTACGTGATAGTTTCCACAGTGAGGTTATACAGTGTATTAATGCTTCATACAGCATAATTCATATTATGATTAAAGGGAGCACTACTTTTAATATAATAGGAGTATACAATCCTAATGAATTAATGTATGAAAAGTTCCTAAATGATTAAGAATTAATTTTAATGAAAGTAAACAGGGGTTCAGTAATACTTGCAGGCGATTTTAATATTGATATATATTCTTCCAGCAAAGCAACTACATTATGCGAGTCATTAACAGAAAGCTCACTAAGAAAGGATTTTGAAAAATGCGTTATAATAAATTACCAACTATAATACAAGGGAATAAAAATCGTTATTTGATCACATATATATGAATAAGTACGTAAATTCGATGGTAAAAAATAGCTAATATAAAGTCAGACTTTAGTGATCACAATATACTAATTATGAATCTTGTCTCACAAACGACCAAATTTAAACTAGATTCAGGTAATTTAGAGGTTGTGGAAAATATTGATTACAACAAACTATCTTATTATTTTAAAACCACTACTTTTGTATGTTCATCTGACGATCCAGAAATTTATTATGATGAACTTTTAGATTATATAAAAAGTGGAGTTGTCGCTTGTACTGTTCACAAACAAAGATCCAAATCTATAGAAGAACGAGATGCCTTTATTCTTGTAAGTGGATAACTTCTGAACTCATGGAACTAATTCATAGTAAAGATCAATGGAAAAAGAAAACCAAATCATTATACGCTTCAGAATATACATTAATAGAATATAAACGACTTCGTAATTTAGTTACTAAAAAAAAGAGGGAATTAAAACAAGAATATTATACAAAAAAGTTTTCAAGTACTAAAAGTTCCAGGCATTCGTGGGAAATTGTAAATGAACTTTTGAATATTCCAAAAAGGACCAAAAATACTTCCTTGGTCGAACTAATAGTTGATAATAAATCTATCAAGGACCCAGTTGAAATTTCGCAAAATCTAAACACTTATTTTGTTAATGCTGCTCTAAACTTGGCTAAGAAAATGGTGTCGTGCACATTGCCACAGGTGCACATCGGCACAGTCGCATTTTCGTGCACATTGGCATAGTATTTTTATCTTGTAATATTATCGTGCTCATCGCCACACAACCCGTTGGGGATAAGGGTGGACATAGAGACTCAAACCTACAGCCTCCTTCACCACGGCTCCAAGGCAGCACCCCTTAGCTACCGCGGCTAAGGAAACCGGCCGTTTTTATCGTATAGCCTATAGGTTAAGTCAGGTTAGGTTAGGTTAAGTTAGGTTAGGTTAGGTTAGGTTAGGTTAGGTTAGGTTAGATCAGATCAGAATAGGTTAGGTTAATTCAAAGTCTCATTCAATCGCAGGCAGATACTTTATGAATGATTTCTAAACAATAAAATTATAATGTTAATGTACACAGTATGTATCTATAATAATAAAAAGAAGTGTTTGTCTTTCTGTCTATCTAGCAGTTACTGTGAACTCCATTGCATTCAATACGATAATCTAATTCCAACTTGGTCTCTATGTCCACCCCTACGAAGGGTGTGTGGCGATGAGCACGATGAAATTGCAAGATAAAAATACTATGCCAATGTGCACGAAAATTCGACTGTGCCGATGTGCACCTGTGCCAATGTGCACGCAACCAAGAAAATACCCAGAAATAACGATTCTTATAAAACATCATACAGCAACACCCCTATTGGAAGTTTATTCCTTACTCCTACAAAAGAATATGAAATTAAAAAAATAATAAGTGAACTAAAAAACTTTTGGAACCGTACAGATGGTTTTCTTACTAACAAACTTATTAAGAACAACAGAATTTGGCTAACTCCCTACATTATCAAATTTGTAAATCTCTCTCTAAGCTCGGGAATTGTACCTTCTAAATGTAAAATTGCGAGAGTAGTGCCCATTTCAAAAGGAGGAAATGACACAGACCCTAGTAATTATAGACCAATTAGTATTTTACCGGTTTTGGCTAAAATCCTTGACAAAGTTGTTAAAATAAGACTACAAAACGTTTTACATAGGAATACATTCTTTCATCCCATGCAATATGGGTTTTCATCAAAAAGCAGTACAGCCACTGCTCTATTTGACATTCTTGTTCAAATACAAAAATCAGTTGACGGAAATAGCTTAGCATCAGGGTTATTCTTGGACCTAAGAAAAGCTGTCGACACTGTAGAAAATGATTTATTACTAGAGAAATTGAATTACGCAGGGGCAAGAGGATTATGGTTAGCATGGTTTGAAAGTTATTTGAGTCATCGAAAGCAATACGTTAGTGTAAATCAATACAATAGTGAAATATCATCTATTAAGTGTTGAGTACCTCAAGGATCTATCCTGAGTCCTCTCCTCTTCAATATATATGTAAACGATTTGTTTAATTTAAAATTGTTTGGTAAAATGCTTTTGTATGCCGATGACATAAATATTTTCTGTACAGGACGAACAGAAGAAGACTTAGCATATGAAATGCAACATGACATGAAAAACCCAATTTAGAGTCTATTGTAAAGACGCGGTAACTCAAATACGCTTTACCGGATTTTTATGAAACTTGGTATACACATTTATAATGTCCATGGAAAGACGTCTATTGATATTGGATAAAATCGGTTGAACTGTTTCGGAGTAATGCTCAATTTACTGCCTATTTTATGGTAATATACGTATTCGAAAGAATTTATGAAATGCAAATCAGTAATCATGACAACATAGCCTTTTGTTTTACTGTGATCTTATGAGGCTTTGGAAATTAAAATACAGTTAGCTGTGACAAATAACAATATTGCTTTACATGCGCTTATCCAACTAGACCGTTAAACTGACCCAGGTGACTGAGATGGTAACGTCTTGGCCTCACATTCTGGCTTCCATGGTTCAAATCCCGATTGGCTTTTTTTTTATTATTCTGCATATCATAATTGCAATCATAATTGATTAAACAAAAACATACTGGCACTTTGTTACATCAGTTTACCTGATTTTATTGTTTACTGTAACTTGATCTTGCAACCTCGCGTTTCACTCCATGCGGAATTGACGAGTAGCTGTCACAACATTCGCAGGACATTCTTAGATTTTGATTGGTTGGGGTAACTAGCTGATTAGTACGGTAAACATAAATAACATGGGTTGAGATATCAGCAAACTTTTCCTCCTAATAAAAGGAAGACGCCTGGCCATGCAATGAATAACTGGACTATAGTGTGAAATGGAGTTCTGTAGTTGAAGTAGTCAACTTTAATAAACACATAGAAAGAACATAAATATTTAAAATCAACAACACACTTGTAGAAATTATCAAGGTATGTTTTAACTAGATGTAGTTGCACAAATGAATGATGGGTAATTTTGCCGTTGTAGTTAGCAGCACTCAGTTCTGTAAATTCTTCACGTAAAAACCATTTTAAAGAATTGTATCCGTACGAAATTTAAATCGAGATGCGCCTACATAATAGAAACTCAAAATTTTAAATTGCAATCTTCTATTTATATTTATAAGTGTGCAGATGAGACTGGGAGTTAACGGGTCAAGGAATGAGAAATACTACAAAATTAAAAAATATGACAGTAAGCTGATACCCCATTCCCGTGAATCGCGAATCATATTTTGGTCTATGTACATTGTATTCTGTGAACGGAAAATTTTCTTCGACGGGAATCTGACCTACGTTTTCAGCTTTGTACGTTGTAGCCTAAACCACAAGATATATACAGTTCCGATCCTAATATTCCTCTAGACTCCTATTGAAGTTGCTACATATGTTTTCACATCCACAATGATAATGATCTCTTTGAAACTGTTTCTGTTTTTATTCTGCTATTGAGATTCTGGAATTGTATTTTCAGAAACTGGAAATGGAAGTAAACTGAGATTATTTTGTTAGTTATAGGCCTATTCAAACAGTCCGCATTTCCTTCTGTTTTAATTCTAGGAATGAAACCCTTTGCTCCGAGTTACAAATACGGTATATAAAATACAGTATGAAATAAAATCAGGTAAACTGGTGTAACGAAGTGCTAAAATGTTTTTGTTTAATCAGTGGAATTATGATATGCAGAAAATAAGTTACTTTTTAAATCGATTTACGAGTTAAGCTCCAGATCGATAAATTAAGCAGGGGTTAAGCATATGTGAAGGAATATGTTAGTACTGTTATTTGTCAAAGCTACCTGTATTGCAACTTCTAAAGCCGTATATTGTAAAACAATGTGTTGTCATGAGAACTGATTTGCATTTGATAAATTCTTTCTAATATATTACCATAGAATGGGCATTACCGTCCTGTTATGTATAGTGGAGTACCAATGGAAAAAAGAGCAACTTCAGGAATAGCCATTATGATTCATAATAAATTTAGGAGAAGAATAAATAGCTACAATTGGATATCCAATAGAATTATAAATGTATGGGTAAAAATCCCAAGAGGTTATTTGACAATAATAGGACTTCATGCTCCCGAAGAAGGAAGAAAAGAAGAAAGTAAATCCTTTTATAAAGAACTACAGAAACATCTGGACACTGCAAATAAAAATGATTATATAATAATTGGAGGAGATTTTAATGCCAGAGTTGGGAATGAATCAATTGATGAAGTATTGGGAAATAATTGAGAGCAAACAAAGAATGAAAATGGAAAGTCGTTGCTGAACTTTTCGATTATGAACAAATTTAGAATTACCAACAGCTTCTTTAGACATAAAAAGATATACACAAATGTACATGGGCAGCTAGAGTAAAGAGATCTATTATAGATTATATATTAGTAAATAAAAAGTTATCACCAGAAGTACAAGATACTAGAGTTTTCCGAGGTCCGGATATACATTCTGACCACTATATGCTAGTTTCTAAAATAAATTTGTTAACCAGATGGACAAAGAATAGAATTAGAATTAAAGAAAATGATAAATATTTTGAGATCCATTTACTACAAGATGAAAGTACAAGGAGATTGTACGGCGAACGATTAAAACAAAATGTAGATTTTCGTGCAGTAAGTTTTGATGTAGAAATGGAATGGAATGACTTAAAAGAAATAATTTGGAAAACAGCATATGAAGTTTTGGTAACTCGCGGAAAAAGGAAAAGAAAAAAGGCCTATCTGTATGGAATGAAGAAATAGCATATTTAGTTAAAGATAAAAAAGCAAAGTATTTGAAATGGATGGTTACAAAATTAGATGGAGATAAGATAGAATACAAAAGATTATGTGCCATGGTAAAAAGAGAGATAAATTAGGCACATAATGAGAGTTGAGACAGATATATAAGTAATATCGAACATAAGGTAGGCTTATATGGAAACTCAAGCACAGCATATAAAGTTATGAGATTCCTAAATAAAGAAGAGAAAGATACAGCGAATATAAATAATATTGAGGAACAAAAATGGTTAGAATACTATAAAAATATATGGACAGTTAATGATATTGAAGTAAAGCAACATAATGATTCAATACATTTTGCAAAAATAGACCTACTAACTTATGACGAATTAGATGGAATATTAACAATTTTGAAAAATAAGAAAAGGCCAGGAACTGATTATATAAATACAGAATTATTCAAATAAGCTTCAGTTGAGGTAAAAGTAAGATTTTTAGATATTTTGAACATATGTTGGAAAACTCTCAAAATTCCCAGCTCATGGAAAGTAGCCCAGATCTGTTCCATTTTTAAAAAAGGACACAGAAAGGAATGTAACAATTGTCGAGGCATAAGTCTTTTAAATACTGCATACAAAATTTATGCTAAAATAGTAGCAAGAAGGTTAAATGTAGTATCAGAAGCATTGATCAGTGAGTATCAGCATGGATTTAGAAGAGGAAGGTCTTGTTCTGATTGTGTATTTATTTTGAAACAGATTATACAAAAGAGAAGATAATTTAACTTGGAAACGCATATATTATTGGTAGATTTCATAAAGGCCTTTGATAAAGTAGTTAGAGAAAAGCTATGGGCTATAATGAAAGAAAGAAGTTATCCACAACATTTGGTTAAAACAATTGAAGAATTGTATACAAATACAAAAATATGCATTAAACCAAATGGAAAGGAGGAAATAACTAATCTTGGAGTACGGCAAGGTTGTCCTTTGGCGCCCACTTTATTTGGTATTATATCGACGCTGCTGTTGAGGAATGGCAAAGACAGACAAAGGTAAAGGTAAAGTGATCCCTATACAGGCCATAAAGACAGACAAAACCTGATTTTAAAATAGGGGATATATTGTTTAACACAATTTTATTTGCAGACGACCAGGTCATTCTGTCCACCTCAGAATATGAACTTCAAAGAACAATATATAAGTTACAGGAGACATTCAAAAACTATAATTTACAAAAATCTATTAATAAAACCAAGGTTATGGCTTTTGAAGGAAAGTACCCAGTACGATCAAAAATAGTCGTTAAAAACGAAATAATAGAACAAGTCAGTAGTTTTAATTATTTGGGATGCTGCACATCCTATGAAGGAGAGGAAAACGTCGATAAAAAACTGAATAAGTTCCAACAAATGTGTGGAACTATTCAAAGAACATTAAGAAACAAAACAAGAAAAGAGACAGTAATTAAATTTTATAAAGTGCTTGCAGTACCTTTACTTTTATATGGAAGTGAAAACTGGGTCCTTAATAGATCTTCAAAAAGGAGGTTAGAAACAGCTGAGATGCAATTCCTCAGACGAATAGCAGGCTACACATTAAAAGATCACATACCTAATATACAAATACGAGAAGAGTTAAAAATATATAAGTTAGAGGAGAATATACTTAATAACAAATGGCAATGGTTTCAACATATAGAAAGAATGAGCAATGCCAGACTTACAAAGATAGCACTGCAATACAAACCAGAAGGATGGCGTTCAAGAGGACGACCAAAAACAAGATGGGAAGATGTCTTCTTTGCGTCGGAACGGGCTTTATAGCCTAAACTTGAGGCGGAAGAAGAAGAAGAAGAAGAAGAGGGAGAAGAAGAAGAAGAAGAAGAAGAAGAAGAAGAAGAATTGGCATTACTCCGGTACCGGTCAACCGTTTTGATAAAACATCAATAGGCTTCTTCCCATGGACGTTATAAGTAGTATACCAAGTTTCCCGAAAATCCGATAAAGCGTAGGCCTATTTGAGTTATCGCGCGTGCAGACACACGGACAGAGAAACAGACAGATAGACGGACAGACATTTTCCCGTCCCCACACATTTTCATAAAGTACCATTCTGGCACTTAATAAATAAAAATATTCTACCTAACTACTACCTAACTCTACCTTATTCGTGTGGAAAATACGGCAACACCTTTAAACATCTCTTTCGTATGGTAAAATGTCTCCTTCGCTAGGAATTAAATTTTAGCACATAAGCTAACTCTTCTAGAAAAAAAAAAACACTTTTTTAATTACGAGACCGGGAATTGAACCAATTTTCAGGCAAGTTGTAGGCTAACATACAGCGTCATTCTCTTGGGTGCTCTTCATACGTACGCTCAGCGTGAAACAAAATTTGGTACAGTTCCCAGTTTTGATCGTTCAGTTTACAATGCGCAACTCCAGGCCTTTAAGTTGTTCCCTCAAATATTGAATAGAAACACGGTGTACGGCACAGTGTATAAAAAACCTTACTTAATGCCACTGTTCCTTTACAACGAATTCTACAATGGATTTGAGTGCATGATAGCGGTAAGTCTCACATAGCGATAAGGTTCAGTGATATAGGCACCAAGAGTTAAAATATCGCCCCTAGCAGAGGGTGGTATATAAGGGTGTGTTGTTAATAAGATACCTTGACTCACCTATCCACGTGCATAGAAGGGAGAGAGGATTATCGACGAAGAGAAAGTACAGGAGTAGGAGGAAGCCAGTTGTAGTTAACTTCCGCGTCGAAACAGTTGACTTCTTGCAGCCCACCTAACCGCAACTTAGAGTTTTGCGTGTGCTCAATTCTCTTGCCTAGCCTATCAGAGTATCGGTTTAATCTTGGACACTATATTCGTGTTTTGCGAGAAAGAAAACCACCTCTACCACAGTTTTGCCTCCAATTATCTCTCGTGGAATCTAGAACAAGGTAATTTTAGAATGATAGGTTATCAGTAAGGCCCGGAATTTTAGGTTTTTATAAACCCTGTTTCATTTTTTTAAATGTTAAAATAAGCTTAGTTTTATTTTAGTCTTTTACCATTTTTAAACATTTTTAAAATTTTCACTTTAATAGTGCAATAAACGTTTTGAAAAATACATAAATTCATTTTATTTTCACTTAAATTTCCATGGCTCTGAACCAAAAAACTATAGGAATACTTTTAGCTTAGTTTTGGATCTACCTCTCACACTTCCAACTCTACCACAAACTCAAGAAGAACTTTTTTCAATCAATCAATCAACTTCTAAAATACTTCACTTTCGGTGTCTTGCCGGAGCCATTACTGCGAATAAACTCCAAGTGTAAACTTTCTAAGAATGTCTTTAATTTGTTTACAAAGAAACCGGGGATTTCGGCTCATTTAAGATATCCTTTACAGGAACAAAGTGACAAATTACAAAATGCAATGCTATGCTTATCTTACACAATAATATACTGGCAACAATGAGCAAGATGCAAAATGTAGGCAGATATTTAAAACATAATTTTTAATAGAACAACAGTAATTAGATTAATTATTATTTATTATTACTGTTATTTTATCGTATTTCATTTTAAAAGCATTTTTAGCAATTTTTAGTTTTTAGCGTCTTATTTAGCCATTTTTAGGTTTTTAAAGATTAAAGTATGTGACTGCCTTGACAATGAAACGCATAATTATATTAAAATAACACAGTTAGCTAGCAAGGAATAAAATAGTTTAACACCTAAGAATCCGGGCCCTAGTTATCAGAGAGTTCAAGATTTTAAGTTAAGGGAGTGAATTCAATTAAAACATTAAATCATTTGTCTTAGCTAGAAAAATGTAAAAAAAAAAATGTGGATTTCATTGAAATAAACCGCATCATGAAACCACGTTGAACAGTTGATCGGCAACTAATTTACAATATCAGTACATATGGAAAATTAAACCACGGTTGAACTTCGTCATCCATTTCTTGTAAAGGAAATGCTTACGTTTTTCAGTTTAAAATTGAATTAACTCACACACTAATTAATGTAATTTTATGAAAATTACAGCGCATCTTTAAAATATTCTAATGAGCAATTATATCATATTTTTTAAAAATCCTCATTACTTTATAAAATATTAGGTTTTAGGTACCAATAGATTTTTCATTAAAAAATAGAAACGGAAATTTGCAATTTACATACAATTGCAATTCCAAGATAAAAAAAAAGTAGAATTACAATATCAAAAATTCATCTGTGAAGTTCAAAGCTTTCATTGAAGCCCAAGTAGGAGTATTTATGTGAAAAGAACGTAAGTTACTTCAGTTGCATATCCTTTTCTATTGTTTTCTTGATGTGGGCAATGAGCGGGTGGTTCTGAAACTGTATTAATACTGATCTGTATGATATTTGAATATTATCATGCACTAAAATATCCATAGGTCCAAAAGAAATAGAATTTTCATAGGTCCAAAAGAAATAGAATTTTCATAGGTCCCTCCCCCTTTGGTGCTCGTTTTTCAAGGTAGTCCACAAGTATACCTTGTAGTTCCTTTCCTTTATTTCTATAAATGTATAACCTCAATGATTTCAGAATACACTGACTTGTTCAGACAGCTAGAGAAAAATCCGGGTACTTCATATATTTGTTTAAGTACAAGTCCTAATCGGAAACATTCGAGCAAGTCCGTAACGAGACACGACATTACTGTATTTATTTTAACTCAGGATCTTCACTTTGCATAAAAGATTAGTCTACATTTGTTGTAAAATAATAGTTTGAATTGAATTTGATGAATGGAAAGGAAACTATAACGTTCAGAAAATAGTATAATGAAGTGAACAGTATCTAAAGGAAATAAGTCTGCTATTTATTGCATGCCATATGAAGACTATAGGATACTAGGAAATGTGACCAGATTCCGTTAAGTGTTTCACTGGTTCAGTGGTTAACGCTTTAATTGTAACTATACTAATTTTTAAATTTATTTTATCTGAGGAACAACTCTCTTTGCCTCTAAGACACAAAATACAAATATACAAGTTTGATACTGACTATTCAACTCATACGCCGAGTGTTTGATATTGACCAATAACGTTTAGCAATTTCTCAGATATAGACCAATCACGGCCGTTTATCTTGCAATATTCTTGTGGAATCGCGAGGATGGTGCTTTATCGTGATAAAACCGTCTGCTCGTTACTGGAGACGCAAGTATCAGTGTGCAGTGATTAATAGTCACTGCTGCCACTAGGAGGCACGAAATCAGATTATTTTATACAACATAACTTGTTTAGAAATTGAAATAATAGAAATGTACATTGATTAAGAACACAATTTCGATTCGGTGCAAGCGAGTTCGTGTGTTTTTATTCTGTTCTGCTGTTAGCTTACCTGAATGAAGTTAACTATGTCTTATATGCTCATTTGGTAGCACTGATTACACCAAGGAAGCTCGAATCGATTCATGGATGGTTGAGTCACAGCATGCCGTGATCTCATAACTTTTAGTTTTGTTTTTATACAACGAAGCACGAAAGTAATTATTATTTATATTATCCGTTACATTTTATTCATGGAATAGTCTTAATAAATCCAACTCGAGTTGACGAGTTGCATCAGATAAATTCGCTCCTGCTGCGCAGTCGCGAATCTATCGATAAACTCGTCAACTCTCGTGGGATTACCTATGACTATTCCACTCATACGCCGCATGTTTGATATTGACCAATAACGTTTAGCAAATCCTCGGATAAAGACCAGTCACGATCGTTTATCTTATTAAATACTTGCTATTAATACTTGGATGCGATTTTTTCTGATAAATCGTCAGCTCGTTACTGGACACTTAAGCATGAACGTGCGGTCATTAATACCTCACATGCTGCCATTAAGCAGCACGAAAGCACATTCTTTTATACAACATAACTTGTTTGGAAATTGAAATAATATAAATTTACATTGAATAAAGACATAATTTCGATTCGGTGCATGCCAGTTCGTGTGTTTTTATTCTGTTCTGTTGCTAGCTTACCCGAATGAAGTTAACTATGTCTTATATGCACCATTGATAGCACTGGTCACAACATGGTAACTCGAATCGATTCATGGATGGTTGATTCATAGTATGCCGTGATCTCGCAGCTGTTAGTTTTGTTTTTTTATATAACAAAGCACGATAATAAGAGCAGTCGCGAATCTATCGAAAATTTCGTAAACTGTCGTGGGATTATCAATAATAATACCTTTCGATGTTTAGTAATATCAAATCAATAAATCATTTTGGGTCGTATAAATGATGGCGTAGAATTAATAAGGAGCTCTTCAATGCCGAAATGGCTACTTCTCTTAAGAAGTCCGAGGTGAAATTATATTCACGACTGAATTTGGCAAACATTTCAGGAATGGTGCCTATGGCCCCTTTCATGAGACCAGTCCAGTTAAAATTTCCGTAGATATTTATGTTTTCAAAGTAATTTCATATCTTTAGACAATATTTCTGTTGTGTAAGCGAGAACTGTGTCAATGAGAGTGAATGAGATGTAAATCGTTCTTTTCACTCCAAGTGAACCTTACGTTTAAAGTGACAGGTCAAATGGCAGTCAGTCACATGTCTGCCTATGAATTAAGCATGGGTTTAAGTGATTTTCTTTCTTCCGTCCTAGCGTAAGCTGTCATCTACAGTGAGTCCCACGCAAGAGTTGGCCAATGACGCGGGTTTCTGCGTCGCGGCTGGCACAGCTCCAACTCCCGAGCGATCGGGTGAAATATCTACGCAAATAATGCCGCGGTCGTTGTAATGATTCAGGTTATCACATTTATAGTCAAAATTACAATGAAAATAACCACGTACTTCATCACAAGAGACGATGGAAATGTTCTCCTCTTGCATCCAGACAACACTGGCACCTTTTTAGGAAATTTTCTTTCACGCCCGTAAGTTCAGCTTCCGAGACAGAGTTACTTTCTCTTGTGATATAGGCCTATGTGATATTGTCATCAAGTTCTTCTAACAGTATGTAAATATTATTTATGCGGAAACTTAAAAAATAAAGTGTATAGCTCAATTTCCCATACACAAGAAGAACTTAAAAACAATATCGCAAGAGAAATTAACTCTATCTCGGAAGCTGAACTTACGCGCGTGAAAGAAAATTCCCTAAAAAAAGGTGTCAGTGTTGTGCTTATGCAAGAGGAGAACATTTCCAACATCTCTTGTGATGAGGTACGTGGTTATTTTCGTTGTAATTTTAACTGTAAATGTGAGAACCTGAATCATTACACCAACCGCGGCATTATTTGCGTAGATATTTCACCCGATCGCTCGGGAGTTGGAGCTGTGCCAGCCGCGACGCAGAAACCCGCGTCATTGGCCAACTCTTGCGTGGGACTCACTGTAGCAGCAGTGCATTTTCCACTACCTTCCTATCGGGGAATGCAAAATAGGCCCAGGGCTTTCAATATTCTCTATAACCTGGCGTATTCTCTATAATCTATAATCTGATTAATTCTCTATAATCTTCAGAAAGTTTGCTAAAATTTATTCGTAATTGTGGGTCTCAAAACGTTCACCTGCACTTCAAATTCAAGCGAAGTAATCAAGAGAATATCGAAAAATAAAATAAATATAATAAAATAAATTAAGATTGGGAACCTAGAAATTGTACTTTATTTGTAAATTCTTTATTTCCTTTAGCTACAGCCAAGTAGGCATGCCCATAATACGGGTTGTGAAAATAATAAAAGAAAAACATAATAGGAGTAGGCTACATAATGCTGTGAACAATATACAATAAGAACTGAATTTTTTAAACGTCATAACCGTAATTTAATAAATTCAACTTATGTGATGCACCCTATCTCCAAGATTTCAAAGTACACTACTTGCCACTCCAAGTAAAGACTCAAACCATCACAGTTACAATAGTTTCCGAGTAGTGTACCGAAGTGAGGGAATGGAAAAACATAAACACAAGATATAAACAAATTCTTGCCTGCTCTACTGGTTCCCAGAATCCTTGGAAAATTAGTCCACAAGACTTACACAAATAGCGGAGAAAAATTACACAACGATATGATATACAATTGACTTTTAAAGTTATTTTAATTTTCGGAGATTTTGTACTTCAAATTTATTTTTGAAATAACAAACATTTAATTCCCTTGAAATAGAGCAAAGTGAAAATAATTTAGTCCCATTTATTTAGACTACACTGTTTTAATTCGATCCGGAATGTATTAATATAAACCTTGAGTTTTCTAACCAAGCTGGAAAAACCCCTGTAAAACATACTTTCATCGAAGACTCATCTGTCCTAGAACTCATCTATCCTAAGACTCATCTATCCTAAGACTCATCTATCCTAAGACTCATCTATCCTAAGACTCATACATCCTAAGACTCATACATCCTAAGACTCATACATCCTAAGACTCATACATCCTAAGACTCATACAACCTAAGACTCATACATCCTAAGACTCATACATCCTAAGACTCATACATCCTAAGACTCATACATCCTAAGACTCATACATCCTAAGACTCATACATCCTAAGACTCATACATCCTAAGACTCATCTATCCAAAGACTCATCTATCCTAAGACTCATCTATCCGAAGACTCATCTATCCGAAGACTCATCTATCCGAAGACTCATACATCCTAAGACTCATCTATCCTAAACTTCAGCTACCTAAAACCATTTCTAACAGGAACCAAACTCGCCTTTTTGTATGGTCTGCTACACAAACATTCACCACCTACTCACCCAGCTAGAACAATATAGCTACTAATTCCAAAAAAAAAAAAATGAATAAGATCTCACTTCATTCTATGCTTTTAGCCCAAGAGAAAAATAGAAGCGATGAATGGGCCATTCGCCCACATCCGTGTTGTGACAGACGCCGCAACACGTCCGTTCCTCTCGTTAGCCATCTTGAAAGAACTACGAATTCTCTCCCAACTACATGAACAAATGCACATCAATTAGATTGTTACGTCATCATCTATATTGTTGCGCTGATGACGTCGATTTGTAACTTCCGATGAATTTACTAAGGTTAAGTAAACGCATCCTCTTGACTTATTCAAATAGAAACTGTAATATGGAAGTAGTCTAAAATAAATAAATTTCAATCTGAAAATTTCTTCACATTACAGTACAATGTTAATGAAGTTCTGTATCACAATGATAAGTTTTTAATAAGGTACCCGGAACCTATATTTTCATTGAAACCTATTCTTCTACATTTGATGAGCTATTCACAAATCTTGAGAGTACTTTTTAGCATACGAATTAAAATTAGAATGGCTTAGAAAAAGGTGGTAAAAGTGACAGAATCTAAAAATGGGTTTTGAGATCTCTGAATCCAAAAGTACAATTTTGAGAAATATGTCTGTGTGTGTGCGCGTGTGAACAGCAGAGTTGGATAATAAAACACCGTTCGAAAGCAAACTTTTATATTTCGTAGAATGACGTTCGTATAATGATGTTTACATGGTACAAATTTTATTTTTCCAAATTTTCTTGAATTAGTTCTAACAATTTTGCTTAAATTTATTACACGAGGTGCTAGACTAACTTCTAAATTTTTTATTCGGAATACTATTATTATTATTATTATTATTATTATTATTATTATCCGGGGGTACGCCGTAGCGTAGTGGTTGGGGCGCTGCACTACAAACTGGAAGGTCGCGGGTTCGATCCCCGAAGAGGATTCAATTTGCCAAATCCTTCTGGTGCCACTATGGCCCTGGGGTTGACTCAGCCTCTAACAGAAATGAGTACCAGGAACAATCCTGGGGGTAAAGGCGGCCTTACCATCTTCATTTTCCGAATGTCTAAAATTCTGGGAGCCTCAACCTCGTGGAACCCTCTGGGCCTACATGGCCTGTAATAGGGAACATATTATTATTACCCATTGCTTAGGGTAGGGAAAATTATGTGAACATATCATTAATATTTTAGTAATATTATTCAGGAATCCAAAATATTTAAGTTATCTCAGAGATAATTATTATAGTAATATAAGTTTTCATAAAAAGATAATTTATTGCATGTTTTAATCAAATTTTAATGTTAGTATGCCATGCAATATTTCATTTTAATTTCTTGAAGGGGCTGGGGAATCCAATCTATTAGCTGCTTCCTCCCTACTGATTGCTATGGTAATAACAGAAAGCTTGGTACTGTCTGTAGGCCTTTATGCTCTACTCCTCATGTCTTGCACGCAAAACTTCCATATTGAGCTAAAATTAATTAAAGAGGATTCAGGCACATTTATTCTAAACAGACAGTAATCGTCAAACTAGAGTGTTTCCCAGAAAGGTCACAAGCACAACGTTTTACAAAGGTTTTCGTATGTTTGAAAAATAATGTTCCTGAATGGAAAGGACTTAAGAAAAGTCAAGGAAACTTCACAGTTCTCATCTACATCTTACGTAACAGGTTATATGAGGCGCGTCCAGGACCGTTTACAGAAATAAAACACAATTTCATGGAAATACGAGGGCTGCCCAGACTGATGAACTGGTGGCGAAAATCAACGACAAATTTCACGGAGTTTAGTTTATGAAATTGTAGTCAGTAAACTTGGTTACCACAAATTTTGGGCCAGGTGTAAACCAGTGGTTGAAATCGCTAGCGGCGGATATCTACGGAGAGGGTAAAGAAAAGCTTGTGCCACGGTAGATAAATGCCTTAATTTGAATGGCGATTATGTAGAAAAATAGTCTAAGAGTCTACCTTAAAAATGTATGAAATAATTTTTTTTTAACTTTCTTTATTTTTATTTAAAAAGTCTCTTACTTTCTGGGCAGCCCTCGTATTTATTGCAACATATAGGCCTACAGTAAGTGTTCAGCAATGTTTAACAAATTCTCCACCGGAATTGACGATGTTTGTTATACCATGGGACTAACTTTTGAATACCTGTGTCCGTTGAAGTCTGCCGCTTGCGATTTGAACCACAGTGTGACAACCATTTCCTCTTCTCTCTCAATCCCTGTCATTTCTTGAGGTGTAGGAAAAGATGGATATCACTGGGAGCAAGGTCCGGGCTGTAGGGTGGATGAATAAACTCTTCCAAGTCGAACTTCTGGGGGAGACTCGCTGGGAGGTGTTTAAAAATCCGCTCTACAACCCGAATCTCGTACCAGTGATGTTCATATTTTCCTACACCTCAAGAAATGACAAGGAATGAAAGAGGCAGAGATGGTTGTCACACATTGGTTCACATTCCAGGCGGCAGACTTTTACGACAGAAGCATTAAAAAGTTGGTCACACGGTATGACAAAGTCTCAATTCCGGTGGCGAATATGTTGAAAAATACCTGAACACTTGCTGTTCTGTTGCAATAAATATTTTCATGAAATAGTGTTTCGTTTCTGTAAACCGTCCCAGGGAACCTTACTTTCTGAACGCGCCTCATAGGTAAAGTAATGAAATAATATTTAAAATCAGAATTAACAAGTACCGGTAATTTATGAAGTTGATAATATGTCTTGAAATTATTAGTTATTAGTTATTAAGTAACTTACAAAATATGAAGATCAATTTAGGTCAACTCATACTTTGTCAAAAGTTCCCTCGTGTGATTTCTCCGTAATTAGGTTTGCTTTACTTTATTTTAAATTAGAGGAAAAATTAATGCAATATATACAACAAGTAATTTAATAAAATACTTAGGCCTAATACATAAAAAGTATACATTACAATATAACAAGACGGTAATATGTCAACTCTGAAAAAAATTGTAGCCTAAATATGATTAAGCTACTGCTTGTGGCTGGGAGTGGATTTAGCAACCATAATATTAAATACAAATGAATAAAAATATTAATACAAATTTATTAGGAAATAATTTCATAATTTGTGACAAATTAATAGATACCACGTTTATATCTAGGATTGAAATCTATATGAATCCAATCCAAGCTCAATATTTTCTACTTTTACATGATAAGTTTCTTGAGTGGATTGAGAACGTTTCTATTATTGGCTAACTTGGTTATGTATGGATAATTGTGTGGCTAACCTGTTAAACAATCGCCGTGTTTATTCCGCTATTAAGAATGTTAGTTATATTCATAATTTTTAGTCACCATAAACAAATTATGGCATAAAAGAGTAAGATAATAATTTTAATATTGCAGTGTGTGTCAGTTTCTTTTCTATTATATAGACGATTAGTTGATAGAACAAATGACGAAAGGGCGTGCGAGTGAGGATTGAGTTCACTAGCGTTTACACGGAACTGGATTCGATCTGAATCCGACCCGTTCCTCCATTTGCAAAGGACCGGATAGAAAATTCATTCCGGACTAAGACCGCGTTTACGGGACGATCTCAATACGGGAATCGGACTCAGATCTATCTGAATCCTGCATGTAAACGTACGAAGAATATCACTATGAATTTTTAAGAATTTTCAAGTATTCATTTTTTAAACACTTCATATTTAATAATGATAATTTTGGGTATTATTTAACGCACTTATTATACAACCTGGGCCAAAAAAAAAAATAACTATGACTTAGATCAGTAGACTATTACACTTTGGGTAAGAAATTATGTGTCCCCTTGTGGCAAAGTCATGATTATTGGATTCATAATTATAACTTTATTATTGAATTATAAATTATGTCAAGTTTCTCAAATTCCTTTCTCATAATATAAGACGTGTAATCATTTTTTAAGCCTTGTTATTATTTAGAATTCTGTCTCATGCCAACCCATCCTATGATTTCATATTGTAAAACAGATCGAACTATACTTAATTGTATATGATATTAATAATATTTTGGTATAACTTCATGCATAAACGAGTACATACATTCATAAGGATACTCATAGGGGAAATATTCCATCTAGCACCGTATCTCGAACTCTGGCTGGCTCAGTTTGTAGAGCATGTAAAGACGAAGGTTCTGGTGTTAGATGAATTTTTATCCTCAATATCCTTATACATATATATGAGCACATGATAGAAGAGAGTATTTTTGGATGTGTTTTCATAGGCATCTTCGCAGAAGGAAAATATGGATAATAAATGTTTTCCAAATAATTCTGAGCACCTGGAACATTCTGGAGAAGTGGATTTTGAACAGGGTGAACTCAGTCAGAACTTGAACAGATTTTGTGGGCTACAGAATTCATTCGAAAGCAAGAAACTATCTGAATGTAAAGAAAGCGACTCTGTTGAAGAAACAACTGTTATTAGCCGTTCACCTGATTTTATGCCATTCCCATGGTTGCTTGTACACTTCCATGGGATGTGTGGTACCTTAGTCTTAAGGAAAATACCATAATCAAGCAAGTATATTTCGTTCAAGAGATAGGAATCGATATTTCTGGCGATATTTACTTTTCCATTAATATTAAATTCTTTATTATTAAAATTAAATGCCATTATAAGGCATCTTGTTACTTGCACCTTTCGCCGTATTCATCGCTGATATGTGTCAGCAGTTATTCTCCACTTAGAAGTTTTGAAAAGTCAATTTCAAATAGCGGGAAGGACTACAAAGGATACCGTTTTACTACAGTAGAACTCTAGTTATACGGATTAAATGGGACCGGACCAGATCCGGAAAATCAAATATCCGGATAATTTGATAAAACATCAAAAAAGGTAATTAAAAACCTAAATGTGTTTTGCTGACAAACTGTTGATTTTGTGGGCTAGAAAGGCCTGAAAGAGGGTTTCTCAATGCTGTAGTAATTATTAAAATGCTTTAATAATAGATTAATCTCGGGATATTACTGGTTAAATTTACAGAATTCATTCGACCCTATACCCTGTCACCATTAGTAGGGACTCAAAAGAATGGAATCACGTATCGCTGAATATTTCCATCTGTAGAAGACTACATGGGGTTTTATAGTTTACTTATTGATATGAATGAACCAAATATCCCCCAAGTTCGACTTGCACTGAACAGTCCTAGAAGATGATGACAAAATGTTGTACCAAAAGATAGCAACGTAATGTTGTGTCAGGAGATGAAAACACTATATTGTGCCACAAATTGAATAAACTTAGATAAAGCAACAGAATAATGTGCAACAGGATGGCAACATAACGTTGTCCCAGAAGATTACAACGGAATATATGTCAGAAGAAGGCAAAAGAATGATGTAGAAAAAGATAACAGAATATTATTCCAATGCTTTTAGATAAAAGACAACAACATGAAGTTCTTCCAGAAGATGGTAATATAACAATATTTCACCAAAAGAAAGCAACAGATTGTTGTTGAAGATGCCAGCAGAATTTTCTTCCAGAAGATAACATCATAATTTTGTCCTAGAAGGGTAGGATATTGTGCTAGATGATAACAGTAAGCTGTGCCAGAATAAAAGAATGTTGTGGCCGAAGACAGTAACATAATATTGTTCCAGAGAATAGCAATATAATTCAATGCCAGAAGATATTAAGAGAATATAGGATCTAAAGCTGGCAACTAAATGCAATTCCAGAAGATGATAAAGAATACTGGGCATGAAAATTGTCAAAGAATGTAAATCCAGAATACAACAGAATGTTTTGCCAGAAAATAGAATAGAATGTTATGTTTGCTGTTAGCAAGATAATGTTTTGCCAAAAAGGCAGCTTTGAATGGCAGAAGCTTCTATTTTGTCTTACTCTGGTGAAATCCTATGGCTATATGATTTATAATATCCGCCAGGCAAGTTTTAAATTTCATGTACTTCATATCAGGCACGTCATACCTTCCCTTCTAAGATTACCTTGGCTCCGTATCCGTGAAAAACGGTCAATACATTCCCTTCCTCTTTTTTAATTCAACTGCCCATTATCTGGCTAACCGTATTCAGTATTTATCTTCAAATCACTCCTTAAATACCAGATCACAACATGATTCTCTGCTTTCTATACCTATCCATGGAACATCCATCCATTCCCGTTCATTTACTATAACTTCTGCATGTTCCTGGAATCTTCTTTCCTCCAGCCTCAGGGTCTGTTGTATGCTGTCAACATATAAAATTAGGCCAAGCGAATGCTTACTGTGTTACTTACTTACTTATTTACTCGATGGCATCATCAATCTCAAGGAATATCTTATATTTTATGAAACCCGAAGGTTCATTTCCGCACTTACCTGAGCTCGCCAATCAACCCTATTATGTGCTAACTCCATTCAGTCATCCCTCGAATATCCTACTTCCCTTAAATATATCCTAATATTGTCCTCCCACCTACGTCTAGGTCTTCCAGGTGGTATTTTCCCTTCGGATCTCCCAGTCAATACTTTTGAGATGTGTCTTTCCTCCCCCATGCGCGCAACATGTCCAGCCCATTTCATCCTCCGTGACTTAATTACCATTATTATATCCGGTGACGAGTACAGACTCGTCGTTATTCAATGTTCACCAGTCCCCATTTTCATCTCTCTTAGGCCCAAATATTTTCCTAAGAACCCTGTTTTCGAACGCTCTCAGATTATGTTCTTCCCGACCAGTAAGTGGCCCTGTCTCACATCCATATAATACAACCTGCAGGGTAATAGTCTTATCTATAAGCTAAACGAATATCTAGTTAAAAACGCTAATTTTTAAGGTGTAACACTTCTACTTTTTAATGCTTCTTGTATTCTTTTTTCAGTGTCACACGTTTTGGTAAAGTAATTTAATTTATTTAACAATGACTAAATTAACTACTGTATTTTATATATCTAGTTTATTGTTATTACTTATAAAAAATATGTTAGTGTATTTGTTCCTTTTTTCTGTCTCTGATTGTAAGAGAAAACCTTAAGGCTTTAACTCTTCCAGATTAAGTAAAGAATTATTATTATTATTATTATTATTATTATTAGTATTATTAAGTTTATTATTATTATTATTATTATTATTATTCTCGTTTTCGTGGCTCAGTTGCTCTCGTATTGTCCTATGAAACCATGGGGCAATGAAACCTTGGTGGGATTAGGACTAGAAACTGAGGTTTTAGATTTGTTAAATATCCCAAATCCAAGTGGGCAGTGGCTTTTGTAAACAGAATTGCCCCCTCTCCTCAATACTGTGAAACGAAATTGTAACTGAAATTCCAATACCGGTAGCTTACTGGAACAGAAAGGCTCTGATTGTAAACTGCCTCTGCCGTACAATATGGAATTCTGCTTACCTTCCTCTTCAGTTATTACTTCGAATACCATACGGATTCGCAATAATAGCTAGTCTACGGTTACCTATTTTCCTGCAAGAAGCTGATGCTGCACGCATTACACAATGGATGAAGAAGCTGCCTGCATTCCCGGCTTGAAGCAAGAGAGAATGAGTAACAAACGCAGATTCTTGATCGATTTCTTTTAAGGCTCATGCCAGTTGCATCTGCCTTTACTAGATATAAAGAAGTGCAGTGCGTTCTTCAGACTAAAAATAATACAGACGAAGCGAAATCACGAGAAATTACTAGCTTTTTAATAATAATAATAATAATAATAATAATAATAATAATAATAACATTTATTAGTCATTAAGCATGTTATACATTGCAATAGACGTCGTTATATTAAACAACCTAGAATACTATATTCAGGCTAGTTAAATCCAAAAATTCATTAATATTATAAAATGGTGACTTTACCAGATAATCATATAAAACTGTTTTAAATCTATTAAGATTTACTGTATGTGCTTCACATGGTAGTTTATTAAACAAGGTTACAGACATAGATTTGCACCAGTGTTTAGATTTACTTAATCTGACATGTGTTTCATTTACTAAGTATCTATTTCTAGTATAATGTTCATGTATTTCACTTCTAACTGTATGATCCTTTAAATTCATTTTAATTTTAAGAATACAGTAATATATATACATATTGACCACTGTTAAGACAGATTCTTTAATAAAAAGAGGTCTACAGTGCTCATTGTAATTTGCACCCGTCAGGATACGTACAGCTTTCTTCTGTAGACATAAGATTTTATGTATACCATTACCATTGCCCCACAGGCGATTACCATATAGGAGAACACTATTAAAAAAAGCATAATAAGCATTTTTGACATAGTTTCTTGGAATGAGTTTTTTTAAATGCCGTAAGACATATATCAAGACATATATCCTTCAGGAGCAGCTACTTTTATATTCAGATAGTTTCTTGCTCTCCTAAGACTTTTTTTGTGCCCTCCCTTACCCTCGGAGTGCCAAGCAATTAAGCCTAAACCTCCGGTCAAATAAAATTTTGGTAACCATATGTGATGTCACTGATGTGTGTATACCTATTGTGCCCTTATGTACATCTTTAGGGGATGTTGATGGCATGACGTGTTTGGGCTGTGTACTTGTGTCTTTGTGTTTTAGCGCGGGGTTGACCTAAGTGAGGATAGGTCTTAAGTGCTATATTTTCGGAGTGCGTTCACCCTGTTCCAAATCCTATATGCATCTGACATGACAATACAGTAGAAGTCCAATTATCCGAACTCCAACTATCCGGATCGCTTTGAGGCCATATCCAAGTGGTTTCTACACGAGAAACAAACATACAACCATAAGTGCATGAGGTTGTGAGTACATTTTATCCCGTATTCTAGTGATCTGTGATAGGAATGAACTATATGTTACCTATATATCCCTGGTTAAATTTAATATTCTTACGCCATGTTTGAAATGTAGTAGGGTCTAGATCACCTAAATCTTGAATGCGAATAAATAAAAATGATGGATAATGCAGAAATTAGTCGAGCATACAGTAAATACGGTAGACCTACGATGCTGCCAGCTTTTTCTGTACTCTGTCCTTTCATTTTGAAACTTCTAAGAAATTTCCAACTTGTTTAACCCCTCAATAGCGAAGTTCTCTTGACAAGAGCGTATGGGATCATAAAATCGAATCCACTAACAAGAAATAACTATCTCCTCAGTCATTAACATTTGCCTCAGGAGTAGAATGCGATTGACAACGTGTATAACATCTAAACAGAATCTGCCGACTTGGAGAAAACAGTCTCTCCAAGGAGGAGAATGTCACGTGACAATTTTCATCCTGCCCTCATTTGTTTCTATAGTTTCTCTTCAACCGTGGAGCTACACTTAGTGCAGGAATGAAAATGAAGAATGTCACCAACCACGACTGTTACGGGTGACTGTATGGCTATTTTATGAAAGAAAGGATTATTTGATAAGACCTGAAGACGTAGAGAAATAGGCAATACTAAAATAGTGATCCGTAATGCTAACTAAGGTAGTGAATAATGTCATATGCAGAACAATGGCTAATTTGCTTATAGTTTGCCACTTCATCGACAGTAATTCTTCGGTTTGTCTGAATTATGATAAGCATTATTCTTTCCTTCGCACTTTTCCGACTATTTTTGAACTTTTCAAAATTTTCCGGGTAAAGCATTACTCCCATATTGTGCGGAAATTCCTTCATGGATTTTGGCTCCTGCTACACATTTAGACGACAAAAAACAAATCACTTCAAGCTGTTCTTTTTTGCTGCAAACCCTGAGCGGTGCAGCCATGTTTAATGTGCAGGAGGGCAACACTCTGTGGAGTCATAACGGCCAAACATTCAACAAGCGGAGATAAATGAAGAACATGTCGACGTGCGGGAGCACAAAGCGGTACAGCCAACCTTCTAAACATTAAACAAAAAATGCGGATACTTATTGACTTGCCCTTGTATAACAAATAAATACCGAATACGTTAGTACATTAAATTAATAATAAACAATAAAAATCGATGAAATTATAGGCAGTACGAAATACTTATATTTTCAAGTACCAAAGGAAAATTTACACAGAATCCGAAAAAAGTAATTTTGCGTCTTAAGCTGGTGAGAGACGATTCTAAGTAATATAATTCACAACACGGTATCCACTGACCAAAATACAATGCACGGCGTAGATACGACAGATATATGGCAATGACGAATTTTATGTGGCTGGTTAAGTTACCACGACTGATCGCGCAGTACGAAAATAAGGTTGAATAACAAGGCTTGCACTTCCGAGGGGAAAAAAATCACAAAACAGAAAACTAGTCAGCAAGTTCAGAAATCAAATGGAAGATGCAACATGTCGTTGCAAAATAATTACCTTAATGCCAGTATTTTAATCTTTCTCAAAGATTTCCAGTCAAATTTGTCCCTTAATCGCGAAGACTCGTTTATTAGTTTTTATAAACATTAAACAAATTAACATTGCATTCCGAAGTTTACCTACGTTTGTTTAAACTACCACTAGAATCACACGTGCAGTAGGCTAAGTTATATGGAAACAGGATTGTAGAATTTATCCGAAATGGTATTTCAAAATGTATGTATTGACGAGAACGAATTTCCACACTTCATTATTATAAAATGTATTCCTTCTAATGTTGTCCCATTGTTTTCAATACAATTCCTGGTACTAGTTCAAGTTAGTCCAATCGACCACATGAACACAAGATGCTGCTGAAACCACGAATTACATCAGCACAGATTGACCACAGACGTACATATTTCTACAGTAAGTCCCACGCAAGAGTTGGCCAACGACGCGGGTTCCTGCGGCGCGGCGGGCACAGCTCCAACTCCCGAGCGATCGCGGGTGAAATATCTACGCAAATAAAGCCGCGATCGGTGTAATGATCCAGGTTCTCACATTTACAGTTAAAATTACAATGAAACTAGCCACGTATCTCATCACAAGAGATGTTGGAAATGTTCTCCTCTTGCATCCACACAATACTGGCACCTTTTTAGGAAATTTTCTTTCACGGCATAAGTTCAGCTTCCGAGATAGTGTTAATTTCTCTTGTGATATTGTTTTTAAGCTATTCTAATGTATGGGAAATTGACCTATACACTTTATTTTTCAAGTTTCCCCATAAATAATAGTCACATACTGTTAGAAGAAGAACTTAAGGACAGTATCACATAGGCCTATCACAAGAGAAATTAACTCTGTCTCGGAAGCTGAACTTATGCGCCTGAAAGAAAATTTCCTAAAACGATGCCAGTATTGTGTGGATGCAAGAGGAGAACATTTCCAACATTTCTTGTTATGAGGTACGTGTTTATTTGATTGTAATTTTAATTGTAAATGTGAGAACCTGGATCATTACACCGATCGCGGCTTTATTTGCGTAGATATTTCACCCAATTGCTCGGGAGTTGGAGCTGTGCCCGCCGCGATGCAGAAACCCGCGTCATTGGCCAACTCTTGCGTGGGACTCACTGTAGTAAATGTGCTAAAGTAACTGGACCGTTGTTATAAATAATAAAATCAGGTAAACGGATGTAACAAAGTGCCAGAATGCTTTTGTTTAATCAGTGATAATTGCAATTATGATATGCAGAAAATAAGTTACTTTTCAAGTCGATTTCCGAGTTAAGTTCCACGTCGATTCATTAAGCAGGGCTTACAAAAGACAAAGATCTAGTTTGATAAGCGTATGTGAAGGAATATGTGGGTTGTGTTAATATTACTACAAATATGACCTTAAAAATTATTAAATATGACCTCATAAAATGAATTTTTAAAAATAAATGTTCCAATTTAAAACGTTATGTTACTAAATTATTACATCACATTAATTCAATGAGATAATCACTTTTTAACCATTTTACAGGTGATTTACAGTTTACTTCTAATCTGTTAATTTTCCAGATACCACTGCAAATGTGAAATGAAAATATTTTAAAAACAAGTTTATTGGAAGTTGTTAACAACAAGGAGGAAGAGCTAATTGTGCTATTATTTGTTATTGTGCCTTCACATTTCAGTTACAGTAAAACCAAGATATCCGTGACTCTTTTTCGGAAAAAAATTTAAGTCCAAAATTTAGTGCACAACCTGCTTTTTTTTTTAGCGAATTTGTAACTGAAATGTGATGTTAAATTACAAATATGACCGAAATATGACCAAAACCATGAAAATGACCAAAATATAACTTTAAATGCAAAATAAAACGGTCCGATTAGGACAAAAAATGTTCAATTCATGCTTAATTTGTGTTTGTGGCGAGATTGGAGATCAGGATAAAAATATGACATGTCATAAACATCCTACCCCTAATTGTTAGTATCTGAGACGTTTTCCAGAATTATTAAAGACATTTAGCAGTCAAATATTCGAAAGGTAGGCACGCACGTACTCAATTTATGCAAAGTACTTTTGTGGTTGAGAGCAGAGCTTATTTGACACTCCAGTTTGAAATACCAGATTTGAGCGGAAAGTCCTCCTACTATTGCTGTCTAAAAATATAACTCTAAAACAGGTGCAAAAAGTAGGATGGACTATACATTTCAATATGAGAATAACATTTGTCCATGTTTTAAGCTTGGGACTGACGCCGAAAGTACTCGACTTCCCTAATCCGAACTCAGTTTCAATCTTAATATTCCGCTAGCCCAAAATCTCAGATTTTGCCAAATCTAAAATGCAGAAGGGATGTATCTAACTCTGATGCTTATTTCATTATTACATTTTAAGTTAATCAAAATATTTACTAATAGTTACTGAAAGGATCTGAGTCGGCGAGCCATATACCAAGCTAAAAATCAGGTTTTGTTTCCCATCCAGGAAAAACATCCACTTCATAATTTAATATAAATCCCTTCAGTGAGGTAAGACTGGAAACCTATACTTCTTATGATCATCTTTAATTAAACCTAGGCGTTTTAGCCGTTTAACCATTTTTCCATTTAACTAAGGAAGTTGGGATTTCTCAAATATCAGTCTTAAGGAGGCGTAAATGTACGAAGTTTCGTCCATATAAAATTTATAGTCGTTGTCAGACGTACGGGCATGCGGGAGCAGCATTTTCAACATCTATTTTAATTACTGAAATTATTTTCATTTTGGGAGATGGAAGTAGCGGAGGTGGCTAAATAATATAGCGGCGAAAAAGTGCTCGATTCCCAATGAAAGCCGCGCGCTGTGCACGGCAGAAGGCCGGTGCGGTGGCTTCATGCGTGATTCACACTGTAGAATAAGAAGCCGTATTGAAAGGTTTGTGTATTCAGTTGTCTCGGCGTAATGCGATGACTTACAGTTACAGTCTGGTTTTGTACAAAGATAGATGGCGTCAGAAATTTTCACGAAAAAAAATTACAAATAAAAGTTGTCTCTCCTAGTTTAGGCACCTCTTGTACAAGATATAACAAAATCATTAAAGGTGTTTCGAGAAAATCACAGAAAATTGCATTTTCATGAAGTCAAATAGTAGTAATAGTAAAAGGAAGTTGCCAATCTTCTTGTTACTTCCCCAGTACATATTTAATTTTTCCCCAGTGCGGATTTATATCGGGTAGGCCACACCGTAGCTTAGTGGTTGAGGCGCTTTGCTACAAACCGGAAAATCGCGGATTCGATCCCAGATGAGGTCGTTGGAGTTTTTCAATTGACCTATTCCTTCTGGTGGGACTATGGTCCTGGGATCGACTCAGCCTCTAACAGAAATGAGTACCAGATGCACTCCTGGGGGTAAAGGCGGCCGGTGCTTAGGGCACCTTACCACATTCACGTGTCAAATGTCCAAAATCAGGGAGCCTCACCTTCTGGAACCCTCTGGGCCTCCAAGGCCTGTAAAGGGAAAACTTTACTTTTTCTTTAAGTATTTATACACCAGTATAAAATGATATTAATAGAAGATTTTTCGTTCTACGGTTATAATGCTCATAGATATGCAGACGAAGAGACATACACACACAGAAATGTTCTGAAAATTGCATTTTTGGAATTGCTGAAAAGTCGAAGTCGAATTTTAGGGTTCATCGTAATACTTCTTATACTCGTAGTACCAATGGTATGGGTAAAGGCCAGGCTGAAATAAAAGAGGTGTTTTATTAAAATTCCAGGCTATGTTTAATTGATCGGCATAAAGGAACTATTTTCGTACCGGTACTTCATATCTTTCTTACTTACAACGAGCGTCCTTCCCAATTTAGGAATCTGCGGTTTCCTGCTGTGCGTGATTATCTGAGCCCGGAAATACTTGTGGTTTAGGATATCGAGTTTGAACTATATTTGTACACATTGATAGCTATAATTTTGCTAATCAGTTTGGATACGCTACACCGTGATACTGAACCGTGTCACTGAAGGCCATTCAGGAATATAGGAGCCATGCATTGAGTATTACTGGACCAGAAACACACATTCTGACTTCTCACATATCTACACACGCAAGAATTATCAGTTAATTATTGATGTCCAAATAAAAATGGTCGTAATATTTTTGTTTTGTTTTGCTATTCATTATGTTCAGCACGAACTACAATAATTTCCTTCCATTCTTTCATTCCTTCTTTCTTTATTTCCTTCCTTCTTTCTTTCTTTCCTTCCTTCTTTCTTTCTTTCCTTCCTTCTTTCTTTCTTTCTTCCTTTGTCTTAGTTTTGCCTCTTCCTTTTAGGAATTAAGCAACCCATGCCACCCGGGCCTTAGAGGGCCGCGACCTGTCGGGAGAGGGATTATCTTTGGATCACATACATACTTTTTTGACCAGACAAGGCCATGGAGGGCCTCCCCGGATGAGTGATCAGCCCACCTCCGAGACAACACAAACACACATGATGAGACACCCCATTCAAACACACACACACTCACTCCAAACAAGGCGAGGATGGGATGAAGATGATAATGACGGCCAGATGATATCTGGTGACCACAAGGGCCTAGAGCTACCCGACATTTGTCTCACGGGTGAGGAAAAATCCCAGAAAAAACCCCATCTAGGTAACTTGTCTCGACCAGGATTCGAATCCTGGCTCGCTGCGTGAGTGGAGCGGTGGACACAATAATTTCCTCCGAATAACAATAACAATTTTCGTAAATAATGGCTGTTTGGTGTCACTGCAATGTTGGCAATAGTACATTATGAAACGAGCAAAGCGAGTTTTATAATTTTCTTACGAGTATCTTAATTACTATTATAGGAAACTTGCATACGACCATAGTTAGTCTAAATGTCTAAACTTTGAGATTTTAGATTCAGACAAACAAATGGCAACAAATGGCAAGATGGTTGACATAGTTTTTGTCTTCTTTTTGGGTAATTTTCTTGAAACCAACGGATTTTGACAACACGAAACGAATTAAGTTTAGTAAGATATTCAAATTAACATGAACAGAATTGATTTTATTTTAAATACAGGTTATTATTACTTAGTTTTCATTCGCAGCTCTTAAGGTCTCGAAATCGTTCCGCGTTCGATAATAATCGATACCAGACCCATGTAATAATGAAGATCAGTTTCGAAACGAATATCATCTGATCGTTAAGTAACACGGAAAAAGCGTATTATTATACTATGGACGAATAAAACAGTATATTGCGATACAAGTGCCATAAGGCATGCATACGGATCGAGGAAATAGTTTGAAAAAACGAGGCGCTCGCGCCGAGTTTGTTCAATTTTCCGAGATCCGTTATGCGCTTACGGCACGAGTATTGCATGCTGTTTTTTGCACGATTATTATTTATATCAATTTAATTATATTAATTGTGATATTACCTGAAAATATTATGTATATACATTCTTGAAGATAGATGTTTATTTCAGAAAGTGATTCGCATTTGTTGTTGTTTATGGGAACCGAATATTTGTGCTGGGGGGCCTTGTCCATGAAGGCTTGTATTATGAGGTGTGGCGTAATATTCATAACAGCACTGAAACTCTTACCGCACATAACAACAAGATTGCTTGTGGGAATGCCAACTTACGATCCACGGCAACAATATTCGTAAGTACCACTAATTAGTTAATGCCCGGTTTCTACAAACTTGTGAATTACCTATGGGTAAATTATCCATGGATAAATTAGTCCCATTTCAACCACAATGATATAAGAGCAAGGCCTTGGAGTTGTACAGTTAATTTAATTCAGAAGGCTTTGATTCTCATTGTTATTGATCCTACAAAGAGGTTAAATTTTATCCAGCCATCCATGAAAGGATAAATTAACCCAACGATTTACCCTTGGAATGATCTAGCCTGAGTTTGTAGGAACATTTCTTCTGTCATTTTCATATTTACTCAGAGGACATTTATCTAGAAACTCGTCACAAGTGTATGTGATTGCTATCTTTAAATTATTTGTGTTTGTGTGGTGTTATTCTTGTGTAAATTCTGTCCATTGGGTAATTTACCCATAGGTAATTCGCGAGTTTATAGAAACCGGCCATAAGTCGTGCAAAAAATAATTATCGAACGTAATTGCCCTATTTATATCCCCTACATTTTACTGTAGGCCAATAATATGCAGAATAGTCATCTTGCAATTTCATTTTCATCTATTTGTAAGAGGTCAATAAACATGAATTGGACCAAAAATCAAATTTATTAATAGGTTTTATTGAAAGAGAAGTCATGGTTAAGCAATTGAAAATTTCGAAATAAACAATTTTTTTACCGTTATGACAGTTATTTTCATGCTGAAATATAGACCTCTGTGGTATCAGTATTGTTTTATTTTTTGGAAATATAAATAAAAACTCGTCAGTATAACAGATCTGTGCCGCAAGCTGACCATTATGAAACATTCATGAAACTTGCATAGGCTAGTCGTAGATGCCAGGGGAAATTTTGTCTGTAGGGGTCATATATCTAAACATTGATTCAAGGCCATAAGTATGTTTGTCATTCCAGCCCTCAGAGATTCCGGTATGCCTTTCCATGGCTGATGGCATCTTATCGTGTATAGGCTAATACTTCTGTTTATTATCAATAATATTTACGTTAACATAGACATCACAATAGTCCTAACATTGGGGAAACAAAACACACTGGATTCATCATACAAAAAATTGAAGAAGTTTAATCTGGCACGTATGTGGCTCAGGCGATAGTATCGGGATGGGGCCTGGGTTGGATCCCCGCTCGGAAAAAAAAGTAGGTTATCTGGTTGCAATTCATTTGCGAGGGTAAATCACCGCGAGTATCATTGTTTAATTTCTTGAAAGCAACCATCGTTGCCTGCCAAGATGTGTTACTCTAGCAGGAAGAATCATTTATCGAAATACTCCAGAAACATGAGTGTCTTCAAGTACAAAGGTAAAAACTATCGGTTAAAAAATCTTATGTTACATGTAACATTCTTTTGTATTGCTATATATATATATGCATGTTCTCACACTTTTGTATTTTGAGCAAAATTTTAATTTTTCATGGAATAGCCCATATCACAATTTGAATCAAGGATTTAATTTTAATAAGTAACACCACGAGGTACATGTTGATATAACATATGTCAGAAATTCGAAAAGGTGAGAAAAAAGAAGGCGCACGGACGACTAATAAAAGCAGGGGGACCAGCTCTATCTGCTTAGAATTACAGTTTTAATTTTTACTAAATGAAACAACGTTAAAAATGTGTCCCTAGGCGCTAGAATTATAATTAGGCACGAAATTGTTCATATATAAGAATACAGCCTGTAATTCTTTTTACTTAATATAAGTAATTCATGATAATAACTAGGGGGCGGATTTCTATGACATGTCATATTTTTCCCCTTTACATTATTTCAGGTTTCCGACTAATTTAAACCCGATTCCAAGCATCCTGGTGAAAATAGAACTGCTTTTATTGTGCATATAACTGCACATTTAGGAAATTTTCAACTATTGTTACATATTTAGTATGAATATGCATATTTAGGTCATATGTTTTACATATTAAAGACATTTTGAAGTTTCATATCATATTTTATAAATGTTGCATTATAATGATACTTTTTGAGAATTTAGAGATATTTTAAATAATTAACACTATATTTTAATAAAATATATTGTAATGAAACTTTAAAAAAATATACACAATATGTAAGTGGTAAAGTCATATTTTAAATTTTATTGGTCATATTTTAATGTTTTTAAGGTCATAAATGCATGCATATATCCTATCATTAGGTCATAGAAATCAGCCCCCTAATAATAACATATAATTGACGGGCATCTTATATGGGTAAACAGGTTGACCAAAACGACAAACCTCGCGGGAGATATAATATGGCACATTTTCGAAACGCGTGAATTCGGTATGCCCTACAAAGTAATATCACTATTCATAACATAACATAACATATCATAACATAACCTAACCTAACCTAACAACCTAACCTAACTTAACTGCCACTAAAATAGAATCTACCTGCCACTACTTACCTTAATGCAAGAAGAACAATTCACCATCCTGCTTCGCAGTTGCTCATCCTGCTTCGCTCAGAACCATAATATGCCTGGCGTGATTTATGCGTAATAAAAATTAACTGATTGAAATGGGTAAAAATACAAGTTCAAGTTCTAAAACGACTAATTTCGCCTCCTTAATCAATTCCTTGAACAAAAGTAAGTAGACTACATTTAATGAAGTTTCCAGTTCCAGGAAGGAAAATTGCAATGCTAATGAGATAGTGCTCTACCCGGGTTTTTAAAATACTTAATGTTATTCTTCACGTCAACGGGATCGTTATAAAATACATTTGACATGTTACTATCTTCAGTTTGGAAAAATTGCCCTCGAATATCCAGTACGTTAAGCTAAGCATAACGCTAACACCAGCAGCAAATGAACGAAGAGATGAAAAATTGGAATTTTTCATTTGGCCTTATACTGTGTTGACTCAGAAATGAGAACCGGAGCAACCCAAAACAGTTTTTATTTTGTAACTGTGATTAAAAAAAATCGTTTGTCCGTAAATTCGCAAATTCTATTTGTTATTGCAATCTTAATCTTTGAACGACGCCAGTGAAAGAATTTTCGATAAATAGAAAATAATTTTTCAATGTTTTGAAGTCACCAAACAGCCATTTCATAAAATATGGGCATTTTTCCCTCAAAGAGAGAAGTTATAAAACTAGTGTAATTGGGAAGTCAAATAAAAGTCGGAAACCTAGATTTCACTGAATATTCAGGAGTTATGTGTACTTTGAGGTTGTTTCATGTGTAAAATCTGTCGGTTTACTTATTTATTGCATTGTAGTTAATTTTTTTGGCATTTTTAGCATGATTTTAACACTGATTAAAACTAAGTAGTCAAGGGTAAATCAGCTATGCCCTGTTTGATTTGAGAAAATATACATCTTAAAGTATAATTTGGTATAACATTGACTTCAAAAAGTGCGTATGGTTAATTACTATGTAAAGTAGCAAACAGTGACTTTTTGTCCCACCCGTAATGGTGATAGTTTTGTTAAATATTATTGTAAGAGTTAAATAAACGTTCTGACAATCTTGAAATAGGTTATAATTTTTATTTAATCCTTCATACCTTTATTAATAATAACATTAAGACTCTAACATTAATAGCAGAAGAATCATTGTCCAAATTATGTCCCAACCGTAATAGATTTCGAAAAACAAATTTTAAATAATGCTTTCCATGTAGTATGAAGAGGAAGACTTAGAAGATTTTACAGAATGTGCAGAACCATTTCTAATTCATTATTTATGACATGTAATGAACCAAAATAGTTGTCGTAATATGCTAGAACAGGCATTTCCAACTGAGTAGTATTACTGAAAAGCCATCTACTCAACCTAGTATTTGTGTGACTTTTACAAAAGCCTCCCCCGACCAAGGTTCCCAAGACTACATCAATTGGCCGCTAGAATGCTGTATATGTTGCAACCACACGTGTCTGAAGCAGTTTTTTTTTTCCTCTAATGAAAATTAACAAATCTCGCTATAGAAGCCAGATGTCCGATAAGAGCTTACAGTCTACACTTAGGTTATCTGTGACTCCACCTCTCTATCCAAATATTGAGGAACTTGTGAAGACGAAACTTTTAAAGAAGTCCCGAAAAAGTAATGAAAAATATTCACAGGAATGTGACTGGTCAACATAATTTGTTGTTTGATTTCTTTTTTCATTCAAGTTTGTTTGTTATTCGCAAAATAAGTTATAGTGTTTTCCTTTTAGTTACATTTTGTGTCATTTTACTGTTATTTTTAAGTTCAACATCCTATGCATTAAATGTGTTAACATATTATTATTATTATTATTATTATAGTAACATGCATCACTACTACACTACGTTGCATTTCCTTACTATACGCCACTTCTCTGACAGGGTGAATCTGCTCCATCTGCTCCGTGTTGTCTACCTGCCTTGCTACGGAGCACTAGAGACGCTCGCTATGACGCCACTGAGCATTTAGTTGGAAGCCCCTGTTGCTAGAATGTCCCACCCGTAATTATGAAATGGCTGGAAACCTTTTGTCTTCGAAAGAAGGAGAGAGGGTTGCCCCTAACGCTAGTGGTACGTCACATCATCAGCCGGTACAGTTTTGCTGACCTCTGCTGTAGTGGACATTATGTTATTTTTATATTTTATACAGGAATCTGCATGATAAAATTTTTGGAAGAGCTGGAGAGGTGTGTATTACGTTCATTCTCGTTATGTGATCCTAATCAAATTGTGGCTAGTGACGTTGAAGCACCACTGCAAGCCCAAGCAAGCAGGCACTCAAGCCGGCAGCTTGGTTCAGGTCATGGTGGAGTGAGTGAGGTACACAACACACGCCTTCCCCAGTTCTTGTCCATGCGTTAGGTAAAAATGAAAACTTATTCGCAAATGAAAGAAACGTCAACCGGCCTACGTTCATTTCCTATCCTGTTAGTATCCAATACTTCATCTATTCTGTATCAGACACTGTATGTTGTGTTCTTACCTCAGCCATTTGAAGCGTAATCTGTCCCAGTCAAATAGTCCGTCCACTTAATCACTCATCCACACAAACTTTAACACACGACAACTAGAAACACCACACTAAAAGAATACGTAACACGGGGACACTAACTGTATTACTAACAAGTTATAAACCGTTCCATCTTCTCACCGACACACTCCCGATGTAAGCCATGGTCCGCCATTAGCCTACACACAGTCGAATATGTACTCAAATCGATCAGCAGATGCAAATCGATTGCAAGGATTATGGGCAGTGACATTGATCAGTGTCGCCATAAATGTTCTATGAGCATCGTTGCCAAGTAAATTAATGTCCCGCTCATCTTTAAGCTTTATTAGGGTCTACTCCAGGCTTGGCAAGCAATGCACTGAGAGTGAGAAGTGCTCTACCCCTACACTCGCCCCATCCCTATTCCTTCTACCTGAGAGGTAGGCAGACTCGTGACGCATGCTACAGTGGCGGTACCTCGGATATTGGATGAGAGATCTTTTAAGTAATGAAATAAATATTTCTTGAACTGCTGAAGAGTTGGCTAGGAAGGCACAAAGAAAGGTAATGGGACAACTAGGTACCATGAGGAAAGACGCAATGGCAACATTGAAGCACAGTTCTAATATTCTAACCAAGCCTTGAGCTTAGAAAAGCAGGTCTGTATAATTAACATTATTTATTAATTAGTTCTACTTATTTCCCTTATGTTACTAGTGGCATTTAAGTGATTTCTACGCCGTAATTCTCCAAATAAACGTCACAATTTAGCTGAATAGTGTAGTGAAATTATTTAAACGTACATTATTACATATTGGCGTATTCTTAATGGCACTGTGTTAATTTAGACAGTTGGCATCTTTTTAGTCTCTTTGCAGATATTATCTTTTTAATATCTGACTGCAAACTCGATGAACTTAAACAAAGAACACATCGTACATATTCATAAGAAATGTGACTGCCCAGCCAGCTCTTGTTCAAGGTCAATAGGCTGAAAAGTAGTTCAAATTGACAAATTGATAAGTAGTACCAAACATGGCCAGTAATTTACTTGCAAAAAGGCGCAGCTTGGGAAATGTTTTCGGCAGTGAAGTGTATAAATCCAAACCAAGTTTTCCTGAACTGCGCAAAGGTGTGCTGCTTTGAAGGTTAATTGATTCCACTTACAGTTCGTCATGGCCCACCAAAGGATCATAATGTAAATGGATTTTCGAAAAGCCTGCAGTCATTGCCTAACGCTTGCATGACTACAAATTTATCTGAGAATGCTCCTGATAGCTCTTGTGATAGTGCCATATATGTTTCTTTCATATCAAGCAATTTATCTTTCATAACCGATTTTAAGGATGGGAAATGGTGCAATTTATTCTCTTCTATTTGGCTCTGAAACATATTTAATTTCTGATTGAATGTTTTCACACAGTCTGTTAAAACTTAAATGTACAAGCGTGTTGTGTTCAACTTGTAAACAAAGGTTAAGTTTTTTACGTGAACCGTTAAATCGCTTAAGAACGCTAAATCACAAACAAAAATATCATCTTTAAGTTCTGGAACTGCAATCCCTTTGCTTGCGAGGAAAGTATCTATTTCCGTAGGTCAAACATTCTTTGCAACATTTGCCTCTGGTTAGCCATCTTACCTGGCAGAAGTATGGTAAATCTAAGTATTCGGAATCTGTGAGTATAAAAATTTCCTGAATTTGTCTATGCCACAGAGCATGCGCTCTGATTACATTCACACTCTTAACAAGGATATCCATTACGTTATTCAAAGTAGCTGATTTTCCACACAGTACTTCCCTGTGAATAATGCAGTGAATGGCTACAAAGCAATCAGAGGAAAATCAATTTTTACAAAGGAATTTTCGCAGTCTCACTATTAGACCCATTTCTGTTCCCACCATTGCTGGAGCCCCATCTGTAGCTACGCAGACCAACTTGTCCCATTCAAGCTTAAACTTTCACGCTATCACCATCACTGCCTCAAAAATATCTTCACCGCGTGCGTGATCTTTCCTTGAATAAATGTCCAGCAGCTCCTCGATCACAGCTAATTCTGTATCTACACATCTTATAAACACAGCAAGTTGAGCAGTATCTTTTTTTTTCCAGTAGTTTCGTACATGGCAAGGGAAAATGAACAATGTCTATCAACCGTTTCTCCAAACTTTTGCCAGATCAACAATTCTGTTGGTAAAGAACCTCGCCTTAGGTTCCAACATGAGCCGAATTGAAATTCCTCCTGATGGTAAAGCTTGTAATGTAGTCATTAATAGTAGGACATAACCCTGTCCTTTATCATCTTGAAGGAAAAAAAAACTTGTTCTCCCAGTCCTGATTAAATACTCTTCGTTCACTCATGTTGCACACAAGCCAACACTGAACAGGATTACTGCCATGCGACTAGTCTCTGAGTCAACCGGTTTAGTTGTCATTACCTCGCTCCTGAAATAGAGTAGTGGGGACGAGAGGGAGGGTAACTTCGCGCCTTCAGTGCCTTCGTTCCCGACCCTGGTCTACTCAATACATTAACACTTAATGAAAATATAAATAGAAACGCGTGATTTCTTCTTCATTCTTCTCATGCAGTTATGAACTATTAATATTTTCCCCTCTATGTCCTGGCTTTTTATTTATTTATTTATTTACAGCATGCCCCGTTAGAAGTAACACTACATGCTTCAGTTTATATTCTTATCCTTTTACATACACTTACATTAGATCTATTATAAAATTTTACAATGTATTAATATTTACAATAACGTCAATAGCTACTATGATTAGCATTATCCTTCGCGTGTTTATAATTTTATTTGCTCTGGGTATCACAACTGCTTAGTGTTGGTTGATTGTTAATCTATTATACACTCCTATGTTAATCATTATCGTTCTATATTATACTAGCATGTGACCGCGGCTTCGCCCGCGATAATTATTTCAAAAATTAAAAATTAAGAGCATAATAGTAAAATCATTATATTTAATAACACCTAAATCACGTGGACTACATACCACAATTAGATAGCATCGTCTGGTAAAAGCGACCTCAGATTCGAGTTTCTTGGCCCAGAAAACTTCTGTATAGTGAGATTCGTCCAAATAAAACAACGTTTGACCATATTTAGGGTTTACAACATTCAAGCGATCGCGAAAGTTTTATTTTCAAGATATGACAAAAATAGCCAAAGCCAATTGTAATTGATTTGACATTGAAATGTATAACTGAAAACTTATGTTTTGAAAACGCAAAAAATGCACGTTTTTTGCCCGTTTTTCACTCATAACTCACGAACGAAAACTAAAATTAAAATTCCGGCTTCGAGGTGCATTTTCCGACCCTTCAGCCCATCTATGTTTAAAATTTCAGATCTCTGCGTTCAGTAGATATCGCTGGACATCGAGGACAATTCCTTTTATTAATATAGATAATATGAATTATAATGATACCTTCTCTAATTTGTCAAACATCCATTTAATTTAATCCAAACCCACCTATACCAATGGCAACAATATGTTCTGTGAATTTGTTTCGATAATTCTATGCAAAAAGGGATTAAGTATTTTCAAAAACATTTAATTTTTGGCATTTAGAATCAGAATTTTTCAAAATCCTTTCTTAGTGAGCACCTACATTATGAAACGAAGGTACTGTCAAAATTCCAAGTCTCTACCTGTTATAGTTTAGGCTCTACGTTGATTCCTGTCAGTCAGGACAAAGCCTTTTATATATATAGAGAAGAGATTGAATATGACATAGGCCTACCTACTAGTTTTCCAACAATTATATATGTGCTGTTTACATTAAATATTGTTGACTTTTCTACTTATTTACATCTTAGTTTCCACAGTTTTACACTTAAACCAAACATGAACTATATATCTGCCTATTTACATGTCTGTAAAGTTAACTGATTTTGCGAATTTTACGAAGGCTTTCGGGTGTTTACTCATTAGTTGATCAGTGATTACAGGCCAGGTACTTCCAGTTTTCTTTATCTCGTTTTCTAATTCCTTTCTTTGCTTCGTTACATTACTACGGTCTATGCAGGGCCGTGGAGAGAAAGCAAGGGCCCCAGGGATAAATTTTCCCGGGCCCCCTTCAAATATTAAGTTCAACACTGAACCCCAACCTCGTCCGTTGTAATGTATGCAATAAAAAGGTTATGTAATGATGTTATACCCGTATAATTATTAAGTGCCAGAATGGTACCGTTACTTTATGAGATTGTGTGGTAGACGGGAAAATATCTGTCCGTCTGTCCGTGTATCTGTAAGCGCAATAACTCAAATACGCTTTATCGGATTTTCATAAAAATTGGTATACGCATTTATAACGCCCATGAGACGAAGCCTACTGATCTTGCATCAAATCGGTTGACTGATGCCGGATTAAAGCCAATTTAGCGCCTATTTTATGGTAATATATAGGGTCCGGACTTTAGGCTTTTATAAAAGGTAGTTTAGCTTTTTATTTTAGTGGAATAGCTCGTTTTAGGTTTTAAACAAAATGTTTTACTCCCCTTAATAAAACACTAATATTAATACCGAAAATTGTGTTATTATTTTGACACAGTTATTCTAGATTTTTTTTTAGAAAATAAACAAGTAGCTATTCCTTATATCTGCACTCGAAAAATTGCATAAACAATTGAGATATTTACCCTTTAATTATACAATTATTCTTTCTTTTTATAGTATTTTAACGAAAAGTCTGTAATTCAACGAACGAACACTAAGAAGATGACAATAATTAAAAATAATAACGTGTTCATGAAAAATGTCAACTTCATTTAAACCTCAAACGCATGTTACTAAAACAATTTTAAATTTCGATTTCGAAATCCGAATAAGTTGCTTATTGACTTTTAACCAATTCAATTTTAGAGTAAATTTAGAAGATATAAAAAAAAACCTCGTCTACCCCTTTCGGGACCCGGCTGCCCCTCCCACTCGTAGGGGCTGCATATATGACATGGCTTACTGTTTGTGCTCTTCCTTACATTTGCAGAGCGGGTTGTCTAGTAATTTGAACCGATGTAAGTACGATCATAATCTTCCATGCCCGGTTAGTAGTATAGTGAGTTACGGAGATAATGGAATTTTCTGCCTTAGTCTGTGTCCTGGCATGTGTTCACTTGTAATTCTTGGAGAATAAAATATGACAGGTGAACTTAACTAATAAAATCACAATAAAAATAATATCAGATAAACTGATAAAACGAAATGCTAGATGGAGTTAGTGTTAGATCACGGTTTATCGACAAATTTTGATCAGAATATGGGAAGGAATAAGTGGGTTAACTAGAATATTAACAGAACGAATGCACAAGAATTTCCTTACCTCAACAGTATTTCTACAGTCAAAACATTTCGATTTTTTTTTTTGGAGAAAAACATAAAATAAAAGATTTAACTTTTGGGAATTTTCTCATCGATTATATGCTAAAATAAAAAAAAATTGCCAAATTTCAAGTTTCTAGCTCATAACATGGCGGGTTTTAGCCATACTCCCTAAGATGATTGTTCTATTTTTTATATAGGCCTATTTTAGGAAAATGAGAGATCGTTATTTTCTGCACAGATTCTTTAAAACGTGAAAATAACAAGAAAGATTACTGAAAAGTTATTCAATAAAAATAAATAGTTCTGATATTTGCTTTAGGCTATACACTTAGGTGTGGAAGGGTTAAATTAGAAAAATAAAGTAAAGTGGGTATATTACAGTATATCCCAGGGTTGCCAGTTGAATAAAATCAAAATAAGGGACAGATGCGTGGTCGACGAAATCGACGGCTCGTATCTCAGAAGTTGTAAAATTTATTTAATAACGATAGTTTTGTTGTGATATTGGCATCACAGTGAAGCTAATTAGTAAACAGTAAACGACTTTCTGTTGATACTTGTATTTGGGTCATTCTCCAAAAAAGTGCAGGTTTCAATGTTAGAGTTTTTTTTATAATCTTTTTATTTTGGACCATGTTATTTTTTTATGTAATATTTCTTTCTGCAGAGTACTAATGAGGTACTAGTCCTACTTACCGAGTGGTATTTTGCATTAAATTAACAAGGTTAGAAAATGGCGCATTCATGGAGGTGGGAAAACAGTAAGAAATAGTAATTATACAGTATAAGAGAAGTTATGTGAGAATTAGATTAAATTGACTGTATTAAATGTTATTATGAAAAAGAACAATATTTATTACCATATAAATGGTTTAACACACAACTTTTTTACTTATTTTTATCTATGTTAAAATAGATTATCACCTTCAAATCAAAACTTTAAATCAAAACATGATATATTGTCATAAACTATTAGGCTATACCAGTATCTTCTTTAAACAAAAATAACAAATGCAGACAGTTAAATATGTCATAGCCTACTACTCAGAGTAGAGATCCAACGATTATAAGGCAAGGTAAAGATTCCTTGCAATAACTCCAGAGAAAAAGAACCAAACAGATCTTTTTGAAATAAATATGTCGTTGGTATTTACCTTCAGGGCCGTCACGTGGGCGGGGCGGCCGGGGCGATCGCCCCGGGCGCCGCGACCAGGGGGCCGCCGTGGCAACGGCAAAAATAAAACAACTAAATTTGAAAAAAAATAAGTTAGAAGTACATAACTTATTTTTTCAAGTTAGGTATAACTGAATTTTAAATATTACGTTGTACTTATGTATTTGTATGTATGTACGTATATATTTATTGAACAAATAGGCTAAATATTTGACACCAATAACTTTATATTTGCTAAGTTATCCCAAAATAAATATTTGCTCAAAATTGAGCAGCTGGATTTACTTGTATACTGTTAATAATAATAGCCTAATAATGAACTCTACTGTGGGCCTTAAATCCTTGTATCCTTACAGATAGGTGGAATGTGGGGTGGGTACACGTGGGATTGAGTTTGGGGGGGGGGCGCCTGACGAAATCTTGCCCCGGGCGCCAACAAACCACGCGACGGCCCTGTTTACCTTTTACCAATTCCAAAAAGTTTCAATCATGGCGTATTTTTTGGGGAGGTTTCAAAATTCTCCGAAATACGGGACAATTGCCGTCCCGGTTAGGAACTCCCCGGGACGCGGGACAATTAACAAAAATACGTTACCGTACTGTCCCGTAAAATCCGGGACGTCTGGCAACCCTGGTATATCCATATATAAATAAAATTAATGTACATAGAATTAAGAATAAAATAAGATGTACAATAAAGTAGTTATTAAGTTCCAGTATGGTACTTGAGGAGATTGTGTGTGGGGACGGAAAAATGTCTGTCTGTCTGTCAGTCCGTGTATCTGTACGCGCGATAACTCAATTACGCTTTATCAGATTTTCATGAAATTTGGTATAATCATTTATAACGTCCATGGGAAGAATCCTATTGATATTGGACCAAATGGGTTGACCGGTACCAGAGTAATGCCCAATTTACTGCCTATTTTTATGGTAATATATTAGAAATTCGCGATAACTCAAATCTGTTTTATCGGATTTTCATGAAACCTGGTACACGCATTTACGACGTCCATGGGTACAAGCCTATTGAATTTGGACCAAATCGGTTGATCGGTAAAGAAATAACGAGTATATCAATATCAATTTTGGAATGAATATAAGACGCTATAATATTATTCTATGGCACACAATATATTAAAATAACTTAACAAATTTCCAATCGTTTATTGATATTGTTAGCCCGTCTTTATTGACTCGTTTCTTCATAACGATGTCAGTGTAGGCTAAATAATAACGTAAATAATGTAAATAAAAGATTTAAAACACAACTAGCCGTTGAATATTGATAATTATTAAATTGTGCATTTTATGGATAAGTATGACTACCGATATCTACATTGTATTTTAATGTATTTTTCTTATTCGTTTCTGTGCAGCAGCATACCTAATGTAATTCCTTTTTATTGATTCATAACCTATAAGGTTGCTTTAAACTTCAAACATACATATCAGCGAATCGTAGGCCTATTGCATCATTAATATTATTGCCAGCGCATTCTGTTTTTGGAGTTTAAATCGGAGATCTATTACAAAAATAACTTCTTTTCTGCTTGTGCCTAACATAATTGCAATTATCACTGATTAAAAAAAGCATTCTGGCACTTTGTTATATCAGTTTACTGATGTTTTTTATAAAATAGTTTATATCATATTCTTAATGTATTTTCATAATTAAACATTAACACTCGTGTGCATATATTTTTATTGTATTTTTGTTATTAAGTGCCAGAATGGTACTTTCTGAGATTGTGTGGTGGACGGGAACATCTCTGTCCGCGTGTCCGTCCGTGTGTCAGTACGCGCGATAACTCAAATACGCTTTATAGGATTTTCATGAAACTTGGTGTACGCGTTTATAACGTCCATGGGAAGAAGCGTATTGATATTGGACCATATCGGTTGACCAGTACCGGAGTAATGCCCATTTTAATGCCTATTTTATGGTAATATATTAGAAAGAATTTATCAAATGGAAATCAGTTATCATGACACCATATTCGTTTACACTGTTCATACATGGCTTTGGAAATTGAAATGCAGTTAGCTAAGGCAAATAACACTATTCCTTCACATATTAGTCATATGATTCTCAAACTAGCACGTTAAACAGGTTCAGGTGGCCGAGATGGTAATGTCTTGGACTCGCATTCTTGAGTTAAACTTCAAAAACAAAATGGGCTGGCAATAATATTAATGAGGCAATAGGCCTACGATTCGCTGAAATGTTTCCTTCAAGTTTAATATGAATTAATTAAAAATCAATCTGTAATCTATCTGTCAGGATTTACATTAGGTATATTGCTGCACGGGAACGAATAATACAAATATTCACACTAAAATATAATGTAGATATTGGTAGCCATCGATAGAACGCATAATATTATATCAATATTCAATGGCTAGTTGTGTTTTAAATCTTTTATTTATTTACATTATTATTTACACTGACATCGTTATGAAGAAATGAATCAATCAAGGCGGGCTAACAATTGAATAAACGATTGGCAATTTGTTAAGTTATGTTTAATATATTGTGGGCCATGCGTCTTATATCCATTACAAAATTAATATTCATATACTCGTTATTTCGATACCGGTCCACCGATTTGGTTCAAATTCGTCAAACTTCAGCCCATGGAAATCATAAATGCGAATGCCAAGTTTCATGAAAATCCGATAAAGGGTATTTCAGATATCGCGCGTACAGACACACGGACAAACAGACAGTCGGACAGACATTTCCCCGTCTTCCACACAATCTTATAAAGTTCCATACTGGCACTTAATAACACATAAAAATATTTACAAACATAACTACATCATATTTAACATTCTTACCACATACCCTACTACTTTTTATTTTATTATTATTATTATTATTATTATTATTATTATTATTATTATTATTATTATTTTTTTTTTTTTATTATTTATTTTTTTTTTTTTGCGTTAGCATGAAACGTTTAGAAGGTTTCTGCAGGTAAGTATTTCTAATCCCGAATCCCTCTATTTAAAAAAGAAAATAGAGCAACATTTGTTCTCTGAGGTCTATCCCTAATTTTGTGTTCGTGATCCTTCCTACTTTTGTAATCTGGTTCTTTAATTTTGCTGTGAAGCTCTTCTTGTTTCGTGTATACATAATACATTTTGTTTCTGTGGACTTTACATTTCTTATATTTCTATGTGAGCTTGCAAATTTATTACTACCATTGAATTTGTACTTGTACTTTGGTTTAACTTCAATACAGATTTTGCATGTATTGATAATTGGTAGGGCAAGGCATTTGATGATTTTGCATCTTTTTTACATGAAGGTTAAAAGATAGCTCGAATATATATATATATATATGTTTCATGAAATAATTGATTAAATCATTGCGATTTGATTATGCATTATTTTGCGTTATTTGCATTTTTCGTAATTTTCAAAAGATAGGTCATTTTTCGGATATTTTTAGGTCATTTTTTGCATTTATAGGTCATTTTCAGCATTTTAGGCCATTTCTCGGCATTTTAAATGTTTCAATGGAGATAGAGAGGATCTTTCCCACGTACAAATCATTTCTTTCAGACAACAGACGATCGTTTTTATTTGAGAATTTCCGCGAAGTGTTCATAGTTCATTTTAATTCAGGTTTATTGTAATCACCATAGCATTTTGTCCTGTAGCAATAAGAATTTTTTTCTTTCTTTTTAAATGACACATATTTGCTAGGGGCAACTTGATGGGCATGCCAGTTCAGAAAGAATTTCTTTTTCGCTAAGGGTGTCCAAGTAGTATAAATTTACTTCTTCAGTAACAAAATAAGTGTGTTTTATAATGTAAATTCATATATAACGCACCTTCATAAACTGTATTTAGGAATTCATTACTTAAGAAAAAACTAATTATAAGTAATTAGTAAATTAGTAATTAGTATAATAAATTGGTAAATTTATTGCTCTTTTTTTAATATTTCGGGGCATTTTTTCACTATTTTTAGGTCATAAATGCATTATTAATTTTGAATTTTTTCACTATTTTATGGTCATTAAATGCCTTGCCCTAATAATTGGTAGGCCTATCACGCATGGAAAATATAATATCTTGTTTTATTTAAAATCTTATATCGGTTCAGAAGATATTTTTATATACAGTAAACAGCGTAATAAAACATTACTTTCCCTAAAATAAAGCAAAAAGGAGTTGCCCTCATAATTAGTAAAATCGTATTATTTCAAATTGGCGTGCAGTTGCATGTAATGACGCCATGTGCTTGACGCAGGCGCCTTGTGCATCGAGCGAGCTGCTGCCGGTGCTGAGCCCTGCCGGAGATGGACCCCAGTGTAGTGGCAACCATGGACAAGGACGCACTGAAGAAGCAGATCGAGAACATGAAGTACCAGGCAACAATGGAGCGTTGGCCCCTGTCAAAGAGCATAGCAGCGTAAGTACAATCTTCATCGTATTATGCTTTGATTCTCATTTTAGGAAATCTTTGATTAAATGCGCCAATATTTAAATTAGTGCGTTTCGCTATCTTCATGTATTACGAAGGACTGGTATTTCGTTTTATAAATATTGATTCTTCTTGATAAATATGTCTAATCCTATCTTGCATTGCCAACGTACTACTGATAAGCGAAATCTAGTCTTGTCACTGTACCATGACGGTGGGGATTTTTGCTATTATTCAGAGACGCGTTATCGATTTTGCAGCCCCTGTGAATTATTTAATGTGTACTTATGCTTTAACTCAGCCTGCAATTTGTAGGGCGGTAGTCTTTGTCACAACTAGAACAGGAGAACGAATTCTGTCTGAAATGCTGTAGAATCACTGCAGTATTTGTCGCAGAGTAATTGCTATAACGATCTATTCTTATATACTTTTCTGTAATGAAGAAATAAAATTAGAATTTAAAAAAAAATATATTTTTCTTCGTTTCAACGCTTTAGGAAATTAAAACCAATTCCACAATTAAAGTTTTAGCGCAAATTTTAAGAGCATTTTTAGATCGTTTTAACCCAGTGTGATAACCCAGCTCTGTGACATAAGTACACTGTCGGCTTACATATGGATCGATAAGCGGAGAAAGTGCAAGCTGCCTTAAGTATTGCTAGCGGTGTACCGCAGAATGGAAATATTCCCTACATTCTTATCATCAGGGGCCGGACTTTGATGACGTAAAAATACTTAAAATACGAGCTAACTATAAAATGACTGCAAATATATTTTAAACATTACCCTAAATGACTAATGACTAGACTTCGGACTTTTAGGTCGCTAAAAATGCTGTTTTAGGTACCTAAAATAGGCTCAAAAAATTGGAAAATAGGTTCTAAAAATCGTAAAATAGTCTCTTATAAAATCGTTAAGTTGCCAATTTTCTGAAATATCTCAATTGCAATGCAGAATATTATATTTATTGAAGTCGCCATTAATGAATAATCATGATAAAACACAGATATAGGCCTATGGTACACAGAATTATATAGACCTATTACTAGGGCCTGTATTACTACCATAAATTTCATATAGGGCCTACTACATAATATTAGAAAGCAATGTTCATGAATTAATGGGCCTGTAAACAACATTGATCAAATCCTTACAATTCTTGTCCGTAATTGGCTTCACAATAAACAACTAGTACTTATCTAGATTTTTTAGTGCAAAACAATATCAAAACAATGTGCAAAACAGTGCATATTCAACCCTTTGTATCCCTCGCCCTCTGTGATTCAGAGAACTATTTTTTTTTTTACTGGATGTGGGGTCGGGAGAAAAACACTACATTTTTGGGGGAATTCCAAGGAATTTTTCTACTGAAGACGAAACATTCCGTACTATTTTACCAAGACACAAATGTGTCATGTACTGCACATTCCGAGCTAAAAATTTAGTACGAACTGAAAATAAATGCTAGAATTTATAACAAAAAATAACTTATTTTGAACATTAGAGGAAAAACAAGCAAAAAGGCAATATTAGGCTCTAACGTAAAAATATGCTGTTTTAGGTCCTATAAAAGTACCAGTTTTAGGCATAGTCACATATGAAACATGCATATACAAGTTTTCGTCCATATATCACTTAGGCCTAAGGATTAAATTAGGTTTTTACCTAAAATCCGAAGTCTACTAATGACTAAGAAAATAGGATGAAACTATTAGTATGCTCGTAGGATTTGTGTCTGTTCTAGATTTATGTTGTTGACCCAGTTAGATAATTACATAGGTTAAATGCAAACAGCAAACACCACCTTTCTATATTCATATTAAAATAAAATCAGGTAAACTGATATAACAAAGTGCCAGAATGCTTTTTTAATCAGTGATAATTGCAATTACGATAGGCCCATGCAGAAAAGAAGTTATTTTTGTAATAGATCTCCGTGTTGAACTCCAAAAACAAAATGCGCTGGCAATACTAATAATGCAATAGGCCTACTATTCGCTGATATGTTTGTTTCAAGTTTAAAGCAGCCTTATAGGTTATGAATGAATAAAAAGTCAATCTGAAATCTGTCAGGAATAACATTAGATATATTGCTTCATAGCAGCCCATAATAAAAATACTCACATTAAAATATAATGTAGATATCGGTAACATACTTATCAATAGAATGAACAATTTATATCAGTATTAAACGGCTAGTTGTGTTTTAAATCTTTTATTTACATTTACTTACACTGACATCGTTATGAAGAAATGAATAAATCAAGGCGGGGTAACAATATCAAATCACGATTGGCAATTTGTTATGTTATGTTTAATATTATATTGTGGGCCATGCAAAAATAATATCTTAGCGTTTTATATCAATTAAAAAATTAATATTGATATACTTTTATTTCGGTACCGGTCAACCGATTTGGTTCAAATTCATTAGGCTAGTACCCATGGACGTCATAAATGCGTATGCCAAGTTTCATGAAAATCCCATAAAGCGTATTTGAGTTATCGCGCTTTTCTAATATATTACCATAAAAATAGGCACTAAATTGGGCATTACTCCGGTACCGGTGAACCGATTAGGTCCAATATCAATAGGCTTCTTCCCATGGACGTTATAAATGTCTATACTAAGTTTCATGAAAATCTGATAAAATGCGTACAGACACACGGACGGACAGACATTTTCCCTTCCCCACCCACAATCTCATAAAGTACCATACTGGCACTTAATAACAAGATATACCTATTTATGCTTACTTAGACTTCCGATAATATTCATTGTAAGCAAATGCGCAAAAAATGCGAGAAACAACACAATATGAGAAAATTAGAAAATAATGACTTTGAAATTTAAAAAAAGACCTAAAAATATGAAATGTGGAAAAATACCTAAAAATATGAAATGTGGAAAAAGCACAAAAAGACCAAATAATGACACTGAATTTTTACAAAATGACCTAAATTACCTAAATTACCCTATAAATCACCATGTTTATAATGTAGGAGTCGTGATCAGAATATCTACACTAGTGGGCAACATCCACGTTGTAGTAATTGAAAGATGACATGTCATCAAAATCCAGGCCCTGCTTATTATCCATATTAGTATGTGGGGTGATAGTAAATGAGTTATATGGTTTCTGTATTCGAGCTATTGAGAAAACGGTTCCTGTAGCATTACTTAACATAGACGTTTATGTCTAGATAGATAGGTAGATGATAATCACTGTTTATGTGGAATAAGTTCGTTTCATAAAAATTGTGTATTAAAACTTTCTTTTAAATTCGAAGATACTGAAAACACACGAAATATTAGTCTGTTTATTTTTACACTACACTGTCTTATTTCACAATGAAACTGTTAAAAAAACGTATAACACGTACACAGGTATCGATTTCAGAACACCACAGGCTTATTTGCCTGTTTTTATGTACACAATAAAATATGAACATGCATTTTCCTTCTGACCGTAAGTAAAAAGTAGAATGCGCCTACTTGCTGCTCCAGAATCTAGTAAACACATGCCCTTCCAGGAAAGCTGGATATTGACTAAAACAATTAAATTCACTTTATAGAACTGTAAAGGCTCATGGCCACAAACAAAATGCTTAATATAGGCCTATGCTACATGGCTATTTATTTCTATTAAATTTAAGAAAGCATTATTTGTAGCTCTGGACGTTAACAGCTATAATTTTCTTCAATTGTTATGAATCACACAACAGCTAATATCCAAAGTCTGATTAACTACTGGACTGGGTGGTACAATCAATATCGCGCTGGCTTATTGTGCCCAAGGTTGCGGGTTCAATCCCAGCCCACGTCCATGGCATTTATGTGTGAATGAATGTGACAGATCCATTTCTGTAGATTTACAAGCATGTAAAATAAATTCCGGGACACGGAGACGGTTAAAGGTCCCAAGTTGCATTACAGCTCCATCGTTAAATAATGGCAATAGAACTAACTTTTAAATATAAAATCGGCATTCACTTTTTTTATATTTATCATCACAACATAATCTGAATTCAACATATCAGACTGGAAAAATTCCCAATTTTCGCTAAGTTAGATGGATCTTGACAACAGAAATCCTAAATTATGTTATGTATTATGTACAGTCGGTCAAATAGAAAACGTCGGGCGGTATTTGAATAAGTATCACGAACGAGCATATGCGCATGTACAGGAAGACTTACGGTTAGGTTCACACCTGCCTCTTATCTCTCCATGTATTTTATGGATTATTTAGTCAGTTTTGTTCCAAAACGAACATGTATAGAAGGCTGTGGCTATACGAGGCTGTGGCTCGTATGTCTCACATCCGCCATATTCTTGGTTGCAAATTCTTATAATATTAATAATTAATAAATTCGCAAGTAATATGATTATTCAAGGAGCATTTTTTAAAGATTTTATTTTATAATACCGGTACTTGTAGTGCAAAATCAATAACTTACGTTCAACTTCTGCCACAAATCTAGCATCGAAATACGCCGGCCAGATCCACGATTCCTATGAAAACTTCCGGTCGCATTATTGTGAAGTACCCACCTCTTTAAGAAATATGGAACCTTCTCGCTGCTTCAGAGGCCGAAAAATGCAGGTCAATTACAGTCCTAACTACACTTTCTCTCAAGCTAGCATTTGTATGTGGTGCGATGACAAAGCAAAATGAATTATGACAATACATTAAGTTGAATATCGTGTATTGCGCTTTCCGCGTTTTTCATTTTTCCCTCGTTGTTCATTTTTTCCCTCCTGTCGCATGGCCTCATATGTTCCGAAAATGACCTGTATTTTATGTTTTTATAGGAAACTTGTGAACTAATGCGTTAAAACTTTAATTTTATCTGCATACGAGTCCCGACGTTTTTTATTTGACCGACTGTACAGGGTGCGGCAGAAAGAACGGCCCGATTACAGAAGGGAAATATATCCAAACCCAATAAAATATGAAAAAAACTTATGTATTCTTTGAAAGTACACATGATGCCATTTACATCAACGTGTTTTGAAGAGAACATCATTCAAGTGGCAGCCTCCATTGTTTATATACTGATTGAGCCTCTCTCGGTAGTTGTCCATGACTCTCATTGTCATTTCGGGCGTAACATCAGCTAATTCCTGTTGGATTGCCTCCTTAAGAGCTTCCAAAGTTTGGGGACGATGTTGGTACACCTTGGCTTTCAGACGTCCCGTCTTTGGAGCCCGAAATGTACGCGAAAGGCACACTGCGTTCTTGCGCTGCGTTGCTATCGGCAACTCGACATTTTGAATAAACTGCAAATTCCTGTTGGATTGCCTCCTTAAGAGCTTCCAAAGTACACCTTGGCTTTCAGTGTATATGCAATATAAATCTATTAGATATACCAACTGAGCTAAGCCGGAGTCCAATTCTCATGTAATGTCCAACAGATACAATAATCTATGGTTTATAAATGCTTATATATCTTCAATAGACTTTGAGAAACTGAATGGTTGAAAGCTATAGGATATGTTAGTTTAGGCTGACTAATAACGAAGCTACTGTTAATGGACAGTATGGTGTAGATTAATACCCAAAATAGGCCAAGGAAAATAGGTTAATGTCAATAGACTAAGGAAAATAGGCTAAGGGCAATAGGCTAAGGAAACAGGAAACAGGCTAAAATACCAATGTAAAGTATATAAGTACTAGGATTCAATGCACAGTTTATAGGCATGTAGTGCTACCACTGTGTAACGGAGCATGCTGTTGATGAATTAAAAAAAATATATTAAAAAAATAACAGTGGGAGACCGGTCACAAAAATCACTACTTAGTGTGCCTCACAGTACTGCATATGACATAACTTGTCTGTCTGTGAGGTAGACCATTAGGGCAATCAGTCATAGGAAGTTCCACGTGGCCCTGTGAATTGAACTCCGGCTTAGCTCAGGTGGCAGAGCATTGGCGCGAATAGCCAAAGGTCCTGGGTTCAAGTTCCAGTGTCGGAGGAGTTTTTCTCCTATAATATTCTCATAAATCTATTAATTCCTTTACATATAATATATCTTACTATAATCTTCCAGAGTTTAGGAGGGTTAATATATTAATAGAGTTATATTGTTATAAATATTTTGAATAATATATTGGTTATGAAATTAAATTACTTCATAATGATGAAGATAATAAGATGCTAGTACGATTATTTTAATCTTAACAATGATAGTACTAATAATACTATATTTGTTGATAATATAAATTTTGCATAAAAAATTCATTTTCTTACATTAAAGGGATTATTTATCAGTTAAGTTATGGACTCGTACACAAAATTATTTGAAGACTTTCATTCATCTCTAATAAAATTTATTCCTCAAAGTGATTATTGTTAAGTTATTTATTGAAATATTCGTTAAGGGAAGGGTGAAATGTTGCTCTCCGCACGTCCCTTCTGCATGGCAAAATTCTTATGGATCCTTATGACTTTATTGACAACCACTAATCCCAATAATATAAAGCCACATGGCTAACTGACTGACTGAATGACTGACTCACTCACTCACTCTCTCACTCACTCACTCACTGACAATGTTTGCCCACTTTCAGATGAGCTACAAACATGAAATTTGGTACACATATAGATTTTAGGCTGTAAACCACAGGAAAATTCCAAAAAGTAAATTTGTTTAACTTTTAGCCCTAAAAACCCCCGAAAAAGGGCTCATTCACTGACATTAATGTTTACCCACTTCCAGATGAGCTAGAAACTTGAAATTTGGTACACATATAGCTTTTAGGCTGTAAACCACAGAAAAATTCCAAAAACCTTTCCCGAGAACCTCAGCGGGGGTTTGTGGCGGAGCCCACAATGAGCGAAGCTAGTCTTTATATATGAAAGGCAATGTTAGTTAGGCCTATGTGTACCTTTATAGACTGAACAATTACTGGGCCGATTTATGTGCAGTTTTTTGTAAAATGATCCGCGTTGTCAGGAGAAGGTCTTAAGCTGTTTTTAAGTCCTCGATGTGACCAGAAAGAAAGTTAGGAACTTAAGTGTTTTATTTAGATATTTCAGTGATAATCAAATACAATTCAGTTCTCATGACAACAACATTGTTTGCAGTGTTCACATAGGGCTTTGGCAGATGTATTTTACTGGGCTTTGAGAAATAATATAATTTGGAAGGCTATTATTTATTTTTATTTATTTATTTATATAAATCATTTTGTAAATCAATACTGGAGTAAATAAATATAGGATGTAATGCATCAAATAGCTTTCTCTACCCTGGGCATGGAAAATATTTTCTCACATCACGTTTTTATTTGGAATAAAAGGGTATTGTGGGGAGAGCGTTTTCAGTTGTCAGAAATATTGAGTTTATGTCAACGATGGGTAGCGAGTATGCTAGGCCTATATCAGGAATCCGTTAAAAATTCTGCCAACTTAGGCTTTGTAATGGTTGAAAAATAGGGATGTTTTATTGGAAGCATTTAAAAAGAGACAAAAATATGATGCAACATTTTTAATCCTACAGGTAAAGTGATCCCTATACAGGCCATGGAGGCCCAGAGAAATCCAGGAGGTTGACAATTTTAGACATTCCGCACATGAAGGTTGTCAGCTTTACGCACTGGCCGCCTTTACCCCCAGGATTGCTCCTGGTACTTTTTCTGTTAGAGGCTGAGCCGACCCCAGGGCCATAATGCCACCAGAAGAATTAGGCCAATTGAAAAATCTCAACAACCTCATCGGTAATCGAACCCGCGACCTTCCGGTTTGTAGCGCAGCGCCTCAACCACTAAGCTACGGCGTACCCCATTTTTAATCCTATGTGCACTAAATTATTATATCTCCGATTGTTGGGGAAGAAAGTGTAAAAATAATTAATTTCTTTTGATTTTATCCCTGAAACGGTTGTATGTCAAATATCCCTTAAAGATAGTAACTTAAAATGTCGTTACCGGAATTTCTGTTTATTTTTATTTCAACCACTACGAGGCATGGTGTATAAAAGCAACGGGTTGCAAAATTCTACTTCCTATCCGAGCGATAAAAGCCATATCTGGCATATTCTGAGGGAATAGTTTGAGTGTGATACTTCGTCTTTTTCGCGTCAAACTCTAGATACCTAATATAAGGACTATGCAGCTTGAAATCAAAAGTCCTCCATAATTTAATGTTGAATTACACGCAAAATACAGAACCCGAGCCACGCCGGACCTTTTAAGCTAGTAATTTATAAAACAAAAGTGGGGGTACTGGAAAAAAAAATATAGCCAACAAATTTGTTTCCATCCTATATGCTCCGAAACATTATAAACGTATTGCCTATAGAACAAAGAGATGCAGATCCTCCAAGTTTGCTGGTCATTCAATATAACATGAAAATGACACTGGGGCTGTAGTGACTCTAATAACAGAGCTCGATACACTTTATATCCAGGAAAGTAAACTCATATTAGATTATGATCCATTTCATGCATGAAAATTGCCCGCAAACTAACTCCACCTGTTCTCTGCAACGTCAAATGTAAAACCCTTTGGGAGTTTAATACCATCATCCTGGTGCTAACATCTGCACTCAGTCTTGCCATCAATGTCTATAGCATCATCTTCACATCATCATCAACCTTGCTATATTTAAAATGAAGATTTCCCATATTGGCTTCTACAATACTAAAATGTTTTTATTTCGATGATCAGCAAGTTTCTAAACGAACTGTTATGTTTAATGTTAATTTATCTTTATTTCCACGTACGCTCAATTGATACAAATGATAGTGATTTTGTGTGCGTTAAAACTGTAGCCGTATGATACTTGTGTTAGCCTAAAACAGTTTATGATATACAATAGAAAATAGTACAAGTCTCCGGTCATGGAAACCACCATTAACGGCAGTGGGTGTCGGATGCTGACCACATGCCTCCAATTCTGCCATCTGCCCATGGTAGATGACGCAGCGGTCGGGTGGTAGGCCTTGTCCCTTCAGGGATATAGCGCCATAGTTTTTTAGTACAAGTCAATATCTACTTATTTTGAAATACATGTCACAAGTTTTTAATAATACAGGTAGAAAGTTAAGTCTTGTCACTTTCATAGCGTTGGCGAGTTAAATTTGGCTTCATAGGTTATCATAATATAATAGGCAATATTATATTAAATTAAATTAAATTAAATTAAAATAATTATGTTGTAAATAAACATAAATGCATAAAATACATAATACAATATAGTATTTCTGATGCCAAGATCCATTTAACAAAGCGAAAATTGATATTTTTTCCAGTCTAGTATGATGAATTCAGATTCTGTGATGATAGATGTATTTTTTTAAAATTACAATTATATATTAAAAGTTGGTTCTTTTATCGTTATTTAACGATGGAGCTGTAATGCAACTTGGGACCTTTGACCGTCTCCGGTGTCACGGAATCTTGACCTGCAGAATTTATTTTACATGCTTGTAAATCTATCACATTTATTCACATATAAATGCCATCGAGCTCGGCTGGGATTAAACCCGCAACCTTGAGCACAGTAAGCCAGCGCGATATAGATTGTGCCACCCAGTTCAGTAATTAGAAGTGAATCAGACTTCGGATATTGGCTACTGTCTGATTCATAAGAAGTAAAGTAAATGATAGTTGTTAACTCCAGAGTTACGAATATTGCTTTCTTTAATTTAATAGAAATACATAGCTATGTGCATAGGCCTATATTAAGCATTTTGTTGTATAAAAGTGAATTTAATTACTTCAGTAAATATCCGTCCACGGCTGTGGCGTAGGGGATGCGTTCGCTTCTCTCACGCAGCGGGCCTGGGTTCAAATCCTGGTTGGACAAGTTACCTAGGTGGGGTTTCTCCGGGGTTTTTCCTCACTTGTGAGACAAATGTCGGGTAACTTTAGGCCCTTGTGGTCCCCTGATATCATCTGGCCGTCATTATCATCTTCATCCCATCCTCGCCTTGTTTGGAGTGAGTGAGTGTGTGTGTGAATGGTGTATCTCGTCCTCTGTGTTCGTGTTGTCTCGGAGGTGGCCCCAGCATTGGGCTGATCACTCATCCGGGGAGGCCCTCCATGACCTTGTCTGGTCAAAAACGTATGTTTGTGAACCAAATATAATCCCTCTCCCGACAGGTCGCGGTCCTGTAAGGCCCGGGCGGCTTGGGTCGCTTAAATGTCCTTAAAAGGGAGAGGTGAAACTCAGGTAAAGAAAGAAAGTAAATATCCAGCTTTCCTGGCTCCTGTCAAACTGTTGAAGGGCATGTGTTTACTAGCCATGTATTTAATTGTATAAGATTATAAGTGATTGTGTACAGTTTCAGTATTGTAGTACAGTATTTACTTAGTAATTAACCGTTTTCTTGCAAATATTTATTTCGCGTTCTTGAATTATGGCTTATCCAGTGGACCGGAAATATGATATCTGTATCATTTGCAATAAGGCAGGAAAGACCTCTCAGTTACCAACATATTTAGACAATGTATTTAGATAACTCAGCCTCAATATGGGCTATGCAATATGGATATACAAAATGACATAAAAACTAAACTCTTTGTCACTACATCCTATTTAATACTAATTGGGAGGAATTGCAGCGAAGAATCACTTCCGATCGTCATAGAGTTTCAGAGTTATTTAGTTAGTTAGTTATTCACACTGTTCAGTGTGTAACAGCTATTTCACGAAGATTACATAATTCTTGCAAAAAGAAAAATGTATACAGTATACACAGCAAAACAAAAAAATCGCTTATGTACTGACTCAAAATTTATAATAGACAAACAAACAGAGTAAAGAATAAAGAAATCATCTGCAATATAATAATATGTGTAATAAATTTATATATATATATATATATATATATATATATATAACTCTACATAGTATTTATAAATAATCTATATATATAAGGCTTTGTCCTGACTGACTGACTGACTGACAGAGAATCAACGTAGAGCCTAAACTATAACAGGTAGAGACTTGGAATTTTGACAGTACCTTCGTTTCATAATGTAGGTGCTCACTAAGAAAGGATTTTGAAAAATGTTGATTTTGAATGCCAAAAATAAATTTTTTTTTAGAATACTTATTCCTTTTTCCACAGAATTATCAAATCCAAATCACAGTTCACATGACAACAGTGTATTGTTGGCAGTCTTCACATAAGGCTTTGGAAATAAATGAAACAAGACTTTGAAAATTAGAGAAAGTATTAAAATTTATATTTGAGTAAATAAAGTATCTAAAAATTTTGTAGATTAGGTAAAATGATCAGCAAATTCAACCTTTTAATCGAATTAATCAATGATTTGGACGAAAAACACTATAATCTGAGGTCTTTTTCCCCCGGGTGGCTCACTTTGATCGTGAAATGCACCTGGAAACCAGGTTTTTAGATTTTTTTTATTATCAGTCGTTATAACAAAATTGTTTATGCATTATTTGGGTAAGGTTCATGAATCTATGGTTCATTTTAATCGTTTCATTTGGAATTTGTATGCCCATGTGGTTGCATATGATTCGTTTTTTCGTTTGTTTATTTATATTTTTAACGTTAAACAATATAATTAGGAGGTAAAATTACGTGATTCCTCCAATTTGTGTAAAAACGATGTCAATGTTAATAAATATAGTAGTAGTAGTAAGTATTCTGCCTTCCGGCAGGTTTTCAAACTTGGTACGCGAATTTTGTTTTCCAAAACTGTCTATCCTCTGCTTCCTCCTTCAGCATCCAATATTTCCGCTTTTCCCTTAAATCGTCCAACAGCTGAATTCTTCTTCTTCCAAGTCTAGTTGTACCCTCCAATCTTCCTTCTACGACATCATGTAATAAGCAGTTCCTTCTGAGAATGTGCCCAACCCAGTTTGCTTTCCTCTGACGAATTGTGTGTATGTATAAATATAATGTAATGATGTAATAAATATAATGTTTTAATAATAATGTTAAATAAATGATTTAAGCACAATATCTAGCAGTTGAGTAAGTAATCGCGGGCGAAGCCGCGGGCACCTGCTAGTCATTAATATAAAACAAGAAAACTTTCTACTTTGAATAAAGTAGAAAGTTTATTATATTATTTATTATACTGTACGAGTATAATAATAGGTGTACTATATGAAACAATAAAACAAAGTAGGGACAAAGTAATGAGGTAACACCGTTATGCGTTAACGGTAATTGTCATTCAATAAACGTGTTGTTTTATGCCGTCTTGGGACTTATCTAGAAAGTGACGGAAGTCAGAGAAACAATTACTTGTTAGTAATAATTTGTTGAGGGAATTTTTAAACAAGACTACAGAGGTCTGAGCATAGGCGTAACCAGGCCGACCATATGGGGGGGGTTATAACATCCGCGAGGTCTGGAAAAGGGTGGTCCGGGGGTCCTCCCCCGGAAAATTTTTAAAAATTAAGATGCAAAATAACGAGTTTTAAGCTTCCGGGGGCCCTCCCCCGGAAAATTTTTAAAATTAAGATGCAAAATATCGAGTTTTAAGCTTCCGGGGACCCCCCGGAAAATTTTAAAAATTAAGACGCAAAATAACGAGTTTTAAGCTTCCGGGGTCCTCCCCCGGAAAATTTTAAAAATTAAGATGCAAAATAACGAGTTTTAAGCTTCCGGGGGCCCTCCCCCGAAAAATTTTATACATTAAGACGCAAAATAACGAGTTTTAAGCTTCCCACGCTTTATACTTGTATTAAGTAATTTATGGGCAGACTTAAAAAAATTATACAATTTTCCTTTTTTTAATCAATGGGGGGGGGGGGGGGTTCAAACCCCCAAACCCCCCCCCCCTCGGTACGCCTATGGGTCTGAGATATTTTGTCAAGAGGGAGACAATTGAATACTTTTGAGCATAGGTAATGTGGAGATGGTTCAATTAGTTGAGTCTTGTGCTTAATTAAAGGCATTTTATCTTTGTTCCTAGTACTATAATGGTGAAAGGTGTGATTTTTTAAAAATAAGCTTCTGACCCTGAAGGCAAAAAGTGCACATTCTAAGATGTTTAAGGAGGGACATACAGCTTTCGATGTTGAAAAATAGGTGAAGTTCGTTATTTTTTTCCTCAGCAATGAATTGTTCTGTAGCCTTGCAATCTGGCATGCTCTATATTGATTAGTTCTACAATTGCATACTATTTTCAGAATTAATTTAGTCTAACTATTACAGTTATGGGTAATTATCATTACAAAATGGCAGCCAAACTTTGTGCAATGAAGTGCCGTTTCCCTGATAACTCAAACATCTATTAACATATTGCAGTGAAATTTTGCATTCAAGTATGTTTGATATTAGTAAACAACACTATCTAGAATCATTGATGTACCGTACCTTTAATAGATTATTTTAAAAAATATATTTCTGATGTAAAAATTTGTAGAACAAAATAACAAGTGATGAATTATTTTTTTAAACATTTATGCTGCAGATAAACCAAAGATTCTAGATTATGTTGTTCATATGATATTTAGAAATAGTTAAAAAAAAATCACTCATAAATATTGGTATTTATGAAAATTATCAGAGAAACGGCACTTCAGTGCACAAAATTTGGGTCCCATTTTGTAATGATAATTACCCATAACTATAATAGTTAAATTAATTCTGAAAGTAGTATGCAATTGTAGGACTAGTCAATATAGAGCATGCCAGATCAAAAGGCTACAGAACAATTCATTGCTGAGAGAGAGAGAGAAAAAAAAGAACTTCACCTATTTTTCATCATCGAAAGCTTATGTCCCCCCTTAGCAAGATAAAGAGAATGCTTGCTTACTTACTCAATGGCAATAGACAATTCCTAAGCAAACTAACAATCAGGATAGAAATTCTGAGACAAGTGATGAGACTGAAAGAATAGCAGATGACGTGTATTCTTCTGTATAGAAGTACTCAGAAGTATTAATTAGCCTGAACTGAATAACCTTCTGCGTGATTTGGATTGTCCTGAAACAACTCACAAAAGCAAGATCTTGGAACGCAACTTTCTATCTTGATGGTATGCATTTAGGCTTTCCCCTCAAAGTAATAAATGTGTTACATAGCAATCAGCTTATGACTGTAGGCCTATGTATTTGGTTTGTACCACTTGAGAAATTTAGATTACATTGCAAATTAATATTTAACTTACTAATCAGGTAATTTTAAGGGAGTGTATGATTGCATGGGTTTCAGTAGGCTATATATCACTGAAGAAATTTAGTCTGTATTACAATTTAATGTTTGTTGCCCAGCTAATTTTAAGAGAGTTGAATCAACATCATTTCACATACGATATGAGAAAAAAATAAAATATTCCAATTTTGACATATGTCGATTGCAAACAAAAAGAATCTTGAGCTTTTAGAAAAAAAAAAAACTAACCTCAGATATGAAATTAGCACCCGCAAACTGTTAATAACAGCTTTTGAAAGAAATGCAACAAACAATTTCTTGGCCAGTGAATTAATTAACCAGGACTGGGTCCAAGATTCAAATAACTTGACTTATGCCCGGTTTCTATAAACTCGTGAAATATCTAAGGGCAAATAATCCAATGGGCAGAATTTACACAAGGATAACTCTTATAAACTGAAATAATAATTAAAAAGATAACGATCACACACAGTTATGACGAGTTTCTAGATAAATGTCCTCTGGGTAAATATGAACATGAGAGAAAAAATGTTTCTATAAACTAGGGTTAGATCTTTCCAAGGGTAAATCTTGATGAATACCTCCTATGCACATATATTTCGTCCTTTCCTGGTTGATTGTCAAACCACCCTTCTCATCCTCTGAAATGAATTTCCTTGTCATGAATTCAATATCTTCATAATCTTGTGTCATTATTATTTGGTCATCAGCAAAATGTAATGTGTAAATCATATTATATTCTATCGGTATTCCGATGGGTTTACAACTGTTCTTCTCCATATATATATATATATGGATATTTCACGAGTTTATAGAAACCGGGCATAAGTCAAGTTATTTGAATCTTGGACCCAGTCCTGGTTAATTAATTCACTGGCCAAGAAATTGTTTGTTGCATTTCTTTCAAAAGCTGTTATTAACAGTTTGCGGGTGCTAATTTCATATCTGAGGTTAGTTTTTTTTCTAAAAGCTCAAGATATATATATATATATATGGAAAAGAACAGTTGTATATATATATATATATATATATATATATATATATATATATAAGCTTATATATATATATTTTAACTCATGAGGTCATATCTTTGTATATTTGTTTGATTGCTTGTATTAAAGCTTGATTATCAATTGTTTTTCTAAAGCTAGCCATAGTTTCACTAATGGAATACTGACATATGCTTTTGTTAGATCTATAAATACTATGTGCATTTCTTGGTTAACCATAATTTTTTTTAACTATTGACCACGTCGAACAGAAGACATTATCCAGAATACTTCTTCCTGCTCTAAAAGCTGCCTGTTCTTCTGCTTCCTTTCTGGAATATTCCTTTTCCAATCTGTTTTTCAATATTTTTCCATACAGTCTTCCTAACATACTAATGACCGAAATTGGTCTATAATTTGTAGATTCTTTCTTATTACCTTTCTTATAAATGCTTGATATATGCTACTTTCCAGTCACTTGGCGTATCTTCTCCCTGAATTTATTTTGTGAATATATTTGCCAAATGTTTTTGCAATAAAGTAAACGATATAAATAGTTTGTGAGATGGATATCTGAGATTTGCTTACGTACAACCATTACTGTTTTTATGAGTGGAGAGGAACACGAAGGAAATTTCTTTACAAGAAGTGTTCTAATTTAAAATAGCATTATTTATGATGGCTGAAGACATCTGCGGCTAGTCAGTTAAAAATACTGTTAAGATTATATCATACGTACTTATGGATTACTTGATATAGGCTACAAGTGAAAATAACATAGAGGCCTATACTACGCTGAGTAACATTGTGCAGAAGAGATAGAAAACCATACAACCAGATATTAAGTATAATTTGAAATTGGGGGTATTTATCATAAAGGCTTTCTGTTAGTGCGTACAGAAATGTTTAATTGCCATGCATAATAAGGAGACAGTAGAAACGCAGTTTTCCAGTTATTTACAATTCAGATTCCCATTGTAATGTTAACTGCAGTTATTCTTCATGGAATTTTGTAAGAGGGTGTATTAAAGATGGAATACGAGATACAGTATATTATGAAATAGAGTGAGAACTCTGAACAGCTTAATTAAAACCATAAACGTGTTCGTATTTTTTTCTGGATAGGAAAGTGCAAAGAAGACTTATGCAAGTTCATAAAGCGGGATAGTTAATAAATAGTTCGTTTATATGTGGCAGTCATCCCAGCATAAAAGCTCATTTCATTTGAGGTGCTATAAAATATTCCAACTTTATCAGCTAATGATGCCTGTTGCACTCAGACAAGGTTTACGAACACTGTACAATCTAGAAACACAGCGAGCTAAATTCGCCATTACACGTTCACTCCTAGCGCAATCATATTAGTGGGCTAATGCAAGGAATGTACTTTACGTCTCGGAAGCAAGGAAAAGGTTTCGTTCGGGCTATAAATCACTCTGAGTAGACATACACCTTGGCGTTTCGTTTGTGTAACGTTGATACCGGAGCAGTGGCGACTCCAGATTTTTTAGTTGTGTAGGATGGTGTGGAGAGAGCGAATTAACCCATTCACTGCTATTGACGTACATATGCGTCGCCGTAAAAAGAATGCACAAAGGCTGATATATAAATTAAATTCAATAATGCTTTATCGTAAAATATGAAAATATTTAACCACGTATTAAAACTGTCATTTACGGAAATCAGCTATTCCGCTATAATTTTCGTAGCTGATATCAAACTTATAATTGACTATTGAAACCTGTGTACAATACTTATATTGAAATTTCTTTACAAGAAATTCCTGTGTACAGGAATACTTATATTGACATATAAACAGCACTGTAAAGTTTAATAATAGCTAGGCCTATAATATATACCAAGAAATGAAATAAATAAATATTAATAAAAATATGATCACCCCCCCTTAGAAAACAAGCTATCAAACGTCAGAAACACAGAAGACATGTGAGGAAGGTATGTAAGACGTCCTCAACTTCCTTAGTATGAAACTGGCTTCTCACCACCTTTTCTCTTACCCACCTCCCCCTTCACATGCCCAAGAGCTTTCAGGGTATATGTACGTGAATTATTTTGAAATTTTAGTTTTTTTGTTTATAGTACTAAAAAAATTTGCTGAATTTTCTGCATCCATTGATATATAGTTTATATAGGTTTAGAAATTATTTGTGTCATTTGAATTGACATTTAAATATGTTTACATGCTCTGAGCTACTATTCACTATTAACATAAAATTGAATTTCCCGGTAACTCTTATTTTACACACATATTATTGGTTAGCTCCACAACCATTAGAGATAGAAGGCTGAAATGTTTTACACTAATTTTACATGCATATATGCATAAAGCAGACTACAATGATGGACATAGGTATAAAATTAAAGAAAATGTGTCATGAAATATTGATCAAATTTGAAGATATTTTATATGCGATATATAAAAATTAATTGCATTAAAAATAATAACTTTAGCTGCATGAAAGTAGTCTACTTTGTAGAAAAATATGGTTATTATATGCATTAAGAAAATAAAAGGTGTCAGAGAAACCAGAAAAATGCTATCTCTACAGGAAGTGATGAGTGCATCTGAATTAATTTTTTTCATGCTCCTATAAAACATGTAATTTAAAAATAACTTGGTCAATTTTTTATACTTTTATCAGCTAGTTATGTTCTAGTAAGCCTTCTTATAGGTTCCTGTAATTTTTGTCCACTTTTGAGTTCATTTTCTTGTAAAATTTTAATATTTTAGAACCTGCATTTTTTAAATATTTTTGTGGTAGTTCACGTACATATACCCTTAACAACGGCATGGACTGCGTAACATCAACAGTGAGCGAATGAGGACATCCTCTTAAATACCAACCTGCTCAAAACAGAACTGCTATAACTTCCTTCCCGAGCGCTCTACAATAACGCTGTTTTGTCATTTTACTGTTTTAATTTTGTCAATAAATGCTAGTAAACATTTATGTAGATAAATTATGAAGTGTAGGATGATCCTCACATCCTATATGGAATAATCGCCACTGTACCGGAGTTTCCACCACGACTGAGTTCAGTGCAGATACAGGATGTGCTTGGATGTCCAAGTACCGTATTTTACGGACCATAAGACGCACTTATTTACCTTGAAAACAGAGCCTTAAAAGTTCGATGCGTCTAATGGTCCGAAGTACACTAAAAAAATTAAAATTACGGTAAATATTGCTGGAATACCATAGTTACACACTAAGTGTTGTTATGTTAATTACAATTACAATTACAAATTTTAGCACGTACTGTACATAACTGCACTTGTCACAATCGTAAAGTGAGGGTAGCTGGAAGCCAGGTACACAATGTGAAAAGAAAGGAATATTGAGTTATTTTATACAAAAAGAGTTGTCTTCGCCGGGTGATTTAAATGAATACAATGGACTCTAAACAGCCTTGTCCCGTTACACTTACCGTATGCTGAATTGAGGGCTAGAGGGTTTAAAAGTATTTTCATTCTTTCATGAGAAATCAGTTCAGTTGTTAAATTTACGCGATGATACCTGTACAGAAGAGATTTTCGTACAATGCAGGTTTTAAGTTAGCAGTGATTTACACCGATTCCATTGTACAAGGTTATAGGGCCTAATTTGTTTATGCAATGAAGCATATTATTCCCTTTTAAATATTTCTTTTAGAATCACATTAAATTCATTTTCCTTTAAATTTCCATCTAAAATTAAGGTGCGTCTTATGGCCCGGAGTGTCTTATGGTCCGTAAAATACGGTAACACGAAACACCAACAACCGACGCTCTTTACCAACGTACTCAGCTAGTTCGCATGTTGGAACAGCTCATCCACAATAAGGGACTGATGATGGTCTACCAGGGACCAAAATGCGCATATCCTCAATACTAATCCTCAGAAAGTTCATCTGATACAACGCATGCTACAGAAAATCATCACTAAAGTCTAGAATAGTTATATCTTTGGACATTGCTATACATTTATGGGACGTGTTTACACTTTTAATATTGTGCAACAGATAGACTGCAGCAATTTCAACTTGGAACAAGTATATATTATATCAACAACGAACATTTTAGCAATAACGAACGGACAATAGTGTAAGAACCTAATTCATAATAGATATACAAGCATTCAGGAACCACAGATTATTGTCTCTGTTGTCCTGGGTTCAAGTCCCAGTGTCGGAGGAATTTTTCTCCTATAATATTCTCTAATTCATAAGTTGAACATTACTATTACTATGTACTTTACAATTTTAATTGATTTTTAAGAATTCATACCACTATCAGCTAGTAGTTACTATACAGTACTAAATATTTTATGAATGACGATACTGAGTTGTGATAGTTGAACATAGTTAATGTGTATGAATGATAACATAAAATATGATTAATGATATGATTTATTAACATTGGTGGAACTAATACATTTATGGAAAATACTATGATGCACAATAATTTTACAAATATATATTATATGTAGGTGATGACATAAAGTTAAGTGATATATCTGTAACAATACAGTAAACGGTTTACCAACTGAACTTTCGGTATATGTCCTCATATACAAATTTGCTCTTTACCAAATTTAGTAACCTATATTGATTATGGATATCGAAGACAAGTCGCGTTGGAATCAGATGTAAACCAATTACTGAGATAGCCATGGCCTATACTCACTTGCCTTTCTTGTATTGTCGTTTGGTTATTATCAGGGCCCGGATTCTGATGACCTAAAAATGTTTCAAAAATGACCTATAAAATGACCCTAAATTTTAATGAAAATGACTTAATAATTATAAAAAATGACCTATAAACTGATATTTTATTTATAAAAAATTATTATTGTACACACAAAGTTATAGACTAGTTTGCACATAATTGCAAAAAACTGCAAAAAAACTGTAATGTTGTGTATGTTCTTTTCTCACGGAAATTTATACTGGCACTGAGGCACTGGTGAGTCAAAATTCGGAATTTCCTTTTGCGGCCTGCCGGATTATATTGTTGTTTAATTCAGAGTAAACAGTAGTTTGCACTCTCAAATCCAAGCAGGTGCCAAGTCAATCTAATAACGGTAGTAATATAATACAACATTTTGGCGTTTCTTTGATTCTTATTTCCGACTGAGACATGACTACACTAAACGCCGAATTTTTCCTTCTTGGATTGAACAAACAACACTTCAAAGACAGCAACCGCTAGCGACGAAAACAAAATTAAATACACTCAATGTAAATACACGAAAATGACTAAATAAAGAAGCAAATGACACGAAGATGACAAAATAATGACCTAAAATTGAAAAAAATGCCCTAAAAATATAAAATGGCATAAAATGACAAAAAATGACCTGGTAAAAATTTATTTCTATAATCTAGAGGCCATGATTAGGATTTATCTACAAGTTGGCAATGTCTATGCAGCACCAATAAAAAGATGACATGTCATTAGAATCCGGGCCCTGGTTATTATGATTATTTAACAAATGTTGTGTACTGTTATTTAGAAAAGTCGAAAGAGTGCCAATATTGTCTCCCATTCACAACTACAAACACCGGTACAGTGAACTTCAGCCGGTCATCCAGCACATAATAACACCAATTTCAAGCAATTGTGTTCTGAACATGTAGACCAACATTCTTACTACATTTACACAGATGTGTCACGTTACATTGAGTGTGAAACTCAAGAAGTTATGGTGGGATGTGCTTTTGTGGCTTATAATAATAGGTTTGTTCTCAAAGAAAAACCCATGACTGCCTGAGAATTTGCTGTACTGCGCATGTCCAATCTATAATTTATCCGTGATTTTCCACTTTGGGAACGGTTATTTCCTTTCAACATGTTATACACGCAATATGCATAGTCATTATAAACTATATTTTGGGAAACTTTTAATTATCTTTCATTATTCATACATATAAGTAGCCTACGCTTATAAATCAGGCGCAAGGTTATTGGAGGGAGGAGTCAGGCGCGTGAAAATAGGTTACTGCGCATGTCTCTGATAACAATTCATGATAGAGCCCGCAAACGATACTTGTGTCTAGGGAAAAACGGCGAGGATCCGCTACGACTGTTCGGCAGCACTGGGCTGTGACGTCACTTCTTGCATCTTGGCACCAAATTCGAATGTTATAGTAAATAAACTTCCCGTGAAAACACAAGGAACAAAAGATTGAAAATCAGAATCATGAATTGAAGCGTTTTCTTTTGTAAGGGTCTAAGTGCCAAAACCATGATTTTTCAGCTGATACTTTTAAATGCATCTATGTACCCAGACCAATGCATTTCAGAAGGGTCCAAGGTCCAGGAAAAGCCACGTTACTTACGTACTCAATGGCAATAGACAATTCCTCAGCAAGCTAAAGGGATATTACCTACTAGCATGTGCCCGCGATAATTATTTCAAAATAAAAAAATAAAAAATTAAGAGCATAATAGTTAAATCATTATATTTATTAACACCTAAATCACGTGGACTACATACCAAGATTAGATAGCGTCGCGTGGTAAAAGCGATCTCAGATTCGAGTTCCTTGGCCAAGAAAATCCCTGTATAGTGAGTTTCGTCCAAATCGAACAATGTTTAACCATAATGCAGGTCTATGTTGATTATCTTCTGTGTAGGTTGAAAATTTCATATGTCTACGGGCCTTGGCATTCTAAACAAATGAATCGACCAGCGTGGCTTACAACATTCAAGCGATCGCGATGTTTTTATTTCCACGGTATGACAAAAATAGCCAAAGCCAACTGCAATTGATTTGATATTGAAATGTATTACTGATATCTGATGCTTCGACAGCGCTAAAATCACGTTTTCTGCCCGTTTTTCACTCATAACTCGCGAACGAAAGCTAAAATTAAAAATCCGGCTTCGAGGTGCATTTTCCCACCTTTAAGTCCATCTATGTTTAAAATTTCAGATCTCTGCGTTCAGTAGATTTCGCTGGGCATCGCGGACAGACAGAAGGAAAGATTTTATGGAACCCGAATGTTCATTGCCGCGCTTACCTGAGTCCACCATTCAACCCTATGTGCTAGCTCCATTCAATCATCCCTAGGAAATCATACTTCCCTTAAATCCATTTTAAGAATGTCCTCCCACCTACGTTTAGGTCTTCGGCGTGGTCTTTTCTCTTCGGGTCTCCTAGTCAATACTTTTGAGATATGTCTTTCCTCCCCCATGCGTGCAACATGTGCAGCCCATTTCATTCTTCGCGATTTAATTACCCTTACTACATCCGGTAAAGCGTACAGGTCATGAAGCTCGTCGTTATGCAATTTTCTCCAGTCCCCATTTTCATCCCTCTTGGGCCCAAATATTTTTCTAAGCACCCTGTTTTTTCGAACACTCTCAAACTATGTTCTTCCCGATCAGTGAACGGCGGGAAAGCCACGTTAGTAGCAATAAATTGCAACATATAGCGCTGGGTCTATCTCCGCCACGTCTTTCTGTGGGTCTATTTCTTGTTTTCTACACAATCATGATTTTGGCACTTAGACCCTTATACAAGTAAACGCTTCAATTCTCGCTTTGGGAACGTGTGTGAAGAAAGAGCGCATTCGCGAACGACGTGGGAACAAACCTAATAGTGTTTCTGAGATTTATTCTGCTTTTGTATAAACTGTCATCACACTGTTCTGTGTTTCAAGCGGAATTGTTCGTCATAAAAGAAGTTGTTAAATGGTGCATTGATAGTAGCAGTAGTGTTTGCATAAACAGTTATTCACAATCGGCTTTACAAGCCGTGGGTGATAAACGTAATAAGGATGCACTAGCCACTGACATTAGACATGCACTAAATACAAGCACCCTTCGTATTTGTTTAACCTGGGTCCGAGGTCACATGGGAAATGTAGGGAATGAGAAAGCAAATGAATTCGCGAAGTTAGGTCCTTTAAATTCTCAAATTTCCCATAGTTTATGCCCCCATCCTTCATTAAAAAAACATTAAGAGAACATATTATGCACAGCAAATGGGATAGGATTTGGCAAGAAACCAATAACGGCAGCACAACGAAAGTTTGTTTTTCCCAAGAGTGCAAGATAGAATAGCTTACAAGTGCGTTTTTGATTCCAAACTATATTATGACTCAATACTTAACAGAGTATGGGAAATTTGGTGAATACTTACATAAATTTAAAATTTCTATCTCTGCAAATTGTGACTGTAAAGAGGAAAGCCAGTCTGTTAGGCATCTCTTATTCCATTGTCCATTATTTATGCAAAAACGTTATCAGTTATTATTACATATTTTTTATTTTTTATTTTTTTGCTTTACTACACTGATCTATCGTTTTTTCTTAAATAATGTATTTGCAAAATTGTAATATGTATATGTAGTGTATTGTATATTCTGTATATATGTTTAATCTATAACCCTAATGTGCCAGTTGGTAAAATATGGTTGTGTACTTTTTGGAAATTCAATAATAATAATAATAATAATGGAATGAATGAATGTAAGGAGAAAAACTTATCAAACAAATTTTTGATCACTATGTAAGTAAAAAAACTAAACCAGCATTTTTCAAAAAGTTGAAGATTTAAAATTACTCAATATCAAAACGGAGGAAATTGCAAACAGAGAAAAGTTTAGGAAAGCAATATTTGATGGCGAATTTCCAGACAAACCCAAGAAGAAAACGGGAAGTAAATGGACGGAAGAACGGAAACAGCAACATCGCGAAAGAATGAAGAAGTTTTGGGAAGACAAGATGAAGACAACTGTTTCACGTGGTCCTTAGCTGGCCTAATCGAAAGGGGGGAAAATAATAATAATAATAATAATAATAATAATAATAATAATAATAATTGGTGGAGATTGGTATACCTAATAGTCATAACTTGGAAAGATATTTCAATGAGAAAATAGATAAATATACGTCACTGTGTGTAGAAGTTAAGGAATTGTGGCGACAATATGAGGTAATAACAATTCCGTTAATAATGTCTACAAATGGAAATGTACCTAAATGGACGATGACAGGACTAAAGAAACTAGGAATGGGAACAAAAGAGCTTAAATTAATGCAAAAATCAGTAATTCTAGGCACAACATCCATAGTCAGAGCATTTCTCAATGTACCAATATAATGCTGCATCTTGCGAAAAACGCCGATGCAACAGAAGAACTCACAAACAAGTGATGAAAAAGAATAATAATAATACTAATAATACTAATAATAATAATAATAATAATAATAATAATAATAATAATAATAGACCTGCAACCGTCGTCAATGTAACATATTTTGTCCTTTGCGCGTTGTTTTACATGGTTGTAAACCTACAAAGATTCATTCATAATGGATGCCATCGACCTGAGCCGAGATCGAACTCGCTTGGACTAGGTTTTTTGTGCTCAGTCAACTATATAATCAGTAAATAGTTCCGTGGGTGATTTGTGTAGTTATAGTACGATAAGTACCGAAGCAACAAATTCCAAATTCAAATATTACCTTCCGAAAACACGAAGGCACTATTGCCTATGATAAGAAGCACCAGAATGAAAAGATAATAGTGAAACGCATGTCAACTGCCCTTTTAAAATAAACCAATAAGATTTTTAAAGAAATAATGAATAATAATTTTATGCAATGAATTGCTCACTTCATTACACTTTTGGCTTTGTGTGTATTTTTCAATTGACTTTTACCCCTACAAATAAAAACGCAGTTTTGTAACACAATATTCCACGGGGTTGAAAAAAGTCGTGTGACGTAAAGCATAATTTTGCATGTTATTTAACTGATACATATTTCGATACAGTTGAAATTTAACACGAGTTGTTTTGTATTGTAGTTTATTAAGAAGTAGACACAATTATTTCTTAGCGAAATGTGTCCTGTGCATTATTAATTGGGTTTTCAAGTAGAATAAACAGTGAATCTCAGACAGATTGGTGCCGCTTGTCGCGGCGCCGTGTTTCTCTTGTGATGACTCAACACTACCCAGCTGTGGCCCCGCAGATAAGTAAACAATTCCTGCATAGCCTGCAGTTGAGCATTGTTCTCGTGTTTTACAGACGTGAAAGTGTTATTCGGTAGTTGTCACAACTAAAAGAAAACATTAGCCTGGTTACACACATGGCGTTTTTTTTCCGTCGCGGAGAATTTGCCGTCGCCGCCCAAAGAAATGAAACGTTTACACACGGGGCGGAAAAATTTCCGTCGCCGTCGTATGATCATGCTGGTTTATGCAGTATAGTTTCAACTTCAGATCAATTCACATCAGTTTAACTGTGTTATTCAAATTGTTGATTGCAGTGTAGTTTGAAATGAACAGGGAGCAGCTTCTAGCGTTATTGATATTCCGTCGTGAAATGATATCCGTTAATTTAATTCTGAGAAACATATATACTTCAGTCAAACCTCGATATAGGGTAAGGTGGTACATTTTCGAACACTTAACAAATATTCTTATTTTATGAACACAATAAACATAAGAAAAATTCAATTGTATTGTAATCACAAAGTTGGAAATGTAGTCGACCCTTCACAAAAATATGAGCTGTAAACAGCTGTAAAATTTGTCAGGGCAATCAATCTTTCCAGAATAACGTTTGAAATTGTAGATACAATTCTAAACACCAGTGGGTACTATTTCGAACAGTGACATTTTCAACGAACGATCTGCTTTCTTCCAAATATTATTTTATTTATTATTATTTACCAATAATATGAGCGTAACAATGAAGTGTCACATTTTGAATAGCCAGATCGCAGGATTGGGGCATGTGGTCAGCATGCCGACTCCTACGGCAGTTATTGGGGGATATTCTAAAAAAAAGAGTATGAAGTTCTTACTGGCAGACTTCAAGTTTGCACTTGCAGTCGTATGCATAAAAAGCCTGGGGACTCCCCCACCCACTGCTCCCACGTGACATGGCGCTCTTTGTACTCTGTCGCTTAGTGCCCGCTTCAATTCCGCATGCAGTAAGACCGAACGGCGGGAGTATTAAGTAGGAGATTTGTGAGCTACCAAAACAGCACACTCACTTCACTCACAGCATGCTATTAGGATGATTCGCGTGGAATATATGGACATTCCAGAAAGAATGAAAACTACAAATTTTTAGTTTTAATCCGTCTGTCAGTACTAGGTACTAGGGGTTTAAAAATTGTGTTTAAATTTTGTAATTGAGGTGCTTATGCTAAGAGCTAAACTTTTATTTGAAATATTTTTTTCGAAAAAATATTTCTGGCGGGTAGTTACAAGGCAGGCATCGTTCACAGAAACTCAATCTTATCTGGTGAACGGTAAAGCTTTGCATCAGGCTAATACAACTGAATACCTATACTCTGCAACACGGCCTCTTATTCTATATTAGAATTTGAAGAAAGGTGTACTGCCACGCCTAGGTTATACAAAAGTATTCGAGTGCATTTATTAAGATTTTATTTGGATTGTGTATCCTTAAGGGATGCGGCACGAGGTACGGCAACGACTTTCTTTTCATTTTTACAAGCACTTTATTTGACGAAAATTTAATTTTTCTTAATTTTCTCGAAATAGTTTTAACAATTTTATAGGCTTATTATGTAGGCCTACTATAATATATTGTAATAAGTACTATTTGAAAAACTTCTCCCAAGAAATTCTCTGAAGGCTAGTTATAAGCCATTCATTTTATACAATATAGACTTGGATTTTTTGGTCTTGCCTCGCGAATAATGCGACTTGGAAACGAGGCAGATACAAGTGAATGCGCACTACTGCAATACAGCCGTGTACTCTACACTAGAATAGGCTATATTAAGAGTAGAGGGAGTTATATGAATGTTTCATATCACATTTTAAAAATACTAATTATATTAAATGTTGCAATTATGTTATAATGAATTTTCATTAATGTTATGGATTATGTGATCCTGTACTTCTTCTTCCATTGCGGTATCTGATATGATGATGTAAATGACCATTCTATGCAGTCCCTTCAGAGAGAGCAGAAATAATTAATTGTCTTCCTCTTCATAATGCTGATCTGGCATCTCCCACTGCGAGAAGACCCTTGTTTATTTTCGTTAAGTTTGTTTATGGAGGTGCATGTTTCAAAGCGACGGCAAAATTTCCGTCGGGCTCCAGTGGCACCAGGCGGCTGCAAAACTGCCGCCGACGGAAATTTTAACGATCGTTTTTTTTCCGCCTCGTGTGCAAGCTCTAATTCACTTCAATGTACTACTGTCTTTGGGCGGCGACGGCAAATTCTCCGCGACGGAAAAAAAACGCCATGTGTGTAACCAGGCTTAGGATAGAGATAAACTCAATAATAACGGAAGAACAATTAATGCGTATTAATCGGAATTTCCTATCACGATGCCAAAAATGTGTGGATGTAGGAGGAGGACACTTCCAGCATCTCCTGTAATAAGATAGATGCCTATTTTCGTTATTTTCAAACTTATTTCATTTATTTTCATTGTCACGCACGGACAAGTCAGTCAACTGCCGGGGAGTTCCTTTGCCGCATACCGGGGATAGGAGCGTCATCTGCGGGGAACCCAACGCGCGGCGCGGCGGCACCCATTTGCCTGAGACTCACTGTACTTCAGAATGCATGTTACTTGTGACCTACGAAATCGCTAAATTAGAAATAAAATCAGATAAACTGATATAACAAAGTGACAGAAGTTAATAGGCCATGTTTCAGAAACTATTGAGTTTTAAGCACGGTTTCTTGAGAAAGTTTGATAAGCATATGTGAAGGAATAAGTGGGATAATTGCAACATTAACAGAACAAATTTACAACAAATTCCTCACGTCAACAATAGGCGAATTCCTTATTTGTTTGTCAAAGCATCTGAAGCCATCTGAATCCGCAGTAAAAAAAAAAAGAAAGTCAAAGTTTATTTTGGAGGGAAAGAAATAAAAAAAAATGTGAAATTTTTAGAACTTTGATATCGTTTATAGGCTAAATGTTATGAGCTTTCCGAATTACAAGTTTGTAGCTCATCTGGAAGTGAGTAAACATCAATGTTAATAAGTGGATGATTAGACTGTTGTAGATGTGAATGACGTCAAGGCTATCAGGACTGTTTTTTCCATACTTATGGGGCAGTCAGAAACTCCAACTTTCACACTCTTATGGCTGTTGTATTTGCCAATATCCCTGCCAAATTTTGCTATTATATCTATCTTACAAGTGTGTCAAAAATTTCATGTGAGCAAAACATACAAAATTTACTTAAAATATTTAAAAAAAATTAACTTAATCTAAGGTATAACCGAAGGAGATGCGACAAAAAGTTATAGGACCCAGCTTATAGATCCCTCAAAATCCGTTACTGCTGGTGCAATCGGTTTTTTTTATACGAGTTACCGTTTAGCTACTGTAAGCCTCCCAGAAGGTCTATATAGACCCTAAAGTTACAGCCGCCATTTTGAATGTTTTTCGGGGGTAAAAATAAAAAATAGGATCTTTTGGAATATTTCCGTCGATTACAAGCTATAAGCTATAACAAAACGATCTTTAAATCATTAGAGCAGCAAATGAAACTGCATAATTAAACAACCTGTATTGAAAAAATGAAATCAAATCTGTTCATCTTAATTTTAATGTTATATTGCACAGAATTTAGTTCCTGTGTTTTAATATGCGTTGTTTGACATTAATACTCAAGAGAAGCGCTGCAAGCCTGCATGCCATCCAGCCTGCCATCTATTGGAAAAGACAAGAACTACAATAGCTTATGGCTAGAGTCGTTTATCAATTACGAAGTATTCCGAAAAAAAATGCAACTTGTCTATAACGGTAATTAAGACACTCTTATGACAATTATGAAACTGGCTTTGTTCGTTTTATAAAACCTAATCGTATCTTAATGAATGCCATTATAGGCTTGTTGCATCATGTACTAATTTACACAGATAGTCAAGAGGTTTAGGCAGACAAATTTTAATAATACGAATATGAAACAAAACTAGCGGAGACAAATAGATTATTCTTAAATAGCAGATTTTTAAAATTGAGCGAAGGATAAATTTATATTCTAAGCATCCTGTTAATTTCATATGTAATTGCTTGTCTTTAACGTTGATCAATTCTTTTCTTCCTTCTGTAGTCATCAGTTTTACAACTGGTTTGATGCAATTATTCAGTTCTTCCTATCTTGAGCCAGTCTCTTCATGTCTACATATTTTTCACAACCAAAATCGTCAATAATCTGTTTTCCATATTCTAATCGTGGTCTTCCCTTACAATTTTTCCCCTCTATTGTTCCTTCTTATATAGCATACATGGGCATTTACTGGTTCGCGAACCACTTGTGATTCTTGAACTTCCCGCATAACACACAAGATGGCATTGCGGACATTCGGTGTTCGTGGTAGATTATTCCCATGCATGAGTCATACCAAATACAATCTAGACCAATACAGGACACTTTGCGATATATCGGGGGACAATATTTTGAGCACCATCTAGCGGCCCAACCTGCTACTACTGAATACAATTGCAGTATCTAGATACATATATGTTGAACAGTTTTTAATAGAAGAGCCGAAATAGCCAGACTCGGCATGTTATGAATAAGGGGTATCTACCTAATGGCTCAGAATAGCATATTACAGTTTATATATGTTTTGAATATATTAATTTTGCCCCATGTTTCTAGGTTGTGCCACCAGGAGTGCTGCAAAATCTGTCCCCCATTTCTCTACCAGTAAGTGTCCGGTATTGTCTCTATAGTATTTGGTCATACTCTATTTGCAAGCAGTGACGGGTCGCGACACAGTTCCGATTGGAAAGGCGTTATGACACATTCTAAGCCTTTGTATAATGAAATAATTGCACACGTAAAAGAATAATTAAAAATACAAGATTGTTTGTATTATTTGTTTCTTGTAGTGTACATTTTAAAGTGAAATTAGTGTTTCCCTAAGAATGAGCAACCGCCACTGCACTTATTGTCTGCTTGTGTCTCCGTCTATCCGTTCTTTTCGAACTATGTGTAAGTTGACAAAAGTTTGCGGGTTGCGTGTCAATGGATAGGGGTTTGCCCATGTCTGTTATATAGTATTGACCAAGCCAGGATGCCTCTAATGTGCCTCACTATAGTCTGGCCCTTCTTCTAATGAGTGTCGTCCATAGACTTCTTTGCTCCTCTATTCTATCTAAGACCTCTTCGTTAGATATTCTGTCAGTCCATCTGATTTTCAACATTCGTCTCTAGCACCACATCTCAAAAGCTTCTATTTTATGTTTTTTACCTTTTCTCACTGCCATAGCGTGCTATGCTCTGAACATATAACTTTTGAAAATCTAAATACTTTACTTTAGCGGAGTTAAGAGTTGAGAAGCATCCACAGCTTTTAGAATTTGAACAATTGTTTGATGTATGAATTTTTAAACTTAAATTGTCAATATTAATTTCCTGACATTGTGATATTGGTTGGTTGTAAAACGCTCCTATGAACTCATCCTAGAATTTTAAGCTCAAAACTGATCGATGTATTTTCTCAAGAGATTACTTTTCTCTCCTTCGCTTCTGTAAATGGATTAATATTGCACACTATGTTTGTGACAGTCCTTTATGATAGCCCGAGTATAGCATACACAACCCGCAACACAGATCTCCCATACTACACAGAAAACAGCTAACTTCAAACATCAATAATTCATTACAGAAAATCACTACAATAAAACGAATTACACCATATAAAAGAGCATAACTTTATCGACAACTTGAGATACAACACTACAGGTTTGATTAACCCGTTATATCATTTTAAGCAGACACTATAAATAACTCCTATATTTTTCATCACATAGAATGCAGACTTAGATCATTCGACGCAGATAAAATCAGCCTATCCAATAAAAACAATACCAGCAATGATAACCTTCAGTGACCCTAGTTATCAACAGAAACATATTTTGTGGGCGGTATACATCCGGCCTGACCGTCTCACTGTCGCCGTCATTACTTTGACAGCTGGAATTAATGTCCTAGCCAGTTTCAACGTTTCCTAACCGACTAATTTTCAAACCATATAGCAGAAAGATTCATTCTGAACCAATTAGGAAATAGTAGAAAGAATACTTGACCAATGACAGACTAGCAAGAGACAAAACTCAGAAGTGATATTACCGCTAACACGGAGGAACCCGGGACCACTTGACGGACATACAACGACGAGACGACACCACTGGACAACGTAAAATATATATCTTGTATTACAATGTAATTATTATCCGCGCTTAATAAATAGATAGAAGTTAGATAAATTCACATCGCTGCGCGTACATTGAGAATAATAAAGTTAATTAATAAGTGCAATCATAGATTAAACTAGTAACGCTTTAATCTGATCCGGAGCGGAGCTTTTAATTGTCGCCCGAGAATTTTGCAAGTGTAATAAATATTTCAGTCCGCGCTATACAAAATAGATTTCTTCGACATGTCATATAAAATAATTCCTAGAAAGTGAAAGCGCGTAGAACTTAAGAACATTAAATAATTAATAGACATAAAATAACAAAGTGCAATTTATATTTTATATCGACGAAATATAACTTACTGTAAAAAGGACTTACAACATCTGGATTCTTAACTACCTTAACTCTGCAATTTTACGAATAAGTATTTTGGACAATATATTATTTTTTTTTGGAACCACTTATATATTTTTGTTACTTCAAGATTCCTGTAATTGAACCCCCTTTTGTTTCTGACCCTTGAACTTTCTCTAGCCACGACCCTAGATAAGATCGACTGCAATAATCTACTGACTGAGCAAACTAGCTGGCACCCCTATAAAATTCCACATCACTTTACGTCCACCAACGAGCTCTCATAAATGGCACCCAACATTTTTAGGGCAACTAAAGAGCTCTCATAAATGGCGCACTCAACATTAAGGGCTTGAATTGAAAGTATCGAGGGACAGAAACCGAAAAGAACCATAAATTTTTCCAATTTTTTTCAACGAATTAACCACTAAATTTTTGGAACACAACTCACCATACATCAGTGCTCCAAGTTTAACTTCAGTGTTGAAAATTTACATAACTTCAGTGTTAGTTAAATTTGTGGGCAGGCAATGGATTAATCATCACACTTCCCCCGGACACCGAGAGACGAGGACATCATCACCACCATCAATGTTGGATCCTAATGGGTATCGTTGAACAACCTTTAAGTGTCGAACTTTGAATCTTTCTCCTTGCAGTAAAGTAATTTTTAATTAAATTTTTTTATATTTAATTTTCAAGTTTAATTTAATTTTTTTTTGCCATTGATTTTTATTTAAATTTTAATAGTAAATTTTTTTTGTATGAAATTAAGAAATTCTAAAAAGTATAAGACGATGGAGAAAAATTCGGAGACTCATATAATATGTTCAAGCGAGCATGCAACTCCGCCTGTTACGAAAGTGAATGAACCTGCGACTTCTCAAACCCCCGTAGAGAGTAGTACAGTGCCAGAAGCTGACCTTGCTCACAATATGCAACCTTCTTGTGTAGATACACAAAACCCAGAAACTGTTAACCTTGTAAACCCGAGTGTAACAATGAACCCTACTCCAGCTGTTGGAAACAACACAGACACACCCCCTCATACTGACTTCTTTCAGCAAATGCAAAATATGATGACACAGATCACTTCAGAACTATCAACACAAATAACTCAACTGGCAGCACAAAACCAGCAACTAAAAGATGAGATTAACACCACAATGAATACCCAAATTAATAATATTAATGCTAACTTAAACTCACAAAACCAACAGCTAAAAGATGAAATCAACACAATTAATGCTAACTTAAACTCACAAAACCAGCAACTAAAAGATGAGATTAACACTACAATGAATACACAAATATCTAATATTAACACAACAATGAACACACAGATTGAGAACATGAATATCCAAAATCAGCAATTAAGAGCTGATATCAACAGTCAGACTTCTCAAGTCAAGGATTTAATACAAGGACATAGAACTCAGATCACAAGTGAACTACAAAGCCTGGACACTCGTGTAACAAATCAACTTGCTAACACAGAACAGGTGTTAACTAATCAAATAGACTCAGTCCGGGCTCAAGTGACAACAGTTGAAAGAGCCACAGTAAACAATAATACTAGGTTAGTTTCCTTACAATCTGAATTCGACATCTTGAGACAAAGAGTTCGAGATCAAGAAGGAATTGTTGAGCAATCAAGGGAAAATCTTATGGTACCCCATGTATGTAATACACCTTCTACCTCATCGGCCCCTGACCCCATACCATCTGAACCTGAAATTCCAGAACGACCAGCACCCCTTCCCAAACCGAACAATGGACTGCAACACCAAGCGGCAGGAAATAATCGCGAAAACCAGAACTACGCAAACTGCAATTTTTCTCTTAATAATTCAGATTTCCCCCTCCCCATTTTCGAGGATACATCAAAAACAAACCCTGTGAGATACATTAAAGATCTAAAAACCTACTTCACTCTAAGAAACGTCCCTGAACATCTCAAAATGATTTTTGTTGCTCAATCATTAAAGTCCACAGCTGCTCGTTGGTTGCAGGTCATTAACTATGACAATCAGTTGAATGTACAACAGTTCGAAGAAATGTTTTTAGCGGAATTCTGGTCAGAATCTGAACAACAGCGTACTAGGTTGAAGGTTTTTCACGGGAAATACGATCGAAGTAATGGCCAGAATTACCTCGAGTACTTTATCTCGCTATGTGAAAGTAGGCAACTACTTAAGCCTGAAATCAGCGAGGCCGATTTTTTGAAGGCCCTCTACTACCACTTTCCGACGGTAATTAAGAATAGCCTCATCGTTGCCTCTCCCCAAACTACAGCTGAGATGCTGAGACTATTAAAGTCGCTGCAAGACCCTCCTTTCCCAACTACCAGGCACAACCCTCCTCAAGTATCCGCGAATCAAACTCAACGGAAGAACATAAATTTGGTTCAAACACATGCTGACCATATCGCTTTTGGGAATGGAATGCGGTCAAACATGAATCCTAATGATGTAAAACAAAACCAGGAAAATCAAAACACAGAATATAATAACAATGATTCTGCGAGCCCTGCACCACACTGGCCCCAGAATGAGTACCAGCGCAACACTAGGGACAATTATTGGCGCAGGAGAAGTTTCAGGCCACGCCCCTACAATAACTACGTCGGCAGGTATAACAATACAGGTAATAATTATGGATATCGTGGACAGAATCGCCGTAGCTTTGGTAACACGGGTCCATCATGGTTCAGCCGCCCACAATATAATCAAGGATATTTCCGTCCTTACTATCGAGGCAGAAATAACTCTCGATATGTCAGAAATAATAATAATCAGGACGCAAGAAATAATACTCATGATGTTAGGAATCGAACCAGTAATAATCCGAATGTTACAGAGAGTCGAACCCAGTCTCCAGTCGCTACTGTAACTTTAAACGATTAGGGCCTTTACTCCGACCTCCTGTGCGAGGCCCTGCAGCTCTGCTGAGCGAAAATGGAGGTAATCAAGTAAATCGGAATGTCATACATGGTAATAGTAGCATTGTAAATAATCCTCTTGTTGTAAATACTACTTCTCATAGTGTAAGAAACTCCCTATTTGCGAAATCCAAGGAAATTAATCACATGCCCAGCATAACAAAATTTCCAATAGCAGCAACTAGCATTAAGAATGCACCACTAGGGAAAGAAAAATATATGAATGATGTAACACCACCACAAATAACAATCCATTCACAGACAAAAGATAACAATGAAAATCCACAACAATTGTTAATGGAATGCAACAATGCCAGTGTTAGCAATCCAATTGTTGACCGCAATGTAATTGTTGGCAAAGCACTTCCATCTACTGTTATTGACAATAATCAAACAAGTCTACCTAATAATGTGCTAAATGACAACAATGTTATAGTAAACCACAAAACTACAACACCGGGAATTTTTCAAGACAACATAAACAATGATGAAACTGACATAACTGTGGGCATATTGCAGAGGGATGAACTTCTGAGCGCCAATCAGCGTCCCCCAGTCATAGAGGTCGCCATTGGTGATCAGAAATATCCTGTTACTTTAGATACCGGAAGTGATGCACAAGTTATATCACATTCCACCTTCTTGGAGCTTCAAAGGACTAAAGCTATAACACAAGTCTTACCAGTGTATAATATGACAGCTCTTCTAGCAGCCAGTAAACAGCGATGTAGAATTAAACTGCAATGTTTAATACCTATGACATTAGCTGGACAGACCATAGAAACTTTATTCTTGGTAATCACAGGCCTCAATTTACCTATAATTGTTGGTTTGGGGATTTTTCGGCAACTGGAAGCAATCATAAATTTCAGAAATGACAGTTTTGCTTTCATTGATGGTAACAGGGACGAACAGATTATACCGTTCTGTACTACAATTCCCCATTTCCCCGCTCAAGCCAGTTGCGCGCCTGACGTGAGCGAGGATACCTTTTTCGTTGAAACTTTAACAATACAACAACAACCCCTCCTCCGCATCTCCACAGACGGACCCTCTTCAACGCAGACAATGAATGACGTACTCTCTGAGAATTCACAGCTTAAAGAAAATATGTTTGTTACAGAAACACCAATAAATCACATTCACACTCAAGATGAAATAAAAGACCTAATCACACTCAAAGTCAATGAAGCACATGATTTAGATACAGTCACACGGAAGGATTTATTCAATGTCTTGTACAAATATAAGGATTTATTTTCCAATAAAATTGGTAAATGCCGTTTGTACACGCACAGAATAATCCGACCATCTACAGATGTTGTCAGACACAAACCACGACCGATTCCACTGAGCTTACGTGAGAAAGTTTCCACTGTAATACAGGACATGATTTCGCAGGGAATTATTGAAAATTCAAATAGCCCCTTTTCAAACCCATTATGCATCGTACTTAAGCCCTCTGGCGATGTACGCCTCACAATCGATGCCCGTTCAATTAACTCTGATTCACAAGAAGATAATTATAGACCCCTTTCTTCCGACGAACTTCTTTCCCGCGCCAAAGAAGGGAACTATTTCTCTACCACAGATTTAGTTTCCGCCTTCTGGCAGATACCCCTTCACCCCGATTCACGGGATTTGACTTCGTTTTCTTATCAAGGACGACATTTCCGTTTCTGTCGCACACCCTTCGGGTGCCGCACTTCCTCAGCTGCTCTTTTACGTGCCCTGGCCCTTACTTTCGATTGGCAGACTGATAGATACATTATCCCCTACCTTGATGATGTCCTTGTGGCATCACGGACCAAAGCTGAACCCCTGGCCCATATAGATCAGACTTTGGGAAAGCTCCATCGAGCTGGATTCACCCTCAATATTTCAAAATGCCATTTTTTTCAGAAGGAGGTAAAATTTCTCGGATATGTCATATCCGGGAAGGATTGCCGAATAGATGAAGAAAAAGTGGAAGCCATCTTAAAAATCCCCGCCCCCAGGAATCAAAAACAACTCCGGTCTTTTCTTGGCGTATGCCAATACCAATCACGTTTCGTTGTAAACTACTCACAGGAATTATGTCCCTTAAAGCCACTCCTCAGAAAAAATCAGAAATGGAAATGGACCGCCGAATGTGATGCTGCGTTTCACCGGGTTAAGCAACTCTTCGCCGAGTCCATTAAACTGCAGAAACCTGATGAATCGCTCAGATATTTCGTGCAGACAGACGCATCTGCACGTGGTATAGGAAGTGTGTTATTTCAGGTTAAAGATGGCGAAAAACACATCATAGCCACCGCCAGTAAAGGCCTAACTATTGCCCAATCGCGTATGTACCCGACGGAATTGGAAGTGTATGCAGTGTACGAAGCCCTCAATAAGTATAAACACTACATATACAACCGTAAAGTCACCGTTTTATGCGACCACATGAGCCTAAGTTTCCTGAAACAATGCAAACTGAGTAACTCTCGTGTTTCACGTCTTATCAGCGAAATTGCGATGTATGACATTGAAATTGAACACATAAAAGGATCTCAAAATTATCTCCCGGACTTGTTATCTAGGTTGCCTAACCATCCCGGAATGGCAAGTCTGGAGGGACAAGTAGAAAAAGAAGTAAAAATCATGAAGATATCTGTGCATGACAAATATAAATTGAACAGTAAACTTGAAAATTTGGCACAATTTCAATCAGTAGATCCCTATTTGTCGTCTATTCAGGATGAGCTGCAGGAAATTCCTCAATCTAATTCCCACCCGCCATGCGAGACAAGCAAAAACAAGACGCTAGCCTTATATAATGGTTTAACTTACAAATTTTGTGGAAAAGAAAATCCCGCTTGGAGACCATACATCCCAAAAGCTCTAGAAAATGACATCTTAGCTAGCTATCATGAAAATTTAGCCCATAGTGGAACAGAGAAAATGATTGACGCCATAAGCGAACATTTTTATATACGACAACTTGGACGTAAGGTCAGACTGTATATAAGAACTTGCCATTTATGCCAAGTGGGTAAAAGTAAGAATACCGCTTACGAAGTCGCAGTAAATTCTATAGAGGCTACCAAGCCTAACCAACTTATTTGTGGAGACATATTAGGACCCCTTATTAAGAGTAATTTCGGTTGCCAATTCATCTTCCTTCTTGTAGACGTGTTCTCTAAACTAGTAGCATTATACCCCATAAGAGATTTGTCTACTAAGATATGCTTAAAGAAAGTGGAGGAATATGTCGGCACATTCGGCAACGTCGGATCCTGTTTAACAGACAATGCGAGTATCTTCTCAAGCAAAAAGTGGAACCAAGGACTCCAGAAATTAGGCATAAAGACCTTACATTGCTCGGCTTACAATCCCTCTGGAAATATCAGTGAACGATATATCAAACAAGTAGTGTCGTACTTACGACTATTAACTCATCGACAGCATAAGAATTGGTTTAAATACTTAAAGCCAATACAGGCAATTCTAAACGAAACAAGGCACAATATAACTAAGGAAATTCCTTTGCAAGTTGTGACGCAGTGTAACATTAGCCCCCTATTCAAGAACTCTCCCCCTGTACTCAACACATGCCATAAATCTGACCTAGACGTCTGTAAAGCCATTCTCTCTAGACTGCAACAAAGATGGTCCAAGCGAAAAAACAAGCCCAGACCTCCCCGGCGAAGATGGAACCCTGAACCAGGAGATTATGTCTTACTTAAAGCCAATGTCATCTCAAGTAAGTTACACCAAAGACAAAAGAAATTTTCCCTCCCATTTCGCGGTCCCTTCGTCGTGAAAGCAAAATACGGAACTGACACATTTCAATTGCATTATCCTAACAACCCCAACAAAATCCTGGGAAAATATAGAAAACAATTACTGAAACCATATCATGTTATGGCCCATAATCCTTAATCTTGCAGATAGATTGATAGCAGGAGGTACAGTGAAGGACAAAACAAGGAATAATGAACTTGGACAACGAAAACATTTTTTCGAACTGACATGCAAAATAATTAGCGTGATTCTATCTTCTCAAATTAGTGTTTTACCTAACGTCATTCGGCGAATGTATTATTTATGGTTGAGTTGAATATGCCACACCACTAATTGCTGAAAGACTATTAGGATATGAGGCTTACGATATCAAATATAGTATGACCTCACAGCAATTATTTCACTATAAAATGTAAGTGTAATTGCCATTGAAGTGACTCTCTGTATATAGTTAATATTTAAGTAGGCATCTCCCCTCTGAATATTTTACTGAAGAGATAAAACATTCATTTGACCAAGTGGATCACACTATTATTTGATTTTATTATTAAGTAAAATGAACATTATAATATAAGCTAAATTTTGACAATTTAATTCCATTTATTGAATAAGAATAGGATATAATATTACTCCAAATTTTATTTTTCAAAAGAAAACAATTATTTTACATGAAAATAAGTATGTACAACTGATATAACCCAACCTCTCCTTATAACTGATCAAGTAGAATTGTTTACGAATTATGTGGACATAAGTTGAAGTAAAGATGAAGGTAAAAATGATGAAGTTATTCCGTACAAAGGTACGATGAAAATATGAGCCATAAGTCGACGAAATAATGAAGGATAAAATAATGATGAAAGATAGTAAATGAGGAGAAAGAAAATGAATGAATTAACGACGTAGGAAAATAAAAAGTACTTAAATCAATAAATATACTAAAAGGTATGAAGAGGTATGAGTAAAACAATTTACAGGTTAGTAAGGAGTTCGGTATGGAATATGTAACGTTTGAACATAAATATTTGAGTTATTTAAGATACTATAGGGAAGAACAACATGCCCCATCATTTCGCAATAACAGTTTTTTGATATTAGAAGAAACAAGAAATAGGAAGATTTGAAGAATAAGGTTTACAACGACGAATTTCAATTTTATGTTATAATAATTTTCATTAATAACCTATAATTATTTGATTTTTGTTTCAAGTGTATAAAATGGACATTGGACACAATACGGAAAGGTAACTACGACTAATTGAGAAGAATGATTTCAAGGTAAAACAGTGTTATAAAATTTATTTGTATTTTAGTGTTTATGTATTTTTCTATGTTTGTATTTGTAACCACTGCAGACCTAATTAGGAACCAGGTGATGTAAGGACGATGATTATTTAATTATGCACTAAGAAAAGATAAGATAATGATGAACAATTAAGAAAGAATATAATGAAAGTAGGATAAGCAAAAAAAAAAAAAAAAAAAAATATGATTGAAAGCATATGATATATAAAGAAAGTTAATTCGTACGAAAGTGAAAATCGACATATGATATAAAAAAAAAAAAAAACTGACGTAGGACGAGAAGTACTAATAGATAGAAGATTTGGGAATGGAAAGAACGATTGATTATGAAATAACGCACATATGGCAATATACTATTGCAATATTTAACCTTGTTTCATAATCGATCGCCCGGTCAATTTGTGACAGTCCTTTATGATAGCCCGAGTATAGCATACACAACCCGCAACACAGATCTCCCATACTACACAGAAAACAGCTAACTTCAAACATCAATAATTCATTACAGAAAATCACTACAATAAAACGAATTACACCATATAAAAGAGCATAACTTTATCGACAACTTGAGATACAACACTACAGGTTTGATTAACCCGTTATATCATTTTAAGCAGACACTATAAATAACTCCTATATTTTTCATCACATAGAATGCAGACTTAGATCATTCGACGCAGATAAAATCAGCCTATCCAATAAAAACAATACCAGCAATGATAACCTTCAGTGACCCTAGTTATCAACAGAAACATATTTTGTGGGCGGTATACATCCGGCCTGACCGTCTCACTGTCGCCGTCATTACTTTGACAGCTGGAATTAATGTCCTAGCCAGTTTCAACGTTTCCTAACCGACTAATTTTCAAACCATATAGCAGAAAGATTCATTCTGAACCAATTAGGAAATAGTAGAAAGAATACTTGACCAATGACAGACTAGCAAGAGACAAAACTCAGAAGTGATATTACCGCTAACACGGAGGAACCCGGGACCACTTGACGGACATACAACGACGAGACGACACCACTGGACAACGTAAAATATATATCTTGTATTACAATGTAATTATTATCCGCGCTTAATAAATAGATAGAAGTTAGATAAATTCACATCGCTGCGCGTACATTGAGAATAATAAAGTTAATTAATAAGTGCAATCATAGATTAAACTAGTAACGCTTTAATCTGATCCGGAGCGGAGCTTTTAATTGTCGCCCGAGAATTTTGCAAGTGTAATAAATATTTCAGTCCGCGCTATACAAAATAGATTTCTTCGACATGTCATATAAAATAATTCCTAGAAAGTGAAAGCGCGTAGAACTTAAGAACATTAAATAATTAATAGACATAAAATAACAAAGTGCAATTTATATTTTATATCGACGAAATATAACTTACTGTAAAAAGGACTTACAACATCTGGATTCTTAACTACCTTAACTCTGCAATTTTACGAATAAGTATTTTGGACAATATATTATTTTTTTTTGGAACCACTTATATATTTTTGTTACTTCAAGATTCCTGTAATTGAACCCCCTTTTGTTTCTGACCCTTGAACTTTCTCTAGCCACGACCCTAGATAAGATCGACTGCAATAATCTACTGACTGAGCAAACTAGCTGGCACCCCTATAAAATTCCACATCACTTTACGTCCACCAACGAGCTCTCATAAATGGCACCCAACATTTTTAGGGCAACTAAAGAGCTCTCATATGTTTGAGCACAATGTTTGAGTTATAAATCAATTATAGGAGGGAGTCAAGACGCGAAGGAGCAGATGTCTTTGTTAGCTAAAGGGTAAAATGTTGCAACTCTTGTTATTGATTTCATCACTACGTCTTCATCATCATTATCAGGAGTAGCAGAAGCAACAGCTATACCACATAATCACCGTTATCACCATCATTACTTCACTGTCATTATCAGAAGAAGCAGAAACAACAGCTATACCATGTGATCACCGTTATCACCTTCACTACTTCATTGCCATTATCAGAAGATGCAGAAACAACAGCTATACCATATGATCACCGTTATCACCATCATTACTTCATTGTAATTATCAGAAGAAGCAGAAACAACAGCTATACCATATGAACACCGTTACCACCATCACTACTTCATTGTCAATATCAGAAGCAGCAGAAACAACAGCCATACCATATGATCACCGTTATCACTACTTCATCGTCATTATCAGGAGTAGCAGAAGCAACAGCTATACCATATGATCACCATTTCACCATCAAAACTTCACCGCCACTATCAGGAGTAGCAGAAGCAACAGTTATACCATATGATCACCATTTCACCATCAAAACTTCACCGCCACTATCAGGAGTAGCAGAAGCAACAGTTATACCATATGATCACCGTTATCACCTTCAGTACTTCATTGTCATTATAAGAAGCAGCAGAAACAATAAGCTATATTACACCTTCACCGTGTTTACCTTCATTAACCAGTCTTATAAAACTTTAATTAAGGAGTCACCAAGAAATTTTGGTTTGTAATTGTCTTCTCCGTAGTAGCCTATCCTAGCGGTTCACAAACATTTTAAGTTTTAGTGTTCCCTCGAAATACTTATTTTGTTGTGTGGATCCCGATAAAATGATTGCATAATTTAGATCATTTTAAAGAATAGAGAGGTCCCCGGCACAACATAATAGTTGTATTTTAGTAATGCTTTATGTCTATAATGTACCCATGAGCACGATAGGCCTTCACTTTTCAGATTAGGTTATTCACAAACTATTCTACAAAAAAATTCAATAACATACAAAACTTCTAAACATACAAACAAAACAAAAAAATAGAAACGATAATTTTCTTGTGATGTTTCTAGGATATCGCTAAAAGCAGTGCAAAATAGGTTTTTACCCTTACGCAGAACGGATAACTAGTAGGTGTAGAATATATAAAAGTCTCGCCATTTATTGTAGACGAACAAAAAGAGAAACGAATTTGAACACCAATTCTTTGAGCAGAGTAAAAAGATACCTCTAAGATAACATATTTACTACGAAGAAATATAAAAATATTATTTACAGCACCAGAGATTGTGTTACTCCTGTAAGAAGAAATTCTGTTTCAGTTTTGTTATGAGCCGCAAAACATGAAAAGATTAAAGCATGTTAGTTTTTTCGTATAATATTTCGTTTTAAAACAGTGTTCGCAGAACGGTAGAACGCTTCCACAAGTTCAATGTTGCCTGGAGTTGCCTCCGGGAATTATAAGTTTCCTTCAGTCTGTCATGTGCAGAGTTTCTGAAATGCAGTTAGCAGGTGTTTCGTAGAGGTATTCATGATATTTATTGTAATGTGTATTGAACATATCAAGAACGAGATATTGCCTAATAAGGATAGAAATTTTATACAATTTATGTGGTTGATTTGATCCAGTGCATTTTTCTTTTAATTTTGTGACAATTGAAAAAATCGAAGGTAAATGTAGCCTACAAATACTGAAACCATCCCAATTCGTAATAATCCTACATGTTTACTGAAACAAATTAAATTTAGCAACATTGTGTTTAAAAGATGAATGTGCTACATATTAGAATTTGAAACGTAATTTGGCTGTTATTCAATTACGTAATTTTCAGTTGCTTAAATGGCTTACAGTATTTAATCCTAGCAATTCTAAGCCAGTTTTGTTAGGTACTTTATGAAAGCAATTGTATATGCAACTGAAGTCCACAAATGAATACACAGCCCAACAAAAAATAACTTTTTGTTTGGTGTCTCAGATGTTTTACCGGATTTTGGAAATACTTAGTGTGCTTATTCCAAATATATAAACCGTTTTTCTCTACCAGCTCTACTTTTATATAGACTTTATTCGTGAACTCTTAGTCTAGCGAAACAAAATCTTGCTTCATAATATAGTTAGCGAAGGTTTTTGACCATACTTTGGACACGTAGGACGAAAACAATACGAAGCACAGAAAAACTAAAAGCTGGATTATTTTTTGGCCCTCTAATTGACAGCTCAAAGTCATAAACGACCGTACAATATGTGATAATATCAATTTTTTAAAGACCCCGTGTTATATTGTTATTGTAATGTTAATGTAATGTTGGTGTGTTGCTTTTTTCTTCACATGATTTAGGAGCTAAAAAGAGGCAATGTTTTTTTATTTATATCAAATATAAAATGGGATAATATGCGTAATGGTAATACCATATCTCACAAAACTAAAGCTGACAGGGTAAAACTAATTGCACATTTGGCATCAGTGATATTAATATACCCAAGAATAAGTATAAATTCTAAGGCACCAAAATGGATGTTGGTCTGTGTTATATATAAATGGAAGTACAGACAGTGAAACAAATGAAAATACAAGCATAGTGAAACATATGAAAATACGAACGTGCCATTAGATAGTAACGAGTATATAAATAGCGACTATGGCACTATCAGCTTTCCCTAGCTTATGACCACCATGATCTCACTGAGATTAGAAACTAAATTTTCTGGCACGGAGCTTTTGTGACAACGACATATACTCTGTCAAAATGAAACTTCCCCATTGGCTTTATCATTTAAGAATCAATACTTACTGACTTACTTACTCAATGGGAAGAAACAATTCCTCAGTAAGCTAAAGGAATATTATCTACTTTATGGAACCCGAGGGTTCATTGCCGCGCTTACCTGTGTCCGCCATTCAACCCTATTCTGTATTAATAAATTTCATTTTTCAAATGAGGGTCAGACTTATAAGTTTGGTAAAAAAACGTCCACCTTATACCCTCAGTTATTATAAAAATACCCAGAGTTTTGTCATAACATTTTTATTGTTTAATTAAAATGTTAAAAACAGATCATCGGCTTATTAGGCCTAGTCCTAAAGTGACTTAAAAGCATTGAAAACATTAAATCTCAAAATAAAAATTAAAATATTTTGTGATCCGTCAGAAATAAAATGTCTTATTAATGATGCACTAATAATTGTCATAAAAAAACACAGATGTTCACAGTTGTAGGCCTATAATATACTTAACGCTGATGATTCCAGTCGTGTCTTGTTGAATAAAATCTGCCGTGAATACACGATGTGAAGAAACTTCATGTAGCCTAAGTTATTGGAAGTTGATAAACACTGGATATTCTGTGCTCAACCATCCCTTGCAAATCCTACTTCCCTTAAATCTATCCTAATATTTTCATCCCACCTACGTCTAGGTCTTCCAAGTGGTCTCTTCCCTATGCGTCTCCCAGTCAATATTTTTTATGTATGTCTTTCTTCCCCCATGCGTGCAACATGCCCAGCCCATTTCATACTCCTAGATTTAATTACCCTTACTATATCCGGTGACGAGTACAGGTTATGAAGCTCGTCGTTATGCAGTTTTCACCAGTTCCCATTTTCATCTCTCTTAGGCCCGAATATTTTCCTGAGCACCCTGTTTTCGAACACTCTCAGATTATGTTCTTCCCCAAGCGTAAGCGATCATGTCTCACATTCATATAACACAACCGGCAGGATAACTTTACTTTATAACTACTTTATTAATAGTTCTAATAATAACTATCCTTCAAAATTGAGGACCGTTTTGACAAAACTCAACATCTCCATTTTTTTTGCCGAATTCGTTTTTTAATGGTTTTAGTTGCTTTGAAATGAGATCTTTAAGGTGGTGAAAAAAGAACATAAGAATAGTCAACATAACCAATTCATTTTAGAGCCTGAATATGCAAGGATTCTATCTTCTATATGTTTATAAAAATAAAGAAACCTTCTCCTAAACAACTTACGTTATGGCACATGCTGAGTTTTGTCAAAACGGTCCTCAATAATTACGACGACAAGTATGGAGACCGTACCTAGCTGTCCCAAACGATCACGGAAGTACATGACTGACATTCCACTTAGAATGTGGAGACGCAGTCAATTTCGTTATGCTTTACATAACCCCACAGGTGGAATCATACGAAGACTCAAGCGATCGAAGTGTTTTGGGGGACCACTCTCTCTGTTTATTTTCATTCTGTTCTAATATTATTGTGGAAAGAGGCACGAGGCACACTGGAACAGTCACAAGAAAACTGCTGGTGCCTTTGTGAACACGAGTCTTGTACGGCAGGAACTTGATTATTGCATCAAAGTGTGCTATTTAGGATGCTCGAGACTGCGGATATAAATTCAATTTAAGTAAACTTTTTATTTTCATTGATTGCTGCTGATAAAGATAAAGGAAATGTAGTTTTGTTGCTGTGGATTTTGTCTTAATCTAGACATGGTACAAGCAGGTCCAGAGAGAAAATAGCGAACAGTCTACAGTCCATAAACATTCCCTGGGGCCGTCTACAGAAACAAAACATAATTTCGGGGACATATATATTCCAACAGATACGGCAAGTATTCAGCTGTTATTCGATATATTTACCACCAGAATTGAAAAATTGTTCATGCCGTGGAACCAACTTTTGAGTACCTGTGTTGTAGAAGTCTGCCGCCAGGGATTCGAATCACTGTGTGCCAAACATCTCCTTCTCTCTGTCAGTCTCTGACATTCCCTGTCATTCCCTGTCATTCCTTGAGGTTTAGGAAAAGATGGAAGTCACTGGGAGCGAGGTCCAGGCTATAGAGTGTTTAAACACCTCCCAGTCGAACGTCTGCAGGAGACTTGCTAGGAGGTGTTTAAATATCCACGAGTTGAGTTTACTGTTTTCCAAAGCAAAGAACTTCCCTGTGAGGAATCCGAAGAAGGCGATCTTGACGCATGCAGGCAAGCCAGCAACCAATAAGAATCTGTCTAGCCACCTTTGATAGAACCCCTCACTTCCTCCTCCTCCTCCACCTCCTCCACTACCGAAGCGTTATACCTCTGCTCGTCCTTCTTATGCTTAATTTACAATGGAGCGACACCCGCGACGCGACAACAGCGACGCGGCATTCGACATTTACTGACCAATGGCAAGCAAGCATTTCTGCGGCAAAACGTCACGATAGCGGCGCGACGGAAGTTGAGTTGGAGTTAACTTTTACCGCGCGACATCAGCTGAGATGAGCGGAAATCGAATGTACTTTGTTTTTCCAATGGCGATCACAGCCACAGCAATTTATATGGGGAACGATACTACATTTAATTAGATTTCTATATGGTTTTTAATCATTTCAAGACGGGTTCAAGTAATTAAATTTAATTTTCTCAGCCTGTAAAATTTATTTACAGCCCTTTCTTTGAAAAGGATGTTATGTGTTCCAAGGTATAAAACTAAGCTCAAACTAACCTCAAATTCAAAGTTACTGCAATATAGGCTCTGCTGGAAATACTGCTTCTCGCGTTCAAAATAATGTATTTATACTATATGAGGACCTGTGATTTGCAACAAGGCGTCATTCACATATTATTTTGCTAATAGGAATCTGTATATCGGTAGCCGTAAACGTTTCAGAATCAGGGAACCATAATTCCCACGCAATAAATAATTGACGCTCCCTGACATGATTTCTCATTTTTCTTCTTATATAGGGCTAAAGGTATTCTTGAATTGCATGAATATCAAGTCAGTATTATTTAATATGTTTGATTAGTTCACGTCGCGACGTATTGTGAACACAGTCCGCGGCGCGACGCGATACTGCAATTCACGCCGCGTGTCGCTTGTGTCGACCTATTGTAAATGCCACTTTAAGCAGCAGTGCACCCCACAGGGAAGTTCTTTGCTTTGGACTTCAGTACTGTAAAGAGTATTGCACATTGCGCAAACATTGGACTCAGAAGAAACTTCTACAAATACAGCATGGATACTTAAAGATATAATCAGAAGATATCGATCAGTCACCACGGATGCGAGCATTAATACGCCTAATAGCCGAAGTTGAAACGCTTTATCTAACAGATATCTTAAAACCGAATTTAAATAAGACTAGAAGAGAACTTTTTACTTGCTAATGTGTTTAAAATTTCCAGTCAGATCATATTTTAAAGAAATGTGCGAAGAAAACTTTCAATACATCACATGGCTTTCGATTATGAAAATAAAATTAAGGTTAAGTGGTGTTGAGAAACTGTACTGAATTTGGTAAACCATGAACATGTTCAGATTAGCATGTGACTGTACTGTAATTAGGGCTCTTGGTTATGCGTGTACCCGAATAAACATGTAAAACGTATGCATGCTTATATACGTGTTCCAATTAATGGGCTCCCCTTTCTTATATTTCTGTTTGTATGTTAAAATCACAACCTTTGTAAAGTCTCTAAGTTCTGAACTGTTAGTATCGGCCACATCACGGTTTAAAACAGAGAGGAAGTTACTTAAAAGTAGCCTATAAGCTGGGTATACACAGTAAACTGCTATATCCGTGAGTTCTTTTATAGAATGTTATAAATTCTGAAGTTTGAAATAATAAATATAACTCTACTACCAGCATAACAGAATTCTTTTAATATAAGTTACATGCAACAGTTTAAACTTACATAAGTAGTCACAAAATGACCCATATTACTCTATTTTGAAACAAAAACGAAAGCATAGCTATGGTTTCTGGAATAAGACTATTTATTTTCGCTGCTACAATATTGCCTGCCGTAGAAAATGTGTGTTCCGATGATGCTGAGCTTCCCAGTATAGGCTACATAAGTATCTGGAAGCCAATGCTGCCCCAATACTTGTTCTCTCTAGCCTTCCACCATTCACAGAAGCTTAAATCGAATCGCAGTTGAGATTTTGCCAAATATCCGTTGAGCTACATCCTATGTATGAAATATGGTGAACATTATATTTTGTTTTTGCCACAACATGAAGTAAAACAAAATATATAAATGTATAATAAATTTTAGAATCTTATAAGGCTTTAACGGCTATAGGATGGAAAAATACTACCTTAATATACCTAAGGGTAAAGTAGGGTTTATAATTTGGATATTCAATAAATAAATAACAATATCTCACTCTTTTTGTTGAAATTCTGGAATGAATGCTCCAATCACACTGTACTTGCAGTTTCCATAAGCTCACACCATTTTCTGGTGGCTTTATTATGTACGAAAATTACATTCCCTGAGCGTCATAAAAAGAGACAATTAAGATTATGCTTTATATCCCCTACAAAAGGAAAAGCTCTATGGACTATTGCTACTGGTATGCGAGTTCTGGTTTAATATATGTTTACGTATAAACATCTTTAAAATGGATTTTAAGGGTGTCACTTGCTAAAACTTCAGGTACCGGAGTAAATTTAACTGCAGTACGTCAAGTCTGGACAATTGAATATACAAACCAGATTGACATTGATTAGAGAAGGCCTTGTATACGACACAATCAGATGTTCTTTTTTTTTAAATTTATAATGTCACATCTTCCTTTTAGATGTACAAAATTTAACAGATAAATAAATTATAGATATAGTAATTTTAAAAATTAACTAAGTAGTAAGCTATAATATGTGAGAAGTAAGTATATTCTCCCTCTATAAATTTAACAGAAAAGAGTATGTTATAATATTATAGCTATCAATTATCGATTTTAAAATTTTAACTACGTAGTAGGCTATAAATTTTACTTATTGCAAATGTTAAAACGAACGTAACATTCGGAGCACGCCAGATTTAGGCAGCCCGCACAACAAGACGTTTCACGTTTTACGTTAGAAGTTCCAAAGTTTGCTCGCCTAAATTCCAGAACGAACAAAATGCAAATAAGTGAAGTACACAAATCAGCAAATAAAGATAGTCTACTCCAGCTTAGTCAGTTTTCCATTTTCCCCTCAAGTTTCTTTTATTCACTCTATTATTGTGTTATTATTATTGTTATCTTTATTATTACTGTTATTATTCCTTTTGTTATTATTATTATTATTATTATTATTATTATTCAAGCAGTTTACGCTTATGGGGCTGTTCTCTTGAAACTAGGTGGTGTCATTTTGATTTTGGATTTTCGAACGTCAAATGGAGTTAAAATATATAACTTATTAAAAAGTAATTAATATATGAAATGGAATAAAATAGTTTAGCAAATACATCGGACATGTCCGAAGAATGACATCCATGTTAAATATAGAATGACGGGGGAGAAGTTGCAGGAAAAAATATGAGAGAGTTGTAGTATGGACTTAATTGATTAAAACTATATATTTAAAGGTTTGAGATAAATAGTCTGTAAGCTTATTATAATGTTTTGATTTAAGTAAATCAATATCACCATCGCCTTTACTTTTAATTTCGCTTTATAATATGCCATTAAGAAAGTTCAGGAAAACAAGGTAGGCCTAGACTTGTATGGCAATCACCCGACTTTAGCTTATTACAATTACAATTTATTGTTTCAAATTACACGAAAAATATACATAAAAAGTTGATACACCACCCGAAGAAGCAGAGCTTGTGTTCGGGGGTGGTTCTATCTATGAGAAAAACTTATACTAAATAATTACTTAAAACAATACAAAAATTAGAGAAGTATGACAGAATATTATGTATAAAAGGTTAGAACATGTTCTTTTTACAATACAAAGGTACGAGGTAATACAATATTAATACATAACAATTTATTTGTTCAAATTTTAGTAAAAAACAAAAAAAAAATTAAGTTCTATCCAAATTTTAATATGAAAAATGTTATAACAGCAATAGTAGAAAACAGAAGTAATAATTATATAAATTTTCTAATTTTAGACCTAAATTGTTTGTTGTTTAAGCTATTTAGATCAGGATGGTTGGTAATAAATGAATTTAATAGTCTTGGGCCAAAACTTGAACAGTGCTTAGCTCCAGCAGTTGTAACAGATGCAGATGATGTTTGTCTGTTGGGATAAACACAATCGAGAGAAATGCAGAAAGTCTTTACGATGCCTGCAGGAAAGTTGGCTTTGAAATTAATACAGAAAAAAATTAGATATGTAGGTCTAGTCATGAAACGTCAAAGTAATGCGCTGCAAAATATTAGAATAGCCAGTAAATCGAACAAGTGGAGAAATTCAAAGATCTGGGAGCAATAATTACAGATACAAATAATATTAAGGCACAAGTTAAATGTCGACTGAAACCAGGAAATGTGAGTCAGTTGGAGAATTTAATGTTGTACTTGCACGTTGCCATAGTAACTCAATGGAAAGGTAGCGGCACGGAGAGCCGAAGATTCTGGTTCAAATCCCGGCTATGGCATTGAATTTTTCAGTCTGACTCGACCTTTCCAGGAAATGCTTGTTTTTATGCAGTTCATCAACTTTTATTTTCTCGTCTTCTGTCCAGAAATATAACAATAAAAATTTATTACACAATTATCCTGCCAGTTGTAATATCTGGCTGGTAGACATGGTCGCTTACTCTTTGGAAAGAACATAATCTGAGAGGGTTAGGAAACAGGATGCTTAGGAAAATATTTGGGCCTAAGAGAGATGAAAATGGGGACTGGAGAAAACTGCATAACTTCATGACCTGTACTTGTCACCGGATAAAGTAAGGGCAAAGGGTAATTAAATTACAGAAGTTGAAAGGCCTGACATGTTGCGCGCATGGGGCAGGAAAGATATCTAAAAAAATATTGACTGGGACACCCAAAAGGAAGATACCACTTGAAAGACCTAGGCGTAGGTAGGAGGACAATATTAGGATAGATTTAAGAGACGGATGGTTGGAATTAGCACAGAATAGGGTTGAATGGCGGGCTCAGGTAAGCGAGGCAATGAACCTCCGGGCTCCATAAAATAGGTAACATTCCTTTAGCTTGCTTAAGAATTGCCTATTGCCATTGAGTGAGTAAGTAAGTAAGGGTTGTAAAGTAAAGCACACTTATAACGAAGGTAATTTTCTCAGTCGTCACAATCATGCCGTTTTATTACATAGCGATGACAATGCTGATTGTGTTGATAGAAGTTAGTATTTTATTGGAAATTATCAGCCCAGCTGTCTTCGTTTCTATTGTTTAGACACATTTGTTAAATTATTTTACAGTCTTATCTGACAGTGTTTCTCCAAGTTTCGCGATTGTGGCGACAACTACAAATCGAGATGGGAAATGCAAGTTGCTGAGAAATAGCTGAAATAAGTTTTCCACTCTTCATCTTCTCTCCAGAACGAATAGTTTTTTCACTCGCAGTTTACTTTAATCTAAGCAACACTCTTTGTAGTAAATAGGGCCCGGATTTTGATGACCTAAAAATACTGTAAAAATGAATTATAAAATGACTGCAAAAATACCCAAAAACCAAGAAAAATTAGCCAAAAATTATTATGAAAATAGTACTTTATTCATCAGATTTGTGTTATTCTACATTCATGTTGTTGACCCAATAGGATTGTAATTACTCAATTGGTACACACAGTTAATTGCAAACAGCAAATACGGTCTGTATCCAAATTACAATAATAACAAGATCTATTTATTCATGCTTATTTAAGAGTTCCGATAATATTCATTGTAATTATATGCACAAAAACTCTATATAGGCCTAATGCGAGAAACAACACAAAATAAGAAAATAATGACTTTATATTTTTAAAAAGAGCTAAAAAATATAAAATGTGAAAAAGACAGCAAAATGAGAAAAAAAATAGCAAATAATGACATTACATTCTAAAAATTTACCTAAAAATTAAATATGAGGGAAAATGATCAAAAATTACCCTAAAAGATGCCTTTTATGTAATCCAGGAATCGTTATCAGAATATCTACACTAGTGCGCAACGTCCACTTAAAAGAAGACATGTCATCAAAATCCGGGTAATTTTATACACAAGTATACATACGTCTATGTCGGCCTGTTTATGCTTGCCACCTTGCCCGGAAAACATTTACTTTTGCTTACTATATTTACTAGCAAGAAAGCCTCTCATTATTATTATTATTATTATTATTATCATCATCATCATCATCATCATCATCATCATCATCATCATTATCATTATCATCATCATCATCAAATGAATGTTTATTGTTATAATAAAATCAGGTAAACTGATATAACAAAGTGCCAGTATGTTTTTGTTGAATCAATTATAATTGCAATTATGATATGCAGAAAATAAGTTTTTCTAATCAGATTAAAATCGACCAGCGTCAGCAGAACTACAGATTTGTGATACCTTGACAATCGCGCACTCACATAAAAATAAAAAAAATAAAATAAAATAAATCCATGTCAAATCGGCCGGCTCCGGGATTTGATCCGGGGACCTCCAAAATACGAGTCCAAGGCGTTACCATTTGGCCAACTCAATCAGTTAGACGGTGTCGTTTGATAAGCATAATTGAAGGAATAGTGTTAACTGTCAAATTATACCGGTAGGCAAAAATTAAAAAACATGTGACTTTTAATTAGTCGTTACTCTGGTACCGGTCAACCAATTAGGTCCAAAATTAACAGGCTTTTTGCCATGGACGTTATAAATGCGTACACCAAGTTTCATAAAAATATTTGATAAAGCATATTTGAGTTATGGCGCTTTTAAATAAAAACACTTAATTGGGTTTGACGCCGGTACCGGTGAACCGATTTGGTTCAATAACAACAGGGTTCTTCCCATGGACATTATAAATGCGTATGCCAAGTTTCATGAAAATCCGATAAAGCGTATTTGAGTTATGGCGCGTACAGGCACACGGACAGAAGGACAGACGGACAGACATTTTTCGTCCCCCACACACAATCTCATAAAGTACCATACTGGCACTTAATAAAGAGTTCTTTACGTACGAAAATACGTCTTCTTGGCATGATTTACTTAACGCCAATAACTAAAACTGCCGTTATCCATAAAGTAAATCTTATGTCGAGCTATCTCGTAAATGGCTGTAATATAGTCTAGGTTTTGGATTAATGTCTCTCTGTTTGTCAGATATTGATTGCGTTAAAGTGCGAACTAATAAGACAGGATGAATAAAGATCAGATAAGCCAAAAAACAAAAGGAGCAAATAAGTGAACTGAAGCTTGATTAAAACCGTGATACCCACTTGTGCTTGACACCGTTATACACTAGGCTATTATTGATTGTTGGACCTTAAAGAGAAGAGGCCATTAAGATTTAAGTGAATCTCTTAACCTATGCTATATTAGAAAACTTTCTTTCTTTCTTTTTCGCAGTTTTACCTCTCCCTTTTAGGATTTAAGAGACCCAAGCCGCCCGGGCCTTACAGGGCCGCGACCTGTCGGGAGAGGGATTATCTTTGGATCACATACATACTCTTTTGACCAGACAAGGATATGGAGGGCCTCCCCGGATGAGTGGTCAGCCCAATGCCGGGGCCACCTCCGAGACAACACGAACACATAGGACGAGACACACCATTCACACACAAACACTCACTCAGAACAAGGCGAGGATGGGGATGGAGATGATAATGACGGCCAGATGATATCCGGGGACCACAAGGGCCTAAAGTTACCTGACATTTGTCTCACAGGTGAGGGAAAACCCCGGAAAAAACCTCACCTAGGTAACTTGTCCCGACCAGGAATCGAACCCAGGCCCGCTGCGTGAGAGAATTGGACGCATCCCCTGAGCCACAGCGGTGGACTATTAGATAACTAACCCTCTTAAAACAACTTTTGAAAAATAAACATTGCAAATGCAATCGAACTTGCCAATATCAGCAATTGAATAAAACTTCTTCGCGATATTGGCAATACAACACTTAGTTCCTTTTCCTATTCTCTCTTGACTATAACATGCATTCTTATATTAGTGTAAAACTGAGACAGGCTTAATGTTTTCTTGAGTGAAAATAATGAAAACATTTCATTGAAATGATGAGATGAAGAGCAAATGACATTTGTACTACAAAAAACTAAAAACTACTAAATTCCGTGGCGCTACATCCCTGAAGGGACAAGGCCTACCAACGGACCGCTGCGTCATCTACCATAGGCAGATGGCAGGATTGGGGGCATGTGGTCAGCATGCCGACATCCAAGGCCGTTAATGGTGGTTTTCCTGGTAGCTCCTCAATTTGAATCACGAGGCTGAGTGTACCTCGTTCCAGACCTCCTTATCTCAGATAAACCCGAGGAGGTACCGGGAATCGAACTCAGGGCTGCGAATCTGTAGCCAGCGACGCTAACCACGAGACCATGCAGGCGGTCTCATTTGTATTACAGTTTACTAGAAATTAAATAGAATATTATTTACGATTACACAAACATCGAATGATTTAGCTTTGAATCTTACAAATAGGCCTAATAACCTAAATCATGTTATCTAAGAATTAAATCACGCTCAGTTTGATGACAAATATTTTGAAAAATAAGTAACATATTTTATAAATCAGCACTCCTATTTTTCCATTAGACACAGAATTTATACTTTAACATGCTATTTGATATAGATGAATTAAAATGAACTGTAATTTTCTTTTCATTAATTGAAATAAATATATTTGTTGGCATCTGAAATAAGCCCTGTGAACCAAATTCCTACATACCGGCCATAGTTACAGTCTTAAGTTGCAGTACAGACAGCAATAACTGTAGACAAAATCAGTGCAGTGGTCACACTACCAACCTGTTTACAAAGTAGGTCTACAGCAGAACCCCACTAGTCTGAACTAAATGGGACCGGAGCCTGTTCGGATTGACAAAAATTTGGAATAACGAGGTTAATTTATAATTATAAAATTAGGCATATATATGGAGTCTACAAGTTAATTGTACTCTGTTGTTTTAACGTGCAGTGCTATTTTTGTGATCGAACGCCATTGCTGTTGCATTCGGTGTCGGAAAAGAAAGGATAAGTGATTGGAGGAAAAATCGATTCAGGGTAGAACGATTTTGCGGAATTGGGACCGAGAAGATAATCAGACATTGACAAAATTTGACGAAGCAGTTTTTGTATGGCTTTCACAAGAAAGACAGAGAGGTGTTCCTGAAATTCAAGAAAAGCATTCCAGTTCAGTAAGATGGTGATTCCAAATTTGGGTTCGGATTATCCGGGTTTTCGGAATAGCGGGTGATGCTGTAAATCAATTCTGACAACAACAAAAATGGATGGCTGATTACTCCCTTCACCGATGGCTTTTTCTGTTGACAGAAGCATACAGGAGACCCACAATGGTCGAAATCACGTAAATCTGTAGGTCCCGGTACGTCTAATGACTTCAGCATTTGTCAACCTACAATAGTGTGATCTTTCCTCTTTCATCTTGGAAATAGATTAACCCTCATCCCCACGAGCAACCGTAAAAATGGTCATAGAATAATGTAGTGAAATTAACAAGCAGCGGAAACAAACAGCTTTATTTGTTTTTGGTGGTTTCTGCTTACAGTGACATCCGCTTTGAGTAATCATGAGGTGGTTATCAGAGGTGGTAGAAATGCGAATCTCTGTACTGTTTACACGCTTTTAGCATGTATACTAAATATAATGGTGGGTTTAGAAACGGACTCATTAGAGGAAATTGCAATCAGCATAATGACTTCGCGTTGATGCTACTTTACCTGGACAAGATAATAACGTTCTGTAAAACTAATTGCGTATTACATGCTTTAAATTCCTGGGATATATTTTCGTTTAAATGAATATTTTTATGCTTAGTGGACGAAATCCTGTTAGGATAACTGCCTTAAATTAAGGGTGCCAATATGGCACAGCCAAAACAAAACAGTTCTAAGGATATATATCTACTCTTATACAATTCAACGGTTCTAAATAGCGTGCTTGCTCGCCCGCTTCGTGAGACATCGGGTATACTCGGCGATGTTCGCGTCTCGCAGTCTAAACTTTCATGACGACTACAAAATTAGGAAGGAAAACCGTTTCTTTATTATATAAGGCCTAAGTGAAATGAACACAATGAACAAATATTCTAATTTTATTTTTACTTACAATTTTCATAGCTCTGAACCACAAACATTTTTAATAATCTACCAGTGTAAATTTCTTAAAAATCCTGGAGTCAATGAATAATGGCGGGCGAAGCCGGGGCAACAGCTGTAAAATATTGATGTATTATCTCTTGAAATATCGCTGATAATAATAATCCAAACAAACCATTCCTTCCCTTGAAACATTATATAATTTCTGAAAATTACACTGAATTGATAAAATAAAATTCACATCATATTCATGTCAATAAACAGCTGAGAAACAATACGTATTATGTGTTCACAGGCTCTTTGGAACTGCATAATCGATTCTGATATAGTTTTCCCAGGGGGCGCTTTCATGTCGTGGAATGTACTCTAAAGCAGGAATTTCAGCTGTTTCATTAATTATTAATGGCTTAGTTTATGAATGATTCGCGTGCAAGTGTTAATAAATATAATGCTTTAATAATTATTATACTCTTAATTTTTAATTTCTAAAAGAATTATCGTGGCGAAGCCACGGGAACCTCCTAGTTTTATTACAACTTTCATGTTAATAACCATCTACTCTTATACAATTCAACGGCCCTAAATAGCGTGCTTGCTCGCTCGCCCGCTTCGTGAGACATCGGGTGTACTCGGCGATGTTCGTCTCTCGCAGTGTAAACATTCATGACGACTACAAAATTAGTAAAACCGTTTCTTTATTATATAAGGCCTAAGTGAAATGAACACAATGAACAAATATTCTAATTTTATTTTTACTTACAATTTTCATAGCTCTGAACCACAAACATTTTTAATAATCTACCAGTGTAAAATTTCTTAAAAATCCTGGAGTCAATTAATAATGGCGGGTGAAGCCGCGGGCATCAGGTTTAGTATATTGATAGTTTAATCCTCGAGTATCGCGGACAGTAAAAATCCAAATCAATCACTCCTTCTCTTGAAAAATTATATAATTTCTGAAAATTACATTGAATTTATCAAATAAAATTCACATCACATTCATCTGTCAACAAACAGTTGAGAAACGATACGTATTATCCACCGCCGTCTCGAGAATTACGCACGAGAATTATACAGTTTAGAAGGCAGTGGTTGACAGTTATCTTTGGAACTGCATAATCGAATCTGAGATCGTTTTCCCAGGTGGCGATTTCTAATCGTGGATTGTACTCTAAAGCCCGAATTTTAGCTGTTTCATTAATTATTAATGGTTTAGTTTAAGAATGATTCGCGTGCAAGTGTTAATAAATATAATGCTTTAATAATTATTATACTATTAATTTTTAATTTTTCAATTAATTATCGTGGGCGAAGCCGCGGGCACCTCCTAGTTATTGACATTGTGTGCTAAATTTCGGTTCTTAATTTTGTCATTCGTTCGTTATAAATTTATTATTTACGGATTTTAACCATTCTCCATACATTCTACACCATTTCAACCTCAATTTCGGAAAAAGTAATTTCAATTTCGGAAAAAGTAATTTCAAATTCGGAAAAAGCAATTTCAATTTCGGAAAAAGTAATCTCAATTTCGGAAAAAGTAACTTTAATTTCGGAAATACGAGAGCTATTTTTTTAAACATTCGATGGGGCATAAAATGAAAACCACAGTGAAAATCAAAACGGTTTTATTTGGAACATTTAGGTACACCTTCTAGCTACTTCTCTACATAATCTCGCTCCGATTGAGTTATTTGCCCTAGCGTGGTACCAACTTTACTATACCCTCTTCAAAGCCCTCTTATTTCCGAAATTGAAGTTACTTTTTCCGAAATTGAAATTACCTTTTCCGAAATTGAAATTACTTTTTCCGAAATTGGAATTACTTTTTCCGAAATCGAAATTACTTTTTCCGAAATTGAGGTTGAAAAGGTGTAGATCTGTCTCCACCTGAAATGTATGTGATTTACATTTTGCTAGCCTGAGTATAGAAATAAACACATTTGTTACAAACGATTGATGTTTCTTGTATTTTCCTCTTCTGACATAATTATAACGTCGCTACGTTGTTAAACATGCGTAATAAGTAATATTTCATTACATGTTGGCTTAACCTTCCGATTGAATTATTTTAAAACTTCTTTCCTTACCCACTTTATAGTGTAGAAAAGAGAATACGATTAGTTTTGCGGAAGAAATCGTATTTTTATAATCTCATGTGCTTAGATGTTATTATTCCCAATTAAATAAAATCAAGTAAACTGATAGAACAAAGTGCCAGAATGCTTTTGTTTAATCAGTGATAATTGCAATTATGATAGGTCTGTGCAGAAAAGAAGTGGTTTTTGTAAACGATCTCAGAGTTAAGCCCCACATCGATTTACTAAGCAGGGCTTGCGGAAGAACAAAGGTCTAAAGTTTTATGCTTAATCTTAATTCATACTCGTATACATAGATATAAGATATTCTTAAAATATGTTAATATTTCGCCAAATGCGCTGGCAATAATATTAATTATGTAAGTGTAGGGCTACGATTCGCTGACGTTTGTTTCAGGTTTAAATCAGCAGTAGGCTATAGGTTAGGAATGAATTAAATTCAATCTGAAATAAATCTGTCAGGAATTACATTAGGTCTATTTGCTTAAACTGAAAAATACGGTAGCCGTACATTTCGATATAATGCACAGTATTATAATAACAGCAGCTGCGTTTATTTATTCAACGGCTAGATTTAAATTATATTTATTTACACTGATATCGTTATAAAAAATGAATCAATCAAGGCTGGCTAACATATCAATAAGCGATCAACAATTTGTACGTAATGTTTAGTATATTATGGGCCACGCAATATTATTGTAGCATGTACACATTATAAAATTAATATTGTGTTTGTATGCTGTCAAATCAACAATTAATACGGATTATGTAAAGTACCAGCTGGATAGAACTTTCTTCAATTGAAAGCATGCTCTTTAATAAGTAATTTCGCCTATTATTTCTACTTACAGAAATTGTTACATTTGAACTTTTGATGTTCATCTTAGTTACCGTAGGTTAGGGAGCTCGGTTGCTGACTGGCTGCCCGCGAGCCAATCAAAATGCTTCAGGTCTTCTGAAAACTCAGATTATATTATAACGAGCATTACGTGAGGGGTTAAGGTTGACGCTCACTTGCCCGAGCAGACCGAGCAGAAATCAGCAGCCGTCCGTCTTCCGCGGCAGTTCTAACGCTCACTATTCGGAATTGTCTGGCCCGTCATCAGTCAGTCAGTCGTTGAGTGGGGTAGCAGCAATAGTGCAGTTTCTTCAATATATCAATTAATTTTCCAAATTATATAATACTAAACCATTCTACATCTTTAAATGTTTTAATACAACCTCTCATACGATTTTGTTCCTATCATTAAAGTAATTATATATAATATTTTCTTATGGACTAATGTTTTCAAGCTTTTATCTATGCTATTTCACATTAGTGAAAATGCATTATTAATATTATTATTATGAACATTGTAGGCCTCTGTTTATAATACTGATATAGCATGTCGTAGCATTAAAATTATTAAATCTAATAAATGATAAGCGACAGTGATAGCGGAAAATTTTGCTTTATTTTATACCAACATCAACTGTAAAACTAAACTCTGTATGGAATAGAGGTAATGAAGTGTGATGGAAAGGGTATTCAGTTAATAAGTAAGTAAATAAATAATAAGGTAATATTGGGTGTTATTATTCATTTGAATTGCACGTGCATTACTTTAATTCTCCTATTTAAACACATGAGAAAGTAACCACGATTATTCTTAGTAGGCATAAAGTTACAAATAGTGCAGTTTCTTCAATATTAACGTTCGGCATAGTGTTGAAATATCTTACTTCCGATTCGTTAGGACATCTCTCGCCGTAATTGGATTTTTAAATTTTTTGTTGTACGACTTGTCATATAGCTCTTTGTACATTACATTGTCCTCTTTCATCCATTTACTTCCACACCATACATACTGTAGATAGAGAATGTATTGTGCTCGACCATGAAAATGAATGTTGAGTTTCAACATTAGTACACATTTGTAGATCCCCTCAATTCAAAAATACAATTTTCAGAAATATGCCTTTGTGGGTCTGTGAACTCTAAAGCTGGATAACGAAAACTCATATAAAAACAAAATTCTATTTTTGAGTTTTATCTTCTGGGGATGTGATATGAAGATCGACGATTACTTTTTCTTACTTTTACTACCACTTTACATGACTGAAAAAAATTATTTCTGTTCTCGAAACGGGTCTAACGATTTTGTTTAAGTTATGAACACGAGATACTTCTCATACTAGGAGCTAAAACTTTATTTCGAACATTTTTAAATTAAATTGTCTGAAGTGCAGTTATATGCCATTCATCACATACTCAAACTCAAGTTTTAAGTCTTGCCTCGCAAATAATACGACTTTTAATGAGGCTGAGACAACTGAAAGCGCAAGACTGCAATTAAGGCGTTTACTTTATGTTCTAATCCGAAGGGTAAAGAAGTACTGTGAGAGTAAGATTTTTGGTAGAAATAACCAATTTCTGAAGAAGGAACCACACAAATACATGTTAGAGCAAGGAAGCCCCTACTACTGAGGGTCACTGACAGGGTTGCTGCATGCGAATAGCTCAAGTGTTGACAGTTGAATGACAAAATAAAGGGGGGTGGTCATCCAAACGCTAGCGAAAGCTTACGAAAGGTTCCGATCATTATACTCAGGTCCGGAAGTTTCCGATGGAATCGGATCCGAAGAATACGTCCCCGTCTTCCGCGGAATGACGGTGCTTCTTGTCGGGTAGGTAAGCGTTCAGCCATCAAGAAACATGCAAACTATTATTTTCCGTGTCCCTCTGCTCGGGCCGGGCGGACAAGTGAGCGTTAACCTTTAGCCTCTGCTGCGAATCCGACTGCACGCGATGTAAAGTCTTCGCGCCCAAACGATCCCCAGTCGGCTACAAAGCGGGCGGAACGCTTTTAAGTCGGACTACTTCCCTCATCTGGAAAAGATTATTAAACAAATGCGGTGGTCCATGCCACCAGGCCAGGCCTTGTTGCAATGTCACTTGTGTTGTTTCTCCAGATTTGTGGAAATCAGCTGCAAGGCTTTTAAACTGTGGCAACAATGCGCATCTTTATGCTTAGGCACGCGCAACATTTTCCATCATTCCTTTTCGGCTTTTCAACCCCAAGATGTTTATGGAGATGTTTATGGAGAGTTTGGTCAGGGGTGGTTTGAGATACTGTATTAGAGGGTTGCCGCCTGAGGATCCTTTAAACGCGGTCACTATACCCAGTAGATGTTGAGACTAACTTTCTACTCGTATCAAGACAAACAACTGTCTAATCTGGTGATCTGGTGAGGATGAAATGGATTTGAATCAGTTTATTCCGAGCAATGGGAACTCATATTATAGGTAAATTTATATCTTCTGTCTGTCTATATAAAAACGAATGTATGTGTGCCTGTCCTTTATGCATTACTACACCATTCATCTGATCACCATGAAAATTCGAGCAATTGTTGAGTACACTCCCGCGAAGGTTCCTGGCATAGTACATTTTTAATTTTAACTTTCGTTCGCGAGTTATGAGCGAAAAACGGGAAGGAAACATGCTTTTTTTTTTTTTTTTTTTTTTGCGCTTTCGAAGTTCTCGGTAATACATTTCACTTGTCATATCAGTTGCAGTTGGCTGTCTATTTTTGTCATACCTTGGAAATAAAAGCATCGCGATTGCTTGAATGTTGTAAGCCCACGTTGGTCGATTCATTTATTTATAATGTCAAGGCACGCAGATGTCAAATTTTCAACCTAGACGGAAGAGGGATAATGAATAGGCCTATAGGTCTCAATGCGTAAACATTGTTCGATTTAGACGACACTCACTATGCAGGGGTTTTCTGAGCCAGGGAACTCGAATCTGAGGTTATTTTTCCCATGCTACGCTTTCTAATTGTGGAATTCACTTCAAAACCTGATTTATAGCTGTTTCATTACTAGGCCTATCAATCGTTTAGTTTAGGCCTATGAATATTTCGCGTGCAAAGTGTTAATAAATACAACATTTTAACAAATGAAACCAAATTTATTTTGAGTATATTGATTAAGTTATATTGATTACATTGATTATATTGATTTGCTCTTAATTGTTAATTTCTCGATTAATTATCGTGAGCGAAGCCGCAGGGATCTGCTATAAGCCATAACAAGCTAAAGGCCTATTTATCGTTTTCTGAGGGAATAGTTTCAGTGTGATGAGTCGTTCTTCCTCATTTCAAATTCTAAATACCTATATGAGGACCTATAAGTTATTTTCGAATTTACAAAATACAAAACCCGAGCGACGCCGGGCCTTTTAAGCTAGTATTTTATATAAAAAAGGCAACTTTAATTAAATCCAATACACGATTAATAAGAGCATTGAGAATTGCAAGGCCTTCTTGGAATATATTTGAGTGGGTACATTAAAGAAGGCGGTGACCATACGAAAACAGAAGAAGCAATTCAAACAACGAAGCATGCATCAGCATACAAACTGTGAGTGATCAAACCTATAAATTACTCGATTTAAGATATTGCTTTTATAGTTTCTGAAGTTCCTGCCACGTGATGAGAGCCCGACATGGACAATTCACATTCGCTGTCTTCCTCGTGTCTCTTTTCAGTGACAATTCCAACAGAGAAGACTTGAAGATTTGTACAGGCTCCGTTGTGTCCCATCGCTGGATTCTCACTGCGGGACACTGTATCAAGAGTCCCGGGCTCGATTATCTGGGCACAGTTTGTTTGGCAGATAAATACAGTCTGACTAACTCCACTCTGTATATTAAGATAGTGAAGACTGTTCCTCACCCCCTGTATAACGATATTGTCCTGCTTAAGACTAACAGTTCTGTTCCTAACCCCATCAGCTTGTGTGTTCCTTACACTGTTCACCATGAGTGCTATGCTATGGCTTTCAACATCTATAGACAGGACTATTCTGGCCAATTGATACTGGATCTCCTCTACATGAAAATTTCTTATACACCAGTACATAACGACTCTTCCCCGGCACATTGGCTTGTCTTCAGAGTTTCCGACCCTTATTTAAGAATTTCTTACGCCCAGCCAGGGGGGCCTCTCATATGTGAAGGAAAACTAGCTGGGTTTTTCTCATCTCTTGGAACTTCTGATGGAACAGAACTGATTTACACGAATGTCTCGTATTACAAAGACTGGATAATGGAAGTGACAAACGACACAACTACTGAAGACACAAGAGGAAATTTCAGGAAGTTGGAAGTCACACCAAGTTCATGTCAAAACTCTTTTCATGGGCATTGTGGTTCTCTGTTGGGGTTTTCCTTAATAGTTTCCACTTTTATGTTAAAATGTTCTTAATATTATTATGAGTGGTAGATAATATATTTTTTCACGTTGAGTAAGTGCTTATAATTTTATTTTTTATTTCAGCTGTGTTTATATTCCTTTTAGCTTCGAGGCTATATAAGGAATTCGGAATCTGTGTCTGTACAGTAGGGTAGGCCATGGGAGTATTGCTTGTCGATTGTTTCTATCGTCGTTGTATTTAATGGAATACATTTTAACTGATATTAATATAAATGGATATGATACAATATGAAATGATGAGGATGATTAATGGTATGTAAATATCCAATTCGGCATTTCCCTTTACGACTGGGGAAACCCGTGTCAAATTGGCCGGACACGGGATTTGAACCAGGGACCTCCCGAATGCGAGTCCAAGACGTTACTATCTCGGCCACCACGCTCGGTGCTTATAAAATTGTATTATTTAACTGTGGTGCTAAGGCAGAACCCGATATGTCTAAACCTGCAATTTTTCAGGAGAGGAATTTTAAAGTTTAATAGATCGCAGAAATTCAGATTTTCTTTATATTGACTTGCCAAGTTTGTGATAGTGTTACCGAGAGAATATTTCCGTCCTTTAAGTCAAACAGTTGTAAAATCTCATCACAAAACGTAAATATTTACATAAGTTAGACATATCGTCCTTTGCCTACTTCAGTTGTCTTTTGAAAAGTGATATATCGCTTGTTTGTTTTGCTCACTAACGACATATCCGTGTTTACCTTCTTTGAAATATCTTGATCCCATGAACGTACAACGGTAGGAAAGCTGGGCTATTGTTATAGGACATGAGCCATTTTAGGAATTAAACACTATTTACATAATAGAAAGGATGAATAAGATTATTTACTAATTTATTAAGGCACTTTACACGATTTAAGTGCTTTCTGGAAGCTCTTTTACTCTGTTGCTGCTCTTCAGGTTTTATTAGAAGGAATGTCAGTCAGTGTATAAGCAGAAGCAGGCTCAGGAGATCCTTCTTCTTAAGGGGGTTGATGGGCAGTGGACATTTGTAACATGCTGTCAAGGAAGGAATTGTAGGTCTGCCTCGTTTCGATCGCCGCAGGTCAAGTATGCGAAAGTCTTGGTCATCAAAGGAATTTTTTAATTGCATTAAACCGAAAGTTTTCCCATACCTAATCCATTTGATGTCAAGCCAGTTCTCTTTTCTGCCCTCTTTGTCTGTTGTCCTTCGAGTCAAATGCTCCTGCACCAGTTTCGAAAATGAGAAGAAGTCTTCTTGTTGCCTCATTTCATTGACGTGGAATGGGTTTTCCCCCCTTTGCGGTTCAAACGAACTAGAAACCAGTCTCGGGATACCATTATCGGTATTTCAGTTTTGTTTTTAGCCCTTTCAATACGAGCATGGTCTACGTTACATTCTAGGTGAGTGTGTCCAGGTAACAGAAATTTCTGGTCCACACAATCTATGTGGGTGCTCTTACTGACATAAAAGGAAAACATGGCAGACATGTTAATATTCCTATTTTGACCACCGCATGTGTCTTGAGTAAGTCACAACATGGGTTACGTTTTCGGGCAGACTTTCAAGCTTTTTGAAAATGCATGAAGCAATCTCTTCAGAACCTCTCTTTCCGATTGCTTCATACCACATGTAGCAGCTAGTGGTATCTCCATCCGGGGTGCAGTCTCGGATAATTAGGTTGTATGTTGAGAGAAGGCGTTCATAAAATGAAACATTTGCGGTCAGTTAAGACTTGCTGCAAATCAAACACTAAAACCCTTATTTTCGGGTCTTCTTTTGCATCATCATCTTTCATTCTGTAGCCTAGATCTACTATTTCCTTGTGTTGATTATGACCGATGGTCAACTGGCTCTTTTCTTTTGGATCGTTACTTTAATTTTTATTATGTAAGAATCGCATGCCTTACATGTATCAACATGTGGCCGCTTAAATGAGTAGCCAGTAGACTTAAATACCTCTCTGAATAAATCATAAGAAGCAGCATTTTCGTGCTCACTTTTGTATTCATTATACAACATCCTTATGTTTAGGTGCCTACTTACCGGCTAAAGCCATTTCGACGAGCCTAGAAGCCCTACTCTTGACGAAAATTTTAATAATGAATTGATAAAAATTCACATAAGCTAAACTGAAGCTGACAAGGCAGACGAACGAGAGACGCTATTCATGCGCAGAGCTCCAGTCACGCAGACTGATGTCACCCGGAAATAGGCAAATGAGAAAGTGCCACAAGCCGATATGTCAGACATATCGGAAATTTTCATCACTAGTGTGTTGCAGGAGTGTCTACCATATTGGTTTCTGCCACCAAACAATTTCCTAGAAATTGACATATCGGAATATTATTTTTCATAATAAACTATTATAGAAAAATAAGAAACATATCGGGTTTTGCCATCACATTCTTCATCAAACTCTCTATAGGTTGATACAGAAAACCAAAAATACATTTTTTTTTTTTTACATATCGGGTTATGCCTTAGCACCACAGTCTTAAAAGTAACTTCCCTTTCATGCTTGCACAATGAGACTCAAACGGAGTGATGAATAAAATATGTTGAAAGCGCTTTAATTGTAATAATTATTTATGCTAGAAGTGGTAAGAGAGATTTTATTTTGCAAGTGTGCCAATCCTATAATTAAAATAAAATAATTTTACCACGTGCATCAAGCACTATATTTTAGACAGCTTAATATTTTTGAAACAATAAGAAATATTAAGATTTTTCTGAAGAATTACCCTGGAGTTACCTCGAATCTGAGGTTATGCTATTTTTCCCACGCTGCGCTTTCTAATCGTGAAATTCATTTCAAAGCAGGATTTATAGTTGTTTCATTAATTAGATCTATCAATCGTTTAGTTTAACCTATGAATGTTTCGTGTGCAATGTGTTAGTAAATATACAATTTTTATTATTTTGCTCTTAATTGTTAATCTTTCAATTAATTATCGTGAGCGAAGCCGCAGGGATTTGTTATAAGCCATAAAAAGCTATATTTATCGTTTTCTGAGGGAATAGTTTCAGTGTGATAAGTCGTTCTTCCTTATTTCAAATTCTAAATATCTATATAAGAACCTATAAGTTATTTTCGAATTTACAAAATACAAAACCCGAGCGACGCCGGGCCTTTTAAGCTAGTAATAAATAATTTAGAATCATGAATCTTAGGGACTGTGTGGTGTTTAATCTGAGAGAGAGATGGTTACTATGGTTTTACCAAATAACCAAAAAGTCGATATTAGACCTTGTGGTGAACTCATACAAGCCGTGACGAGCTTAATTTCTATAATGCTATTTGAACATAGCCACGATTGGAGATAAATTAGCTAATTAATGCAGAAATTGCACAAAGGGAGTCCCCTCCAGCGAGGACTATGACGCTTCACGTTAAATAAGGCAATCAGTGCAACTTCTGCCCTCTTTTAGATCCTTCCGTGAAATTAAACCCAATTAACTCGGATTCTGTAATGGGAGCCTCCTGAGAATTCAAACTTGGGCTGTCGCAACGATTTACAATATTCAAATGATGTAATGACTTAAGAGCCTTAAATGGTTCTACTTTTTATTAAAGAAGTCTGAATGTACTTTAACTGCAGAGAGCAGTCAAAGTATGCAATAGGTTACAGGACCTTGTTTTAGTAGCATACAGGGTGTTCGGAAATTCATATTGCAAACTTCTAGGGCTAGTAGAAGGGACTTGGTAGAAAATATTTCGAATAGGAACCCATGTCCGGAAACGTACTCTTTCCGTGCTATAGCCATTACAATGTGTCTTCTGGGGTCGTATGAACAGTATGGTGTACGAGACTCCTGTAGAGGCCGAGGAAGAACTGCTGGCACGAGTGATGGTCGCTGCACAAGAGACTAACGGGACACCAGTTGTGATGGAACGAGTGTACCGGAACATGATTCGTCGGTACAACGTGTGCAACGACGTTGGTGGTCGTTACATCGAGCCTTTGTTGCAGTGAGCAGTTTCGTATGGGACACATCCAGTGCTGAATACAGAAACAAATTTGTTTTTTCCACTGTTGACACAAGTGTTATCGGGATTACTACCTTTGGTATTGTTAGCAAAAAATTTGACTTTCGTCTGTAATGAGTCAAATGTCATTTACTTCTGTACCTTACGTCATGCCTCATTTCACATGGTGCTATTCCGACGTCATGTACTGCCTCTCCGGTTGCAAAACAACACAGGCAAATCCGACACATTGTAATGGCCGTATTCCGGACATGGGTTCCTATTCGAAATAATGTCTACTAAGTCCCCTCTACTAGCCCTAGAAGTTTGTAAGATGAATTTCCGAACATTCTGTATATCGTTATAAGTAGGGAAATGAACATTTACAAATAAATAAATAATTGGTCGAGTGGCCAGTATGCTTAGCATTAGATCCAAGGTTCGGGCGGAAAATCAAACCTGACTACTTAGTGGGTAGATCTGGGGCGTAAAGTCTGCTACATTATTTATAATTTTGACCGTTTTGGCGCTGCCTGTATGCGCGCGCAGTTGTCCCAGATTTCCTGTTGAGTAATGTATTTTTCCGATATGTAGTTAGTATCTAGCTGGGCTTGTGTTTGGTTAAAAATTAGCCGATCCATGTAACAGTTAGGACTAACTATGTGAGTACTCCACAACATGTAATACTTAATACTTTAGTTGTCAGCTCTCAAAATTTGTTTGGTTTAATTATTAAAAATTCTGTTTCCGATGTTGTTCTAAAATATTTGTAATTACAACCATAGCAGAATGATCTGGGTGTATTGCATATATTCTTATGGGCAGGTTATAAAGTCTAATGGGTTTGTTGCATAACATGTCTGAGTTGGCCAAATTAATAATACTACATAAATGAGTAATACGGCATCATATTTCTAGATTATGAGGCTTGGCAAAAATACATATATTGAACCTTAAAGGTTTTAATTGATAAACTTCATTCAGTTTGTGGTGGTATGTAATATTTATAGTAAACAATATCCACCGTATACAAACAAAGTATATTAAATTGCAGAACTTTTTTGATACAAGGGTAACTACTATCATAAAATATAAAAGAGAGAAAAAAAACATCCAAATCTAAATTACCTTGTGTTACAAGATGTATCAAACGTATCAAAAAATAAAAGTACAATAATTATTGCATTAAAAAGTTTTCCACCTTAGGCATTAGGCCCTGGTATTGTCATGAATAGGGACCGGATTTTTAGGTTTTTAAAAACACTGTTTTAGGTTTTCCATTACACTGTTTTAGGTTTTCCATTAGGTGAAATAGTTTTTTTTAGGTTTTTTGTCCAAAATATCATTTTCGGGTAGAATAATTGGTTTAATGATTATGAATGTGCTACATTGGATTCAATACATAAAGTTTAACTTAACAAAATTGACTTAAATTTGTGTAAACTTGCTTTAGGACAGAGCAGATTTAGAAACATGCGGGGTGCAACGTCATAAAATAACCTCAGAAGAAGAAGAAGAAGAAGAAGAAGAAGAATGGGGAAAAAGATGAAATTCAGTTCATCGCCAATCCACTGCCGTAATAAACTCGATTTCATTTGTTTCGGCATAATTGACACGTCTTCTTAAAACTCACAGTGTGACCACTCATTATGAATGACAGGGAAGTACTAAAGGCAAACAAGCGCTTTAAAACACAGAAATCTATATCCTTGTTCATACACGGCAACAATGGTTGTTCATACGAATATTTTAAAAGGAATACGCCGGTACTCTTACACTTCGTATCTTGATACTGTCCATCCTAGATTACAACGGGTTGAACGAAACGCTGGTGGTATTAATTTCAACCCGACAAAGTTATTGTCTCTCCGCAAAATATCGATTTCTCAACTGACAAACAAAAAAGGCAAAAAAAGCAGCCTAAATTAGATATTTTAGGTTTTATATCAAGACGGTCACCATTGCCGTCGTTGCGGCAGTGAGAAAGAAACTCTTGCTCACGTCTTGGGTGCTTGTCCTTATGGTGAAGTGCTGAGGAACAGTCGCCATCACAAGATCCGAACTTTAATTGCAAATGCTCTGCGGGAAAATCATCATCAAGTAGCTGAAGAGGTCTACGGCGTTTCTGAAGGTGGCTCCTCTAGAAGAATTGACATCATCGCCATTCCACCAGGCTCAACCAATGGATATGTAATCGATCCTACAGTCAGGTTTGAAACAAGTAGCACCCAACCTGCAGAAGTTCATGCTGAAAAATGTCGTATCTACGAACCCACCATCGCATACTACAAAGAAAAATACTCCCTTTCTTCTATTACCATCTTTGGCCTGATGGTGGGTGCAAGAGGAACAATTCCTTCATTCTTTGTAGATTTCTGCAGATTCTTCCGTCTGAACAGCATTTTAATAAAAGAAGTGTCTCTGACAGCCCTGAAAGGTTCCCTCTCAATACTCAGGAATCACTTATATTCCTAAATTGTATATATTTGTTTTCAATGTTCTTTTTTTCTTGTTTCATAAGTTTTCTTGATATATGTGAGTTTTTTCTTTATGTTTATTGTAAATACTTGTAACCACTTCTTTGTGGTGCAAATCATTTTCTTTTATATTACGCTTTGTCTTAGGGCAACCCTTAACTAAGGGAAGCTGAATGTAAATAAACATTAATATATATATATATATTTAGGTTTTTATACCCCATTTAGGTATTTTTAGGTGCCAGAGAATTAATGTGGGTGAATCCTATGGACATGATTCGAAAAAGTGTGTGAGCGCTTTTTGTTTTGGAAGTAAGGAAAAAAATAGGTAAAAACCTAAAAGTCCGGTCCCTAGTCATGAATATGTAACAAATATTTTACCAAGTTACAACTACAATTGCCATAGTTGTTGGGTGTATTGTAAGATTATATAGATTTGTAAATTATATCCCTAATTTACAGGTTATGATACAATACAAATGCTCTCTTCATATATAAAATTAATGGTAATTATATATGTTACCAACTGTTTAAAAGACAAATTAAAATTACAAATCATATGCAATTTAAAATCTTAATCTTGACTGTCCGGGTGGCACAGTGTCATCATGTCTAAAACCGACATTTCGGCCCTCATGTTGTGGCATGAATTATGAATTATATTATAAATTAATTTATTTAATCTTCCCATAGTTATGGGTTGCCTACACAGACAAAGAGTACCAGAAAATATTGTCTACTAAGTCCCCTCTACCAGCCCTAGAAGTTTGTAATATGAATTTCCTAACACCCTGTATATCGTTATAAGAAGGGAATTGAACATTTACAAATAAATAAATAATTGGTCGAGTGGTCAGTATGCTTAGCATTAGATCCAAGGTTCGGGCGACAAATAAAATGACTACTTTGTGAGTAGATTTGGTGCGTCAAGTCTGCTACATTATTTATAATTTTGATCGTTTTAGCGCTGCATGTATGCGCGCGCAGTTGTCCGAGCTTTCCTGTTGAGAAAATGTATTTTGCCGATATGTAGTTAGTATCCAGCTGGGCTTGTGCTTGGTTAAAAAGGAGCTGATCCTTTTAACAGTTTGGACTAACTATTTGAGTATTCCACAACATGTAATACTTAATTCTTTAGTTGTCAGCTCTCTAAATTATGTTTGCTTTAATTACTAAATTTCAGTTTCCGTTCTTGTTCTAAAATATTTGTAATTACAACCATGATCTGGGTGTGATCTATATTATTGTATATAGTTTTATGGGCAGGTTATAAAGTCTTGTAGGTTTGCTGGATAGCATTTCAGAGTTGGGCATGTTTGATATTGACCAATAACATTTAGCAATTCCTCGGATATAGACCAATCAAGGCCGTTTATCTTACAATATACTTGTAGGAATCACGAGGATGGCATTTTATCGGGTAAAACCGTCTGATTTTTACTGGACACGAAAGCATCAGTGTGCAATGATTAATATGTCATATGTTGCCATTAAACATCACGAAAACAGATTTTATACAACATAACTTGTTTGGAAATTGAAATAATATAAATTTACATAGATTAAAAACACAATTTTAATTCGGTGCAAGCCAGTTCGTGTGTTTTTATTCTATTCTGCTGTTAACTTACCTGAATTAAGTTAACTATGTTTATTAGACCTATGCACAATTGGTAGCACTGATCACAGCTTGGACATGGTAACGCGAATCGATTCATGAATGGTTGATTCATAGTATTCCGTGTTCTCGGAGCTGTTAGTTTGGTTATTATGCAACGAAGCACGAAAGTAATTATTATTTGTATAATCCGTTACATTTTTATTCATGGAATAGTCTTAATAAATCCAACTCTCGTGGGATTACCTATGATAAATTTCATACCGTTTGTGGCAGAATATAATTTTTATAGTAGGCCTAACCGACTGTTGAAAAGACGAATTAAAATTACAAATCATACACAATTTAAAATCAACTTTAGACTTGGCAAAAAAAAAAAAATCAAGGTTTTGCTCAAGTTCGTAAAGATGAATATATTGCCGCAATTCCCCAGATAACACAACCCAACAAAAAAGAACTTTTTGTTTGGTGTCTCAGATGTTTTACCGGATTTTGGCTTATTCCAAATATTCTCTACCAGCTCTACTTTTATGTAGATTTTATTCGTGAACTCTTAGTCTAGCGAAACAAAATCTTGCTTGATAATATAGCTAGTGAAGGTTCTTGACCATACTTTGGATACGTAGGACGAAAACTGTACGAAGTACAGAAAAACTAAAAGCTGGATTATTTTTTGGTCCTCAAGTTGACAGCTCATAGGTCATAAACGACCGTTCAATATGTGATATTTTTTTTATCCCCATGTTATATTGTTAATGTAATGTTAGTGTGTTGCTTTTTTCTTCTCATGATTTAGAAGCTACAAATAGGCACTGTTTTTTATTTATATCAAACGTAAAATGGGATAAGATGCATAATGGTAATGATGATGAGTGTTCTGCCCGAAGGCAGGTCTAGACCCGGGACGAAGCCATGGGGTGATGACCACGACTCGTCCGAGGCGATTCAGGCAAGGATGATACCGCGGAGATTTGCCATTGCCTAGGCTACCATATCTCACAAAACCAAAGCTGATAGGGCAAAACTAATGGCACATTTGGAATCAGCGACCTCAATATACCCAAGAATAAGTATAAATTCTAAGGGACCTAAATGGCTGTTGGTCTGTGTAATTTGATAGTAGGCCTATACAATGACTATGCGAGAGCTTTACCCCTTCGTGGTAGGCAGCAAAGTGTTTCGATGTTCTGAGTTCATCGGCCAGTATACCAGAATCGAATGTTGTTCAATCTGATTATATGCTACTCTTGAATGTTCATTCTGCCGTTATGGTATGTTTAAAACAGAATAATCATATTAATATATTTATGCATTGAATTTCTGGAATAAATAGAAGTTCTTGTATCTATATTATGTTATTTTAATCTGCTTAAATTGATATTAGGAATACCAGATTCCCACAGATTACGGAGTACGTTCTCAGGACTCTTAGTACCCAGTCACGCACCTTCCTTTCTTCTATATCTGGCATACTCACCTGAAAAGAAAGAGAACATAATTTAGTCTTCAGTCAGAATTGTAGGCCTGCATTATTCTTTAAAGTTATCTGAGTTCTGCAATTAACTTGTGTGTAGACCATAGCTTGAGAATAATATAATTGGAACTCTTTTGTGATTCAAAACAAGTATTATCATTATTCTATTGTTATTTCTTTTTCACACATCAAACATAGCATCCTCAAGAGATTAAATGCACTCCGTTCCAGACCTTCATACCTCAGAAAAATTGAAAGAAGTATGAAGTCAGAACATAGGCCTCAAGAATCGCTCAGCTCCTTAAATTCACTTCATAAAAATATTTAACTGCTTTAGGGATTTTTTAAATAATATACTGCGAGGAAGCAAGTAAATTGATGTAATGTGTAAGACGTCCTGCGGTAACAAAGACCATTTGGATTAACTCTAAAATAATCTGGTAATTCCGGTGAATTTTATTCTTGCGGGACGTTATCATACACGTCGAACGGTTAAATCTGGATTCTTGTATTTATAGAAGTGCCAATTCAATCTTGTTAGAATATAATGCAAAAAACACATCTCCAACATAAATATTTTCTCAGTGTATATCTCTGAGTTCCTAATGATCTTCCTTGCGCTGAGTTTCTCAACAGTAATCCTGTTATCTCCCCTCTCCCTCCCAATCGTGCTTCTTCTGCAGTTTTCTCATTTAACTTCTCCCAGTATTACAGTATTGAAGAAAGATGATTATAAACCCTACAGTGCAGCAGCAAGAAACAGCTTCAATTCACCTCTACACTAGTTCTCTTGCCTGGCCTCATAAACTGAGTTATGTAGACGTTTCTAATCACAATCACAGGGCTTCAATTCAAATAAAAAAAGGAAGCAAAAGCTATTTCACAATAAGAACTAACATTAAATGTATTCCATTTATTAGTTTTGGGTACAGTTGATATTTTACATAACCTGTTTCACTTACGAGGGTTGGATATGTAATAGTGGCAACACATCTATAGAATCACGATGAATTACGAAAAGTTCAAATCACTTTTGACAGATGCTGATTACATACTTCAAAGCAAATTGGAGCCTTCTAGCACTATGAATACCTTCGCAGTAATTCGAAATATTGTCTACTAAGTCCCCTCTACTAGCCCTAGAAGTTTGTAATATGATTTTCCGATGTGTTGCCACTATTAATTATCCAACCCTCGTATACAGTGAAACCTCTCTTAACGGACACCTCTTCATAGCGGACTCCCCTTCTTTACGGACGATTTTTCTGGTCCCTAGGTCACTATAATTAAACATCATAATAATTAACCCCTCTAAGACGGACACCCTATATTACCGACACCGACACGGACACAAAAAATCATCTTCAAACCTCTCTTAACGGACACTTGTATTGTACTGAACCTCTTTTCTTCTTCTGTTGACTTCGTTTTGACGCGAAACCAAAGTGTACAAAACAAACAACTTTAAAGATTTTTCACATGTTAATAGTGCGCTCGACTAATACACGCAGAACTACAGTTGTGTAGGCGTATTCCATTGTAAAAAGTGTGGTTTTAATTTTGATGGTAGGCCTAAAGTGGACTACACTATTGTGTTCGGGATTTTCGCATTATGTAGGCCTACAGCATAATATATCTGTGTAATGGATTAGTGTAAACTAAAGAGATTTTCATCTACTGTATAACAATCTCATGTTAAGTACTGTAATTATTTTACGCCAGAATTTTTTTACCTCTCTAGAGCGGACACCCCTCTATAGCGGACGATTTTTATGGTCCCGTACGTGTCCGTTATACAGAAGTTTCACTGTATATATTTTAATTTCGATCTACAACGTTTAAGAATAACTCTAAAATCAGCAGTTCCCATGTGATAGCAGCTCTCTTGTCGTCAAGGAGTTAACCTAAGCGTTCACATAGATATTGTTAAGTTAAGTAATACATTATAGGAGAAATAGATTAAATAGTTCACAGTCCTCGCAATAAATTAACAAGAACTATGTAACTTTGAAGGAATAGATGGATGTTATGAGGGGAAGGGTAGTGCTATTCTAAACCTCATCAAGGAGTACGGGAGAAAAAAAGGTTTGGATCCGCTGTTATAAAGGATAGATCATTAACAGAAATCCGCTTTCATAAACAGTACCTCTCTATAAAATTCACTGTAGACAATCAACCTTACTTAACATTTGTCCAAACTGATACTTTTCAGAATGTCAAAAAAGCTCATGAAACTAGGTTTTCTAGAAACGCAGAAATTCACATCCTAGGTTTTATTACAATAGTTTTACCTAGTAATTAATTTAATTAATTTATTTAAATTAATTTAAAGACTTCTCCGAGTTTTACTTTTCATTTCGATTGAATTAACACTCAACACCACCTCTCATAATGGAAGTTATTCAAATCTTAAACCCAAGCAAGGCAAAAATCAAGTCTGTTAAAAATCTTCATCAACGAAATTCAGTTTTACAAAAAGATTACTAATATAATTACAGTCCGGGTGTGAAAGTAGAATTTAGTCATACATTAAGCTATTTTATTTATAGAACGAACTTTATTACTTTAGTAATGCATGCTAGTAAATCATATTAACTTACCACCTCATTATTTGGAAATGGATGTATCAGAAGATTCTCTTTTAAAGGTTTAATATGTCCTTTCTTCTTTTCCAGGTAAGTTGAATTTGCTTATTTATTTTGGTAAGCATTTGATTCCGTCGCCACCGGTTCCTCTACAATCTGTGTAAGTACAAAAATTATGGGCCTGGTAATAAATTATAATCTGTGTCGAATTCCTTTAGGGATGTGTTAGTTTACATTTTGGACTCAAAGGGTACGAATCTTTCAATAACTCAATTCTAAAGATTTTGGTCGATAAGAGATTCCTGAAATAAACGAGTCAACTTATCTACTAATCACTTAGTGCTTAACACATATAGTCGTAATTGTTTATATGGCTGATATACATGGGTGAAGAAGTTCTCATGTGTAATTTGTCAGCTTCTATTCCGGGCACACTACACGAAATGTTTGCAGAGAACATTGGGTGTCCCACTTAAAGGAAAAGTAAACTAAAAATTCAGTATCAATTTCTTCATACGGATTGAAAGAGAATGTTTTTAAGAAATGATATTCACTGTTAGAAATGTTTTACACCTTCACATTTAATCACAAAACGAATCTATTTATTGTAACGCGATGGGCGCGTGACGTCACGCTTGACGAAGGCTTGGCTCAGTCTCGCCCGGTGAAAGACATTTCACAGCATTCTGTCTACTGTTACAGTTTTTTAGTGAGTATCTGTTCAAACAATGGTTTATTGTTGTGTTGTGGGGTGTACAAACTCATCGTCGAAGAGTGATAACACACTTAAAATATCTTTCCATCGATTTCCCAACAGAGATAAGTCACCCGAACGTAAATAAGCAATGGCTGATAAAAATAAAAAGAGAAAAATTTGTTCCTACTAAATACAGTACGGTTTGTTCACAACATTTTGAAGAAAATGATACCGAGCTTTTGGTACAGTTACGAACACAGTTATCTGGAGAAACCCCGCAATCTGTTTAAAAAAGAAGTGCTGTGCCATCACTTCTTTTGCGTGGGAAATCTGAAACACCGCCAATGAAGAAAAGAAAATCGTCGTACTCGAGGAAGAAGGAAATGAGAGAGTTGTTGCAAGATTTGAATAGTAATCCTTCAGTATCCGGGAATGGACAAATCATGAATGTGGAATCTAGTATTTATGACGAAAATTCAGTTTCTAACAGAGTAGGCGTTCAGCGTGAACTAGGAAATGAAACTTATGTCAATGTTTGCACAGATTCATTGAATGTTTCTTCTAGAAATTGTGATTTAGATAGCTCTTTTAGCATTTCAGAAATTTCTACTACCGCAAAAGATGATTCTGAATCTGAAAGTGACTCTGTTCGTATCTTGAAAAATGTTTCGTTTTTGAACTGTATTAGCTCTAAGTATTAACTGATAACGCCTGGCAACTAGTGTATCTTTATTTATAATAACGCTATCGAATGAGCAATGTCGTGTTATACAGTCTACAACCCCCTTCTGTTCACAAATTACTTCACGGTCCCAACAACACACACTTTCGTGGCCCGTTTTCATATGCATACACAGCCCACATTTACACCATTCCGTATTTTCTTTTCTTCCTTGCAACTCTTTACATAATTCCTTGTAATTTTCTTTTCGTGTGATATTAATTTGTGGATACCGAGATTTGTCCTAAGAAGGTAACATTGCAGGCATCTCTATCAACAACAAACACAAATGAGACTTTGTGGTGTATTAGAAACACAGGCGCGAGCATTACAGTAGCTGTTGTCCTGCCAGCGAGTTAGTCAGGAGTGACGTCACAGGAGCGTTTTACTTCACCCGTACAAGGCGTAATATTGGGCACCTGAAGTTCACGAGATCACCATTCGTTTCGTAATTCAAAGCTCCGTGCGATGAGATTAAAATTAGAAAATGGTATTTTTTTAGTTTACCCTTCCTTTAAAATATAATACATACAACATTCTTTGCGAAGACCGTTCGGGCTTTAGAAGTGGGAAGAGACATAAGTCATTTTAATGCTGGCATTCGTTTCTCAGCAACAGGAAACATACACATCTCCTCTATACTGTACACAGACATCCATCTGGATTGTGGTTGTAGTTCGCACGAAATGCCGTAAAACTCAGGTGAAATAAATTGCTTATCTTATTCCCACATGTTCGCCACATGAGAGCCTTTTATCTTCACACCTGGAGCAAAGTTAAAATGTTTCGCAGAAAATTCTGTACGTGTGACTGTTTGCAATGAAACTTGTAGAATGAAGCTCCATTACTTTCCACATTTGATCTAATGTCACATATTTCGAGCTCTAGTAACGTTTTCATTTTTACGAGCAAGAAGAGTTTACTATTGTCCATTCCAGATGTCTTGAGAGAAAAAGACGCGGATCAATAACGTAGGTATGCGGACCTTGGTTTGAATGCTCACACCCTATTGGGCAGCAATCAGCCTTATTCAGACACACCCCCTGCAACCCTAAACCCAATTCACGTGCTTTCGCTTCATAGGTTAACCGTTCCCTTGTAATTTGTGAAATATGTGAAATGTGTTCGAAGTCAGGTGAACGTAAATTTGAAAATGCTGTGTACATTTGATGTTCAAAAAGGTGTGTGAGTTTTACAAAATAAATAATATTTATGCATTTTATTGACTATTTATGGCACTATTTATTTATTTATTTATTTATTTAACCTGGCGGAGTTATGGCCATAAGGCCTTCTCTACCACTCAGCCAGGGCAAAAACATGAAATACATAATGTTAACAATAATAATGATTAAAAATAAATTAAAAAAGAACATGAATACAAGAAACGAACATTAAATACAAAGAAAAAATTAGAACATATATACTTGAATAATTAAGATACATTAAGATACATTAAGATACTATTTATGCCATCAATTGGCAACGGAAGCGTGCTTTCTCTCATTTAAGTGTTCGAGTTAGAAGTAATTTACCGTACGGGTCATAATTTTTGGCAAATGTTATGAGTACGACTGATCGTTCTTATAAAATTTATGTTTCGGACGACTTATCCCATCTACGAATTTACAGGGAAGAAATATCAAGATACCCAAATACAATATACGAGGTGCGTCCAGAAAGTAAGAAACTTACTGGGACCGTTTACAGAAACAAAACACAATTTCATGGAAATATTTATTGCAACATGTACAGAAAGTGTTCAGCAATTTTTAACAAATTCGCCACCGGAATTGACACTGTTTGTTATACCCTGGGACCAACATTTGAATACCTATGTCATAGAAGTCTGCCGCTTGCGATTTGAACCACAGTATGACGACCAATTCCTCTTCTCCTGTCATTTCTTGAGGTGTAGGAAAAGATGGATATCGCAGTAGGGTGGATGTTTAAACTCTTCCCATCCGAACTTATGCGGGAGATTTGCTGGGAGGTGTTTAAAAATCCACTCTACAGCCCGAATCTCGTTCCCAGTTATTTTAATCTTTTCCTACAGTCTCAAGAAATAACAGAAAATGAAAGAGGCAGAGATGGCGGCAGACTTCTACGATACAAGCTTTAAAAAGTTGGTCACACGGTATGCTAAATGTCTCAATTCCGGTGGGGAATATGTTGAAAAATAGCTGAACACTTGCTGTATCTGTTGCAATAAATATTTTCATGAACTTGTGAAAACTTACTTTCTGGACGCGCCTTGTAATATTAAACTTTTAAAAAGAAGCAATTCCAGTATATTATCATGGTTTTAGTTGTCCAATTATAATCTAAAAGAGGCAATGCAACATATTCATACGTTTGACAATGTCATATTTACATAAAGATCACTATGTACGAGGGCTGTGCAGAAAGTAACAGACTTTTGAAAAAAATAAAAATAAAGTGATAAAAACAAATTTTATTAAATACATTTGAAGGGAGACTCTTAGGCTATTTTCCTACATAATCGCCATTCAAATTAAGACATTTATCGTACCGTGGCACAAACTTTTCGATACCCTTTCTGTAAAAATCAGCCGCCTGCGATTTCAACCACTTCAGAGGATTTATTAGGGAAAGTGTTTCAAAACAAGCTTTAGATTTTTGTAATATGCAATTCGTGCAGACAATTCGTGCAAAATCTTTAAAGCCGTTTTCGAGAAAATCGCGAAAATGAAATTATCTTAAAGTAGAGTGATTGTCAAAATGAAGAGAAAGTCATTGCTACGTTCGTTGGGTTTTGCTCGTATTATCAACTAGCATGTGCCCGCGGCTTCGCCCGCGATAAAAAAAGAGCATAAAGTTAGAGCATAATAGTTAAATCATTATATTTATTAACACCTAAATCACGTGGACTACATGTCACGGTTAGATATCGTCGCCTGGTAAAAGCGATCTCAGATTCGAGTTCCTTGGCCCAGAAAATCCCTGTATAGTGAGTTTCGTCCAAATCGAACAATGTTTAACCATATTTAGGTCTATGTTGATTATCCCTCTTCCGTGTAGGTTGAAAATTTCATATGTCTACGGGCCTTGACATTCTAAACAAATGAATCGACCAGCGTGGGCTTACAACATTCTAGCGATCGCGATGTTTTTATTACCACGGCATGACAAAAATAGCCAAAGCCAACTGCAATTGATCTGACATTGAAATGTATTACTAAAATCTGATGCTTCGACAGCACTAAAATCACGTTTTCTGCCAGTTTTTCACTCACAACTCGCGAACGAAAGCTAAAATTAAAAATCCGGCTTCGACGTGCATTCGTCCACCTTTCAGCCCACCTAAGTTTAAAATTTCAGATCTCTGCGTTCAGGAGATTTCGCTGGGCATCGTGGACAGACAGACAAACACGTCCTTTTATTATTTTAAGATAGCATGTGCCCGCGGCTTCGCCCGCGATAATTATTTCAAAAATTAAAAATTAAGAGCATAATAGTTAAATCATTATATTAACACCTAAATCATGTGGACTACATATCACGATTAGATAGCGTCACCTGGTAAAAGCGACCTCAGATTCGAGTTCCTTGGCCCAGAAAACCCCTGTACAGTGAGTTTCGTCCAAATCGAACAACGTTTGACCATATTTAGGCTAATATTGATCATCCCTATAATAATAATAATAATAATAATAATAATAATAATAATAATAATAATAATAATAATAATAATCCTCTTCGGTGTAGGTTGAAAATTTCATATTATGTTTGCGTGCCTTGACATTAAAAACAAATGAATCGACCAGCGTGAGCTACAACATTCAAGAGATCGCGATGCTTTTATGTCGAAGGTATGACAAAAATAGCCAAAGCCTAGTGTAATTGATTTGTATTACTGAAAACTCATGCTTCGAAAACGCAAAAAATACACGTTTTCTGCCCGTTTTTCACTCATAACTCTCGAAGGAAAGCGAAAATTAAAATTCCGGCTTCGAGGTGCACATTCCGACCCTTTAGTCCGCCTATGTATAAAATTTCAGATCTCTGCGTTGAGTAGATTTCGCTGGGCATCGCGGACAGACAGACGGAGGACAGACACTTCCTTTTATTAATATAGATAACGTAATCGCTTTGTGAGGAAGAGATATACATAAGAGGGTACATAACTGAATCTATCAGTTATTTTTTTCTTTTACTAAATGTTATCCCAGCTGATTGTGTTGGTTAATATCAGCAAGCAACACAGCCATATCCGAATAAACAGTTTCCGCCTCGAGAAAACTTCTGACACTTCCCATTTGATAGAACACTCTGAGATTCGCTTGCAGCCTCACAGAGAATTTTAATTGCTGGCATTGATGCCAGATGCTTCGCCACGTGCCATTTACTTGGAATTCTTGGCTGGTTGCACTAGCTGTTGTAGATAGTGAAATGTGCAACACTAACATGAAGCGTTTCTCTTACTGAAATTTCACACCTGTGCAGGAGATATACTACAAATAATAGCATCGCTAAATGCTTTCAGCGGCATTACAATTTGACAGTTCTTTGGCGTTCTGACATTCTGAGTTCAAGATCTGTTGACACTTTGGTTAAGCAAACGTTTAACTGTTTAGGCCAACCTTTTAAGTGTCTCAGCCTCCATTGATATATTGATTTTGTTTTGGGGGACCAACATAAAGTGTTAGCAATATTTAGGTCATTAAAATAATTGTTGAGGGGTACGCCGTAGCGTAGTGGTTGAGGCTGCGCTACAATCAGAAGGTCGCGGGTTCGATCCACGATGAGGTCGTTGGAGTTTTTCAATTGGCCTATCTTTCTGGTGGCACTATGGCCCTGGGGTCGACTCAGCCTCTAACGGAAATGAGTACCAGGAGCAATCCTGGGGGTAAAGGCGGCCAGTGCATAAGGCTGACAAACTTAACACCACGTGCCGGTATCTAAAAATCTGGGAGCCTCAACCTCCTGGAACCCTCTGGCCCTCCATGGCCTGTAATAGGGAACCCTTTACTTTTTTTTACAATAATTGTTGCATGAAACAATACAGAGTGCTTCAGAAAAACGTAACACACTTTGAAGTGTCATAGAAAATCATTTTCCGTTTTACGAGGTTGCATTTCTGGAAACGGAAAGCTTAAAGTCCAATTTGAAAAATAAATTACTTTCTGATGAAATTGTGATTGTTCAAACGTTCAAAATGGTGGCCTTTAGCATCAATACATTTCTCAGTACGAGTCACCACTGATTCCGTACATCGTACCAAAGTGTCCAAAGAGATTCCGGCGTACACCGCTTGAATCTTATTCCAAAGTGTTTCTAAGTTACGTTGTTTACGTTTGTACACATCTTTTACTGTGCCCCATAAGAAGAAATCCAGCGGCGTTAGGTGTGGAAAGCATACAGGAAACTCGATTGGCTCCCTGCGTCCTATCCACTGCCTTGGCAAATTTCGGTCCAGGTATGCTCGTACGTCCTTTGACAGTGCGGCGGAGCGCCATCTTGTTGGTAATAAAACCTTATAATGCACGAATGGCGGGCAATATGGAATGAGCAAGCATTGTTTGGTACTTTTCATTCTTGGATGATTATGACACGTTTGTTGGACGATTGTTGAATCTATTCTGCTGCCATCTGTTGAAGAAATATAACATTACTTTCTCCCCAAAAAATTAACCTTGTAGAACGGCAAATAAATTTTCTATAACAGTTCAAAGTGTGTATACATTTTTCTGAAACACTCTGTATTATGATTAAATTTTTGTGTATTTCCAGGATAATGTAAATAACATGAAACCATGTTTAAATTTAGTGGGAATTGGGAAGTGCTTCTCGAAACATCAACACGACATACATATGTTTCCCATACGTAAATTAACCCAACAGCCAATGCCAATGCGAATCCACACTTCCTTCTCGTGTGTTCAAGATAAACAAATATTTCGAAACATACTTGAACCAGAGACAATTTTACGAATCAGAAGTGTTCTCTACTGTCTGTCACATTGAATCTTCAAGCAAGATAAATGTACTTCAGTGGCGGCTATTCAGGTGAAGTAGGTGAAGTAGCACTTCACCAGTATTTTTCCTTTACAATACGTATTTTTAAAGTTTATTTCCCATATCACGAATGTTGGTTTTTACTATAAATGCATTTATGTAATTTTGTATTGCCCGCCACGAGTGATGTTAAAGGAGGAGGCGCCAGAGAGCTCTCGAGTCTTGCAAAGAAGCACGAAGCAGCCTTGATTCACTTCCCCTGTTCCATGGGTAGTCTGGTCCACTAAAAATGATGCTGGCTGATGCTACAAGCAGCATTTTTCTCGCTTATCCCACGTCCATGCTGAAGGGATCAGACTACCCACGAAGGTATCATCCTTCGGCTTCATGATGCGCGCGCCGCGCGGTTACCACAGCAATGCTGCTACAATGACAGTGTGTGGCGGGTTTCATACCTACTCCTCTTCTGCTAACAGCTCCATTAATAGCAAAGCACCAATTTCACTTCCTCTACCCGTACCAAAGGTAATAAATGTTCGAAATCAATGTTTTTAACATAAATACCTGTTTTGAATTCTCCTCTGTCCTATAATATTTTCAGGAACGTGTCTGTGTGGCTTGAGAACTAAACATCGTGTATAAATAAAACGTATTTGGATTAGATATCTTCTGGGGAGATTGACGACTTTTTCTTACTTTTATACGGTATCCTTATACTTTGAAGGGTAGTTATAAGCCAGCTATCGTTTGTACAAACTCAGGCTTTTAAGTCTTACATCTTTGGGCGAGGCTAGAACAGACTTTCATTCTTCACGATTTTATAAAAAAAAAAACTAACAATTTTGTTTAAATTTTCCACACGATTTGCATAGACGCTAAAGAGCTAGAATTTTTATTTTTAACAATTTTCAATTAATTATTTAAAAGGTGTTCATAAACAACCATATACTTCATTGAAGTATGAACGGTAGAGGAGCTTGGATTCTTTCTCATAAAATTAAATATCATTAACGGAAAAAAAATCATAGGCGTTCGATTCTATAGCACAAAAGTGAGGCATAGGGAAGAGACTAGAAGTTAATTTATTTAATGTGTGTCACCATATACCAAGACTACTGTGTACTGTGATGAAAGCCCACTGTCACATGTCACAACACTGAACCATCTTCGGAGATCGTCACTGATAGGACGCCATAGGACGACAACGTTGAATCACGACGTTTCATTCCTACAATGCATATTTTTTCATAGGCAATCATACGACATGTGACATATTAATCACTGCATATTAATGCCTTGAAGTATCCAGTAACGAGCTGAAGTTTATCAGATAAAATTGCATCTTTCCGACCCTTGCAAGCATATTAGCTTATAAGATAAACAACAGTCATTGGTCGATATCCGAGGCATTGCTAAAGATTATTAGTCAATTTCAAGTCCACATCGCATGAATGGAATATTCTGAGTAATCTGATTAGGAGAATAATAATTACGATAAACATCAATAGATTCGCGGCGGAAAAGCAGGATCGAATTTATCTAATGAAACTCATAATCCCGATTGGGATTTATTAAGAGTATTCCATGAATAAAATGTATCAGATTTTATAAATAATAACTATATTCTTACCCGCATTGTTTAAAATCAAATCATCATTGTGCCATCTGTCAGATCACGACGTAGGCCTACTAAACGAAGGATCAAAAATGTTGCCAGACAAGTATCTTGTTTAGCGAATATTTCAATTCAGAAAGAACCTTTACTGCAGCTAGAAGAAATGCAGCCGTCCTATGATGATATCACCCACAAATTTGCAGCCATAAATGACTATCGAAGGATTGATTTGCTATACAAGACATAGGTGAGTTCGGTTATTAACGTAAGCATGTGGCATTTTTTTCCTCTTCACCTAATTTTCCGGCCACGAGCCGCCACTGATGTACTTGACTTCAATTTTGTGAATATCATTTTATATATCGTAAATAGATTGTTTTTAAATCTACATCAGGAATACAAAATATTATGTTCACTTTACATTAATAATTACTTCATGAATAAGATACTAAACTTAAAACCGAGAGGAAATGTTATGAAATTTCATAAGTAGCGTTAAATTTCGCATGACTGTGATTATAGAACATATCTACTTTAAACTAATTACCCATATAATAAAACCAGGTAAACTGATGTAACAAAGTGCTAGAATGCTTTCTTTTAATCAGTGATAATTGCAATTATGATATGCAGAAAATAAGTTATTTTTTTTTAATCGATTTCAGATTTTGGCTCCAAATTGATTCATTAAGCAAGGCTTACGGAAGAACAACGATCTAGTTTGATAAGCATTTGTGAAGGAATATGTGGGTAGTGTTATTTGTCAAAGCTACCTGCATTGCAGCTTCCAAAGCCGTACATGAACACTGTAAAACAATATGTTGTCATGAGAACTGATTTGCATTTGATAAATTCTTTCTAATATATTCGCCGTAGCGTATTGGTTGAGGCGCTGCGCTACAAACCGGATGGTCGCCGTTTTCCAATTAGCCTAATTCTTCTGGTGGCAATGTGGCCCTGGGGTCGACTCAGCCTCTACCAGAAATGAGTACCAGGAGCAATCCTGGGAGTAAAAGCGGTCGGTGTGTAAGGCTGACAACCTCACCACCTTCACGTGCCGAACGTCTAAAATCTGAGATCCTCAACCTCCTGGAAACCTCTGGGCCTTTGGGAACACTTTCCTTTTTACTTTTTTCTAATATAATTCCATAAAATAGGCACTAAATTGGCTATTACTCCGGTACCAGTCAACTGATTTGGTCCAATATCAATAGATTTCTTCCCATGGACGTTATAAATGCGTATGCCAAGTTTCATGAAAATCCGATAAATCGTATTTGAGTTATCGTGGGTATAGACACACGGACAGACAGACTTTCAGACAGACAGACATTTTCCCGTCCCCGACAAAATGTCATAAAAAAATAGATTTAGAGCTTTTAAAATTATTTTAGTGACAATTCCTAGGAAACAGCCCAAGAATGCGTATGGATGTAAGGGAAAGTATAACACAATAAAATGGTGCAGTATAAAAAGTTATCATGAATGGGCGTTTCTATAATTTTCCTTATGTGTCGATATTTTAGTATTTTTTCGATTTCACATAGAAAGCTAGCATTGGTCGCTAGTACCACTTGGCAGTTTTATGGTAGTCTTCCTCACTTTGGAATGATTTCTCTTGAGGCACTCGCAAATTATATACAGAAAACGCACACTCCTCTCCGCTTCACTTCTCACCACACATCACTTCCTTCTGTTGAGCGTCACTTTGATCGGTGCGCCTGTCTCCAGCAATAGCAATCTATACCACGGATTCTAAAGCAGATAACAAAACCCTTTGTAACGCCTTCAACAAAGAAAGGAAATTCGCCCAATTGAGATAAACACATTTTCAACCGCATTTTCTGCAATTCTAGATATAATCAGCTGTTTTTCTCCTTATAGTATAAGTGATAAAATTAGATATAACAAAGCTTTCATCTGGAATGCCCTGAAAAGAGAATATTCACACATTATATATGCAGCACGACCATGTTTATCAGCTAAGAAAGAGTACATTTAACCAAGCTCTTGAGAATGTGACTACTTAATAGAATTACCGAAGACTACTTAATAGAATAGAATAGATACAAGAATTACCGATCAATGAGACAGTAGTAGTAGGCATAGTGAAGATACTAATTACTGCGCATGCCTGAATTGTTATTTACTGCACATAAAGCTATTATGTATGAGATATTAGATGACATTAGTTGCGTTAAGAAGACACGTCATTTAGAATCTAACCTGTGAACCTTCCTACGATTGAAATCTATATTGTATTAATAAAAGGAAATGTCTGTCTTCCTGTCTGTCTGTCTGTCTGCCTGCCTGTCCGCGATGCCCAGCGAAATCTACTCAACGCAGAGATCTCAAATTTTAAACATAGGTGGATTGAAAAGTTGGAAAATGCACCTCAAGCCGGAATTTTAATTTTAGCTTCGTTCATGAGTTATGAATGAATAACGGACAGAAAACGTGCATTTTTTGAGTTTTCGAAGCATCAGTTTTGAGTAATAAATCTACTCTTATACAATTCAACGGCCCTAAATAGCGTGCTCACTCGCTCGCTCTCTTCGTGAAACATAAGTTATAGGCTACTCGGCGATGTTCGTCTCTGGCAGTGTAAACTTTCACGAAGAGTACAAAATTAGGAAAACCATTTCTTTATTATATAAAGAATAAGTGAAATGAACACAATGAACAAATATTCTAATTTTATTTTTACTTACAATTGTCAAAGCTCTGAACCACAAACATTTTGAATACACTACCAGTGTAAATTTCTTAAAAATCCTGGAGTCAATTAATAATGGCGGGCGAAGCCGGGGGCAACAGCTGTAAAATATTGATGGATAACTCTTGAAATATCGCTGATAATAAAAACCCAAACAAACCATTCCTTCCCTTGAAACATTATATAATTTTTTTTAAATTACACTGAATTGATCAAATAAAATTCACATCATATTCATCTGTCAACAAACAGTTGAGAAACAATACGTATTATGTGTTCACAGTTAGCTTTGGAACTGCATAATCGAATCTGAGATCGTTTTTTCAGGCGGCGCTTTCTAATCGTGGAATGTACTCTGAAGCCGGAATTTTAGCTGTTTCATTAATTATTAATGGCTTAGTTTATGAATGGTTTGCGTGGAAGTGTTAATAAATATAATGGTTTAATAGTTATTACACTCTTAATTATTTATTTTTAAATTAGGGCCTAATTATCGTGGGCGAAGCCACGGCCACCTACTAGTTTCATACAATACAGTTGGCTTTGGCTATTTTCGTCATCATACCTCATAGCCTACCTTGGAAATAAAAGCATCGCGATCGCTTGAATGTTGTAAGCTCACGCTGGTCGATTCATTTGTTTATAATGTCAAGGCCCGTAGACATATGAAATTTTCAACCAACACGGAAGAGGGTAATCAGTATAGGCCAAAATATGGTCAAACATTTTTTCGATTCGGACAAAACTCACTATACAGGGGTTTTCTGAGCCAAGGAACTAAAATCTGAGGTCGCTTTTACCAGGCGACGCTATCTAATCGTGGTATGTAGTTCACGTGATTTAGGTGTTAATAAATATAATAATTTAACTATTATGCTCTTTATTTTTTATTTTTGAAATAATTTCGTGGGCGAAGCCGCGGCACATGATAGTACATAAATAAATAACAAATAGTACATTATGCGTCGAGTATGTTTATGATCATAAGAGAATCTTAATTACCATTATAGGAAAGCTGCATACGACTATTTTTGTTTGACCATATTAGTTTGAATATTTAAATTTTGAGATTTTAGATTCATCCAAACAGACGGCATCGAACTCGCCACGACCTTTGCATAAAGATGATTGACGTCTTATACGAGAGATGGCAGCTTACTGTGTCAGTGAAATCGAAGCTTCCTTTTGCTGCTTTCTTCAAACCAATGTATTTTACAGCCCGAAAAGAATTCATTTTAATATATTAAAATTAACACGATCAGAGTTTATTTTATTACGCAGATTTCAGCTGCTCCTCTCAAGGTCTCAAGATCGTTTCGTGTTCGATAATTATTGATACCACAGCAGTTTCGAAATGGAAATCAGTGTCGAAATGAATGTTTACAGATCGAGACACTGAGAAAGACGAACACACAAATCCAAAGTCTACTCAGAATACAAGTAAAGCCAGAAAGAACAGATGGCTAAATGCTAAAAGCGATAAACAAATTCAGATTGAAAGTTGAAACACGAACATATGTCATGAAAGACAAATATAGAAAGCATATAAGATCAGAAAGCTTAAAGAAACAACCAATACAGAAAGAAAAACGAGAGAGTTCAAACAAATCGGAAGGAAGGTGGAAAAGCACCTCAGATGTCTATAGAAACAAATCAGTTGAATAATCATTTGCCTAAAAAAGCTACCATGTTCAGAAAGTTAAAGTAAGAATCAGATGAAGCGTAAAAATTGAGAACTACCAACGAGTATGGCCTCTGGTCGGGGAACTCGAAATCAGATAATAGGCCCAATCTTTCTTTCTTTCTTCTGTCATTATGATACCGTTACGTCATATGTAATAAGCGTAGGCTATACAATAAATGATTTGATGACAAATAATAACTATTCAAATTTGTATGACTGAACGATAATTGAATATCAAACCATATGGTGACTTAAGAAAATCTCCTCAATATTCATAAATAATAATAATAATAATGTTTTATTTTGTCTGGCAGACTTAAGGCCATAGGGCTTTATTCTCCACTCAACCAGGATAAATACAAAATACATTAAAAGATATCTACAAAAACAAATACAATAGATAGCATACATAATAATGCTAGCAAAACAATAATAATGCAATATTGATCTGCCTATATTAAAACATAAGACAAAAATGCGTCTAATAATATGCAGAGAAAACAAAGTGAGTTAAAGGATTACATATAATTGGATATGTGTATAATTATAATATTATACTATAATATACTAAAATTGAAACTTAAAACTAAGAAATTAACAAATTTAAGCAATATAGGCTAAGTGCTATGAAAATAGTTTATATTATAAATTAACAACAATTAATATAAAATTAAATCAATATTAATTAATATTAAGTTAATAACAGTTTAATTTACATTAGGAAGTTGATGGTGGTGCAGCATGCAGAGAGGAGACCGCGATAATTAAGGAATTAACTGACGACTTAGCAACTGTAATCGGTTCCTGATTTATGATATAGGACACTGGTAAGTTAACATATGATTCTGCAAAATTATCGATATCGACGATAATATTTAATACTGATACAACTGTTGGTTCATCCCATGTTATTCTATCAAAAAATTAGGTACCGACAATTATGATCAATATATTGCAAATTTGGGTGGAAAAAATTGCTTTAATTCTGCCAGAAAAAATAAATTATTTTTATTATTATTGTTATTGTATGCAGTGCATCAAATCCTTAAATCTCCCTTGTTTGTTTGCTGCATCAAACCTATCATAACACCTAATTTTTTTTTTAAATTTCATATCAATTACTGCAGTCTCTTGTCATTGTCCCTTAACTACGTAAGAACAAAACTAAACTCCGTGGCGCTGCATCCCTGAAGGGACAAGGCCTACCACCCGCCTGCTGCGTCATCTACCATAGGCAGATGGCAGGATTGGGGGCATGTGGTCAGCATGCCGACACCCACGGCCGATAATGGCGGTTTCCATGACAGGAGCCGGTACTTCTCTATCAAGTAGCTCCTCAATTTGAATCACGAGGCTAAGTGAACCTCCCTGCCTCAGAATAATCCGAGGAGGTACTGGGGATCGAACCCGGGCCGACAGATCTGTAGTCAGCGACGCTAACCACAAGACCACGCCGGCGGTCTGATTAAGTTACGTAAGAGCTGAGTTAATATGTGTGATCAGATGTAAATCGTGAGATTTTCTAACCCCGTTTGACGAATTTAGAAATTGCTAAGTTAATTAATAATGTGGTTAATGTTTATGATCACCCGATTTACAGGAAGGGAGATGACGGTAAAGTTCTATTGGTTCATTACCATGAGATAATCGTTGTATTGTATCTTTTAGTATGTTTCTGTCTTTAAATACAATAGTCTTACTGACGTTGAGATTTTTTCTACCTATACATTCATTCAAATAATATTTTAATATTTAGTTGACATATTATGTCAACAAATACATTTCAATTGCTACCTTATTCACGGGGTTACTGGTAACACATTAATAACCTTTACAGCCTTTTCATAAAATATTATAATTTTTCCCTCAAAGAGAGAAGTTATAAAACCAGTGTAATCGGGATAGTCAAATATAAGTTTAAAACCTCAAATTCACTGAATATTAAGGAATTAAATGTATCTGAAGTTGTTTCACGTGTAAAATCTGTAGATTATGTATTTATTACGTTGCAGTTGATTTTTTTTACATATATAGTATGATTTTAACACTCAAGGTGTAAAAGGTAAAGGTAAAGGTAAAGTGATCCCTATACAGGCCATGGAGGACCAGAGGGTTCCAGGAGGTTGAGGCTCCCAGATTTTGGACATTCGGCACATGAAGGTGGTAAGGTTGTCAACCTTACGCACCGGCCGCCTTTACCCCCAGGAATGCTCCTGGTACTCATTTCTGTTAGAGGCTGAGCCGACCCCAGGGTCATAGTGCCACCAGAAGGATTAGGCCAACATTAAAACTAAGTAGTCAAGAGTAATCAGCTATGTCTTTTTTTATTTGAGAAAATATAATATGTATTAAGGTACAATTTGGCATAAGGTTAACTTCAGAAAGTGTGTGTGATTAATTACTATGTAAAATAGCAAACAGTGACATTTTGTTTCACCCCACGCGTAATGGTGATAGTTTTGTTAAATATTATTGTAAGAGTTAAATGAATGTTCTGACAATCTGGAAACAGTTTATAATTTTTATTCCATCCCTCATACCTTCATTAATAATAACAATACGTTTCTAACATTAAGAGCAGAACAGCAAAATAACTGCTTTTGTGCACCATTAAAATCGTTGTCCAAATTATGTCCCACCCGCAATAGATTTTGAAAAATAAATTTTCAATATTTAAAATAAATTATAAATAATGTTTTCCGTGTAGTATGGAGAAGAAGGCATACTAAATTTACAGAATGAGCAGAAGAGTTTTAGTTCATTATTTATGATATGTAATGAACAACAGTAGTTGTCATAATATGCTAGAATGTCCCACCCGTAATTATGAAATGGCTGTATAACTGAATACAGAGATATGAAGATGTTATTTGTGGGTACGATTATGTGCACTAGAGAATATCACTCACCTTTAACCTATAACCAATTGTGAAGTAAGATAACAGCATAATGCAAATTCGGTTGTCGCCATGAATGAGCTATCTATTAACTGATTGCCACTGGAGTGTACGGTTGAGCAATTCACTATATTCACGGACTGAGGCAATCCAGTGGACTGTGTACAGTTCGATTCCCGGGGCAGGAACCTGTTATTGCGGCATGGAGGAACGGTTTTGTGGTCTACCACAAACCATATAACTTGAAGCATTATGTTTAACTGAGCGAGTTAAGAATGCAGCCAACCTCGCCATCACTTCAAGTGGAATTAGTTGCATCTTACAAAATACCCTGACATATCTTACCTTTGGTTATAGTAGATTCAAACTCTCTTTTGTAAATGTTGAATTTCAGTTTAGTCTTATTGTAAATTTTCTCTCAGTTTATATGGAGGTGCATATTTGGGTATGAGTATAGTTTATTAAACTGAAGGCCATACACAGTGTCTTTTCTCCGTTGCTGTTCAACTTATTTGTTTGTACATTTTCTTTTAATTTCTGTAACGATTTTGTAGAATTTTGTGCCATCTCTTTTATGCTATTTCCTTCTATTTGTGACTGTATTTTTACTTGTCTAATATCTTGTATGACAAGTAGGCTAGACATCAGTAAATACTAATAAAATAATAAAATCATGTAACTTAAACTAATGTAACGAAGTACCAGAATGCTTTTGTTTAATCAGTGATAATTCCAATTATGATATGCAGAAAAGAAGTTATTTTTCTAATCTATCTCCGAGTTAAGCTCCAGATCGATTCATTAAGCAGGGCTTACGGAACAACAAGGGTCTAGTTTGATAAGCATATGTGAAGGAATATGTGGGTAGTGTTATTTGTCAAAGCTAACTGTATTGCAACTTCCAAAGCCGTATATGAACACTGTAAAGCAATATGTTATGAGAACTGATAAATTCTAATATATTAGGCCTACCATAAAAATAGGCACTAAATTGCTCATTACTCCGGTGCCGGTCAACCGATTTCGTCCTATATCAGTAGGCTTCTTTCTTCCCATGGACGTTATAAATACGTATACAAAGTTTCATAAAAAAATCCCATAAAGCGTATTCGAGTTATCCCGCATATCGTTATCGTACACACAGTCAGACAGACGGAAATATATTTTCCCGTCCACCATACAATCTCATAAAGTACCAATCTGGCACTTAATAAATTAATAAAGACGTGCATATGTTTATTGTGGGTGTCATGGCGTGTGTTCATTTAACTGATATTAAATAGGTCTATCAATGATTAACGTATGATGTGAAATAGCAGAAGCAAGTATGAATACTATCTTCATACGAATTATCAGCTCTATCAGGTTAGTAGTTTTTGCGACAAATGGAAGGAGACAGAGACGAATCATTGCATTTTTATGTAAGTATATGATTACGTATTATTAATGACTTTTCCAGATAAAGAGAAAAATTCTTATCTCATGTAAAAAGTGTCAGTTTCTCGTACGACCCCCCATAGTCCTAGGCACATAAGGTGAATTTTAAAGGAAAATCTTATGCTATATTCAATCTTGAGCCACTAAAAAGTAATATGTATATCTTAATAAATTATACAATACATTAAAGATTTAAAAATAAAAAGTAATTATCAAGGGCGCCCATATGATATTTTCTAGAGGGGGCCAATTTTTTAAAGTAATTAATTTTTTGTCGCTTTGACTTCTTGGGCCACTTTGTAACATTATATTAATAATATAATAAGTGAAACAATGACATAGCCAGAAAATAATTTCAGGAGGGTCGAAAGTGCCGGGGGTATGGGGTATGGGGTCCGCCCACGGTAAATTTTTAAATATTGAACATTTTATGCTATTTTAGCACTGACAAACTAGTTAACAAATTTGTTTACCATACTCTAAGATATGCCAACGAAAACAAGAAATTGTTACCTAAGTCGGGAGTCCACCCACGGAAAATGTTTTAAGTATTGAATTAATGAATTGAATTATTTTATGCTATTTTAGCGCTGAAAAACTAGCTAGCGAATTTGTTTACCATTCCTTAAGACATGCCAACGTAAACAAGAAATCATTACCTAAGTTGGGAGTCCAACCCCGGCAAATTTTTAAATATTGAACTAATGAAAATCACATTTTACGCTGTAGATTCTGCTTCCATGTTGTCGATTTGGTAAAACTTCTGCAAACTTTTTATGTCTCTACTGACTTATAAATAATTGTCCTGACTATTGAAAGAAAAAATGAAAACATCTGACTATAATTATTAATACACATTTTTTCCTATCCCTGAGAGCTGGGGGGGCCGCGGCCCCCCTTGCCCCCAGGTATGGGCGCCCTTGCCCTTTATAGGCAGATACCCTTTACGGGAGGGATGGGGGTTTCCTCTCTCATTAAAAAATTTCTCTGGCACGTCAGGGATATATTTTTCTATATTATATAAACTTCAGTTTAAAATTAACTTATGTTTCTTCATAATGCAATTTCTGAACGTAACGGTATCACCAGCACAATGCATAACAAGAAGATGAATACTGTTAAAGAATGTTTGCTGTAACAGTGCAGTAGTGATTTGTGTTCCGTGGTAGTCAGTCAGTGTATATTTTACAGAGAGTGGATGTTCTTAAAATTTGTTAATAACATGGATAATTTTTTAATAAAAATCGTAAAGTAACAGAGTCTGAAACGTATGTGTTCTGGGACGTCAGGTCCTATCTTCTACTGAACAGGTAAATGTTCCAATAGCGGCAGGGACAAATATAAGTGAAATATACCGGTATTGTGATACTAAGCGAGGCAGCCTAATTGGAAGATGTATAGACGAAGTAAGATTCGAGAAATGGAAAAGAAATCGACCAAGGCTTTCCGGAGGGGTTATAGGCCTATGCTTAGTACAGGCTGTAATAATATGAGAATAATGTAATGTACTAACATAATAGTACAATGAACCCACATTTAACCCTCCCCTCGTCAAAATGTTTTATTCAACCCCTGTTTACAAGGCATACAGACTCTTAGGGTTCCAGGATGTTGAGACTCTCAGATTTTCAGACATTTAAAACATGATGATGGTAGCGTTGTCTGCAGCCCTTACTCTCATGATTGCTCCCGGTATTCGTTATTTTGAATGCTCAGCCTAATCAAGGGCCATGGTGCCACCAAAAGGGTTAGACCAATTGATCAGTGATGGGAAGTAATTGAGTAAAAGTAATCGGATTACAGTAACAATTCCTTTTTTGGTCCCATTTACCTGTAATTAATACTTTTAAAAAATGTAATTTCTACTTGTAATTTACTTCTGGAAATAAAAATGTAATTGTTACAATTTAGTAGTTAGTGTCATTCTTGCTTCCTTTATCATCATCACTACTGTTTTTGCAACTAATATCGAAATTGGAGTTAATATTAACGAAAAGTTACTCAATGTTTCCGAAAATGTTCTTATTGATATTTTTTTTGGTTTGTTTGTTCATTAATAATTTGGGATTGTGCCCAAAACAAACCAAAAACAAGGAATTTTTAGGGACTGCCATTTTGTAAAGTAATTGTAAATGTAATTGTAGTTTTACTGATTACTATATGAAAAAGTAATTTGTAATTGTAATTAAGTAAAATGTCTCTCAGGTAATTGTAAATCAGCCCAATTACTTTCTTTTTGTACTTTTCCCATCACTGCAATTGAAAAATTCCAATCGTCTCACTAGAGATAGAACCCGTGACCCTCCGATCTTTGCACAGAACCAACAGCGCCACGGCACCCCCCCCCCCAGATTTAAAATTATTTTAATAAACGTTTCTGCCTTCGGAAGTAAGGACTGACGTCACATTTCTAACAGACGGGTGACGACTTACATATCTATAGCATTATCTTTTGCTCCAATATCAGACAGCTCCGTTTTATTCATGTAGCCTTTCATGTCTATGATCTACTTTAATTCTGCCTCTTATTCAGCTTTATCCCTTTCCCTTTGAGCATTGGACTTTTATATTAAATTTCTCTCTTGAGATGCATTCATATTTCTCTCATTTCCCTTGACGTCACTTATAGAGTCTTTAATTCTCTCTCCAATGGGAGAATTCGATATTCGGTAACTAAGAAATAAAGCAAACCAGAGGGGATGGGATTCTAAATATAGACCTTGTTCATCAAGAATGCGTATTTTTTTTATCGCGGCATTCATTTTTTTTTATTGTAAGACGGGACTTGGCAGCGTTGGCGTCGGATTAAAATTAAAACCAGATTCCAACAGAGGAGTTACAGTGGCAATAACTCGATGTAGTCAGCTGTTCCTGCATTTATAAGCAACTTAGTTGAAAATTAAGTTAAACGCAATATATCATGTCTATTGCATATAAAGAATTCGTAAGTAAAGAATTCCTGACACGTTTCAGCTGATCAATATTAGTCTATGCTAATTGTATATTATTTTACTCCTTGCGATCTTTCCTAATAAACTGACATATTAATTTTGAATGGCTGAACCATTGTGGCTATAGAGTATCTTCTACTTTTACTTTCTCTTCCTTAGGTATTTTCGGCGACTATTTCACTCATACGCCGCATGTTTGACCAATAACGTTTAGCAATTCCTCGGATATAGACAATCATGATCGTTTATCTTATAACGTCCTTCCTCGGATCGCAAAGATGCAATTTTATCTAACAAAACGTCAGCTCGTTATTGGACACGTAAGACAATAACGTGCGGTGATTAATATGCCACATTCTGCCATGAGAACAATCAAAACACATTAATAAATACAACATAACTTGTTTGAAAATTGAAATAATATAATTGTCTATTGATTAAAAAACACAATTTCGATTCGGTGCAAGTCAGTTCGTGTGCTTTTATAGCTTTTTGATGTAAGCAACTCCCACGACGCCCTCCATGTTGTGATGTGCACTATTGGTAGCATTGGGAACAAGGATAGATTCATCGAATTAATTCGTGGACTATTCATTCATCTAGTGTGTCGTGATCTTGCGGTTGACAGAATATTGACAACAAAGTAAGGAAAGAATTGTTATTTACAAAATCCGTTACATTTTATTCATAGAATAGTGTTAATAAATCCTAGTGGAGATTACGAGTTTCATCAGATAAAATTGCTCAAAACTTAGTTTTCGCAAATATATCGATGAACTCGTTACCTCTCGTGGAATTACGAGTTCTGAGGTCTCATGAATCTAAAAATGCATTTTTAGGAAAACGTTTGTGTATGTGTATCTGTAAGTTGTTATTTTCTTAATATTGTGTTCAGTAAGAATGTGACACGAAGGATGATAAGGATGCTCTGTTATTTTTATTATCTCTTTACATGAAGTTAATGTCTTTTACGCGATTTACTCGAAAAAAGGCTCAAACGATTTTGTTTAAAATTAAAAAAAAAACTGAATTTATAAAGAGGTAACACCTAATTTGAAAAATTGTTCGTTTAGAACTGTTTGAAGGAACTACCCATCTCAGAACTAATTTTAAATCCCTTCCCAGCGAATAACATGACTCTGAATCGCTTAGACAATTTGAATGAATATTTCTGCAATGCGGTCTCTTGTCTGCAACAGGAAGGATAGAGGAAGTTAAGTGAGATTATTTTATAGAGGATAGCATATTTAATATCACTGATTTTAAAAATGCGTAAAAATGGGTACCATAATAAAAATAATTATTATAAGTTCATTGTTTAAAAGTTTATTATAAACTAACTGTCCAATAAAAAATAAAATCAGGCATTTAAGTTCATTTGGAGTTAATAGGTCATATTTCACATGGTTCTGACAAGGCACAGGCTTTGTTCTATTAATATTGATATATAGGCCTACCTAAAACAAATGTTTATTATTAGTGTAGTACCTATTTAAATATTACAATAATACGTCTAGTAAGAAATTCATTAGCAGTAATGTAAATAATACCCTTCATAAACTATAAATCACTATTACCACCACCGTATGGGCTTAACAAAATACTGACAAATATCTGTCATTACCGTGTGTTTACTTACCATGAGTTCTCTGAAACTATAAACTTTTCTCTTTGAATTGAAGATATCCATTAAGCCGTTGGGATTCATTTTTGGGAAATTTAGACACCTGCTTAGGCTCTTCGTTAGCATTATTAAGCCCATTGCAATAGTAGGCCTACAGCCAGGGACGCAGGCATTTTCTCTAATTCTATATAAAAAGACAATTTTCATCCAGCGTAATGTAATGACTGACTCTTGCATTATATCTAATAAAACCAACATCGTTATACACGAATGGCATAGCCTAATTTTATTTTTAATTGACCGAATGGAGCAGGCCGTTCAGTATTTCGACTGTTTGTTTAAAAGAAAGAAATAAGAATATAACAAAATACCACATAACGGTCTTGAAGAAGTTCCATAAATGTCTGCTAGAGATCGCTTGCTGCTTCTATAAATAGTTTCGATCCCTTCTTTCAGGCCCTGTGAATGCAGGAAGCTAAACTATCGAATATCGATCGAGAAGAGTTCGCCATTTTTAAATACCTGTCCTAGTGTGCGTCTGTTTCAGACGTGAATGATAAAGTTTTAAATTACGTCTGGTGTGTGTTTTGCAATTGTAATTTCTTTTTAATGACGTACGGGATGTTACCGGGTTATCAGTGTCATTAAGCGTGTGTCGGATGGATGCCCGTACATTCAACAGCAAGCGACAAACGAAGGTGCGAAGGCAATGTGTAAGATGTTATCATGGCTGGACAAAGTGGACTGTTCCAGAAATCAGAAGCAGAATCCAGGACGAAAATACCTGATGTGCAGGTGAGTAGTACAGTTTGCAATCTACCCAAGGAAAATATGTGGTACTGAAGTAATAAATTGTGGGCATAAATCTGGAGGTACATTGTAGTATTAGTAAGTTACCGACAGTCCAACCCAGGCCATTTGTACCTGAAACAACATCAGGCCCGAATATTCGCTTACAAGGTTCGTTACTGAAAAAAGGTGAAATTAATTTTTTCTACGATTACATATTATTTAAAGAATTAAACTGTTACAGTTACAGGTAATTATCGTTACAATAATCAAAAATATCATTGCATTTTGTTTTATCTTCCTCTCATTTCTAGGCATAGGATTGTTTTTGCCGCATTTTCTAACGGATTATGATCCGAAATTTAAAATTCTATTTTTGTGTTCTGCCAATTAAGAATGGGAAATGCAGCAAGCGGAAAGGATAACACTAATTGGTCTAGGTAATAATGGAACAGAATGCATCTAAAGTATTTTACGTATAACTACGGATTTTGTAATTCGCATGTAATTCGAAATTAACTTACGGAGGACTGTCGCTTTTCAAGTTCTTATATAGGTATACAGAGTTCGAAGCGATGAAGAACAACCTATCACACTCAAATTATTTCCTTAGCAATCGCTAGATATAACTTTTTATTGCTCATAGGAGACTTAGAATTCTTTTAGAACCGTCGCTTTTACACACCATGCATGGAAGATCGTGAAATAAGAAGAAACGGATATTCCAGTAACATAAAATTTTACTGTCTTTACCTAATATAATATTCCCCACTCTCATGTTCCCATACAACCGTTTCTGGGTCTTAATCAAGAACAAAATCAATGTCACCTTCACACTTTCCTCAGAACGAATAATTTTAAATTTATTAATGTATATTCATATTGCCTTAATGCAATTAATTATCTGTTGTTGCATTCCAGAGACTTGTCAAACTTTAGCAAAAGTCAGTGTTGTAATAACAACCTTGTGATTTTCTAACTCATTAAACGATGTAAATATATTCTAGATGTAGGCTACGGCAAATACGTATTGTGGGTGCCACATTAAAAAAAAAAATTCCCCCCATGAACTGCCGCTACCTGCTGCCGCCAAAATCCTCTTCGACCTGTCAGTCAGTGAATATAAAGGTAATAAGGCGTATTCACACTTGTCTGCAGTCCAGTACAATGTTGCCTACGTACCATAGCACGTTTAGTTCAGTTGAGAAGTGATGAATGACAGCGACAACACTGGGGAAAGCCACGCGACCTGTTTTTTGTCGGTGTCGGTGTTGGGGCAGATTTTCGAATTAGAGAACAATGCTATTATATTCTTTTGCAGATAGACAATGGGTTGGGATGAGGTCTTCTTAAAATGGCACGAACAATAAGTTTCCGCGCACAATATTATTTAACAGTACCAGAGGCCTTACAATGATATTACATTTGAACATAGTTTCCGCGCTTTTCAATGCACTTTTTCTATCTTTCCTCTAGTTTCTTAAATGCCCACAATGTCTTTGACTGAGCAGCAAGCCATTCACGTCACTTCTACGTTAGAGGCGAAACGAGGGCCCACAGTGCATCTTTAAATTGACCAAAAAAGATGGAAGTCCGATGGAGCGAAAATGGACTATACGCAGGATGGTTTAACGCCTTGAAACCAGGTTTCACAAGACTTTAAAAAACTAAGCCTATGTGAAAGAGGAGGAGCCTGAACAGCTTGCTGCTCCGTCAAAGAAAAAAGCTAGTTGAAGGCTGGGACAAGTGTAGGTCTATTGAATGCACGGTGACTATGTTCAAAAATAATCTGCAGTGTTTAAATTATACTATTTTTTTGCGAATACTCATTGACTTGAACTCGCACATGTTACTTGTTCAAACTTATGCAGTAATTTTCGTGAAATTTTCACTTTTTCTAAAAAAAACACTTTCCTGGTTCATTGAGTTATATTGTATCTCCTTATTCTCTACATGATAATAAAATAATTTGTGAAACTAATCCCCGGAGAATTTCCAAGCGAGTTAAGTGACGGAAAATTAACTCCAATGGTAATTATATAGGTACGGGTACAATTTTTCTACTTTAATTTTATGTAGCCCTTAGAAAGACAGTTCTTGTGGAAGGTTGCTACACTTCTGGACGCTTGTGAAAAGTTTCAAACTTAAAGTATTCACCATAGCGTACTGATATGAATAAACATTAAACATTTTGGAAATCTCTCTCTTCGGGAAAACTGCATTTACTGTTCAGCGTATTTGTTTCAGACAGTATTTCTTCCATCAGAATATTTGAACAAGTGCAGTATTATAATTAACTAAAAGGCTATGATTAGGATTAGGATGTTTATAATCTAAAAAACGGAACATATGACTGCAAATATGACCTTAAAAATTACTAAATATGACCAAAAAAACCTAAATATAACTTACGAACGTATTTTCTAAAAATAAATGTTGAAATTTTAAAACGTTTAATGACACTAAATTAACTTATTAGCTACATTATATTAATTCAATCAGATAATCCCTTTTTTTAAATATTACAATTTTACTTGTAAAGAACTTCTAATCTGTTAATGTTTCCAAATACCACTGCAAATGTGAAATGGAAATATTTTAAAAACACCTCTAATGGAAGTTGTTAACAACAAGGAGGAAGAGGTAATTGTGCTATTACTTGTTATGATCCCTTCACATTTCAGTTACACCAAAACCAAAATATTCGTAACTGATTTCGGGAAACTAATTTGAGTTGACAATTTAGTGCACGTACTGCACAATTGTAATCTTTTACCGAATTTATAACTGAAAAATGACGTTAAATTACAAATATAACCGAAATATGACCATAAAATGGACAAAATATGACTTTATATACAAAACAAAAACGGTCCGATTAGGATAACAAATGTACAATTCGTGTTTAATTTCTGTTCGCGGCGAGAATGGAGGTCAGGATAAGAATAATATGACATGTCATAAACATCCGAACCCTAGTTATATTTACCTGCAAACTAGAACTCCTGTGACAGAAACTAATGTGTGAAATGTTTCCTCCAGTTGAGAAATGAGGTAATTTTCCAGCATCTTTTCCTTTTTGTACATTCATCCCTCATTCCATAGTTTCATTTCTCCACTTTTCTGTGATAAATTCATGCACCGTGCATTTTATCATTTACTACCGGCATCTTTATTATCCTTAGCTACAATGTTGAATAATGTATATCAATTTGATTTTAATTTGACTTCTCTTCAGCTTCCAGGGAACACTCTGCTTACAATACCCAGGATATTGAAAACCAAAACAGAGTACATGATTGTGCAACAATCGGGAAATAGCCTACGGGTAACATTCCTTATTTTAATATTATAGGTACCATTCGTATGTTATTAAATGTACACTTTATTGCTTAATTTATGTTAAAAACAACTTAGAGGTGTTTATATATATTTAGCTATAATAGCTTCACGTTGTTTCATGAAAATTATGTTACCACTTGAATATTGAGTTGTTACGTTACTTTTTTATGATTTGTAATAAAATCAGGTAAACTGATGTAACAAAGTGCCAGAATACTTTTGTTTAATCAGTGTTCATTGCAATTATGATGTGCAGAAAATAAGTTATTTTTGTAATCGATTTCCGAATTAAGCTCCAAATCGATTCATTAAGCAAGGCTTACGGAAGAACAACTGTCTAGTTTGATAAGCATATGTGAAGGAATATGTGGGTAGTGCTATTTGTCAAAGCTAACTGTATTGCAACTTCCAAGGCGTAGCCTATATGAACACTGTAAAAAAATGTATATTGTAATGAGAACTGTTTTGGATTTGATAAATTATTTCTAATATATTACCATAAAATAGGCACTAAATTCGGCATTACTCCGATACCGGTCAACCAATTTGGTCCAATATCAATAGGCTTATTTACATGGACGTAATAAATGCGTATACCAAGTTTCGTTAAAATCCGGTAAAGAGTTATCGCGCGTACAGGCACACGGACGGACAGACGGACTTACATTTTCCCGTCCCCCACACAATCTCATAAAGTACCATTCTGGCACTACTAGCCGTTGAATACTGATGTGACCTAGAGTCGTTACTTCGGTACCAGTCAAGCGATTTAGTAGAAAATCAATAGGCTACACCAAGTTTCATGAAAATCTGATAAAGCGTATTTGATGTATCGCGCGTACAGACACACGGACAGATGGACATACTCGTACATTTTCCCGTCCACCACACAGTCTCATGAAGTATCATTCTGGCACTTAATAAGTGAATTATTTGAATTGTGTAAGGTTGACGAAAAAAATCGAATTTGTTGAAGCAGCACCTTTTCCCCCTTAATTCCTTATTTTTCAATTCAATTCAATTCAATTCAATTTATTCACCAGAAGAATCTTGTTACAAAATTCATGGTTTCGTCACTTAAGTCTAATACAATATATGATACAACTTTTAACACCTTTCCCCATGCAATTTATTTTATATTAATATCTCAAACCTGTTATTAACTCTCTTTTACTTCATTTTAAACATAATTATTATTTCACCAACAGAATTTCTACAAAATACAGGACTATCGAATTAAATGTAACCAAAGATTTGAAGCTGAAGACGTAACTTGAATGTGGAAAGTAAAGCATATTATGCACGTGACAGTCTAGATTGTCTTCATTAAACTTACTCCATTCTCATCATCGGTTCTCAGAATTTAACCCCTGCTGTGCTGTGTTTTCCATTATTCCGTAACATTTGTATCGAGTTGGGAAGTTGCTGAACAAAGGAATTCGCAATTATCCATTCATCTGCACTGCATAGCATGGGGTTTGCTTTCATAGTCGGTCAAACCTTACTGTACAATACTTACCAACAAGAATGATTCAATGTCCAGTACGCAGATTGCACAGTAACTATCTGATAGTATTTCATTGTTAGTAAAGTAGTCCATTCACACTTACCGGATTCCACACGAAATGTCATTATAACATTTTTTTAGTACACGCTTCGCAAAACAGCTGTTTGTGGAACTGTTTACACGCCGAAAAGTAGTATTTTACCAACCTAGGCCGATAAAGTAATTTCTACCCTACTCGGCCGGTAAAGTCGTTATGGCAACTGAAAAATCTAGATGGCAGTGACTAGTAACGGGGTTTGAAACAAAATACTTGACCATAAAACAACAAATATAAGGCAACATGTTTCTTTACGTTATTCAGAAACTTTACCAGGTCTTTTTGTTTACAAAACACTTAATAACATAACAAATATAGGCCTGAGACAAAGTAGCTATATTATTCATAATGGTACGTTCACACTGAGGAATTTGTTGCAGACACAAATACTCCAAACAAATTCCAGATCCATTTCCGTGATTCTTGTATCTGGATACTTATCCTAAGTACATGTTCTTTGCACAAATATCCCATGTGAGCGTTCACACTGAGGAATTTGTTATCAGGCACAAGTATGGCTTTAGATGCATAAACGTTTGCTTTTTTCTGCTTTAAATGAATTGATGATTCACCCAGAACAAGTTTGTAACTCACAAACACTCAATTTGCGGAAGAAAATGACAATATTATACTGTACTAATGCTGATTAAATCTTCCGCGCTATAGGATCACGTTAGTCGGCAGTAAAAAGCGGGGATTTATATTTATCTGGGCAGTCAGTATTTTTAATTCTGAATTTTACGGTAAGAATGGTTTATTAGCCATTAATATTTTAACTTTAAAGATGTGTTCGGTTGCATAATTTTTTGTAAATTCAAGCTTGCTTTACTTTCTTTAGCAGAGCGTGTTTTATGAGCCCGCAGTTTCGCAGTCAAGCCGATCGGCAGGTGTTGAAACGATAGCCGATAACTTCGATCCATTGTAGTCGATCGCAAAATAACTGTATAATCCATACTAAAATTGTATATTATTGTGCTTAAACTGTTTATAAGAGGTGCTAGAAGTGCCTACCCTTCATTTACCACATATTAGGCTATATGTGACAGCTTCGTTGAAAATATGCTTCAAGATCTACACAGACACATCATCTGCCACGAATCCCGCCTAGGCCTAATTCAATTCTGATACTGTTCTAATATCTTTTCTATTTCATCAATTTTTTCAGTAAGCACATGTAGATGTTCTCTTGATTATTTCATATTAAACACAGAATCTCTTAAAGGAAGAAGTGTGCCTATAACTTAGGCCTAAATTCAAATTTTCTGCAAAGGGATTATGAATGTGAGGGAGAATACTTCTACATCGACTTATGTTCTATTTAGAGCACTCCATAGCAAAATATCGGCGATTTCGTAAAATAAACAGCGTGAACGTAGCAATATATCTCATGGGAATGATCATAACCACAAACAGAGTCAACTGTCACAAGAAACATGATATAGCACATTCGCAAATAGTATTTTCGCTGGGATCTGTTCAATGTTTTCGCTTTCGGAGCGTAAACAAGAACTTGTGGCGAAACCTTGTTTCTGGTACATTTTATTCACTGTTTGTGTCCGGGAACTAGGAATATGTTCAATAGGTTTACGACTTGTGGCAAATAGGTTGCTATACATGTACCCGGACACATATTCTTGCAACAAATTCCTCAGTGTGAACATAGCTTTAGAAACCTGCACTGCCAACTTGCGTACATCTGCATTTCGTATCGGTTCATAGCATAGGATTCAGGCGGCTGTGAGAATATGGCGTCAACAAATGGTTGGCTAGGCCGTTCATAATTAATTATAGAACATTTTTATTTCATTTCATATAATTTAGAGAGCTTTTACTAAAAAAAAAAATATTGTATGCACCACGTACGCAAAAGATTTAGCGGACTCGTCCAATTTTTTGAGCTCGGCTTACGCCTCGGCCGCAATTCTGGATTCGTCCACCAAAACGTTGTTTTGTGTGCTTGATAAATAAATAGCAATTGATTATGATATTTAGTTACAAGGCTTTAGGGTAATAGGTGTGCCGCTCGCGTGATGTTTCGGTGGCGGTCGGATCTAAACTCCAAAAGATGCTCAAAATGTCGTCCCGCCTCGTGTAAACAGGCATTGTAACGGGAGAAGACATTCTGGTTGGCACGATTACATACCGAAATGAGTTTTGGTCCCGTTTTTAACACTTGACCGAAGAAAAGAAATCGTAAGGGAGATTGCCCCGGTACCGGTCAAGGCTCGTTACCGGTCAACAAGTAGTTACACATTAAGACGCTAGACAAACACGGACTCTATGCGAGAAATAAAGTTCTTTTGTTCCTTCCTACCACTTCATAACTGTTTCTGCTGATATCTAGCGTCTTAATGTGTAACTACTTGTTGACCGGTAACTAGGGCTGACCGGTACCGGGACAAACTCCCCTATGGGAGGTTTCAACAAGATTCAACCACTGCTCTTGCAGCAGCATAGTACATGATAAATGTTGAGTTTCGGGGCCGATTTGTGGTTTCATTGTCAAGGAGAATCTCGTTCTCCTATTCTGTACTACCTGCACCTGGGAAAGTTCAAAATATATTTCATGCATCTACTATTGGCTTTTGATTTTATTTCTTAAATGGGCATTGTTCAATCCTTCTTGGGATGGATGTGACAATGTCACCGCGAATCGGGCGATCGATGGCCGCGACAATTTTTAGTTACTTCCGCTACTTCCATCTCCCGCCGAATATTCAAGTAATAGAATGGCCGAATGAAAAAAAAAAAGAATTTAATTTTTAACTCAACTATCTAAAAGTAGATGTTGACAATGCTGTCCCCTTTGTATTGACTTGGACGTATAGGTTGACGGAATGTCGAACTTTTAAGTCCCTTTAACATTTCTGTTTGAGAAATCCCAACTTTCTGAACTTTCGGAGACGTAGGCCTATAGGCCACGGCCCAATAGAGCGGAAAATTTTAAACAACAAGTTTCCGGCCTAAAGGCCTCCATAATTATAATGGTTTCACCTAATAGACTACCGTTTATGATATTACTTATAATATTGTGCCCCCTACGGGTTAGCACGATTTTACGTACGGGAAGCTAGCGTACGGTTTAGGAATGTAGATTGGTTCCGACCATTTTTAACCAAATCAGTTAACACCCTGCTGAACTCTTGACACTGGGTCCCATTATCCCTATATACAAGATCTGAAAACTGACTGTGAACCATACAGGAAAGTGACTGGATAATTAATATCATCAGGAAAAGTCCTTATTGAAAAATTTAGTAAGAGGTTTATTCAGTTAAATCACAGCCAACATAAATCCAAGTTATATAACTCTTGAGATTCAGTAAAATCTATATACTGAATAATAAATAGTAATAAATATATTTAAAAACCCATAATATGTGTGAACAGTAATTATGTATCAGCTTTCAATTAATAATCAGGGCCATGAAATTCTAGAATATTTATTTTGATGTAGGCCTTAGAAAAATCCTTAAATGGAAAACAATTGTTAAAGCTTTATTTATTTGAATAAGAATCACTCTATATTCATGAAGAAAGCTTGAATACTATATTTATCCAGAAATTCTTTAGTTTTCTAAAAATATAACCTTGAATCACTATTTTAATTCTGAAATTCTTTAGTCTTCTAATAATATAACTTTAGATGCAAAAGATCAAAGTACCACAACAGTCTAGTTCGAATTCTGATCTAGATATCACTTTCTATATAACTGTATATATTAAAAACGGCAGATGCTAAATTTATCCAGAACATACTTTGCTTTTAATGTTACCGTACATCATTCTCTCGAAGAAGACAGAATCTGAGAAAGATGCAATTCCTATTGCTATATCCTAATTGAAATTTAAATCACCCTGTATCCTACATGACCTGTACAATTACTTCACTATTTCCTATATCCGGAATCCCTTCATATATTTTATACACTGGCCTGAAATCTATATGAAACTTGAATGATCTGTAAGGTGCTGGCTTTGGTACTCGAAATACTTTAAACATTAATTCAGAAAATAATTTAGAAAAGCTTGAACTACCAGAGAACTGGAGAGCGTGATCAAACGGACGGACTGACTAGAAAAAAAATCTGAGATGCATGACTAATTTCTGTATAACTATTTGTGGACGTGAATTTCAACATGCCAAAACAACGAACCCGAAAAATACTGCATAATTTAGAAGTTACTGAAAAACTACATGCTTTACGGAATTTAGAAGATCGAAAAAGGTGCGATGTCAATTATCAAAATGAATTTATACTGTGAATACCAAAAATATATGGAACAATCTCACCAAGCAGAAGAGAAGTTTCTTTCCTCGTCTGCAGACACGCCCACCAAATCACTACTTTATTTCACTACATGGTTACTCCAGGAACGTCGGCTCCCAACAGCCGATCTCGGCAGCCGCTCTCCAGTACCCTCGCGGCGCGTACCGCGTTGGTTACTCGGGCGCACAAAACATTTTACATAAAGATTTTAGTGTTCCAGAAACACACTGGGAGCGCTGTTTATACAGCTTTGAGCCGCATTGACGGCTCAATATATATCTTTTTTTTCGGTGAAATGTAAACGTACATAACATATAATACATGGACTATCATAAAATAAAACACGAATGAAAAATGTACTGAGAGCTTAATCAACTTCGAAATGAAGGACAGAGTTCAGCGTCCAGCACATACAGAGATGTATGAAAGAAATAATTCATCATAAATTTAGATACGAGAGCACAACATTTTTACGTAGTCGGTGGAAAAGAGAGAAGCAGAAATTAATTAATAATAAATAAATAAATAAATAAATGAGGACTGAAAGAGATGGAGTTCTACATCTGCTATCCTACCTAGCGAGCCTCCGGGCAGCGATAATAGGGCTGTTTCCCTGCGTTTACGCTTGTGTGCGGTAATTATGAACATTTGCCGCACACAGGACCTAAAGCTATGCAGACACATTGTGATTCCCACGCTCTGTATTCTATGTCAATTGCTATAGAAAACATCACATGAATTATTTATTCTAAAATTATGTCATGTTAATCCACATCATATCACAGTGCATTTCATCTGCCTTTCTATGCTAATTAACATGGCGCCAACTTTTGAAAACATTAGGTGGGTTTAAACATTTACACTCCCGCCTCCTACTTTATGCGGGATGGGGATGAGAGGAAAATCCCCCACCAGACCGGGAATTTAACCCGGGCCGTTAGGGTGGAAGGCAGCCGCGCTACGAACACCCCCCCCCCCCCCGGCGCGGACTGTAATTTCTTTGATACTCAGACTATTTAGGAGGATGGTGTTAGATAAAACTCCAATAATATAAAATGTACACTATTGGGCAGCACTGAGTGTTGTAAATGTATTTCTCCTGGCTGCACTAATGTCTATAAATTCATCGCAAGCATAAGCTATATGTATATAGCGTTATACCTAAACCTGGGATTTTAAGGCAAATGCCTATTTTGTTCCTTATAAAATAATATGAAACTTTTTAAATATGTTGACATTTTATGGTAAATCACTTACATTTATGGAGTTTTATAGTGCCCTAAAATGCCTATTTGAACCTTTGGAGCCTAAATTTACTATTTTAGTGCCTAAAAAGCCTATTGTGTACATTTAAAATAAAATTCAACTTCTGAAACTTTTACAATCATTTAATGGACATCCCTGAATGAAGAGCAGAACAGCAGAGGGTGGGTTTTTCACAGAAACTTGATTTTCCCAAACATATGTCGCCAAAGGAATGCTGACTGACGGGGTAGGATTAGCTCAAAACAACAAGTAGCAGGTATATAGTAAGAAGGGAAATATTGTGTATTTTATCATATAATCCAAAAGTATTTTTGTTAAATGTATTTTGAATTCTGTCTTAATTTTGCAATTATTTCTGTTAACAATAGGTACACCACGTTTTTTACAGTAAAAAGAGATCACGTTACAGTTGAAGAGCATATTGTAATATTTTAAAGTCTATTTTCTGCCGATTTACACATTTTTAAAGCTTATTTTTAAGTGCCTATTTTCTCTTTTAAAAGACTATTTACTTGTTTTAAAAGCCTATTTTAGGTGCCTAAAACTAATTTTTTAGAGCCTAAAATCCCAGGTCTAGTTATACCGTACTTAGAACAGCAATATTTGTAATTAGGTCATTTCTAGGATACTGTCGAGCGCTAAAATGTCTATAGCTTAGTCTTTTCAAGGCGAAAAAAAAAAGATATTTCGGTGGATGCTGGGGAAATAGGCACTGACAGATTAAATTTAAAGTATAAATTTTCAAAATTCAGGGAAAATTTCAAACGATCGGGATCGTAAGTTAGTTGAAAGAGAGGAAGATCATGTTATGAAGGTCAATAATATCATAATGTCATTTTGTGTTTTGAACTGATTAAAGTACGAAATACGGTTTATAATAATAATAATAATAATAATAGTAATAATAATAAATATTTACATGGAAAATTATTGGGTGGACTTGAGCCCCATGGGCTCAAATAAGTTGGCGCCACTGCTAATTAACGCAACAATGAATGGAAGTACGGCAAATTAAATGCTGAATTTAGTTTGTGACTTATCTCTGGAAATCAATGAAGTGCTTAATTATCTCATTTCATAAGATTCTGGAAATATATTAATGTAAATTGTATAATAAAATTAAATCAGGCACAAAGGCACAAAGTGCAAAAATGCTCTTGTTTAATTAGTGATAATTGCAATTATGATAGGCCTATGCAGAAGATAAGTTATTTTTGTAATAGTTCTCCGAGTTAAGCTCCAGATCGATTCATTAAGCAGGGCTTACGGAAGAACAAAGGTCTAAAGTTTGATATTTAACCTTAATTCATACTCGTATACACTGATATAATAAATTCTTAAAATATGTCAACATTTCAAAAATGCACTGGCAATAATATTAATGATGTAAATGTAGGCCTATAATTCGCTGATATGTTTGTTCCAGGTTTAAAGCAGCCGTATAGGTTATGAATGAATTAAATTCAATTTTAAATCAATCAGTCAGGAATTACATTAGGTCTATTCTTCCACAGGAGCGTTTAAACTGAAAAATACGTATATTAAAAAAAATAATAGGCCTATAGATATCGGTAGCCGTACATTTCGATAGAATGCATAATATTATATCAACAGCAGCTACGATTAATTATTTATTCAACGGCTAGATGTGTTTAAATCTTTTATTTATATTTATATTTATTTATTTCGATAAGCATTTGTGAAGGAATAACTGAGATAAAACAGAATGAAATTACAACAAATGCCTCACATCTAAAGCAAGGCGTGATATAATAAATTCACAAACATAAGACAGAATTGGAGTCAAGGCCCTCAGTGATTAGCAACGTGGCTTTGTAGTATAGTGATGATTTCCCATTTAAAAAGCATGTGACTTTTTAATTAATCGTTATTCCGGTACCAGTCAACCGAATTGGTTCAAAATAAAGAGGCAACTTTCCATGGACGTAATAAATGCGTATACCAAATGTCATGAAAATCCGATAAAGCGTATTTAACCCTTTATCTGGCAGTGTTGCTCTCAGGCAACACCTATGAATACCTCCCTGAACCTAACAAGCCTCTTTTGCATTCGGACCACAAAACACTTCCTACGGCCATCTAACTGTTAGAATATGAACTAAATTGTTGGTAGATGTTACCTGGGATATTGTAGCTGTTGCCTGTAGGCACCATTGTCGAATAGGAGGTAGCTGTTGCCTGTAGGCACCATTGTCGAATAGGAGGTATAAGTGCTGGGTTATAACCATTAGACTTTTGATATACCATGTTGCCTGAGAGCAACATTGCCTATCAGGTGGGCATAAATTTTCATTTCGTCTGCCAGATAAAGGGTTATGTTATCGCGCGTACAGGCACACGGACGGACAGACAGACAGACGGATGGACCATACAATCTCATAAAGGCACTTAATAATTTAAATAAATGCACGGATTTAATATGTGCAATCTATAGCGTAGAATATTTACCATGTATTTCACTCTGTACGCAATTTAGAACAGGGGTTGGCAATCTTGTAAGTACGAGGGGCTATTTACTTAAATTTGTTTTACTTTGGAGGCGCGAAGGAAAATGCTGAGTTATAGTTTGTTTAATTATTTATATATTTAACTACGTTTGAAAAGTTGAGAATAATGAGAATATTAATCATTTAAACTATAAATAAGATTTAAATGAGAATGTTACAGGAGAAAAATTCCTCCGACACTGGGACTTGAACCCAGGACCTTTGGCTATTCGCGCCAATGCTCTACCAACTGAGCTAAGCCGGAGCTCAATTCACAGCGCCGGATGGAACCTCTCTCCCATGACTGATTGCCCTAATGGTCTACCTCACAGACAGACAAGTTATGTCATATGCAGTACTGCGAGGCACACTAATTAGTGATTTTTGTGACCGGGCTCCCACTGTTATTGTACAGTTGACATTCAAGATAGATATATAAGCTTTGGCGCGAATAGCCAAAGGTCCTGGGTTCAAGTCCCAGTGTCGGAGGAATTTTTCTCCTATAACATTCTCATGTAATGTCTAACAGAGACAATAATCTGTGGTTCATAAAAGCTTATATATCTATAAGATTTAAATATTTAAGTCGATACTTTTTTTTCTAATTTCTGAATCCAGAGGAAAAGGTTAAATTGAAGTACCCTATTTATTGACGTTATTCTCCTTGAGAACTGATACTCTGGCATTACAAAGTAAACACACACATTTATCATTTACATCTATGCAACTGCAACTGCAACTTCAACTGCAATCTGACAGACATTTAAAATTCATAGTCTCACGACAGTTCATTTATGTGCAGTGTGAGTAGAATGTAAGCACTGCCTAGGCAGTGTACTGTAGGCCTTCTTTGTCTTGTGGTTAATCCAATGAAAGGTCAGATTGTAAGAGGACCATCCACAAAGTAAACTTCCCTCGGGCCTTTTACAGAAACAAAACACAATTTCAAGGAAATATTTATTACAAGAGATACAGCAAGTGCTCAGCTATTTTTCAACATATTCACCACCGGAACTAAAACATTTGTCATACAGTGGAACCAACTTTTTAACACCTGTGTCATAGAAGTCTGCCGCCAGGGATTTGAACCACTCTGTGACAAACATCTCCGCCTCTCTGTCATTATGTGTCATTTCGTTAAGGTAGGCCTATAGGAAAAGATGGAAATCACTGGGAGCGAGGTCTGGGGTTTAGGGTGGATGTTTAAACACCTCCCAGTCGAACTTCAGCAGGATACCTGCTAGGAGGTGTTTAAACATCCACCCTACAGCCCGGACCTCGCTGCCAGTTATTTCCATCCTTTCATACACCTCAAGAAATGACAGAGATTGTTGAAATGCCAGATTACAATGCTAAAGGAGAATTCATTGCTGAGAAAAATAATGAACTTCACCTATTTTTCAGCATCGAAAGCTGTATGTCCCCCCTTAAACAGGTCAGATGGAATCTCTCCCCTATGCGGAAATGTTTTAAATATTTCATATACATAGGCCTACTATTACTACTATTTCTTATGTCTATAGTCGTTCAATTGGAAACTGTACAATAAAATATTCGTTATTTTCTGAGCCTTCCTCCAAAACTGTCTCTACTAAGTTAATTCCTTTCTTTTATTTCTAAAATTATGCTTCTGGGAGAAATAGCATTTTCCATGTCTCCCAGTTTTAAATGTAATGTTGGCACAGTTGTAAAAAGCCCGGTTAAATAAAATAAACGTGCAAAATACAATTTCCTATTCCGCGAAAATTTTGACGTTTAAATTTTACCTGCAGGTTTTAACTTCCTTCCTGGTTTTAATTGAAGAAGTTCAGATTTTAAGTCGCGTATAAAACTGTCCTCTGTGTGGACAGAACAAATTCTGCTCGAAATCTAGATTACATTTGTCTTTCCTCCGACAAGCAACAGTCCATTGTTTTCAAATTTCCTCATCCTTCTATATGCAGAGAGATGGATTATCCGCGCCTTTCTTCTTATCATGGCATACAGCCACTGCACACCTTAATCCAGACATTCTTACGGTTGTAATACACCATATAAATGAAAAGGAAGCAATCATTACATCAAACGAATACCTAATACTTGTGAATACGTACTAAATTAAAGGGACCATTCTTATGGATGGATACGGCTGACGTCACTCACTCACTCTCTCTCTCTTCACCCCACTATCCCCGCACCGTCGAACCCCCGGATGAGTTAAAGAACCTGAAGCTGTCTTAGGCAGCGTTCACACTGAGGCGATAAGCGATAAGCGATTTGTCGGAATTAATTTGTTGCGACGATATATTGCTAGGAAGGTTCACACAGCGAGCGATAAATCGGCGCGACCTGGACGATAAAAATTCCCTTTAGGCAGGCCTACAGGCTGAGGTAGATTTCGATGTGCTAAATATCGCTTTATATGAGAGCTATCGAGAAACCAGTTACTGATTTGTAGAGTACTGATCAAGCGCTTTTCAACGATACCCCATAAGACGTGGTTTCAAAAATTTTGAGCTTCCATGCCCCAACCAACCACCAAAACTCCCGAATCGTTGGTGTCACTGTGAACTCCATAAGGAGTTCTCTAATTTATTCAAACAAAGTTTCCCTCTATACTTCATAGGAGCCGAGATATACATATTTCAAAATTTCTACCCCTCCCCGACCCTCCCCTGGGGCCAAATTTTGTCATTAACGAACTTGTCCAAACTATTGGGCCTAGAAATAACATAATAAAATTTGGTTCAAATATCTTCAAAATTATGGCTGCTAGCGTGTAAAGATATATATATATATATATAGGCCTATATCACTTTGAAAAATCTACCTATTGCAATGGATACCATGTCATGATTTTCGAAAAATTCTTTCATATCTTTACGTTTCATGCTCCCCTAAGTAGGAAACCACCGCCCGTTCAAAAAAAAAAAATTGTGATATTTATATATATATATATATATATATATATATATATATATATATATATATATATATATATATATATATATATCTTTACACGATAGCGGCCGTAATTTTGAAGATATTTGAACCAAATTTTATTATGTTATTTCTAGGCCCAATAGTTCGGACAAGTTCGTTAATGGGAAAAATTGGCCCAAGGGGGTGGTCGGGGGAGGGGGTTGAAATTTTAAAACATTTATATCTCGGCCCCTATGAAGTATAGAGGGAAACTTTGTTTGAATAAATTAGAGTACTCCCTATGGAGTTCACAGTGACACCAACAATTCGGGGGTTTTTGGGGGTACGAGTGGGGGTGGGGGAGAGGGGATGGAAATTCGAAATTTTTGAAACTACGTCTTGTGGGGTATCGTTGAAAAGCTCTTGATGAGTACTCTACAAATCAATAACTAGTTTCTTGATAGCTCTCATATGACGCGAGATTTTAATGTTTGAAAATAATAACACTTAAAAGAATTATTATAATATCATAATTTTGTCTTGTTTAGCGGCTTTGCTAATTTTAATCATTGCTGATCTTGCGCACGGCCTCCCAGAATATTATATCCTATTCTTGTTGTCAAAACAAATAATTGTAGGCTCTTCCTCTTTACCGAATTCAGTTCTTATTACTGCAGGTTTGCCATGCCAAGGCTAAAAAAGAAGAGTGCTGCGCAGCGATAATAAATTAAACCAAAAGCACTTTGAAATCTACCTCAGCCTGTAGGCCTGCCTAAAGGGATTTTTTTTTTTTTTTGAACGGGCGGTGGTTTCGTACATGAAACGTAAAGATATGAAAGAATTTTTCGAAAGTCATGACATGGTATCGATTGCAATAGGTAGATTTTTCTTCGAAATCTACCTAAAATGTGGTGGGAACACAATCTTCACTACAAAAGTTACAATATCGTAAGCAACAAATCGCTCAGGCGACCAGCATGCTGCACTTCGAGCGATATAGCACTTGCGATATGTTGCGCTATCGCGTGAGTGTGAACCTTTTTTATCGCCTCCCTTTAGATTTCAAGTATCTGTCCGTGCGTGTCGCGTATCGTATATCGCTCGCGATATATCGCTTATCGCTTATCGCTTATCGCCTGAGTGTGAACCCTGCCTTACAGAATGTGGAAGAACAAATTATTAGTAAAATAATGGCTAACACAAAATGTTACTTTAGATACCCCGACGACATAAAATACATAATTAATAGGCCTACTATACAGGGTGTTAATGAATAACACCGAAATATTTTACCTGTGTATAGAGGGGATATAGACAAGCAACTTTTATTAAGAGATTTTCCTTTCATGGATTCAATTTTTCCTGTTACAGCATAAAATCTCCCAGGGTATGGCCGCCACTGACTTCGAACTTTGAAAAAATGCAAAACAAAGAAACTTCGTTGTTAACACTAGAGCTATGAATAAAATAACTAATGCAATGGCGGCCAGTCATGTGATTAGTCTGACATTTTTCAGATTATGGAAACACTAAATTATGATATAGCTGTTGATGAATGATTAAGACTCAGGTTTTTGTCGATCACTAAGAAGTCATGAAGTCAATTTAATGAAAATTGTAACCCTATGTCACTTCATTATTTACTTATGAGCACCAAACTGTAACGACTTTAATGCCTTGTAGCATAGACATTTTACGTCATACAGGAAAAATCTAATAAAAGTTCGTTGTCTATGTCCCCTCTATACACAGGTAAAATATTTCGATGTTATTCATTAACATTCTGTATAGAAATTGGCTATACACCGGTATGCACGAATTAAAGCAGGTATAAAATCAACAATTATTCACAAAATACTTACTGTCAGAAAGCAAATATTAGACAAACATGTATCCTGTACAACCTTCATACAGGATAGGACCAGGGCCGTGGAGAGAAAGCAAGGGCTCCAGGGTCAAATTTTCCCGGGGCCCCATCAAATATTAAATTCACCATTGAAACCAAACCTCGTCATTTGTAATGTATGCAACAAAAAGATTATGTAAATTACATAATTATTGTATAAATGTAATATTATGTAAGTAGCCTATTACTTGAAGACATATATTTTTGTTAGTCAATAAAAAAGTTAGTAATATTTTACAAAAAATAAAACCATATAGGCCTAAGTTTAAAAGGTTTTCAGTTGCGCTCGTATTTTATCAAAATGCTGTCAATAACCATAAAAATTAATCACTGTACAACTTGTATCTTTTACTTTTCAACTAAAAATAAAAACACTTAAATTATAGATCCAACTACGTAAAAATAGCAAAACAAATGGAATTTCGGGGATAACTTTGCACAGGTATGTACGAATTTTATCCGTATGTACAAAAATTAATCTTTCGTAAATTATTATTTTAAATGCCGAACGTTAGTGAGCCCTACTGTTCAGTTCAAAAGGATTTCTGCTTCCACTTTTTAAAAATATCATTTTTTTTTCAAGATCAATCCGTTCCAAATTAACTGATTAATTCCGGGTCACCGTTATAGACAGGACAATGCAAATAAAAATAAACACATAAAACGTAACTTGATCTGTTTATTGACTTGAGTTTTAATCCATTTTATTATTTATTTAATCAGGTTATACAATGTCCTAGACATCTTCCTGCACCCATTTCAGGAGTTTATCATTTTTCTCTATAATTCTCGATTTGTCCATGCTTCGTCTTCTATTCTCCTTTCCTTTAGTGTTTGATTGATGCCTTGTGTCCATGTCAATTTGGGCCTGCCCCTCTTTCTTCGTCCTTTCGAAGTCCACTCATATATCTTCTTCGGTAGTCTATCGTCTGTCATTGTTTTCATGTGCCCATACCATCTTAGTTGTGCTGTTTTTACAGTATCTACCAGCGATCCTTGTACCTTCATTTTTCCTCTAATGATATTGTTCCTAATCTTGTCCCTCCTGGAGATTCTTGCAGACCGTCACAAAAAGTCCATTTCTGTGGAGTGTAGTTTAGCTATTGTATTTGATTTCAAATGCCAAGTTTCTGCTCCATAGATAACTGTGCTCTTAATGATTGTATTGTATATGTTTGTTTTTGTTTCTCTGGTAATGTCTTTATCCCACAAGACACAGTTTAATTTTGAAATTGCTGATCTTCCTTTGTTGATTCGTCCATTTATATCGTCTTCTTGGTTTCCATTCTTTGTAATTTTTATTCCTAAATATCTATATTCGTTGCAATGTCTGATTGTACCACTCCCGTATGATAAGATGAGGTCCTTTGAGTCTGTTCCTAGTGCCATATACGAGGTCCATTTTATGTTAGAGTAAATTTAGAAGGTAAAACATAAAAACCTGGTCGGCTGCCTCCCCTAGTCTCGTCGGGCCTGGATAGGACAATAGACTTTAAAATATTGTTGTATATAGGACTTATGGGCAAACCCAGTTTGACGTAGTCTCCGAATGCTAGGCTGAGAAGTTTGCTCTATTCTATTATTCGCTAGTGTGATAAGCCAGGCGTGCCATCTGTTCCGTATAATAAACAGGAACAGAATTGACTGTTTGTGCAGCATTACAGATAGCTAAATCCCTGCCTCTTAATAAATGAAAGACATTAGGAAAGGTCGCTCCCCTGCTTTAAAACAAGTCACCCGATACAATTGTGTGCCATCAAAGGCTGCAGTGTCCCACCCTCGCAACAGCCCAGCGCTACTCCGCGCCATCTGGCGAACCACCATAATCGATAATTCTGGAGGGAAAGCAGTGTTCCATGTTCGCGACAGATATGCCATGTGGATGGAACCTTCACACTGATGAAATCTACTCCTCGCTCAACGAATGATTCTAACAGAGGCGCCAACTTATATGGACCCGTGGAGCTGAAGCCCACCCAATAATCTGCCATACGCCTATTTTGTTAAATTATTTATTACCATGGGCGTCCGCAGAAATTTTGTCAAGGGGGGGGGGCAATGAACGAATTACTGCCACCACCACAATCATCATGCTATTACAATAACTTTATTATTATTATTATTATTACTATTTGTATTATTGTTGCTTTATTAAGTGCCAGTATGGTACTTTATGAGATTGTGTGGGGGACGAAAAATGTCTGTCCGTCTGTCTGTCTGTCTGTCTGTCCGTCCGTCCGTGTGTCTGTACGCGCTCTAACTCAAATACGCTTTTTCGGATTTTCATGAAACTTGGAAAACACATTTATAATGTCAATGGGAAGAACCCTATTGATATTGAACCAAATCGGTTCAGCGGTACCGGAGTAATGCCCAATTTAGTGCCTATTTTAATAGATTATGGCGCCTTTCTAATAGAAAGGCGCCATAAATCAAACACGCTGTATCGGATTTCCATTAAACTTGGTATACGCATTTATGACGTCCATGAAAAGTACTCTGTTAAATTTGAACCTAATCTGTTGACCGGTACCGGAGTAAAACCCAATTTAGTGTCTATTTTAAAGACGCGGTAACTCAAATACGCTTTACAGGATTTTTATGAAATTTCTTATACACATTTATAGTGTTCATGGGAAGACGTCTATTGATATTGGATGAAATCGGTTCACCTGTTTCGGAGTAATGCTCAATTTGGTGCCTATTTTATGATAATATACGTATTCGAAAGAATTTATATAAAAAAAAGAGAATCAGTTATCATGATAACATAGTCAATTGTTTTACTGTTATATTATACGGCTTTGGAAATTAAAATAGAGATAGCTATGACCAAAAGCACTAATGTTTTACATGCGCTTATCCAACTAGACCGTTAAACTGACCCAGTTGACCGAGATGGTAACGTTTTGGCCTCACATTATGGAGTTCCATGGTTCAAATCCCGAAACGAGCCAATTTCACTTTCTTTTTCGTATTTTTATGTGAGTGTGCGATTGTCAAGATATCACAAATCTGTACAGTTCAGCTGATGCTGGAAGATTTTAATCTGATTAAAAAAAACTAGACCTTTGTTCTTCCGTAAGCACTGCTTTTAGGAATAAATCTGGAGATTAACTTGGAAATGAATTAAAAAAAACATATTCTGCATATCATAATTGCAGTCATAACTGATTAAACAAAAACATACTGGCACTTTTTTACATCAGTTTACCTGATTTTATTATTACTATTATTGTTATTACTATTTGTATTATTATTGCTTTTATTATTATTATTCACATTATTGCTATTATTATTATATTATTAATAATTAATATTATTATATAATTCATTAAGGTAGCTGTAGATATACTATGGCCATGGATACAAAGAAAACATCCGATGTATACACTCACATGACTTTTCATACACCTTACAATTTGAAAGGTACTATTCATATAAAAAATTATATGCGACATTTTCTTGCCTTATCTTCATTATAATAAAATGCTTGGGTATAAATGGTTTCAAGTTTAGAGGAAGTAATATTCCTACATAGGCTACTCATATCTAGTCAGCTGTTACAGCCTTTTTTCATCCAATCAAGGCGAACATACAACAGTATTTGGAGACTTAAACCTCACTTCACATTAGTTGCTTATAGTCATTTAATTTAAAGGTTTATGTGTAAACAATTTCCAGGGACGGGCAGCGGCCCTACCCCCCCTTTCGGACGGCCATGTTTATTACCATTACTAAAATATGTTTCCTTGTTAAATCATTGGAAAGCTGAAACCAGACTATTGTTGACATACATAATATATACTATCTCCTCTTGATCCAATTCACTCACGATTATCTGAAGTCGTTTATCAGTTCATTAAATTTTTACGTCTTATGTCCGGTTTCTATAAACTCGCGAAATACCTATGGGTAAATTATCCAATGGACAGAATTTACACAAGAATAACACCATACAAACACAAATAATTTAAAGGTAACGATCACGTACACTTGTGGTGAGTTTCTAGATAAATGACCTCTGGGTAAATATGAAAATGACAGAAAAAATGTTCCTACAAACTCGGGCTAGATCGTCGGGTTAATTTATCCTTTCATGGATGGCTGGATAAAATTTAACCTCTTGTAAGATCAATAATAATTTAAACAATGAGAATCAAAGCCTTCTGAATGAAATTAACTGTACAACTCCAAGGCCTTCCTCACTATATCATTGTGGGTGATTAGGAAATAATTTGCCCATGGATGATTTACCCATAGGTATTTCACGAATTTATAGAAACCGGGCATAAATCTGTTAATACATTTTCCACAGCCACCGCCATATTTTTATGCTTTTTATCTATTCATTAAAAAACTTAATCACATTGCTGTTCAAAATATAAATAAGGAGAGTGCGGAAAAGTTAAATAAGCTTGTAGAATTTAGATCATGCTTGTAGTGAATAAAAACCACAGGAAGGATATTAATTTAATGGGAAAAGCAAGGAATTGTGATACAAGACAAGAGTGTGGAGTGCAAGACAATTATTACAAAGTTTGTCATCAGAAACAATGAAATGATTTCATGTAGGCATACAATATTATATTTATACCATAGTCATATCGATATTATATAAGTCTACTAGCAGGTGCTCGTGGCTTCGGCCGCGATAATTAATTCAAAAATAAAATCAGGTATTTAAAATATATTTAGACAGATTCAAAATTGACCCCAGTGATTGTCAGTGTAGATGCGACGAAGAAAAAGAAACAATACACCATCTGCTATTCGAGTGTAGTATATATGAAAGAGCACGATTGACGTTAATACTTCATTTAGATTCTTGCAGTAAACGCTTCATATTTAACAAGAAGTGCTGTTCTTATGAATTTCAAAAGTACGTTCAATATATTCATAAATCATTGTAAATAATGGTATTATAGTTTAAATCAGTTTCTAATCTTAGTATCAATTTAATAGTTTATATTAGGGTAGTAAATATTAGTAGTTTGTCAACTTGCACTCAACGTAAGCCTTTCTGCTGGAAATAATATTGTTCTGTAGGCTATATACTCTGTACTCTACTATAGCCCTTAAGTTTTATAGTTTTATATTAGCTGGATGACAGATAAGCCTAGTAATTAATTTCAAGTTTACACTCATTGTATCTCTTATTGCTAGAAAGTAAGATTTGTTTTGTATGTTATACTACATTATGTATTAACTATAGCCCTACCATGCTATGTAGCAAAATAGGGTTAAAATAAAGGGAGATTCATAATAAACTGATAAAACAGAGTGCCCGAATGCTTTTTTTTCAATGAATGATAATTGCAATTATGATAAGACCCATGGAGAAAAGAAGTTATTTTTGTAATAGATCTCAGAGCTAAACTTCAAAAACAAAATGGGCTGGCAATAATATTAATGATGCAATAGGCCTACGATTCGCTGAAATGTTTGCTTTAAGTTTAAAGCAGCCTTATAGGTTATGAATGAATAAAAAGTCAATCTGAAATCTATCTGTACATCGTTATGAAGAAATGAATCAATCAAGGCTGGCTAACAATTCAATAAAATCAGGTAAACTCATGTAACAAAGTACCAGAATACTTTTTTTAATCAGTGAAAATGCACTTATGATAGCCCCATGCAGAAAATAAGTTATTACTTCCTCTGCCCGTACCATAGGTACTATAGGTAGAGGAAGTATTGTTTTCGACCCTAAAATTCGAAGTTGAGTTTTTAGCATATATACACGTTTCAAGGCCCCCTGAATCCAAAAATACTATTTTTGGAAACATGTCTGTGTGTGTGTCTGTGTGTGTGTCTGTCTGTCTGGAAGTTTGTGAACAGGCTAGCTCCGAAACGGTGAATCGTATGAAAACAAAATTTCGTATTTGGGTCAGGTACCTTCTGAAGATGTGATTCGAAGATTGGCGACAAATTTCTCTTATTTTTAAGGGGACTTTACATGAAGAAATTTTCGTTTTTCGCGATTTTCTCGAAAACGGCTCTAACGATTTTCTTTAAAATTTGCACATGTGTTCCTTTTACTGAGGGCTAAAACTTTTATTTGAAACTTTTTTTCGAAAAAATTATCTGAGGGTAGTTACACGCCACCCACTGTTCCCCCACTGTTTGTAGAAAGTTTATCTTTCGTGATGAACAACTGAATTACGCTGTTCCACGGCCTCTTATTCTATATAAGAATGTGAAGTGAGAAAGATGTATTGTTGGCCCGGTATAGAGTAAAGAAGTATCTGAGGGAAATATTCGATAATTTCGGAAATTATTCTTTACGGCGGAAAGTTCAATAAACGTCTGCAGTCACTTGTTCTTTTTTTAAAGTTTGTTATATAGGCTAGCCTGCGCTTTTAGTCGCATCATTGAAAGAAGAGGTATTTATAGGATAATAATAGGGTAAAATTGTGTCTTGATATGTGAATACTGCTAACTTTTTTTTGGACAGAGGAAGTTATGTGACTTTCACATCAGATTTTTTTTGTAATAGATCTCAGAGTTGAACTCCAGCCAGATCGATTCATTAAGCAGGGCTTACGGAAGAACTGACGTGAGGTCTAAAGTTTTTATTCTTAACCTTAATTCAGATTGGTATACACAGATATAATAAATTCTTTAAATTTGTCAACATTTTACAAAATGCACTTACAATAATATTAATTATGTAATATTAATTATGATATTAAATATTAATTATGTAGGAGCAAATAAGAAAAATACTCACATTAAAACATAATGTAGATATCGGTAGCCATTCATATCGCTAGAAACACAATATTATATCAATATTCAATGGCTAGTTGTGTTTTAAATGTTTTATTTACACTGACATCGTCATGAAGAAATGAATCAATCATAAACAGGCTAATAATAAAAATATCAATAACGATTGGCTATTTGTTACGTTATGTTTACTGTGGGCCATGCAATAATATTATAAATTTAGCTCTAATATCCATTACAAAATTAATACTTATATTAAATTGGAAATAAAATAATAAATTCTTTAATAAGTAATTTCGCCTATTATTTATATTTACAGAATTGATTACATTAGGACATTAGTTACGGGAGCTTGGCCGCTGATTGGTTGCCCGCTAGCCAATCAAAATGCTTCGAATTGTCGGAGAACGAAGATTATATTATAATAGATGTGACTGTTAATTTCTCTTTATTTCGGTACCGGTCAACCGATTTGGTCCACATTCAACAGGCTTCTTCCCATGGACGTCGTTTCAAGTTTCATGAAAATCCGATAAAGCGTATGTGAGTTATCGCGCTTTTCTGATATATTAACATAAAAATAGGCGTTACTCCGGTACCGGTCAACCGATTAGGTCCAATATCAATGGGCTTCTTCCCACGGACGTTATAAATGCCTATACCAAGCTTCATGAAAATCCGACAAAGCGTAGGCTATTTGAGACATACAGACATGCGGGCACCTAGGTTCATTACCTCGGTTACAGCCTGCCATATTCAACCCTATTCTGTGCTAATTCCATCCAACCATCCCTCGCAAGTTCTACTTCCCTTAAATCTATTCTACTATTATCCTCCCACCAACGTAAGGTCTTCCAAGTGGTATTTTCCCTTCGGGTCTCAATTCAAAATAGTTTTGAGATATGTTTTTCCACCCCCATGTCCAGTAAATTTCATGCTCTGTGATTTAATTACCTTTACTACCTAGGTATATTCTGTGAAGAGTACAAGTTATAAAGATCGCCATTATGCAGTTTTCTTCAGTCCTCGTTTTCATCTCTCTTAGGTCTGAATATTTTCCTAAACACACTGTTTTCGAACACTCGGAGAATATGTTCTTCCCGAAGTTCTAGTCCATTTTCTTCTATTATTATTTACAGTTCTCTCTTAATTTTAATTTGAGTCTTACATTTAATTGTATTATTTACGGTTCTTTTGTTCTAGTTCTAGCGATGAGTATGTGAATTTGTAAATTTCCGTCTTTATTTCAAGTAGTTTTCCAAACTAAATATAATTTTTCTTAATAATTACTTACCATATTACTGACTGTTAATGGTATTTATTTATAATTAATACTAAACGGCACTCACACAAGGGAAAGCTTATATGGGTGTTAACATTAAATTGTGTATTTTGTGTATCGTATATTCAAATAAAGTACCGTAATTAGAATGCAATACACGGTTCATCCGCAGTGGGTTATTTAAACAGGCGAGGGATTCCTGATGAACAGATATACAATGACGAATCGAAGAAATGTATAAGTTACCTCTAGGCATATGAAACATTTTTCCAGTCTTATCTTGATTTAGAAGTTTATAATCAATATTCCTCCTTAGTATTACGTATTTCGAAAATGTAACAACAAGAGAAGAAGAAAACTATTAAAGTATTTTAGTGTTGCTTTAGCAATAGTATAATGTCTGGTTCATTTACTCTTTATTTCGGAGAATTTTGTTCGCGAGTGAATATGTATTATTTTTCTGTAGATAATTTATTGTTTAAGCAAAGAAAGTACTAGGATTACCAAACATAATGGAATAATTACCACCACATAGCATAATACTTAAATGTCTGAACCCGTATTAATATCCCCGAATTAACATAATTCCAATGACTGTGTTGTGAAACATTTTGAACTTGATGAATTCGTTAATTTTTTCTTGCGGTCTCTATTCTGTACTTAATGTATCTTATATTTCACTAACTTAAAAGGCCCGGCTTCGATCGGGTTTTGTGTTTTGTAATTCGAAATTAACTTATGAATGACTTTCGTTTTTCAAACTCTATGTCCTTATATATGTATTTAGAATTTCCCTCAGAAAACGCTTGATATGTAGCTTTTTGTGGGTCGTAGAGAATGTAGAATATTGCACCTCATTGATTCTACACACAAATCCTGGTAGGGCTTGAAATAAGAAACAGATATTCCGGTAACATAAAATTGTTTTGTCTTTACAAATATTTATTTTTCACTCTCATGTTACCATACAACCGTTTCGGGGCTGAAATCATAAAGAAATTCAGTATCAATTTCATACTTTCATCACCCAAAACCTGGGACGTAATAATATACTGCGCGCATAGGACTAAAAATGTTCCATCCTATTTTGTCTCCATTTACATGCTTAGGGCCTATGATAAACATCCATATTTCTCAACTAAAAATACAATAGCCTACAGCTATGAATAACATATCAGTGTAGCCTATATAATTTTTTACAGACTTCTGATATGGCATACTCGTTGGCGCACTCAGGCTGAGACAATGAAAATGCTGTCCTTGCAATACGAACTCTTATTGTAGCCTACATCAAAATATGAAGTGACAAAATGGTATTCTCTATGCCCAGGGCAGAGAAAATTAAGAGATTGCATCACATTGTGCATTATTTTCGTGGATTTCATTTTTCATTATTTATTTACATCAATGAATTTTATCGATAGCTCCTTTCATTTGATTTTTGTCATTTAATTTTGCAAACTCCTTTCTTAGTGTGCACTTACAATATTAAACGAAGGTACTGTCAAAATTCCAAGTCTCTACCTATTATAATTCAGGATCTACGTTGATTCCCTGTCAGTCAGTGTCAGGACAAAACCGCTTTTAAACTTATATATATATATATATGTTACCGGCAATATGTGAAATCCCAGTATTCTATAGAATGCCTAGGTAATGTATAGAATGCCTGATGGTTTCAGGCAAACTATGAAAAATAAGTTTTTTGTGAAAATGTTACATACTTTTCCTAGGCATTCTATACAATTCCTAGGCATTATACAGAATGACCAGTACCGTTTAGGCAAAGTGTTAAAAGGGAACAAGATGAAAAGCCTTTATTACGAGACGAATTTGAAACTGAAAGAACAAAACTACGAAATAAAACACAGGATATTCTTACCGGAAAACAATGAAAGCAGAACTGAAATTGAAGTACTTGTTACAGTAAGTACTCACCTACCAATGATATTTCAACCTAATTTTCTTAGCAGCCTATCTTATTCATTCAAAGAAGTCCTACTACATAATCACAGTTGTAATTTTTCATTACACCATATTTCAATAGGCTATAGAATGTTGATTTCAGAAAATGTGTTTCTTTTTTTACGAAAACGTATTTTATCAGAATATAATGACACCCTAACGAATCTCGCATAGCAAATTTAGCAGACTATTTAATTCTCCTATTTCAAAAAGACTAAATACATTTTTAAGATATGAGTTATTCTACACTAAATATTTGTGACATAAAGTAGAATTTTTCGTACAAAGTGATTTTGTTAATAACTTCAGTTCAGGGTATTTGGTTGTTTGCATTTTTTTAAACTGTTATACAAATTTACCCTCAATTCTACTCCATCGACATATTAGTTCCTCTATATGCTTTTAGTCTGTTTTGTTCTTCCGATCTGAGTTCAATCAATTATCAATTATCATCATTGTCTTTATTATTAAACAGTGGTAGCGGTGAAAAATTGCGGGATTAGGCGTAGCCTATTATATACTGTGCCGGCAGACAATCCGGCGAAGTATACAATGCGTAGGCAATGTATAAAATATCAATAATTTCATACTTAGACGTTCGATTTTGGGCATTCTATACATACATTGCCGGTAACATACAGGGTGTTAATGAATAACACCGAAATATTTTACCTGTGTATAGAGGGGACATAGACAAGCAACTTTTATTAGGAGGTATTTGCTCTATGGATTCAATTCTTCATGTTATAACATAAAATCTCCCAAGGATATGCAAGCCACTGACTTCTAATACTTGAAATGATGGGAAACAAAGGAACAGTGATATTGTGTAGTGGTCGGGAAAATGGTATAAATTAACGATCGATATCTTACAACTCTGAGGGAAGAAAAGACAAACGAAACATTTTTGTTAGGTCTGGAATTAGGAATAAAAACATAATGCAGTGGCGGGCAATCATGTGATTATTATCAGTAAATTTTGCAGATTATGAAAATTCTAAATTATGGTATAGCTGTTGATGAATTATTAAGAATCAGGTTTTTATCGATCACTAGGAAGGCATGAAGTCAATTTAATGAATATTTTAACCCTATTTCGCTCAATTATTGAGTTATGAGCACCAAATGTTAAGGACTTTAATGCCCTGTAGCATACACATTTTACGTCATAGAGCAAAAATGTCCTAATAAAAGTTGCTTGTCTATGTCCCCTCTATACACAGGTAAAATTTTTCGGTGTTATTCATTAACATCCTGTATATGTCATGAACCAAGGAACGGGAGTATGAAAATGTTTAAATCTTTGAGCCGACCCAATGTTTTTCAAAAGTTGGCGCCACTGGATTCTAATGTGGGAAACATTACAGAACTAACAATCCCAGAACATAAGATTGTTCAATAGAAACCATTGCATTACCGGTAATCTATACAAATAATATTAAAAGGGTTCTAATACTTCGACCCTTTTAAAGAAATTAAATAATTTATCCTTTACTGAATAAATTAACTACCTGTTGAATTCTCAGCATACATGTCTGTAATATTCATCCTTCATGTCTCCAATCACGCGGAAATGGCTATATGTAAATGGCGAGATTTCATTTAGTTTTAGGTTTTAGTTTATAATTCATTGCTATGGTATTAAATTATGGCTCTTTATTATTTTATTAAGTGTATGGTACTTTATGAGATTGTGTGGGGGAAGGGAAATGTCTGTCCGTCCGCCGTCCGTCCGTCTGTAAGCGCGATAACTCAAATACGATTTATCGGATATCAATGAAACTTGGTATACGTATTTATAACGTCCATGGCAAGAAGCCTATTCAATTTTGACCAAATCGGTTGACCGGTATCAGAGTAACAATTAATTACAGGTCATTTTTTTTTAATCATGTCTATACTACAATTCCCCATTTCTAATCATTGAGGGCTTTGACTGCAAAGCAGTGAGATGTTTGTTTACTTCGTTGATCAAGTTGAAATTGAGTACTACATGAATACTGTTATATACAAAAGGTAAAGATCCCGCACGAATTCTGTGCCGATTGCCTAAATCATTGAATTATGTTTTCATGGGGACTGTAGCGTCGATTGGCCTGCTACCTATCTCTCTCGCACAACAATACCTTCCTTTTTATTTTTAAAGGCCAAGCTACCTCTCTCTCTCGCACAATAGCATGTCTCTCTAGAGAGTAACTGTCTCATCAGCACAGATATCGTGCGAGATCTTTATATTACTGTGAAATAATTAGCGGAGTTCTTTGCCACTGAATTTCGTGAAATGTTGACATATTTTAAGAATTTCAAGTTTGCAATAGGTTACTTTATCTTTGACAAATAACACTATTCCTTCACATAGGCCTATGGTTATCAAAGTAGACCGTTAAACCGAGAGAGATTGCCGAAATTGTAACGTCGTGGACTCGTATTCTGGAGGTACCTGGTTTAAATCCCGGAGCCGGCCAATTTGGCATGTGGGTGTGCGATTGTTAAGATATCACAAATCTGTAGTTCTTGTTAATGCTGGACGATTTTAATCCGATTAAAAAATATTTTCTGCATACCATAATTGCAATTATGATTGATTCAACAAAAGCATTCTGGCACTTTGTTTCATCAGATTAGGCTACCTGATTTTATTTACTTAAAAATAAGATAAGATAATTGTTTGTAGAAGAAAAACAGCTCTTATGGTATGGACATACAAAAAGGATGTCAGAGGAGAGATTACCACGGCGGATTATGGAATGGGAATCACTAGGAAGGAAGAAAAGAGCGAGACCGCCGACCACATGGATACAAGGAACTCAGGCATCAATTAGAAGAAGAAATATTGAAGAGAATTTATGGACAGATAGACATAAATGGAGAAAGAAATTTAAATTATAGCCTACGTGTAATCTTGGGTTACCGGAAAATGTACATTGAACTACATTGTAAAATTGGATAATAATAAAAAAAGTAATAATTTAACAATAATGAACATTACAGGTAGAAAACCCAATTACAATGTTCATGACAAAAGTACAATTCTGTGGCTTGGTTCCAAAAGGGCCAATGTCGAAAAACTTGCTTTTGAGATAACTGACTTTGAAGCCTTTATAGAAATAGCATTTTTTGCTGAGAACTTCCGACATTGGCCTCTAAAGTTTCTGTATTATGTCTATTAACAGCATCAGACATTGGCATTTTTAGTATATGAAAGATAAAGACTAGCCGAGCTCAATAATGCATAGATCTCATTTTTGCAAGAAAATTACATTGGCCCTTTTAGAAACAAGCCACAGAATTAATTTATACAATATAATTAAAGCAAAAGATAAGAATACACAAAATATATATTTGTTTAAATTGAACTAAGTGTGTTTCACGTACGAGTTGGCCAATCAAGCGGGTTTCTGCGTAGCGGCGGCCACAGCTCTAATTCCCAAACGATCGGTGACACATTGACGTAAACAAAGCCGCTAACTTTGAGATACCAGATAGAGTGCAACAAACCCCATTACATGATCATAAAATCGGGGTCTGGTGCACCGTAAATGAATGCAGGATAATAGGCCCATTACTTCTTGCAGATAATGTTAAAATGACATTCAATAGATGTAAAAAGACTATATCATATGCCTTTAATATAAATAATGTTAAACTTGATGAAGTAATGGAAACTAGAGATTTAGGGATAACATTTACCAAGGATCTCAGGTTTAACAGCCACATTGAAACAATAGTTTTAAAAGCGTTAAGAAATCTAGGTTTTATTATAAGGAATTCATGCACATTTAGCGAAAATACATTAATCAGACTTTATAATTCATTGGTCAGACAAAACCTCGAATATGGTACAGTCATATGGAATCCAATGACTATTAAACTTTCTGATTCAATAGAAAAAATAGAATCGAAGTTTTACAAATTTTTGATATTCAGAAGTACTGGCCATTATCCAACATATTTGAATTACCAAACGCTTTTAGAACTATATGATATTAAAAGTTTAAAATTTAGAAGAAATAGTCAAGGTTTAATATTTCTTCACAAATGATTGCATTAAAAAATTGATGATAATAATATTGTTAAGAACATTTATTTTTACGTGCCATGTAAACTAAGTAGACACACTAAGTAGAAGCTATTTTTTACCCCCAGGGTAAATACTGATATTCATAAAAATTCACCTTTAAATAAAGTAACCACTTTGTATAATAAAATTCACTTTTTAAATTTTGATATACTTAGCATGTCCGAAAATGAATTAAAAAAAGCATTATTTGAAGTTGATTTAATACTGAATTAAAATCACTAAACGTAGTTACAATCAATTGTAGTTAGTGTATTGGTTTAATGTATCATGCCAAACATTCTCCTCACTCTTTCTTTCTTTCTTTCTTTCTTATCTTAATTCTCAAAGGCATTATGTACTGTGATTATAACATGGCAACTGCTGGAACCCAGAAGTAGCTAGGAATTTCTTTTTCTGCTTGTAATGTTTTTTTTTGTACTTTTTACTTTTATCTTTTGTGTATTCTTATCTTTTGTATCTTATGTTTTAATTATTTTGTATGTATGCATTGTATTTTTTTCATGGACATTGTAATTGGGTTTTATACCTGTAATGGTCGTTATTATTAAATAAATAAATAAATAAAGTGACAGTAAATGCAGAGCGTTACATACTTAAGAACTGACCGATATTGCATGCTGGAATGCATAATTCTAGCAAGACTCTGCCACTGCGCCTACAGCTGACGAGTCATTAAAGTTCATTCAAGAAATTTTTGAAGATAGAGTAATTAGCAGGGGTTTATGTCCCGCACGGTCCACGGATTTAACAGTACGTGACTATTATTTATGAGAGAACTTGAAAAATAAAGTGTATATGTTACCGGCAATGTGTGAAATCCCGGTATTCTATAGAATGCCTAGGTAATGTATAGAATGCTTGATGGTTTTAGGCAATCTATGAAATATAAGTTTTTTGTGAAAATGTTACATACTTTTCCTAGGCATTCTATACAATTCCTAGGCATTATACAGAATGACCAGTACCGTTTAGGCAAAGTGTTAAAAGGGAACAAGATGAAAACCCATAATTAATTAATACGCATTTGAAACTGAACGAACAAAACTACGAAATAAAACACAGGATATTCTTACCGGAAAACAATGAAAGCAGAACTGAGATTGAAGTACTTGTTACAGTAAGTACTCACCTACCAATGATATTGTAACCTAATTTTTTCAGCAGCCTGTCTTATTCATACAAATAAGTCCTACTACATAATCACAGTTGTAATTTTTCACTACACCATATTTCAATATAGAATGTTGATTTCAGAAAACGTGTTTCTTTTTTACGAAAACGTATTTTTTCAGAATATAATGATAACGAATCTCGCATAGCAAATTTAGCAGACTATTTAATTTTCTTATTTAAAAAAATCTCAATACATTTTAATGATATGAGTTATTCTACACTAAATATTTGTGACATATAGTAGAAATTATTTCGTACAAAGTGATTTTTTTAATAATTTCAGTTCGGGGTATTTGGTTGTTTGCTTTTTTTTTTTAACTGTTATACAAATTTACCTTCAATTCTATTCCATCGACATGTTTGTTCCACTTTATGCTTTTTGTCTATTTTGTTCTTCCGATTGAGTTCAATCAATTTTCAATTAGCATCAGTGTCTTTATTATTAAACAGTGGAAGCGGGGGGAAATTGCGGGATAAGGAGTATTATATACTTTGCCTGCAGACAATCCGGCAAAGTACACAATGCCTAGGCAATGTAGGCCTATAAAATATCAATCATTTCATACTTTGACGTTCGATTTTATACTTTGACGTTCGATTTTAGGCATTCTATACATTACCTAGGCATTCAATAGAATGCCGGATTTCACACATTGCCGGTAACATATATATCAAACCACACATACATTAGAAGAACTTAAGACAATAACACAAGAGAAATTAACGCTATATCGGAAGCTGAACTTATGCGAGTGAAAGAAAATTTCCTTAAAAGGTGCCAGTGTTGTGTAGATGCAAGAGGAGGATATTTCCAACATCTGTGATGAGGTGGTTATGTTTAATTGTAATTTAAGTGTAATTGTGAGAACCTGAATCCTAATTACACCGATAGCGGCTTTATTTGTATAGACATTTCACTCGATCGCTCGGGAGTTAGAGCTGTGGACATAGAGAAAACAATACGATGTATGGTAATATGTATATTATTATATCGCAGGTTTTGGGGGAGAGAAGTAAGCTTATGAAAGTGATTTTGCATTTCTGTTTAGTTTCATCCCCAAAATGGTCGTATGGTAATATGAGAGCGAAAAATAAATATTCCGCAAAGACAATACAATTTTATGTTACCCGGATTTCTGTTTATTCTTATTTGAACCCCTACCAGGGGTTGCCATGTAGCCTACTATACAAGCGATGGGATGAAAAATTCTACATTCTCTATGAGCCATAAAAAGCGTTTTCTAAGGGAATAGTTTGCATGTGATAAGTCGTTCTTCCTATTTCAAATTATAAATACCTATATAAGGACCTAGAATTTAAAAATCGGAAGTCTTTCATAAGTTAATTTCCAATTAGGCCTACAAAATAAGAAAAACCCGGGCGACGCAGGGCCTTTTAAGCTAGTCATTTAATATAATCCTTCTATGTGTTACGTAAATATGTGAAATGGTTCTGCAATGTATGGGCTATTATTTTTTATTATTGGCAGTGTGTATTTTTTTCAGTGTATTCAAATTAATAATATTCTTCTCTCTCTCCTTTACAGGTAAGTTTGCATTCATTTTGAAACACTAGTCACGCAGTAAGTAACCTACATCTGTATAATGTAACCATCGTATCCAATAACCGTTAGGAACACTCGCCATCTTGTGCACCGCTAACTTGCAAGTTCAAAAACCTCAAATTGAATACAGATTCTCTCGTTTACAAACTATCTCAATTATTTCTCACTAGCTCTTACCTACATCCAATACTAGATACCAACTTAAGGGTAACAATGTAACGATTAAAATAGGCTTCCCTCTTTAACTTAGTAAAAATAACCTATTTCGTTTAGCCTATTCCTTTTCTCAGCGCTGTTAAAGCGCTGGCAGCATTTTTATTCCAAAGCTAAGTAATGACGTCATCGGTGCCACCAGTTTTCACAGCGCTTTGGCATCGGTTCCACCGGCCTGTGGATATGGTGCGAGAATCCACCAATGAATCTGATTGGCTCACGTAAAACTGCGGGGGAATTAGCAGACGATGGGCTTCACTCAATCCTGCCCGGTGCCCATGCTGTTACTTGACTTGATGACATATATATATAAAATAAAATTATTATTATTATTATTATTGTATGTATGTATAGGAATAATAAAACTCCAAAATGTTTAGGAAGAAAGGTAACGAGTATAGGCATAAAAACAATATTAGAAGAAGTAGGCTATGTATATTCTCTTCAGATTATAAGAACTCGCTGTCTATAACTGGATGGTATGTTTAAAATGATTGACCAGCAATTATATTATCCTACCTGATTTAATTTGATATGGTATTCGCTATTTAAGAAAACCTAGCTGCAAAAATGTGTTATATTAAAAATTGTGACACTTGTCAGTTGTGTTAGGGTTTTATATGGAGACATTCTTCCGAAAGTTTTAGGTTAGACGTGACTAGTACGGCAAAGGGGGATACTTTCAGTTATTACTAGATGGGAAGACTTTTAGCTATGTCAATAATAATGTAAATTCTATTTGTTTGAAACCATAATACACCAATGCTTCCTGTAAGAAAATATTAGAATCACTAGTAATTTAGTCGCCATTGATGGCACCATAAATCCAGCAGTTTTGTTCCAATTCCGCTGCAGCGTGACGTCATCAATTGCCACCGGTCCGGTGTAAAAGCGCTGAGAATCGGAATACGCTGGTTGTTTATATAATCTTCAAACTGTCGCCTGTTTACCGTAGACTGCGATTTTACAAATAATTTATATCATAACCAAATTACTATTCATGATATTATTTCATTTTGCAAGGTTGTTTATTTAATAGCCTATATAATATACCTTGTTCACTAAAATATTTTTTTTATTTGGGAAAAAAATTTCAGAGTTTTATTATTACTTACTCCAGAAAAACATAGAAATTACATTTTTCAAGAGAGGTGACATTTACGAAGCGCGTCCAGAAAGTATCGTAAGTTTCCCTGGGACCGTTTACAGAAACAAAAGACAATTTCATGAAAATAATTATTGCAACAGATATAGCAAGTGTTCAGCTATTTTTAAACATAATCGCACCCGGAATTAAGACATTTGTCATAGGCTACCGTGTGACCAACTTTTAAATTCTTGCGTCGTAGAAGTCTGCCGCTTGGGATTTGAACCACTGTGTGACAATCATTTCCTCTTCTCTGTCTTACCCTGTCATTTCTTGAGGTGTAGGAAAAGATTCATAACACTGGGAGCGAGGTCCGGGCTGTAGGGTGGATGTTTAAACTCTTCCCAGTCGAACTTCTGCGGGAGACTCACCGGGAGGTGTTGAAGTCTCCACTCTACAGCCCGAATCTCGTTCCCAGTGATTTTCATATTTTCCTACACCTCAAGAAATGACAGAGAATGAAAAAGTCAGAGATGGTTATCACACAGTGGTTCAAATCTCAGGCGGCAGATTTCTACGGCACAAGCATTAAAAAGTTGGTCGCATGGTATGGCAAATGTCTCAATTCCGGTGGCGATTATGCTGAAAAATAGCTGAACACTTGCTATATCTGTTGCAATAAATATTTTCATGAAATTGTGTTTTGTTTCTGTAAACGGTCCCAGGGATCGTACTTTCTGGACGCGCCTCGTACTTAAAAGACTTGTATATGAACCATTTTGTGGTTTATTTATTGCTGGGATACGAGGTATATGTACAAGGATATATCATAGAACATTTGGAATTGAATGGGCTAGTTCCATAAGGGCGTAAGGCACAAGAGCATAGTTTTGAGAAATCTTGATGTTTTTAAACAATGTTACCACTCACAAGCACAGGTCTTTTCTTATGACTGAGCAGAGGTATAAGGCACAAGTATAAATTGTTCACTGAGTATTTAAGAGATATGAGGAGAAGGAATAACTGTTAAAAGCTCAAAATTCAAGATGTGCCTTACGCCCTTGTGGAACTAGCCCCTTCAATTTATCATGCCCGCTGGTGTATTCAGAGTTTTCTGCTTTCTTATTCGGAAATGTTTACAATAAAGACAGAAACTCTATCCTCTGGATAACACTGGGAGCTAGGTCCGGGCTGTAGGGTGGATGTTTAAACTCTTCCCAGCCTAACTTTTGCGGGAGACTTCCTGGGTGGTGTTTAAAAATCCACTTTACAGCCCGAAACACGTTCCCAGTGATTTTCATATTTTCCTAAACCTCAAGAAATTACTATACATAAGTGTTTAAGGAAGTTACTGAATATCAAATAAATAAAATAAAACATATTTACAGAACCCTAGTAGAAACTAAAATATTAGAAACAGCAGAGATTTGGAGAGGTGAAGATAAACATTGATAATCATGGATAAAATCAGGGGATGGTATTGCAAAAAAAAAAAAAAAAAAGAATAGGTGTACCTATAAATGCGAGTAATGTAGCGACCATGTTAGAGATCAGTGTTGTGAATTGCAAGGGTAACTTCCTGATATGCAAAATACAATTTGTAAAAAGTATCATGTACAGAAACGTGGGCTAGGAAAGGATTGTTTAACATTTTTACAAAATGCGAAATTTGAAAACAACCGGTGGAGTGAAGTAGAAAATTAAATAACCACTATAGGTTTAACATGAACATGACAAAAAATGGAATATCTCGATATAAAGATATTATGAAAAATAATAAGAAACAGATGCAGCGACGTATCTAACCAAGAAATGTTAAGCGAAATAAGTAGATGGAAATCATTAGTATTTTATAGAAAAATAAAAACAAAGGGATAGAAATTTATGAATTCAATAATAATAAAATCAGGTAAACTTATGTAACAAAGTGTCAGATTGATTTTGTTTAATCAATGATAACTACAGTTATGATATGTAGAAAATAAGTTACCGGTAATTTTTAAATTGATTACAGAGTTAAGGTCTTACGGAAGAACAAAGGTCTAGTTTGTTAGGAATATGTGAAGGCGTATGTGTAGTGTTATTTGTCAAAGCTACATGGATTGCAACTTCCAAAGATGCCATGAGAAAAACAATATGTTGCCATGGGAACTGATTTGCATTTGATAAATTCTTTCTAATATATTGCCATAAAATAGGATTTAAAAAAAGATCATTACTTCGGTACCAGTCAACCGATTTGGTCCAATATCAATAGGTTTCTTCCTTCGGACGTTATAAATAATATGTATACCAAGTTTCATGAAAATCCGATAAAGCGTGTTTGACTTATGGCGCGTACAGACACACAGATAGACAGACAGACTTTTCCAGTCCCCACACGAAGTCATATAGTACCATTCTGGCACCAAATAAAGTAGAAAGGAAAAATTAATAGCATGGTGGATGATGTGTATATGGATGTTGATAAATACGAGAAATAATACTGAAAAAAGGAATGTGTCCGCTTTGCAATAGAACACTAAATGCAAAACACATCCTCCTTGAATGTGAAGCAAGTAAACACTGATGAAAAAGGTTTATTAAAAATTAATTATTAAATGTTAATAGTAACGTAGCATATTATAAAAAAAAGTTTTAATATAGTGAAGGTAACAAGTTTCTAAAAATTAAGTCAAATGTTATTTTTGGTGGAAAGAAATGTATAAAATAAATAGAGAATAAATATGTTAGCAACTTTAATTTTATTTGTGTTATAGTCGTTATGTTGATGTTTTAAAATGTTTGTTTTATTGTTTGGAATTGTAGCTGATTGTTTCTCACTCACGTACATTTTCTAATATAAAGGACACGGATAAGAATGAATGTAACCGAGGGCCTTTTAAAAAAATATTATGAGTGAGATTAAACCATACTATACCATATAACATATTAGCTAAATCATGCCTTCAACATCCACAAAATACACCAAACAATAGTGCATCTTTTAATATACAATTGTTTAATTCGGGCCTTCTTGCATGAACTTCTCTGGTTGAAACGCTTTTTAAACTTTTTTGCACTCCTTAGCTAGTAAGTGGTACTTACGAACGTTGATTACATGGATCGTAAGTTGACATTCCCACACAGTCTTGTTGCTAAGGGCGGTTGCGATGAGGTTAAATTACTTGCGCTACGTCATAATTCATTACGATACACTTCATAATACATGCCTTTATGAACAAGGCCCCCAGGACAAATATTCGGTTCCCATAACAACAAACACATGCGAATCACTTTCTGAAATAAACATCTCTCTTCAAGAATGTATACACATAATATTTTCAGGTAATATCACAATTAATATAATTAAATTGATATAAGTAACCGTCGTGCAAAAAATAGCAAGCAACACACGGGCCGTAAAGGCATTTACGGGTCTCGAAAACTTAAAAATCCTCGGCTGCGCCTCGGGTTTTCAATCTGTTTCCTCGACCCGTAAACGTGCCTTACGGCACTTGTATCGCAATATACTATTTTGCACGACGTAACTAATTAGTGGTATTTACGAATATTGTTGCCGTGGATCGTAACTTGACATTCCCGCACGCAATCTGGTTGCCATGAAAACAAAAGGAATCTCCGTGCGGTAAAAATTACAAAAAGCAAAAGTGCCGTAAGTAAAATCATCATAATACTAGCCTTTATGGAAGACCGGAACCAAGGCTCCCTAGTTTGTGGCGATTTTAACAGGACAAATATTCAGTCCCCATAACAACCAACACATGCGAATCACTTTCTGAAATAAACATCTATCGTCAATAATGTATATACATAATATTTTCAGCTAATATCTTAATTAATATAAATAAATTGATATAAATAATCATCGTGCAAAAAATAGCATGGAATACTCGTGCCGTAAGCGCATAACGGATCTCGGAAATTGGAAAAACGAGGCGCTTACGCAGAGTTTTTTCAAACTCTTTCCTCGATCCGTATGTACCGCTTACGGCACTTGTATCGCAATATACTGTTGAATCATGCTTTAAATATTCCTCCAATTTCAATATCAACCCTCTTGTTAGCTAGTATGCTATGTCCGCAATGCTAATTTACATACTGACCTACATTTATCCACAGTTTAATCTACCGTCCAGTTCTGAACCATCCAAATGAACTAATATATGATACCCCTTACCACGTAGCCTACCACTTAATCGTCACCTGCGTCGATAAAAAGGAATCCAGGCTAATCTTGTACTTAGCTAAGGACAATCGCTGCATTGCATCCTCTTCACATGTTCAACACAATATATTTAAGTGCAAAATTGTAATATACTATTTGTATAGTAAAATTTTCTTATATAAAAAAATCCAATGAACGCTTCGGAGTTATATTTGCGTCAGTGTGCTTCTAGAGCGTAGGCCTACTCTGTAGGGTCAGAGGCCCGGGGGTTTAGTACAGTCGCCTTAGCTGTAGACATTTTCATTATGATCTTTATGAATAAAAAATCCCTTTAGGCAAGCCTACAGGCTGAGGTAGATTTCGAAGTGCTTTTGCTTTAATTTATTGTTGCTGCGTAGCACTCTTTTTCTTTAGCCTTGGCATGACAAACCTGCAATAATAACTGCAAAAAAGAGGAAAGAGCACTTAAACATTCAAATCTCGCCTTATATGATAACTATCAAGAAACTAGTTATTGATTTGTAGAGTACTCAACAAGAGCTTTTCAACGATACCACACAAGACGTAGTTTTAAAAATTTCGAATTTCCATCCCCCACCCCCACTCGTACCCCCAAAACCCCCAAATCGTTGGTGTCACTGTGAACTCCATAGGGATTACTCTAATTTATTAGAACAAAGCTTCCCTGTATACTTCATAGGGGCAGAGATATAAATGTTTTAAAATTTCAACCCCCTCCCCCGACCACCCTAGGGCCAATTTTGCTCATTAACGAACTTGTCCGAACTATTGGGCCTAGAAATAACATAATAAAATTTGGTTCAAATATCTTCAAAATTACGGCCGCTATCGTGTAAAGATATATATATATTATATATATATATATAAATATCACAATATATATATATTTTTTTTTTTTTGAACAGGCGGTGATTTCGTACTTAGGGAAGCATGAAACGTGAAGATAAGAAAGAATTTTTCGAAAGTCATGACATGGTATCGATTGCAATAGATCTACCTAAAAAATGTAGCCTATAGTGATCTAGTACAGATTAACCGTGTTAATTTTAATTTCATTGCATAATCCTGGAATATAAAAATGAAATATTTCAGAATCCCATTACAAGTTAATACCTTTAAAACTACATTCTATAAATAAAATAGTTTCAGCAATTAAATTCAACAACGTGCATCAAATAAAGTTTTCAATTAGAAAATGTAATCCTGGATTTTTTTTTAATTATAGACTATTATTCAGTCACTTCAGACATAGGAAATGTTTGTTCCACTGACCTATATTTTTACTTTAAATTAAATATTATATATATATAAAACACTACTTTAGTTTCTAAGTTTTTGCACGCTTGGGCTTAGGAAATATCTTGGAGCAGGTCGATATTACGTTACGTTAACAATTTTTTCTCCGTAAGAAATCTATATGTATATAAAAAAATTCTCACCTCAAATGTAAATAAATAAAATATTTTAGTAGTAAAGTTTATGAAAACATTTAATCTTATTTTTATGCACGATTAGAAATCTTATTTATCAAAATATTCCCTTGTATTTTATCACTACCGAAGATATATAGTTTTGTAACTTCTTTTTATGCAAGTTTTTATTAGGCATATCATTTTTGAGTTTATTAAGTACTGGCAAGAATCCCACAGCATTATTGTAACGATGCACAATTTACTCAAATCATACAGAAACAACCAAATCATTTTATTTTGCAAAAATCAGGATATCATTAAATTAGTACATGAAAAGGTATATTGTGAAACAAGACTCATGAATATTGTGTTGGTTTAATGAAATTCCAACTAAAACGTAATTGCTATTTAATTCGTGCAGTGATTCTTTTTGCATGCAAATACGCATAAATTAACTCGCTAACCCATTATTCTGAAATTAACATACCGTTGTTCATTTATATACTGTGTAATCTGATTTAATTTATAATTGAATTTTTCTGTGATGCTTCTTTATAATTTGGTGCTTTCTCTTCTATCTGTTAAATTAAAGGTAGGATTAGCAGAACGAACTTTGTTCCAACTTGCATAACCATATTTTAGGGACTATTAGGCTTGCTCCTACGTCACTGTGCGAATAAGAAAAATTTCATAGCTTGTTATCACTTGCTGCTCATATTCTGCATTTCTAGATTTATAAATTTCATCCGCATAGGCCTACACTGTCAAGATAAAAAAAATCCCTTTAGGCATGCCTACAGGCTGAGGTAGATTTCGAAGTGCTTTTGGTTTAATTTATTGTCACTGCGCAGCACTCTTCTTCTTTAGCCTTGGCATGACAAACCCGCAATAACTGCAAAAAAAAAAAAAAAAAAGTACTTTTTCAAACATTCAAATCTCGCCTTATATGAGAGCTATCGAGAAACTAGTTATTGATTTGTAGAGTACTCATCAAGAGCTTTTCAACGATACCTCACAAGGTTCAAAAATTTCGAATTTCCATCCACCTACTCCCACTTGTATCCCCAAAACCCCCGAATCGTTGGTGTCACTGTGAACTCCATATGGAGTTCTCTAATTTATTCAAACAAAATTTCCCTCTATACTTCATAGGGGCCAAGATATAAATTTTTCAAAATTTCAACCCCCTCCCCCGACCCGCCCCCTTGGGCCAATTTTGCTCATCATCAAACTTGTTTGAACTATTGGGCCTGGAAATAACACAATAAAATTTGGTTTAAATCTCTTCAAAATTACGGCCGTTAGCGTGTCAAGATATATAAATATAAATATATATTATGTATCACAAAAAAAATTGAACGGGCGGTGGTTTCGTACTTAGGGAGGCATGAAACATAAAGATATGAAAGAATTTTTCGAAAGTCATGGCATGGTATCGATTGCAATAGGTAGATTTTTCTTCGAAATCAATCAACCTAAAATGACTTTCTATATATCATTTCTGAAATGCTTCTTCAAGTGGGTTTTATTCCATAAAGGTATGTTTCAACTCTTCCTTTAAACCAAAATGATGGATATTTTTAAATATTTAAAATTAATTTTCATGTAAATTAATCCAATTGTACTGCCTCGCTTAGCCACTATTTCATCTCTAGAAAATAAAAGTATTACGTAGGCAATAAGCGGGAGGAGATCCAGGGTTTGCTTATTTTTGCTGACAAGGTTGAGGGAGGGGTCACGACAATTCTTACGTTAAGCATTTGACGACGAAGCAAGCAAACAAAGCATGATGGGGAAAGAGCGTTCTGCGGCCTATATATACTTATTTATATAAAGTTGTAGGATTAATAATGTTATTTATTGGTAACTGGGTTTTTCCGTCAAATAGTATTGACGTACAAAAGTAATAAAATAAAATCTTACGTAACCGAAAGGGGGGGGGTCTAGTATTTGCTTATTTTTCCTTGCAAGAGGGAGGGGGTACAAAATGACTAAAAATATGCTTATGTAATACTTGTACGGCCCCCAGGGACAGTAAAGAGTACAATTTTCATTCGTGGCTAGAATAATGTGACCTGGCATCAATTTTAGTTTAAGAAAAATTTTCAAAAATGTAATATCTGAACAGAATAATGGATTTTAAGCTTTTCGGTCTGAACATGCTCTTACTCTACAAACTTCTGAACTGTCCGTGAAATCCGTTAATATGGCAACCCTGCGTGGGATGGATATGATATTGTTCATTTTTAAAAAGTATTCTGAAACTTCAACTGCATACAGAGGTTTTACATAAAATCAATTTAGCTACATGCAAATAACGCTCTTAAACTATAGAATGGTAGTGTTAACTCATTTTCTGTCTTTTAAGGACATTGTTTTTTACTGCAGTGTAGACCTATCCTTGACTGTAACCTTGCATATGATGCAATTTGCTATTAACTATAGAGAGGAGAATTCTGGAAGAATTACAATGTGAGTCTGTGTTTGATTTCGGAATAAATTAAATGCTGTCAAATTTGTAAGCAGTTTCCTAATTTCTGGAACATAAGTCATATATTTTATTATGTGTTATTGACGATAAAGATAGCAAAGAATGATAGTTTATTTTTTGTGATAAAGAATATATACAATGAAATTTTGAAACAAGTGTGTAACTGCCATATCAAGGATAATAAATGAAATACGAAAGAAGATAAAGTAAAATTCTCTATGAACTCCCTTTCCATTTCAAAACGAGGTTCACTTCATGAAACAGGCTAAAAAGACACGTATTCATTCTCTCGAGTAATTTAACCCAAACCCGCCCGCCCTTAAATAGTACACTTTTTATGCTACGACCTGGCAAAGCTAGCGATATTTCTTCCATATTGACTTTGCGGAATCGACAGGAAACACATGATTAAACGTTTCTATTGTGACTTCGCATCTTTGCGGCAGACGTAAATACTAGGTCTCTACTTTTGGGGGGCCAAATCCAGCAGCAAATGAAGATGACATTGCGGTAGAAAATTCTAGAACGGACATGGGCTGGCACATTCTCAATGAGAAAGATCAGGGGCACACAATCAGACACCAGAGACGAAACGCGTAATTCATATAGGCTGTCGACATCACGGCAACCACGCCGGGGCTGGTCCCGAGAATCGAGTCATGGCGCCTACTGAGCATGACATCTTTAGCGTTCAGGTTTGATAACAGTGCTTATCTCCTTATCCACATTCGTCTCGTCCGTGAACATTACGTCAAAGAATTACGGTTTCTCTTGTATCTTCCGGGCTGCCGGGTCTCAGGTTTTGCCCATAGCAGTGTTGAGTTTCTTCGGATTTTAAAGAAGACTACGGCCGTGAAAGCTTACGTAATTATAACGGTCCCATCTATATATAATGGTTTAGGCCTATATTATCTGTGAAATTTGAACTTATGGGAACATACAGCTTTTTGGGCTGAAAATAGGTTAAGTTAATTATTTTTTTCTCAGCAATGAATTGTTCTGTAGCCTTGTAATCTGGCACGCTTTATATTGACTACTTCTACAAATGCATACTATTTTTTCAGAATTAATTTAACTATTACAGTTATGGCTAATTATCATTACAACGTGGCTACCAAATTCTGTGCACTGATGTGTCGTTTCCCTCATAACTCAAACATTTATTAACATATTGCTGTGAAATTTTCTATGCAAGTATATTTCATATTAGTGAAAAACCCTGTCTAGAATTATAATTGTAACTTTAATTTTTATTTTTTAATATTTGATGTAAAAATTTGTAAAAAAAATTAACAAGTGATAATTTTTTATATATATTTATACTGGAGATAATCAAAAGATTCTAGATTATGTTGTTCATATGATATTTACAAATAGATTGAAAAAAGAATCACTCAAAAATATTGGTATTTATGAAAATTACCAGGGAATCGGCACTTCAGTGCACAAAATTTGGCTGCCATTTTGTAATTATAATTACCCATAACTGTAAGAGTTAAATTAATTCTGAAAATAGTATGCAATTTGTAGAATTAGTCAATATAGAGCATGCCACTTTACAAGGCTACGTACGAGTAAGTATTCATTGCTGAGAAAAAATATAACGAACTTCGCCTATTTTTCAGCATCGAAAGCTGTATGTCCCCCTTAAATAACATGTAATACATGGACTATCATAAATAAAACTTAAATATAATTGTCCTGAGAGCGTTATCCACTTTGAATTGAAGGACAGAGTCCAGCACGTATAGAAATGTATGAAAGAAATAATTCATCTCAATTTCAGGTACGAGAGCACGAAATGATTACTTAGATGGTGGAAGAGAGAGAAGCAGAAATTAATTAATAATAAATAAATAAATGAGGACTGAAAGAGATAGAATTCTACATCTGCTATCCTACCTAGCGAGCCTCCGGGCAGCGATAATAGGGCGGTTTCCCTGCGTTCACGCTTGTGTGCGGTAATTGCCACACAGAGGACCCAGAGCGACGCACACACATTGTGATTCCCACACTCTGTATTCTGTATTGCTATAGAAAACGTCACATGAATTATTTATTCTAAAATTATGTCATGTTAATCCACATCATATCACAGTGAATTTCATCTGCCTTTCTATACTAATTAATGCTACGATTAATGGAAGTACGGCCAATTAAATGCTGAATGCTACACTCCTGAAAACAAAGTACGTAATATTATTCCATTTCATAAGATTCTGAAAATGTTTTAATACAAAATTTAATCATAAAATATTTTAAATAAATGCACCGCATTTTATATTATGCGCAACACTAGCTTAAGTTATATGCATGAATAAGAAAGATTTCACAGGTCAACAATGGAAAAATTGTTTGAAAACTAATAACTGATAATATGTCAAAGCAAATACTAATGGCACGCTCATTGTTTTAACTTGAATATCTTAACCTTACATGAACATCCAAAAATACAGTCAAATGTAGCCTAGTAGAATCCTGAATTTAACCTTTTAATTAAGTCTGCAAAAATGTCAAAAGTGAATGGAATATAATTAGAATATTGTAGGCCTCGAAGTAATATCAAGTTTAAGTTTTCTTTAGATATCTTTTAGCAATTAATATAAAAAATAAAATGCATTACATTAGTATAATGTATGCCTCGACGTAATACCAAGATTCAGTTTTCAGATATCTTTATCAATCCTAAATGGCGAAATACCTTTTAATTAGCAGGCCAATTCGCAGATCCGTATTACCACACCCTCAGAAGACAGGCAAAAAATGAATGAAACAAATAGCGAAAATATCATTAACCAGATACAGTAGCAAAAGGGGGAACTGTACTTTAAATTTACATCAACACCAGATAAAATACAACTTGAGCGAGGCAATTTGGCACCAAACGTAAATAACAAATATCCCAAATAAGCGCCCTCCGATCACGAATGTACATGGGCGTACGGCGAAATTCTGTTTGGAGGGGGTTGAACATGATGTTGTCTCAGCTTAATGCATTTGCTTACACTTACATAAAAATATTTATTGAGTATGTGTGTCATGGAAGAAACTTACCCCACCCATCAGCAGTCAGCCGGCATATTCCACTACAACCACTTCATTGTAAGACGCTCTAAACGTAACTCATCGTGACTCATCGGAAATTCAATCCAACCCTTCGGAACGAGCAGCAGCTACTGTCCGTTTCAGATGTCTTGAGAAATTAAGTAAACAGTGGTTGTAACGGGAGAAAAGCGCGGTTCACCAGCTAGCAAAACTCACGTTGAAGTTTATAAAATTAAATAGCACTAAAGTGTTATTTTCCAAATTAATTATGGTAATACTGGACGTACCATGCACACAATACTTTCAAAATTACGTTCGCCTGTCTTTAGTCTTAAGACATTCACAAACGACAAGGGAACTGTTGACCTGTTGAAGCGAAAGAATGTGAATTGGGCTTAGGGCTGTAGGGGGTGTGTCATAACGAGGTTGGCCGCTACCCAATAGTGTGCGAGCATTCAAACCGAGGTCGCATACCTACGTTATCGACCCGCATCTTTTACTCTCAGGACATCTGGAACGGACGGTAGCGTGGAAATACCTGAACACCGAAAGTTTCCGAATTACAAAGAAGAATTGCTATGCTATTGTTGGATTCTCACACCTCAAGGAATTGCACTTTATTCATAAGCTTTTGCCATTTGCTATTCTACTGTCCCCACTGTCTTAAGGGGGCTCATACACCAAGAGACCATGCCCGGGCAGGCATTGCAGTAAAAGTTCAATTTCTTCAACACTATTTGCAATAACAAAATTAAATTTTTGACATTAGAAGTATACACTTGGGGCTTGAGATGTGCACAAAAGTTATTATAATGTCGCAAATATGAAGGTTGATATTAGAAAATTAATTTCTTTATTTTTCAGCATGCGATAAGGCCTAAGAAGCATGGTTTCTTGCAAAGGGCCAATCTGATTGGTGTAATTTTTTTTTTATTCACAGCTGACACTATAATATAGAGGCTAAACCTTCAATGAATACTGTGGTATGCCTAATACAATTTTCAGGGATTTTAAAATTGCAATATCAAATTATTACTAATTTTTTCACATTATGTTCACAAGCGAAATAATCTTGTGATGCAAATACATCAAATTATTTAGGTTTGTCCTCTAGAACACACAAAAATCTATGTGTGTGCAAAATTTCATGCAATTTGGGCCACTACTTTAAGAGATAATGTGTTTTTTGTGTTGAAAATATTAAGTTACGGGAAAATGGCTTTGAAAATTCAACATGCCATTCAACTTGACGCACATACTGGCATTTAAACTTGTATATCTCCAGTAAATTACCGAATTTAAATACAAAAATTAAAGGGTATGTTCAGAAAGGTGTGTTCTTTAATATGAGAGTAAAAAAAAATTTGACACTTGTTAGTGTATGAGCCCCCTTAAAGTAACCTGCCAATTAAACCGTGAGCAGGGCCAAGGTATACCGTTGTAGCACTAGCGTCGTAGCCTCATACGTGGATAAGGCAATAAGTATTCGCACTTTGTTTATTCTGTTGTACGTTGGCTGTACTGCTTTATGCTCGCGCCAATATTGTTCATTTGTCACCGCTTGTGGAATGTTTGAACGTTATGACTCCACTGCGTGCTGTGCTGTTGCACATTAAACATAACTGACGTGTTCTATATTCTTGAGCCTCGCTCAAAATAGGATCTACAGAACGAGATATCTACATCTACAAGAAATGTGCAGTCAGCTAATATGATATTAGGTTTACTGCATAATAACTGTAAATTTGTTTCACTCGTAAAAACACTATATTGTTTTTAAATTTTATGACAAAACTTCTCGGTCAAATCGCCTTGTAGGGGGGCCCACTTTAAAAAACAACTTTCTTCTCAAAAAACACCTAACATCACACATATTTTGTTATAGATAGTTCTCTGGAGAGGAGATGTTGCCTCGACGAATGAATTGGTTCAACCCATCCGCCCTAAACGTTATACTTTCTTTTATAACACGATGTAGCGAAAAGTAGCGTGAATTCCGCCATATTTTTATCTCCGTATGATGAAGAAACTCGTGATTGGACGTTAGAGGTGTGACGTCACCACCAGCTGAATACGTAGAATTCTGGAAAACAGGTTCACCAACACAACGAACCTCGCGGGAGATACAATATGGCACATTTACGAAACGGGAAAATTCAGAATGCCCTACTAAATTAATATCACTGTTCATAACCTAACAGAACATGTCATTAATACTAATATCACCGTTCCTAACCTAACTGCCACTAAACTAGAATTTCGGGAGAACTCAGTATGCCCTACTAAATTAATATCACTGTTCATAACCTAACAGAACCTGTCACTAATGATATCTGATAAGCAATGTACAAGAAGCGTCATGTTGGCCAACCTGCATCACTGAGAAACAAAAAACATCACCCGTCCGTGGAAACCTGCGCACATCGCGAGAAGGGCCCCCTACATTGCAACTTTACCTCTTCTCTATTAATTGAAATATCTAAACTCATGTAATTGTATCAGTAAGTATTAAGTTTGCAGAACGAGGTAGAAGTGGCAGTAATTTCCGTCTTTCTCTGTACATAGATGCTGGAATATTGTTAAGGTTTCCGTTATTATTAAACCTAGAATTTGACTTAAGTTCCGTACGTGACTGGGTAGTCAATTCTTCCGCGTTTACAACAATTTCTTAATTTTCGATACACCATTTGGGCAAATTCGCAATGTAGGGGGGCCCATCTCGTGATGTGAGCAGGTTTCCACGGATGGGTGATGTTTTTTGTTTCTCAGCGAGGCTGGTTGACGAACATGACGCTTCTTGTACATTGCTTATGAACATTGATATTAATTTAGTAGGGCATTCTGAATTCTGCTGAAGGCGATGTTTGTGTATTGGTGAATTAAATGTGTTCAGCTGGTGTGACGTCACACCTCTAACGTCCAATCACGAGTTTCTTCACATAAAATATGGCGGAATTCACGCTACTTTTCGCTAGATCATGTTATAAAAGAAAGTATGACGTTTAGGGCGTGTGGGTTGGACCAAATCATTCGTCGAGGCAACATCTCCTCTCCAGAGGACTATCTGTAACAAAATACGTGTGATATTAAGTGTTTTATGAGGAGAAAGTTGGTTTTCAAAGCGGCCCCCCGTACAATGCGATTTTACCCACCATTTGCTTTCATTGTCATGTTTATACTCACCTCCTTCATTAGCATCTGCATTAGTATGTATGGTAGCTACTCAATTCTTAAACACAATATATTTCCAGTACTCATTAAACCTTGTCTACGGTATTTATAACCATCCCGAAAGACACACTGCACTCCACGGTTGGTCACTGTTTTCATGGCACTAGTACTGAAACACCGAATGAGACACAACTACTTCTGCTGACATACCGGCAGCGCTACCACGCCTGTTTCATAGGGCACTGGTAACGCCATCTATTCGAAAACCATTGCGGTGTTGCCACATGTCCGTTTATTTATTGCGGTATACTGTAATTGCAATTTTTCCTTTAATATAATCACAATTTTTGCACTACGGCGACCCACAGCCCCTTTTGCGCTAAAGCAACGGACCCGAACAAAAATATAGTTAGCATATGTGTTTGCGATACATAACAGATTCCGAGTCACTACATAACTTATTAAGGTAAAATCCAATCCTAGAGGACCCGTACTTTAAAACAGAGATACTCTTCTTCGGAAAAAAACTAATATCACATGAATTTTGGTATAGAAAGTTGTGTGGAGAGGAGATGTTGTCTTGGCGAATGATTTGGTCCAACCCACCCATCCTAAATGATACAATTTCTTTTATACCACGATCTAGCGAAAAGTTGCTTGTTCTTCGCCATTTTTCTGTCCTCCAATTATGAAGACGAATTATGATTGGACGTTAGAGATGTGACGTCATACCGCTAGAGCAGCTATAATTGTGGGTTAACAAGTTGGCAAACCTCGCGGGAGATAGGCTACAATATGGCACATTTTCGAAATGCGAGAATTCTGTTTGTACTACTAAACTAATACCGCGGTTCATAACCTAACCAACCTAACCTAACCTAACCTAACCCAACCTAACCTAACAGACACTAAAGTAGAATCTACCTGCCACTACTTAGCAATGTGCAAGAAGGAGAGTTGGCCATCCTGCTTCGCTCAGAAACAAAACATACAAACAAAAATCACATCGTCCCTGCAAATGTGTTTATCGCGTGAACAGGTCCTCTACACTTGGACTATGCCCTTATTAATACTACTTCTTGTATTTCGAGTCTACTGACGATTTTTAAAATTCTGTTTCACTGACACTGTAGTAATTCCGTTTGATTTCGCTTATTTTTTTTTCTATTTATCTTGCCGATATGGAATATTAAACTCTTCGTTATTAATCACATTCGATAAATGGAAATATGCTTGAACTTTCTTCCTGCTGCTTATAATCCCATCGAGAACCCAGTTTTTCTTTAAATTCAATTTGCACTTGTCCTTTTTAAAATTGTAGGACAGATTATATAAAAATGGTACAAGACAGTTTTCATTAAGTCATCGAAAGCACATTGTAAATATTGTGCCAATTAAGTTGACCAAGTAAACAATCTATTTCTTCGTAAGCGACTTGGTAGAATGTATTAATTACGTAGTTATGTGCCAAAGAAGTAATATGTATTCAAACAAGGAAATAAGTTAGTTAAAACGATAAAAGGCTATTTACCTCTGAATATTAAATACTATGGGTCTTTTACATTGACATTCTGCACAAATATATTTTCTTACCGGACATACAGCCCATCCCTTCCTTTCTAGTCAATTATTTCTATCTCCTGGGATGTATGTTCAAAGTAGCATAGTTTTGGATCAGAAATTCACTAGCCACTAAGAACTGCATCATTAGACATGAGACTCCAGGATCGAAGCCAACTATTTTTCGTGCCATTTTAAGAAGACCTAGTCCCAAACCATCGTCTATCTACAAAAGAATAGGCCTATAATATCATTGTTCCCTAATCCGAAAATCTGCACCAACACCGATAACGACAAAGAACAGGTGCTCTTGTAGTCGCGTGGATTTCCCCAGTGTTGCCGCTGTCATTCACCACTTCTCAAATGATGTAATCGATTCCTATTTGGCAACATTGTATTGGAGTGCAGATAAATGTAAATACGCCTAATTTCCTTTCTATTCACTGAGTGACAGGTCGAACAGGATTAGGGTGGCAGCAGGTAGGGGAAGTTCTTGGAAAAAAAAGTCTTTAAAAAGTGGCACCCACAATATTTACAATCATGAATCATGGCACCATAAAGCTGAAAAAATTTAAAGGAAATAAATACAAAAGGATAAAAATATACATATTCCCGTACTAAAGTTAATAGGAAAATTCTCGCTTAATGGCAACCCTGTCCTGAATTTAAAGACTTCGCCTGGGACTCGTGACTGCCTGTATACCTATGCATACTACACTGTCTTATATTTAGGCCTACTGGTTCTCGATATTCTTGTAACAAGTGAAGACTGCTTTTGTTTCCAATCTACTTCTGTACAGTAGAGTTTTTCATTACATACCCAGGCGGTATAAACCATAAAGTAGGAGTTTCTTTATGCTAATTGATCTGACCTAGTCGGTCTTGGTTTCCACTTTCCAAAGCAATATTCTCTCATTGTTATCACTGACCTCAATTATTTCCTCACTTTAATCTGTTCACACTGTTATTGTTTACTGTAAATAGTTATTGCAAACCCGCGTTTCACTCCACGTGGGGTAGACAAATAGTTGTCACAGCCGTCACAGGAATTTCTTCAATTTTGATTGGCTGAGGTAACTAGCTGATTGGTGCGGCTGTGGCTTGGTTCAAAAAGGGCCAATGTCAGAAAACTTGCTTTTGAGATAGCTAACTTTGAAGCCTTTATAGAAGTAACCCATACTGTATGGGTTGAACTGTCGGCAAACTTTTCCTGTAATAAAAGGAAAGCCGCCTGGCCATGCAATGAATAACTGGACTGTAAGTCCAGTAGTGACCTCCTTCCCTTAAGTCACCTGTAAGCCTAGTTGTATTTCTGTCAACACAACTTGATGAAGATATAGCTCTTTTTCATTTCCAGTCCAATATTTACAATCTATTAGATGAATACAGTGAGCGCCGCTTAATGTAATCATGGATAATGTTATCAATCGGGTAATGTTATCACTTTTATAAAGTCCCATAAGGATCAATACTGATACATTCAAAAAATTATGTTTATTGTGATGAAAGATTCTGCTTATGTTATCACATTTTCATTTTGCGGTTTTATTACCAAGTGCTGTATGTCATTCAAAATTTAGATTTTAAGGGTTTCGTTTCTAACTCAACTGTATTGTGTTGTATTGGAAGAAGCAATACTGTTCCCATCTCACAAAATGACCAGTTAGAAGGCGTAGGTAGCATTATGTAATTTTCTCTTTTAAGCAATAAAACATGTTTCACCCCTAAGTAAATCTGCAGCTTTTGATTTATAAAGATAACAGTGTTGACATGTAGTGATGGCTAGTGTAAAATGTAAAGACTTGAATAGACAGGCGATAGATGTTTTGATACGTGGTGTTTATCACAGATCATTATAGACTGCCAAAAACACTCATAACTCGAAACTGAATATGAAGTATTGGTTAATGGACTCCTAAAGGAAAGTAAATGGCAATTAAAAACTTTGCTATGGGTTTTAAAGATAGTTGCTTGCAGTCTATTACTGTATTAGCCTATGAGTGGTTCAATGATTCACAGTTACGTATTATTTTATTAATAAGATTTTTAATTCTGTTTTGTAGTGTGTTATAATATATATGAATAAATATCCTTCATTTAATTCCTTCGGATACTCTTAACAGTTGATTAATATTATCAGATTAGCTGCGTCCCGAAGTGATCACAATAAGTGGCGTGCACTGTATTCATTAAACAATGGACAAATTGCCTATTAGGATATGAATAATTCGTAGAATTTGTTCTGAGAAACTATAATCGCTCCACGAATACAGTGTCAAGTTATCGACACAGAACATTACCAGTATCGGAGTTCACTCAAGTTCGGCGCCGACATATCCGCTTTTAATAACGTGTCTGTGACGTCAATAAATGGATCAAATAGCAACAGAGAGCGTATATAGCCTTATTTTACATTTCCCGGACTGACAACCTTACTTTACTAATAGCACCTTACGCTACACCAAATTCCCTGTAAAGCTTTAGTTCCGATAAACATTTTAACCGAAAGATATAACCAAATTCTTTCCTATCTGCGGTGGTGTAAGCTTTTTTGTACATGTGCTTTGTCCTGAGAGAAGGCAAGGCATTTAATGACCATAAAACAGTGAAAAAATTCAAAATAAGAAATGCATTTATGACCTAAAAATAATGAAAAAAAAAACAAAATTTTAAAATAATGACCAATAATTTTCTATTATTACTTATATTTAGTTCTTTTAAGTAATTAATAGCTGAAAGCAATTTAATGGATGACAGTGCGTTTAATATGAATTTGCAATATAAAACACCCTTATTTTATTCTACTAAAGAAGTATGTAAGTAAATGTATACTTCTTGGAAGCCCTTAGCGAAAAAAAATTATTTCTGAGCTGGCATGCCCATCAAATTGCCTCCAGCAAATATGTGCCATTTAAAAAGAAAGAAAGAAAAACATTTTTTTATTGCTACAAGACAATATGCTATTATGTTTACAAGAAACCTGAATTAAAATTAACTATGAACACTTGGTGGAGATTCCTAAATAAAAACGATTGTCTGTTGTCTAAAAGTAACGATTTGTACATGAAAAAGCTCCTCTCTACCTCCACTGAAACATGACCTAAAAATGCAGAAATAAACCTAAAAATTCCAAAATATGACGTATGTCTTGAAAATGACGAAAAAATTCAAAAAAGCAAAAAATGCAAAATAAAGCAAAAAATGCAAAATAAAGCAAAAAATGCAAAACAAATTGTCTTTATTTAATCAATTATTTCATGATACATATTTCTATACACTGTATTCGACCTCCATATAAAAAAAGATGCAAAATCATCAAATGCCTTGCCCTTAAAAACATCATATTGAGAAAGCAATATTTATGTCCTAAATTCCACATTTATATTTATTGATATTAATTGAAGGCCTAAGTTACTTCTTCCATGCCTTTATTCTTTCGTATAAAGTTTTACGAAAAAATAATATCTCTAGCTATCATGTTGTATACAGGGGCGTATTTAGACCTAGGCAGCTGCCTAGGGCGACAGATTTCAAGGGGATTAGTTATAAACTGGAAATTTACATTTTTTCTTTTTTTCGTAAACATTATAAGAGTATGTTGTAAGAGCATGCCATTACATCATTAACACTTTCAAATAATATATTCTTCACACATGCCGCAACAATTCTTAAGCTGCGTCTCCATTGATATACATTTAACACCAACATGTCAGTATTAACAGGTTGATATTGACATGTATATTGCAATTTCGCGTTCCAATTAACTTGACATGCAAACCCAGCGTGTTGCACTTAACATTTTCAGATGTTAATTTGTTTTCCGGAGAAAATGGACAACATGTCAAGTCAATTGACTATTCGGTCAATATCGGCTTTGTTTCGGGAATTTCCGGGAAACGAAAAGCGATCGCCAGCTTAATCGGCTTTGGTTCGGGAATTTCCGGGTGTACAAAAAGCAGTCGACAGCTTCCTCAATATTCCCGGCATCCATTTTGTATATGTGAGTATCTGGTACATCAGTGTTCTCAATAGTATTGCATCTACTTTTAACATTATATTTTATGGCATACTCCATTGTTGAAAAATGTGATAGTTATTTTGAATAGATCAAGACATCTGTACAAAATTAGTATTTAAGAAAGTCATAGACAGTTAACAAGAAGATAATAACAAGTATATAAAACTACTCTTATTTTCTAATGTTGGTTGCACTCTTCAGAGGCGTTTTCTTTTTGAATGTTACTCATTTCTGTTCGTAACCGCGCCAACACATGTTAACCTATAACATTGTAGTGGAGACAGTTGTTAATTGGCAAACCACTTGACTTGTATACATCAACAAGTTGATGATAAACATTTAACATATGTTAACTGCAACATGTTGGTGTTAAATGTATATCAATGGAGACGCAGCTTTAGGTTAACTTATTCGGTATATGACAGTCTAAATCATCCGCTCATCAACATTGATGGTACCCACTTCCACATGAGCTAGAAACTTGAAATTTGCTAAATTTATAGCTTTTAGCCTATAACCTATGGGCAAATTCCAAAGAGATATTTTTTTTTTTATTTTTACACTCCGTAAAATCTTTGAAAGGTTTTTGACTGCGTATTTGTAAGTTTTCAATTTTTTGAAGTGAAACTTCTTCAGCCGCGCTAGGAGTAAATCGAGAGCTAACCCAAACTTGCGTTACGAACAAAATCGTCATGAAATTAGTGGGGTGTGACGGAACCGACTGCACTCAATGATTAGGCTTATCAAAAATTTAAAAACTCCAAAAATTCCAAATTTAAAAAATCCAAAATTAAAAAATCCAAAATCTAAAATTTAAATTACATAATCCATTTACAATGCATTTAAATACATTTAATACATTAAATACATTTAAATTACAAACTTAAAAAATTCAAAGATCCAAAATTTAAAAATAAAAAAAATAAAAAATCAACATTTAAAAAATCCAAAAATTAAAAAAATTAAAATTAATAATTCAAAAAACCAAAAGTAAAAATTCCAAAATTAAAAAATTAAAAGACCAAAAATTAAAAAATTTAAAATCCAAAATTAAAAAAGTTCAACAACCCGATATTAAAAAGTCCAACAATCAAAAATTGAAAAAATCAAATAATCCAAAATTGAAAAAATCCAAAATTTAAAACAAGTTTCACTTCTGTTACGTGGCGTTCCACGCACGCTTTTTTTCTTTTGCAAAAATAAAGGAATATTGTTGACGGAAGAATTTTAATATTCCAAATATTTCACTTATTCCTTCTCATATGCTGATCAAACTTTTTCAAGAAACTGTGGTCAAAAATTCAAGAAGATAAAAAAGGCCATGCAGTATTATTGTAGTACCATACGTTATGTCCATTATAATAACTATTAATTAATGTTTATATGTTATTAAGTGGGCAAATAGTGTTTTTATAAAATACTGTCTGGATATGTCTTCTGGAAATGAAAGCATGCTCTTCAGTAAGTAGAAGTCTATTATTTCTATAGACAGAAACTGACACATCTGAGCCACGTCTTGTTACGGATACTAGTGTTTGTGGCGGCCGCTGATTCTCTGTCCTCTATAATTGATCCCATTCTAGTTTGATCCTAATCAAAACAAAGGGGAGGAGAACTCACAGAGAGTTCGCGGAAAATTCGCATCATGTGACAAAACGTGAATGGTTAATGTCATTAGCATGCGCCATTAGCAGGGTGTGGCTAACGAGTGCTCGTAAGTTCATGCAACAATAATATCAACATTTACACGTGAAATAACAAACTCTCACTGGCATCGTCACCATTATAGTATATCAATTAGCAAACAAAACAAAGGATTCATTGTTCACGACGACCCTGCGGGTGGGTTGTACTGAGAATAAACAAACTAACATTAAACACGGTGAACACGTGCGTTCTCACGTGCAGGCTATGACAGCCACGCCTCTTTGTTTTGAACAGGATCGTTCTTAAATGGGATAGAGAATAGAGCCAATCAAAATGATCCAGGGCTTTGGAAATCTCACTTTTTATAATAGATATTACACAGTCTCATTTTCACATTCTTTTGTTTCTAATTTTCTCTTTACGTCCCCAATAGAACTCCTATTATATGAATTGGGTAGTATGACTGCTTAACTTCCTGACATTTTCACGTGTAAACGTTTTCAAAATAGATCTTATGGAGAGAGTTCATTTGTGAAAACAGCATGTAACGGAAATAGGTCAAGTCTGGCCAGATGAGTTTAGAAACCACAGTCTCAGTAAGCTTGTTCCATTCTTCATATTGAATATAGAGGGCCTGGACTAAAATGCAGTCAGATGTTTGTGAATTTCTTGTCATGTTTTACTCTATATGTACAAATTTACTAGAAAATGTGTCAAATGATTAAATATTAATTTCAAAATGTTATTTAAATAGTAGGCTATATTACATAGGTACGAGAAACGAATATACAGTATTTGCTCTCTTTTCTGTTTATCACAGATATGAAAACAAATCGTAACATACCGACGGCGCTAGTTGAAGGCAGAACGACCAAGACGTTTCACGTATTCAGCGTCTGCTTTCTTCTTTCTTTGTTTGTATTTATATCTTTGTTATTTTTGACAGCAGGTATTATATGTAGAGGAAGTATTGTGTTCGACTCGTTCTGAGGTCCCCTGAATACTGAAATACTATTCTCAAAGCATCTGTGATCAGCATAACTCGAGAAAGAAAATTCATTTATCAAGATAATTGTAAATTTGAGTAGATTATCTTCTAGGGTCTAGGGTAACGATGTGGTTATGTTAAGAGTTAAAACTTTCATTTGAATTTTTTTTTGCAAAAATTATGTAAAGGGTAGTTATGAGCCACCCACTGTTTGTAGAAACTCAGTCTTGCTTGGTGAACCGTCACATCAGGTTGAAACTGAAAGCGCAGTTCTTGCAATACGGCCTCTTATTCTATACGAGAATGTGAAGTGAGAAATGTGTAATGACCATAACTTAGGTTGGAGAAGGTTTATTATTATTATTATTATTATTATTATCATCTTTATCATTATCATTATTATTATTATCATCATTTTCATCATCATTATTATTATTATCATTATTATCATCATCATTATTATTAGTATTATTATTTAAATCACAATTTTCAAACCCTAAAGCTAAACTATGAATCCTATGGGTAACACACTCAGCATTAGCATCATAATGCATCATGTCCTTCAGGGAAGTGGAACTTTTTTCATGGATTACATTTTTCTGTTAACTGGTATAGTTACCGGATTATTTAAATATTAGATCATAATATAACGTTATATGGTGGAAAATACTACACTACGTTGGATAATTGTTTCTTTTTTTTAAATTTTTAAAGATAAATTATTTGCATCATATAATATCACTAGAAGTCGCCACTGAAATTACATGATACAAATTACAAATTAAGCTGGTACAACACTATCGTCAAAAACGATACGTACATACAAATTGCCTTTCTGGAACCTTCACTCTACAACGATGTAGAGGAAGTTGTTATGGTGAAAGTCTTTATTTATTTGTTCATGTGTTACCTTTTTAGTTTGACACAAGAACTATAATAGAAGGCATAATATTACATATAGAAACAAAATATGTTTAAGTATTCATATTTAATCACATAGTTTTATGATGACTCATTTCTTGTATCGATATAATAATAACATAGGCAAGTTTCATACCTTTTTATAAGTTGTATTCAGAGCTAGCAGTATCAGACAGGCTGCTGCCTGACTCTCCTTGTACATATTTTGATTCCTACTTATACCAAGATAATGCTTAGATTGCACTCTGTAAGTAGGCTGTACTTAATCGTGTTTGATAGTTGTGGCAATCAAAGTTGCTCAACAGATTTGCAATCTGCAGCTGCTCCAACAAAGTATGGCGTTCGACTCGTTCTGAGGTCTCCTGGATCCTGAAATCCTATTTTGAAAAACATGTCTGTGTATGTGTGTCTGTGATCAGCATAGCTCGAGAAAGAACATTCATCTATAACTGTTAATTTGAGTAGATAATTATCTTCTAGGATGTAACAAAAAGATTGACAACTTTCTCTTACTTGCCACTTTACGTGAATTTTATTCGAAGACGGCTCTAACGATTTTGTTCTAATTTTGTAAACGGCGTGCTTATGTTAACAGCTAAAACTTTTATTTGAAATTTGTTTTGCAAAAATTCTGTGAAGGGTAGTTATAAGCCACCCACTGTTTCGAGAAAATCGATCACGCTTGGTGAATAAGAAATTTTCGGATCAGGTTGAAACAACTGAAAGCGCACTTCTTGCAATACGGCCTCTTATTTTATACGAAAATGTGAAGTGAGAAATGTGTAATGCCCATGACTTGGTTAGAGAAGGTGTATATTATTATTATTATTATTATTATTATTATTATTATTATTATTATTATTATTATTATTATTATTATTATTATCATCATCATCATTATTATTATTATTATTATTATTATTATTATTGTTATTATTATTATTTAAATCACAGCTTTTAAACCCCATAGCTAAACCATCAATCCTAGAGATGATGGACTCAGCTATCATGTCTTTCAGTGAAGTGGAACTTTTTTCCATTGATTGCATTTTTATATTAACTTGTACAGTTATCGGATTTTTAAAAATATTTGATCGTAATATAATGTTATATGGTGAAAAATATTACACTATGTTTGGATAATTGTACCATCTTTAAAATTTTTAAACGATAAATTATTTACGGTATATAATATATCTAGAAGTTGCTACTGGAATTACGGGATTTCAATTACAAATTAAGCTGACCACAACACAATCGCCAAAAGCGATACAATCATCCATATATTACTATCGAAAACTTTCACTTTACAGCAATTTTTAAATTCAGTTTCGTTATAAGTTTGAATTTATTTTTCATGTAAACTTTTTTCTAAGCCTCTAAAGTTTTTGATAAAAATTTAATTTTCGTAACTAGCTTTACCCGTATCAATAGGTACAGAAAGTAAGTTATTCTGTTCGCCCTTGAAATTCCATGGAGTATTCTAAAAATTACAAAATACTAATTAAGCGATGTACAAAAAACTGAAAATATGAAATCTAAGTATTGTGACTGTTCTCATAAGCATGTAGTATTACATTATGTAATGGAGCATGTAGCTAAAACTGTGGTGTTAATAAAAATAAAAAATAAAAATAACACGTTTTTCAGGCCATTGAATTCCAAAATGTCATTTTAAGAAACTTTCTGTAGACTATGTGTGTATCTATGATCAGCATAGCTGGTGGAGGAAAAATCATATAAAAAGAAAACAAAATCCGATGTGAAACTCATAACTCCCTCTGCCCAAATAAAAGTTTCACCACCTAGTATAATATATTATGTATGATATTATCTTTATATAAACTGACTAGCTTAAAAGACCCGGCGTCGCCCGGGTTTTGTATTTTGTAATTGGAAATTAGCTTATGAAGGATTTTCAATTTTAAATTCTAGGTCCTTATATAGGCATTTATAATTTGAAATAGGAAGAACGACTTATTAAACTCAAACTATTCCCTCAGAAAACGCTTGATATAGTTTTTTATGGCTCATAGAGGATCTAGAATGTTGCATCCCATCGCTTGTACAGTGCACAGCAAGCCTGGTAGAGGTTTAAATAAGAAGAAACAGAAATTCCTGTAACATAAAATTGTAATATCGAGGCGGGATATTTCCCACTCTTATGTTACCATAAAGCATTATCACTTTCATACTTTTCTCTCCAAAAACCTGCGATATAATATAATAATATACACATTACCATACCTCGTTTTGTTTTCTCTATGTCCAGGGTAGAGAAAGTTATGTGATTCCATTATTTTAGTGGATTTCATTCTGTAATATTTATTTATAACATGAATTATTTTGATAACTTCTCTTATTTGTCAAAAGTGCATTTCAATTGTTTTTTCCAAGCCCACCTGATACCATTTGGCAACAATATATTCTGTGATTTGGAATTGATAATTCTATGTAAAAAGGGATTAAGTATTTTCAAAAACATTTAATTTTTGGCATTTAGAATCAGAATTTTTCAAAATCCTTTCTTAGTGAGCACCTACATTATGAAACGAAGGTACTGTCAAAATTCCAAGTCTCTACCTGTTATAGTTTAGGCTGTACGTTGATTCCTGTCATTCAGTCAGTCAGTCATTCATTCAGGACAAAGCCTTTTATATATATAGAGATTGTAGAAATGAAGAGAATGTCGTTACCGCATCATCCCCGAAGGATACACAATCCAAACTATATGTGATTAACGAAGTCACATAACTGTCTTTATTATAAACATGGGCAATACACCTTTCTCACTTCACATTCTGATAGGCTATACAATAGGAGGCCGTGTTGCAAAGAGCGAGTTTTCAGTTGTTTCAACCTCACCTGAGACTGGGTTTCTACAAATAGTGAGTGGCTTATAATTACTTTCAGATTTTTTTGCAAAAAAAAAATTCAAATAAAAAGTTAAACTCTTAGTATAAGCACCTCAAGTGCAAAATTTAAACAAACTCGTAAGAGCAGTTTTCGAGAAATCGTGAAAAACGAAATTTTCCTCATGTAAAGTGGCACTCAAGTCAGAGAAAGACAACGTCAATCTTCACATCCTCAGAAGATACCCAACCCACATACTAAATTTTGTTTTCATACTATTTTGCGTTTTGGATCTAGGCTGTTCTCAGACACACACTCACAGACATGTTTAGAAAATAGTATTTTAGGATTCACGGGACCTCAAAACAGGATTTTATGTTAAATACTCAACTTCGAATTTGGGGGTCGAACACAATACTTCCTTTACCTGTAACAGTACCGGATCCAGGGGAAGGGCCGTAGGGGCCGCCCCCCCTTGGTTTTTCTTTTTCGTTGATTTGACTTTTTTTTTATTCGTCCAAAGTAATTACCGAATAAAATTTAACATTCATATTTAATGAAATACAATAAATTAAAACCTTTAAGTACTCGCCCTATTTTAACAAGTATCTGGTACCCTATGATCCCCAGGTGGGGCGAAGGGGCCTCCAATGGAGGTTTCATTACCTATACTAATTTGGATATGCTTATTTCCCGAGAGAGGGTAGAGAAACAGGTGGTAAGCCCATCGCCTCGCAACCCCCCTCTGGAAACTAAGTATTTCTTGGACGTGAAAGGGCCGAGAAATTTTGTCCAGAGGCTCTAATTTAGGCTTGGCATTCTTTTACGTGCCGTAAATCTACGACACGGGACCCCCAGCTTAAAGTCCCTCCCGGAGGACTCCGTGCCCAGGATTTTTACGTCCTGAAAAATCCATCGACCGCGGCCGGGTTTGATCCCGCGCCCTGCGGATCTAGAGGCGGGCACGCTACCTCTAGACCACCGCGGCCGACTATTTTAACAAGAGGATTTTAAAATACAAGTTTAATAATATTTTTATTCTAGACGCCTTGATACAAATTCGTAGACTAGATGTGAGAACCTACAAAACAGCAATTGTTCGAGTTCCTTATCTTTAACTCTTATTAAGTGCCAGAATGGTACTTGATGAGATTGTGTGGTGGACGGGAAATGTCTGTCTGCTGTGTGTCTGTACGCGCGATAACTCGAATATCCTTATCGGATTTTCATGAAGCTTGGTTTACGCATTTATAACGTCTATAGAAAGAAGCCTACTGTTTTTGGAGCAAATCGGTTAGTCGGTACCGGAGTAACGACTAATTAAGGCTTAATAATGATATCGGAGAGTCCCAAAAATGAATCCAGACGGCTTATTTGGACATCTCCAATTCACAGAGAAAATGTTATTTATTTATTTAATCAAGAAAAAAATTACAGGTACACACCCAATTACAATGTTCATGACTATACTAGCAATACATCATGTACTTACAATAACACAAATATGACGTAGATATAATAAAAAGTAGGAAAGTTAGGATAATGACCAATGTAAGGTAAGAAGTAAAGAAAATAGGAGAGAGTAAAGAGAATAAGAGAGATAAGGAGAAAGCAAGCATGAAGGATGTAGAGAAAAAATAGAAATGAAATAAGAGTAAAACAAGTTAAATAAAACAGTGAAAATATGTTATTTGACAACGGTGTTAGGCCTACTATTCACACACAGATTCCTATGAATTACCATTTTGGACAAGTTTTAACAGTTGGCTTGCAGCAGAATTAAATTGCTTACGATTCATTCCAAATATATTTATATTGAGTGGGTGGATTTGATTGTACCTATTCAAAGTTCTGTTTATTGGTGAATTTTTGTGCAAGTCTGTGTTTACTCTAGGAGTAAAAAATACATTCCGATAACTCATGGTAAGTAAACACACGTTAATGCTAAATATTTTTAGTATTTCGTTAAACCCATACAGTGGTAGTAATAATAATTTCAGTTTATGAAGGATGTATTTATTTACATTACTGCTAATGAGTTGCTTACTAACGTATTATTATAACATTTAAATAGGGTACTCTATTAATAATAAACATTTAAGTATATATGATCTATTAACTCCATCTGGCACTTTTTTATATCAGTTTACCTGATTTTATTGAACTTTTAAACCCTGTTTCGCTTACGTGAAATACTACAAAAGATATTCATATTAGTGTTCTACACCAGGGGTGGGCAACTTCTTTGATTAAGAGAGCCAATAAATGACTTATGTTGACGTCACAGGGCCATACATTTTTTATTGCAGTAAAATTATTATTAAAGTTAAAACTATCATTTATTAAAATGCTCTACACTTTAAATTACTCGGTTGTTCATTTTTTTACAAATTTATTGCAAATCACAAATTACAAAATACCAGTTATTACAAATTATTTCAAAGTACAAAAAGAAGTAATATAAACACAATTATTACAATTTAAAAAAGGAGTGTTGTTTATCCCGCATAGCTCGTGTTCGGGGTCAGTACAGTCATACTAAAATTACATTACATAATTTTTACCTAATGTATGTAAAAAGTAGGCTAAGTCGGCCTATGAAAGAACAAAATATGTATATGTTAGTGAACAGGTAGAAAATTTGTAAGCCACAATTTAGAAGAGAGTTCAACAACAAAAATTACTATAGGTTTAAGCAAAAATAGTAATATTCTTTATAAGAAATAAATACATGAATATTGATATGAAACAAATAAAGTACAATAGTATAATAGAGATACAAACAAAATATCTCATGTTAAAAAATTAAAATTCAGAAAGAACAATAGAATACAAAGTAAGTAAACGTACAATTAGAAGTAAGTTTTAATCAATTCGAGAACTTGTTTCTTAAACAATTTATTGTTTAGTGGTGTCAGATTAGGGTTTCTTTTAGTAAAATCGTTGTATGGTCTTGGTCCGAAACTTACACTATGCCTTTGACCTACTTCTGTAGCACAATTTGGTTCGAAAAGAGGGCGAGAGATGTTATACCTCCTTGTAGTCCTATTATGGTAGTTATTTCGGGTTATGAAATCAATCCTTAGCTTAGCTTCATAATGAAGTTTATTAATAATTCGGGTTATGAATTTTTCATGATGTTTATGGAAATAATTTAATAAAGTGTAGGAGTATAATAATAATTGTTTAATATTCAATGCGTCAAAATCGTTATATAAACTTTTAGATGACTTCTTTAAACATATCTTGATTATTCTTTTCTGTAACAAATGTTGGTTGCATTTGTTCAGTTTCTAGAAAATTATCAATATTGTTATATTTTTCATCAAAATAAAAATGTCTTCACATCCATTAATAGCACAAAACATTTTCCAGGAACTAATTGTACATCCATATTCCCTGCTTGTGTGGTAATATTTTTCGGTTTTACAGAACTACAAAGTATGTGGTAATTCACTATTACCCATACATGAATTCATCGCAACCGAGCACATATTGGCATATGAATTGTGAAGTGCAATATATCGTTCAGTAAGACGGACTCATTAAACAATATTTGTTTATGTTAGATTTCAATAAATTAGCACATGCATTATTAACCATTCTTCAGTGTGTATTGTAGTAAATGCCTCGTTCTAATGCCACTAGTCTATAGTAACATCTTGCATAGGCCTAATACGAAAATCACATTTTTAGTACACGCTCCTCAAAACGGACTGCTAACACGCCCTAAAGTAGCACTTTACTGTACTAGACCGGTAAAGTTGCCATGGTAACTCCTTGTCGACGTAGTTCCAATTGAGGCTCCTAGATGTCTCTCAGTGTCTCCCAATGTAAGTTAAAATTTAAGTTAAGGGCTTTATTGTTAATTGTCTATTAACAAGCATAGTAAAACTTGTCATTTAGAAATCCTGAATTTAAGAAGTAAATTTGATAATTTTTAAATATTTGTTAGGCTACGACTGGGGCTAGACGCGAACGCTCGAACTTTGCATTACTAAGGCAAAGTTTAGTCTCCTGGACCACGAATGCTAGCTGAACATCTTCGGATGAGCCTCTTGTACAATTGCTTCTTTTATGCCCGGTTTCTACAAACTTGTGAATTACCTATGGGTAAATTACCCATGGACAAATTAGTTCCATTTAACCTACAATGGTATAATGAGCAAGGCCTTGGAGTTGTACAGTTAATTTAATTCAGAAGGCTTTGATTCTCATTGTTATTGATCCTATGAAAGGTTAAATTTTATCCAGCCATCCATGAAAGGACAAATTAACCCAAAGATTTACCCTTGGACAGATCTAGCCCGAGTTTGTAGGAACATTTTTTCTGTCATTTTCATATTTACCTAGAGGACATTTATCTAGAAACTCGCCACAAGTGTAAGTGATTGCTATCTTTAAATTATTTGTGTTTGTGTGGTGTTATTCTTGTGTAAATTGTGTAAATTCTGTGCATTAGATAATTTACCCATAGGTAATTCGCGAGTTTATAGAAACCGGCCATTAACAAGGCAAAGTAAGTTTCGTTGCAGAAATAATTATAAAAATGACGAGTAATTTCAATTGATATATAGTTTAATTGATCAACATTATTATCTAAACGATGTCCAAAAAGTTAGTTTTTAGGGAAAAGATACAATCCACAGCAAGCGAAGTTTATAAACATGCACTACTGATACAATCGCCATTATCTTTCCTTTCGTTAAGCAGAATCGTTGAAAATAAGTGAAAAACTGATCTCATTAGTAGTAAAATTACTGAACCTTTACTAAAAACTATTGTATGCATCACGTAAGCAAAAACTCTAACGGACTCATCCAGTATTTCAGCCTGGGCTTACGCCCCGGCCGCAATACTAGATTCGTCCGCTAAAGTCTTATTTTGCGTACTTGATACATAAATATATATTTCTTTACTGGTTCACATTTAAGATCATAAGTCTACTGTATTTACTCAAAAGCAATTATGTTGCTCATTTTGGTAGAATGTACAAAAATTAAAGTTCAAAATTCATTAAGTTGTGAAAATTGCGGAGGAATATTTTGTTTTCTCCTTTGTATCCTTTATGCCCGGTTTCTATAAACTAGCGAAATACCTATGGGTAAATTATCCAATGGACAGAATTTACACAAGAATAACACCATACAAACACAAATAATTTAAAGATAGCAATCACATACACTTGTGGCGAGTTTCTAGATAAATGTCCTCTCGGTAAATATGAAAATGACAGAAAAAATGTACCTACAAACTCGGGCGAGATCTTTCCAAGGGTAAATCGTCGGGTTAATTTATCCTTTCATGGATGGCTGGATAAAATTTAACCTCTCATAGGATCAATAATAATTAAATTAACTGTACAACTCCAAGGCCTTCCTCATTATATCATTTTGGGTGAAATGGAACTAATTTAGCCATGGATAATGTACCCATAGGTATTTCACGAGTTTATAGAAACAGGGCATTAAACAATTAAAATAATCCTTTCTTGAACTTTAATTGTGAAACTCATGGTACCAACCAACATAATTTAAACACTTTGTATCATTTTTACAGAGTTCTTTAAATAATTGTCATGGGATTTACGACTGTCTAGATTATTAATAGCTATTTATTTATCAAGTACGCAAAATAAGGCATTAGCGAACGAATCTAGTATAGCGGCCGAGGCGTAAGCCGAGACTGAAATACTGGATGAGTCCGCTAGAGTTTTTGCGTACGTGGTGCATACAATAGGTTTTAGTAAAAGTTCTGCAATTTTACTACTTATGACTAGACCTGGGATTTTAGGATGTAAAAAAATTAGTTTTAGGCACCTAAAATAGGCGTATAAAACAAGTAAATAGGCTTTTAAAAGATAAAATAGGCACTTAAAATATGCTTTAAAAATGTGTAAGAAATAGACTTTAAAATGTTACAATACTTACTTAAACTGTAACATAGTTAACTGCAAGAAATGTGGTATACCTATTCTAAACAGAAATAATTGCAAAATTAGGCATTACTAACTATATTCAGTTAAACAGATGTTCTTTCACTGGTGACTTGAGACAGTAGTCCTTCCCCCTTAATCCTCCCCCGTCAGTTAGCATTCCTTTATTTGGAATAATCATGTTTCTGTGAAAAACCCACCTCTGCTGTTCTGCTTTTCATTGATGGATGTCCATTATAAGATTGTAAAAATTACAGAAGTTGAATTTGATTTTGAATGTACAAAATAGGCATTTTAGGCACTAAAATAGTAAAATAGGCTCTAAAGGTCCAAATAGGCATTTTAGGGCACTATAAAACTCTATAAATGTAAGTGATTTATCATGAAAGGTCCACATATTTAAACATTTTCATGTTATTTCAAAAGGAACAAAATAGGCATTTGCCTTAAAATCTCAGGTCTACTTATGACCTCAGTTTTTCACTCATTTTCACTGATTCTGCGTAAAGAAAGCAAAGATAATGGCGATTGTATCAGTAGTGCATGTTTATAAACTTCGCTTGCTGTGGATTGTTTGTTTTCCTTTAAAAAGTTTAAAGGCATCGTTAAGATAGTAGTGTTGATTAATTAAACTAACTTAAATATATTTACATGAATTGAAATTACACGTCGTTTTTATCATATTTTCTGCAACGAAACTAATTACTCCTTGTTAAAAGAAGCAATCATACAAGAGCCTGATTTGAAGTCGTTTCTTACAACTAGCACTCTTGGAATTACATGCCATTTGAAATGCAACTTATGAATGGAAGATAATGTCAGACAGGCGGTGTCCACTTGCTCGAATGCAGGATTCAATCCATTGCAGAAAAGCTGTGTGTGAGTCTGGTCCAACATCTCGCGATCAATTGCTGCCACTTTCTGCCTGATTGCTTCCTTCAGATCGGCCAAGATGCGTGGTCTATGAGAATAGACACGTGATTTCAGAAATCCCCACAAAAAAAAAGTCGCTAGTGCTTAAATCAGAGGACCTCGGAGGCCACAGGATATCGCCGAAACATGGAATAACCCTTCCAGGAAACATGCGACGAACCAAGTCCATTGAAGCACGTGCAGTATGAAGGGTGGCTCCATCTTGCTGAAAAAAAACATTTTCATTGTTGTGTAGACGTCGTCTTGACGTGAATCCTGCATTTAAGCAAGTGGACACCACCTGTCTGACATTATCTTCCATTCGTAAGTTGCATTTCAAATGGCATGTAATTCCAAATATTATTGTGTAATAAAATAGCTTCTTGATCCAAAAACAAGCGAGTACTATTCATTTAAAAAACGTCCGGTTCCCGTCGGTCACCCTTTATATAAAGGCAGAAGACAAACAAACAAAACATTCCAAGAGCACTTCAACTCCAGTAGATAGGCCTATCTCTGTACTGAACTTTAAATAAAACCGCGCGCTATTAGTTGGCGTGTCTGCAATGCAGACAATCCACGTGCCGCTCTTTTGCGAGGAAATTCGCTTTCGCATGTGCTCTTTTGTTGCTATCTTGCATGCATTTTAGACTGAATTTTTCACCGCGATTGCCTGCACGCTCTTTCCCCTGTTATTGATCGCACGTTCCCACGAGTGTACGAAAAAGCTTGCGTGTAAGGCATGCTATTAATTGTAGACGCACTGATCTTGTATACTGCTTAGAGATCAATGAAAACAATTACACAATTGCATGTAGGTCCAACAATTCCTCTAAATTTCTACAGACCAATAAAATAATTCACAGGAGACAGCGAAATTCAACAAAGCATACGTAAATTACTAAACCTAAATTTCTGGCGCATTCATATTGGAAATAGCCCTTCATATTATGTACTATTTTTGGTAAGTTATAGCAATTTTTACCAATACCGTTACAGGGATTCTATGAGAGTCATAACTCCAGGTGGAAATTTCCGTATTGAAAGCCCGTAACATTTCAGTAACTGATATGAAATTCTAGAAGATAAGCCTACAGGAATAACCAAAATTCGACCGCCTCGTGGTTAGCGTCGCTGGCTACAGGCTCGGCCTCGATTCTCGGAATCTCCTCGGATTTTTCTGAGCTAGGGAGGTCTGGAACGAGGTGCACTCAGCCTCGTGATTCAAACTGAGGAGCTACTTTAAAGAGAAGTAGTGGCTCCGGTCACAAATTGTTGACCACATGCCCCCAATCCTGTCATCTGCCTGTGGTAGATTACGCAGCGGTCAAGTAGGCCTAGTCCGTTTACGGATGTAGCGCCACGATGTTTAGCTTTAAACAAAGTTTATTTAATGAAAATGTAATTAAGCCTAAGAATACCGCACCGTTTTAACTGTAACATGCGTCTACAAGAGTGCAGATGAAAGACGTTTCGGAAAATTTGTTACGGATTCATCATGAAACCTGTTTTTACACTATCCAGATTTCTATTTTTTACCATCTTTGTACAATGTTGAAACATATTAGCGACATAGCAGAAAAAAAAATGTTTAACGTAGATTTCAGCTACTAGAAGGAATTTCAATTGTAATGTATGCTGACTTGTGTGGCATGGAATAGGCCTAAGTGCTTGTAAATGATGTCGAATAACCCAGGCCACCACTGTGATGTCAATCACTTCATCTCCTGGCTTGGAGCATTATTTGTTTGCATTTCTCTTTTAAATGTCACTGTAGTTTGTCAAATTGACAACCTGCCCACCAGAAGCCACAGGCTATTGCAATCAATTATATCAGAATGTTTAGGTTGGTCAGGAACAGATTAACTAGAATCCTGCCAAACGGGAACGAATGCTCCAAATATTTATTATAAGGAAGCATGACTTAGTGTGGTGAAATATCCACTTTTCAGAACATCACTCAAACTAGAAATCTGAATTTCCAGCCGACCTGACATTTGAAATATAAGAATTCAGAACCAAACACTTTGCGTGATTTTTTTTTAATTGTGACAATATTTTGCACAAGTGTTTTCAAGCCTTCTCCGTTCCTTCTCCTTCTTCTTCTTCTTCTTCTTCTTTGTTCTCTAAAAATTCTACTACCCCGTGTTCCCCAAACTGTGTTCCGCGAAAAATTGGTGTTCCGTGAGGCGTGAAGGCATGAAGTCAATATAATGAAAATTTTAATCCTATTTCGCTTCATTATTGATTTATGGGCACCAAATTGTAATGACTTTAATGCCCTATAGCATACACATTTTACGTCATAGAGCAAAAATCTCCTAATAAAAGTTGCTTGTCTATATCCTCTCTATATACAGGTAAAATATTTCGGTGTTATTCATAAACACTCTGTACGTGCCAGAATTAGCCTACATAAAGAAAAAAACATCATAATGATTTTTTAATGGCAAGTGAAAGGCTCCACGATAATCTCAGTGATCTTGGTGGCATTACAATTGAAATTCCTTCTAGTAACTGATATCTAATTTTTACCGGAGACCAACCATTTCATTCCGCCAGACGTGACATCTAACAGCTATAGTGTCACCCCTGTTTATTATGAAATCTGCATTCTTTGTTGTGATAGCTATCGTTGTTCCCTTCTATTTACTCTCAGTAGTAATAAAATAATATTGTGTTTTTTCCTTTTTGTGAAACGGGATTTTCGTATTGTGCTTCAATAAAAACAAAGTACAGAAATAGACTTAGACCTAATGCAGCATCTGACATCAGAATCCAGTTGTCACACATTACTTGCAACTTCAAGAAAATGTGTGATAGTAAACAGCAAAAACTTCAGTCATATCGAATTTCCGAATTCCAATTCCAAGTTGTATTATTAGCATGACTTTAGCATGTTACTATTGTAACGTTTATTTTAAGTTATCGCAGAGAGTATTATGATTTTTACTATACGAGTGTCCCATATGTATTCTCTTAAAAGAATGGAGATAAATACATATAATTATATAATTTATATAATGAAGTTACTTTTAGGTCAATTTCCTCACTTCTGTCATTTCTACAACATTTCCAATATTATTTTTTTTTAAATAAATATAATTGCTTTGCCTTAAGTTTTTCCTAAAATCTATTAAACAAAAAATTTATATTATTGTATTTATTGGCACATTTCCATTGTTGAAAATATAATATGTTCTGTCCTTACTGTAAATAACATTAACTCATACTTTTTTATGTTTTGTAAATCATTTTTTTGAATTAGTGTAAACAATTATTTTAGTCTAAGTTACTTTATTGTATTGAACTGAACCGCCTCCGAGCACAAGCTTTGCTTCTTCGGGTGGCGTTCTAAACCATATTTGTATAATGTATTGTAATTTGCAGGAACAAATTTAAATTGAAATTGAAATGGGGGGAAAAAAAACTTTATGAAACACGATAGTACAGAAACCTATTGCTCTCCGTATGTCCGTTTATCCTTAGTTAAATGGTTATAGGCTTATCTCTTGAAATATACTGTAAATGCCACATTACTGATTTTTGCATACCTAAAATGGCGCCACACACCCGTTGTCATACTGAAAAAATAAAAACTGAAAGCGGGTTATTAGAAGTAATGTATCTTAGAGTCTAGGACATACATGGGCATTTACTGGTTCGCGAACCACTTGTGGTTCTTGACCTTCCCGCATAACACACTAGATGGCATTGCGGACATTCGGTGTACGTGGTGGATTATTCTCATGCATGAATCATACTCTCTTTGTAAGCAGTGACGGGTCGCGACACAGTTCCGATTGGAAAGGCGTTATGACACATTCTAAGCCTTTGTATAATTAAATAATTGCACACGTAAAAGAATAAGTAAAAATACAAAATTGTTTGTATTATTTGTTTCTTGTAGTGTACATTATAAAGTGAAATTAGTGTTTCCCTAAGAATGAGCAACCGCTACTGCACTTATTGTCTGTTTGTGTCTCCATCTAGCCGTTCTTTTCGAACTATGTGTAAGTTGACAAAAGTTTGCGGGTTGCGTGTCAATGGATAGGGGTTTGCCCATGTCTGGTCTAGGAGAACCGCTGCTGGCGCTTCAAACCCAAACGTAATAGGCCTACAGTGCTGTAATAAACCATAGGCGATAATGAAATCAGCTCCTTCAGTATGGAATTCTAAATAGTTTTTTTTATATAAAATATAACTAGCCCCTTTATGTCCCTGTTATTTTTATGTACAGTTAGGGGGGAAAAAGCGGTAGCTGATTTCAGAGCCTTGTTCACACCAGTGTCCATGCGTTCCTTAGACCTGTGTAGTTGAACAATGACAGCGCGTTTGGCTGGTGAGTAACACGTTCTCGGTTCGAATCCTGCCAAGGAAAGAAGTATTTTGTTTCCTTAATGAACATTGTTTTCCCACTACTTTTCGATTGCCGCAATATTTAACTACTTAATTAACGGATTATTCCCTGAAAATGGATTTTACTAGCTTATTTTCTAATGGGTTTCGAAAAGGGCTAAGTCAACAGCCGACACTATAACAAATTTCAGTACATTCCCTGGTATCCTGGGAATGTCGCTAGGCATGCGAAGTGGCTCATATCGGCAAAATAGATATTTTAGTCGGTCCGCTTTTTTTCCCCTACCTGTACACCTTCGGTCCTTCGTGGTATGTAATTTAAGTACTCATTCTGTTATTGAATAGTTAGAAGTTAAGTGTAGACTCAAATCAGAAAATGTTTGTTTTTATGTAGTTCAGAAACTCTTATCTTCTCGTCTTCTGTCATAAACCTAAAAATGAAAATTTATAAGTGTATTATCCTGCCGTTTGTATTATATGGATGTGAGACATGGTCGCTTACTCTTGGGAAGAACATAATTCGAAAACAGGGTACTTAGGAAAATATTTGGGCTAAAAAAGATGGAAATGGGGAGTGGAGAAAACTGCATAACGACGAGCTTCAGGACCTGTACTCTTCACCAGATATAGTAAGGGTAATTAATTCACGGAGGATGAAATGGGCTGGACTTGGAGGAGGAGACATATCTCAAAAGTATTGACTGGGTGACCACTTGGAAAACCTAGACGTAGGTGGGAGGACAATATTAGGATGGATTTAAGGGAAGTAGGATTTGCGAGGGATGATTGGATAGAGTCAGCACAGAATAGGGTTGAATGGCGGGCACTGGTAAGCGCGACAATGAACCTTCGGGTTCCATAAAATAGATATATTCCTTTAGCTTGCTGAGGAATTGTCTATTGCATTGAGTAAGTAAATAAGTAAGTTATTGAATAGTTCTATGTTTGTAGATTGAAATGTCTCAGTGACAGGATCACACTGCGTAGGAGGCTGTGTGGGATGGATTCTTCTAGTTGTGAACTACAACCTTTCATTAACTTCTTCTAAAATATATACTCAATTGAAAATATACGTCGCATCCTTCAGTTCTTCAAACATATTCCACCTATCTCCCCAAAATTCCTTATAACGTTCAATAAGCTATAGATAGCCTATGGAAGATATCTGTAAAAATGGAAACCAAACCAGGTGCTACAAAAGTTTACTGGGGTTGACTTCACAGGTTAGTATTCTCGGGCATGAAAAGTGTTTGCTGTGCGACGTGTGTGTGCGTATTTTTTTCCCCCCTATTTTCGACTTACATGTCAAGGTGTACAGAGGTAACAGTTCAAGCATGGGTGCGCAGTAGATGAAGAAGAGTTCAAAAAATATTGCATTGTGTGGAGGGGTGTATGGGTTAGTTGCGTCGTTGATTCCAGTGCATTAAGACCTTATAATACAGTTAAGAATTAAGAGACCTTACGTTTGTTCGCAAAGCAGTCAAAAACCAGGAACACATCGTTCGCGCATGCGCTCTTTCTCCAAACGCGTTCGCAAAGCGTGATTCTGATTATCAATCTTCTGCTCGATGTGTTCTCATGGGCAGTGTCTATCCTATAAGAAAAGCTTGAGGGCACTACCATGAATTGTTATCAGGAACATGCGCAGTAACCTATTTTCACGCGCCTGACTCCTCCCTCCAATAACCGTGCGCCAAATTTATAAGCATAGGCTACTTATATGTATGAATAATAGAAGATAATTAAAAGTTTCTCAAAATATAGTTTATATTGGCGATGTATATTGCATTATAACATGTTAAAGGGAAATGCCTATTCGCATATCATATCGAATGAACGCAGAAACTGTAGATACGCGATTCTTCTAACCGTTCGCAAAGTGCAAATCATGGATAAGTTACAGACTGGATATGCGCAGTACAACAAATTCTCAAACAGTCTCGGATTTGCTTTGCGAACAAACCTCTTGGCACAATTGCTTATCCACTCGCTAGGGAAGTTCAACATTCTTACCCCTCCCCATGCTTCCTCCCAATTGCATAACTTCCCCTCGCGCGCATCTGGTTCTCGCCTCTAATTAATACCACTGTACATTTTCTTCGTTTAGACCTAGACTTTCGTTTACGCCTATTTGGCACGACGCAAAGTTAGGAGTTTCGTAAATAATGTGGAGAGGAAATAAAATATACCTTCTACGTGTCATCACCAATATTCTCAGCATATCGTGCTCTTAGAGAAGAGTGGGAGAACATATGGTGCGTATATACATGAAGTCGCAATGGAGAGATAATGGAGTGTGGCAGCATTGTTCTGCAGTTGCGAACTTCAAGTACAATGTTGTCACTTGAAACAGCTGTCATTTGGCACCATTATTCCACATGTTGTAACGTCTCTAAGCATCGACATATTGCTTTCGCCATTAAACTTCAACGTTCTACTTGTAGTTTTAAAAAATAAGAATTCCATTTCATGTTTTTGCAAAAATGTTCCTCCATATAACATTTTTTTTAAATTCAGAATTTCAGTACCTATTTTAATGTCTGATTTAAGATTTTCCCGTTGCTAAGAAAGATTAATGGTTCTTGTGCTTCCAATCTGATGAGTGGGCTAATAACGTAGTCTATATTTTAGCAGATAAGACGAGAGATGAATCATAAAAAATGCCCCCGGAAATCCGGGGTCGTCTTATAGGACAGTTACAAAAAAATTAGCCAGAAATTTATATAAATTAAAACCATTATAAAATGATATATTCTGATGTCAAGATTATAATTATTATCTTGATATATTAATATGTTAGGTAACATTTGCGGGCAAATGTAAGCCCAGAAATAACGCTAATTTTGTAAATAACACTAAAAAACACCATAATCCGCGAAATAAAACCTATTTTTGGTACTTTTTTCATGTTTTCCTATATACCGGCATATATACCGGCTTTCCCTACATCCGGCGACTTTGCTCAGTGACGCCATTTTGAAAAACAGATGATAGAGGAAGCTTTCTTCCGGAAAGGGCAGCCAACAGTCTTTTTAACTAGGCTAACTGTAGTTATTTTGCCTAACTTCTACTACCCACCCTATGGATTATAATTAGGGTTCGGATGTTTATGACCTAGAAAAGGGAAAATAAGACTGCAAATATGCCCTTAAAAATGACTAAATATGACCTAATAAAATAACGTATTTTCAAAAACTATATGTTTCAATTTACAACTTTTAAAGACACTAAATTCTTAAATGACATGATTAACCTTTTTGGTGATTTACAGTATTACTTGTAATGAACTTAAGTTTTTAAAGATTTTTCTCGTGTTTGCTCGCTTCATCAGCTCCAATTACTCGTAATATTTTGTAGATCTCGCGTATCCCTACAAAATATGAACAACTGCATTAATTTTAAAATTTATTTACCTATTAATTTGGTATAAACATGAAATTAATTAAATTAATTTCAAATTTAGCTCAACCATGTAGTACATACACTGTATAATTGTGCTCCTTTTCCGAATTTATAACTGACATATGGCGTTAAATTACAAATATGACCAAGATCATGAAAATAACCAAAATATGACTTCATATGCGAAATAAAAACTGTACGATTTGGATAACAAGCGTGCAATTCGTGTTTAATTTGTGTTTGCGGCGAGAACGGAGGTCAGGATAAAAGTATGACATGTCATAAACATCCGAACCCTAATTATAATAGTGCGATGGTTGGCAACATTTTTGCCTCATAACTCGCGATCAATCAGAAAATTGAAACAAGTACGAAACTTTTTAAAGTTGTTTCGTAAACATAAATTTATCGACAGTTGATAGTTTAGGGATCGTTTTATAGGACAGATATATGCTAAAACTATAAAACTTTGGCGAAAATTAATACGTCGTCTTATCTGAAGGTCGTCTTATTTGCAGAAAAATACGGCAATTATTGTACCCGAGCTTCCGTTTCCTCATTCTGGGAGACCTAGAAGAAAATTATCCCACTCATCCGGTTGGTATCCAAGAAACCTATACAGGTTTATCTATTCTCATGTTTTCGAATATTTCTTCTGACTATCCCACTCATATGCCGAGTGTTTGGTATTGACCAATAACGTTTAGCAATCATGGCCGTTTATCTAACAATATTCCTGTAGGAATCGCGAGGATGGAGTTTTATCGGGATAAAATGTGCTGCTCGTTACTGGACAAGCAATTATCAGTCTGCAATGATAAATAGTCACTGCTGCCCCTAAGTGGCACGAAATCATATTATTTTATACAACATAACTTGTTTGGAAATTGAAATAATAGAAATGTACATTGATTAAGAACACAATTTCGATTCGGTGCAAGCCAGTTCGTGTGCTTTTATTCTTTTCTGCTGTTGGCTTACCTGAATGAAGTTAACTATGCCTTATAACTTATACACCATTCGTAGCACTGGTTAGAACATGGGAACTTGCATCGAATCATGGATGATTGAATCATAGTATGCCGTGATCTCACAGCTGTTAGTTTAATTTTTATACAACAAAAGCACGAAAGTAATTATTATTTGTATAATCCGTTACATTTTTATTCATGGAATAATCTTAATAAATCCAACTCGAGTTTACGAGTTTCATCATATAAATTCGCTCCTCCTGCGCAGTCGCGAATCTATCGATAAACTCGTCAACGCTCGTGAGATTATCTATGATAATATTCGTGGTTGCAATGAAGTATTTTAGTACTGAAGTGTAGTCAAACAAAGTCAGTTTGATATATTTTAAATTTTACTCTTTCTAGCCATACCATAGATTTTATAAGTAGAGGAAGCATTGTGTTCGACCCTGAAATCTTTCGTCGAATTTTCAGTAATAATGAAATTGGTGGTCAAAACTTGATAAATTTCCATTTAAAAAATACAATTTTTTTCTTTTTGAAGACCATAGGCCTAATTGTTCCTATAAATTTTCATATAGCTAAAGTTTATAACTTTTACACACACTGACCTCTTATCCATTAGATCAGTTATTTAAAAATCTGGACAGTGCGCTTGGCTTCAGTTCTCTGGAGCTATATTGCTAATGGTCTTCAAAAGGAAAATGGAAGGTGTATGAAGAGTTCCACTGTTTAGCAAAAGAAGAGGATCGGACATATTAACCATAATCAGAGCTTGGTATTGGATCCCACAAGACGGTTTGAGAAAGATGTAAACTAAGAAAAAGTTCATTTAAAACCCATGTCTTCATCACATAAAAGAGAAATAACTTACAATATTAAAACTGAAATATGAGAAATAAAAAAGCTTCTGTTTTGCACAGGGGAATTTCAGGGCACAGGAGAGGATGGGACAACCCCGAGGCACTTCATTCTTATGAGTCTTAAGCAAAGTTTATAACTTACGCGCTTTTCAGACAGAATGCCGTTGTATGCCGTAAGGGATTAACGTAACGAATCTTTTCTTTGTGGTCCAACGAAGGCATCTAGGCATTATTGGTTCATGCATGGAACTTAATATCCCAACAGCACGAAGAACTGCCGTTGTGGAGTTCTTGTAAGCTTGGAACCCTCTTAAAACAGACTTTACTGCTTTCCATTGTCCAGATCTCAAAACAGATCGGCTTCCTTGTGTGCAGGCATTTCTCACAGCAAGGCCCAAACTAATTATTCTGTTATCATGTCCACACTTATTTGCTATTACTGTCACTCGTAAGTAATAACATTAATGGAATAGTAATAGATAAATGCTGTAATTCGCTATAGTGCTTTCCATACGCCAGAGGTTTCAAGGCCACAACTTCTCACGTCTAATATGCCCCCACTGATCAGCAGTCAACAGTATTCCCCTCTGCGCGGAGGAGCTGCGCTGTTGCACACACTCATACGACACCAAGGGGAACTCCCTGCTGGCTTGTCATGTGACTGGCATTGGAGGGGTATGATGTCATATGAGTGCGGTAAGTGGGGGCATCATAGGCGTGCTACGTTTGGCCTTGAAACCTCTGGCGAATGTGAAAGGACTATAATAACATAAATTCTAAAGTGATAGGGAAAAAGCGAATAGGTCAAAATTCCAAAGTTTCAGGAATGACAAAAAAACAATTTATTTCCACAGCATTGTTACACTATTTAGTTCAGTCCACCAGATATTTTTACACAGTATCTTAGGTAAAAATATCTGGATGGACTGATCTAAATATTGCAAAAATGCTGTGAAAATAAACCGTTATTTGTTTCCCCTAAAACTTTTGGTATTTTGACTTATTCGCTTTTTCCCTATCACTCTAGAATTATTACACACTTCTTTCAGCAAATGAATGTACAATTGCTTGAAGACCAGACACTTTTATAGGGTCGTGATAAATCTCATTAAATCTTCAGTTAAGAATAATTTATAATAAAGCCCGCTTTTAAAAAAAATTTACAGCATCTGTGACAGCGAATTATATAACTTCGAATTCCGTGGGGGAAAATAAGAAAAACCATGAGTAGATACAAGATTTGAATGGAATATTTCATTATTAATTCTGAAATGTATGTTCTCAAGTCTCGCAATATATTTTCTTTATTTAATTGCATGATGCTTTTCACTACAGACGTAGGCAACAATATTATAATTTAAAGTTAATAAGGTAAATTTGTTTATTTTTCTACTAAATTTTATTAGTAACTATTTTAGAATTATATAATTTTTGTGTTACAAATTCGGTAAAAGAGCAAAATTATGCAATATGTGCACTAAATTGTAGACTTGAATTTTTCCGAAAAAGATTCATGAATATTTTGGTTTTACTGTAAATGAAATGTAAAGAGATAGTAACAAGTAATACCACAATTACCTCTTCCTCCTTGTTGTTAACAACTTCCCATAGACATCTTTTAAAATATTTTCAGTTGCTTGACACTTTTTGTTTTGCTTTTTCAGGTGGCCAAATAATTTACATTTGTAAATAGGCCTACCAGATATTGTAATCGTAGTAATAAATTGACTTATTTATTTATTTACTTATTCTAGTCAGTGAAAAAAAGTGCTAAAACCACAATATGACTGTGGTCAGCCGAATTTAATTTGTTTTAATGGGCTTTAATGACACATAAGAAAGGTACTGTATGGTATAAAACGGCTCTTACAAAACCCAGACATTTCCGGCTAGTGTGTGCTATCCTAAAAAGAAATATACATAACACCATTTGCACATTTTCTAAGGGGTTCTCAAGGTCTTTAACCTTCCGGATTCTGGCACCCTTTTCCACGTGCGCTGTTGGTATAATCTAATACTATTATGCCAATATTTCGATACGGACACACAATAACTTAGTTACTTAGTCATGCTTTTGTTGAAAGCACATTAATTTTAGCATTATTAGTAGGGTTCGGATGTTTATGATATGTCATATTTTTTTCCTGGCCTCCATTCTTGTCGCAAATACACATGAATTGCACATTTGTCATCCTAATCAGACAGTTTTTAATTTGCATATAAAGTCATATTTTGATTCTTTTCATGGTCTTGATAATATTTAGGTCATATTTATAATATAACGTCATATTTCAGTTATAAATTCGGTAAAAGAGCACAATTATGCAGTATGTGCACTAAATTGTAGACTTGAATTTTTCCGAAAAAGAGTCATGAATATGTTGGTTTTACTGTAACTGAAATGTGAAGGGACAATAACAAGTAATAGCACTCTTAAGAAGTAAGTCTGAAACACGTAGCTTTGTACTATATGTACTGTCAAACAGTCTCTGTTGATGTTTTTATATGTAAAACATGTTTCTATATCAGTAGGTGAAACCTCTAATTATTTAAAGCGTCCACTACTGCACTAATTCATATTATAGTAGAGTTTTTCATTGCATAGGCCTACCCACGCGGCTTCAAATGAACAAACCATTAAGTCGATTTTTTTATGTTAAATGATCTGACTAAGTCGGTCTTGGTGTCCGCTTTCAAAAAAAAAGCAACATTGCAATATTCTCTCATTTTTATCATTGACCTCAGTTCTTCCCCTGCTTTATTCAATTCACACGTGTTATTTCTTACTGTAACTAGATCTTGCAACCCCACGTTTCACTCCACGCGGAGTAGACGACTAGCTGTCACAGCCGTCACAATAAATTCTTAGATTTTGATTGGCTGAAGTAACTAGCTGATCGGCGCGGTAAAAATAAAATCAGGTAAACTGATGTAAAAAAGTGCCAGTATGTTTTTTTTAATCAGTTATGACTGCAATTATGATAGGCAGAATATGTTTTTTTAATTGATTTACAAGTTAAGCTCCAGATTTATTCATTAAGCAGGGCTTAGGGAAGAACAAAGGTCTAGTTTTCTTTTTAATCAGATTAAAATCTTCCAGCATCAGCTGAACTGTACAGATTTTTGATATCTTGACAATCGCACACTCACATAAAAATACGAAAAAGAAAGTGAAATTGGCTGGTTTCGGGATTTGAACCATGGAACTCCATAACGTGAGGCCAAAACGTTACCATCTCGGTCACCTGGGTCAGTTTAACGGTCTAGTTGTAAGTTATAAGCGCATGTAAAACAATAGTGTTTTTGGTCATAGCTATCTCTATTTTAATTTCCAAAGCCGTAAAATATCACAGTAAAACAATTGACTATGTTGTCATGATAAATGATTTGCTTTTTTTTTTATATAAATTCTTTCGAATACGTATATTATCATAAAATAGGCACCAAATTGAGCATTACTCCGAAACAGGTGAACCGATTTCATCCAGTATCAGTAGACCTCTTCCCATGAACACTATAAATGTGTATACCAAATTCCATAAAAATCCGGTAAAGCGTATTTGAGTTACCGCGTTTTTAAAATATACACTAAATTGGGTTTTACTCCGGTACCGGACAACCGATTTGGTCCAATGTCGGCAGACGTCTTCCCATGTACATTATAAATGGGTATACAAAGTTTCAGGAAAATCCAATAAAGCATATTTGAGTTATCGCGACTTCTCATATATTAACATAAAGGGCAATAAATTGGGCATTATTCCGGTACTGGCCAACCGATTTGGTTGAAGATCAACAGACGTCTTTCCATGGATAGTATAAATGCGTATACGAAGTTTCATAAATATCCGATAAGGCGTATTTGAGCTATTGCGCCTTTAAAATATACACTAAATTGGGTTTTACTCCGGTACCGGTCAACAGATTAGGTTCAAATTTAACAGAGTACTTTTCATGGATGTCATAAATGCGTATACCAAGTTTAATGGAAATCCGATACAGCGTATTTGAATTATGGCGCCTTTCTATTAGAAAGTGGCGGCAACACTGGGGAAATCCACCTATTCTTTGTCGGTGTCGAAGTCGGTGCAGATTTTCGGATTAGGGAACAATGCTATTATATTCTTTTTTGCACGACTTAACTAATTAGTGGTAGGCCTACTTACGAATATTGTTGCCGTGGATCGTAAGTTGACATTCCCGCACGCAATCTTGTTGCTATGGAAACAAAACAAATTTCCGTGCGGTAAGAATTTACTTACGGCACTCATCTTAATACAAGCCTTTATAGACAAGGCCCCGTAGAACAAATATTCGGTTCCCATAACAACAAACACATGCGAATCACTTTCTGAAATATAACATCCATCTTCAATAGTGTATAGGCCTATACATAATATTTTCTGCTAATATATCAATTAATATAAATATTGATTTAAATAATCACCGTGCAAAAAATAGCATGCAATACTCGTGATGTAAGCGCATAACGGATCTCGGAAATTAAAAAAACTCGGCGCAAGCGCCTCGTTTTTTCAAACTCTTTCCTCGAACCATATGCACCGCTTACGGCACTTGTATCGCAATATACTATTGTAGATAGATGATGGTTTTGGACGAGGCCTTCTTAAAATGGCACCAACAGTAATCCCCTTAACATCCTGAAATCTCGAATAGAAGTATCAAAAATAATGCCTTCAAGTTATTCAATAGGTTTGCTATTGGAAAGTTGTTTTGCTTGAAAATCTGATACTGTATCTGTCCACGAGTAAATAATTCTATGCATAATGCGAATGATCACACTAATCTGACATATTCTAGTACAATGCAAGAGCAAACGGAGAGATAATATATACAGCACGGTAGTGTTTCCCAATTAATGTGTGCAGATTCGAGAATCGAACTCCAATGGCAACGGTAGTGTGTACTGTATGAAGGCAGGTGTGAATAATGATTGGGGAGGATGAGATAGAACGGAGCTGGTCGATACCAGGCTTAACACCTATTCTCACTGCTGTCTCCCATATCTTGCTGGCCTCTCTTTCTAGATAGGAAGTTTAACTACACAATATATTAAACATAACGTAACAAATTTCCAATCGTTTATTGATATTGTTAGCCTGTCTTGATTGATTCATTTCTTCATAACGATGTCAGTGTAAATAATAATGTAAATAAAATATTTTTGCACGACGTAACCAATTAGTGGTACTTACGAATATTGTTGCCTTGGATCGTAACTTGACATTCCCGCACGCAGTCTGGTTGCTATGAAAACAAAAGAAATCTCAGTGCTGTAAAAATTACAAAAAGCACAAGTGCCGTAAGTAAAATCATCATAATACAAGCCTTTATGGAAACCGGAACTAAGGCCCCCCCCCCCAGTTTGTGGCGACTTTAAGAGGACAAACATTCGGTCCCCATAACAACCAATATATGCGAATCACTTTCTGAAATATAACATCCATCTTCAATAGTGTATAAATATAATATTTTCAGCTAACATCTCAATTAATATAAATAAATTGATATAAATTATCATCGTGCAAAAAATAGCATCCAATACTCGTGCCGTAAGCGCATAACGGATCTCGGAAATTGAAAAAACTCTGCGCAAGCGCCTCGTTTTTTCAAACTCTTTCCTCGATCCGTATGCACCGCTTACGGCACTTGTATCGCAATATACTATAAAACACAACTAGCCATTGAGTATTGATAAATTAGGGCACATCTAACAGGAATTGATAGCTTTCTCTGTCATAGCCTTTTCTTAATTATGTAATACTTCTGTCTAGCCATGCATAAAGCCATATGCAATTAGGTCTACAACTTATTTATTAAAATTAGAGTCGATATCCCACGATCCAATTTCTTCGTTGAAAAACTTGTATATTATAATCATTCAATTGTTTCTGTACAATTACTTCTGGCTGTGCACACGAGAAGTGCATTTTGGTCCAATAGATACCGCCAGCTGTTCTCCCGAAACGAAAATCGATAGCTACTACAATCGACATGGTGTTTGATATGCACGCACTTCACACTAATAACTAGGGCAAGGCATTTAATGACTATAAAATAGTGAAAAAATGCCAAATAAAAATTTATTTATGACCTACAAATAGCGAAAAAGACTCGAAATTTTAAAAAATGACCAATAAATTGAACATTATTACTTCAATTAGTTTTTAAGTAATAAATTGCTAAAAGCAATTTGATGGATGATGTATACCATATATGGGCAACGCCCGGCCCGCGGGCAGGATGTGGCCCGCCCCGACTTTTGATCCGGCCCGCGGAACACTTTAAAATCGCGCTCGAAAAAGTAAATATTTTCTGTTCTCGCCAAGAAGAGAGTGAGAGGGGGGAAACTGCGAGGGTGTTCCTTCCGGCCAGCTCTAGAAAAATGCTGCAATAGGCCTAAATCAAAGTACCGAACCATACTTACAGATGAAAATTTTGAAAACACTCTGCGCTTGTGTATTAGTAGGATTGATGCCAACATTGATTATCTTGTTTCTCAAGTTCAAGCTCAAGCTTCTCATTAATTTCTGCTGATTGTAAGTAAATACCTCATCAGTTCGATATTGTTTTCATTCATGTAACTTTATAATTATAATTTATAAATACAAAAAACCGTATCATGATTATTTTTTCACAACTACCTATTATCTAAGGCCCGCGACTTCATAAATATCTAAAGTTTAGCCCGCATCTTTCCAAAGGTTGCCCATACCTGATGTATACGAACGGGAAATGGATGAAGAAAACAGAATTGTAGAATAGTACATTAGGCAACCAATTTATAATGGCATTTATTAAGATAAGTATACTAGCTAAGCTAGTTTCATTTCCATATGAGTATCAAAGTCCCATTATCAAAATACTGCGTAATTAAGTGCCAGTATGGTACTTTACGAGATTGTTTGGGGGACGGGAAAATATCTGTCCGACTGTCCGTCCGTCCGTACGCGCGATAACGCAAATACGATTTAACGCATTTTATTGAAACTTGGTGTACGCATTTATAATGTTCATGGGAAGAAGCCTATTGACATTGACCAAATGAGTTGACCGGTACCGGAGTAAAACCCAATTTAGTGTCTATTTTAAAGGCGCGATAACTCAAATACGTTTTATCGGATTTTCATGAAACTTGGTATACGCATTTATAATGTTCATGGGAAGACGTCTATTGATATCGGACATAATCGGTTGGCCGTAACCGGAATAATGCCCAATTTAGTGCCTTCTTATGGTAATATATCAGAAAGGCGCGTTAACTCAAATACGCTTTAACGGATTTTTCATAAAACTTGGTATACGCATTTATAATATCTATGACAAGAAGGCTGTTTATTTTGGACTAAATGGGTTGACCGGTACCAGAGTAACGAGTAATTAAAATGAACATATAAAAAAAAAATCATGTCTAGGCCTATACTACAATGCCGCATTTCCAATCATGAGGGCTTTGACTCCAATGCAGTCAGATGTTTGTTTATATTGATCACGTTGAAATTGAGTACTACATGAATACTGTTATACACAGAAGGTATATTGCTGTGAAATAATTAGCGGATTTCTTTGCTACTGAATTTTGTGAAATGTTGACATATTTTAAGAATTTCAAGTTGCAATACATTTATCTTTGACTAATTCCTTCACATATGGTTATCAAACTAAACCGTTAAATTGAGCCAGATTGCCGAAATGGTAACGTCTTGACTCGTATTCTAGAAGTCCCAGTTTCAAACCACAGAGCCGGCCAATATGACATGGATATTTTTTATGTGAGTGTGCGATTGTCACGATATTACAAATCTGTAGTTCTGCTGTTGCTGGACGATTTTAATCTGACAAAAAGTATATATTTTCTGCATATCATAATTGCAATTATAATTGATTCAACAAACGCATTATGGCACTTTGTTTCATCAGTTTACCTGATTTTTATAATAGGGAACAACACTACAATAACATTGAAATGAACTAATTTAAAACTATACACCTCCCGTGTATCTACCATTTTAAATGAGGGATGTGAACAAAACGTTAAGTCCTTTAATTAAATGGCATATTCGTTAGCAAGCCATTCATCCATCGAGATGAACAGCAATTGAATTACAGATGCTTTGGCATTTGCTTTTATTGACTGAATTGCCTGTATTTATTTTTTATTCTGAGAGGGTGAAGGTTGCGCACAGTGCCGTGCCATTTTGAACTGAGCTTGAAGTCGGTACGGGGAGCCGTGTGTTGGAAAGATTAACTTCCCACGGTGATGAGCTCCATTGTGTCGAACCTTCTCTCCTTTATTACTTTTTTCACAGTGAAAACGCGTGAACCTTGCAATTAATTGCCTTCCTCACTAAAACACGATGTATCATTTTATAATATCGTGCGAAACAATGAAGTGTAAAGCTAACCATATGAAAACATAACTTAACATCCCAGCCTTCCTTCATAAAGAAAGCTGCATAGATATTGTACAGAGTGAATTCATAGGCTTCCACGGCCGGTGTCATATATAAACTGACTAGCTTAAAAGACCCGGCGTCGCCCGGGTTTTGTATTTTGTAATTGGAAATTAACTTATGAAGGATTTTCGATTTTTAAATTCTAGGTCCTTATATAGACATTTATAATTTGAAATAGCAAGAACGACTTATTACACTCAAACTATTCCCTTAGAAAACGCTTGATATAGTTTTTTATGGCTCATAGAGGATCTAGAATTTTGCATCCCATCGCTTGTACAGTGCACAGCAAGCCTGGTAGAGGTTTAAATAAGAAGAAACAGAAATTCCTGTAACATATAATTGTAATATCGAGGCGGGAAATTTCCCACTCTTATGTTACCATAAAACCGTTTTGGGGATGGAATTAAACAGAAAGCATTATCACTTTCATACTTTTCTCTCCAAAAACCTGCGATATAATATAATAATATACACATTACCATACCTCGTTTTGTTTTCTCTATGTCCAGGGTAGAGAAAGTTATGTGATTCCATTATTTTAGTGGATTTCATTCTGTAATATTTATTTATAACATGAATTATTTTGATAACTTCTCTTATTTGTCAAAAGTGCATTTCATTTGTTTTGTCCAAGCCCATCTGATACCATTTGGCAACAATATATTCTGTGATTTGGAATTGATAATTCTATGTAAAAAGGGATTAAGTATTTTCAAAAACATTTAATTTTTGGCATTTAGAATCAGAATTTTTCAAAATCCTTTCTTAGTGAGCATCTACATTATAAAACGAAGGTACTATCAAAATTCCAAGTCTCTACCTGTTATAGTTTAGGCTGTACGTTGATTCCTGTCAGTCAGTCAGTCATTCAGGACAAAGCCTTTTATATATAGAGAGACTAGCATGTGCCCGCGGCTTCGCCCGCGATAATTATTTCAAAAATTAAAAATTAAGAGCATAATATAGTTAGTTAAATCATTATATTTATTAACACCTAATTCGCGTGGACTACATACCACGATTAGATAGCATCGCCTGGTAAAAGCGACCTCAGATTCGAGTTCCTTGGTCCAGAAAGCCCCTGTATAGTGAGTTTCGTCCAAATAAACGATGTTTGACCATATTAGGGCTTACAACATTCAAGCGATCGCGAAAGTTTAGTTTCCAAGGTACGTAGGACAAAAATAGACAAAGCAAACTGTAATTGTCAAACTTCCATTTAATTTAATTCCAAACCCATCTGAAACCCACTGGCAACAATATGCTTTAATGTCAAATGTGATTCGGATTCGATAATTCTGTGTAAAAAGGGATTAAGTATTCTCAAAAACATTTTATTTTTGGCATTTAAAATCAGAATTTTTCAAAATCCTTTCTTAGTGAGCACCTACATTATGAAACGAAGGTACTGTCAAAATTCCAAGTCTCTACCTGTTATAGTTTAGGCTCTACGTTGATTCCTGTCAGTCAGTCAGGACAAAACCTTTTATATAGAGAGAGACTAGCTTAAAAGACCCGGCGTCGCCCGGGTTTTGTAGTTTGTAATTGGAAATTAGCTTATGAAGGATTTTCAATTTTAAATTCTAGGTCCTTATATAGGCATTTATAATTTGAAATAGCAAGAACGACTTATTACACTCAAACTATTCCCTCAGAAAACGCTTGATATAATTTTGTATGGCTCATAGAGGATCTAGAATTTTGCATCCCATCGCTTGTACAGTGCACAGCAAGCCTGGTAGAGGTTTAAATAAGAAGAAACAGAAATTCCTGTAACATTAAATTGTAATATCGAGGCGGGAAATTTCCCACTCTTATGTTACCATAAAGCCGTTTTGGAGATGAAATTAAACAGAAAGCATTAGGCTATCACTTTCATACTTTTCTCTCCAAAAACTTGCGATATAATATAATAATATACACATTACCATACCTCGTTTTGTTTTCTCTATGTCCAGGGTAGAGAAAGTTATGTGATTCCATTATTTTAGTGGATTTCATTCTACAATATTTATTTATAACATGAATTATTTTGATCACTTCTCTTATTTGTCAAAAGTGCATTTCAATTGTTTTTTCCAAGCCCATCATATAAAATTTGGCAACAATATATTCTGTGATTTGGAATGGATAATTCTATGTAAAAAGGGGTTAAGTATTCTCAAAAACATTTAATTTTTGGCATTTAGAATCAGAATTTTTCAAAATCCTTTCTTAGTGAGCACCTACATTATGAAGCGAAGGTACTGTCAAAATTCCAAGTCTCTACCTGTTATAGTTTAGGCTGTACGTTGATTCCTGTCATTCAGTCAATCAGTCATTCAGTCAGTCAGTCAGTCAGGACAAAGCCTTTTATATATATAGAGATAGCATGTGCCCGCGGCTTCGCCCGCGATAATTATTTCAAAAATTAAAAATCAAGAGCATAATAGTTATATCATTATATTTATTAACTCCTAAATCACGTGGACTACATACCACGATTAGATAGTATCGTCTGGTAAAAGCGTCCTCAGATTCGAGTTTCTTGGCCCAGAAAACCTCTGTCTAGTGAGATACGTCCAAATAAAACAACGTTTGACCATATTTAGGGTTTACAACATTCAAGCGATCGCGAAAGTTTTATTTTCAAGATATGACAAAAATAGCCAAAGCCAACTGTAATTGATTTGACATTGAAATGTATAACTGATAACTTATGTTTTGAAAACGCAAAAAATGCACGTTTTTTACCCATTATTCACTCATAACTCACGAACGAAAAGTAAAATTAAAATTCCGGCTTCGAGGTGCATTTTCCGACCCTTCAGCCCACCTATGTTTAAAATTTCAGATCTCTGCGTTCTGTAGATTTCGCTGGACATCGAGGACAATTCCTTTTATTAATATAGATAATATGAATTATAATGATACCTTCTCTAATTTGTCAAACATCCATTTCATGTAATCCAAGCCCACCTGATACCATTGGTAACAATACGTTCTGAGAATTTGTTTTGATAAATCTGTGCAAAAAGGGGTTAAGTATTTTCAAAAACATTTAATTTATATCATTATTATTATTATATTATTTATAAATCATTATATTTATTAACACCTAAATCACGTGGACTACATACCACAATTAGATAGCGTCGCCTGGTAAAAGCGACCTCAGATTCGAGGTCCTTGGCCCAGAAAACCCCTATATAATGAGTTTCGTCCAAATCGAACAACGTTTGACCATATTTAGGCCTATATTGATTATCCCACTTATAATAATAATAATAAGAAGAAGAAGAAGAAGAAGAAAAAGAATCCTCTTCGGGATTAGGTTGAAAATTTCATATTTATGCGTGCCTTGACATTAAAAACAAATGAATCGACCAGCGTGAGCTACAACATTCGAGCGATCGCGAAAGTTTCATTTCCAAGGTTTGACAAAAATAGCCAAAGCCAGCTGTAATTGATTTGACATCTCTCTATATATATAAAAGGCTTTGTCCTGACTGACTGAATGAATGACTGACTGAATGACAGGAATCAACGTACAGCCTAAACTATAACAGATAGAGACTTGGAATTTTGACAGTACCTTCGTTTCATAATGTAGGTGCTCACTAAGAAAGGATTTTGAAAAATTTGGATTTTAAATGCAAAAATTAAACGTTTTTGAGAATACTTAATCCCTTTTCACACAGAATTATCAATTCCAAATCACAGAATATATTGTTGATAACTGTATCAGATGGGTTTGGAATAAAAAAAGACATGCAAGTTTGACAAATAAGAAAAGTTATCAAAATAATTCATGTTATAAATAAATATTACAGAATGAAATCCACGAAAATAATGCAGTTACGTAACTTTCTCTACCCTGGACATAGAGAAAACAAAACGAGGTATGGTAATGTGTATATTATTATATTATATCGCAGGTTTTTGGAGAGAGAAGTATGAAAGTGATATTACATTTCTGTTTAATTTCATCCCCAAAACAGTTTTATGGTAACATGAGAGTGGGAAATAAAATTTTCCACCTCGATATTACAATTTTATGTTACAGGAATTTCTGTTTCTTTTTATTTGAACCCCTACCAGTCTTGCTGTGGAAGCGATGGGATGCAAAATTCTACATCATCTAAGAGCCATAAAAAACTATATCAAGCGTTTTCTGAGGGAATAGTATGAGTGTAATAAGTCGTTCTTCCTATTTCAAATTATAAATACCTATATAAGAACCTATAATTTAAAAATCGAAAGTCTTCATAAGTTAATTTCCAACTACAAAATACAAAACACGGGCGACGCCGGGTCTTTTAAGCTAGTTGAAATATATTACGCTTCGAAAACCCAAAAAATGCACGTTTTCTGCCCGTTTTTCACTCATTTTTGGCATTTAGAATCAGAATTTTTCAAAATCCTTTCTTAGTGAGCATCTACATCAGGAAACGAAGGTACTATCAAAATTCCAAGTCTCTACCTGTTATAGTTTAGGCTGTACGTTGATTCCTGTCATTCAGTCAGTCATTCATTCAGTCAGGACAAAGCCTCTTATATATATATATAGATTGTATTGGCTATCCGGGTTGGGCCGCGTCGTCTTTTTAGCATCTAACGTTTCGGACATCCTGTCGTGTCCTTCGAAGAAAGATTCACACTAAAAAGAAGTGCATGCGAAGAATCAACAGTCGCAGTTGTCATGACGTAAGTGGGTGCATTCTTTAAAGTTTTAATAGTTTCCCGCCAGATGTCACTGATCTTGTACCCATATTCCCTGTTTATGTTATGAGGATGTTTAACGTCCCTAGATTTGTTATAGAAGCCAAAGAAATTACTAAACATATGGTAAATGGTTTTAATCACAACACATGCGGAGCAAAAAAAAAATAATAACATTAAAAAAAAGTTGCGTGGAACGCCACGCGACAGAAGTGAAACTTGTTTCTAATTTTTTGATTTTTTAAATTTTTGATTATAGGATTTTTTCAATTTTGGATTGTTGGACTATTTAATATTGGGGGTTTGAACTTTTTTAATTTTGGATGTTTTAAATTTTGGATTTTTAATTTTGGATTTTTTAATTTTGGATTTTTTACATTTTGGATTCCTGGATTTTTGGTTTTTTTTAATTTTTTTTTTATTTTCGAATTTTTTTATTTTTAAATTTTGGATTTTAGATTTTTTAATTTTAGATTTTTATTTTTAAAATTTTGGATTTTTTAATTTTGGGATATTTGGATTTTTATTTCATTTTTTAATTTTTTTAATTTTGGATTCCTTGGACTTTTAAATTTTGGATCTTTGAATTTTTTAATTTTGGAATTTTGAAATGTTGGATTTTTTATTTTGGATTTATAAAATTTAGGATCTATGAACTTTTTTTGTTGGATTTTTAAAATTTTGATTTTCGATTTTTTATTTTTAGATTTTTTAATTTTTTAATTTTGGATTTTTGAATTTTTTTATTTTTTAAACTCTGGATAAGCCTAATCATTGAGTTGATTGTTTTCTGTGCAGTCCGTTCCGTCACACCTCACTAATTTCGTGACGATTTTGAGCGTTACACGAGCTCTCGATTTACCCCTACCGCGGCTAAAGAAGTTTACCTTCCACCAACACGCCGCGGTCGGCATGCACCTTCCTATATGGGCATGCGCACTACAGTCAAACACCACGCCGCTGGAACTGTGAAGCGCACAAGTGGAAATAGGGGGTGCTGCAGTACCACAGTGACTATACACGGGCCGACACTGGGTGAAATATTATAACAAATTATCCAAGGATAACAGTGTAGGCTATAATATGATCTTGTTCTCTAATTTAGTAATTGATTCTGGAAAAACATTCTGTATTCAAACAATTTCATTAAGCAACGCTAACCACTAAAACACTCGGGCAATCATCAAAACATAATACCGGTATATCAATTATAATGTATCAAATAAGACGCCTCCACATTTACTAAGTCGCCACACATCCTAACTTGTACTGCATTCATAGGCGTAACCAGGCCGACCAATATGGGGGGGGGGTTATAACATCCGCAGGGTCTGGGGGTCCCCCCAGGGAGAGGGGGTCCGCCCCCGGAAATTTTAAAAAATTAAGATCCACAATAACGAGTTTTAAGCTTCCGGGGGTCCTCCCACGGAAAATTTTAAAAATTAAGATGCACAGTAACGAATTTTAGCTTCCCACGCTTTATACTCGTATTAAGTAATTTATAAGCAGACTTAAAAAAAATATACATTTTTCCTTTTTTTAATCAATGGGGGTTTCAACCCTCCCCCCTCGTTACGCCTCTGGCTGCATTAGCATATTTTTGACATGTTCCAATCATGATAACAGGAGTAAACCTTTTTTTTTTAAGATTAAGATCGCATATAGACTCTTAGCCCTGAACGAAGTGAGTTTCAACAAATAATCACATGAAACACAGGTGTATGATAAGTGTTATTATGATAAAAATATTTCAACTGCCATTATAACAAAAAAGCTATCTGTCAATGTATAGTAGAGTCCCTCTAGTCCGGAATAGAAAAATTAACTCTATCTCGGAAGCTGAACCTACCCGCGTGAAAGAAAATTCCCTAAAATGGTGCCGCGACACAGTAACCCGCGTCATTGGCCAACTCTTGCGTAAAACTCACTGTAGAATAAGAGTTCATACTGCAGGGATTGCATCTTCAGTTGTCTCAGCCTGAGTGTGCCAACGAGTGTACCATAACAGAAGTCGGTACGAAAGTGATGTTGCATTTCTTTTTTTATTTCAGCACTGAAATTGTTGTATGGTAACAATAGATTAAGAAATAAATTATTTCGTAAAGACAATACAATAATTTACGTTACATTTACCAAAATATCTGTTTTTTATTTCAACATTACCAGTCTTGGTGTGTAGAAACAATAGGGTGAAAATTCTACATCCTCTATGAGCATTGAAAAGCTATATCAAGCGTTTTTTGAAAAAAAATAGTTCGAGTGTGACAAGTCATTCTTCCTCATTTAAAATTCTAAATACCTTTTAACTTAAAAGTCCTAAAAATTCTAGATTTTTGTCAGATTTTCTATAAAAGTTATTGTTCTAAATTACTGTTCGTTATATTTTTTATTAATCATTACATGTAAATGGCCGCCTCCGTGGTCTCATGGGTAGAGAAGCTGGCTACGGATCCGTAGGCCTGGGTTCGGATTTCTTTGAGTAGGGAGGTCTGAAACGGGGTGCACTCAGCCTCGTGATTCAAACTAAAAAGCTATTTGATAGAGACCGTGGATGTCGGCCACATACCCCAATCTTGCCATCTGCCTATGGTATATGATAAGCGGTCGGATAGTTGGCGGTGAAGGAAAACGCTTCTCATTTGAAAAATACTTTAGGCCTGGCCTGTTACTGGCCCCTTCAGAGTCACGGAGTTAGTTAGTTATTATACGTAAATGTTAAAGAAAATTGACGTCAATTCCGGGGTGCGCGGGCAAAGAGAGTTAAGTCCACCATCCTAAAAAATTGAGATATGTCCATAAAGTTATAGATAAAAATGTTCTCTACATTTGTGTGAAGTTCAGTAAGTCATATTCAAAATTGTACGGTAGTTATGGATGTGTGCCTCATGGGTTTATCGATCTCTAAAGGTATGTTGAGCTGGTATAGTGTGTTAAGTCACTCTAATTCTCAGTAACAAGAAAGTGGACTTAACTCTCTTTGCCCGCGCACCCCGGAATTTAAAAATTCAGCTAAAAAAGGAGTTGATAGTCAATTTTTTCAAACTTTGGAAAATATTCCACATTCCAAGAACTGTAGCTTGCTTACTATTGGTTTTAGAGCAAAGTTTTGCTCAAAAGTTTGTCCTCTTTAAAATTAGTATGAAGTATCAAAAGCTCTAAAACCAACCAAATGAACCAATATTTAAGAAAAACCTAAAGAAATACAAAAAAAAGTTTGTGGTTTTTAGGGGAAAAATAAATTAAGTCGAGGTTCATCGAATTGGAAACCTTTGGTTTTGTTTGTTCGTTTGTTACTGCTGGCCTCAGTATAATATATAAGTTGGAAAAAAACTATAGCACCAGACTTGACCGTAGGGAGAGAGGAAATCATTGGCTTCAAGTTGACGCGGGCTGTCTCCGAAGCTGGTTCAATGTTGTGACACGTGACCGTGGCTGTTCTTTCTTCACAGAACAAATGTCTTTCACATTAAATAAAATCAGGTAAACTGATGTAACAAAGTGCCAGTATGTTTTGGTTTAATCAGTTATGACTGCAATTATGATATGCAGAATATGTTTTTTTTAAAATTGATTTCCAAGTTAAGCTCCAGATTTATTCATTAAGCAGGGCTTACGGAAGAAGAAAGGTCTACCATCTCGGCCACCTGGGTCATTTTAACGGTCTAGTTGGATAATATAAGCGCATGTAAATCAATATGTTTTTTGTCATAGCTACCTGTATTTTAATTTCCAAGGCCTTACAAGATCACAGTAAAACAATAGGCTATGTTGTCAAGATAACTGTTTTTCATTTTTTTTATAAATTCTTTCGAATACGTATATTACCATAAAATAGGCACTAAATTGAGCATTACTCCGAAACAGGTCAACCGATTTTATCCATTATGAATAGATGTCTTCCCATGGACATTATAAATGTGTATACCAAGTTTCATAAAAATCCGGTAAAGCGTATTTGAGTTACCGCGTCTTTAAAATATACACTAAATTGGGTTTTACTCCGGTACCGGTCTACCGATTTGGTCCACTATCAGTAGACGTCTTTCCACGTACATTATAAATGGGTATACAAAATTTCAGGAAAATCCAATAAAGCATATTTGAGTTATAGCGACTTCTTATATATTAACATAAAAACACTAAATTGGGCATTATTCCGGTACTGGACAACCGATTTGGTCCAATATCAATAAACGTCTTCCCATGGACATTATAAATGCGTATACGAAGTTTCATAAATATCCGATAAAGCGTATTTGAGTTATTGCGCCTTTAAAATATACACTAAATTGGGTTGTACTCCGGTACCGGTCAACAGATTAGGTTCAAATTCAATAGGGCACTTCTCATGGACGTCATAAATGGGTATACCAAATTTCATGGAAATCCGCTACAGCGTATTTGAGTGATGGCGCCTTTCTCATAATCTATTAAAATAGGCACTAAATTGGGCATTACTCCGGTACCGGTGAACCGATTTGGTTCAATATCAATAGGATTCTTCCCATGGACATTATAAATGTGTTTTCCAAGTTTCATGAAAATCCGAAAAAGGGTATTTGAGTTATGGTGCGTACAGACACGCGGACAGACATTTTTTCGTCCACCACACAATCTCATAAAGTACCATACTGGCACTAAATAAATGAACTTCTAGTTTCCTCCCTATGCCTCACTTTTGTGCTAATGGAATCGTATGCCTATAATTTTTTTTTTTTCGGTTAATGATATTTAATTTTTTGAAGAAGAATCCAAGCTGGTCATGAATTAAAAATATAACTCCCATAGGCCTAATGTATTACCAAAGAAAATCACCTTACAGTATATAAAATTAATGGCAAAATAATTACTTTAAAATCTGCTTGAAGCTGCTTCCCTTTTTTTCAAGAAATATACTGCATTTTTTTGAGCTTCAGTTGTGTCACGCTTTGCAAGATAAGTGCGGGGGCAAGGCTTCTTCGTTTTTGTAGAAAATATTTTTCTCTGTTGCACAATTTTTCGCTTTTTTTTCGTGCCTTTGTTTTGTAATTGTCTAGGCCTATTTGTTTATTTTGAATAGCAGCTAATGTTGCTTTTAAGGATGCCTTGTGCTGTTTTAGGATGTCAAGTTCCTTTTGTGTGGATATGCCTTTAATTAATTCTACACCTTTTCAACCTCAATTTCGGAAAAAGTAATTTTAATTAAGGAAAAAGTAATTTCAATTTCGGAAAAAGTAACTTCAATTTCGGAAAAAGTAACTTCAATTTCGGAAAAAGTAAATTCAATTTCGGAAAAAAGTAATTTCAATTCCGGAAAAAGTAACTTCAATTTCGGAAATACGAGGGCTATTTTTTTAAACCTCCGATAGAGCATAATATGAAAACCACAATGAAAATCAAAACTATTTTATTTGGAACATTTAGGTACACCTTCTAGCTACTTCTCTACCTAGTCGCGCACCGATTGAGACATTTGTCGAAGCGTGGTGTAACTTTCAAGTACTCTCTTCATAGAAGCTTGCCGCCAGCCTATTGAGAAGGGCATTCACGGCATTTTGAAGTGTTTTGAAACTCTCCGTTGGGTTTGTTCGGGAAATTTGCGTGCTCCATTGTTTGGATTGTTCTTTTGATTCTGGATTGTGGTAACGAATCCACATTTCATCCCCTGTCACGATGGATTTCAAAAACTCGTTCCCGTGCCGAGTGACTTTCATCTTTTTCGGCAGCTGAAGAAAGATCTGGGAGGACAGCGCTTCCACACCAACTTAAAGTAAAGTGTTCCCTATTACATGCCATGGAGGTTGAGACTCTCAGATTTTAGACATTCGGCACATGAAGGTGGTAAGGTAGTCAGCTTTACGCACCGACCGCCTTTATCCGGCTCCTGGTACTCATTTCTGTTTGAGGCTGAGTCGACCCCAGGGTCATAGTGCCACCAAAAGGATTAGGCCAATTGAAAAACTCCAACGACCTCATCGGGAATCGAACCCGCGACCTTCCGGTTTGTAGCGCAGCCCTCAACCACTACGCTACGGCGTATCCTTCTGGTGGCACTATGGCCCTGGGGTCGACTCAGCCCCAAACAGAAATGAGTACCAGGAGCAATCCTGGGGGTAAAGGCGAAATTGAGGTTGAAAAGGTGTAGTATCTCTGCAGTAATTAAGTCCTTTTGTTTCGATAAGGACCTAGGACTCTTGGGGCCTTCTTGTTTACTAATTTGGGCAAGTATTTCTTCTTTTTCAATGGCAGGACACGTATCTTTAGCGTCTAGATAAGAACACTAATGACTTGAGATTTTTAAAATTATTTTGTACAAGCATACAAAGAAAATATTTTCACTTTACAACATTTAACTTATATCCGAATTACTTGATTCATAAATTATTATCAAACGGATGTATGATGATCCTATGATAAATGTACTAATAATACTCAATTAAGTCAAAGTTTCCTTTAAAATTGTGAAATTTGAAAATTTATGTAATAAAATATGATACCACACTCCATGATACTCCACTGTTCTACGAAGCAGATAAATTTATCAAAAATTCTGATGTAAAATATACACATTATTTCCTCTACATTCATGTTCCAATAAAGTGTATGGTTGTTTATAAACACCTTTCAGATAATTTATTCGAAAAATTTTGAAATAAATAATCTAGCTCTTTAGCTTAAATGCAAATCATGTAGAAAATTTAAACAAAATCGTTAGAGCCGTTTTTTATAAAATAGTTAAAAATTAAAGTCTGTTTTAGCCTCACCCAAAGATGTAAGACTTTAAAAGCCTGGGTATGTATAAACTATAGCTGGCTTATAACTAAAATGATGTAAAATGGCTTATAACTAAAATGCGTCTACGGCAAGCATCATCAGCGGCGTGGTCTCAAGCGAAGTTCCGAGGTATCTTAACCGATGGACCACGGCCACAAAGTCCGGAAAAGTTTAACCAAATGGCTTATAACTACGGTCCAAAGTTTAAGGATATCGTATAAAAGTAAGAAAAAGTCACCAATCTTCGTGTCACATCCCCAGATATCTAATTTTTTTATTTATACACGATGTTTAGTAATCTAGTCACGCTGATCACACACTTAAACAGACACGTTCCTGAAAATATTATTGGTTTCAGGAGATTTCAAAACAGGCATTCGATTTCGAAACTTTATTACCTGTGGTACGGGTAGAAGAAGTGAAAATGGTGTTTTATTTTTAAATAAATGTTACTGTAGTCACGATATCACTTATGAATGAACTTTAAAATACCCGCCAAACACTGTAATTCACAATTGTATCCGTTCGGCTTATTTCGGCAACCAGGTGCCATCATGAAGCGAATGATTTCCTCTCTCTGTATGGTTAAGTAAACAAAATCTTTTTCGCTGTAATATGTACATAGCTATTGGGCTAAACATATTTTGCAAAGTTTACTTTAAAAAGTTTTTAAAATGACAGTTCCAGGAACCTTGATGAAACTGCAAAGATATATTGCCTTTGGCAATTGTGTTCTCTCTACCACATTTTAACCTTATTTCAGAGAATTCCATCAAGGAGTTTTGTAATCTATTGGCTTGCAGATAATTTCGTGTCAAAACATTTGAAACAAGCTAACATTTTTCTGATATATTATAAAATTTGGAATCAAATAACGTAAGGAAGTATGTTAATGTTTAAACAAATTGCTTTGTAATTTATATAACTTGCAACTTGTGATAGGCGGCCGACAACAAAATAATAAAAGCAATTATCTGGAGCAATATTATGGTATTTTTGTTCATACTTCACCGCAGTCTCTGAGTTCCACAAATAAATATTTCAATACAATTCCTCTTTCTTTTGTATTTGAGGAGATGACATTTCAGACACAATTCTTGTAGTCATGGCTACTAGGGGCAATCCTTTTTTAGGTTAAAATTTGAAGCTAGATTTCTAACGAACGTAAAAATTATAGAGAAAAAGAAAACTTTAAGGATAATATTGAAAATAATAACAGGAAATCGAACAATAATACAAAACATTATTTAATGATCTTTTATCAGAACATTCTAGGTTCAAGGAATAATGTAAGTGCACACTAAGAAACCAGCTAGTTCACTATAAAGGAATTTAAAACGAATCGAGAGATTGCTGGTATTAGCCGGTTCCCATGAAAATATAAACTTCTCGTTTACTGTCACAATGAATAATTCTATAGTATGTGCTCCGTAGACACATTCGCTACAACCAGGAAAGGCTTTGGTAACCCTTTTTTTCGCATCCATGAGGTTCTTTTAAAAGGAAGTTCTACGCGATTCATGATTTATTTGTGAAAAAGCTCAAACGCAACATAAATGATATTCCTGACTCATGCAGGGTTCTACCTTCAAGTTTCTGTTGCATATTTAATGATCGTATTATCTGCTCTCCCGACCAGGGAATGCATAATTCTACAAACAACCCAGACAAGAAAGACATTGAGACCTTCCACCATTTCTAAGAATGAAGTCTACATTCGGTAGGCCTACGCGTTCCTATAAAATGCATCTGTAACCCTAAAAGGTGTAATAATTTACACATCTTAAGTATGTTGCAATCAATCTTGTACAGTTCGACTTGACACTGGTGAAAAGCGAGTGAAGGAAAGGTCATTTAGAAGTGGGAGATACATTGAGAGAGAGAGACAAGCTATTATTTCCCTCCCGTCAGTCATGATACTTATGGCCTTATACCTTAGTCAGCGCGATGTGACTCCCTTGAAGACCGGGGTACGAATAAGCTATCACCTTTTCAAGTGACAATATTTCGATAATGATTCGACTTCGTTACTGATATCTGTCTGAGCGATGACAGGTTGAAAATAATACTGTAATACTGTAGGCCTATTTTTTAAATATACGTATTCCACAAGCACAAGTAATTTATACAATCACGTTCAATATTACCACCTCCCTCAAAAAAATCAAACTTAGGATTGATTTTTTTGAGGGGATAAGGTGGTAATATTGAACGTGATTGTATAACTTTACCCTCATAGGAACAACATGAAATTCATTAACAAGTAATTTAATTTCATTATTTCTCACATAGCCTATCTCAGCTCACAGATATAGATCAATCATGTGTAAGAATTTGATCAGCAACCTCCAGGGCCCTATTTCATATAAGTTACAATTTTACAGGTGACAGGTAGGCTACTATGAGTAAATTGTTTTACAGGTTTACATTTTGACATTTGTGTTTTTCATAAAAGCTGACAGCTTTACATAAATGTCATGACAATTTAGTAGATTTGTATGACAATTTTACATATTGTTGTTTCTCAAAACTTTTGAGTTTACAGGTAAAAGTCTGACAAATATGTCAAATCTTAGGATACCTACCATTTATAAAACATTAATTTTTGTTGATGTAGGCCTATTTACAAATTCACAACAAAAAATGTAGAATTGTCTTTACAGAAGTAACAGCCAATCTTTCTAATGTAGGCCAAGTCAGTAGGTTATGTAAATGTGTGACATAACTTGGCAAACTTTTTTTTTTGTGATTTAAACTTTCTTGTTAATAAACTGGCTAAATTGTCTAGTTAATAATGAACACTAGTAGTAGTGATACTGGTAGTAGTAAAAGTGATGAAGAAATAGACATGAGACTGCGCAGGGTTTTTAGGCAACCGATTAACTTAACTTTCAATTTCAGTGACTTTGTGTTTGTATTCAAAGAGCAATATAATTCAATTATTTTCAATAGTAATAATCGATTGCTTAGATATTACATTCGATATTGAGATCGATTACAGCATGCATATATGAGCGCATATATAGGCTATACAGTGTACTAAAGTAATCTTTAGGTTTGACAAAAAATTCTCGCGTTTATGAAAAGGGTTCTTTTAGTGTGATATTTTATATAAATTTGCCTGTAACGTATGGAAAAGTTGTAGGCCTAATATTTAAAAAAATGCAATTGTCATGACATATTGACAAATTTGTCAGACTTGACATAATTGTTGTATTTGTCACACCTGTAGAGTTTTATGAAATAAGGCCCAGAAGTAACCTAGGTCGTTTCTTTGTAGGCTATGCCTTACTTTTTCAGGAGTTTGAGAATGACGCTAACCTATATTAACTCCAAGCTAAATATATTATTATATAATAATAATAATGATAATAATAATAATTATTATTAAATATTTCGGAATATTAGTTCGAAACAAAATTTTATACTTCTATTTATTTGTAGAAGTCATAATAGCTATTTGTGTATCAAATAACGCAAAATAACGCTTTAGCGGATGAAATATTGGATGAGTTCGCTAAAGCTTTTGCGTACAATATTTTTTAGTAAAAGCTATTCAAATTACATGAAATGAAATAAAAATACCGTATAATTAATTATAAAAGGCATAGTCAGCCATTTGTTGACGGCATAATATACTCACAGCCGCCTGAGTCCTATGCTATGAACCAATACTATATGCGGATGTAGATGGCAGTGCGGGTTTCTTATGAATAATGTTGCTATGTTGGCTTTGGCCTATATTTGTTGTGATGTTATTAAGTGTTTTGTAGAGAAAACTGGTAAAGCTTTAGATTAACGTAAAGAAATTATGTTTGTTGTTTTATGGTCAAGTATTTTGTTTCAAACCCTGTTACTGGTCATTGTCATCTGGATATTTTCAGTTGCCATAACGATTTTACCGGCCTAGGCTGGTAAAGTGCTACTTTTCGGCGTGTTAACAGTCCGACAAATAGTTGTTTTACAGAGAGTGTACTAAAAAAAATTAACAAAACACAATCAATATTGAGCAAAATTTTTTTACAGACATGAGGATTCAGCAAATATGACGTACATTTGCCCAACACTGTTCACTGCACGGGTCAGACAAGTTCGAATCTAGTTGTTATGGAGACGTTCGAAATGCTAGATTCGAATGACTGTAAACGGAACTTTACTGTATTTGGATTGCATGCCATAATACGAATTGGTGTCGTGCACATCGGCACAGTCGCATTTTCGTGCACATCGGCATAGTATTTTTATCTTGTAATATTATCGTGCTCATCGCCACACAACCCGTTGGGGCTAGGGACTCAACTCATAGAGACTCAAACCTACAGCCTCCTTCACCACGGCTCCAAGGCAGCACTCCTTAGCTACCGCGGCTAAGGAAACCGGCCATTGATGTCGTAGATAGGTTAGGTCAGTTCAGTTCAGTTCTGTTCAGTTCAGTTCAGGTCAGGTTAGGTTAGGTTAGGTTAGGTTAGGTTAATTCAAAGTCGCATTCAATCGCAGGCAGATAATTTGTGAATGATTTCTAAACAGTACAATTACAATATTAATGTACACATTATGTATCCATAGCCTAATAATAAAAGGAAGTGTTTGTCTTTCTGTCTATCTAGCAGTTACTGTGAACTCCATTGCATTCAATACGATAATGTAATTCCAACTTTGTCTGTATGTCCACCCCTATGAAGGGTGTGTGGCGATGAGCACGATGATATTGCAAGATAAAAATACTATGCCGATGTGCACGAAAATGCTACTGTGCCAATGTGCACGTGTGCCGATGTGCACGCAACCTATGAATTAAGCATATAGTTAGCGGTCGGCTGCGGTGGTCTAGATCCGAAGGTCGCGGGATCAAACCTGGCAGCAGTCGATGGGTTTTTCAGGACGTAAAAATCCTGGGCACGGTGTCCTCCGGGAGGAACTTTAAGCTGGAGGGCCCGTGTCTTACGGCACGTAAAAGAGCTCCAAGCCAAAATTAAGAGCCTCTGGACAAAATTTCTCGGCCCTTTCACGTCCAAGTAATACCTTAGTTTCCGGAGGGGGTTAAGAGGCGATGGGCTTACCACTTGTCCCTCTGCTCTCTCTAGGAAAATAAGCGAAACAAAATTCACATCGGTAAACAGAAACCTCCAATTGGAGTCCCTTCGCACCAACATGGGGGCATAGGATTAAAGATATATATATATCTTTAATATATATATATAGATATTAATATATCTATATATATAGTATATATATATATATTTCCGCGCTAACTATATAATATATATATATATAGGCCTACTATATAGTTAGTTAGTTCGGAAATGATTTAGATAGTGAAATGGGTAGGTATTGTCCTCTTTAGAACCGGCCCTTAAGTAAACAAATATGTCTGACAGAGTTACTTGTTTATTTGAGATCGGGTCTAAAGTGTGGCCGTTGTAAGACGGAAACCTCAAGTAAACAAAAACAAGTACATTTGTCTCACTCTAGCACGTTAGTCGTATAACCTACGAGTGAGACAGACATATTGGTTACAGTTGTCATTAGGAGCCTATCTATCTTTCTTTACTTTAGTTTTGCCTCCCCCTTTTGGGGACATTTAAGAGACCCACGCCGCCCGGACCTTGTAAGGGCGCGACCTGTCGGGAGAGGGATTATCTATGGATCACATACATACTTTTTTGACCAGACAAAGAAATGGATGGCCTCCCCGAATGAGTGATCAGCCCAATGCCGAGGCCATCTCCGAGACAACACTAACATGTAGGACGAGAGACACCATTTTCACACACACACACAGACTCACTCTGAACAAGGCGTGGATGGGATGAAGATGATAATGACGGCCAGAGGATCCCCGGGGATCACAAGGGCCCAAAGTTACCCGACATTTGTCTCACAGGTGAGGAAAGAACCCCACTTAGGTAACTTTTCCCGACCAGGATTCGAACACGGCCCCCCTGCATGAGAGGAGCGAACGCATCCCCTATGCCACAGAGGTGGACTTATTAGGATTCTTTCTTCTTAAAATATGAAATACGTTCCTATGATTTCAGGCACTACAGTGTTGTTTACTGTCTGTCTCACTCTAACACATTACTCGTATCTACTTAAGAGTGAGACAGACATATTTGTTTACATTGGGACTGATTAAAGAGCAGATAATATCCATCCCATTGTCTAAAACATTTGCGAGTCGAAAATACTTCTAAATATATGAAGAATATATGTACGTCAAAAATTCAACATTGAATATTAATGAATTTCATTTTCCTCTAGTGCTAATAAATAAATAAATGGTTTCCCCAGGGAAACCATTGATTTAGATCAAATATTTATAAAATTTTTTGTTCCTTTAGGCAATCTCTGTCAGCACTCATCAGCCAAAAGAATGAACCTGAAACTACTAACTTCCTGAAAACATTCCGGATGGTTGGAAATGAAGTTAAATAAAACCTACCGACGCGAGATGGCCAAGATGGTAACGTCTTGGTCTCGCATTCGGGAGGTCCCAAGATCAAATCCCGTGGCCGGCCAGTTTGACATGGGTTTTTTTTTCATGGTTTCCACAGTCGTAAAGGCTAATGCCGAACTGGATATTTACATACCATGAATCATCCTCACCATTTCATCATGCATCATATCCATTTTAATATCAGTTGAGTGTACTCCATTAAATACACCGACAATAGAAAAAATTGACAAGCAATAGTTCCATGGCCTACCCTATTGTATAGACACGGATCCCGAACTCCTGATATGGCCTCGATGTTAAAAGGAGTATAAATACAGCTGGGGGGGGGGGGGAACCTCTCCCTCCCCTACGAAAATTTTTGCCACTCAAATTTACTGTCTTAGTCAACTTATTCGGTACACAAAATTTGAGCTATTAAAAAATATATCATTGTAATCTTATGAGTTAGCTATTTTTATAATAGGAGAAATTACTAAAGTTGTGGATAAATGGTGCCTTTTTAGAAAACGGCGTTTTCTAATTATTTCGTAAGCACGCCACAAAATCACTCCATAAAATTCCTTTTTTTACTCCCTCTCCGTGTGTGAAGAGTGCAGTATCGTTAAAATTTAATTACATCCAGGGCAAAACAACCCATCAAACTTCAAGCACAGATTGGCCATGTTATTACAGGAATATCATAATCCTTAAGCTCTTTTCTGCAGTCAAGTGAAATGGCGAAAGCAGAATAAAACATTTGAAAGGTGATGTCAGACTGAAAAGTTCTGTACCATAGTACTTACAGGTTGTAAGTCGCCACTGGCATCTGATATTGAGAACGCCTGGTGGTATACTGGGATATGCGAGTCAGTTGGAGAATTTAATGTAGTATCGGCATATTGTCATGGTAGCTCAGTTGGTAAGAGCATCAGCACGGCGAGCCGAAGGTCCTGGTTAAAATCCTGGCTATGGCATTGAATTTTTCAGTCTGACTTCACCTTTCCACGGCCTACACACGGCCAGTGTGAAAGAATTATCATTTCAGAATAAACATTCTTCAGATGTGATGCTGCCATCGTATCAGGAGATTATGGCATATGCAGTCGAGTATAGAGAAAGGAGAGAATGTAAATGCCATGCCAGTTAACTATTACTTCTGTCAACAGTAGACATCGCAGTGGCAATAGACAATTCCTAAGTAAGCTAAACGAATATTATCTATTTTATGGAACCGAATATTATTTTATGCCACGCTTACCTGACCCCCCATTCAACCCTATTCTGTGCTAATTCCATCCAACCATCCCTCGCAAATCCTACTTCCTTAAAATATACCCTAATACTGCCCTCCCACTTAAGTCTAGGTCTTCCAAGTGGTCTTTTCCCTTCGGGTCTCCCAGTCAATATTTTTTAGATATGTCTTTCCTCCCCCATGCGAGCAACATGTCCAGCCCATTTCATCCTCCGAGATTTAATTACTCTTACTATATCGGTGACGAGTACAGGTTATGAAGCTTGTCGTTATTATGCAGTTTTCTCCACTTCCCATTTTCATCTCTCTTAGGTACAAATATTTTCCTAAGCACCCTGTTTTCGAACACTCTCAGATTATGTTCTTTCCGAAGAGTAAGCGACCATTTCTCACATCCATATAATACAACCGGCAGGATAATTGTCTTATAAATTTTTATTTTTAGATTTCTGGAGACAAGGAGTGTCTGAACTGCATAAAAACAAGTATTTCCTGATTTGAGTCTACACTTAACTTCTACCTTAACATGATTTGCATCTGTATTTGCTACCATCTTAAAACGTAATAAAATATATAAATTCTTACACAAAAGTAGTTTTTAATGACTGAAAGGAGCATTCACGCCAAATTGGAAGAAAATCGGACAATATGTTCATGCTATCACTAACTTACTACACTCATTACCGGACTACTTACCGCATACGTGTATGATTATATCGAACCCAAGATCAGTGTCCAGGAACTAAGTACTACGCGGCTAGTTGCACCTCTTAATTTTTTAGTAACAAATAAAAATAGTAGCATGTATTGTGGGTGCAACTTCATATAGATCTGCCATCCTAATCATCTTCGACATGTCAATCAGTGAATAGAAAGGTAATTTGGCGTATTCACATTTGTCTGCAGTCCAATACAATGCTGCCAAATAGGCTACTTACCACAGCACGTTTACTTCTCTTGAGAAACGGTGAATGCCAGGGGCAACACTGGGGAAATCCACGCGACTATTAGAGCATCTGTTCTTTGTCGGTATCGGTGTCTGTGCAGATTTTCGAATTAGGGAACAATTCTATTATATGCTTTGGTAGATAGACGATGGTTTGGGACTGGGTCTTCTTAAAATGGCACGAACAGTACAATGGGCAATTACAAGTTGTGAGATCTGCCACGTGAAAGTCGATCGCCATCGAGCACTGCCTTTGTGTGATCATCCAAGACATCAAGAAGGCAGTGTACTAATACAAAATAGTTTTGTTTTAAGACCCGTACATCTGGAGCTTTCTTCTCAGATGCTTGTAATTAAATATTTTCCCCCCAAACGAAGAAAATTCTCTATGCGACACGTGTGTGAATTACATTTTAAGACTGTTCATGTCAGGGAGGGCATGACCGAAGACTTTAGACTTCATATAGCACCACAGAAAAAAAAAAAATCTGGTTCAGTAAGGTAGGGAGATTTGGAGGTCGATTGGATGTCACCTAACCTGGAAAGAATTCGGCCGGGGAAAGCAGCATCTAGCGTGTCCATTGAAAGACGTGCAGTATATATGCAGCACCATCCTGTTGAACCACAATCTCTCAATATCCAAGTTACGATGTGTCAACTCTGGTAGGAAGAAAGATTGCAGCATATGATTGTAACGTTCCGAGTTTACAGTCACCGAAGCAGCATTAACGCTCTCAAAGAAATAAGGGCCAATAATACCCCGCGCTGCAATGGCACGCCACACCATGATCTTAGGTCTGTGAAGTGGCCGCTCGTGGATTATGCGAGGATTTGCAAGAAATTGCAAATGTGACGCAAGACACCACACATCGCGTAATGGCCAGTGTACGAGGGAGATTGCAGCAATGTGTTGAAGTTAATGGAGGGCATCTCAAGGGCATCATATTCAAAAAGTAAAACCAGAATTGCAAAACCAAGACTGTAAGGCATCTAAAAATGTTAAATTTAGCTTATTTCTTTGTTAAATAAATGTGTTACGTGGTTTTGAAAATGGGAAACGATAAATGCCGCACCCTGTATATATCTGAATCGAGGAAACGTTACCGAGATTCTGTTAAAACACAATTCCCATGCGACTACTACATTCTTTTCATAAGAACACTGAAAAATATTCCATTTAGTTCATAATGAAGCTCTAGAGAGGATGTAGAGTGCAGCTTATTGACTAATTCCCCGATCAAAGTGTTGTATTCAACCGAACTAAAGCAGACCTGGGAATCAATGAATATAACGGACAGTACACAAAAAGCACATCGTGTAAATGCACCCGGAACACAGGTGAAAAAGTTTGTTTTTACACAGGGGCGACACAATCAAACAGTAGAGCCACTCAATTTGCTATGTCCAAATCTGCATCCTCACCATCTCCTATTTACTGGCTCTTGGAGTGTTTGATTAGGATCATGAGCGTCAGCAAAATCATTCAAATAATTTGCTTTTACTGCAAGAGAAGGGAGCCTATTGGCAGTTTAAATTTAACAGCATCCTGTATATCCTATAGTATGGCAGATATCCTTCGTGATTATTAGGGCAAGGCATTTGATGATTTTTCATTTTTTATATGAAGGTTAAACGATAGCTCGAATATATACTAACTTAGTTTAAAAGGCCCGGCGTCGCCGGGTTTTTTATTTTGTAATTGGAAATTATCTTATGAAGGACTTTAGAGTTTTAAATTATAGGTCACTATATACGTATTTAGAATTTGAAATAGGAAGAACGACTTATCACACAAACTATTCTATCAGAAAACGCTTGGTATAGCTTTTGATGGCTCATAGAGGATGTAGAATTTTGCATCCCATCGCTTGTACACAGCAAACCTGGTATGGGTTCAAATAAGAAGAAAAAGAAATTCCGGTAACATAAAAATTGTATTGTCTTTGCGGAATATTTTATTTCTCACTCTCATGTTACCATAAAACCGTTTTGGGGATGAAATTAAACAGAAATGCTATATCACTTTCATACTTCTCTCTCCGAAAACCTGCGATATAATAATATTCACATTACCACACCTCGTATTGTTTTCTCTATGTCCAGGGTAGAGAAAGTTATGTGGCTGCATTATTTTCGTGGATTTCATTCTTTAATATTTATTTATTTATAACATCAATTATATTGATAGCTTCTCTAATTTGTTAAACTCTCATTTCATTTATTTCCAAACCCATCTGAGACCATTGGCAACAATATGTTGTCACGTGAACTGTGATTTGGATTGGATAATTCTGTGTAAAAAGGGATTAACTATTCTCAAAAACATTTAATTTTTGGCATTTAAAATCGAAATTTTGAAAAAATTGTTCCTTAGTAAGCACTTACATTTTGAAACGAAGATACTGTAAAATTCCAAGTCCCTAGCTATTATAGTTTAGGCTCTGCGTTGATTCTCTGTCATTAAGTCAGTCATTCATTCAGTCAGTCAGGACAAAGCCTCTTATATACTGTATATAGAGATAAATGTGTTTCATGAAGTAACTGACAGTGAAAATTTACAAATAAATTAGTACTTGAAAAAAAGGGTTTATATTTTGTTCCATTTTAGCTTCTGTTAATTTTGAGGTTAACTCGTTCCATTTTAGTCGTGAATCTATCGATAAACTCCTAACCTCTCATGAGAATCTCCGACAAGTGATCACAGGTTTATTGTAAACACCATAGCAGTCTGTCTTGTAGAAATAAAGATTTTGTTTCCTTTTAAATGGCACATATTTACTAGGGGCAATATGATGGGCACGCCAGATCAGAAGGAATTTCTTTTTCGCTAAGGGTGTCCAAGTGTATAAATTTACTTACTTCTTTAGTAACAAAATAAGTGTGTTTTATGTTGTTAATTCATATACAGTAGAGTATAACGCACTGTCATCCACTTAATTGCTTTAGCAATTCATTACTTAAAAAAAAAACTTATTTATAGGTAATAATGGTAAATTTACTGGCCTTTTTTTAAATTTCGAGTCATTTTTTTGCCATTTTAAAGTAATAAATGGATTTTTATTTTGCATTATTTCACTGTTTTATGGTCATTAAATGCATTGCTCTAATGATTATATTGTACTTGATTCTTAGGAATCTGGTTCGTTATTCATTTTACGTTACTGTGGTAAACATTATTATTATTATTATTATTATTATTATTATTATTATTATTATTATTATTATTATTATTTATTTTTTATTTTTATTATTGCTATCAGCATCGTCTTCGTCACTTTTTTAAAATATAAATGTTTTAAAATGAATATACTTCGTATCATTTTATCTCAAGTCCTCTCATTTCAATAATATGAACATCACATTGCTTTAACAAGTTTATCATTATCATGCTTCCCTTATGGTTGGCAATAACGATGAATACAATATTACGTTTTGTGTACCACGTACAGCAAGGCTAAGTCAATTTCTGCGGAACAGCTTAAATGCATTTATTTTAAGAAACAAACATCTATCTTCTATTTCAGTGCTTTTCGTAAACAAGATGTACTGTACTACATCAGAATTACTGGTTTTGAAATTATCAATTCAATTCTGAAGCACTATACTTCGCTATTATTTTCCCAACGTAAGGCCTAATTAATTGTAAGGATGCTGAACATTTCGATAAGATAATCTCGTAAATCAATGAGCATATCAGACAATAAACAAATATCTCCTTCGAAGAATTGCTAACGCACCTTGGAATCGGTTTCAGTCTGAGTCCATGGCACTACAGCTGACACAAATATTACAGACGCCAGTTCTGTGCCGGCGAAGCTATTCTACGAAATGACCGATAGACATACCCATAACGTTAGTGTCAAGCAAAATCAGAATGCTGTAAATGGTCAGTTTCGAAGAAAACTTTGACAGTATCCAGGCTGGGAGATGACACAGCACTGCGGAATATCTGAGGAAACAGTGAGCCATGTGGTTGTTTATCGACTCATGCCCGAATGCACCATTCTTCGGTTTTCTCAGCTGCTTCGTAACCGGGGTAAAAGTAGGCTAATATCGGGGTATTCAAATGGCAGAGTGCACCAACCTCGGTATTAAAAAAAACCGCGGTAAAATTGCTTAGTTTACCCCTGTAAAGTCATACTTTTGTTGCACCATGCTCGGTTTGACTTTTACCACGGTAAGATGGTAATCGGCCTTGAAGGCGCTATAAAGTGAGAAAGCCATGGTTTTCTTTCCATGATAGAGATCAGCATAATGTATCGTATTTTCGGTATCTAGGCCAAAAGATAATTGAATATAATGAATAACGAGAGACAGAAGAATTTGAAGAATGAACGATGGTATATATCTTTGCAAATACTGTGCTGTAACATCGATTGAAATGACCTTCCTTTTTTAGGTTAAATATGTCTGGTGAATCTCGTCCTTAGGGCCTACAATCCTATAATTTTATCACTTCCATCAGTAAATTTTCAATTAATAGAAGAAAAGGACTCTCCTAAAAATCAAATTTTTATCATAGGTAATCCCACGAGCGTTTACGAATTTTTTCCATAGATTCCTGACTATTCTATTAATAAAAATGAAACGGATTATACAGATAATAATTACTTTCCTGCTTTGTTATAATTCATAAAAACAAAACTAACAGCTGCGAAAACACGGCATACTATGAATCAAGCATCCATGAATCGATTCGAGTTACCACGTTGTGACCAGTGCTATCAATTGTGCATATAAGACATAGTTAACTTAATCCAGGTAAGCTAACAGCAAAACAGAATAAAAGCACACGAACTGGCTTGCACCAGATCGAAATTTCGTTTTTAATCAATGTACATTTATATTATTTCAATTTTCAAACAAGTTATGTTATGTTATGTTATATAAAATAATCAGTTTTCGTGACGCTTACGTTCCCAGTAACGAGCTGACGATTTTATCAGGTAAAATCCCTTCCTCAAATTAATAGCAAGCATTTTATAAAATAAACGATCGTGATTAGTCTATATCAGAGGAATTGCTAAACGTTATTGGCCAATATCAAACACGCTGCATATGAGTGGAATAGTCTTTATATTACAATACTTCAAATTCCTTCTTAAACATTTTGATTTCATGGAGAGAAGTCAATTTGAAATAAGCCCTTCAATGGGACATGGGTTCATGAGATCGGCGGCAGGCATAGAATGGTCCAAATAGTTTTTATTTATCGAAGGGATTTTCATGATCGAGGTTTTTATTTAAGGAGGAATGATGACTTACACGTCCTCCACAGATTTGAACTCTCAAGTATTGGGTCTGATGATATTGGGGAAATCAGGGCAAGAACTCAGTAATGCACAGTGAGGATAATGTTAATGGATGTGGAACATGAAGCTCTCAAGCCTGGTGTGTCCGATTCGTTTTAATATTCCCTGGTCGTACACATCCATCTTTAACAGAAGCTTTGTCATGGACCACACGTCCACCCGTTACATTCTCAAATGGACTCCTCGATCTTCTATTCATTTTACTATTCCCACAATCCCCTGCGTCCTGAACCCCAAAAGGATTTTTCAGATGTAGCTCTTATATTATAGAATGGGCTTCCTCACTTCAGACCATTTTCTCACTCCTCGTTTCTTTTATTATTATTATCATTATTATTATTATTATTATCATTATTATCATCATCATCGTCATCGTCATCGTCATCGTCATCGTCATCGTCATCGTCATCGTCATCGTCGTCGTCGTCGTCGTCGTCGTCATCGTCATTATCGTCATCATCATCATCATCATTATTATTATTATTATTATTATTATTATGATAATTGGAATTTAAAAAGCAGTTTTGTACACCATAGCTAAACTATCAATCATACGGATGATGAATTCAGCTATCAAGACTTTCAGGGAAGTGGAACTTTTTTCATAGATTGAGTTTTTCTAATAACTGTAGGCCTATAACTACCGAAATATTTAAATATTTGATTGTTATATAATGTTGTGTAGTGAAAAATATTACACTATGTTTGGATAATTGTACCATCTTTTAAATTTTTAAACGATAAATTATTTGCGTTATATAATATATCTAGAAGTTGCTACTGGAATTACTGGATTTAAATTACAAATTAAGCTGGCCACAACACAATCGCTAAAAGCGATACAATCAACCACACGTTCGTGTCTGGAACTTTCACTTTGCAGCAATTTTTAAATTCAGTTTTGTTATAAGTTCGAAGGTATTTTTCATGTAAACTTTTTTCTAAGCCTCTAAAGTTTTTGATAAAAATTTAATTTTCGTAACTAGCTTTACCCGTATCAATAGGTACAGAAAGTAAGTTATTCTGTTCGACCTTGAAATTCCATGCTGCATTCTAAAAATAAAATACACGTTTTTCAGGCTGTTGAATTCCAAAATGCAATTTTAAGAAACATCTGTATGTGTGTGTGTCTTTAATGAGCATAGCTGGTGGAGGAAAAATCATATAAAAAAAAATCTGATGTGAAATTCATTACTCCCTCTGTCCAAATAAAACTAGGCCTATTAATGCTCACACATAATTTTCTTTATCATAAACATGGGCAATTCACCTTTTTCGCTTCACAATAAGAGGCCGTGTTGTAAAGAGTGCGTATTCAGTTGTTTCAACCTCATGCAAAGCTTTATTGTTCACCTGGCAAGACTGAGTTTCTACAAACAGTGAGTGGGTTGTAACTACTTTCAGATCATTTTTGGTAAAAAAAAAAAAAATCAAATCAAAAGTTCATCTTTTGGTATAAGCACCTCATGTACAAAGTTTAAAGAAACTCGTAAGAGAGAAAATCGCGAAAAACGAAGTTTTCTTCATGAAAAGTGGCATTAAAGTAAGAGAAAGTGAACGCCAATCTTCACATCCCCAGAGGATACCCAACCCACATACAACATTTTGTTTTAGGATTCACAGGAACTTAAAACGGGAATTTATGTTAAAAACTTAACTTCGAATCTGGGATCGAACACAATATTTCCTTTACCTATAGCAGTGCCGGATCCAGGTGAGGGGTCGTAGGGGCCGAGGCCTATTTCAACAAGAAGGATTTTAAAATGCAAATTGAATAGTATTTATATTCCAAACGCCTTAATACAAATGTGTAGACCAGCTGTGAGTGACAGCCCACAAGACAGCAGTTGTTCGAGTTCCTTATCTTTAACTGTTATTAAGTGCCAGAATGGTATTTTATGAGATTGTGTGGTGGACGGGAAATGTCTGTCCGTGTGTTTGTACGCACGATAACTCGAATACTTTATCGGATTTTCATGAAACTTGGTATATGCACTTATAACATCCATGGGATGAAGACGAAATCGGTTGATTGGTACCGAAGTAATGCCCAATTTATCGCCTATTTTATGGTAGTCCTAATATATTAGACAGAATTTATCATAGGTAATCCCACGAGAGTTGACGAGTTGATCGATAGATTCGCGACTGCGCAGCAGGAGCGAATTTATCTGATGCAACTCGTCAACTCGAGTTGGATTTATTAAGACTATTCCATGAATAAAATGTAACGGATAATATAAATAATAATTACTTTCGTGCTTCGTTGTATAAAAACAAAACGGCATGCTGTGACTCAACCATCCATGAATCGATTCGAGCTTCCTTGGTGTAATCAGTGCTACCAAATGAGCATATAAGACATAGTTAACTTCATTCAGGTAAGCTAACAGCAGAACAGAATAAAAACACACGAACTCGCTTGCACCGAATCGAAATTGTGTTCTTAATCAATGTACATTTCTATTATTTCAATTTCTAAACAAGTTATGTTGTATAAAATGATCTGTTTTCGTGCCGCGTAGTGGCAGCATCTGACTGTTAATCACTGCACACTGATACTTGCGTCTCCAGTAACGAGCAGACGGTTTTATCACGATAAAACACCATCCTCGCGATTCCACAAGAATATTGCAAGATAAACGGCCGTGATTGGTCTATATCTGAGAAATTGCTAAACGTTATTGGTCAATATCAAACACTCGGCGTATGAGTTGAATAGTCAAATGCAAAACAGTTCTCATCGCAACATATTGTTTTAAAGTGTTCATATACGGCTTTGGAAGTTGTAATACAGTTAGCTTTGACAAATATCAATACCCACATATTCCTTCACATATTATGCTTATCAAACTTTAGACGTTTGTTTTTCCGTAAGCCCTGCTTAATGAATCGATCTGGAACTTAACTTGGAAATCGATTACAAAAATAAGTTATTTTCTGCATATCATAATTGCAATTATCACTGAGTAAACAAAAACATTCTAGCACTTTGTTGCATCAGTTTACCTGATTTTATTCTTATACATATTACCGGCAACCTTTTTACTGTTACTGACGTATAAATGCGTTATATCTACGCATTATTTGAAACCGATGTATAAGATTAATACACCAATACTCTAAAATACGAAGGGGTTTTTGTTACTATTATCATTTATGGAAACCAGCTGTTCTACTGAAATTTTCCTCAAACTTGGAGCCCACTGATGGTTTGACTTGACGCCTATGTGGCTGATAATGCTTTAGCTATGCACAAGATGTACAATACGATATGATACGATACGATACAATATAGGCTAGTAATACAGGGAATCCATTTTATGCGGAAACATTTTAACAGCGTTGCTCCTGCTCACACTTTCCCCGCTGTTGCGTTTGCACCGGCCGGGACCGTGTTCCGTTACTACCGGCAAATCGGCAAATCAAGACTTTAGAAACAATACAAAATAGAATAACTCAACCAATTTATTATCAAAATAGGCCTACATGTAGAGGCTTATTACTCACCATTTTGTACGGATGGTACAGTCAGGATATTTACGAGAAAATCTCCGAACGCGCCTTCTATGGTTATTTCTCAATAAGTAACATTCCACCAAATAAATTCGCTGTTCAACCGTATACATTTTCGATTATTGTCTTACGTAACACACAACAATAGACAAGCGTCTCACTACAATACACTACAAGACACCGAAGCAACTAACCGCTTGTAGGGTCTATGCTTTGTACAATGCTAGCGCGGCAATGCGGCAGTGATGCGAGGTTTCCTCATAAAATGGACTCACTGTAGTATACGAAGCTCAAGAGGAAAAAAGAAAAGGAGAAATTTAACAATAATTGTATAATACAACATAATACAGTCCAATATAATAATAATAATAATAATAATAATAATAATAATAATAATAAGCCTTCATCGTCTACCCTGAGCTGTCGGACTTTTTAGACAAATATTTCCCCACCCCTTAAAGAATTTGAGGTCATTGAGCAGTTCGAGTGACCTCTCCTAGGCAATGTAGGCTTCCTCTTACATTCTACGTATCTCATACTGAAATAATACACTGACATATTACGCAAGTTACTGAGAAGAATGTGTAAGGACATCTATGTACTGTACAGTATGTATACCGTGACTAAAAAAAAAAAAAAAAAAATGATAGAGTTGAATTTTTAAATCCACTTCGGCATATATCCCGATACACATTAGGATATCTTGTAAGTTTTCATAGCAAACAACTTTACATTATATTACAGGCATGAATATATCACATCTCTAATATTCAATGGTTCCATGCTAAAGTTTTGAAAGTTCACTTTCCACAGAAAACAATCGTTTTAATTTACTTTCTTTGGAGTTTAAGGATAAATTCGTCATTTTTCGGTAGAGAAAATAATACGCCGCGTGTTTAATATTGGCCAATAACGTTTAGCAGTTCCTCGGATATACACCAATCACGATCATTTATCTTAAAAAATGCTTGCTATTAATATGAGGATGCGATTTCATCTGATAAAACGGTGCTTGTTACTGGACACGTAAGACATCAACGTGTCGTGATTAATATGTCACATGCTGCCAGTGAACACAATTAAAACACATTATTTTATACAACATAACATTAAGCCTAGTCAGTTAGAGTGACTTTTAAAAACATTGAATCTCAGTAAAAAAGCAATAACTTAAATTAAAAATATACTGTGAGATATGTCAGAATAAGATACTGTAGGTCTTATTAAAATAATTAATATTCCATTATAGTACAGTCATTTGGTGCTCAAAAAGGGGGTTACCTGGAAAGTTTTCCGGGAGTTTTGAAAATTGGTGATTTTATAGATTTCGACGTGCTCTTTTCGAATTTTCACTTTGCCTCCTCGTATCTTTGCCGCTCGCGCCGCCATATTGAAAAAATGGCGCCCAAAAACAGTTTTTTGACAATATCTCCTTTCCGACTTATTTTACGATGAAAATAGTTATGTAATAAATTAAACTATAGAAAATTTCCTATAATTTATGTAATAACAATTTTTTTGTAAAATGAATAATTTCAGCGTGCGAGTGCCGCAAAGTCTACTCCGACACGCGGTTTGGCCAAAGCCACGGAAGATACGGATACGCTACTACCTGCATCATTTTGCGGTAAAGCATTTAATAAGCGATTTTAACTAAATAAGGTCTCCTGATTTAAAAAAGTCACTATTTTTTTTCACATCTAGTTTTCGTGTTTGCTGTTATGGCGGACGCAATTTTAAGGTCTGTGTAGACTTTTTTGGGGGGGTTATAGTAGCTAAACGTTATAAAAAATATATAAGTTAAATAAACCCATCTTTTATGTAAAATTTGAGGATTTATTATTTTGTGATTAGATTGTCTTCATGGATACCAGCTCTTCTACCAAAATTGTCCTTACTGCTATATTTTCTACTTTTTATTTAATTAATTAATTTGTTTAGTAAAATTAAAGTACAATTTTCCCAGTCGTAAAGTGCACAAACGAAAAGACGTGAAACTAGGCTGATATGTATTGTAAAAAATCATTAAATAATCGGAAGTAATGTTTTTTTTTAAACTTTCCGCATTTCTCCTCAGGCATGAGTTCCTTAAGTCAATGAATGACAATAACTTAACTTATAAACTATCAGGGTTATTGTGTTGAAATAAGCACAAATAATAATCGTATATAACGTGCAATGAAAGTGAAATTTAAAAATAGCCACAATAAATAATTTTTAATTAGATAAACTATAATAAAAGAATATCCCAAATGTTTGCAGTATTTTTTTCAACTAAAGTGATTTTTCTCGGGGAAACGGCCCTTTAACTCCAATAGTTTATTACTGTCTTGTTAATCGACATCTAATTATCCTTCAAGAAGAAAGTAACATTGAATTTCCATCACTTATTTTGCTATAAGCTAAGAGACTAAGGTAGTAAATTATCCTTCATCACTTATTAATACTTGTATACTTAAATCGTAACTCAACAAATTTTCAAAATGACCACCTTGTTGCTGTAAACACATAGCCGAACATTGTGTACAATTATGAGTTTAGCTCTGGAACCAGTCCTTGTGATCCTTTTCTGTTATTAATCTTATTACACAGGATAAATCATATAATGAGATAATAATGAATATTTGTTAGAATATTATACTATTTTTTACAGACTATGATATTGTATTAAATGACAATTATATCAACTATAAGAAATCTCTGACAAATTCCACTTAACAAGGTGAGGAAAGGTAAATCTTAAGAAGCAGAGCTATTTACTCAATTAACATTAATTAATAAATATTTCAACTGTATCTCTTTTCTTTTCAGGTAAGTACGACTTCCACTTGTGATGCTGGGTCTACCCGAGGCCATGACTGGTAGGATAGGACTTTAAGAGTGCTCTTTATTTATAAATTATTAGCCTATACGTTTATTTCATATTCTTGTTTACAGTATTTGTAAATATTAATAAATTGGACACACGCAGTACAACAAATCCTAAAGCAGTCATGGGTTTGCTTTGGGAACAAACCTTCCATCTTCTCGTCTTCTGTCCAGAAGTCTAAATATGGTAATTATAAGATAATTATACTGCCGGTTGTATTATATGGATGTGAGGCAAGATCGCTTACTCTTCGGGAAGAATATAATCTGAGAGTGTTCGAAAACTGGGTGTTTAGGAAAATATTCGAACCTAAGAGTGTTCCTTCAGACGAAGACTGAAGGAAACTGCATAGGCTAATGACGAGCTTCATAACCTGTATTCTTCACCGAATATAATAAGGGTAACTAAATCACGGAAGATGAAATGGGCTGGACATGTTGCCTGCAAAATATTGACTGGGAGACCCGAAGGGAATAGACCACTCGGAATAGCTAGACGTAGGTGGGAGGGCAATATTAGAATTGATTTAAGGGAAGTAGGATTTGCAAGGAATGGTTGATAGAGTTAGCACGAAACCCGTCTTCACTATTGATCTAAACTGAACATATTTTTTCGTAATGAACTCTTTAATTACTAAAATAATTCTGTCTCAGATAGCATTGCTATTGCTGGTGGAAGTCCGCCATTAGTCGGTCATTCTACTTCAGCGTTTATAACACCAGAGTTTAAGGGCTTGGGGTGTTTGAAAGCGCTTTAAAGGTGGCAAGGAAATTAGAAGTTAGCTGTATGAAAGTAATTACATGACACAAGCAGTTCTCTTAATGTGAGATTACTCTGTGGAATGCTACGACTTCCTGTTCTGAGGAAATGACAGCATACAACTATGTCAAAGAAGTCAAAGAGAGATCTTATTTGTTGTCAAGAAGCATTAAACAAATAAAAGTTACTTTTACGTTCACACTATTTCACAAGTTATGTGTCTGCTTCCTTGAAATAAAATGTAATTACTTTAACATTTATTTTCGACATTCTGAAGTTCTTTCTTGGTCTATCTTTTTCTTTCCTTGTTCTTTGTTTCTTCATTCATTCTTTTAGACATTTCTTTAACGCCTGTATTTTTCTTTCCAGATAGCATTAAATTATTATTTGGTTCTTCCTTTTTGTCTTTCTTTCGTTCTTTCTCTCTTTTTTGTTTAGTTTTTCGTTCTTTCGCTCTTTTTATTTTATTTTTTCTTCTGTTCGAAGGTAGGGCTAACATCCCTAACCACCTCAGCGATGAAAATGATCAAAATTATAGGATAACTGAATGATAGAATGCCTAACGGATTTTGCATGATTTATAGATTCATATTCGCAGAGGACCTAATGCAGTAGCATTTATCTAGGAAAAAGGTAAAGTGATCCCTGTATGGGCCATGGAGACCCGTAGGATGAGGCTCCCAGATTGAAGAATCGGTACAAGAAGGTGGTAAGGTTGTCAGCCATACGCACCGGCCGCTTTTTACCCCCAGGAATACACCTGGTACTCATTTCTGTTAGAAGCTGAGCCGACCCCAAGGCGATATGATTAAGCCAATGGAAAAATCCCACCAACCTCATCGGGAATCGAACCCACGACATTCTGGTCTGAAGCGCAGAGCCTCAACGACTACGCTACGGCGTATCCCTGATCTAGGAAAGCCTGTTTGGAATATTTTAGCCTAATTTGAACAGCATGAAATCGCGCTGGAATAAAGGCGAGTACTCCCAGTTGCTTCACGCGTCAGTATTGCTTTTCTGAATCTATCCGCATTTACAAAGTTATACTACCGTATGCCAAATTTATATTTTAGAATGTTACTGAAATCAGCTTTTAAATCTTCTGTACGTTCTTATAAATCCAATTTCAAATTTAAAACTTTTTCACTCTTTCCTCCTTCTTTCTCCCTCTTCATTCTGCAGATATTTACCGTCAGTAGTTTTACCCATCTCAAAATCGAGGAAGTAGCCTACTGACAAAGGTTATGCTCGTCGCCAAGAAAGCTGCATACGATAAAGGACAAAATCTATGAAAGAAACAATACAATTCCGCTAACAATTTCTAATTTAGGCTCCTTCATTAAAAATCCTAAAACTCAAATTCAAGGCATACATCTTAGTAACCCTTCCGTTCGCCAATTTGAGAGATAGCCTATAAGCAAAAGTGGTTAAAATTTGCATGGCACCCAAAATGTCAGTTAAAGTAATTAAGTGCTCATTAAAAAGTATAAGGAATATGTGTATCCTAAGTTATATTGTCTATTTATCCCACACGGCATTGTTTCAATTTGGACCAATACCACATCAAACTGAGTCTAAAATCAGTCAATCGTAGATTTTTTCAAACAATCTACATCGAAACCACCTCATATAAAATTATAAAAACATGATATCGATAACATGAATGGGGAAAATTCAAATATAAGTCGCACCTTGGGAGGGATATATCCCTCCCAACACACCCTCGCCGCTGCAGTTTCTTTTATACAACGATCTAGCAAATTCTTCTGTCATCGTATTATGAAAAAACTTGTGATTGGACGTTGGAGATGTGACGTCATACCGCAAGACGAGAGGTGACAGGCTGACAAACCTCCGGGAGATATTGTTGCGTAGATAGAGGATAACCCTGATAGTTATGTATCTGAGTTTTTATTAACTTTAAGCATCCAGTCCAATCTCTGGTACAATACTGACTTTCCAGTTGCACATACAGGGTATTTATACTAATATGACAAACTAAGGAATAATCTAGAACTCAACAGAAATAGTGAATTAACAGAACAGACTAGAAATTACTAGAAAGGATAACTAAATAATAGAAATGTTCCTAGATGGAGAAGGTGGGATTAGAACTCGCGAAATTCAGTTCCGTGGCTTAATGCCTTAGCACGCGCGGCCGCCGCAACATACACTGTTCTAAAGTTCAACTTCGCTGCAATATAATATGCCACATTTTCGAAACCTAAAAACAGTGTATCGTACATTATTCGAAAATGCAAGGGCGCTTCGCTACGGCTGCCTCCTTCGCTTCGCACACTTCACTATGTGGTTAGTGCTATGCATTGTTTAGCTATAGACTATGTAGAGGTGGATACAAGGCACTTGCGACAATATGCAATGACCGTTGGTCACTCTGCTTCGCTCAGAAACAAAATACATCACACAGTCCGTGCAAGAGTGAATATCGAATGGGCGGAGCTTAAGGGGCGACTTATATTTGAATTTTGCCCATGAATGAAACACATTTGAACTTACTTTCTCTTTCGAGAAACAGAACTTACTTTCTCTTTCGAGAAACAGAACTTACCGATATGCACCGCCAGGAACAATAACAATAAGATAATGAAGTGCTTCGTTTAAGATGTATTGTAAGTAAAGTAAATTGTGCTTACATATATCCACCAATTAGCATTGTGACTATGTTTTACGCCAATTAATGTCCGTATTTCAGCAAGCAATACTTACGATCGTATGCTGTCCACGAACAACAGAGACGTCGCTTACATGACAAAAATCTGGCTGGTCTCCTTAGCCGCGTTAGCTCAGACCTTGGAGCCGTGGTGAAGGAAGCTGTGGGTTGAATCCCGCCTCGGTCATGTGTGTACGTGTTTAATAAGGAAAAAGGAAAACAACGAGAAAAAAAAGATAAAAAAGACTAAATTTATCTTTAAAAAATGCTTTCAAGGATGTTATCTCAGTATAAAACGACATCCACATGGTTCAATGATTACAAATTATATTCACTAATAAATATAATTGATCAATTCTTTATTAAGTTTTGTCTGATACATAGTCATCATAAGTGCAACCCCTGACTTCGAACTCCCTTACATAAATCCTCATGCACCACGTCACTCCAGAATTTATTCGTGATTTAAAAGTCACTTGTACACCCTTCGTGAACTTAGGGTAGGGGTGGACATAGAGACAAAGTTGGAATTATATTATAGTATTGAATGCAATGGAGTTCACAGTAACTGCTAGATAGACAGAAAGACAATTGCTTCCTTTTATTATTATAGATACTTACTGTGTAGGCCTACATTAATAACTTATTATAATTGTATTGATTAGAAATAATTCATTCAATCGTGCGATTGAATGAGACTTTGAATTAACCTATCTAACCTAACCTGACTTAACCTATCTACGATATCAACGGCCGGTTTCCTTAGCCGCGGTAGCTAAGAGGTGCTGTCTTGGAGCCGTGGTGAAGGAGGCTGTAGGTTTGAGTCTCTATGTCCACCCCTACCCCCAACGCGGTGTGTGGCAATGAGCACGATAACCATTACAAGATAAAAATACTATGACGATGTGCATAGGCGTACCGAGGGGGGGGGGGTTTGGGTGTTTGAACCCCCCCCCCCCCCATTGATTAAAAAAAGGAAAATTGTATAATTTTTTAAGACTGCCCATAAATTACTTAATACAAGTATAAAGCGTGGGAAGCTTAAAACTCGTTATTTTGCGTCTTAATTTTTAAAATTTTGCGGTGGAGGACTCCCGGAAGCTTAAAACTCGTTATTTTGCGTCCTAATTTTTTAAATTTTCCGGGGGAGGGCCCCCGGACCCCCCTCTCCCTGGGGGATATGGAATACCCCCCAGACCCCGCGGATGTTATAACCCCCCCCCCATATGGTTGGCCTGGTTACGCCTATGACGATGTGCACGAAAATGCGACTGTGCCGATGTGCACGACACCGACTATTCCACCTATACGCCGCGTGTTTGATATTGACCAATAACATTTACCAATTCCTCGGATATACCTGTAGACCAAGAACGATCGTTAACCTTATAATATCCTTCCTCGGATCGAAAGGATGTAATTTTACCTAAGAAAACGTCAGCTCGTTACTGGACACGTAAGGCATCAACGTACGGTGATTAATACGTCACATGCTCCCATGAGGAGTATGAAAACACAATATTTTATGCAACATAACTTGTTTGGAAAATGAAATATATGTTCTCTGAAGTCTACCCCTGATTTTTTGTCTGTAATCCTTCCTACTTCTGTAATCTGGTTCTTTAATTTTGCTTTGAAGCTCTTCCCATGCCGGTTGTTTCGTGTATACATAATACATAGCCTACATTTTGATCTATTTATTTTCCTTCTAGACTATAAAGATTAGTGTTTTTAACATAGCCGTAACGCTGTCAGTTCGTTGGTGCTTATTCATAACAAATCTTGCAGCTTTTGCTGAAATGCAAACGAATGCCAGCTTAAAACCCTTCCATGAGTATGTGAATTCAGAATGGAACGTTCATTACTAACTTATATATATATATATATACAGCCTATAATCCGTGATAGACATGAAACTTTAAAATTCCGTGTGGTAATTATAATCATTCTTTCTTTCTTTTTCGTAGTTTTACCTCTCCCTTTTTAGGATTTAAGCGACCCAAGCCGCCCCGGCCTTACAGGGCCGCGACCTGTCGGGAGAGGGATTACCTTTGGATCACATACATACTTTTTTGACCAGACAAGGACATGGAGGGCCTCCCCGGATGAGTGATCAGCCCAATGCCGGGGCCACCTCCGAGACAACACGAACACATAGGACGATACACACCATTCACACACACACTCACTCACTCACTCAGAACAAGGCGAGGATGAGGATGAGGATGAAGATGATAATGACGGCCAGATGATATCCGGGGACCACAAGGGCCTAAAGTTACCTGACATTTGTCTCATAGGTGAGGGAAAACCCCGGAAAAAACCTCACCTAGGTAACTTGTCCCGACCAGGAATCGAACCCGGGTCCGCCGCGTGAGAGGATTGGACGCATCCCCTGAGCCACGGCGGTGGACAATTATAATCATACCCTTCCAAAATGAAGATTTAACATTCAAAAAATCAATACTTTCAGCATTGTTTATATCATAAGTAGGGTTCGGATGTTTATGAACTAAAAGAGTGGAAAAATATTACTGCAAATGTGACCTTAAATATCACTAAATATAACCCAAAAATCCTAAATATGACCCAATAAAAAAAAAACATTTTTCCTAAAAATAAATGTCCCAATTTAAAACGTTTAGTTACAGTAATTTTTACTACAGCACATTAATCAATCAAATAGTTAGCATACTTTTTAATAATTTTGGTGATTTACAGTTTTACTTGTAAAGAACTTCTAGTTTTAAAGAATTTGCTTCTGTTTTCTCGTTTCATCAGCTCCAAATATTTTGTAGATCAAGTGAGTCCCTATAAAATATGAACAACTGTATTAATTTTAAAATTAAGTAACATATTAACTGGACATAAATATTAAATTGATGACATAACTTTCAAATTTAACTCGACCATTTAGCGAACTTACTTTATAATTGTACTCCTTTGCCGAATTTGTAACTGAAATATGACGTTAAATTACAAATATGACCAAAATATGATCAAAACTATAAAAATAAACAAAATATGGTTTTATATGCAAAATAAAAATGGTTCGATTAGAATAACAAACCTGCAATTCATGTTTAATTTGTGTTTGCGGCGAGAATGGAGATCAGGATAAAAATATGACACGTCATAAACATCCGAACTCTAATCATAAGTTTCCCGTACAGTTTTTGGAAAGGAGGCTAAGTCTAATACGAAATCGTAGCACTTAGGACTGGGAAATGAAACCTTGGTCGTCTGCTCGCTCCTAATACACTTGAGACTATGATTTAAGCAGAATAGAAAATACGGAGTCTACGGTGAAGTCTTGCACGTCATATGTTCCACTTCACGTAATATGAATTCTAGTGAGCTCTTGAAAAGAACTTTGTTAATCTATTCTTTTATCCCTCTGTTACTATCTTTCCTTTCAGCAGATTTCCTTGTCTTCTTCAGAAACTTTCTTTTTAGATATTTGAAGTAGAAATGATTCAGTGTCTTACAAACAACTTTAGGAATGACATAGCTGAGTTCTAGGTGTTTTAAGTAACTCCTAAAAAGTTTCTTGAAAACCAAGAGGCATTTACATATACTTGAAACTTTCGAAAGACAGTGTTGAAACGTTTGTTTTAAAATTTTACTACATAAATTGTATAAGAACTAAAGGAATTTAATTATTTAGGAAACAAAATTACAAAAGATGGAAAAAGTGCAAGAGAAATAAAACACAGGATCCATTTAGCCAAATAAGCATTTAGCAAAAAGAAGACATTGCTAACGGCAAAAGATATCTGAATAGACATTCGAAAACAATTTCTGACATCCTATGTTTGGAACATACCGCTTTATGGTTGCGAAACCTTTGAATTGTGGTGCTACAGAAGAATGTTAAGAATACGATGGATTGACAGAGTCACCAATGAATCAATAGTGACAGGAAAATCATATATATTATTAAACAGAGGCAGAATTCACTATTAGGACACCTCATCAGACATCAGAAATTTCTCCTTATTATAATAGAGGGGCAAATAGAGGGCAAAAATAAAAGAGGGCGCTCAAGATTAACCTACATAAACAACATCAAAAGGGAAACCGGATGCAACACACATGCAGAACTGAAGGAATTGGCCATGAATAGAAGCAGATGGAGAGCTGTCACAAACCAATCGCATGATTGACAACTATAAGAAAAAGAGAAATTATATGGTGTCCTTTCAAAACACGTGACTATTGAATCAAAGCAAGATTGAAGTATAAACTCCTAAAAGTAAGCAAAATAAGGAATAAAAATATTTACGTTGACTACTTAGCTCATGAAACTGTGACCAATAAAGTATGTGATAATTAGGGCCCGGGGGTTTAGCCAATAATTCGTCAAGTTGGTGGTGCACAAGGCATAGAAAGCTTTCTGAGTTAGTAAACAACTTGCACTGCATGTGGCAGTTTAGTGTTCTGTTGCCGTCGTTGTGTGCTGTGCGTTCTTGACAACCAGTGGCGGATCATAGCTAAAATGAGTGGGGGTGCTGCTCCAGGAAATGTTTAGCCTTTTGTTTAGAAAAGCTACTAAATAATATCAAGTTCATTGCAAATAATTTCGGCAACTGTCTAGATGTATCACTCTTCTAGAGAGACAAAATAAGTAAATGGCACAAGCGATTAGACTCGTGGAGGAATTATTCATAGGTAAGAGTCAACCTGAAGATGGAATACTTTTACAGGTGCAGCAGAAATAAAAAAAAAATCTCCAGAAAAATGCAGGATTTTTCTACTATTTTTACCTTTCGAGGTGCACTGGAAGGTTCTACAGAAGACCATGATGTGTACCCACACAAGGGAAACACTAATATCTCATCCCCCCGTCACGTCATGAAACGTAGAGAGAAGTTTTTACCATTAAAGATCTTCTTTGGAGGAAAATAGAAGATATTTTTCTTTTGAAAACTTCAAAATGTAAATTGTCATTCCCTGCAACAAAGCGTATGCATAGACATAATGTATAAATTGCCTTTTAATTTTCACTGTGAATATTGTTAACAAATATTAAAGCATTGTGAATATTTATGTTCGTTTTACTAGGATATATATTTTGTTTCTGTGATTTACGATTAAATGTGCAAACTATTCTATGACGCTGTGTCTATCATTTCACTAGACTAGCTGCACTGCCCTTGAACTTGAATGTTCGTATTAAATTGCGCCACTGAAAGCGAGTCACCCCTTCCCTCGTGTTTACATAAGGCTATATCCCAGTCACCACTAACCTGATGTAATGTTTTTGTGGCTAAATCCCCGGGCCCTAGTGATAATATATCTGGAATTTCAACGAATCGAAATGTCTATTGTCATGTTTTTAACTTTTTTATTACTTTCATTTTATCATATAAACGTGCATTTGTTTTTATGTAAATTCAGTGAAATATGTTCACACCTGTAACTTCTTTGATAAAAAAAAAAATAATAATTGAACAGAGCGATTGGGTATATATAAGCTGCATATATTCCATTTTGTGACTTAGTTTATTAGGCAAGTTAGTACGTTACGACTCACCCTGCTCCCCTTTCCACTCGCCACTCGCCTGGCAGCTTCCACCCCTCTCGGCTGCTTCCCGCGTGCCGCCTGCTCCACTTCCCCGCAACGAATACCATCATGCCTGTAGCCGTTGCTCAACGCCGGTAATGCATAATTGCAATTGATATGTCACCTAATATTTCACAATAAAGAAAGCCCCTTGAACCCCCACATAATATTCAACCATTATAAAAACGACCCTTCCAACAAAGTAGGCTATTTCACAATACAAAAAATACCCTTGTACCATAACATAAAATGTGGCTTAATTGATGCAGGAAAATTCCCTTGTACCAACACTACATATAAAAACCGATTCTTGCATTAAAACTCATGAAATCCCCCTAACATAACTCTAATATACGAAAGTTTCCTTCAGTGCTCAACATTCACTCGTAGCGTAGTGGTCAAGACTCCTAGCTATAATGCTAGGGGTCCCAGGTTCGAATCCCGGTCGATCCAATATTTACTCTTAGGAATAGGTCTCAAATAGGTAGGTAGGGTGAAGAGGAGGTGAGATGAAGAGAGGAAGGAGACGAGAAAGGAAGAGAAGAAGAGAATTAAGAAGAAACAAATTATTTTTTCTGTTTCATCAGTTCATTAAGAGATGGTGCTACCGTCGCTTCTAGTAGTTCAAATGCCACCGCTAGGGGAGGGATTGAGAGTAGGAGTGGGAGACTCGGATGAGTCGCAATGTAAGAATTTCCCGTTTATTATTCTATCTTTAAAATTTTCCCGCCAAAAAAAGAACGCAGAGAGGCCCCTTCGGGGCGGCATTTTTTGTTTTTTTAGTTCCATTTTGTGACTTAGCTATGAGCAAAAATATATATGAAAATTATGCACATTTTGTGTGGTAAAGCGTTAAAAATAGGGTAAGGTGGTACATATTCGAACCAAGTACAATTCTGAACGAACTAAGATTTTCATCCACTTTTGGGTTGCAAATGTTGGTCAATCTGTTTTTAATTATATAGCGTCCATACCGTTTGTTTTATTGATCTGTGTTCCGTCCAGCATTCGTGTCTGGCCGGATTTGAGGCATTAGCTGGTTTCGCGAGGTCATTCGCCGTGTTGCTATGGCAACAGGCTTGTGTCTTCGTTTGTTTTATTTTTCTTGTTGTGTCTTCAATATAATTTTAAATATGTTTACTTATCTGTTTGTTCTTTCTCCCATCAATTCTCATAAGAAATAACATTTGACTGTCGCATCTTTCATTTTTTGGATAGTCATGTTATAATCTCCAACCCAAAGTTTCAGTCTGATTATTTTTTAGTATATTTTATTCATAATTTTGTGTTTTTAAAGAAACAATTCAGTTTTGAAGTAATGCTATTAATTCTCTTATTTATGTTTTAGTATTTTAATGTAACTTAATTGATTTATTTCCAAGATTAATTATTTATTGTTTTTCTTGGCCAATGGGATTCTTGCTTTACGTCACATGTCGTGACGTCTGTCATTCTTGCTATTCATTCTTATTCTCTCGTTCGAAGCTTTCGCCAGGCTAGTTTTCAGTTCAGAATTCTGAATCTAGTTATTATTGTCGAGCTGGGAATTTGAAGTTTCCCAGCCCTAGTTATTGCAGAGACGCAATTTAGTACATTCATCAAAGTAATTTATTTGTGATTTAATTACAAATGTGTGAAGCCAAGTTTTTTACTTCCCTGATCAAACCGTATGGACTTGAATGCGTAACTCATTAAGTAAAAGGATTTACTGTAAGTACTGCTGTGAAGTGAATATTTCAGAGTGCTTAATTTTAGTTGCAGTGTCGAAGCAACATCTAAAGGTTCTTCTTTTCGGTCGAAGCAGCAAGTCGACCTTAAAATAATTTGCTGATAGTGCGCATTCACTTCAAGAATAGTGAAATTCTTTCTCAGTCGTCCGAGCAAGCGCGACTATAAAAATTGCTCTGCTCTGGTCCTCCGAGCTATTCATCAGTCTTATAAGGCAAGCATGCCTTATTTTCCAGAAGGAGCTTACTAAGTCGTCTCCCCTTGACTTCATCAACATTTTCTTCTTCGGCACCGCTAGGAAGAGGAATTTATTTGTAAAGCAAGATACAAAATTCCATCTTGTATTTTAAAGGGTCTATTTATCATTTTGTCCATTGTGCTCTTTGTATCTTTCAAGGGGCTCAATAAATGTATTTAAACTTGACTTAGTGTAGCATCCTTCAAACCGGAGAGGTTTCCCCGTGTCCCTATTTCGCCTGCGAGCTACCGTGGGAGCGGGAACATCTCTTTGTGGTTCCTCCGGGCCTAGATAAGACCCAGAGGCCTATGGTTGAAGATGCATTGATAGTTAGTGACCTATAATTAACGTAGAGTAACTATTCAATTAACAGTTTGAATTTGTCTTGGTCACTTATTACAGAGACCTCAGTGATTAGCCACAATTCTAGTCATTCTTATATATCAATCTTGTTCTCCCGGTATAGTTTGCCGCCGGTGTGAGACGCTACCATCAGTAGCCATCAGTAATAAGTAGTTTAAAGTCAGTTGCTATAAGTATCTGTGGTTCTCCTCCGCATTGCGTTTGAGGGAGGTCTCTGACAGATTTCAATTAAGTTTTTTGTACTTTCTTGTAAAGTGTAAACATTTACATCTGTGTACTTACACCTGTACAGCTACACACTATTTCTTTGTCTACTCGTATGCTCCTATGCGGGCAACTCACTCCATTCTTATAAACAAACCTTAATTTGTCATTGTTGCACCGGCTCTAGGCGGGCAACCTATTTAATTCAGACATTGTATAAGCAAGTCGCTATGTCGAGTCCAGACGGTTTGACGGCTCTTAAAGCCAAGCGAGTTCCCATTAAGGCCCAGATTACGCGGCAGGTTAATGTCATTAGTAATTTAGCCATTGAGGATGTCACTTATCCTGAACTCAAGAAGTATGAGTCCAAGTTAGACGAACTTGCAGCTAAGTTCGACCTTGTTCAGACTGAAATCGACGGTGTGGATTATTCTGATGCTGAAGAAGCCTATAGGGCAGAAGTCGACGCCGTCATTTCCAGAGGCAACTCTCAGTTGTGTAAATTTCTTCAGGCCTTATCTGACAAGGAGGTCCTGGCCCAGCAGGCCCTTGCAGAAAGGCAGGCTCAGGCCCAGCTGGCTTTAGCCCGTGAGGAAGCCGAAGCTAAGAGAGCGGAGGCCCTGGCCCAGCAAGCCCTTGCAGAGAGGCAGGCTCAGGCCCAGCTGGCTTTAGCCGAAAAGGAAGCTGAGGCTAAGAGAGCCGAAGCCCACGCCCAGGCCGAAGCTGCCCAAAAGGCTAAAATAAGACGCTTCGAGTACTTGCAATCGCAACTTCTGCGTCAAATGCAGATTATGCGAGAGTACGAAATTGAAGATCTCACTACGCTTCATGAAGCGCGCATTCGCCGCTCTGAATTCGTAGAGGTCTTCAAGGCCTACAAGTCAGATTATGCTCAGGTGGCCATTGACGAGGCCTACCAGGATCATGAATTCGACTTTCACGCAGTGGAATCTGATTATTATAAAGTCATCAGTTTCTTTGACTCCATGATAGCTGAAAAGAAACAGCTATATGAACCCGAGCAGGCGCAGACTGCCAGTCAGCGCTCCTCGCTCGACCCTGTCACGCCGTTGTTACCGAAACTCCCCGAAATCCGTCTTCCTCAGTTCAATGGGAACCCCTCTGAGTGGATCGAGTTTCGTGACACTTTCTCGTCGTTGGTAATTCAACACAGGCACATTTCGGACATGGACAAGTATCAGTACTTGAAGTCCTGCCTGTCATCAGAGGTTAGTACGGTCATTCAGAATATTCCTGTCTCTGCTGCGACTTTCCAGGTGGCGTGGCAGACTTTGATTGATAGGTTTGATAACGACCGGCTAATCGCCAACACCCATCTGGACAATCTCTTCTCTCCCCCTCAGATTGAGAGGTATTCTGCAGAATCCCTGCAGAAATACCTGGATCATTTTATAAGCACGGTACATGCACTTAATTCCCTTAATACAGAAGTGGAGTTGTCAGATCTGATTATTACCAGAATTATCATCGACAAGCTTCCGATGAACCTCATCAGAGAATGGGAGTCATCTGTCAAAATAGGGAAGCTCCCTACTCTCAAGGAGTTATTTGTCTTCTTGGAAAGCCGAGTTCGCATACTGCAGATGACTGATGCTGCCACGAAAAGTCAGGCTGCTAAGTCAGTTCCGAGCTCTCCGGCTCCTTCCAAGTCAAAGTCTTCTTCTTCGAGGCCTAAATGTCTCTGTTGTCGTACTGCTGTGCATGACCTGTTTTCATGCAGCGACTTCAGGAGCATGACTTTCGCTCAAAGAGACCAGTTTGTTAGAGACCGCAAACTGTGTCGCGTATGCCTGTTTAGTCAAGGGCATGCCAACAATTGTAGGACTTTTCAGTGCAGGAGATGTGCTGGGAGACATAGCACATTCCTCCACGACCCGACTAGCGATAGTCACCAGGCTGCCAACACTGCAGGTGTTATGGCTTCTAGTCAGACCCAGCAGCGCTGCTTGCTTCCTACTGCTACTGTCCGCATCCTGGACTCAGACGGCTCGCCTGTTGAGGCCACAGCCCTCCTGGATAGCGGTTCAGACTGCAATCTTATTAGCAACAGGCTGTTTAGGCGTCTTGGACTAGCTCCTCATGCGCAGCGGACTACGCTAGCGGGAATTTTGTCCACTAATGTTAGCACACATAAGCTAACCAGCATCACGATTCAGTCGCGAGTGACTTTATGGCGCTACAATGCACAGGCCATTGTCGTTCCGGAGATTTCGGAGAAAAGGTTCCCGAACTCTTTCATTGAGACCAAAGATTGGAACATTCCTCCGAATCTTCCCTTGGCTGACCCATTCTTTAGTCGTCCTAAGTGTGTCGATCTACTTCTTGGAGTGGAGATTTGCGCCCAAGTGGTGTGTCCAGGGCAAATTTCCACCTGTGAGTTACCTACGATTCAGAACTCGCACCTTGGTTGGTACTTCGCCGGGAAACTGCCCTCTGCGCCTTTCCCTTCACAGCGTTGCCATACTTCCAATGGTCATCGACGCCGATCCACGGCTAAGCGTTATCTTGACGCAAGCCCAAAAGAGCCTGAATGCTCGAAGGCTATGTCTTCCAATTACTCAGCCTTCCTAACTGCAGACTTAAACCATTCACCTTCTAAACTTAAGACTTTCGTGGCTAACAGAGTCGCGGACGTCCAAGAATTCACTGCCATTGGCTCTTGGTCGCATGTGTCTTCTAAGGACAATCCCGCTGATCTCATCTCTAGGGGAGCCACCCCTTCTGACCTACTTAACAACTCTCTGTGGTGGTCAGGCCCTTCTTGGCTTACTGCCGACTCCACTCAGTGGCCCAGTTTGCCCACTGAGCTCGAGTCTTCGTCTCTCCCAGAGGTGAAGATAGCAGCGCTAGTCACCATCGAAACCTCTAGCTTAAGCCCATGGCTGACTAAGTTTTCACACTTGAAAACAATCAGGGTCATGGCTTATGTGCGACGTTTCATTAATAATTACTTGAAACTCAAGTCACCTATCAATGGCCCTTTGTTGCCGTCAGAGCTTACTGAAGCTTTGCATTCTTGCATTAGAATCATTCAAAGGAATGCTTTCAGAAAGGAAATTCAAGCATTGTCTTCCTCGCAAGATTTGCCTTCTTCTAGTAAGATCCGGCAACTATGCCCCTTTATTCAGGATAACATCCTGCGTGTAGGTGGACGTCTAAGTCGGTCCAACCTACCCTTTGACAACAAGCATCAGATATTACTTCCTGCAGAGCATGCTTTCACCAGGCAGTTAGTTCTCCATGTGCACTTGCATCTAGGTCATGCAGGACCTCAGCTAGTCATCTCACACTTGCGAGAGTCGTATTGGATCCCTTGCATTCGCAAGCTGGTTCGCAGTGTACGGAGGCGCTGTAGTGTTTGCTTCCGCTTTGAGGCTCAGGCTTTTCAGCAAAAGATGGCTGATCTGCCTCCTGAGAGAGTAAATCCTCTCCCTCCTTTCACAAACTCTAGTGTGGACTACGCCGGTCCATTCTCTCTCAAGTTTGGTGGCCCGCGGTCCAAGGTGACTACTAAAGCCTACGTTGCTATTTTTGTCTGCATGTCCACGAAGGCCGTACACGTTGAGCTAGTGACTTCGCTCACCTCACGTGCCTTCCTGGCGGCATTGTCAAGGTTCACAAGTCGTCGTGGAATTCCAAGTTCAATCACTTGTGATAATGGTAGAAACTTTGTCGGAGCCCACGCCGACCTGCAGAACCTCTCTAGGCTTTTGATGTCATCAGAACATCACTCCGCAGTGCAAGACGCCACTGCGCATTTGAACATTCATTGGCGTTTCTTGCCTCCTCACTCTCCACACATGGGAGGACTTCATGAGGCGGCAGTACGCTCTTTGAAGTTCCACTTGAAGAGGATGTCCTCGTCCTGTAAGTACACTTACGAGGAGATGTCTACTGTTCTCACACAAATTGAGTCATTCTTGAATTCACGTCCTTTGATGTCGTTATCTGAGGACGTGGATGACTTTGGATATTTGTCTCCCGGCCACTTTCTTATTGGCAAGCCCATTGTGTCGGTGCCCAGTCCTGACCTCTCTGGTGGGTACAGCCTGCGTTCCCGTTGGAACCATCTTCAGCAGATGGTCACTTGTATTTGGAAGAAGTGGTCCGTGGATTATCTCCACACGCTACAGCGTCGTGCAAGGTGGCATAAGGTACTGCCAGACGTTCCTTTGGGTACCCCTGTATTGGTTCTCGAGGACAATGTACCTCCTCATAGGTGGGTGCTTGGTCTGGTGCACCAAGTACACCCAGGCCCAGACGGCCTTGTCAGAGTTGTCACTGTGCGCACTGTCTCAGGCACTTATAAGAGGCCCCTCATCAAGTTGGCTCCTCTGCCTGTCAGTGAAGAGGGACAGTGACACCTGCTTTCATTCAGAGTGCTGATGCCGGACGCATCCCACTCCACCGATTTTGACTTTATTGCGACTTGATAGTTGTTTTGGCCTCGAATCCTTGCATTCACGAATTTGCTTGACGTCACATTCTGTTAGATAATTTCACGAGCGAAATTATCGCGGGCAATATGTTCCGTCCAGCATTCGTGTCTGGCCGGATTTGAGGCATTAGCTGGTTTCGCGAGGTCATTCGCCGTGTTGCTATGGCAACAGGCTTGTGTCTTCGTTTGTTTTATTTTTCTTGTTGTGTCTTCAATATAATTTTAAATATGTTTACTTATCTGTTTGTTCTTTCTCCCATCAATTCTCATAAGAAATAACATTTGACTGTCGCATCTTTCATTTTTTGGATAGTCATGTTATAATCTCCAACCCAAAGTTTCAGTCTGATTATTTTTTAGTATATTTTATTCATAATTTTGTGTTTTTAAAGAAACAATTCAGTTTTGAAGTAATGCTATTAATTCTCTTATTTATGTTTTAGTATTTTAATGTAACTTAATTGATTTATTTCCAAGATTAATTATTTATTGTTTTTCTTGGCCAATGGGATTCTTGCTTTACGTCACATGTCGTGACGTCTGTCATTCTTGCTATTCATTCTTATTCTCTCGTTCGAAGCTTTCGCCAGGCTAGTTTTCAGTTCAGAATTCTGAATCTAGTTATTATTGTCGAGCTGGGAATTTGAAGTTTCCCAGCCCTAGTTATTGCAGAGACGCAATTTAGTACATTCATCAAAGTAATTTATTTGTGATTTAATTACAAATGTGTGAAGCCAAGTTTTTTACTTCCCTGATCAAACCGTATGGACTTGAATGCGTAACTCATTAAGTAAAAGGATTTACTGTAAGTACTGCTGTGAAGTGAATATTTCAGAGTGCTTAATTTTAGTTGCAGTGTCGAAGCAACATCTAAAGGTTCTTCTTTTCGGTCGAAGCAGCAAGTCGACCTTAAAATAATTTGCTGATAGTGCGCATTCACTTCAAGAATAGTGAAATTCTTTCTCAGTCGTCCGAGCAAGCGCGACTATAAAAATTGCTCTGCTCTGGTCCTCCGAGCTATTCATCAGTCTTATAAGGCAAGCATGCCTTATTTTCCAGAAGGAGCTTACTAAGTCGTCTCCCCTTGACTTCATCAACATTTTCTTCTTCGGCACCGCTAGGAAGAGGAATTTATTTGTAAAGCAAGATACAAAATTCCATCTTGTATTTTAAAGGGTCTATTTATCATTTTGTCCATTGTGCTCTTTGTATCTTTCAAGGGGCTCAATAAATGTATTTAAACTTGACTTAGTGTAGCATCCTTCAAACCGGAGAGGTTTCCCCGTGTCCCTATTTCGCCTGCGAGCTACCGTGGGAGCGGGAACAATCTGTGTCCACGAGAATTATGTTTTAAGCTGCCTGATTCGACCATAAATTATTATTTTCCCGTCGAAAGTAAGAACTCCATGCTTGAAAAATAACAGGTTATAAAACTGCTTATAATTCCACGTTGTGTTACTAGAATGTATTGCTGAGGAACAATTTTTAACTCATACCAATGAATGGCGTAGTCTTTAATACGTAAATAATTGGCACAACACATGTTATTCGTGAGCGGAATTTGCAACTATGTAGTAATTTACAAATAGTAGCGCGAAGTACAAATACGAACACATTTTAGGTACAATTTCGAACAATAGTTTAACCCGAAATTGCTCGCTTATGCCTTGCATGGAAAAACTGTTTTGCCATCACAGCATTCTGCTTGTTTATTATCATTATCTGTGCTAGTCAAATGTAAAAGGATGGCATTCACACGTCTTTCAAGATTGCTATTATTTCAACGAGAGTTTTGTCAACAATTTATGCACTACAGAATAGCATGCAGCAATCGTTCTTGAGCTGTTCAGTCATTTTCATTGTTTTTTTTTTATGTTATGACGGACCGCCTGCGTGGTCTAGTGGTTGCTGACTTTGAACCCGCAAGTCTGGGTTCGAAATCAGGTTTTTTTCTGAGGTAGTGAGGACTGGAACGGGCTGCACTCACCCTCGTTACACCAAGCGAGGAACTAATTGATAAAGAAGTAGCGGCTCCGGTTCAGTAAGCCATCAATAACTACCGTGGGAGTCTGCATGCTGACCACATCCCCAATCCCATCTGCTTATTTAAAATTTGTCACTTCGTTAATACGTTAGTATTATTGGTAAAAAATAATAAATGAAGTAATATTTGGAAGAAAGCAGTTCATTCGTCGTATAAAAAGAAATACAACATTAATAAAATCAGGTAAACTGATATAACAAAGTGCAAGAATGCTTTTGTTTAATCAGATATAATAGCAATTATGATATGCAAAAATAAGTTTTTTAGAAACTGGATATCCAAGTTAAGCTCCAGATTAATTAATTAAGCAGGGCTTGCGGAAGAACAAAGGTCTAGTTTTAAAGAAATCAGATTAAAATCCTCAAGCATCAGCAGAACTATAGTCTAAAAATTTGTGATATAATGACAATCGCACACTCACAGAGAAATATTTTTAAAATGTCAAATTGGTCGGCTTCGGGATTAGAACCAAGGACCTAGAGAATGCGAGTCCAAGACGTTACCATCTCGGGCACCTCGCTCAGTTTAACGGTCTAGTTTTTACAATCGTATGTATAGGAATAGTGTTATTTGTCATAGCTAACTGTATTGCAACTTCCAAAGCCGTATATGGAAATTCTAAAACAATATGTTGTCATGATAACTGATTTTCATTTGATGAATTCTTTCTAATACATTACCATAAAATAGGCACGAAATTGGGTATTACTCCGGTACCGGTCAACCGATTTGGTCCAATGTCAATAGGGTTCTTCCCATGGACGTTATAAATGCGTATACCAAGTTTCATGAAAACCCGATAAAGCGTATTTGAGTTATCGCGCGTGCAGACACACGGACAGACTGACAGACATTTTCCCGTCCCCCACACAATCTCTCATAAAGTACCATACTGGCACTTAATAACAATAGATATATTGGTAGTACCAAAGAGTTTGCCCTAACGATACATCGATTGTTCCGCCATCGGGTATCTCGCTCCGATTACACAAACTCTACTAAGTATTCGCTAAGTAGTCACAACAAATATAAGTCGAGATCTGGACCCTCTCAAATTCTGGATTTCTCACTATATACCTATTACCTATGATAAAAGACGGTTTTACAACGAACAATGACCTTTGTCTAAAACACCCTTCTTGGGGTTTAGCTGTTCTGCCTCTGAATTCTTAATTGTATTTCACAATACTTACATTTTCTTAATTCTAGCTCATACCTCCATTAACTGCACGTAGTCATCGTCATATTGCAAATGGTCGTGGGAAATACCGGGTGTTCGGAAAGACAATATTTCGAACAGGAACCCACCATTACTACAACCATTACAATGTGTCGGATTTGCCGGTCTTGTTTTGCAACCGGAGAGGCAGTACATGACGTCAGAAGAGCACCATGTGAAATGAGGTGTGACGTAAGGTATAGAAGTAAATGACGTTTGACTCATTACAGACAAAAGTCTAATTTTTGGTAACAATACCAAAGTAACAAAAAAACTTTCATTGATCACAATAACACTTGTGTCAACAGTGGAAAAAACAAATTTGTTTCTGTATTCGGCACTGGATGTGTCCCATACAAAACTGCTCACTACAACAGAGGCTCGATGTGACGACCACCGACGTCGTTGCACACAAAGTACCGATGAATCATGTTCCGGTACACTCGTTCCATCTCACCTGGTATCCCGTTAATCTCTTGTGCAGCGACCATCACTCGTGCCAGCAGTTCTTCCTCGGTCTCTACAAAAAACTCGTACACCATACTCTTCATACGACCTATCCGGTTATAAAACAAAACCGGCAAATCCGACACATAGTAATGGGGGTTCCGGACATGGGTTCCTATTCGAAATATTGCCTACTAAGTCCCCTCTATTAGTCCTAGAAGTTTGTAATATGAATTTCCGAACACCCGGTATAAGGACTGCTTTCTCAAACCTAGCTTTTGACAAAACGAGTTTCATAATGTTCGAAGTCCCTCCTTGGTTGGTTCTTTATAGTTATTTAACGACGGGGATGTACTGCAACTTACGCCTGTGATCGTCGTCGGTAAATTCCCGCAGTTATTTTACGCCCTGTAATCTACAGACGTGGGTCTATCCATGTATGCACACATCAATGCCATCGCTCGGGGCCGGAATCGAAACCGCACCTCAGACATTGAAAACCAGCGGGAGACTGTGCCAGCCAAGCCAAATGAAGTCCCTCCTTCATTCTAGGGAATGAAGATTTTGCAAAACGCGCTTCGTTGTAATGTCGTAAGTGGTTGATATCAGATTGTTTTTGCAAAACTAGTTTTCTAATACGCCAGTGTAACAGCCATACTTGCCTTCTGTTATAACATTTTTTGATCATATTGTAAATACTCCCTACACTGCGATTAGGTTGTTCGTTCTGACTGCAACATAAATAACCTACAACAATTTACAATATACAATTGAATCACATTTACATTTTCAAACCTTTTGCTTATAGGGTAGTTTGAAAAGTTTTATATTAGTCTCAGAAATCAAGTGAAGTGTCTATTTTGCCTCTCCACTCTAAGAAAAAACCTGAAGTAAACAAACGTCTATCTCACTCTAGCACAGGGTTTCCCAATCTTATGCTTTTCACGCCCTCTTTTGAGATGAGGTAAGTCACTATGCCCCCCTTCCATTTTTCAATTCCATGAAGGAAATGATGTAAACAAGACAACATAACAAGCACAACATGTTTAAATAAATACACATTTTTGCGTAGTGGTCAAGACTCCTGGCTATAATGCTAGGGGTCCCGGGTTCGAATCCCGGTCGATCCAAAATTTACAATAAGGAAGAGGTCTCAAATAGGTAGGTAGGGTGAAGAGGAGGTGAGAAGAAGAGAGGAAGGAGACGGGAAAAGAAGAGAAGAAGAGAATAATGAAGAAACAAGTTATTTTTCCTGTTTCATCAGTTCATTAAGAGATGGCGCCAACGTCGCTTCTAGTAGTTCAAATGCCGCCGCTAGGGGAGGGATTGAAAGTAGGAGTGGGAGACTCGGGTGAGTCGCAATATACCAATTTCCCATACTTTTTAAATTGCAAATTGAGCATCTTGAAAAGCTGGTAGTGATTTCACATGTTACATTTTTATTATTTGCTATCGCCAAAAATAGTTCGCAATGCGCATGCTTGAAGTGCATTGGGGTCTCCAGGTCGTCTTATTCTTCCTAGATTCTCTGAACGCATTTACCACTCTTGTATCGCAATATACTAATCCCTATTTACTGATTTCTAAAAGAAACTATTGCAGCTTTAAAATTTCCAACATTGAACTAGAAATCAAGATAAAAGCGTGTCTGTGAACTTGGTCGATCGCGAGAGATCTAGAAATGTCTCAATGAACTACTCTTTTGGTAAAACTTCAATTTAAGAGTGAATACAAGGCAGATTATTCATGTTGGAATTATTTTCTGTAGAAAGCACAAGGAACATGCTGAATAGGAGTATTGTTTTCATGTCAATTTTAAAAATAAGTAGGTCTATGGTCGATATTCATTGCCAGAGCCCTGCCCTTCTTGAACAAGAAGTGTCCACCACATTGGCGCAGGGGATACGTCCGCCCCCAATTCCCTATCAGGACAATTTTCCCGGGTAGGTTTTTTTTCGGATTTTTCCTTACCTGTGAGAAGGATGTCGTTATTTTTTGGGTTTTTTAATTTTTGATTTTCGGTTTTTAAATTTGGATTTTTAGATTTTTAAATTTTGGATTTTGGATTCTTTATTTTTGGATTTTTTTATTTTTTTATTTTAGATTTTTAATTTATCAATTTTAGATTTTATTTTTAAAGTGTGGATTTTTGGACGTTTTATTTTTTTAATTTTGGATTTTTTAAATTTTGGATCTTTGAATGTTTTAATTTTGAATCTTTCGATTTTTAATTTTGTATTTTTATATTTTTAAATTTTGAATTTTCGATTTTTAAATTTTGGATTTTTATTTTTTAAATTTTGGACTTTTTTATTTTTTAAATTTTGTATTTTTTAATTTTGGGTTTTTTATTTTTTAATTTTGGATAAGTCTGATCATTGATTTTGATTGTTTTCTGTGCAGTCCGTTCCGCCACAGCCCCACTAATTTCGTGACGATTTTGTTCGTACCGCAAGTTTGGTTAGTTCTCGATTTACTCCTAGTGCGGCCAAAGAAGTTTCACTTCAAAATATATAACATTCAAATAGACGAGACTTGATACGCTATATGCTGTGATGTGGTTTACAAGATACGCTCAGTTTGTGCTTTGATGTAATTCTCTGTGACCATCTTGCTCAGCTTCCGACTAAACTTCAAACAGAAGTTCTCATAAGCAGATTGTGTGAGCATCTTGACTACACTTGATTGGATCACTGAGTTTGGAGTTTCTATCTTCACAAGGTATTCATCGTCTCCAGAAGACTGCATGCTATCTGATTAGATGATAACTACTACTTCCTATTAAACACGCTTCTATTCCCCCGAATTTACGATAGATACTCTGTGCCGCTTGCATGGCTGCTGTTATACGTAACAAATAATGATATTATTGTTTACACATTTTTGGGTAAAATACTAAATGCGTGACTTCAGGCTTTCCCGGTATTGAGAGTATTTTATGGTTTCTCGGGCTTCCAACAGAGTGAGTTGGAGAATCTGTTCCAAGCTTTCGGCAGCTATCTCCGCTGCCATCTTCTACGAGAAGTGAGCTGGATTGGGAAATATTTGTTTCATACATACGAAAGACAGGATATGCTAGAATGGACTGGGGCAATAGGAAAATCAGAAAGACCAGAATTCTAGCAGAGATTCTACTGGGACCGCATTGTTGCAGAGGCCTTGGAAATTCAGATCCAAAGCCGAAACCTCAATAGGGATGGCGGTCTCCAAATTAGCCAGGCCTGGAAGCCAATATTGGAAAATCTTACTCCCAAATAAAATAGTGGTCCTGAGAAGGACTGATTTCGCTTCTCACAACATTAAATTCAATTTTTCCTTTCCGACCAATCAGAGCTCTCCATTTAATTATTTCATTGTCTGGTCTTCAAATCCCTTGAACTGGATCCATGACCTCAACCCTCACATCTAGATAACTCTGTGAAAGTGAAATACGTTGAATACAATAATTCAGTCCGCCATATTTATTTATCCTTGATGTTCAGTCCTTAAATCATGCATTGGATATACAATTAATAAAGTTTACTATTCCGTCAAAATATGCAAGTAAAATTCAAAATCATCATCATCCTCAGAGATTAGGCCTTGCAATCTGTTCCGTCCTCTCAAAAATACAGGTCCTTACATCTCTTCATGGGTCTTCATGGATCATTTTAGGGATGCAAGACTCTAGCATCCGATGTACTTTAGGATAATATTTTTCTTGATATTTTTAATTTTATTTAAATTAATTATGTTCAGTTCTTTCCTTATCGCCTCACTGTACATTTTATCTGTCCTCCTATATCCAGCGACTGAATTCAAAATAAATCTTATTTATCTCTATGTATGTTAGAACCTTTATACAAATCAATTTAAATTCGAACAATGTAACTTTTTAATGCCCGGTTTCTATAAACTCGTGAAATCAATATGGGTAAATTGTCCATGGGCAAGTTAGTTCCTAATCACTAGGGGGCGGATTTCTATGACATGTCATATTTTTCCCCTTTGCATTTTTTGAGGTTTCCGACTAATTTAAACCCGATTCCAAGCATCCTGGTGAAAATGGAACGGCTTTTATTGTGCATATAACTGCATATTTAGGAAATTTTCAACTATTGTAGCATATTTAGTATGAATATGCATATTTAGGTCATATTTTCGGCATATTTGTGTGCATATTAAAGAAATTTTGAAGTTTCATATGATATTTTGTAAATTTTGCATTATACTGATACTTTCTGAGAATTTACAGATATTTTAAATAATTAACATTATATTTTAATAAAATGAATTGTAATGAAACTTAAAAGAATTATACATAATGTGCAAGTGGTAATGTCATATTTTAAATTTTATTGGTCATATTTTAATGTTTTTAGGTCATAAATGCATGCATATATCGTATTTTTAGGTCATAGAAATCCGCCCCCTACTAATCACCCACAATGACATAATGAGGAGAGCCTTGGAGTTGTACAGTTAATTTAATTCAGAAGTCTTTGACTCTCATTGTTTAATTTATTATTGATCCTATGAGAGGTTAAATTTTATCCAGCCATCCATGAAAGGATCAATTAACCCGAAGATTTACCCTTGGAAGGATCTAGCCCGAGTTTGTAGGAACATTTTTTCTGTCATTTTCATGTTTAGGCTACCCAGAGGACATTAATTATCTAGAAACTCGCCACAAGTGTATGTGATTGTTACCTTTAAATTATTTGAGTTTGTAAAAGTTATTCTTGTGTAAATTCTGTCCATTGGATAATTTATCAATAGGTATTTCGAGAGTTTATAGAAACCGGGCATAAGCCATTGTAATCTCTTGTCATCATTTCGGCTTACATCATTGACATGGTCACGTTCTATGAATTGTTACCATTTTAAGTAGTAGCTCTCTTGACAACACAACTCTCATTAAGTTACATGGTAACACTGTTGTACCAAACTGAAAAACTTTTCATTTACTTCCTGCATGTTGATGTTTCGCCAGAAACAGACGACATTGTGAATACAGAGAAAGGATCGTGAAACAGAGGGATTCTAGACCCTTTCCCGGAATAGAAATACACTGAATGCTTGTCACGTACAGTAGTGGTCTACTCCCTCCATTCAGAAATATCACAAGATGGAATCGTCTCTTTCTCCATCCATGCCGTAATTTATTCTGCAAAACAATGAAATCGTAATTATATATTGAGAGATAGCAAGCACAAGCATTGACGTTTTTCTTTTCCCTTCTTCATAATGAAATATCTCTCCAATTTACATGTAGTATTTGTAGTATTTGTCGTTTTTGTCCACAGTATCATGCCTTTCCGACGGAAAATTTTCCTCTTCTATTCCTGAACAGATATTCTATTTCTGAACAAGTTCATAATAATTTAGCTCTTCTTAATACAGAGAGAATGCTCCTTTCTTTTTCAATACGCCTGACGCACGAGCGAGAATCAAATGAAAACAACAATTCATTTTTCCCCTTATTTTACTGCGGGAAGAATGTTTGCATGTGCATTATTTTCTACATAGTCCCCTCCCAGTTCAATGCACTTAGGCCATTGGATAGGAAGAGCTTAGATACCGCATGAGAAGAATTATTTTGGTTGACGCTGTAGCCACTCCTGCACCATCGATTGGACATATTCATCAGATTTGAAATTCTGCCCTCCAAGGATATCCTTTAACGGACCAAAGATTTGGAAATCTGGTGGTGACAAAGCGAAGGGGGTTGCTGAGAGCAGATGTTTTGCTTCAACATGATAACGCCCGTCCTCATGCTGCTCGTGCAACCATGAAAACCATCCACGACATATGCTTCAAGTGCCTTCCACTTCTGCCATACTTGCCAGGTTTGGCAAAATCAGATTTCCACATCTTTAGTGCATTAAAGGAGCTCCTTGGAGGGCAGAAGTTCAAGTCTGAATCGGCGGTGCATGAGTGCCTGCAGTGTCAACCAGAATAATTTTTCTCATGCATTATCGAAGCACTTCCTATCTGATGGCATAAGTGCATTGAACTGGGAGGGGGCTATGTAGAACAATAATTTACAAGCAAATATTCTTCCTGCAGAAAAATAGTAGAAAAAAATTAATTTCTGTTTTCATTTGATTCGATATATGGCTCACAAACCTGGAGCACAACTAAAACAGATAGAAAATCAATCCAAACGTGCCAAAATAGAATGGAAAGGAAAATCCTGGGCATCACATGGAGAGATAGAATATGGAACGACGTAATACGACGAAGAACACAAATAACAGATGCAGGAAACGAAAGCAGGTACCTAAAATGGAGATGGGCCGGACACATAATGAGACAAGACCCTGCTCGCTGGACTCACAGAATAACTTCATGGGAACCAAGGACGGGAAGACGGAAAGTAGGAAGACAGAGGACACGATGGTCAGATGAACTAAGGGCAACTTTCGGCAACAGGTGGACCACCACAGCTAAAGACAGAGGAAGATGGCAACTTCTAGTCAAGACAGCAATCCAAAACAACACAGGATGAGGACAGTAAATAACAAGGAGCAGGAAAGCGGTGCACGACCGAAAAGCGAAGACCTAAAGCCACAGTGTATAGACAACATATCGGACCATAAATGATAGACTATAGGCATAAGTATTAATAGGAAGAGCCTTCCCGGAATGGCTAACCGGGATTGCGGACACAAGCCACCTCTCCCAGGAGAGAGGCCCGTGCCCCTCGGGGACATATGGGCTAACACTAACACTAACACTAACTTCATTTGATTCTCCCTCGTACAATACGTTAGTCATCCTGCCGTCTCTTTCTTGAAATAAATCTCTGAATCTCCTTTCTTTTTCATTACGCCTGAGGTATAGGCCTAATAGCCTACTTGTCTATAATGGTAATTAAGATACTCGTAAGAAAATTATGAAACTCGCGTTGCTCGTATTTTAATAAATGCCATTATAGGAGTCTTGCATAATGAACTATTATATTGGAACCAAATGGTCATATTATGATCAATAGAACAACAGTGGAATGATATTTGGCAGGGAAAACAGAAGCACCCCGAGAAAACCTTCCACGATCCTGTTCTGTCCTCCACAAATTCCACATGAATCACCGAGATTCGATCCCGGGTCCCAGTGGTGGTAGGCGAGCGGAGTCATGGGGGGCTGGCCGTTAAAAACAAAAGTCTACACAGAATGAAGTGAAAGAATTCTGCAGATTTTTACTATGACTTTATTGAATCGAATACAAGAAAAACATTGTAATACCAAATTTTTCCCAATATAAGCATACTTTTTTGGTCCAAACATTTAGGTTGCTATTTGGAATAAACAAAATTAGATTTACTTTCAGACTACTTAACAAAAATCATTAGAAGTAATGAAAAAAGCATATTTTGGTTAGGTAAATCAATTCTTACATATGCAGTACTCCTCTGAGGCTGCACTTCAAATGTCGTTCATATATAGCCTACAAACTACAGGAGAAAAAAGTAAAGTCAATTTAAAATTTTCATTTTTTATCAGCTAGTAGAGAAGTATTCCGAGATTTACAAGTACAACCACTTCCATGTCTGTACATATTATTACAAACAGTTATCTTTGTTCACGAACATACAATTGTTTCCAAAGGAACTCCGACTTTCTCTCATACGTCATTAGGTTATCATAGGTAATCCCACGAGAGTCTACGAGTAAACTCGAGACGTAACGGATTATACAAATAATAACTACTTTCTTACTTTGTTATATAAAAACAAAACTAACAGCTGCGAGATCACGACATACTATGAATCAACCATCCATGAATCGATTCGAGTTACCATGTTGTGACCTATCCTACCAATGGTCCATGACATAGTTATCCTAATTCAAGTAAGCTAAAAGCAGAACAAAATTGAATCACACGAACTGTCTTGCGACGAATTGAAATTGTGTGTCTAATCAATATACATTTATATTATTTAAATTTTCTGACAAGTTATAATGTATAAAATGTGTTTTATTCGGTTCACTGGCAGCATGTGACGTATTAGTCACTGCACGTTGATACATTTCCAGTAACGATCTGACGTTTTATCAGATAACATCGCACCCTCGTAATAATAGATAAACGATCGTGATTGGTCTATATCCGAGGAATTGCTAAACGTTATTGGTCAATATCAAACACGCTGCGTATGAGTGGAATAGGCACATTAAACACACCTTAACACCCATAGGCTTACCATGAATCTGCAAATATTTCCAACATTGGTCTTGTACTTTCCAGAGTATTTAAAAAAAATTTAAAGTAAAATCATTTAGGTGTAAAGTAAAAACAACCACTGATGAGTATGGACCGGATTCTTAGGTTTTTACCTATTTTTTTCCTTACTTCCAAAACAAAAAGAGCTCATACACTTTTTCGAATCACGTCCATAGGATTCACCCACATTAATTCTGTGGCACCTAAAAATACCTAAATGGGGTATAAAAACCTAAATATACCTAAACGGGATATAAAACCTAAAATATCTAATTTAGGCTACTTTTTGGTCTTTTTTGTTTGTCAGTTGAGAAATCGATATTTTGTGGGGAGAGTTTAATTTTTGTTGGATAGAAATTAATACCACCAGCGTTTCATTCAACCCATTGTCATCTAGGATGACAGTATCAAGAGAGGAAGTGTAAGAGTACCGGCGTATTCCTTTTAAAATACTCGTACGAACAACCATTGTTGACGTCATGTGAGGTTGAAAGGTCATTTTCTGTCTTCAAATGTATTCTAAGAGATAACAGGAAGAACTTCACAGCTGAGAATCTTGAAAGATATCTAGTGATATACTGTAACCAGGAAATGTGAGGCAATCTTATTTTCACTGCTTCTTTTGATTGTTTATGCTTTCTTTCTTCAATTGTATAATATTGTCCTCAAGGAAGTTTACACAAATTTAAGTCAATTTTGTTAAGTTAAACTTCACAAGTATTATGTATTGAATCCTATGTAGCACATTCAAAGTCATTAAACCAATTGTTCTACCCGAAAAAGATATTTTGGACAAAAACCTAAAAAAAACTATTTCACCTAATGGAAAACCTAAAACAGCGTTTTTAAAAACCTAAAAATCCGGTCCCTACTGATGAGTAATGACAATAGGCCTACATGCCACTTAAAGCAGATGATTTTCTAATTTTAAATTTTGTAAACAGTTGTTGGTATATTTCATTATTTTTATTTCTTGTTCTTATATGTTTCCATTTGTAATTATACGTTCCATTTATGTTAATATATTTTATTTGTATACTAGCAGGTGCTCGCGGCTTCGCCCAAGATAAATAATTCGAAAATTAAAAATTAAGAGCAAACTAATTAAAACATTATATTTATGAAACGTTCATAGGTCTAAACTAAACGATTAATAATAAATGAAACAGCTAAGAATCCGTCTTTGGAGTGCATTCCATGATTAGAAAGCACAATTTGGAAAAATTCAGATTCAAGTTCCCTGGCCCAGAAAACCCCTGCATAGTGAGTTCCGCCGAAATCAATAACTGTTTTCCTGGTTAGGCCTACATTCATTATCTCTCTTCCTGTTGAAAATTTCATATGGCTGCGTCCCTTGACATTATAAACAAACGAATAAACCAAGGTGAGCTCAAAATAACGAAGCCCTAAACAATAACCTATACATACATGATAGCTACAGTGCAAGGCCACCTGCTTATTGAAAAACATTGAACAAATATTAGCGCTAAATATAACTTTTTTGACAGTTTTTCCCTCATAACTCGCGAACGAAAGCGAAAATTAAAAATCAGGCTTCGAGGTGCATTCGGCCATCCTTCAGTACATCTACGTTTAAAATTTCAGGTCTCTGCATGTAGTAGATTTCGCTAGGCATCGCGTACAAACAGAAAGACAGACAAACATTATACGTATAGATAACATTAAAAGTATGTTACTAAAAGGTTCCACCTTATACCACAAAACATACAAACCTGCAGGTAGTATTGTCTAGATACACGGTAACTAATGTTATTGTTTATTTGCACGACTTAACTAATTAGTGGTACTTACGAATGTTGTTGGCGTGGATCGTAAGTTGACATTCCCACACGCAATCTTGTTGCTATGAGCGGTAAGAGTTTCCGTGCGGTTATGAATTTACTTACGGCACATCATAATACAAGCCTTTATGGACAAGGCCCCCCAGGACAAATATTCGGTTCGCATAACAACAAACACATTTGAATCACTTTCTGAAATAAACATCTATCTTCAAGAATGTATATACATAATATTTTCAGGTAATATCACAATTAATATCATTAAATCGATATAAATAATCATCGTGCAAAAAATAGCATACAATACTCGTGCCGTAAGCGCATAACGGATCTCGGAAATTGGAAAAAACTCTTTCCTCGATCCGTATGCATCGCTTACGGCACTTGTATCGCAATATACTATTATTTATTATTGGATTGTAATTTGCGGTAATATCTTAGAACTTACCTACAAAATTATATACGTGTCAAGCTGACACTAGTTAATAATTACAATCTAAAAACAATACATATGTACATAATAAATTAAAAACTTAAAACAAATAATATATTCAAAACAACAGTTTCAACAATGTCCTCAGATCTGCTAAGATCCTAAAAACTAATTAAAATATTTACATATGCCTATATATGTTCCAAAGTTCATATCATAGTACAGCTAGCAGTCCAACTCTTTTTTAACTGGTAGACTATATGTCCATACATTCTTAAATGGTTGCTCTATTTTCACAAAGTATGTCGTTATAGCTAACCATACATATTTAACTGACCACTGTGTATATCCTGAATTAGCTGCTAAAGTCTTTATCAATTGTTAGTTGCGCCACTGTTGAATCTTGATAACAATTTTCTTTAGAAGCCGTGTATCTTATATTATTCTAGCTGCAAGTAGATAACATGTTTTCTTTTTTAGTTGTATACACGAAGCTGTAAAATTAGATTAAGTAACTATCTCAACCAACGTATACGTTTTGTGTACTTAAATGGCGTTGAATAAAATGGAAATAAAAATAAGAATACGACCTCGATTTACCTGTGACAGAATTGGAGTCATTGTATCTGCACAATGAGAATGGGGGTACCATCATTGCATTTGTAAATTTGAATCGAAATAGTCTACGTGTATGCAATTAAATAATATATTGCTCTCTGAATTTGTCTTACAAGGGTTCATGTCTTGTTACAATAATGCAGGCTGAATAATAGAAACCACCTAGAGTTCAGCTGCATATATTGCAGCCATGTGGAGGAAGATACCTTGCGCGCAATGTTGAAATTTTCGTTACTTAAAATTGAGGAGCAAAGATGTCCTTTATAAAAGCGTATGAGCCAAAAGCAGCTTGTGTGACAAGAGGAACTCACGATGTACGAGGGATGTTCTGAAAGTAAGTTTCGTCATTTTTTTTTTTTTTCACATGGAAACTTTATTACCAAAACAAATACACCATGCAATCATGAAATATACCCCTTGCACTATTTTTCAGCATAGTCTCCACCGACATTGAGACATTTGTCACAGCTTCCAATCAGTTTGAAGAAACCACTCTGGTAAAACTCGGTGCCCTGCTATGCAAGGAATTGTCGCACAGCCTTCTCCACCTCAGCATTGTTTTGGAAGTGACGTCCCGAGAGTGCGGCTTTCATTGCATGGAACAGGTGCCTTCCTTCACTGAACATGCAACACCAGCGACCAACAATTTGATGAGACATGACCTCTTCACCATACACAGTCTGTAGGCGTCCATGGATGATGGACACACTAGTCCTACATGCCCATTCATACCGGATAACAGCATGTACTTCCATTGTCGACCACGTTTTCAGTACACGTCCATCTGCCATCGTGATTTGTACTCAAATAACCTCGGGCACGCCAGTCTACTGCTACTCTCTCTTCTTCGGGACTCTACTCATGCATCGTTTCTCCTCTGCTGGCGCTCTTTCCGTCGTTGAACCAGCAATAGGTGTCGATTCTTATGGCAGTTGTTTGCTTCATCTGCTTTACCATCTTCACTTTTTAAAAAAACGACGAAACTTACTTTTGGAACATCCCTCGGTCGTAAGGTCAAGAGTTTGAGTCGGAGAGCAGTATATAATGCGATTACTAATACCGATTATATTGTACAAAGCGTGCACTGTGCAACTTGAAGTTAGTGTTTAATTTTTCCAGCAGATATTACTTACATGAAATATGGCGTTGTTTATGAATGGGATATAATGCGATGAAAGTAATATGACAATAATTTTTGTTCACCCCTGATCTATAGGCTACGGGCACCACGTTTCTAGAGGGAAACGTCAGCAGCTGTTTCCGAAGTATTGGACTCTAGCGTCTATATGGAATTTTACTTATCGTTTCTCCATACTTTGTATAACGCAACAAAAAGCCCTTGATACTTTCGGTATTTACAAAGATTTCTCTCCCTCAAGTTCCTAAATAACTGGCTAGGCCCACAGGATGTAATTAATATACCGCCCAGTTCAAGCACGATAAATTAACGTCGCTATGTGAAACAGAGTGGCCTGCGAGCAGTAACAACATCCTTAACTACATTTCATGTTGTTTTGTGATTTTCCTGACAATTAACCAGAGGCATTATAATACTTTATGCACAGCGCACATTGTGATATTCCTGCTATATGAACAAGTAGGTTGTAACATATACTACCTCATAGCCTATTTCTGAAATGAGAGAAGCAGAACTGGAATATTATGTTGTTAAATCCTTCACTAAACTGTTTTCAAACATAAATCTGTGATTTCATGAAAAGTTTTCATAATATTCTACAAAACTGACGGATGTTTTGCATAAACTTCCCTTAACAAAACTGATTTTTTTAGGAAGGTGTAAAATCTTCCTTTGGTAAAATTAACTTAATGAAAGTGGTAGGAGTTGTTCCAGATACAATCACTAGACGTTTCTTGTATCATAATAGCATATATACATTAGATGGTTACGAGTTTTTGTTTCTTCTTAAAAGGTGATTCGATTGCAGTGATGCACTACATGATGAGATTCTAGCTCAAACCGCTTAAAGTCATGGTGCATTTTTGACCGGCCACATAAAGTGCACCATGACTTTACAGACACACGGTGTATATATTCTAGCAGATCCCCGAGGCTTCGTACACGATTATTAATTGGAAGATTAAAAATTTAGGGCAAACTAATTAAAACATTATATTTATTAACACTTTGCACGCGAAACATTCATAGGCCTAAACTAAACGATTAATAAAATTAATTAAGCAGCTAAAAATCCGGCTTTGAAGCGAATTACACGATTAGAAAGCGCAAATTGGTAAAAACAACCTCAGATTATAGTTCCCTGGCCCAGAAAACCCCTGCATGGTGAGTTTCGTCCAAATCGAACAATGTTTCCCCATTTAGGCCTATATTCATTATCCCTCTTCCGTCTATGTTGAAAATTTCAGATGTTTGAATGCCTTGACATCATAAACAAATGAATTGACCAGGGTGGGCTTACAAAATTCAAGCGATCGCGATGCTTTTATTTTCAAGGTATGACAAAAGTAGGCAAAGCCACCTGCAATTGAATTGACAATTTAAATGTAGCCTATTACTGAAAACTGATGTTCAGAAAGCTAAAAAATTGCACGTTTTCTGCCCGTTTTTCACTCATAACTCGCAAATGAAAGCTAAAATTAAAAATTCGGCTTTGAGGTGCATTTGGTGACCCTTCATTCCATCTATGTTTAAAATTTCAGATCTCTACGTTCAGTAGATTTCGCTGGGCATTGTGTACAGACAGATAGACAAACACCTCCTCTCATTATATAGATATATATAATTTTTATTATTGGAATAGTTTTCTTATTGAAACTGCGATTTTGAATTTATCGGTAATTTCAAAATAACTCATGCCATTACTAAACACAATCATTTGCTTTTTTGTTTGTGCGTCATGGCCGACGGATGAGCTAGCTGCCAAATATGGGAGCTCTCCCTTGGTTATTAATTGTAATACTTTAGAATAATTTTATTATAATGTGTGGGCATGTCCTAAGTGTCACAATATAATATGTATTGTATGAGAGTAGCTTATATGCGTCTATCTTTGTAATTTTTATTTTAATGTTGAAAGGAACGAACTAAACGCTATTTTCTTTCCTAATTCCTAAGCGTCCAATCCTAAAAGTTTTCCGTTTACAACTTTCTCCTTTGTAGATATAAGAGTCCTGAACTCTCTAGAGAGAGTAGAGGCAGAAATCGAAAGCTTATAGGGAACATGGCTTGAAATAAAGCAGAGGAGGAAGATGGAAGTATAAAAAAAGATGCAGATCAATTAATGCAAGGGCTTATACGACTTGTTTCCATGGCAACACCACGCCAGGCTGAAGTTCGCGAGTAGTGTGTGTTTAAAGTGCAAAGCAAGCTCTTTTAACTAATGATACAGGCTAAGTAGTGGATTTTCCTGCTGTTCTTAGGAACTCAGGGTAGAGTAGACAACTAAGAAATACTTTTAGAAGACCGTAAAAATATGGAAAACCGGTGCAAATCGAGTTAAATACAGTGAACACCGCTTAATTTAACCGCGGATAATATTATCAATCGGGCAATGTTATCACTAGGGTTCGGATGTTTATGACTAGACCTGGGATTTTAAGGCAAATGTCTATTTTCTTCCTTATGAAATAGCATGAAAATTTTTAAATATGTGGAGGTTTCATGAGAAATCACTTACATTTATAGAGTTTTATAGTGCCCTAAAATGCCTATTTGGACCTTTAGAGGCCATTTTACTATTTTAGTGCCTAAAATGCCTATATTGTACATTTAAAATAAAATTCAACTTCACAATCTTATAATGGACATCCCTCAATGAAAATCAGAACAGTAGAGGTAGGGTTTTCACAGAAACTCGATTATTCCAAACAATTGTCGCTAAAGAAATGCTGACTGACGGGGGAGGGGGAGGATTAAGGGGCAAGGACTACGGTGTCAAGTCACCAGTCAAAGAACATCTGTTTAAGTGAATGTAGTTCGTGATGCCTAATTTTGCAGTTAATTCGGTTAAGAATAGGTATACCACGTTTCTTGCAGTAAAAAAAACCATGTTACAGTTTAAGTGTATATTGTAATATTTTAAAGTCTATTTTCTATCTATTGACACATTTTTAAAGCATATTTTAAGTGCCTATTTTCTCTTTTAAAAGTTTGTTTGCTTGTTTGAAAAGCCTATTTTAGGTGCCTAAAATTAATTTTTTTAGAGCCTAAAATCCCAGGTGTATTTATGACATGTCATATTTTTGTCCTGAACTCCGTTCTCGCCGCACACAAATTAATCACGAATTGCATGCTTGATAGCCTAATGTTTTGCATATAAAGTCATATTTTGGTCATTTTTGTGGTCTTGGTCATATTTGGGCCATATTTGTAATTTAACGTCATATTTCAGTTATAAAGTCGGTAAAGGAGCACAATTATACAGTGTAGGCCTATATACTACATTGTCGAATTAAATTTAAAATTTATTTAATTAATTTAATGTTTATGCTAAATTAATAGGTAGCTTATATTTTAAAATTAATGCAATTGTTCATATTTTATAGGGACACGCAAGGCCTACAAAATGTTAAGAGTATTTGGTGCTGATGAAGCGAGCAAACAGGAGAAAATTCTATAAAAATAAAAATCCCTTTAGGCAGGCCTACAGGCGGAGGTAGATTTCGAAGTGCTTTTGGTTTAATTTATTGTCGCTGCATAGCACTCTTCTTCTTTAGCCTTGGCATGGTAAACCTGCAGTAATAAGAACTGAATTCGGTAAAGAGGAAGAGCCTACAATCATTTGTTTTGACAACAAGAATAGGATATAATATTCTGGGAGGCCGTGCGCAAGATCAGCAATGAATAAAATTAGCAAAGCCGCTAAACAAGACAAAATTATGATATTATAATAATTCTTTTAACTGTTATTATTTTTAAACATTAAAATCTCGCGTCATATGAGAGCTATCAAGAAACTATTTATTGATTTGTGGAGTATTCATCAAGAGCTTTTCAACGATACCTCACAAGACGTGGTTTCAAAAGTTTCGAATTTTCATCCCCGACCCCAACCTTCACCCCGACCCTCACTCGAACCCCCGAATCGTTGGTGTCACTGTGAACTCCATAGGGAGTACTCTAATTTATTCAAACAAAGTTTCCCTCTATACTTCATAGGGGCCGAGATAAAAATGTTTTAAAATTTCAACCCCCTCCCCCGACCACCCCCTTGGGCCAATTTTGCTCATTAACGAACTTGTTTGAACTATTGGGCCTAGAAATAACATATTAAAATTTGGTTCAAATATCTTCAAAATTACGGCCGCTAGCGTGTAAAGATATATATAAATATATATAATATATATAAATATCACCATTTTTTTTAACAGGCGGTGGTTTCGTACTCAGGGGAGCATGAAACGTAAAGATATGAAAGAATTTTTCGAAAATCATGACATGGTATCCATTGCAATAGGTAGATTTTTCTTCGAAATCTACCTAAAAAGTTCAAAACTGTAATTCACCAAAATTGTGAAAAAGTGATTATCTGATTGAATTCACGTGTTGCAAGAATTTAGTGTCTTTAAATTTTTAATTTGGTACATTTATTTTTTAAAAAGTCATTTTATTAGGTTATATTTAGCGTTTTTGGTCATATTTAGTCATTTTAAAGGGCATATTTGCGGTCATATTTTCCATTTTGTTAGGTCATTAATATCCGGACCCAAGTTATCACTTTTATGCAGTCCCGTACGAATTAATACACATATATTGAAAACGTTTTGTCTATTGCGATCAAAAATTCTGTTTATGTTAAGTTTTGTATATTGTGATCAAAGATTCGGTTTATGTTATCACATTTTCCGTTTTAATGCTTCATTTCCAAGTATTGTACGTAATTCAAAATTTCGTGGTTACGGATTTCTTTTCTAACTCAACTGCATTGTGTTGTACTGGAGGTAGCAATTCTGTTCCTAGCTCACAGGATGACCCGTTTCAGGGGATAGCATTACCTAACTTTCTCTTTTAAGCAATAAAACATGTTTCACCCCACAATTAAGCTCCAGTTTTTAATTATGATGATAACATTGCTGGCATGCAGTGATGACTAGTGTAAAATGAAAAGAATTGAACAGACAGGCGTTAGATGTTTTGCTACGCGGTGTTCACCACAGATCAGTATAGACCTCCAAAAACACTCGTAACTCGTAACTGAGTATGGAGCATTGATTAATGGACTCTTAAAGGAAAACAGATGCAACTAAAAACTTTGTTAAGGCTAGTTTACACGACGAAATTAGGTTTCGTAACTGAGTGTCGCAACTGTTTTTTGCTTGAATGCGCAAGCGCTAGATGTACTGACGACAATGAGTTACGACACTACGCAGTTTCGGCTGATTCCAACTTTTTACGAAACTATAATAGTAATTTTGGGATTATACGCTTATTTAGCTTGTTCGCATTTCGTAAAATGAAATGGGGAAGTGAGGAAATTGTGAAATGCCTGTATTAATACGTGTTTCAAACGTTTGTATGGGATTTTAACAACTTGAACTTCAGAAATAACATGAAATGTGCTGTTGCATTGGAAAGAAAATATGTGTAATTAGTTTCACGAAATCACTTTCATGAAAGTGGTTACGAAACCTAGTGTCATCGTGTAAACTAGCCTTTACTGTTTGAATAAAGTTGCTTGCGGTCTATTACTGTATTATGAGTGGTTTAGTGGTTCACAGTTACGTATTATTTTATGAATAAATAGATTTTAATTCCGGTTTGTAGTGTATTATCTTATATATGTACTCGTATATACATATATATATATATATATAAACTTTTAATTAATTAATTATGCTACTGTTATCAGTCGCTTAATATTATCAGATTAGCTGCTTCCCGAAGTGATCACAATAAATGACGTACACTGTACATGGTGTCCCAGAAATCTCGCACCTTCGTGTTTTTTTCGGGAATGCTTGTCAGATAACCAAATGTGTACGTGCTATGCTTTTCGTGTTATGCATAGGGTTACCATATTTTAAAAATGAAAATCGAGTACACTTTCTGGTCTGAAGTACCTAATAATTACTGGAACTGGTTTCAGTTCATTCCGATTAGAACAGTCCATAGAAACGGACAGAAACTGGGCTTCGGAGACATCTTTATTGGTTAATTCACAAATAAAAGGACTAATTACATTCCGAATTAGTGCTTCAGATTTTGTTTCACTACAAGAAAACTTAGGGTCATAGAATTTACTGACCAAGAGTGCGAAGTACAGTCAGTAGATTTAAAACAAAAATTATGTACTGCTGTGTGGTATGCAAAGGTTAATTCCTTAGCAATGCAATCTTCCTCTTCACTTTTCAATTAACTTTGTTTGAAAAATAAATCCACAGTCTTAGATTTCTTAACATTTTCCTCTGCTATTTTATGTTTCTTTGAATTGATATGTTCTTCAATATTCCCACGACCTGTATGCTCCACTGAAAACTCCCCTCGGCACTTAAGGCATCTCACTCTGTCAGATCCACTTACAAGTAGCAAGAATGGAAATTCTTCTCTTAGCCCAATGTTAAATGTGCACTTTCTTTTAGGTATTTCAGCTCTTATTTAACCACAACGATTTCAAAACAGAAAAGCAAGAACATGATCCGCGAGCTGCTAAATGCTTTATACAAAGCTAACTGCACAGAACACATACACTGGTGGTTAACGGGCGGGAAAATAACCAACATGGCTGCGAGCGCTATATCACAGCATGTCTATTTCAAATTTAAAATCGGTAAATTTTAGGGAAAATACTCTTCATTAACGTCACAATAATTACAGAAAAACGCACAATGCGGAAAGTTTGTATGCACATTGTGTGCGGCACATATAAATGGAAAATCGGTGTTAGTTAAAACTGATTTTTTTTGCGTAATACTTTTAGAAAAATCGAGGACAATTGTGGATTTTTTTAATTTGCCCCCGGACCCCGGACGCAACGTAAAATCGTGTAACAGTCCGGGGCAAACGAGGACGTATGGTAAGCCTAGTTATGCATAATAAGTTAGCCAAAGGCAAACATTCATCGACACTTCGCCAGTAGCAACGCTGCGCTGTAGCCGCTGCTGATACCGTTAGAATGTTTCCCCTAAAAAAGGTTCCTGGTAGCAAACTTTTTAAAGCAGGTTCCAAACTTAAGAACGCACGAAATACAACATTCATATGCGTTCTAAACAAGACAAGGATGGAAGATAATAATGACGGACAGAAGATATCCGGGAACCACAAGAGCTTTAGTTGTCAGTCTGAAAGGGGAGAAAAACCGCACCTAGGTAGCTTGTCCCATACAGGATTCGAACCCTGGCCCGCTGCATGAGAGGAGCGAATGAATCTCCTACGCCAAAGCGGTGGACTTCACGTTAAATTCTGCTTGGAAATACAAATATTTTGTTTGGTTTAGCAATGCAATCATTAAATGCCAGAATGGTACTTTCTGAGATTGTGTGGTGGACGGGAAAACGTCTGTCCGTCAGTCCGTCCGTCTGCTTGTACGCGCGATAACTCAAATACACTTTATCGGATTTTCATGAAACTTGGTATACGCAATTATAACGTTCATGGCAAGAAGTCTATTGATATTGGAACAATCGGTTGATCATTACTGGAGTAATGCTCAACTTAGTGTCTATTTTAGGGTAATATATTAAATAAGATTTATCAAATGCAAATCAGTTCTCATGACAACATATTGTATTACAGTGTTCATGTATGACTTTGGATGTTGCAATACACTTAGCTTTGACAAATAACATTACCCACATATTCCTTCACATATGCTTATCAAACTTTAGACCTTTGTTCTTCCATAAGATTTGGTTATTGAATAGATCTGGAGCTTAACTCGGATATCGATTAAAAAATAACTTATCCTATTATCTGCATATCACAATTGTAATTACCACTGATTAAACAAAACTATTCTGGCAATTTGTTACGTCAGTTTACCTGACTTTATTGTTTATTGTGTTTGAAATGCACAATTTTTAAAAGCGGGTCATTTATTCGTATCGGATAATTGGTGGCGTGTAATTTGTGTTTATTGCTACGAGAGGCTGTTGTTTATACCTTAACTTTTCATGACTGAAGTTATTACACAACTCTTCTCAGTTCCACACGAGATATGCTTTAGTGTCCATATGGGCTTGCTGAAGTGTGGTCGCTTCACGGGCCTTTCCTAGAGTATTATATGAGACTTTTACTCAAAAAGGAAGGGGAAAAAAACCACACAAATCTTTTCTTGAAAACTAAAATAAATCGTTTCAGTTCAAAGCTCAGTAAAGTAAAGTAAAATAAGTAAAGTAAATTAAAATAAGTAAAGTAAATTAAAATAAGTAAAGTAACGCAATGTAAAAACCAATAGGCCTAGAAAGTAACCATTCCTTCACAAGATAGGGTATGAGAAATATTTCGCTATAAGCTACTACTTCGCGTTAGTACATTTCGTTTTACAGGACAGTCTCGCTAATCCGGACCTCGCTCATCCGGACATCCGGTTAATCCGGATAGGATTTACTGAACTGGACAATCACTAGATTTTGAATTTCAATTACAAACATGTTTCGTTTTGTTGATCTTGCGTAGGTTCTTAGGTTAATTAATTAGAGCTACGTATACAATAGTATTAAAAAGAAAAAGTAGGAAAAGTTATATTTATGAAAACAGAATCGATTATTATAGTTTTACCTACTTAAAACTTGTACCAGGGAGTGACTGTTTTTATGCAGTTCAGAAACTCTATCTTCTCGTCTTCTGTTAGAAATAAAAAATTATAAGACAATTATCCTACCGGTTGTATTATATGGATGTGAGACATGGTCGCTTACTCTTCGACAAGAGCATAATCTGAGAGTGTTCGAAAACAGGGTGCTTAGGAAAATATTTGGACCTAAGAGAGATTAAAATGGGGACTGGAGAAAACTGCATAACGACGAGCTTCATAACCTGTACTGGTCACCGGATATAGTAAGGGTAATTAAATCACGGAGGATGAAATGGGCTAGGCATGTTGCACGCATGGGGGAAGAAAGACATAACCTACATAAAAAAATATTGACTGGGAGACGCATAGGGAAGAGACCACAAGGAAGACCTAGACGTAGGTGGGAGGACAATATTTGGATAGATTTAAGGGAAGTAGGATTTGCGAGGGATGGTGCGATTTAGTAAGCACAGAATAAGGTTGAATGGCGGGGTCAGGTAAGCGCGGCAATGAACCTCCGGGTTCCATAAAATAGATAATATTCCTTTAGCTTGCTTAGGAATTTTCCATTGTCATTGAGTTAGTCAATACAGTAGAGTAAGTAGACCTTAAGGAAAATTTTGTTTTTTACAACATATTTATACAAATACAGTTACATGTTTATACAAGTAAAGTAAAACAGAACTAATACAAATTTAAAAAATCCCTTTAGGCAGGCCTACAGGCGGAGGTAGATTTCGAAGTGCTTTTGGTTTAATTTATTGTCGCTGCATAGCACTCTTTTTCTTTAGCCTTGGCATGGAAAACCTGCAGTAATAAGAACTGAATTCGGTAAAGAGGAAGAGCCTACAATCATTTGTTTTGACAACAAGAATAGGATATAATATTCTGGGAGGCCGTGCGCAAGATCAGCAATGAATAAAATTAGCAAAGCCGCTAAACAAGACAAAATTATGATATTATAATAATTCTTTTAAGTGTTATTATTTTCAAACATTAAAATCTCGCGTCATATGAGAGCTATCAAGAAACTATTTATTGATTTGTAGAGTACTCATCAAGAGCTTTTCAACGATACCCCACAAGACGTGGTTTCATAAGTTTCGAATTTTCATCCTTCACCCCCACCCCCACCCCCACCCCCACCCTCACTCGAACCCCCGAATTGTTGGTGTCACTGTGAACTCCATAGGGAGTACTCTAATTTATTCAAACAAAGTTTCCCTCTATACTTCATAGGGGCCGAGATATAAATGTTTTAAAATTTCAACCCCCTCCCCCGACCACCCCCTTGGGCCTATTTTGCCCATTAACGAACTTGTCCGAACTATTGGGCCTAGAAATAACAGAATAAAATTTGGTTCAAATATCTTCAAAATTACGGCCGCTATCGTGTAAAGATATATATATATATATATATAAATATACAGTATATATAAATATCACAAATTTTTTTTTTGAACGGGCGGTGGTTTCGTACTTAGGGGAGCATGAAACGTAAAGATATGAAAGAATTTTTCGAAAATCATAAAGTGGTATCCATTGCAATAGGTAGATTTTTCTTCGAAAATCTACCTAAAAATAACTACAACTGCTATTTAAAAAACGAAAAGAACGATAGGCTAATCTTACTTAATTAATAATTATTCTAGCACAAGAAATATTAACATTTAGAAATACACCCGAATGAGCAAGACTGCTCGTGCTCGGGTGCAGTTTCAAAAATATCAAAGTGAAGAAAGAGGAGAGACAAAGCAAACTGACTGTTTAAAAAATGTGATTAGCTAATCCGAACTTAATCCGAGCTCTCGGTGATCCGCACAGGGTCAGGTCCCATCTAGTCCGGATTAGCGGACTATATGTATATGTATTGTCAAAGAATGGCAGGTTATATTTCTGAACAGAAGAGCTGCATTATTAAGAAGATGTCTCCATTTGTACAATGAGTGACATAGAATCAATAACACAGAGCCCATGAATGATATCTTTGTAAATCATGCTCGTGTTACATATCACTGGAGTTGAAGGGAATGTCACATATGCGTTGGAGGAGCGCAAGTGGTCTGATTAAAATAGGGCGTGCATATAAATAACAGCTCTCAGGAAGCCACGTCACAGCTTTGCAAGATGCCTTCCGGCTAGATTCTCTTTCCATGTGGTTTCAATTGAATTCCTGGTGTCTGATAAAATGTTTCAAGCCGTTTAAAATTACGGCTGGCTGTGAATTTAGAGCAACCTGCCGCAAATTTGTTTTGTGAACTATTTAATGGCAAGAGTTCGAGTCAAGAACGTTTCAGTGAAAATAATGTTTAAGTTATCTATATATACAGTATACAGGGTGTTAATAAATAACACCGAATTATTTCATCTGTTTATAGAGGGGTCTTGGACAAGCAACTTTTATTAGGAGATTTTTGCGCTATGACGTAAAATGTGTATGCTACAGGGCATTAAAGTCATTATAATTTGGTGCTCATAAATCAATAATTACGCAAAATAGGGTTAAAATGTTCATTAAATCGACTTCATGCCTTCCTAGTGAACGATAAAAACCTGACTCTTAATCATTCGTCAACAGCTATATCATAATTTAGTGTTCACATAATCTGCAAATTTACAGACTAATCACATGACTGGTTGCCACTGAATTATACTTTTTTTTATTCATAACTACTGACTGCAGTGTCAACAGCGAGGTTCCTTTGTTTTGCATTTTTTTCTAATGTTAGAAGTCAGTGGCGGCCATGCCTTGAGAGATTTTATGCCGTAACAGGAAAAATTGACTCCTAATAAAAGTTGCTTGTCTGTGTCCCCTCTATATTTAGGTAAAATATTTCGGTGCTATTCATTAACACCCTGTATAAAAGGCATTGTCCTGACTGACAGAGAATCAACGTAGACCCTAAACTATAATAGGTGGAGACTTGGTATTTTGACCAGTACCTTCGTTTCATAATGTAAGTGCTCATATGGCAAAATTGTTATTTTAAATACCAAAAATCAAATGTATTTTAGAGTACGGGTACTTAATCCCTTTTTACACAGAATTATCAAATCCAAATCACAGTTCACATTGTATTGTTGGCAGTGGTAGCAGGTAGGTTTGGAAATAAATGATACGGGACTTTGACAAATTAGAGAAGTTATCTACATAATACATTTAATGCACAACGTGATGCAGTCACATAACTTTCTCTACCCTGGACATAGAGAAAACCATACGAGGTATGGTAATATATATATTATTATATCGCAGGTTTGTTGGAGAGGGAAGTATGAAAGTGATATTGAATATAATTTTAATTTCATCCCCGAAACGGTTGTATGGTAACATGAGAGTAGGAAATAAAATATTCCGCAAAGACTATACAATGTTATGTTACTAGAATTTATGTTTCTTCTTATTTGAACCCCTAACCCTACCAGGCTTGGTGTGTACAAGAGAAGGATGCAAAATTCTCCATCCTCTATGAGCCATAAAAAGCTATTTCAAGCGTTTTCTGAGGAACAGTTTGAGTGTGATAAGTCGTTCTTCTTAGTTTCAAATTTTCAATACCTATATAAACACCTAGAGTTTTAAAATCGGAAGTCCTTCATAATGGCGACGCCGGGCCTTTTACGCTAGTGACTTATGAACAAGTTGCTCCCATCCTTGTTGGTTACTAACGTATAAAATGTCAACTCAAAAATTGTTTAAGAGTAGTAATATTTCCCCTCAGCTCGTGGCTGACTTTCGCGTCTGCAGCAGTCAAGTGTGCGGCTATGTCATTTAAACTCCATGTAAAAGTCTTCCCTGTGGCGACCACTAAACGCTAAGTGTGCGCAGGCCCAATAGGGCAATGCTTTATGTTCAACGTGAGGTTTATTATAATCACATGTCATTCATAAGAATCGGTTATTCCAGTAATATTATCTGAATTGATGTAATTTAGAGCCTACTGATAATTTTACCTCAATGAAAGCTTGAATTCTATCTATTTTTAACTTAGTTCTACCTCTCCCTTTTAGGGACATTTAAACAACCCACGCCGCCCGGGCCTTACAGGGCCGCGACCTGTCGGGTGGGAGATTATATATGGTTCACTTACATACTTTTTTGACCAGACAAGTACATGGAGGGCCTCCCCGTTGAGTGATGGGCCCAATGCCAGGGCCACCTCCGAGACAACACGAACACATAGGACGAGACACACCATTCACACACACATTCACTCTGAACAAGGCGAGGATGGGATGAAAATTATAATGACGGCCAGATGATATCCGGGGATCACAAGGATCTAAAGTTACCAGACATGTGTCTTATAGGTGAGGAAAAATTCCACTTAGGTAACTTGTCCCGACCAGGATTCGACCCCGGGCCCGCTGCATAAAAAGAGCGAACGCATCCCCTAAGCCACATCGTTGGACTTGCAAATTATTTTAATATCTCTGAAGGGATTAATTCAATGCATAGTGTTCTATTTGTTAAAATTGGGGGACTATATTGGGAGGCAGTTCATGACTAGGGCCCGGATTTTTAGGATTTTATTAAAGGTATTTTAGCTTTTTATTTTCATGGAATAACCCTTTTTAGGCTTTAAACAAACGATGTTAACCGTCTTAGTAAAATATATAGCGAACACTAATATTAACACCGAAAACTGTATTATAATTTTGACACAGTTATTCTAGTGTTTTTGTTTACAATATAAACAAGAAGGCCTTACTATTCTTTATTTTGGTACTCGAAAAATAGCATAAATAATTGAGATATTTACCCTTTAGTGATACATTTATTCAATTCACCACTCAATTCACTTCCGATCAGCAAAAATAAGTAGACTCGAGTGTCACGAATTTGTTCCTTTAATACACTTCTCTGTTATTGGTCGAAAAAGCGACATATTATACACTAGCATGTGCCCGCGGATTCGCCCGCGATAATTATTTCAAAAATTAAAAATTAAGAGCATAATAATAAAATCATTATATTTATTAACACCTAAATCACGTGGACTACATACCACGATTAGATAGCATCGTCTGGTAAAAGCTACCTCAGATTCGAGTTTCTTGGCCCAGAAAACCTCTGTATAGTGAGATTCGTCCAAATAAAACAACGTTTGACCATATTTAGGGCTTACAACGTTCAAGCGATCGCGAAAGTTTTATTTTCAAGGTATGACAAAAATAGCCAAAGCCAACTGTAATTGATTTGACATTGAAATGTATAACTGAAAACTTATGTTTTGAAAACGCAAAAAATGCACGTTTTTTGCCCGTTTTTCACTCATAACTCACGAACGAAAACCAAAATTAAAATTCCGGCTTCGAGGTGCATTTTCCGACCCTTCAGCCCACCTATGTTTAAAATTTCAGATCTCTGCGTTCAGTAGATTTCGCTGGACATCGAGGACAATTCCTTTTATTAATATAGATAGTATGAATTATAATGATACCTTCTCTAATTTGTCAAACATCCATTTCATTTAATCCAAGCCCACCTGATACCACTGGCAATAATATGTTCTGTGAATTTGTTTTGATAATTCTGTGTAAAAAGGGGTTAAGTATTTTCAAAAAACATTTAATTTTTGGCAATTAAAATCAGAATTTTTCAAAATCCTTTCTTAGTGAGCACCTACATTATGAAACGAAGGTACTGTCAAAATTCCATAGTTTACTGTTATAGTTTAGGCTCTACGTTGATTCCTGTCAGTCAGTCAGTCAGTCAATCATTCATTCAGTCAGTCAGTCAGTCAGTCAATCATTCATTCAGTCAGTCAGTCAGGACAAAGCCTCTTATATATATAGAGATTGTTAATTTCAGTGTGTTGTATAAATTTATTTTTATTATGTCTTTTTTTTTAATGCATATATTCACATAATTGCATAATTGCAAAATCTATTTAAAAATCTGTTTTTTTGCACAAGTCCTCTTTAGCCTCTTTTAGGCTTTAAGTCCGATTTAGCTCTTTTTAGGTTCTATAAGATTCATATATTCGGAAGCTAGGAGTATGAAACGGAAAATACGTTAAAATGATCTAATTAGGAAGCTGGGGAAAAATAGGTTAAAACCCGGGGTTAGTAATGACTAGAGACCGGACGTTAGGCACTTAAAAAGTCCAAAATAGGCAGGCAAAAAGGCACTTAAAAATTGCAAAATAGGCAGGTAAAATGGGCACTAAAACTGTCAAAATAAGTGGTAAAACTTTTACAGTTGCATGCAATAGGAGACAGTAGGTCGAAAAATATGAACTCATTCTAGATGTATCTTGTTCTTTCTTTCTTTCTTTATCGTAGTTTCACCTCTCCCTTTTAGGATTTAAGCGACCCAAGCCGCCCGGGCCTTACAGGGCCGCGACCTGTATCTTGTTACTAATTGAAATAAAACATTTAAATCATGCAGTATTTAATCAAAATAACATAGGCCTACCCGAAACACATAAAATAGATGGATCTAACTGGAAACACTGTAAAAACAATATTGTTTAATTCATTAGAGCACTATACCGGTCCGGTACCAATTCGACGCACAATATTACCTTTTACAAACACCTTTTGCCAATCATTAACAAACATAATTGATTGCACTTAATAACAAGATATTTTATTCAACTTTTCTACTCTTAGGTTATGCCTCCTATCAGACAGTAGGCCCTACATTTTTTAGTACTGAAAACGACCTTTCCACTTCTACAGACGTTATCGGAGCGCATTTGTAGAGTGGAAGAACTTGTGGATCAATATCAATTGAAACACTGTTTTCACCACTAAGAATCAGTCCTATGTCTTTTTATAATTTTATTAAGGCATCTGACAGTGGGTGTATGTAATGTCATTAACCCATGAGATGCAAATTGCATGGATTTCACTAATTTTTATGTAAATTTTTAATAAAATGCTGTTTTTTCTCGGAAAAAGCGGAAATAGGCATTTATAGGCATTATAAGTTGAAATAGGCAAAAATAGGCAGAGTTAACTTTATGAAAAACAGCTCTAAGGATAGTATCTTGAACTTCTATTAAGCCATTTTTATGATATCTATAACGGTTGAGAATAGGCATTTTGCCTAACATACGGTCTCTAGTCATGACATAATAAAACGTCATTCTCGCAATTGTTAATGTTACACAACTTAAGTTAATATAAGCACAGCTTACTGTTATCTGTCACAACGAGAAAATAACACTGCTGAAGGGGAAGGGCGCTCTATAAATATAAAGAATTAACACAATGCGCTTTATGTTCTCAAACCACAGTAATCCATTACCTCGTTATGCATTTTCAACAAACTATTTTTAACCCTTAAAGAGAGCATGGATAAAATAAATGTAAAATTGTTAAGCATGCTTCTAGATTCCGAATTAAACTGGCATGTCCACATGGATAGTATACGGTTATCCAGAGTATACATACTTTGGTTTGTTTTAAGTATGACCTGTTGTTATATGAGAACAACACCAAGTATATGGAAAATTTACTTTTACCAAATAATTTTATTCGTATTCTACGCGGCCTGTCACACTGAGCTTCGATCGATCAAGACCAGCTGACTGCCATCTTGCGCTCTCGACTAAATTTCTGTTCCTTGTCACACTGCATCGAGCGTCATCGATCAACGAAAATATTATAGGTTATGTACCTATATGATTTTACTAGGTCTACTCATCACTGTATATTAGAGGTAAAGTATATTACCTTATTATGCCTATTTCCTGCACATTATCATACTACATGTGTTGGGATGTAAGGTTTAATATTATGCCTACTATATCAGGCTACATCTGTTTACTTCAAGCTACCATCAGTCGGCCGAGCGAAGAGGTTTGTTGTTCGATCGCCCACCGCTAGGTGCTTACAACTCGATATATTTTTGTGTTTTTAAAATTAAATTACATAAGAAGATATCGTTTTAAATGCCTTAAATGATTCGTGCAATTATATTTCATTCAAATATAAGTTTAAAACGACATTATGGTGTAAGTTAAATCTTCCAGCATCAATTCTGAAATTCAGGTGGGTACGAAGTTTGCCATCGACTGGCGATTGAAAAACGGACAGGTTTGATTTCACAGACCAGATGATCTCTCACCCTCGTTGTTGATTGCTGGCGATCGATGCTATGTGACTGGTACCACTGCTGTCTATAGGTTCATTATACCAGTCAGTCGGACGCTGTCCCTCGATCGATCCAGTGTGACAGCCCCTTTAGTATCAGCTCATAAGCACTGACTGGAAACCACTTTTCATACAGGAATGAAATTTAAAAGTGTACAACTATTACATATTTACTTTCATTTACGTTTATAAAAACAAAAAGGAATCAATTTTAAGCAATCATGTACACCCTTAAAATGTAAGAAATATTTAAAAAGTGAAAGTACCGTTCACAAGATTAAAAAGAGTGTAATCCAGCTACTTTGTTAACAGTATAAGACTGTACAACAACTGTGAATGTCACTAGCTTTAAAGCAAATATTAAAATATTGGTTATGCGATAACCCATACATAGCGTATACATCCATGATACAGGGTGTTTCTAAAATACGTCTACAAACTTCGGGCATGGGTTCCTTACACCAAAAGAAGGAAAAAAAGTTCATATGAACATATGTCCCATAATCCTTGTTTCCTCGTTATTCTTGGAAGCCTGCGAAACCATTCGTCACCATCCCGGAGTATTTGAAAGGCTGCGACAATCCATGATTCGACGAGTGCATGCATGTCTAGAAGCAAGAGGAGGACATTTCTAGCATTTGTTATGAGTTTTTTGCACGACTTAACTAATTAGTGCTACTTACGAATGTTGTTGCCGTGGATCGTAAGTTGACATTCCCACACGCAATCTTGTTGCTTTGTGCGGTAAGAATTTCCGTGCGGTAAGAATTTACTTACGGCACATCATAATACAAGCCCTATGGACAAGGCCCCCCAGGACAAATATTCGGTTCCCATAACAACAAAGACATGCGAATCACTTTCTGAAATTAACATCTTCAAGAATGTAGCCTATATACATAATATTTTCAGGTAATATCACAATTAATATAATTAAATTGATATAAATAATCATCGTGCAAAAAATAGGATGCAATACTCGTGCCTTAAGCGCATAACGGATCTCGGAAAATTGAAAAAATTCGGCGCGAGCGCCTCGTTTACGGCACTTGTAAGTTATCGCAATATACTATTGTGTGTTGACGTGTTATGAGCGTACCAATGTGTTGAACAGTACCCAACGAGAAAACTAGGATTATGGGATATATGTTCATAAGAACTTTTTCCCATGGCCGAAGTTTGTAAAGTATCGAAACACCCTGTAGGCCTATAGTGTGACGGAATGTATGGACTCTAGTTTTAATATGAAAACTATACCGTATATTTTAACTTAATTAGTGGCCTGCATAATACTAATAATAATAATAATAACTGAACACTCATTTAATTACGTCAGGATGACCAGCAAGAAGAAACTAGGTTAATATTAGGACGTGAAAGGGCCGAGGAATTTGGTCCACATACTCTAATCAAGGCTTTGAGTTCTTTAACGAGCCGTTAATCTAGACACGAACCCAGGGTTTATAGAGCCTTTTGGAAGAATACGTGCCCAGGATTCCTGAAAATCCGTTCAGGTTTGTACAAGCGACCTTCAGATCTAGAGGTTGACACGCTATAGTACCTTTGCAGACTGCAAGCTGACTTTGCTTGATTTATCGGTATGTAAATAAAATGCGATGAATTAGGTGGTTATTGGTGGGAACTATAGAGCTCTATATATTTTACTGCGGATCAGTATGATAAAGATTGTATAGTAATTGAAGACCACACGGGAAAAACGAGGTAAGTCACCTTTTATGCAAATTTGAGATAGGCTATGGTGTTTATAGTGTTCTCCAAGGTCTAATCTACCATTCTATAACAAGTTCATGCTGATAATGAGGTTAGTCACGAGTATATTTACATTTGAAGGTACCACATACAGGAAGAGAATGAGGTAAGTCAACTCGAAATTTTCTTTGAATCTAGGTTTCCTGCCTTCAAGATCTGAAGAGATTTGTAGGACCTGAAGTTCAACAGTATTATTCCCAGCTTCCAAAGAAGACATAAATTAATGTGTTTGAAGGTCAATGATTTCATAAGACGTGGTAAAATTTTCAAAGCTTAATTCTTTATGAACAATGTTTATATTTAAAAAATAATCAATTTTCAATGTAAAACAAATAATGCAACATTTTTGAAAACTAAGAATTAAATCGTTGTTCCGAGATGATGATAATAATTTCAGATTTACAGGAAGCGTATTGGATTTCATTATGCACTTACCTCATTCTTTCCATGTACAGAGTGCTGCAACAATAGTATTGCATTCATTTCTCAACAATTGTGTGACTCTAAGGCTTTATTAATAGTGCATGAATGTATATTAAAATTTTGAGTAATAGGTTGTTAATGGTGTTCAAGTTATTAGGTTTCAAACTTTAAAAATGCTCTCCTGAAAATTTTAATAAAAGTGACTTACCTCATTCTTCCCGTGTAGTCTTCAATTGCAATTTTCAATCTCTCCATAGTGGTATAGTCCAGTTATTCTTTGCATACCCAGGCGGCTTCCTTTTGTTAGAAGGAAAAGTTTGCCGACAGCTCAACCCATGCTCTTTATTTTTACTGCTCCAATCAGCTTGTTACATCAGCCAATCAAAATCTAATAATGTCTTGTGAAGGTTGTGACAGCTACTCGTCTACTCCGCGTGGAGTGAAACGCGGGGTTGCAAGATCTAGTTACAGTAAACGATAACACGTGTGAATTAATTAAAGAGAGGGAAGAACTGAGGTCAGTGATAAGCTGATAGCAATGAGAGAATATTGCAACGTCGCTTTTGTTATGGAAAGCGGAAACCAAGACCGATTTGGTCAGATTAGTTAACATAAACAAACACCGACTTACAGGTTTATTCCTTTGAAGCCGCCTGGGTATGTAATGAAAAACTCTGCTATATGGTTTGAACGCCAACATGGAAAGATAATGCCTTCCAGTGCTTTCTCGTAATATAATTGCTGGCGTATGCAGAACATGGATTTTTAGTTTTGTGGGTGAACATTCACAAGTTACATTTCAAACAATTACAACAACAAAAGTTTCGAATGAAAGTTGCGCCACTTCGAAAAGACCACAATAAAAAAATGTAAAGAGTAACTCAAGGTAAGATAAGATAGAATGGATTTAATGGTCATGTGCACCATTCTCGATCAAAATTTCCCCCCTATAAAGTTCGTATTTTACCCTGTTCATCCTCATTTTCCGGTGCAACAAACATGATTACGTTCAACGTAGTAGTTTACCAAGGCAAACTGAACCGGTCGTGAGGGAGCAATCATCTGGAATTGTACAGGGTAAACTTTGAAAGACATGGCGGTCTGTCTAAATATTCTTTACGGAATAATAATAAAATCAGGTAAACTGATATAAAATAGTTGTTTAATCAGTGTCAATTGTAATTATGATACGCAGAAAATAAGTTATTTTTAATCGATCTCCGAGTTAAGCTCCAGATCGATTCATTGAGCAGGGCTTGTGGAAGAACAAAGGTCTAAAGTTTTATAATTACTTAACCTTAATTCATACTCGTATACTAATATGAGAAATTGTTAAAATATAGTCAACATTTCGCAAAATGCACTGGCAAAGAACTCCCCTTAATGTACGTAGGCCTAATTATTTCACAGTAATATACCTTCTGCATAATAACAGTATTCGTGTAGTACTCATTTCAACTTGAACAACGAAACAAACAAACATCTGACTGCATTGGAATCAAGGCCCTCAGTGATTAGCAACGCGGCTTTGTTGTAGTAGAGACATGATTTCCCATTTAAAAAGCATTTGACCTTTAATTAGTCGTTACTACGGTACCGTCAACCGATTTGGTCCAAAATAAATAGGCTTCTTGCCATTGACGTTATGAATGTCTATTCCAAGTTTCATGGTAATCCGATAAAGCATATTTGAGTTATCGCGCGTACAGGCACACAGACAAACGGAAAGACATTTTCCGTCCCCCACCCAATCTCATCAAGTACCATCTTCTTCTTTAGTCTTCAATCCTTGGATTGGTTTGTAGCGATTCTCCTTTCTGATCTTCTTTCTGCCTTCCTTTTTAATTCTTTGTATGTCTTACAGTTCATGTCATCCTTAATTTGTTCCATGCTCTTCCTTTGCTATTCATGCATACAATTGTGCCTTCGATAATGATTTTCAAAAGACTTTGGTGCCTTAGTAAATGCCCTATGAGTTTTATTCTTCTTTTTCTTACTTGGTTCCAAATTTCTTTCTCTGCTTTTGCTCTCATTCCTCATTGGTAATTTTATCGATCCAGCTAATTTTCAGCATTTTTCTGTAGCACCATGTTTCAAATGCTCCTATTCTTCTTCTTTCTGATTTCAGGATTGACCAAGTTTCACGTCCATATAACATTATGCTCCATACATATGTTTTCATCAATTTATTTCTTATTTCTAAACTAATATTATTGGATGTGCATAATTTATTTTTCTTACTGAAAGCAAGTTTTGCTTAATGTATTCTACTAATAATTTCTTGTTTACTTCTTGTACCATATAATACCATATTAATAATTCATGAATCTAGTGTACAGTACGGAAACAATTTTTTCCACTTATGAACAGAGTTTTAATAACGCTAAAATCTTAAGCTATGTGAAATAATGATTTTTTAATATCCATCGCACAACACAAGTGTAGCTGAAAATTTCCAACCGTAATAAAGGTAACTAACTTTCTACATTTTCAGTTTATCTTTCTGTAACGTTTCTTGTTAAGTTATTCGTAGGCTACTTCGGTTTCATAGTGGGATGCAGAATTACAAGACAGAAACGAATATTTCGTTCAGATATTAAAAACGTGCACGATGTTTCTTACAATTACAGTATATGTTCTGGGGCATTCGCTGGTACATTCAAAAGTTCCTAGACATCTCCTTCGCTTTTGGGGGGGGGGGGCGAACTGGTGGAACCAATGAAATTTAGCTAACTTAAATGTTTGTTTCATGTAGCTTACTGTTCGGGAAGAACACAATCTGAGAAAATATTTCGGCCAAAGAGAGATGAAAATGGGGACTGAAGAAAACTGCAAAATGTACTCGTCACCAGATATAGTAAGGGTAATTAAATCACTGAGGATGAAATGGGCTGAACATGTTGATTTGGACACCCGAAGGAAAAGACCACCTGGAAGACCTAGGTGGGAGGACAATATTAGGATAGATTTAAGGGAAGTAGGATTTGCGAGTGGGTTGAATGGCGGGCTCAGGTAAGCGCGGCATTGAACCTCCAGGTTCCATAAAAGATATAATATTCCTTTAGCTTGCTTAAGAATTGTTTATTGCCATTGAGTAAGTAAGCATAACTCGATCGGTAAGACCTGAGCCAAAACGGCTGACGTAATCTAGACCTACCTGACCTTCATAGCACGTGGTGTTCTTTGCTAGTTCATACTGTACAGACCGTGTAAAAATATCTTAGTTAGCCTCACAGCATTCAATAATGAAGACCCAACAGCGATATTCTGTGGGTTACATACCATTAATTAAATAATATTTCATAACTAAAAATGCAAATACTTTATTCACTTTATTGTTTTCAATAGTTACGGGCTACTTTGAACCGCATAGTTTGGAATGAATAGTACAGTATATGCATTCTCTTCTGCCCTTACTCCATTGCTACCGGCGGACGATAAGCTATCTGCGCGTGTTCGGCTCAGGTCTTACCGATCGAGTTGTAAGTAAGTTTGTTTCATATATTAAGGACACTGGGGCTGAGATCAATACGGTCTTAAATAAGCTGACAAATGTTGACTTCAAATGAAACTTAATGTGCTGTAAAACTCAGACTGAACTCAGAATTATGTTGCAGTCTTTTCACCACAAAAAGCTATCGCTCTTAAATGGTCGAACCCACGACCCTCGCTTAGGCATGCACACATACATCTGTCCAACCAAGACAACACTAAGGTAATCATTATCTGTATCTGGTACCCTATGATCCCCAGGTGGGGCGAAGGGGCCTCCAAGTTTAATTACCTACACTAATTTTGATATGCTTATTTTCCGAGAGAGGGTAGAGGGACAGGTGGTAAGCCCATCGCCTCGCAACCCCCCTCTGGAAACTAAGCATTTCTTGGACGCGAAAGGGCCGAGAAATTTTGTCCAGAGGCTCTAATTTAGGCTTGGAGTTCTTTTACGTGCCGTAAATCTACGACACGGGACCCCCAGCTTAAAGTCCCTCCCGGAGGACTCCGTGCCCAGGATTTTTACGTCCTGAAAAATCCATCGACCGCGGCCGGGTTTGATCCCGCGCCCTGCGGATCTAGAGGCGGGCACGCTACCTCTAGACCACCGCGGCCGACAAGGTTAAGAACAATAAAATCCGAAAAATATCAAGCGATATGAGGCCATATGCCTATACATACATTGCATTGGAGGCGAATTTAACATGACCATAACAAAGAACATGGCTTGAAAAGAGAAGACGTAATCGTGTTATTTGCTGATGAAAACGTTTCCTATTAAATTACAAAGGAACAGCAGCATACTTAAACTCTCCGTCATCTCTGCTTTGAAGTAACCTTTGTTTCCAACATCAACACCACAAATTAACTAAGTTTCTAAACTTACATGAAGAACACTTTCTTCATCTACCAGAGAAGTGATTCTTGTCTTTATGTTGACATTGCGTGTGTCTCTTCGTTAAAGTCTCTATTAATGTACAGCATAGTCTGAACATGTACAGTAACATAGGATAAGAGACTAGTATAGATCGTAGGTGGCCAGAATGTGACTCGCAAAACATTTTGTGGCACTATGCAGTCTGAAAACCTCTCCGCACGGAAAGAAAAACTGAGTTTTCCGCGTTATGAAGTTGCGCTACTCAAGTGATTCACATATTTGAATGTCCGTGCTGTTTCCAGCCTTATAAATGTCTAGTTGGGAGGACAATATTAGGACAGATTTAAGGGAAGTAGGATTTGGCGAAGGATGATTGGATAGAGTTAGCACAGAATAGGGTTGAATGGCGGGCTAAGGTAAGCACGGAAATGAACCTTCGGGTTCCATAAAATAGATAATATTCCTTTAGCTTACTGAGAAATTATCTATTGCCATTGAGTAGGTGGGTAATTATTATAATAATATATTTATTTATTATTGTTCTATTAAAAATTACTTTTTAAAGTTTTGTCTATATTTTGAAATTTGCTCATTGTTGCCAGTATATTATTTTTTAAGTTAAAATAAAGCATTGCGTTTTGTAATCTTGTAGAGGAAATCTTAAGTGAACCGAAATCCCCGGTTTCTTTAGAAGCAAGTTAAAAGCTTCTTAGGAAGTTTTACACATGCAGTTTATTCACAGTGTTTGCTCTAGCAAGACTCCAAAAGTAAAGATTTATAAAAGTTGATCGATTAATTGAAAAACGTTCTTGTTGGGAGTGACAGGGGTAGTTATAAAACTAACTAAAAATATTTCTAATGTTTGTGATTCAGTGACATGGAAATTTAAGTGAAAATAAAATGAATTAATAAATTGTTTAATGTGATTGTAGTACTTATTAAAGAAAAACGTTTTAAACAAATCGTCTGAAAATGGTAAAAAACCCAAAACTATTTTAACATGTTTATAACACAAAATAGGGTTTACAAACCCTAAAAATCCGAGCCCTAGTTATAAGTTTACTATAGTTTATGGTAAGTTTATAGGCAATTGACTTATTACCATGAAATGCAATAAAAATTTATTTTTTCCAATATTATCAATATACAACTAGAAACGTCATGTTTAGTTCTGCAGAAATAAAATGTTTCTTCTTAATAATTAAAAATATTTCTTGTTCTAAATATCAGCATATTTTTAGAATTGAGTTCTGTTCTTGTAATTTTGAATTTCTTACTTTAAATTTTTTTGTAAAAACTGTTTAACTGTTTTACTAATGTATTTAATTTGTGTGTATATTTGTAAATTTCTCTACTCTCTTATTTAATATTATATGTACAATATCATAATTACAGCCCATAGACGCGAGCTTTGCTCGTCTAATTCTTTCAAGGACATATGTACGATTTTGAATGTATTTTATTTGCATCTACGTTTGAAAATTTGATTTCAAAACCAAAAAAAAAAAAAAAAAAATCCCTTTAGCAATCCTACAGGCTGAGGTAGATTTCGAAGTGCTTTTGGTTTAATTTACTGTCGCTGTGTAGCACTCTTCTTCTTTAGCCTTGTCATGACAAACCCGCAATAATAACTGCAAAAAAGAGGAAAGAGCACTTTTTCAAACATTCAAATCTCGCCTTATATGAGAACTATCAATAAACTAGTTGTTGATTTGTGGAGTACTCATCAAGAGCTTTTCAGCGATACCCAACAAGACGTAGTTTCAAAAATGTCGAATTTCCATCCCCCACCCCCACCCCACTCGTACCCTCAAAACCCCCGAATCGTTTGTGTCACTGTGAACTCCATAGGGAGTACTCTAATTTATTCAAACAAAGTTTCCCTCTATATTTCATAGGGGCCGAGATATAAATGTTATAAAATTTCAACCCCGTCCCCCGACCACCCCCTTTGGCCAATTTTGCTCATTAACGAACTTGTTCGAACTATTGGGCCTAGAAATAACATAATACAATTTGGTTCAAGTATCTTCAAAATTACGGCCGCTAGCGCGTAAAGATAAATATATATATATATATATATATATATATATATTTATATTTATATATACGAGGGGTATTCCGAAAGTAAGTTTCGTCAATGTATGGCAGGAGCGGCGTGTTCACCAGGGGAACCAAACAAACGCCAGACGAATCCCCACCCGTGGCTGGTTCCACGACGGAAGTGGCGTCAGCGGAGGAGGCATGACGCAGGCGCACTGCGCCGTAGAAGAGCGAGTCGCAGCAGACTGGCGTGCCCGCGGGTATTAGTGTACCCCTCACGATGGCACGAGAGATTTGGCGCCACTGCCATGTACCGCTATCTCCCCTCTTTCAAACGAGCCATTGCTGCAGCCGTTGAACCTTTTATTGTCCGAGATAGAGCTGTTTGAAATTGATCTCCCGATTTCCGTCCCCGCAAAGTGCGGCCTCGCACAAACCTTATGGAACATCAATTTGTCACTCAAAATGGTCTGTATGGAACCTTTAGTAATGTCAGGAAGCTGAGGTGGAGCAGGCTGTGCGCCAATTCCTTGCATCGCAGGGCACCGAGTTTTACCACAGTGGGTTCTTCAAACTGATCGCACGCTACGACAAATGTCTCAATGTCGCTGGCGACTATGTCGAAAAATAGTGCACGGTGTATAGGTCATGCTGCCATGCTGTATTGCTTTTGGGTCAATAAAGTGTCCGTGCGACAAACTGACGAAACTTACTTTCGGAATACCCCTCGTACAAATATACTTTTTTTTTTAACAAGCGGTAGTTTCGTACTTAGGGAGCACGAAACGTAAAGTTATGAAAGAATTTTTCGAAAGTCATGACATGGTATCGATTGTAATAGGTAGATTTTTCTTCGAAATCTACCTAAAAGGCCGAGCGAGGTGGCAGAGGTAAGAGGTCCTGGATTCAAATATCAAATCCTGATGGCCGGCCAATTTAACTTAGGTCTTTCGTGGTTTCCTCATTCGCAAAAACAAACGCAGGACTTGTAGGACTTTCTTGTTTTCCATAACTCATAAGCCCTTTGTCACGCAGTATCAGAATCGTTTAAAATGAACATCAGCGAAAGAGACATCCCGAAAAATATAAACAAATGCACATGAGTGAATAATTTATATTAAACATTCTAAACATTTGATATGACAGCGTAGTTAAAGCTTGTAAAATAAGCTAAGTAATAACTTAATGATAATTATAGTAATCATATTATCAACAAAGAAAAATTATATTATCGTGAACAAATATTAATTTAAAAAATTAAAAGTATTCAGGTATTGTACTATAGAGGTTAATGAAATTTCCCCACTTAAAATAGCAATAATAAAAGTGGGCCTGGTTTTCCCTCCTTTACATTATAGGCCTACTATGTTGACCTAGGAGCCTATGGAATAGTCGGAGCGATTATTTACTCAGTTAAAAACCTGGAGGGTATATATTAACCTTTGTTTGGTACATACTGAGTATATTCATCAACCTAAAACTCTTCTTCTTCTTCTACTTCATGGATTTAGGCCTTAGACCTGTTTCCACCGCAAGAGATCGAGTCTCTCTATCTAGCACTCTTCTTTTGCCTTTAGGTTGATAATGAAGTAAAATCTGTGGTAATCTGTCTAGTGGCATTCTTTCTATATGTTCTAGCCAGTTATTTCTAATATGATTTATTCTGTCTTTTACATTTTTAACTTGCCTCATTATATTTTTTGTCTAAGAGTGTGTAGCCCGATACTGAACGTAAGAATTTCATTTCGGTTGTCTCTATCTTTCTTCTATCTGATCTAGTAAGTGTCCAATTCTCACAGGGATATGTTAGCATGGGCACCGCCATTGTTTTATAGAATTTGCTTTGAGTTGTTCATAATGTTTTAATTTTCAGTGTTCTTCTTATTGTTCCACACATACTATAAAATCTGTTTAATTCTATACGAGGGTCATTTCAGAAGTCATGGCAACTATTTTATACATCCATACGTTATAACTATATACATTTGAAAACATGGTGTACACCAGCGTTTCTCAACCTTTTTGAACTCGAGGACCTCTAAAATGTCTAAAAAATTTACGGACCCCTAATTTTACATCCCATTTTTAAAAGAAGGCCTATATTCTTAATATTTAGGGTATTAATTATAGGTCATTATAACGAAATATGTGAAAAGATTTTACTTCTTTACTTTCCACTTGCTTTATAATATGTTTTAATTATGTCTCCGGACCATCTGCACCATCTTCGCGGATCACGCGGACCACCAGTGGTCCACGGACCATAGGTTGACAAACGCTAGTGTACACAGTACCGGGATGCGACCACCAGATGACGTCTGAGTGCATTGATGTCGAGTAGACAACACATGCAAACGTTAGTATCCTAGAGACTGTGTTCCGAAATGGATGTCACTTAAAGTTGAACAGCGAGCATATGTAAAAACTGCATTTCTAAACATGAAGACGGCCGCTGCGTGGGAAGCGGTTTGCAAATAGGGAGGACATCCTAACAGCGCAACGACGAGAGGTGGAGCGCTTAGACGCATCACACACAGCTGATGGTATTCAGCGTCTTTTCCATCGTTGGCAAAGATTTGTGGACGCCTTGGGGGATTATTTTGAAGCTTTTTAGCTCGTAAGAGTACGAGTATTACGCGTACTGTTTTGTGCATGTGTAATACGAATAAAACAATCTCTATTTAGGCTACGCATCTTTCAATGCCCCTTACCCATAGCGCCTTGTATCCGGATCTCAATTTTTTTTTATTTTTATTTATTTTTTTTTTTTTTTTATTTTTTTTTATTTATTTATTACAAGAGATATTACAAGAGGTATTACATTTAGTAATACACCCGAATGAGCAAGACTGCTCGTGCTCGGGTGCCGTTTCAAAAATATCAAAGTGAAGAAAGAGGAGAGACAAAGAAATAGAGTGTATAATGTGCTTAACTAAAAAGAAAGTAAAACAAAAACTTTAAACATAAAAACATAAATACATAAAAGGAGTGGAACAAAAATTACTTAAAAGCTAAAAAATTACAAAAAATTCTTTACATATCTATTAATTTAGTACCAGGATTGCGAAGAACATTCCAACGACTTTCAATCGTATATCCTGATTTCTGTTTCCTGCAGCTTTATTGACTGATAAATAATAGTTGCCATGACTTCTGAAATAATCCTCATATTAATGTCGTTCCTTTGGCAGTAGGATACATTAAATCCCAGATAATTAAAAATATTTACTTGTTCTATTATTTTATTATTTATTACTGTTTTAATCTTAACTAAGTCCCTTGGAACGTCATCACTTTTCTTTTCTTCTCGAAAATTCTCATATTGTAATTACTAGCTATTTCATTTAATTTGTGTGCTGCCATATTTGTAGTTCGTCTTCTGTTTTACTATACATATATATATCTTGGTCATCTGCAAACAATATGGTTAAGACGAGAATGAGAAATTAAATATTCCGTAAATTCAATTAAATTGTATGTTTCCGGCATTTCTGTGTTTCATATTTGAACCCCTACCAGGCATAGTATGTAGAACCAATGGGGTGAAAAATTCTACATCCTCTATGAGCCATAAAAAGTTATATCAAGCGTTTTCTGAGGAAATGGTTTGAGTGTGATAAGTCTTTTTTCATTTCAAATTCTAAATACCTACCTAGAGTTTGAAAAACGAAAGTCCTTCATAAGTGTCATAAGTGATACTGTATGACACTCTCAATAACAAAATTTGTGCAATATATTTTGCACTGTTTATTTTAAAAGATTACTTAATTAAAATAATATGCAAGCCAGGGGTCTTCTGATCCAAATGCCTTTGGCAATTGTGTTCTCACTGCCACATTTTAATCTTATTTCGGAGAATCCCGTCAACGAGTTTTCTGATATATACATTTGCTGATAATTTCTCGTGCAAACATTTTAAAAGTGGTAGTATTATTCTAATGTAATATAATAATTAAGACCAAATAACATAACAAGATATGTTAATATATATAAACAAATCTCTCTACAGCTACATTATGGCAATACTAAGGTAGTTTTTCGCCTGCATTAAAAATATAATATATGAATCCAACTCATTCCAAAAACAAAACCAGTATATTTATATATATTTATAAATAAATAGTAGCTTCAAAGGCCCCGTGTCGCCCAGCTTTTCTATTTTGTAATTCCAAATTAACTTTTAAAGGACTTTCGTTTTTCAAACTCTAGGTCCTCATTAATTTAGAATTTGAAATGAGGAAGAACGACTTATTCCCTCAGAAAACGCTTGATATAGCTTTTTATGGCTGCTTGAGGATGTAGAATTTTCCACCCCATTGCTTCTACACACTAAACCTGGTAGGGCTTTAAGGGGAGATTGTAGTTACCCCTAGCAAAATGATAGAAAATATAGCGTATGTTCAACAAGCCATAACTCAGGTGTTAACAGTCAGATTTAGTTGAATTTTTTTATGCTTTGCAAGTGCACTCTGCAGTTTAAAATAAGCAGAGAATAGTTGTTCTAGAACTCGCTGTTTGGTAGGAAATAATTTTTTAACACATAGGTGATAATTTTGTTATGCAGTTACTTCCCTTGACTTAGGTAAGCTTTATTCAATTTCTGTAACTTAGATTTTTGTGAAACTTTGAAAACTTACTAACAATAGGTACTACTATTTACCCTAGCACAATCAGCCTAATGTGTACAATATTACTGCATGAAAACTGCATGAAAACTTCACGACTAAAAAATAAATACTTTTTTTAAAAATAAAAATAGTTGAAAATTCTGTATAGTCAAGACTTTTCCCATAATTCTGCTAAGGGAGATTTGTCATCCATCTAGCCCAGGCTTGGCAAGCAATGCACTGAGAGTGCGAAGTTCTCTACCCCTACACTCGCCCCATCCCCATTCCTTCCACCTGAGAGGTAGGCAGACTCGTGACGCATGCCACAGTGGCGGTACCTCAGATATTGGAGGAGAAATCTTTTAAGTAATGAAATGAATATTTCTTGAACTGCTGAAGAGTTGGCAAAGAAGGCACAAAGAGATGTAATGGGACAACTAGGTACCATGAGGAAAGACGCAATGGCAACGTTGAACACAGTTCTAATAATCTAGCCTAGTCTTCAGCCCAGAGAAGCAGATCTATACAATTAACATTATTTATTAACTAGTTCTACTTATTTCCCTTATGTTACTAGTGACATTTAAGTGGTCTCTACACCGTAATTTTCAAAATAAACGTCACAATTTAGCTGGATAGTGTAGTGAAATTATTTAAACGTACATTATTACATATTGGCGTATTCTTAATGGCACTGAGTTAATTTAGACAGTTGGCATCTTTTTAGTCTCTTTGCAGATATTATCTTTTTAATATCCGACTGCGAACTCGATGAACTTAAACATAGAACACATCGTAGATATTCATAAGAAATGTGACTGCCCAGCCAGCTCTTGTTCAAGGTCAATAGGCTGAAAAGTAGTTCAAATTGACAAATTGATAAGTAGTACCAAACATGGCCAGTAATTTACTTGCAAAAAGGCGCAGCTTGGGATATGTTTTCGGCAGTGAAGTGTACAAATCCAAACCAAGTTTTCCTGAACTGCGCAATGGTGTGCTGCTTTGAAGGTTAATTGATTCCAATTGCAGTTCGTCATGGCCCACCAAAGGATCATATGTAAATGGATTTTCGAAAAGCCTTGCAGTCGTTGTCTAACGCTTGCACGACTACAAATTTATCTGAGAATGCTCCTGATAACTCCTGTAATAGTGCCATATATTTTTCTTTCTTATCAAGCAATTCATCTTTCATAACCGTTTTTAAGGATGGGAAATGGTGCAATTTATTCTCTTCTATTTGGCTCTGAATGCCTTCACACAGTCTGTTAAAACTTAAATGTACAATCGTGTTGTGCTTAACTTCAAATACGTGAACCGTTAAATCGCTTAAGAACGCTAAATCACAAACAAAAATATCATCTTTAAGTTCTGGAACTGCAATCCCTTTGGTTGCTAGGAAAGTAAAGCAAACATGCCTAATTTCGCAGTATCTTTTTAGTTTATTTAATGCAAAATTGGGAACAGTAGTGGAAATATTTCATCTTATTCATCAAAGAGGGCATCTTCTCTTCTGTTTTATGCATTTTTTTAAATTATTTTTCCATTACTGTTCCTGATTTTGCAGTAAATAAAATAAAAAGATACTGCGAAATTAGGCATGTATTTCCGTAGATCAAACATTCTTTGCAACATTTTTCCTCTGGTTAGCCATCTTACCTGGCAGAAGTATGGCAAATCCAAGTATTCGGAATCTGAGAGTATCAAAATTTGCTGAAATTGTCTATGCCGCAGAGCATGCGCTCTGATTATATTCAGAATCTTAACACAGACATCCATTACGTTATTCAAAGTAGTTGATTTTGCACACAGTACTTCCCTGTGAATAATGCAGTGAATGGCTACAAAGCTATTAGAGGGAAATCCATTTTTACAAAGGAATTTTCACAGTCTCACTATTAGACCCATTTCTGTTCCCACCATTGCTGCCCCATCTGTAGCTACGCAGACCAACTTGTCCCATTCAAGCTTAAACTTTCACGCTATCATCATGACTGCCTCAAAAAATCTTCACCGCGTGCGTGATCTTTCATTGAATAAATATCCAGCAGTTCCTCGATCTCAGCCAATTATGTATCTACATGTCTTATAAACATAGTAAGTTGAGCAGTATTTTTATTTTCGGTAGTTTTTTCCATGGCAAGGGAAAATGAACAATGTCTATCAACCGCTTCTCCAAACTTTTGCCCAGATCAACAATTATTCTGTTGGTAATAGAACCTCGCCTTAGGTTATGAGCCTTAGAACATGAGCCGAATTGAAATGCCTCCTGATGGTAAAGCTTGTAATGTAGTCAATAATAGTAGGACATATCAAACCCTGTGCTTTATCATCTTCACTAAAAAAAAACCTGTTCTCTCAGTCCTGATTAAATACTCTTCGTTCATTCATGTTGCACACAAGCCAGCACTGAACAGGATTACTGACACGCGACTTGTCCCTGAGTCAACCGGTTTAGTTGTCATTACCTCGCTGCTGAAATAGAGTAGTGGGGACGAGAGGGAGGGTAACTTCGCGCCTTCAGTGCCTTCGTTCCCGACCCTGATCTAGCCTATAATGAATTCCTGAAAGTTTCATTATTTTAGCATGAACAGCTTTTCAGAAAATGGTACCTGAAGTACAAAAAATGTAATTTTACAGGAGAGCGAAAAGAAAATGACGTGCCTTATGGTATTTTATTCTTTTTAGAAAGCTCCAGGTCGCTCTGCTTGGCTTAATAATAACGCAACATGTAAGACCTTTTTTCAAAATGTTCACAAACTATGCTCTATTACATGAGCCTAAGAAAAAAAAATCTATTTTTTTGACACTGATAACTACCATCTCCCCTTAAATAAGAATATATAGAAATTCAGGAAACATAAAATTGCATTGTCTTTACGAAATATTTTATTTCTCACTCTCATCTTAACATACAACCGTTTCGGGGCTGAAGTAAAAAAGAAATTCAATATCACTTCCATACCTTCCTCCCCAAAAAACTGGGACATAATAATATTCTGCGCGCATAGGACTAACAATGTTTGTCTCCTTTTACATGCTTAAGGCCTATGATAAACATCCATGGTTCCCAACTAAAATATAAAGCCTACAGCAATCATGGGCAAACCCCTATCCATTGACACGCAACTTGGTCAACTTACACATAGTTCGAAAAGTACGGGTAGATAGAGACACAAACAGACAGTAAGTGCAGTGGCGGTTGCTCATTCTTAGGGAAACACTAATTTCACTTTATAATATACACTACAGTATACAAATAATGCAAACAATTTTGTATTTTTAATTATTCTTTTACGTGTGCAATTATTTCATCATACAAAGGCTTAGAATGTGCCATAATGCCTTTCCAATCGGAGCTGTGTCGCAACCCGTCACTGCTTGCAAAGAGATATGGCTCATACATGGGAATAATCCATCACGTACACCGAATGTCCGCAATGCCATCTTGTGTAAGTGGTTCGCGAACCAGTAAATGCCCATGTATGGCCTACAGCTATGAATAGCGTATCAGTGGATAGAATTTGTTACCGATTTCTGATATGACATACTCGTTGGCACACTCAGGCTGAGACAATTGGATTAAGCTGTCCCTGCGTGGCTCGGATTCTTCGCTTTTAAACTGTTTTGTTCCTTGTTAGCTGACTGTGATATTTTAACATAACTTCGTCCGCGCTACCAATAAACTCGTAATCTCTCGTGGGATTACGTGTGATAAAGTACGACACGTGGCCCTGTGTAGAAAGGAATAGAATTTGTAATTCCTTCTCTGTGTTTTTTATGTTTGGTATTATAGAGATTTTTCAAGGCGTGGAATAATTTCATTTTCTATAAATTAATCTGATGGTAGATATATAAGCATTCATGAACCACAGATTATTGTCTCTGTTGGACATTACATGATAATATTTTAGGAGAAAAATTCCTCCGACACTGGGACTTAAACCCAGGACCTTTGGCTATTCGCGCCAATGCTCTACCAACTGAGCTAAGCCGGAGTTCAATTTACAGCGCCGGATGGAACCTCTCTCCTATGACTAATTGCCTTAATGGTCTACCTCACTGACATAACTTGTCTGTCTGTGAGGTAGACCATTAGGACAATTAGTCATAGGAGAGAGGTCTGTCTGTGAGGTTAGACCATTAGGGCAATTAGTCATAGGAGAGAGGTTCCATCCGGCGCTGTGAATTGAACTCCGGCTTAGCTCAGTTGGTAGAGCATTGGCGCGAATAGCCAAAGGTCCTGGGTTCAAGTGCCAGTGTCGGACGAATTTTTCTCCTATAATAGACTATACTAATCTGATGCTGTTTACATCCCTTATAGTAGAAAACGTCATGCTTAATGAAATACTTCAACGATGAGTTCTTGAGCTGCAGAAAAGCAATCGGTTTCGAGTGAATGCGAGTCGTAGGGGATACCATCCCGCTGTGACGTTGTAGCAGAGCGACCGGCAGGACGTCTTTTGGTTTTCTGTTTTGCCACCACAGATGCGTTATATGTAGAGGATAACGGATGAATATAATAAACAAAGAAATAATCTATTTGAATCCTATAAGATGGTCTCTTATTCAATAATAATGTGAATTGAGAGAGTTTAGCCCATGCTTAGGGAAGAGAAAATTACAAGGGTGGATCTAAAGTAACGCACAATATATATATATATATATATATATATATATATATATATATAGGCCTATATATATTTTTACAAAAAGGTTAATAGGTACAATTACAAACAAATGCACACATGAAGGGACATCTTGTATCTATTTGTCTATATAGTCGCCAAGTTTCTTAACACATTTTTCCCATCGTGATACCAGTTTCAAAATACCCTGTTCTTAGAAGTCCGTTCGGTTGGAGTGTAGCCACCTGCAGACTGCTGTTTTCACTTCTGCATCTGATGCAAAGGAATTTCTTCATGGGACCAAACAAATGAAAGGTTATCACGGCCATCTTCGAAGAATGCACAGCACGGAAATATTGGTACGGAACATACAGTCGTCCGCATACACGCCACGCATTTTCCTGTGAATTTTCTCGTGTATGTCCTTTAGCCCATAAAAATCACACTATACCTCGCTGAAGAAATTCCTGGTCGGTAAACGCTTTGCGTCAGATGCAGAAGTGAAAACAGCAGTCTGCAGGTGGCTATACTCCAACCGAATGGACTTCTAAGAACAGGGTATTTTGAAACTGGTATCACGATGGGAAAAATGTTTTGAGGAACTTTGCGACTATATAGAAAAATAGACAAAATATGCCCCTTGATGTGTGCATTTGTTTGTAATTGTACCTATTAAACTTTTGTTTAAAAAAAAAACTGTACATAACATTTTTTAGTTCTTTCTCCCATTCTTCTTGCTGTTAGTATAGGCTAATAAATTGCTTTCTTTCTCTTCCAGTTTGTATTTTCCTTTCATTTCCGCTCCTTAGTATTAATAAAAGTTAGAGACCACAACACTTGTGCTCTTATAGCCCAAGCCTTAGGCTATCCAAAAGTAAAACAAAGTCTACAAAACTTTCATAAAGAACAGCAAAGCTTAAAATTGCACCGCAAGCACTATACGGCAAAACATGCAGGCTCCTAGCCTTTAAGCTTAATTTGTTTCTTCTGAAACTTCATACTTCACATAATGGAAAATAAAAAAGCTTTTGCCGTAATTAGTTCTACAAGAACAAACGTAAAAAAAAAAAATCTTACGTGAAAGTCACATAACTTTCTCTGCCCGAATAAAAGTTAGCAGTATTCACATATTCTTGTACAGAATCGCAGGACACAATTTTACGCTAATTATGCTATAAATACCTGATAGCCTCATCTTTGAATGTTGCGACTAAAAACGCAGGCTATGGACAAACTAAACAAAAGGAAGAAAAAACAATTGACTGCTAACTTTTATTGAACTTTTCCCCGTTAAGAATAATTTCTGGAATGTATTGAATATTTCCCTCAGATAGACTACTTCTTTAGTCTATTCATGACCAACAATACATCTTTCTCACTTCACATTCTTATAATTATTATAGAATAAGAGGCCTTGAAAGAGCGCGTATTCAGTTGTTCACCACGCAACACAAACTTTCTACAAATGGTGGGTGAACAGTGGCTGGCTTGTAACTACCCTTCAGAGATTTTTTCGAACAAAAGTTTCAAATAAAAGTTTTATATCTCAGTATAAGCAACACATGTGCAAAATTTAAAGGAAAACGTTAGAGCCGTTTTCGAGAAGATCGCGAAAAACGAAAATTTATTTATGTAAGTCCCCTTAAATATAAGAGAAACTTGTCGCCAAACTTCGGCTCACATCTAGTACAAACCTCTTTTAAGATATTCTGACTGCACCAGTAAAAGGAAGGGTTAATAATAAACAGCTAAACGACTGGCGTACCTTTTCTCAACAAAAGTTTATTACTAGACGTAACTCTGTAAACCAAATGAACGATTTTATTGAAAACAGCTCTGCGTTGTAAGGGATTAGGTTTTCAAGTCTAATGCAAAATTCTTCAATTAACACAGAAGAAATAAAGCTATCACCTGGAAAAATAATCACCACTACTAATACACATCAGGAAAAAAATGACAGTTGACTGAAAAATTCAATGCCACGTGAGTCAGTTGGAGAATTTAATATTGTACCGGCACGTTGCCAAGGTAGCTGAATTGCTAAGAGCGGCGGCACGAAGAGGTTCAAATCTCGGCTATGGCATTGAATTTTTCAGTCTGACTCTACGTTTCCAAGGTCACAATATGTTAATAATATTATGATAAGCCTGCTTTAAATTAATTTTTCCGACATAATGAAATTGAAAAAGCAAAAGTGTAGTTGAAATTATCTTATCTTGAAACATTATTAACTTATTGTTATAAAATAAATAAACAAACAATTTTATTTGCTACACACTAGGCCGCATTTTTGTAAGTTATAATACTTGATTATAGGTTTTTCTTCGTATCATTATTCATGTATTTTATATCATACGAAGAATCTTATTGTTTCTGTTTAATCCTGTAATATGTTTATTTTGAACTCTCATAAATTTTGGCTTAGAAATTTTCTACCTGTTCACTAACATAGGCCTACTTGTTTTTTTTATAGGCTTACTTGGCCTACTTGTTACATAAATTATGTAAAAACTTATGTAGGCCTAATACAATTTAGTATACTGAACTGACCCTGAACTCGAGCAATGCTCATGCTCCATTTTGTAATAAATTGTAAAAATTGTGTTTATAATATTTGTAATAATTTGTCATTTATAATTTGTTATAAATAAAGTAAAATAAAGTATTCCCTATACAGGCCATGGAGGCCAAGAGGGTTCCAGGAGGTTGAGGCTCCCAGATTTTAGACATTCGGAACATGAAGGTGGTAAGGTTGTCAGCCTTACGCACCGGCCGCCTTTACCCCCAGGATTCCTCCTGGTACTCATTTCTCTTAGAGGCTGAGTCGACCCCAGAGCCATAGTGCCACCAATTGAAAAACTCCAACGACCTCATCGGGAATCGAACCCGCGACCTTCTGGTTTGGGGCGCAGCACCTCAACCACTACGCTACGGCGAACCCCAACTTGTAATAAACAAAGAGAATACATATAAATAAAGAGATAGGAAAATAAGGTAGCTCACTTTGACTTTAATGCAATAAGGTTTCTGAATGATGCTAGTTTCCTGTAAACATTTGCTGGATATTTCTTCTCGTAATATTTTATTTTACTTCTATTACATGTTTGCTAGTTTTAGATCTTTTAAGTCGAAGGCCTGAAGTATGATGGATTTATTTATTTATTTTTAAATCCAACCTTTATTAATCTTGATCGTAAATTAGTTTCGGAAGCCATATCTCATTGTTGTAAATATATGCTTATAAAGAACGAATCCAATCTCTATCTACTCTATATAGGCTAAGCGGCTTTTTCCTGACCGACTGACAGAAAATCAACGTAGAGCCTAAACTATAATAGGTAGAGAATTTGAATTTTTACAATGCCTTCTTTTCATAATGTAAGTGCATACTAAGAAAGAATTTAGCAAAACTTTTATTCAATGCCAAAAATCAAATTTTTTTCCAGAAGATGAAATACGTTCCTAATAAACAAGACAGCATTCAATTGTGAAATTAGTTCAAGATGGCCTTGCTCGGTTGATACCTTCATTCATTTGTTTACGATTCGCGGAGATCTGATTGTTTTAACCACCGCCGTCTGGAGAATTACACTGCCTGTCCTATGCTTTATTTTAACATGGAGTTTAGAGTATTGCTCAATTGCATAATTTCTCCAGTAGAGGCGACACAATTCACACCCAGATTGCACCAATAACCGCCACCTATACAACCCCCGTCTCGAGAATACACGAGTAACAGAGTCTAGAAGGCATTGCCCTATACATTACCGTACATTGCTTCTATGCGTTTGCTGCGTCAAAATAAGCATTAAACAGACACAGATACTTGTGTTATTTGTTTAGAACATAATGTTATTCCAGTATATGACACTTACCTTGAAATGGAATTTTGGAGCAATAATTAAAATAAATATAAATTAATTAGACGCATTGATAGTAAATTTTATTCATAGTAATTAAGTACCGGTACCTAGAATAATACAAGTTTAAACATTCAATTTATGCTTTGAGAACATTTTTAGGGTATATTTCCCAAGAGAATTTTACTATATTACGAGACGGCGGTGACAGCACTACATCTACTCTTATACAATTCAACGGCCCTAAATAGCGTGCTTGCTCGCCCGCTTCGTGAGACATCGGGTATACTCGGCGATGTTCGTCTCTCGCAGTCTAAACTTTCATGACGACTACAAAATTAGGAAGGAAAACCGTTTCTTTATTATATAAGGCCTAAGTGAAATGAACACAATGAACAAATATTCTAATTTTATTTTTACTTACAATTTTCATAGCTCTGAACCACAAACATGTTTAATAATCTACCAGTGTAATTTTCTTAAAAACCCTGGAGTCAATGAATAATGGCGGGCGAAGCCGGGGGCAACAACTGTATAATATTGATGGTTTTATCTCTTGAAATATCGCTGATAATAATAATCCAAACAAACCATTCCTTCCCTTGAAACATTATATAATTTCTGAAAATTACACTGAATTGATCAAATAAAATTCACATCATATTCATGCCAATAAACAGCTGAGAAACAATACGTATTATGTGTTCACAGGTTCTTTGGAACTGCATAATCGATTCTGATATAGTTTTCCCAGGGGGCGCTTTCATGTCGTGGAATGTACTCTAAAGCAAGAATTTTAGCTGTTTCATTAATTATTAATGGCTTAGTTTATGAATGATTCGCGTGCAAGAGTTAATAAATATAATGCTTTAATAATTATTATACTCTTAATTTTTAATTTTTAAAAGAATTATCGTGGCGAAGCCACGGGCACCTCCTAGTAATCAACAATGTCGTAGCAAAAAACAAGAAGCAATCTGGGTGTGAATGGTGCTGCTATCTGTAATGTCGCCGAGTACGCAAAATTAGCCGTATTGGACAGGCAGTGTATACACGAGTAAACACGAGTGATACAGTCTAGAAGGCAGTGGTTTTAACATAGGTGGACAGATGTGAATAATAAATGCACGCCCAAATGGGGAAAAACTGAATGATTTGGACGAAACTCACCATGCTAGTTTTATTTTTTTTTCTGCTTTTTTGCGGGGGAGGGGCTAGGAAAATCGATTCTGAGGTTCCCCCTCCCCCCGAGCGTGAAATGCATCCCGAAGCCAAGTTTCTAGTTTCTTTTAATTATCAATCGTTATAATAATAGCTATTTTTGTGTCAAGTACGCAAAATAACGCTTCAGCGCACAAATCTAGTACTGGATGAGTACGATAAAGTGTTAGCATGCGTGGTGCATGCAATATTTTTTTATTAAAAGCTCTCTAAATTATGTGAAATGATATAAAATACCGTATAATTAATTAAACTGAAAGGTAGTCAGCCATTTGTTAACACGATATTCCCACAGCCACCTGAATCGTAGAACAATGAACCGTACGTACCAATACGAAATGCGGTCTAGATGCATTTTACATGAGTCGCTTTTTGTAAACAATAATCCATGCGAACTAGTATTTTTGAAAATCTTGTGAAACTATGAATGTATAATCCCGAGGAAATTTAAAGCCAAGCCAGAAACATTGAATTGGAGCTGCTGTGAGTAAAATCTCAGCAATAGTAAACTATGAGAAGAAATATATTATTGTAATTAAATGCTGATGCATCCATGGTAAGCAATGTTTCTCTTGTGAACCGAGATGTGAAAAGTTGTTGGTTTATAATTTGTTGTTATATGATGAAGTAGGCTACCGTGTTTTGCGAAAACCCCTGATAAGTTTCTGATTATCATAAAGAAACATATTGGCTTAAATTTGTTGTTTTATGATCAAATATAGACCTATGCTTAAATTCATGTTAAAGTTTGTGTCAATGGTCAATGCCATCTGGATTTTGTTTATAGATTGACATTACGACTTTAGCACATTAGGCCGATAAAACTGCATTGTGAATGCAGTTTTAGCGGCCTTAGTTGTTAAAATGCAATTTCTCGGCGTGTTACCAGTCCGCAAAGCAGCTGTTTTAGAGAGAGCGTACTAAAAAATTGTTTAACTTATGTATGATTTGGGTAAGGTTCATGAATCTATTATTCATTTTAATCGTTTCATTTCGAATTTGTATGCCCAAAAGGCAGCATAAGATTCGTTTTGTTCGTATAAATATTTATATTTTTTACGTTAAACAGTATATTTAGGAATAAAGTTCTGTAATGTTGTGATCATTTTTCTGTTAAATAAATGATTTAAACAAAATATCCACCAATTGAGTGAATAATCGTGGGCGAAGCCGCGGGCAACTGCTAATTAAGCTATTTTGACTTAAAGCGCCTCTAGCGGAATAACGGGAATTTCTGCAAGTGAGAAATGTTCATAATAGAAGTTATTGTTAGATGACAACATCCGAACTTTTAGACTCCTTAGGAGAGACAGAGAAACAGGAAAGGAAAACAAGGTAGATAAGTATTAACTTAATGAATTTCATTTCCACTAGTGATAAATGTGATAAATATAACAGTTTAAGTTTCAGCCTTAAGCACTAGTAAATAATAAGAACCTAACACGATACTGGAGCTGAAGACGTAGAATGTTTATAGATTTTATATTTTACTGTTATTTATTGTTTCATAAATGCTTTTTGTTATACAATATAGTCGTAAGAACACAATTACATTATATCATTAGTGAATAATATTGTCATAAAAAGTCTATTGCATAACATAGTTATATCAATATGTCCAGTATTAACATTTAAAATTATAATTTTACACAATTAGTCACAATTAATCACAGTTAATCAGAAAAACTAAGTATCTGACTGTACTCATATTTTGATGAGACTCGTTTTCACACCTTAGATTATTAACTAACTTGATTCCTAAGTATTAGTTAATAAACAACTGCTTTTTGATTAACTGTGATTAATTGTGACTAATTGTGTAAAATTATAATTTTAAATTTTAATACTTGACATATTGATATAACTATGTTAATATATTATATCAATACAATAGACCTTTTATGACAATATTATTCACTAATGATATAATGTAACTTGTTCTTACGACTATATTGCATAACAAAAATTAGTTATGAAATAAGCTACTAAGCTTTATATGTAATGATATAATGTAATTTTGTTCTTACGACTATATTATATATCAAAAAACATTTATGAAACAATAAATAACAGTAAAATATAAAATCTATAAACATTCTACGTCTTCAGCTCCAGTATCGTGTTAGGTTCTTATTATTTACTAGTGCTTAAGGCTGAAACTTAAACTATTATATTTATCACAAAGGTAGATAAGGAATTGAAGAGAGAGGAGAGGAGAAGAGAGATAGATGGGAGTAAGAGAATTCGAAGAAGATTCCAGGAGATTATATGAAGTAGACACCATTGATCCAAGAGAATTGGACCTTTCCGTACTGTTATTAAATAGCCTAAAACTGTTGCATTTGTAATAGTCCTGTTTATCTGGATCGTAACTTTTTTTTTTTTTGTAAATCTTTGGATATAATTAGACATGGGATTTTAGGCTCTCAAAAATTAGTTTTAGGCACCTAAAATAGGCTTTTAAAACAAGTAAATAGGCTTTTAAAATAGAAAATAGGCACTTAAAATATGCTTTTAAAATGTATAAATACATGGAAAATAGACTTTAAAATATTACAATATACACTCTAACTATAACATGGTCTTTGTTTTACTGCAAGAAACGTGGTATACCTATTCTTAACAGAATTAACTGCAAAATTAGGCATCACTAACTATATTCGCTTAAACAGATGTTCTTTCGCTGCTGTCTTGACACAGTAGTCCTTCCCCCTTAATCCTTCCTCTACCCCGTCAGTCAGCATTCCTTTAGCGACAATAATAGTTTGGAATAATCAAGTTTCTGTGAAAACCCCACCTCTGCTGTTCTGCTTTTCATTGAGGGATGTCCATTATAAGATTGTAAAAATTACAGAAGTTGAATTTTATTTTAAATTATCAAAATATGCATTTTAGGCACTAAAATAGTAAAATAGGCTCTAAAGGTCCAAATAGGCATTTTAGGGCACTATAAAACTCTATAAATGTAAGTGATTTATCATGAAACATCCACATATTTAAACATTTTCATGTTATTTCATAAGGAGCAAAATAGGCATTTGCCTTAAAATCCCAGGTCTAGATCTCTATATATATAAAATGCTTTGTCCTGACTGACTGAATGAATGACTGACTGACTGAATGACAGGAATCAACGTACAGCCTAAACTATAACAGGTAGAGACTTGGAATTTTGACAGTACCTTCGTTTCATAATGTAGGTGCTCACTAAGAAAGGATTTTGAAAAATTCTGATTCTAAATGCCAAAAATTAAATGTTTTTGAAAATACTTAATCCCTTTTTACATAGAATTATCCATTCCAAATCACAGAATATATTGTTGCCAAATGGTATCAGGTGGGCTTGGAAAAAACAAATGAAATGCACTTTTGACAAATAAGAGAAGTTATCAAAATAATTCATGTTATAAATAAATATTACAGAATGAAATCCACTAAAATAATGGAATCACATAACTTGATCTACCCTGGACATAGAGAAAACAAAACGAGGTATGGTAATGTGTATATTATTATATTATATCGCAGGTTTTTGGAGAGAAAAGTATGAAAGTGATAATGCTTTCTGTTTAATTTCATCTCCAAAACGGCTTTATGGTAACATAAGAGTGGGAAATTTCCCGCCTCGATATTACAATTTTATGTTACAGGAATTTCTGTTTGTTCTTATTTAAACCTCTACCAGGCTTGCTGTGCACTGTACAAGCGATGGGATGCAAAATTCTAGATCCTCTATGAGCCATAAAAAATTATATCAAGCGTTTTCTGAGGGAATAGTTTGAGTGTAATAAGTCGTTCTTCCTATTTCAAATTATAAATGCCTATATAAGGACCTAGAATTTAAAATTGAAAATCCTTCATAAGCTAATTTCCAATTACAAAATACAAAACCCGGGCGACGCCGGGTCTTTTAAGCTAGTATAATATATTAGATTTTATGAAGATTTATCGTGATTATGGTCCTTTAGGAGATGATTATTGGAAGACGTTTGTGCATCCCTTGCTTTCCGATGCAGGAATATGGAGCAATTTGAGCAGAGTGCGAGGTAGGGGAGGATTACTCCTGTAAGATATGCAATGACGTCACACGAAGCGGGAGACGCCTTGTATGTAGGCTACCTCAATAAGAGCTTTAACATGTCCTGGGTCACTGTACGCATCAAATTACATGTTGCTCACTAAGCAAATCTCAAAGTCAATTGGGTCATACGTATTCAATAAATCTTTCTCTAACATCTCAATCCAAAATGAATTTTTAATTTCTTTAAATTCTAATTAATTGAGTACCGTATATTTCCGCAGATATGACGATAGTTGAATCATAAAAATCCCTTTAGGCAGGCCTACAGGCTGAGGTAGATTTCGAAGTGATTTTGGTTTAATTTATTGTCGCTGCCCAGCACTCTTCTTCTTTAGCCTTGGCATGACAACCCCGTAATAATAACTGCAAAAAAGAGAGAGCACTTTTTCAAACAATAAAATTTTGCCTTATATGAGAATTATCGAGAAACTAGTTATTGATTTGTAGAGTACTCATCAAGAGCTTTTCAACGATACCCTACAAGACGTGGTTTCAAAAATTTCTAATTTTCACCCCCCACCCCCACTCGTACCCCGAAAACCCCGAATCGTTTGTGTCACTGTGAACTCCATAAGGAGTACTCTAATTTATTCAAACAAAGTTTCCCTCTATACTTCATAGTGGACGAGATATAGGCTAAATTTTTAAAAATTTCAACCCCCGACCCCCCTTGGGCCTATTTTGCTCATTAACGAACTTGTCTGAACTATTGGGCCTAGAAATAACAATAAAATTTGGTTCAAACGTCTTCAAAATTACGGCCGCTAATATATATATATATATATCACAAACAGAAAATTTTGAACGGGCGGTGGTTTCGTACTTAGGGAGGCATGAAACGTAAAGATATGAAAGAATTTTTCGAAAGTCATGACAGGTATCGACTGCAATAGGTAGATTTTTCTTCGAAATTTACCTAAAAAAGGGCCCCATAAATCCGGGATCGTCTTATAGGACTGTTACAAAAAATATTATGAAATTTATATATATTAAAACAATTATAAAATGATTATTCTGATGTCAAGATTATATTGTCTTGTGTACATATATATAGAGTGCTTCAAAAAAAATGTATAGGCCTACACATTTCGAAGAGTCATAGAAAGTCTATTTTCCGTTCTACAAGGTTAAATTTCTGTAAATGGAAAGCTTAAAGTCCAATTTGAAAATAAATGATTTTCTGATGAAAATGTGATTAATGTTCAAATGTTCAAATTGGTGGCCTTCAGCATCAATACATTTCTGAGTACGAGACACCACTGATTCCATACATCGTACCAAAATGTCCAATAAGATTTCTGCGCACTTCGCTTGAATCTCACACGTTTACGTTTGTACAGCTCATCTTTTACTGTGCGCCATAAGAAGAAATCCATCGGCGTAAGATCTGGAGAGCGTGCAGGAAACTCGATTGGTCCCCTGCCTCGGCAAATTTCGATCCAGGTATAGTCCAGTTATTCATTGCATGGCCAGGCGGCTTCCTTTCATTAGGAGAAAAAATTTGCCGATAGCTCAACCCATATTCTTTATTATTACCGCACCAATCAGCTAGTTACCCCAGCCAATCAAAATCTAAGAATGTCTTGTGAGTATTTTGACAGCTACTCGTCAACTCCGCGTGGAGTGAAATGCACGGTTGCAAGATCAAGTTACAATAAACAATAACACGTGTGAATTGATTAAAGCGAAGGAAGAACTGAGGTCAGTGATAGGGTAAATCCGGGTGAGATGGCCACGCTTTTTTAAATGATCAATAACTTGAAGGATTTTCAAGATAATTCGTGTGCAAAATGTTCAGTCAGGTCCCTGGATGTCACATTTTCATAACATAATGTTTTATGGAGAAAAAAAGTAATTTAGGGTGAGAAATCCAAACGTTTTAAAAAACGGTACGTTGGCCATCTCACCCGAGGTGTCAGGGGGAGATTGCCATAGGACATAGGGACAGTCGTCACACCATTTTCGAAGAGTAACAAAGTATAAAGACTAGGTAGCTGTACTTCTATAAATATATACAAACAATATAAACTTAAGTGCTAAAATGCCGACTTCCATGACCGCTTTTAAATAAATAAATAAATAATTTTGAAAATGAATTATTTAATTATATTGTCTATTTATTTAATTCTATTGTACACTGTCAAAGTCGTATCTATTTACATACATCTTTTTGGATTGGATTTTCAAAATTGTTTCATTAAGGTGTACATATTAATATGTTCGTTTATGTCATTTCCCTAGCAATAAAAATAAATAAGTAATTGAGAATCGATGGAAATTAGTCTTAAGTGAAAATTTTTACATTTCGTGTTAGAAAAAATCAGAAGGTCTTGAAAATATGGCTCTTAAGTTGTTGGCCAAATCCCGGAAAAACAGTGGGCCATCTCTCCTATTTGTAAAGGTGAGATGACCATAGTCACAAACTTTGGACTGAATTTGAACCCAGACAAGACACAAGCCATTCTGATTGGAAAAAACAGATCGCTATCTTCTATTGACAACACTGACCTTTTGCCTGTGACCTTAAACGACACAATTATTCCATACAGTAGAACTGTAAAAAATCTTGGTGTGTACTTTGACTCTGACATGACATGGAATACACAAGTTAAACATATCTGTAAAAAAGTATTTTCTATTATGCATTCACTAAATAGACTGAAAAATTTCCTGCCTCCTAAACTAAAGCAGACGTTAGTGCAGTCACTTGTGATGCCACACTTCGACTATTGCGATGTCCTGTTCACTGACCTAAGTGTTGAATTATCCTGTAAGCTGCAACGTGTTCAGAATTCTTGTGTCCGTCACATATTCAACATACGTCGATATGATCATGTCTCAGATTATTTTGAGCAATTATCCTGGCTTCGACTAAAGGACAGACGCCTACTACACTCCCTAACTCTACTCTATCAGATACTTAATAATACTGCACCTAATTATTTAGTCTCTCGTTTCTCACTGTTATCTTCCCAACATAACCGCGACACACGATCTCAGAATAACAGTATACTGTCAATTCCACGCCATCAAACATCTCTGTACTCTGCCTCATTCACAATAGCCATCACCCGTATCTGGAACTCCCTTCCGCCGGACATCAGGGGTAGTCGGAGCCTACAGATTTTTAGGTCAAAGTCAATCAAGTATCTCGCTGATAACTAGAATGAATGTCTCGTTATCTAGCCTAGGTAAATTTATATTGTACACGATTTTCATGGCACTTAGCCTATATTGCTTTTATTTGTTAATTTCTTAGTTTTAAGTTAATTTTTGTGTATATTATAGTATAATATTATAATTATACACACATCCAATTATAATATAATTCTTTAATTCAATTTGTTTTCTCGGCATATTATTGGACGCATTTTTGTCTTATGTTTTAATATAGGTACTTCAATATTGTATTATTATTTTATTTTTAACATTTTGTATTATGTATGATATCTATTGTATTTGTTTTTTGTAAATTCCTTTTAATGTATTTTGTCTTTATCCTGGTTGAGTGGAAGATAAGGCCCTATGGCCTTAACTCTGCCAGGCAAAATAAAACATTATTATTATTATTATTATAGTCAGTAGTTAAAAATGGAAATGTTTAGAACAGAACACGCAATACAAGTGAAATATATAAGGTTCGCTCACCTCACACAGTAAGTATCGTTTAACTGTTAGTAATAATGTCGGACTTCTGCTTATTTCATTCAATATACAAAAAAATAAATGGCCAGTTAGAAAACAATAATGTTAAATAAATCGCGCATTTCTAAATATAAACAGCGCAGGTGTTCAATAATCGACTCTTAGTACCAAAAGCTTGCCGCCTACCAAGTTACGTTCAAATATGTTTATCGGCCTTGAAATCAGAGCGATTGGTCGTCTCCCCCGCGTGGCCGTCTCTCCCGGAATTACCATAACAATGAGAAAATATTGCAACATTGCTTTTGTTTTTTAAAGCGGAAGCCAAGACCGATTTAGTTAGCTCAATTAATATAAAGAAACACCGACTTAATGGTTTATTCCTTTGAAGCCACTTGGCCATGCGATAAATAACTGAACTATATGCTCGTATGTCCCTATGAAAGTGCGGCGGGGCGCCATCTTGTTGGTAATAAAACCTTATGATGCACGAATGGCAGAGAATATGGAATCAGCAAGCATTTTTAGGTACTTTTTATTGTTGGACAATTATTGGTACGATTGTTGGACGATTGTTGAAACTATTCTGTTGCCACGTATTGAAGCAATATAACATTACTTTCTTCCAGAAATTTAACCTTGTAGAATGGGAAATAAATTTTCTATGACAGTTCGAAGTGTGTATACTTTTTTAAGCACTCTCTATTATCTCTCCTCTCTACATATGAGTCTTTGTTCTGACTGACTTGACAGACTGACTTAATGACTGACAGAGAATCAACGTAGAGCCTAAACTATAATAGGTAAAGAATTGAAAATTTCACAACGTACGTTCTCATAACAACAGTGTATTGTTGGCAGTGGTCACAGGTAGCTTTGTTAGTGAACGAAACGAGACTTTGAAAAATCAGAGAAGCTATCAATATAATTCATTGTTGTAAATAATAAAATCCACGAAAATAATGCACAATGTGATGCAGTCACATAACTTTCTCTGCCCTGGACAAAGAGAATATCATTTTATCACACTTCACATTTTGATGTAGAAAAAGAGTTCGTATTGCAGGGACAGCATTTTCAGCTGTCTCAGCCTGTGTACCAACGAGTATCAGTCAGACCATACTGACCACATACCCCCAATCTTGCAATCTTCCTATGGTACATAATGCAGCGGTCGGATGGTAGGCCTGGTCCCTTTAGGGATGCAAAGCCACGGGGTTAGTTATTATACATAAATATTGAAGAAACTTGAAGTAGTTTTCAAAAATAAGCTTGCAAAGGAGTTTATAGTGCATTTTTTTCAGATTTGGGATAACATTCCATTCTTGCTTACTATTGGTTTTAGATAAAAGTTGTAAGAATGAAATTTGCTCAACATTTTGTCCTCTTTAAAATTAGCAAAAACTATCAAAGCTTCAAAACCAACCAAAGAAGTAATATTTAAGAAAATCCTAAAAAGAAAAAAGCCGAAAAGTTTGTGGTTTTAGGAAAAAAGAAAATTTAGGCGATGTTTTTTTCGAATTGGAAAACTTTTTTCTGCTGGTCTCAGTATATACTTGGGTTGAGAATCGATGGCAGATGTTTTCATGTCGATGATCGATGTTTTCTACATCGATGGAAAACATCGATTTTTAAAAATATTGTCACATAAAGCCCAAGACTCACCCAGAAGTGCCAGAATTCGAGACGTCTAGAAAGGGGCGGCCCTCTTATTGCTGATTGGAGCTGCGCGCCGATTGGAGCTGCGCACCGATTGGCGCGGCCTATTACAGGCACGGCACAATGAGTGGACAGTGCGCGTTCGTGGGAGGGGCCGGAGGAGGGGCCGCGCGCTAAGGGTGCGACCGCGCACCGCGCAAGCATTCTAGACCATGCGCAGGCAGAGACTTCCAGACATCGGCTCCAGAATATTCGATAAGACTATATAAGGGGGCGTGCAAGCCGACGCGGACAGTCAGAAAGTCAGAGTTGAGAGAGTCAGTTCGTTAGTAGCTGAGAGTCAGTCAGTGACAGACAGTAACAGTGAGAGAGAGAGAGAGAGAGAGTCAGCGTCAGAGTGTGAACTGGACGGAGAGCACTGATCAGCGCGGCCTCAAGTAACTGTGACTTGGGCAGCTGAGGAGCCAGTGACCGGAGGGACTAGCCAACGGAGGTACCAGCGAACGGAAGACCTAGTCAACGGGGAACTAGTGACCGGAGGGACTGGTGAACGAAGGCGCTAGTGAACGGAAGAGCTGGTGAGCTGATCTGAACTGGACTGGGACAGAGCTGTGACGTGGAAGTGAGCACTGAACAGAAGGGAAGAACTAGAGATCATTCAGAACTTTTCTGGCTGTATTAACCACTGTTACAGGAAATAAAGGAACCTCCATCCTTCAATTAGAAACTCGGTGTTCTGATTTCGAACCCCGACGAGACCTTGTTACAATATTTTCAGTACTAAAATAAGATTAATAGGCCTACCTTGTTGCTAAGATATAATTTTGTTTACAGTAGCCTAATTTCCCAAAACATCCATGTTTTTCATAGACAGTTTTCATGGAAATATTTGTTTATTCATGAATTTTGACTAATTTTCTGGAACAATTTTTTTTTTAATATATGCTATACATCGATGTTTTCCGTCAAAATACATTGGTGTTTTCAGGTCGATATTATTGTGACATCGATGGTTACCGCCGATTTTAACATCGATGATGAACACATCCCTAGTATATACAAGTTGGAAGAAAAAATTTAAAACCAGATCTTTTTCGCTGTAATATGTAGGCTACTTAGCTACTGGGCTAAACATATTTTGAACAGTTTACTTTAAAAAGTTATTAAAATGACAGTTCGAGGAACATTGGCTAACATACGATAGTATTATATACATATTGCCTATAGCAATTGTGTTCTCTCTACCACATTTTAACCTTATTTCGAAGATTTCCATCAACGAGTTTTGTAATCTATTGGTCTGCAAATAATGTCTCGTCAAAACATTTGAAAAATGCTGACATTTTTCTGACATAGTATAAAATTTGGGATCAAATAACGTAAGAAAGTATGTTAATATTAAAACAAATTGCTTTACAATTTATACAACTTGCAACTTGTGATAGGCGGCCGACAGCAAAATGATAAGTTAAGCAATTAACTCGAGCAATATTATGGTATTTTTGTTCATACTTCACTTTGGGGTGGGGGTGGGGAGTCTCTGAGGTCTACAAATAAATACCTAGTGCCATCGTATTAATTTCCTCTGCCTTGGACATGGAGAATACCGTTTCCTCACTTCACATTTTGATGTAAAATAGGAGTTCGTATTGCAGGTACAGCATTTTTAGTTGTTTCAGTGTGAGTGTGTGCCAACGAGTATGCTATATCAGAAAGCGGTAAAAAATTCTGATACGTTTATCATAGCTGTATGCTTTGTATTTTTAGTTGAGCATATGGATGTTTATTATAGGGCCTAAGCATGTAAAAGGAGACAAAATAGGATGGGCCATTTATGTAAAAACGATGTCAGTGTTAATAAGTATAATGTTTTAATTATTTTCCTGTTAAATAAATAATTTAAACAAAACATCCAGCAGTTGAGTAAACAACGCGGGCACCTGCTAGTCTTGATATATTAAGATACTTAAGTGCGGGCATATGTAAGCCCCGAAATAACGCGAGTTTCACAAATAAAACTACAAACGCCATAATCCGCGAAATAAAACCTATTTTTGGTATTTTTCACATGGCTCACGTACAGCTGTCGTTTTATATCTGTGCCTCTCGCCGACCGTTGGAATTTTGTTACAAGGAGCAGGTAGTCCGTGTATTCCAATACAAAAGACATCCAGTTCCCTTTCTAGTCATTGCTTGTCTGAGCTCAAATCTGTTGCCCGTTGTAAATTTAAGACATGTTTTTGTGCACACTAGTAGAATCTCTTCTCCTACCAGGAAATAGTCACTTGACAGACCGGCAGAGATATAATACGATGGCTGTACAATGTGCGTATCGTTCTGTTCCATTGTGATGCGACTGTGCTCAGTGACGCCATTTTGAAAAATGGTATTTATATGTGATGTGTGTGTACCTATTGTGCCCTTGTGTACATCCGTAGGGGATGTTGATGGTGTGACGTGTTTGGGCTGTGTACTTGTGTCTTTGTGTTTTGGCGCAGGATTGACTTAAGTGCGGATAGGTCTTATATGCTATATTTCCGGAGTGTTTTTTTTTTTTAGTTACTTGTAGTTATGTATTCTAGAGTTTTGTAGTGCGTGTAGCCTATCTCTTTGAGGGGATTATTGACCAGTCCGGCATTCGCCTTAGAACGAGGGAAACTCCTCAAAAACCTCGTTCGGACTGGAGTAGTGGCCAAATGACCGTCTAGTTTGGCGTGTTAATTTATTGCAGATTTTTTTTTTCCGAGAAGTGATTTTTTGCAAAGGTTTTAAGTGCTGGGAAGGTGTTTCTACGCGTCCAGAACGTGAGGTCCGGTGCCCAGGCTTCCTCCTCTGTCCTAGCGGCTTCGTGGAGGAGTAGTCGAGCTTCTCGATACCGAGGACAAGTATACAGGATATGATACATGCTATCTCACAAGCGCGTAGATCGTCGTCTGTGAGATTGAAGCGGATTAAGTTAGCGGCAAAGTTGCCGTGGCCAGTTAATACCTGTGTAACGAAGTGGTCCAATTTAATCCAATTTAATGTAATTTAATTTTAAGTCTATTTCTGATACTTGGGAAAAAGTCGTAAGAAGAAACAGCTGGAAAGTGAAATACAGTGACTTCGTTAGAAGTGGTATTCGACGTATGGTTTCTTTTTCGAAAATCGACCGCCGACTCTAAAGACCGTTTGGAATGCTGTAAACGATTACCCAGATCTTCCTAATTTTATAAGAACAACTGTATACAGAATATTACGAGATATGGTCTTCGTTTATGGAAAAAAATTGCTTCTAATTGAGAGAGATGATATAATATCCTGGTGCCACAGATATTTGTCAGAAATTCGAAAGATGAGGACTGAAGGAAGAAACATTGTTTATACCGATGGATCGTGGATAAATTTAAGCCAAACAATGGGACGGGAATGGCAGGATACCACGATTCGAAAGGCAATAGATGCCTTTCCTGTGGGTTGAAGTCACCTTCAGGACGTGGACCGCGTTTGGCACTTGTCCATGCTAGTGGTGTTAAAGGATTTTTACCTGGGGCGAAGCTGGTTTTTCTTTGCAAAAAGAACACAATGGACGCACATGAAGAAATGGATGGTGACTGCTATTTACGTGAAGAAATTTTAGTTTTTTTTACGATTTTCTTGAAAACGTTTCAGCGATTTTCTTTAAATTTTGCATATTAGTTGTTATACCCTAAGAGATAAAATTTCTTTTAAACATTTTTTCGAAAAAAACAATTATCTGAAGGGTAATTACAAACCGTCGGCTGCGGTGGTCTGAAAGTAGCGTGCCCGCCTATAGATCCGAAGGTCGCGGGATCAAACCCGGCCGCAGTCGATGGGTTTTTCAGGACGTAAAAATCCTGTGCACGGAGTCCTCCGAGAGGGACTTTAAGCTGGGGGGCCCGTGTCGTAGATTTACGGCACGTAAAAGAACTCCAAGCCTAAATTAGAGCCTCTGGACAAAATTTCTCGGCTCTTTCACGTCCAAGTAATACCTTAGTTTCCGGAGAGGGGTTAAGGGGCGATGGGATTACCACCTGTCCCTCTGCCCTCTCTAGGAAAATAAGCATAACAAAATTCACATAGGTACGGAAACCTCCGCTTGGAAGCCCTACGCCCCAACAAGGGGGCACAGGATTCGAGGGGGGGAACAAAAAAAATTACAAACCACCCACTCTGAATATGTGTTCTTTGCAGTATGTCCTCTTTATCCATATCAGAATGTGATTTGAAAAAAATATACTGGCAATGCTTAAGTAAAAAAGTCATGAGAGTACATTAATAAGATTTTCTTTGGATTATGTATCCTGCGAGGATGCAATGTGATGTGGTAACGACATTCTCTTAATATCTACAACCAATTTAGATGAAGAGAATGTCTTATACAATAAGTTATGTGAATTTCAAATCAGATTTTTATGAACGGACACGATTAGACTTCCGTAGGTTACCGGTTAGCCATAATAAACGTATAACAAAACTGGAATGACTTTCAGAATTTTTCGTAGGAAAAATTAAAAATCTTAACTTTTTTGGAACTTTTCCCGTTAGTTACAGGATAAAGGCTCTAAGTTTGCCAAATTTGAAGTTTCTAGCTCTTCTGGAAGTGGGTAAGAATTAATATCAATGGGTGGCTGAAAATATTTTGAAGTTTTCTTTCCGGGTAGCCTAAAAGATTTTAAAAATTTTGGGGGAATTTTCCCATCGTGTACAACTTAAAAGCTATAAGTCTGCGAAATTTCAAGTTTCCAGCTCATCTTAACGTAACTGTATCTGTATCTCGTACCCTATGATCCCCAGGTGGGGCGAAGGGGCCTCCAATGGAGGTTTCATTACCTATACTAATTTTTGATATGCTTATTTTCCGAGAGAGGGTAGAGGGACAGGTGGTAAGCCCATCGCCTCGCAACCCCCCTCTGGAAACTAAGTATTTCTTGGACGTGAAAGGGCCGAGAAATTTAGTCCAGAGGCTCTAATTTAGGCTTGGAGTTCTTTTACGTGCCGTAAATCGACGACACGGGACCCCAGCTTAAAGTCCCTCCCGGAGGACTCCGTGCCCAGGATTTTTACGTCCTGAAAAATCCATCGACCGCGGCCGGGTTTGATCCCGCGCCCTGCGGATCATCTTATCGACATTAATGTCAGTGAATGATTAAAAGGTATCCTAAGTTTTTTTTTTTCGGGGAGGTTAAATATTTATGATTTGAACTTTTTGGAATGTTCCCTTGACTACAGGCTAAAGGCTATAACTCTGCCAAATTTCGAGTTTCTAGCTCATGTGTAAGTTTGTCAACATTAATGTCAGTGGGTGCGTTATTTAGGCTGTCGTAGATGTGGTTGACGTTACGGATATCCAATCACTTTTTCAAATTTATAGGGCAGATAGCATCACTAAATTTGGCATGGTTAAGACAGTTGGTTCTGCCAATATTCCTGCCAAATTTTGTTATTCTAGCTGTCTCATAAATATATCACATTACATTACGTGAGAAAAATGTACAAAATTTACATCAAATAAAAAAAAATCTAACTCCATCTAAGGCATAACCGATGGACATATGACAAAAAATTGAAGAACCAACTTGTAAACTTTCTAAATCCGTTACTGCTGGCGATATCGGTTTCTCGTAAGACTTGCAGTTTATCTACTAAAAGCTTTTAAAAGAAGATCTGAGCAGACTTTAAAGTTGTGTCCGCCATTTTGAATGTTTTTCGGAGAGTGTAAAATAACAAATCTGATGTTAAAGTCTCATAACTTCCTCTGCCCAAATAAAAGTTAGCAGAATTCACATATCCTTGTACAGAATCGCAAGACACAATTTTACGCTAATTATGCTATAAATACCTGATAGCCTCTTCTTTGAATGTTGCGACAAAAAACGCAGGCTATGGACAAACTAAACAAAAGGAAGAAAAACAATTGACTGCTAACTTTTATTGAACTTTCCCCCGTTAAAAATAACTTCCGAAATTTATTGAATATTTTCCTCAGATACTTCTTTACTCTATGCATGACCAACAATACATCTTTCTCATTTCACATTCTTATAATTATTATAGAATAAGAGGCCGTGAATGTCCGCGTATTCAGTTGTTCACCAAACTGAAAAACAAACTTTCTACAAACCGTGGGTAGCTTACAACCAGCCTTCAGAGATTTTTTTTAAAATTCAAATTTTAAAGGAAATCGTTGGAGCCGTTTTTAAGAAAATCGCAAAAAAAATTCATATAAAGTCCCCTTAAATAATATAAGATAAGGTTGTCGCCAATCTTCATGTCACAGCTTTAGAAGGTACCTAACCCATATACAAAATTTGTTTTCGTACGATTTTCCGTTAAAAGAGGCCGTATTGGAAAGATCGCGTATCAACAGTGGGTGACTTATAGCTACCCTTCAGAGAATTTTTTCGCAAAATGTTTCAAATAAAAGTATTAGCTCTTAGTATAAGCAACCCATGCTCGAAATTTAAAGAAAATCGTTAGAGCCATTTTCGAGAAAATCGCGAAAAACGAAAATTTCTTCATGTAAAGTATCCTTAAAATAAGAGAAACTTGTCGCCAAACTCCTGCTCACATCTTCACAAGGTACCTGACCCAAATACAAAATTTTGTTTTCATACGCTGTTTTGGCGCTAGCCTTTGTGGAGGCATCCACACAAACAGACACTCAGACACACAGACATGTTTCCAAAAATACTATTTTTGGATTCATGGGGCCTTGAAACGTGTATTTATGTTAAAAACTCAACTTCGAATTTGAGGGTCGAAAACAAAAGCCTACTTCCTGTACCTATAGTACCTTTGGTAGGCCTACGGGCAGAGGAAGTAAAAAGGAATTGAAGATTTTAAAATTGTCCCTTCGGTTGCAGACTAAAAGCTATAAGTGTTAATAAACTTCATTTTTGTGTATGAAAATTAAAAAACCAATAAATGATAATAGAAACAAATAGTGTGTGAAAAATGTATGTTATCTTAGTCAATGTTATAATTTTAATCCGGGGTATTCTAAATATATTGTATAAGTAATATTGTAATAAAAGAATTAACTTGAGGAGTTAAAGACAAACAGCCTTACTAATAAAAGCTGCTTATATCTGCGTTGAACGGTTGTTTGGTTGTTCACCGTGCAAGTTCCACATAAGCCGTATTACCAATAAACGTAGTGTAACTGCCGAGGTTTACACAGGGTTTGTACGTCAACGTCATCAAACACGTCACGCTTTTCATGACGTTACTAGCCCCTGGCTATGAAGGGACTGCTGAACGCCATCTGTTGGAGCAGAAGGCAAACAGCGATGCGTCGTCTGCAGACAGTAATTCTAGTTTCAGTATTTCATTATATTGTTTTCAGAAAGCTGCAATCATGGGTACAAGTATGGAAATATGTCCCGCAAACACGGAACAATGTTTATAATTCCGCAAAAGCAGCTCAGAATATGCGTAGCCTCAAAATTCAATCTCAGACATCTACGAAACGACCGGCTGTTACGGATATCGGCTATCTTGATTATTTACGTCAAGCTTATACAAGGGGGCCAGGCTGTGTAAAGCGTTGCACACATTCAGCCTTATGCAAGGATTATTAGTACACATTTTCTCCTCAGCTGTGTATATTCCTGGTATAAATGCTACAACTGGATTATTAGTAAGACTGAAAGCATCGAAGGTATTATTATTTTCAAATGAGGGTATAAGGTGGACATGGACATGTATATTTTATTAAAAGCAATAAGTATGCTAAATTTCAAGATTCTAGCTCATTTGAAAATGGTCAATGAGAGTGAGTGAGTGAGTGAGTGAATGAGTGAGTGAGTGAGTGAGTGAGTGAGTGAGTGAGTGAATGAGTGAGTGAGTGAATGAGTGAGTGAGTGAATGAGTAAGTGAGTGAGTAAGTGAGTGAGTAAGTGAGTGAGTAAGTGAGTGAGTGAGTGAGTGAGTGAGTTAGCCATGTGATTTTATAGTGATACTCGCTTTGCATGTTGGGGGCTCTGCCCCCATTCCAAGACGTTACCATCTCGGCCACCTCGCTCGGTTTACGGAAATAATAGTTTCTGTTGGGTACAAGAACGGCATATGACCCTGCCGTAGAGGGAAAAGATGGATAGGGATGTTAGAAAGAATCTCTGGTAACTCGGAGGACCATTCTGCTAAGGGGCAGACACCCAATGGAGAGCTTTGTGGACTTATATATCTCAGGTTGCTGGATTCAGAGGTCCGCGGCATGTAATATTGGAAAACAAACCTTATACATGTAATAAACTATGGACTTTATTTCTCACAACATATAGGTAAATAATGCACTAGAATGACGAATAGAAACACTGATATAACAAATGAATTGAAATCTGAACTTGGTACACTTGCACTGAACAATGGAATGCTTTTGGCGGTAAACTGGACACATGGCGATAATTGCTCTTTAATTATGCCAGCAATGAATATTATATTAGAATGCTCGTAAGGATTGCTGTGTTCCTTTTAATATGATTTAACACTGATATCTTGCGAATAATTCACTGTATAGCTGATTTACTGAGAACGCTTGGTTGCATAATACAATCGAACTATAGACGAACTTCAAGACTGATCTATGAAGCCGAGATTAATGAAATTACTGTAACTAGTGTAATTTAAGTACTCGCACACGATAATACTTGTAGCTAAAAGTATTATGTATTTATTTGCAGTTTAAGAGCAATAGTCGAAATATGCTATTGTCTTGCAACTGGCGCGGAAATGGAGAGCGATCCAGCACAGACTTTCTCGTGTGGACGCAGGCTTCGAACTGAACGCTAACATGACGCTGGTTAGATCACGAGGCGTCTTAGATTGCACCTGCTGAAGCGGGAGACCGCATAACAGGCGGACTAAAACTAGTATCAATGCGCTGAGATTGCTGTTTCAGCAAGAATACATTAAGCGGAGTGTTTGAATATACACACTTACTAGACACGTAGAAAAATGCTAGTAAAACCTATAGCTTTCCCCAACAGTTTCTATCGCTAGTATGTCTTCAAAGCGAAGTATATTGCAACTTCCAAAGCCCTATGTGAACACTGTAGGTAATACCGTTGCCATGAAAACCGAGCCCTTTTCCCTGGGTTTTTAGCGCTAAAAATTAAAAAGAATAAACTTTTTGGAATTTTCCTGTGGTTTACAGCTTAAAAGCTCTATGTGTATCAAATCTCAAGTTTCTAGATCATCTGGAAGTGGGCAAACATTAATGTCAATGAGTCGGTGAGTGAGTCAGCCATATGGTTTTGTATTATAGGGATAACTTATAATTGAATATATAAGTTACTATATTCTGTTATCGTACTGCTATGGAGGAATATGTTTTATCACTACAGCAAGCACTGAGTACTGATAACAACATTACGACAACCGAGAGAAGAGAATAATTGCACCTGTCAATCTTCAGTGCGGCCGCAAAGTCAAAATCAATTAAAGTGGGAAATGTATGCGTGCCGCCATTTATTATGCAAGTCACATTCAGATATTTCATTTGACGCCCCTTCAGAATTAAAATGTCATGAGGTGTCTAGGATGCTGGTCCTAAATCCATTTCATTCTTATTCGTATTGCTTACTAAAATCCTGTTTATTTATATGCTATGGTACATTTTCACTTTCAAAATTGAACATTAAGATTCAGTTTCGGTTGAGTGTCATTAAAAACTTTAGTAAATAAGTAGAGAAGTTAACACATCAACAACAAACACACAAAAAATCGAAAGCTACTAAACAAACATTCTTTGAAATTCAGTCAAAATAGTCGAGGGGTGTATTAGCAAACCCGGCAATCTCCATTTTGATAAAAGAAAAAAATGCAAACTTCTAATGAAAGTTTAATGCATTTCCTGATACATATTTAGTGTATGTGTTGCATATATGAAGTAGGAAGTCTGATTTGTAACACATAGGCTACATTAAATATGTATCAGGAAATGCATTAAACTTTCATTAGAAATTACTGTTTCTTTCTTTTATTAAAATGGAGATTGCCGGGTTTGCAAATAGACACCCGGATGAACTATCATAATACCTCCATTCTTAGAATATATTCAATTAACAACATATCCCAGGTTGACTGCTTTTAAACATTTAATTTACGAGTAGGCTACACTTAAACGAGCGAATTCTTGTTCTAAGATTTCTTAAAATTATTCCTAGCAGCAGATTATGTGAACCTCCTAACTCTGGCGAAATTTTGACAAAGTAGGCCTACCACGATTATGTTATTATTATTAGGTAGCCTCTGTATGGGTCCAGCGCTGTGTGGCGTAGGGGATGCGTTAGCTCCACTCACGCAGCGGGCCCGGGTTCTAATCCTGGTCGGGACAAGTTACCCAGGTGGGGTTTCTTCCGGGGTTTTTCGTCACCTGTGAGACAAATGTCAGGTAACTTTAGGCATTTAGGCCCTTGTGGTCCTCAGATATCATCTGGCCGTCATTATCATATTCATCCTATCCTCGCCTTGTTCGGAGTGATTGTTTGTGTGAATGGTGTATCTCGTCCTGTGTGCTCATGTTGTCTCAGAGGTGGCCCAGGTATTGGGCTGATCACTCAGCCGAGGAGGCCCTCCATGTCCTTGTCTGGTCAAAACAGTATGTATGTGATCCTTAGATAATCCTTCTACCGACAGGTCGCGACCCTTTAAGGCCTGGGCGGCATGGGTCGCTTAATGTCCCTAAAATGTCCTTAAGGTAAAGAAAGAAAGAAAGAAAGTCTCTGTATGTTCGTAGTTTTGTTGCATCTGTTTCGGCTTTTATTACTGTAGAATGTTTACCAATTGTGTAGGACCTACAAGAGAGAAAACGGTAGTTTTTTCAATTTGACCTAAGAAATTATGCGTTACTTGCTGGTTACCCGTCATTCGTAAAGTAAAATATTATACGACATTGTTCTTGCTTTTGTAGACTTTGCAGAAAGATTACTCGCCTTCTTTTCCTTTGTATTTTGTTTTGTTGGTGGTAAACCGATCTGACTAACGGCAAGGAACAAAATCCTGCTGTTCACCGGGTACCTTTAAAACAGCTATCTCTCGATAACCGTAGGAGACGTTTCTGTGGAATTTTTAGTACTGGAAGAGATCTCCGAAATCGATTCCACTAACAGTTCAATAATGATAAAGTTTAATATCGACAAGGATCATATTTCAGTTGTTACTGCAACCCAATAAAACGGTGAAACATTTCGAAATGGCTATAATTCTGTTTATTTTTATTTATTTATTTATTTATTTCATTTTATTTACAAACTAGCTTAAAAGGCCCGGCGTCACTCGGGTTTTGTATTTTGTAAATTCGAAAATGATTTATAGGTATTTAGAATTTGAAATGAGGAAGAACGACTTATCACACTGAAAATATTCCCTCAGAAAACGATAAATATGGCTTTTTATGGCTTATAGCAAACCCCTGCGGCTTCGCCCACGATAATTAATCGAAAGATTAACAATTAAGAGCAAAATAATAAAAATATTATATTTATTAACACTTTTCACACGAAACATTCGATTGATAGGCCTAATTAATGAAACAACTATAAATCCGGCTTTGAAGTGAATTCCACGATTAGAAAGCGCAGCATGGGAAAAATAACCTCAAATTCGAGTTCCCTGGCCCAGAAAACCCCTGCACAGTGAGTGTCGTCTAAATCGAACAACGTTTACGCATTGAGACCTATATTCATTATCCCTCGTCCGTCTAGGTTGAAAATTTCAGATATCTGCGTGTCTTGACCTTGTAAACAAATGAATCGACGAACGTGGGCGATCGCGATGTTTTTATTTCCAAGGTATGACAAAAATAGACAAAGCCAACTGCAACTGATATGACAACTTAAGTGTATTACTGAGAACCGATGCTTCAAAAGCGCAAAAAATGCACGTCTTACCGTTCTTCGCTCGTAACTCGCGAACGAAAGCTAAAATTAAAAATGTACTATGCCAGAAACCTGCGCGGGAATGTACTCAACAATTTCCCAAAGTTTCGTGGTTTAGTAATGCATAAAGGACAGACACACATTCGTTTTTATATATATAGATTAGTCCACAATTAGGCTTACTGTTTCAAATAAGAGAAACAAAACACAACAAAACTTACATTTCATAGTATAAGAAAATAGGTCTAAATATTATTTTTTTATAAATACACCGGAATTAACAAGATTGCTCGTGCTCGGGTTTATATACTCTCGGGTTTAAAAGAAATTGACCATAAAGATTGCTTTATGAGTTTGGTAGTTTTTGCGTGAATGATTCACAGACACCACTAGATCTTTAATAATTAATGTAGACTAGCTGTACGATTAAAAATGTATTTTGCATGACTTTTAGCATTACACGAGAATGTGATTGTACTTCCGGTTCTCAGTAAGCTTGACGTTCTTCCGGATTTCGAGGATGTTGAGAGACATGCCTGTCTGCTTCTAATTCCTTGCATGGCTAACATTATCTTGTGTCTTATTAGTAGGGTTCGGATGTTTATAACCTAAAAAAGTGGAAAATATTAATGCAAATATGGCCTTAAATATGAGTTAATATGACCAACAAATTCTAAATATGACCTCATGAAAGAACTTTTTTTCAAAATAAATGTTCCAATTTAAAAAGTTTAAAGTCACTAAATTATTACATCATATGAATTCAATCAGATAATCACTTTTTAACAATTTTACAGGTGACTTATAGTCTTGTAAAGAACTTCTAATCTGTTAATGTTTCCAGATACCACTGCAAATGTGAACTGAAAATCTTATAAAACATGTCTATTGGAAGTTATTAACAGCAAGGAGGAAGAGGTAATTGTGCTATTACCGGTTATTGTCCCTTCATATTTCAGTTAGTAAAACCGAAATATTCATGACTTTTTAGTAAAAAATTTATTGCGTAATTATGCTCTTGGTGAATTTATAACTGAAATGCGACAATAGATTACAAATATGACCGAAATATGACCAAGACCATGAAAATGACCAAAATATGACATTATATGCCAAATAAAAATGGTCCTATTAGGATAATAAATGTGCAATTCATGTTTAATTTGTGTTTGCGGCAAGAATGGAGGTCAGGATAAAAATATGACATGTTATAAACATCCGAACCCTACTTATTAGATAGCTCTGGCATTTGTAGATTTTTTTTTTATATAAAGAATGTTATATATTATCTTCGGATTTTTTCTTTTTATAAGTTTATTTTTAGCCGAGAGTCTAATTGTGACTATCACATTTGTACATAAGGATTACAGTAATTATAACAGAAGTAATTGTAATAATTTTAATTAAAATGTGTTTTGTTTGTTGGAATACAAAGAAATATTGACCCAATTTTATCGAAGCTCTCAAAATGGTATTTCTCTCGATAACGCTATAAAGAGATATCTAAAATATAAAAATACCTTTTTTTGTAGAAAAATCATTTTAAATGTTGTAAGTGGTCTCCTAATTTGATTCGATTACGATTTCGCCATACTAAAGTTAAATATTGGCAGGGAACACAATCCGAACTAAACTAAACTCTAAACTCCGTGGCGCTACATCCCCGGAAGGACTTGGCCTACCACCCGACCGCTGCATCATCTCCCGTAGGCAGATGGCAGGATTGGGGGGCATGTGGTCAGCATGCCGACACCCACGGCCGTTAATGGTGGTTTTCTGGACCGGAGCCGCTACTTCTCTATCAAGTAGCTCCTCAGTTTGGAATCACGAGGCTGAGTGCACCCCTACCAGACCTCCCAACCTCAGAAAAATCCGAGGAGGTACCGGGAATCGAACCCGGGCCGACGGATCTGTAGTCAGCAACGCTAACCACAAGACCACGACGGCGGACACACAATCCGAACGTTACCTCAAATCATTAAAAGGGCCACCATCTTGAAACGTTGATATATTTTGAGTCATGGGGACTGGAGAAAATACATAATGACGAGCTTCATGACTAGGGTTCGGATGTTTATGACCTAAAAAGTGAAAAATATGACTGAAAATATGCCCATAAAAACTACTAAATATGACCCAAAGAACCTAAATATGTATGACCTAATAAAATAACTTTAAAAAATGTTCCAATTTAAAACGTTTAAACGCACTAAATTCTTACATCACATGATTTCAATCCGATAATCACTTTTTGACAATTTTGGTGATTTATAGTTTTACTTGTAATAATTAACTTCTATTTTAAAAGAATTTTCTCCGGTTTGCACTCTCCATCAGCTCCAAATACTCGTAATAGTCTATATAGGGCATGGGCGTACGGTAAGGGGGGTTCAGGGGGTTGAAACCCCTCCCGAAATATCTGCAATCATGGAACGAAATTTTTAAAAAAACTATGATTCGGTTGTTACATATTTTACAATTTCGTATACAGTATATCAAAGCATTATTTAAGTTTTATCGTAATTTATTTAAGATTCAAATTTCAAAACTTCATGGTGTTGACAGTTTTTTAGCTTAATAACTGATATATTACTAGTAAAGAAAAGTCCCTTTGGAATCTATCAAACGACAATTCGAATACTCCCGCCGAAATCCATCAACCTGTTTGTAAAGCCAACAGTAATCAAGAGCTCATCACAAAATTATCATGAAGTAATCGGCATTAATCGGGTTTTTTCCACCGGTGGATTTACAGATAACTTTAAAAACGTGCCCTAAACATCATACAGTAGTAGGCCTGTGATAATTTTTCAAAAGAAAGTGTTTATTTATAGACTCTAGCTTAAACGAGAAATGGATAGAAATCTCAAGAAAAACAGTTTCAAAGACTGAGCTGCATATTAATTTATTACAGTGTATTAATTATCACAATACAACTGTTTAGTAATTTAAAATGTGCGCAAGGACATGGAGCTGAGACTTCATTACATTGAACCCCTCCCGAACAAAATTTCACTGTACGCCCATGATATAGGGTGTTAATGAATAACACCGAAATATTTTACCTGTGTATAGAGGGGACATAGACAAGCAACTTTTATTAGGACATTTTTGCTCTATAACGTAAAATGTGTATGCTACAGGGCATTAAAGTCCTTAAAATTTGGTGCTCATAAGTCAATAATGGAGCGAAATAGGGTTAAAATTTTCATTAAATTGACTTCATGCCTCCTTAGCTATCGATAAAAACCTGATTCTTAATAATTCATCAACAGCTATATCATAATTTAGAATTTTCATAATCTTCAAAACTTACTGACTAATCACATGATTGCCGGCCACTGCATTATGTTTTTATTCCTAATTCCAGACCTAACAAAAATGTTTCGTTTGTCTTTTTTTCCCTCAGTGTTGGAAGATATCGATCGTCATTTTTTACAATTTTCCCGAACCACTACACAATATTCACTGTTCCTTTGTTTCCCATCGTTTCAAATATTAGAAGTCAGTGGCGTGCATATCCTTGGGAGATTTTATGTTATAACTGGAAGAATTGAATCCATAGAGCAAAAATCTCCTAATAAAAGTTGCTTGTCTATGTCCCCTCTATACACAGGTAAAATATTTCGGTGTTATTCATTAACTATTGTAGATCTTACGTGGTCCCTCTCTAAACAATTCCATTAATTTTACAATTAAAGTTACTATTAATTTGGCATAAACAATAAATTAATCAAATAAATTTCAAATTTAATTCGACCATGTAGTGCACACACTATATAATTGAGCTTGAATTATTGAATAGTTTATTTTGAGTAATGTTTTGGTCTAAATTTGGTTTCGGTTTCCCGAAATATTGGGTTCAATATTGGGTTTCGGAGTTAGAAGTTAGCATTTCTATTATTATTTGGCATTTTTTAGCACACAACATTCTAGAAACTTGGAAATATAGGCCTATTCCACTGGCAACTTGTAAATATCAGGCATATCAAATTACTTATGTAACGGAGTTATCATTTTCTCCGCCGCAGCACTGCGTCGGTGCGTTATAATATGTTTTGCACTCCTTAACTAATTAGTGGTACTTACGAACGTTGTTGCCGTGGATCGTAAGTTGACATTCCCACACAATCTTGTTGCTACGGGCGTTGCGATGAGGTTAAATTACTTACGGTGCTTGCGCCACGTCATAATTCATTACGATACACTTCATAATACAAGCCTTTATGAACAAGGCCCCCAGGACAAATATTCGGTTCCCATAACAACAAACACATGCGAATCACTTTCTGAAATAAACATCTATCTTCAATAATGTATATACATAATATATTCAGGTAATATCTCAATTAATATAATGAAATTGATATAAATAATCATCGTGCAAAAAATAGCATGCAATACACGTGCCGTAACCCGTAAGCGCATTACGGATCTCGGAAAATTGAAAACACTCGGCGCAAGCGCCTCGTGTTTTCAAACTATTTCCTCGATCCGTAATCATGCCTTATGGCACTTGTATCGCAATATACTATATTCGGGTCTTGTAAATATGTTTTATAAATTTTAGTCTGGTTTTTGAGGTCCTCTTGTATATGATTATTTACTAGGAATCCGCATAAATTGATTTAAGGTAATTTCCTTACAGTTATGAAAAGTTCAGTTTATTGGTCATTTGTAGTATGTTCTGCCTACTGACAAATAATTCAACTTGTATATTATAATATTTATTCTGAGCCGTCTAATTAAGAATTTTTACATATATTTATCACAGACACATTAGGGCATGTAAATATATAATATTACCTCTGTTACGTAAAATTATACAGATGAATTATTCACCGCTGATCGCGTAATGTGTGTTCTTGGCCCAGGAAATTAGGTCGCAAAATATATCGGAGTTTTCTAGGGAAATGATCTTTCTGAATGCTACAATATATACTTACCTGTTTACGTCTGCCCTAAGGGATTCCAGTATTTTATTCTGCGTCAAAGTATTCAGGCATGAACAAGTTGTGATTCTAAACTAAAGAACGTTTTATGAATACTAAGAAACTTTAGCTTATTTTTTATTTATTCACTGAAATAAGTGCTGCAATTCACCAATATCTCCCCGTCGTTCTCGGACCTCTATGGATCCATCTGTTTCCTATTTTCCTAAATTGATGACCTTCATTGGGTTTCTATGCTTACCTGAAAAAAAGAGAGTTTGGAATTAATGTAGGTAATTTATATAGCACCTTGAAACTACCCAAGTGCAGTAGTGAATTCCATAACTAGCAAAATCCAGTTATAGGTTTTTGGACAATAAGATTTAAAATAAAATCAGGTAAACTGATGTAACAAAGTGTCAGTTTGCTTTTGTTTAATCGATTATAATTCAAATAATGATATGCAGAAAATAAGTTACTTTTTTAACCGATTTCCGAGTTAAGCACCAGCTTGATTCATTAAGCAGGGCTTACGGAAGAACAAAGGTCCTAGATTGTTTTAAAAAAATCAGATTAAAATCGTTAGCATCAGAAAAACTATACAGATTTGTGATATCTTGAGAATCGCACACTCATATAAAAATAAACAATAGAAAATGCCATATTGGCCGACTACGGGATTTGAATCAGGGACCTCTGGAATGCGGGTCCATCTCGGCCACGTCGCTCAGTTTAACGGTCTAGTTAGATGAGCATATGTGAAGAAATAGTGTTATTTGTCAAAGCTAAATGTATTGCAGGTTCCAAAGCCATATACGAACACTGTAAAACAATATGTTGTCATGATAACTGATTTGCATTTGACAAATTCCTTCTAATATATTACCATAAAATAGGAGCTAAATTGGACATTACTTCGGTACCGGTCAACTGTCTTAGTCCAATATCAATAGGTTTTTTCCCATGAACGTTATAAATGTCTATACAAAGTTTCGTAAAAATCCCATGAAGTGTACAGTATTTGAGTTATCGCGCGTACAGACACGCGGACGGACAGACATGTTGCCGTCCCCCACACAATCTCATAAAGTACCATACTGGCACTTAATAAAATATATAAAATTGAAAGTGTGTATGCATGTGGGTATGTATGTTTAATTCCTATACAAATCTATATGGTTTGAGCTATTTGCACGAAATTTTGCACATATGCCCACTTCAATCCGAAAAAGAAACGTAGGTAGGCAACATTAAAATTCAAACAAACCATCCCTTCCCTTCCCTTGAAAATTATATAACTTTTTGAAAAAATATTACACTGATTTTACCAAACAATAACATTGGGAAGTTGCAAGTACCTGAACCATTGAGTGGGCTTTGATAAATATTTAATGAGGGAGGTAATCGATATAATTCACTTCTGTAAATCAATTATGGAGAATGAAATCAAGATAAATAAATATCGGATGTACTGAAACACGTAACTTTCTCTACCCTGAGCATGGAGAATATCATTTTCTCGCTTCACATTTTGATGTAGAACAAGATGTATTGTGGGGACAGCATTTTCAGTTGTCTCAGTCTGAGTTTGTGCCAGTGATGGTAGCGAGTATGCTACGTCAGAAGTCGCTAAATATCCTTTCCACCGATATGATATTCATCGCTGTAGGTTTTGTATTAGTTGAGAAATAGAGATATTTATTTTAAGCCAAGCACGTAAATAGAGACAAAATAGGATGGAGCATTTCTAGTTCTTTTTTCACAGTAAATCTTTATATATCAGGTGTTTGGGGAAGAAAGTGTGAAAATTATATTGATTTTCTTTTTATTTTAGCCCCTAAATGGTTGTATGGCAACATGAAAGTGGGAAATACACTATCCCGTATAGATAGTAAAATGTTATGTTACAGGAATTTCTGATTTTTTCTTCTTATTTCTACCCTTACCAGGCATAGTGTGCAGAAGCAGTGGGTTGCAAAATTCTAAGTCCTATGCTATATCTAACATTATATGAGGGAATATGCCTATTTTTCCTTCAAACTCTTTATACTTATAAAAGACATAAATTTAGAAAATCCTCCATAAGTTAATTTCGAATTGCAACTTTTAAAAAAACCCGGGCGACGCCGGGCCTTTTTAAGCTAGTTATAGTATAAACTAAAATCGGACTTAATTCTTGGAACAACAAGGCATCAAAGATATAAAACAGCAATGGAAGACAAGTTTTCATGTAGTACTCCGGTTTCAAAACGGCTGACAAAACCGAGATTGAGGCTCACGGGCATATTAGCCTAGCTGATCCCTAAGGCGATAACACAAGAATGTCTAGATATACACTTTTACAAATGTAACCTGGAATTACATGGAATCCTGGTGAGTGAGACTTGGCTTAAAGACACACTACCATCAAGTTTGGTGGATTTAGACGGGTACGTTTTATGTCGGAATGATCGCATAAATAAACAGGGAGGAGGCGTAGCTGTATATGTTCGTGCAGACTTGCATCCTAAAATAATATATTGCTCTGATAGTGAGTATAATGCAAGACCAGAAATTATGTTTGTTGAAATTCGTCTAAATCACAATAAATGTTTAATTTGCGTAGTATATAAGCCCCCTAGAATCAACTTTTTAGATGAACTAGAAAATCAGTTACTCAACCTATTGCCAAACTATGAACACGTTATAGCCATGGGCGACTTTAATACTAATTTGCTTGCTCGAGACTCAATCAACACTATCCGACTTGAAACAATGTTCCAGACCTGCAATATGACCATTTTACCCCTTGAACCCACCCATCATACTGCCTACTCAGAGACTTTACTGAACTTAATTGTTACGAATAACCCAGACAGAGTTTTACACCACGGACAACTGCCAGTGCCAGGTATATCTGCCCACGATCTTATATATATAGTATATGGTCTACAGCAGGGGTGCTCAAACTTGAACTGCTGGCGATCTACCTCAATATTTTTAGACTACTTACGATCGACTCTGAGAGACTGCAAGTGTGTGTGATGCAGGGTTGTCGTACATACACGATACACCCTACCTACCTAGGTAGGGCGTACCGTAGCATATATAGATATTAGCTTTCTGCGCAGTATAGGTACATTATTTTAGTCAAGGTTTGGGTTAGGTTTAGTTAGGTTCTTCTCTACAATATCAATGAAAAAACTCATAGTTATTCAAAATTGCGAGTTTATTGGTTGTTACAAAACAAAAGAGTTACATATGGTGTTAAACTTAACTAAGGAGTGGCTTTGGATGTTGAAGCGTGGCACTGCATGTCCTCAGCATACTTTTCATAAGATGGTACGTAACCACTGAGTGCTAATCGCAAGCATGATGACATATGATCGTCAGTTAGTCGATTGCGATATTTTGACTTAATTATCTTCATTTCAGAAAATGCAGACTCGCACAAGTAAGTTGACCCAAAAAATGCCGTCAGTTGAAGGGCGATTTGCCTTACATTCGGATATTTATCTTCAGATATAAAACACCAGAAATTTGTATCAGATGCTGTAGCTTTGAGATGTATATCTGATATAATCTGCACCAACTCATTTTCAACAGAACATGAGTTCATATTAAACTGACTGGCTATTTCAGTAGCTAATTCCTCAATGTTTTTACATGAAAAAGGATAACTCATAAATGATGCTATATTTTCCAATTTACTGCAATCATGAAAACGCATTTCGAATTGTCCCAAAATATTTGATAATTCAGCCTCATACGTATCATAATTCAACTGAGGAATCCTTGCTTTCAAAGACGGAAAATGTTTCAGATCCTTTCTTTTCAGTTGATCTATCATAAGTTGCAATTTACTTTTGAATGCGTTTACTGCGCTAATCATCTCAATAATAGTTTTTCCTTTACCTTGAAGCTCCAAGTTAACGGTGTTTAAGTGCATTGTGATGTCAGTCAAAAATGCCAAATCATTTAGCCATTTTTCGTTTTTCAAAATCTGAGTGTCATCACCTCTTTCGTCTAGAAAAGCTGTTATTTCGGGCAATAATTCTTGAAACCTTTCTAGGAATTTTCCGCGACTCAACCACCTGACGTCCGTGTGAAGAACTAAATCAGTGTGTTCAGCTGACTCCCTATCTTCCAACTGCAACTGAAAGAGCCGCCGTTGCAAGCTACGTGCACGGATGGAATTCACAATTTTTGTCGCAATGCCCATAATTTCCTCCGTGTTTAAAACTTTTGAACACAAAACTTGTTGATGTATAATGCAATGGAATGAAAAAAATGAAGGGAATTCTTCATTAGCTCGACACAATGCCACAAAACCGTTTTTGTTTCCAGTCATTGCTGGTGCTCCATCGGTTGTAATGCACACTAATTTATATATTGGTAGCTCGTAGTTTTTTACAAAATTGAAGAAAACGTCAAATATATCTTCGCCACGGGTCTTCCCCTTCAGAGGTATGATTGTCAAAAATTCTTCCTTAGCCAACATGTCATTGAATACCATCCGAATAAAAATACACAGCTGGGCAGTGTCTGTCATATCGGTGGATTCGTCGAACTGTAAAGAAAAGTATGTACATTCCATGATATCATGTTTTAGTTTATCTGCGATGTCCTGGCTCATGACTTCAATACGCCTTGTGACAGTCGGACGAGATAACTGAAGTTCTCTAATAGCAGACATGATTTCTGTTTTATTTTTAAAATCTCCAAATAAAGTCTCACCCGCTTCAATAAATGCTTCCTTCACCACCGATCCATCTTCGAATGGTTTCTTGTGTTTTGCCAATATATGAGATATTTTAAATGACGCGATCGTAGCAGCTTTTGATTGTTTGACTGGTCTTGTGAACATGGATTGTTCTTTTTTCAAACAAGATATCAAATCACGTACCTTTAGTTTTCTTAATTCACTCTGTGGCGGAAAATCCTTTTCATAGTTTTTATGAACCGTTTTATGATGCCTCTCTAAGTTACCACGCTTAGGTATTGCAACTGACGCACGACAAATAACACAAATGCACTTATCCTTCACCATACAAAAGAAAAATTCTTCCTCCCAATCCTTATTAAAATGATACGTTTTAGATTTCTTCACTGCACTCATTTTCCACTATTTAATAATAAACTTTGTACTTATCGACGTAGTATCGCCATCAAGTTACAATTCAGAATGACTCCAATTCCTGCAGGCGCAACATTTATATCGGCGTGAACGAAAGTCTCGAATGTTCCCGTCAAACGCGCCGCCCGAAACTAGACTGTACTGTCTCTCGTTGTTTCTAGACTAGACTCCACTGTCTAGTCTAGAAACAACGCGGCTTTTCTTTGACAAGTGCCGCGCGTTCCTTTGATAAAGCCACCTTTTGCCGCAAGCAGTGTTATTTTATTAGTTACCTACCTACTTATTAAAATTTTTTTTCTTCTCGAGATCTACTCAAAAAGCACTCGCGATCGACTTGTCGATCGCGATCGACCGTTTGAGCACCCCTGGTCTACAGTGTCCTAAAAGGAACCATAGGATTATAACATACAGAGACCTAAAACGCATAAATGATGTTTCCCTGACAGAAGACGCAATGATTACTCCCTGGGAACAGATCTGGACGTTACGAACAGTAGACGAAAAAGTTGACCAGCTTAATGATTATATTATACAACTGTACGACAAACATGCCCCAATGCGCACAAAACGAGTACACAGACCGCCCGCTCCTTGGCTAACTGATGACATACGCAATATGATGGCGCACAGAGACCATGCTTACAGGACCTACAGACGAGATAAAAATGACGATAATTTAAATAATTATAAACATCACCGTAACAGGACAAACCAAGCTATCAGAAACGCTAAACTCAGACATGCATACAGTCTCATTGAACCTGGTGCAAACCCCGCAGTGATGTGGCGAAACTTTAAAGCTATGGGACTGTGTAAACCCACGACACGGGTAGACGACCGCACCCTATCACTGGAACTCCTTAATGACCACTTCACAAAAACTCCCTCAGAAATAGACGATGTTGACAAAGAGCAAACAATTCAACAACTGCAACACAATACAACAACTAACAGAGACAGTTTTCACTTCACATATGTTAGTGAAAATGACGTAATTAAAGCATTGAAGCGTATAAAGACAAAAGCAGAGGGCCCGGACCGAATAAACATAATTTTAATAAATAAAATAATACAATTATACTACCTACAGTTACTCATATTTTCAACGCCTCCCTTATGATTTCATCCTACCCTAAACAGTGGATTCAAGCTTACGTAAAACCCCTTCCTAAAACAAAATCCCCTGAAACTCCTAAAGACTATAGGCCTATTAGCATTCTTCCTACCCTCTCCAAGGCACTAGAACGAATTGTACACAACCAACTGACTGACTACCTCAATAAAAATGACCTACTAAATCACTATCAGTCTGGTTTTAGAGCAGGACATAGCACGACCACAGCGTTACTGAACATTTGTGAAGACATACGCCAAGCCTGTGACGAACGGAAAATGACAATACTTGTCTTACTTGATATGACTAAAGCTTTCGACTCAGTAGACACAGACATTCTTATTGCTAAACTCAAGATGTTAAACCTGTCAGATACTGCTGTTCTGTGGTTTAGCTCATACCTGCACGAACGCCGACAATGTGTCATTTCCAATAATCGCTCTTCTACATGGCGCTTCGTAAAGGCAGGAGTCCCACAGGGAAGCATTCTTGGACCCTTACTATTTTCTCTATACATAAACGACATTAAAAACTGTATACAACACAGCAAATACCATCTCTACGCGGATGACTTACAACTGTACATACATTCAAATACTAACAACATCAACGACACAATATCTAGCATAAACGACGACCTTAACTCAATAGATGAATGGACGCACAGTTTGGGACTCAATCTGAATCCAGCAAAATCACAGGCAATAGTTGTGGGGCATCAGCGACTGAGAAATAAGCTGAATGAAATCAACCTTATGCCCATTAAAATCAATAATTCAGTAATTCCATTTGGCGATTCGGTAAAAAATCTCGGTGTTCTGATAGACAAAAATTTAACTTGGGAAAATCACATTAACGAAACATGTAAAAAAGTAAACTCGTTAATTCATATGTTTAAAAGATTAAATATGCCCTTACCTACTGCTGTAAAAAATACTCTAACACAAACCCTGGTCATGCCCCACTTCGATTACTGTGATGTCCTGTTTACGGACTTGAGCTCTAACTTATCCCAAAGGTTGCAACGTGTTCATAATATGTGCGTACGATTCATTTGTAATATAGGTCTGTTCGATCATGTATCGCCTTCCTTCGAAATGTTGTCATGGCTCCGTCTGAATGACCGAAGAAGGTTTCACTGTCTTTGTCTCCTCTTCAAAATTCTTCATACTTCATCACCATCATATTTATCTAGCCGCTTCCTTAACCTGTCTTCTCATCACACCCTAAATACAAGATCAGAACATAGTCATGTACTCTCTATTCCTCTCCATCGCTCTTCATCCTATTCATCCTCATTCTCTGTATCAGTAGCTCGCCAATGGAATTCCATCCCCCGCACGGTCAGAGGCTGTCGAACTCTTGGTAAATTTCAGAGAGAAGTTAACATATTAATTTTAAACCATGTAATTTAATTTTGTTTTTCATCGTAGTAACTAGAAATCTTAATTGGAGCTCTTTTTGATATTTGTAACCCGTAGCCTAACTTCTTGTAACTACGTTTTTCTCTTTAGTATTAGTTAGTATAATTTTAAATATCTTAGGCTATAATCCTAATTATTTTCTTTAGTATTTTTATATTTTGTAATTTAATTTTGTAATTTTCTTTTGTAATTTAATGTTTTATAGCACTCTAGTTTATAAATTATAACTATGTTTAGTTCTTGGTATTTAAGTATTAAGTATTAATTAATTATCTGTAATATTATGTATTTATGTTATGTAATAGTAATGTAGTTTTTTACTGGTAGAGCGGAAGAGAAGGCCAAATGGCTTTAGCTCTGCCAAAATAAATAAACAGAATAATAATAATAATAATAATAATAATATACACATACCCCTTCTGCTCAGTATCCTAGTTTCATTGTTATTAGTTTTAACTATTACTTTTGTGTATTTATACAATTAACCATGGTTTCTGTAAACTAACATTGTTTCTCCTTTCTTTCCAGGTAAGTTGAATTCAACATATTACAGTTTACAAGTACAGAAGAATGAATTGTAAGTGATTTACTATAACCCTGTTCATATGTGCATGCATATGAGTTACCATTGACTACATGTCTGTATATTTAACTATAACTTTTATTGCCATAGAAGTATATATTAAACTTAGATGAAACGGCAAAGTGAAAAGTTTAGGATATTAACAATGCAAATGACAGCCATATGCAAAAATAATAACAAATCAGCTAGTAAAACATGTCCATAAGGATTTTAAGAGTACGGTAATTATGATTTTAAAAGAAAATTATTCTACTTTCACTAGGCGGAAGAAAAATGAGTTTGATGTGCAAAACTCACATTTGACCAGTAGGCCTTACAAATAATGGTAATGCAATGGCCAAATTCAAATAAATCTGCGCCTACCAACGCATTAAGTTGTAACATTTCTAATCCGCGCTAGAATGTTTTACATGAACCGAAAACTTGAACTATACAGTGAGAAAGCGGAGATGATTGTTGAACTAAGAAGCGTAGGTTTGTTTATGTCGATCTTTGTTGGCAAACTTCCCTAGCGATTTATACGCGTAAGCGATCTTCAATGTATTGTGGTTTTTTACAGCTGTATGCTAATATTCATGGCTTAACGATCCACTTTTACAGTTGGCCATGTCTAACAGTTGACAAGAGAAAGATAGTTTACACTTCGCCTTGGAAAAGAATAGAAAAACGCACTAAGTTTACAAGAAGGTACCACCTTAACGGCATTAAAGACTTTTCAGGAAGGAGCAAGTTTTACATGACTTTTGACTTTTGAAACAAAATCAAAATGCTGTTTTAACATATTGATTACGAACAAGGGCAGGTATATCAAACCGGAATTTTGTTAGCAGTTTCTTTTATTCTAGCATTTCGTCTTCTTTCCTTTTTGTGAAATGTTACGAAATTTCTGTTTGCTTCATCGCCATGATTCGGTGCAATCTTATGTGTTTTGCTTTCCCTGACCGCGTATCATCTGTTGCGATCTTCGTCCTGAATTGGTCTCAAAAGCGATTACTGGTGAACTTCGCCAGCGTCGGCGATCTTCATCGAAGCGAAATCCCCTCCGTTGATCTTAATGAAAGTAATAGCAGCGATGATCGCCGACGATGTTCATCCGATGAAGATCACCCTAGTTTAAGGTTGGACAATGCATCGACTGGATCATGTATTCTTATGACAAGAGTTCGATAATATCCAGATGAGCTTTTCGTCTACCGCTACATCGTGGTCAGCTTCAGTGTGAGGTTACTTTTGTGTCAGTTGAGTTCTAATACTGCAACTCCTCAAAGTGGATGCGTTACTTGTGCTTCAATTTTTTCCGCAATTGCTGCAAATTCCGCTATTTTTAAAAACCGACACTTAAGGGGTGACATATGACATACATCATCATTATATTCTTCATCTTTTAGTGTGTCAATCCCTCGCTTTTGGAATTCTTTAGCTTGTCATATCAGAGATTGTCGAAATGTACCACAGTTTAGAAATAAATTGAATATGCACTTTTTTAGTCAATAATTTTGTTTTAGTTTAGTTTATCAAACTTGTAATTAAATATTTGTAATTTTTATTGTCTGTGGCATGTTTAGTTTTATATTCTAATTCATCAAATCTTGTATTATTTCTAATATATGTATGAGAGATGAAAATGGGGACTGAAGAAAACTTCATATTGACGAGTTTCATAACTTATACTCTTCATCGAATATAATAAGGGTAATGAAATCACGGAAGATGAAATGGGCTAGACATGTTGCGCGCTTTGGTGAGGAAAGACATATCTAAAAAATATTGACTTGGAGACCCGAAGGGAAAAGGCCATTTGGAAGACCTAGACGTAGGTGGGAGGACAATATTAGGTTATAATACATTTAAGGGAAGTAGGATTTGCGAGGGGTGGTTGGATGGAGTAGGCACAGAATAGGGTTGAATGGCGGGCTCAGGTAAGCGCTGCAATGAACCTCCGGGTTCCTTTCAAATAGATAATATTCCTGTAGCTAGTTGAGGAATTGTCTATTGCCATTTAATAAGTAAGTAAGTAGACTATACGTATAGTTTTACTGGTGCAATGGAAGAAAAGGTCTTATGGTCTTAACTTCGCCAGTAACTAAATAAATGTGCGTAAACATTAACCACCTGGAAGTTTTGCGGATTATCTGTGTTTCTTCCTTTTTCATACATGGCAATTACCTTACAGTATATGACCACAGAACATGAAGAATCAGCAGGGACTAGCGAATATCGTTTCCCTTCTTATAACTTTACCCGTACCAGGAAAATAAACCAGTAAAATAATAGCTGTTTATGTATCAAGTACGCAAAATGACGCTTTAGAAGACGAATCTAGTATAGCGGCTGAGGCGAAAGCCGAGGCTGAAATACTGGATGAGTCCGCTAAAGTTTTTGCGTACGTGGTGCATACAATATTTTTTAGTAAAAGCTCTCTAAATTATATGAAATAAAACAAAAATACCGTATAATTAATTATAATGAAAGACAGTCAGCCATTTGTTAAAGTTATATTCTCATGGCCGTCTGAATTATAAAACAACAATGGCCGTACGTACCAATACCAAATGTGGTAGTATAGATGCATAATATATGAGTCCCTTGTTTGTAAATAATATTGTATACCAACTAGTATTTATGAAAAGCTTGTGAAAATATAAATGATAATACCGAGGAATTTTCAGTCCAAGCCAGAAACATTGAATTGGAGCTACTGCCAGCAACTTCACGGCAGAAGTAGACTATGAAAAGGAATATATTAAGGCATTTAAATGCTGTTGCATCCATGGTAAGGAATGTTTTTCATGTGAACCAAGATGTGAGAAGTTGTTGGCTTATATTTGTTGTCATATGATGAAGTGGACTACAGTGTTTTGCGAAAAATCCTGGTAAAGTTTCTGATTATCATAAAGAAACGTGTTGGCTTAAATTTGTTTTATGACCAATTATATGCGCAAATCCATGTTAAAGTTGATGTGACTGGTCAATGTCATCTGGGTTTTGTTTATAGATTGCCATGACGACTTTAAAGGACAAGGCCGATAAAACTGCATTTTGAATGCACTTTGAATGCACTTTTATGCAATTTTAGCGGCCTTGGTTGCTAAAATGCAATTTTACGGTGTGTTACCAGTCCGATAAGCAACTGTTTTAGAGAGCGTGTACTAAAAAATATTTTATAATTCGTATTCCTTCCTCATACGTATAATAATTTAAGTTACATCGCATATTTAAAAATATATATTTCTTTACTCATCCATTATGTCTACAGTTTAGTAGGCCTACATACGAGAACGCGGGCTATCATTAAACGCCTGTCCGAAGTATAACATGCACACCTACAGAATGTAGACAAATGTGAACTATAACACCAGCAATGAGAAGTTCTGTTCATCCCTGACTGAGAAGAGCGACGGTATTGGGTTTCTTTCTGAAAGGCAGTCTTGCAAATGTATGCTGAAAGCTTTTATATTGAGGAGAAAGCCGTAAAACTCAAGTGTTGTCGCTATGTATGTCTGTTTTAGCGAAATACTTTTTTTTTTCCGAGAAGAACCAGTTTCACTCAGTCGTTTACATTAATTCCATTGTTTTGTTTATTTGTAAATAGAAAAAACAGCGGGACATATCAGCTAATTTTCTTCAATAACTTGTAGAAGTTTACATTAATTATGTAATAAGATCGTTGTACTTTTTACATGAATAATATTCAATAGAGTTCATCGGCTGGTAGCGAAGAAAAGCACTGTTTACATGAAATTTGGATTGTATCAGTAGGCATATTCTGCAGGGCGTCCGAAACTGCACACCAAAATTTTCTACCCTTTTTCTAGTCATATGGAAACTGTACAATATTTTCTACCTCGATTTTGGTTATTTGGAAAATCCACATATTTACCAAATGGATAATTACTACAGAAAAGGATCACTAAAATATGTCTACGTAAACCTGCTGATTACCCCACAAAACTAATATTTTCGGAATTTAATGTCTTAAATATAGAACAAATATACAAACTCAAATTACTGACTTACTTTCATAAAAATAGAAATATTTTTAAAATCAACGATCCTCATCACTACCATACCAGACAGAATCAAAATCCTGTTCTTTATGAACCCAAATGTATTACCTCTGCTGGAATAAATCACAGTATTGATTTGGTCCCAAGGTTATACAACTCACTGAAAGATATGAAATAAAGTTACACACATTCAAGAAACAAATTTGTGAAATTTATATAGCCCAGTGTGCAACTTATTTTGCATTGTCCTAATGTTTTGTTTTCATTTTCGCTGTTCATGTGTATCATTTATCTAAAAAATTCGTGACGTTTAATATGTTTATTAAGTGCCAGTATGGTACTTTATGAGATTGTGTATGGGGACGAAAAATGTCTGTCCGTCCGTCCGTGTGTCTGTACGCGCCAACCACAAATACGCTTTTACGGATTTTCATGAAACTTGGAAAACACATTTATAATGTTCATGGAAAGAACCCTATTGATAATATCCTTTCTTTCTGTATCGGATTTCCATGAAACTTGGTATACGCATTTATGATGTCCATGAGAAGTGCCCTATTGAATTTGAACCTAATCTGTTAACCGGTACCGGAGTAAAACCTAATTTAGTGTATATTTTAAAGGCGCAATAACTCAAATACGCTTTATCAGATTTTTATGAAACTTCGTATACGCATTTATAATGTCTATGGAAAGACGTCTATTGATATTCGACTAAATCGGTTGGCCAGTACCGGAATATTGCCCAATTTAGTGCCTTTTATGTTAATATATAAGAAGTCGCGATAACTAAAATATGCTTTATTGGATTTTCCTGAAACTTTGTATATCCATTTATAATGTACATGGAAAGACGTCTACTGATTTTGGACCAAATCGGTAGATTCGTACCGGAGTAATACCCAATTTAGTGTCTATTTTAAAGACGCGGTAACTCAAATCCGCTTTACCTGATTTTTATGAAACTTATTATACACATTTATAATGTCCATGGGAAGACGTTTATTGATATTGGATAAAATAGGTTGACCTGTTCCGGAGTAATGCTCAATTTAGTGCCTATTTTATGTAATATACGTATTCGAAAGAATTTATGAAATGCAAATCAGTTATCATGACAACACAGTCAATTGTTTTACTGTGATCTTTTAAAGCTTTGGCAATTAAAATACAGATAGCTATGACAGATAACACTATTACTTTACATGCGCTTTTCCAACTAGACCGTTGAACTGGTCCAGGTGGCTGAAATGATAACGTCTTGGCCTCACGTTCTTGAGTCCCATGGTTAAAATCCCGAACCGGCCAATTTGACTTTTTTTTTGTATTCTGCATATCGTAATTGCAATCATAACTGATTAAAAAAAACGTACTGGCACTTTGGTTACATCAGTTTACCTGATTTTATTATTCTATGAATATTAGTATTCTAAGTTGGATATAGATAGACATCAAAACTGACAGAATTATTTAAGATTAATACGACATTGCTGTAAACGCTGATCAGCAGGGCTAGGATTTCTATGTAAATACATATGTTTTTTTTTATTAGCCTACATACATTCCTAGGATTGCTGATCAGCATTATATACTTTTACAGAGTTATTCTATCCGACGTTTTGATCAATGATTCTGTTCTGGAAATGGATTTCAAAGGCAGAGAATCTTCCAAACGATAAAATAACAAGCTCATTTGGAGTAATATTATGGTTGAAAATTTTGACTCTTGCCGTAATTTAGGTGTCAACTAGAAGTCACTTTAACAACGAAGCTAATTCATAACACTAAAATAATAGAACTTCCACTTTCATCAACCTATTTCTTTATTTTAAGGTGTACAATGTTGATAGAAACTCTACAAAAATTTGCAAACTGTTTGGTTAAGAGCATTTGTTGTTGGAACCGTATTTGGAAACTAAAGATTTCTCTCAATATTATTTTTCTTAAATTCTTATAGCAACTAATATTTGGTCTATAATGAGCTGGTTTCTCCTCCGCTGCTCTATCATGAGCTGCTACCTCCCCCGCTGCTCTATCATGAGCTGCTACCTCCTCCGCTGCTCTATCATCAGCTGTTACCTACTCCACTGCTCTATTATGAGCTACTATCTCCTCCGCTGCTGTATCATGAGCTGCTACCTCCTCCGCTGCTGTATCATGAGCTGCTACCTCCTCCGCTGTTCTACATAAGCTGATATCTCCTCCGCTGCTCTATCATGAGCTGCTATCTCCTCCGCTGATCTATTATGAGCTGCTATCTCCTATGCTGCTGTATCATGAGCCGCTACCTACTCCGCTGCTCTATCCTGAGCTGCTATCTACTCCACTGCTCTACTATGAGCTGCTACCTCTTCCGCTGCTCTATTATGAGCTGCTATCTCCTCCGCTGATGTATCATAAGCTGCTACCTCCTCCTCTGCTCTATCATGAGCTGCTACCTCCTCCGCTGCTCTATAATGAGCTGCTACCTCCTCCGCTGCTCTATCATGAGCTGCTATCTCCTGCGCTGCTCTATCATGAGCTGCTATCTCCTCCGCTGCTCTATTATGAGCTGCTATCTCCTCCGCTGGTGTATCATGAGCTACTATCTCCTCCGCTGCTGTATCATGAGCTGCTACCTCCTCCGCTGCTCTATCATGAGCAGCCACCTCCTCCGCTGCTCTATCATGAGCTGCTATCTCCTCCACTGCTCTATCATGAGCTGCTATCTCCTCTGCTGCTCTATTATGAGCTGCTATCTCCTCCGCTGCTGTATCATGAGCTGCTACCTACTTCGCTGCTCTATCCTGAGCTGTTATCTCCTCCGCTGCTCTATTATGAGCTGCTATCTCCTCCGCTGATGTATCATGAGCTGCTACCTCCTCCGCTGCTCTATCATGAGCTGCTATCTCCTCCGCTGCTCTATCATGAGCTGCTATCTCCTCCGCTGCTCTATTATGAGCTGCTACCTCCTCTGCTGATGTATCATGAGCTGCTATCTCCTCTGCTGATGTATCATGAGCTGCTACCTTCTCCGCTGCTCTATCATGAGCTGCTATCTCCTCCGCTGCTCTATCATGAGCTGCTAACTCCTCCGCTGCTCTATCATGAGCTGCTATCTCCTCCGCTGCTCTATCATGAGCTGCTATCTAATCCGATGCTCTATCATGAGCTGCTATATCCTCCGCTGCTCTATCATGAACTGCTATCTCCTACGCTGCTCTATCATGAGCTGCTATCTCCTCCGCTGCTCTATCATGAGCTGCTATCTCCTCCGCTGCTCTATCATGAGCTGCTATCTCCTCCGCTGCTGTATCTTGAGCTGCTACCTCCTCCGCTACTCTATCATGAGCTGCTATCTCCTCTGCTGATGTATCATGAGCTGCTACCTTCTCCGCTGCTCTATCATGAGCTGCTATCTCCTCCGCTGCTCTATCATGAGCTGCTAACTCCTCCGCTGCTCTATCATGAGCTGCTATCTCCTCCGCTGCTCTATCATGAGCTGCTATCTAATCCGATGCTCTATCATGAGCTGCTATCTCCTCCGCTGCTCTATCATGAGCTGCTATCTCCTCCGCTGCTCTATCATGAGCTGCTATCTCCTCCGCTGCTCTATCATGAGCTGCTATCTCCTCCGCTGCTCTATCATGAGCTGCTATCTCCTCCGCTGATCTATTATGAGCTGCTATCTCCTATGCTGCTGTATCATGAGCCGCTACCTACTCCGCTGCTCTATCCTGAGCTGCTATCTACTCCACTGCTCTACTATGAGCTGCTACCTCTTCCGCTGCTCTATTATGAGCTGCTATCTCCTCCGCTGATGTATCATAAGCTGCTACCTCCTCCTCTGCTCTATCATGAGCTGCTACCTCCTCCGCTGCTCTATAATGAGCTGCTACCTCCTCCGCTGCTCTATCATGAGCTGCTATCTCCTGCGCTGCTCTATCATGAGCTGCTATCTCCTCCGCTGCTCTATTATGAGCTGCTATCTCCTCCGCTGGTGTATCATGAGCTACTATCTCCTCCGCTGCTGTATCATGAGCTGCTACCTCCTCCGCTGCTCTATCATGAGCAGCCACCTCCTCCGCTGCTCTATCATGAGCTGCTATCTCCTCCACTGCTCTATCATGAGCTGCTATCTCCTCTGCTGCTCTATTATGAGCTGCTATCTCCTCCGCTGCTGTATCATGAGCTGCTACCTACTTCGCTGCTCTATCCTGAGCTGTTATCTCCTCCGCTGCTCTATTATGAGCTGCTATCTCCTCCGCTGATGTATCATGAGCTGCTACCTCCTCCGCTGCTCTATCATGAGCTGCTATCTCCTCCGCTGCTCTATCATGAGCTGCTATCTCCTCCGCTGCTCTATTATGAGCTGCTACCTCCTCTGCTGATGTATCATGAGCTGCTATCTCCTCTGCTGATGTATCATGAGCTGCTACCTTCTCCGCTGCTCTATCATGAGCTGCTATCTCCTCCGCTGCTCTATCATGAGCTGCTAACTCCTCCGCTGCTCTATCATGAGCTGCTATCTCCTCCGCTGCTCTATCATGAGCTGCTATCTAATCCGATGCTCTATCATGAGCTGCTATATCCTCCGCTGCTCTATCATGAACTGCTATCTCCTACGCTGCTCTATCATGAGCTGCTATCTCCTCCGCTGCTCTATCATGAGCTGCTATCTCCTCCGCTGCTCTATCATGAGCTGCTATCTCCTCCGCTGCTGTATCTTGAGCTGCTACCTCCTCCGCTACTCTATCATGAGCTGCTATCTCCTCTGCTGATGTATCATGAGCTGCTACCTTCTCCGCTGCTCTATCATGAGCTGCTATCTCCTCCGCTGCTCTATCATGAGCTGCTAACTCCTCCGCTGCTCTATCATGAGCTGCTATCTCCTCCGCTGCTCTATCATGAGCTGCTATCTAATCCGATGCTCTATCATGAGCTGCTATCTCCTCCGCTGCTCTATCATGAGCTGCTATCTCCTCCGCTGCTCTATCATGAGCTGCTATCTCCTCCGCTGCTCTATCATGAGCTGCTATCTCCTCCGCTGCTGTATCATGAGCTGCTATCTCCTCCGCTGCTGTATCTTGAGCTGCTACCTCCTCCGCTACTCTATCATGAGCTGCTATCTCCTCCGCTGCTGTATCATGAGCTGCTACCTACTTCGCTGCTCTATCCTGAGCTGTTATCTCCTCCGCTGATCTACCATGAGCTGCTACCTCCTCTGCTGATGTATCATGAGCTGCTACCTCCTCCGCTGCTCTATCATGAGCTGCTATCTCCTCCGCTGCTCTATCATGAGCTGCTATCTCCTCCGCTGCTCTATTATGAGCTGCTATCTCCTCCGCTGCTGTATCATGAGCTGCTACCTACTTCTCTGCTCTATCCTGAGCTGTTATCTCCTCCGCTGCTCTATTATGAGCTGCTATCTCCTCCGCTGATGTATCATGAGCTGCTACCTCCTCCGCTGCTCTATCATGAGCTGCTATCTCCTCCGCTGCTCTATCATGAGCTGCTATCTCCTCCGCTGCTGTATCATGAGCTGCTACCTCCTCCGCTGCTCTATCATGAGCTGCCACCTCCTCCGCTGCTCTATCATGAGCTGCTATCTCCTAGGCTGCTCTATCATTAGCTGCCACCTCCTCCGCTGCTCTATCATGAGCTGCTATCTCCTCCGCTGCTCTATCATGAGCTGCTATCTCCTCCGCTGCTCTATCATGAGCTGTTATCTCCCCCGCGGCTCTATCATGAGCTGCTATCTCCTCCGCTGCTATATTATGAGCTGCTATCTCCTCCGCTGATGTATCATGAGCTGCTACCTCCTCCGCTGCTCTGTCATTAGCTGCCACCTCCTCCGGTGCTCTATCATGAGCTGCTATCTCCTCCGCTGCTCTATTATGAGCTGCTATCTCCTCCGCTGATCTATTATGAGCTGCTATCTCCTCCGTTGCTCTATTATGAGCTGCTATCTCCTCCGCTGCTGTATCATGAGCTGCTACCTACTCCGCTGCTCTACCCTGAGCTGCCGTCTCCTCCGCTGCTCTACCATGAGCTGCTATCTCCTCCGCTTCTCTATCATTAGCTGCTATCTCCTCCGCTGCTGTATCATGAGGTGCCACCTCCTCCGCTGCTCTATCATGAGCTGCTATCTCCTCCGCTGCTCTATTATGAGCTGCTATCTCCTCCGCTGCTATATCATTAGCTGCTATCTCCTCCGCTGCTGTATCATGAGCTGCTGCCTCCTCCGCTGCTCTATTATGAGCTGCTATCTCCTCCGCTGCTCTATCATGAGCTGCTATCTCCTCCGCTGCTATATTATGAGCTGCTATCTCCTCCGCTGATGTATCATGAGCTGCTACCTCCTTCGCTGCTCTGTCATGAGCTGCCACCTCCTCCGCTGCTCTATCATGAGCTGCTATCTTTTCCGCTGCTCTATTATGAGCTGCTATCTCCTCCGCTGCTCTATTATGAGCTGCTATCTCCTCCGTTGCTCTATTATGAGCTGCTATCTCCTCCGCTGCTGTGTCATGAGCTGCTACCTACTCCGCTGCTCTATCCTGAGCTGCCGTCTCCTCCGCTGCTCTATCATTAGCTGCTATCTCCTCCGCTGCTGTATCATGAGCTGTCACCTCCTCCGCTGCTCTATTATGAGCTGCTATCTCCTCCGCTGCTATATCATTAGCTGCTTTCTCCTCCGCTGCTATATCATTAGCTGCTTTCTCCTCCGCTGCTCTATCATGAGCTGCTATCTCCTCCGCTGCTCTATCATGAGCTGCTATCTCCTCCGCTGCTCTATTATGAGCTGCTATCTCCTCCGTTGCTCTATTATGAGCTGCTATCTCCTCCGCTGCTCTATCATGAGCTGCTATCTCCTCCGGTGCTGTATCATGAGCTGCTACCTACTCCGCTGCTCTATCCTGAGCTGCCGTCTCTTCCGCTGCTCTAGCATGAGCTGCTATCTCCTCCGCTGCTCTATCACGAGCTGCTATCTCCTCCGCTGCTATATCATGAGCTGTTATCTCCTCCGCTGCTGTAGAATGAGCTGTTATCTCCTCCGCTGCTCTATCATGAGCTGCTATCTCCCCGACGTGTCTACCATGAGCTGCTATCTCCATCGCTGCTCTATCATGAGCTGCTATCTCCTCCACTGCTCTATCATGAGCTGCTATCTCCTCCGCTGCTCTATCATGAGCTGCGACCTAGACACAGAGGGGAGAATTACCTAATTTTATCAAAAGACCCGTCCCAGGGAGATCGGACAGAGACAAAGGGCTTAAGCAGAAGAAACTAGGACGATGAATATATTTTTGTTGAAAGTATGTTATTGTTCTACCAAAGGAATAAGCTGTCAAAATATACATCCCATGTTTTAGGCAAAACCCATGCTGTGTATGCTTGATACATAAATAGCTATTCACCTGTTCTTAGAATTCTTGAAACTCTGTAAAAGAGCCTATATAATGTTTATAATTTAGTAATATGGTATCATATTTGTCAATATTACCAAATAACATGCTAGCAATAAATCTGTGATATGTGACTTAGTTTCAGGTGAGTGACATTGATGGTGGAATATGTTGTTGAGATAAACCCGAATAAGCAGTTCAGAAATGTATTAAAACGAACTCTTCTTAAAGTACTCATATCAAGTATTAAGAATTCTCTCCAGGTTATTGATTTTCAGATATATACTTCCTTAGTTTAAATCAATGATAACTGAAGATATGAAGATATCTCTGCAATATAAAGGAAAGTCAATTTACCTTGGTTATGTTGCGCGCCTAAATAAAATCAATGCAGATACACTTACCTTGAACACTCATATATTGTATAGCCAATTGCGTCAAGCCAAATTTATGCATGCATGTAGAGGTTTCTGTAGTATCATTGATATAAGACGTGAACAAAGTTTCAAATGTTTTTTACTTATCTTATCTTATCTTGTCATGGCATAGAGTCCTTCAAAAATAAGATCTAAAATGATCAACTTACTTATGCATAAAAAATAACAAATATAAACAATTAAGAACATTTACTGTTAAAGAAATTATTCTTCTCTCTTATAAGAATTTCTAGTAAAACAGTGAATTTCATCACTGTCATTCCTTGAACACTAGCCTCCATAACTAACTAACTTCGTGGCGCTAACTTCCCAGAAGGGACAAGCCCTACCACCCGATCGCTGCGTCATTTACCATAGTTAGACGGCAGGATTGGGGCATGTGGTCAGCATGCCGACACCCACGGCCGTTAATGGTGGTTTCCATGACCGGAGCCGCTACTACTAGCCTCCATAGGAAAACATATTTTATTTTTATTGAATATCCAAAATTGGATTAAACCCTATTTCACCCGAACTTATATTAGGGTTAGAGATAACGAAAAAAAAATTAGTTCTTGAATGATTTTAAGAAATAAGAATTCTCATTGGAGTTCTTCGCAAAAAGGTATTAAAACTTAAATGTGCCTATTATTATTTAGGAGCAAATATACGGTATTTATACAATAATTCAAAGGTGTAATAATAGTTATTTATGAAACAAGTAGCGAAAACGAGATATTCTATGTTCGCGAAACGAGCCCATAAGGGCGTGTGTAGCAATCCTTTGAGTAAGCTAAAGCCATTTTACCATGTGTATCATACTATATTTTTTAGTCATCCGTTAATATTTGTGAAATACTAATTTTATTGGGTGCCGTGCAGCAATATTGGGAACTTCCAGCCGTCCTGCCACCTAGTAGGCCTATGCACTTGCGCAGACAGAGGGTATTGATTTTCTGCTGCATGGCTGCCAACGTATCATGGGATGGAGTGGACAACGCTTTTCAGCCACAAAGTGACTAGTTTTGCGACAACCGTGAGAAATTCAATATTTAAAAAGGCGTAAGGAATTTCAACATTATCAATTTTTATCAAACTGAGTATTTTTAATATTCATATGCAAATATTTTTTAATTCAGTAAGAATTATCGGTGATACTGAAACCATATTTGGTTTCCCTGGAATGTTATAATTTAATACCACTCAGTGGCATAATTTTCTCCTTTTAATTAATATCATCTACAATAAAAGAGCTTTTTTTACCTTCGACTGTCTAGAAAGTATTTGAAAGTATTACCCAAGGATTGTCTAGGTTATATTATGGTTTATATCTTAGTACTGCCCTTATAGGCCGTCTCCAGTGGTTAAAGTTGTTGACCATGGATCTTCACAGGTTCAATTTGGGAAGCATCAGTTCCATGGAAAAACTACTTGATAGGACTAGCAATTTGGTCAGGAAACAATATCGGACACGACAGATTGCACATTGGCCATACGCCTCACCATCCTACCATGAGTTAATGAAGACGCGAAGTTGGACTTTACCTCCGAGGTTTGTTTTAGTTTATTCAAAAGCTATCATAGACCAGACCCTGAAATAAAAGCAACTTAGGATGACAATTGTAAAGTGAATATAAGTTAATTGGTTCAGTAGGCCTATGCATAGAGGCAGTGCTTCTCAAAATGTGATAACGGTACCTCTGAAGGTATTTGCAGGACTTTTAGCGAGTAAGGTAGTATTTTAAAAGAATAAATTAAGTTAAAGAATACTATAATTGGTCCAGTAGGCCTGTGCACGGATGCAGTGCTTCTCAAAATGTGATTGCGTAACGATATCCTTGGAGGTATTTGCAGGACTTTTAGGGATTGCAGAAGTATTTTATAGATTACGGTAGTATTTTATATATCCGTAGAATAAGATATCCGGTAAAATGAAATAATCAAGTATTGCAGGTTTCTTTTAGGAGTCACTATCAAAGAAACTGATTCGGTACATGATCTAATCTAACTTCGTTAAAGCTAATTATTATTTGCTCACCACCACATAGACCGCCATCAAGTTTCAGCCCTTGCCTGCACCACGTGACCCAATGATTTCCTTTCCCTGAGCAGTGGATTCTGTGAACACGTATTATTTCATAGGGCCATTTTAGGTTAATTTTATGTGAACTTCTTAGCGAGTTTATTTATAATTACAATACTCAAAGAAATATATGTAGTAACATGGATTCTCCAAACATTCTCATTTTCAAACACAGATAAACTTTCTGGTCAGACTCTGATTTTGAATAGGTTTGTTTGGAAGGATGTTATAAACCGAGCAAGGCTCCCTTTGTTCAATTTGTCCTTCTGGATTGTGTTATAAACCGAGCAAGGCTCCCTTTTTTCAACTTGTCCTTCTGGATTGTATCAGTTTACAAATAAGTGAGTCGGCTTACCAGCGACGATCACAGGCCTAAGGCAGTAGGCCTACTCCTTCATCGTTAAATAATCATAAAACCAACAAACAAGCCAGTTCCATTGACAAAACAGTGCTAGGCATTTAAAAACAATCTTGTTCACTTTTGCCTAATGAGGTTAATGTTATCTTTGTTCGCTTGTACCAACATTTACTCTACGCCAGTGCCGCCACATGGGGGGGTTGCCGGACCCAGGGACCCGGGCCCGGTCCCCGAAGGGGCCCGCTGGATCCCGGTGATGTGGTATAATTTTATGGATAACGTGAATAGTTTGATAAAATGTTCTGTTACATGAGTAACGAGAAGGAAGCTCCACGGAGAAGGGAAGAGAAAAGTATAAATGAGGATGGTCGGTGAGGGGCCCGCGACCAGTACTGGTCCTGGTCCTGGACCCGACCCCGAGATGTGGCGGCCCTGCTCTACGCTAAGGACCTGATCAAACTCTTTCGCATACCGGCGGTTATATTTTGTGGACCTCTGCTGTAGACTAACAGTAAATAACTTGTTAATTTAAACGTATCTACAGTACGCGCTGCTATAGCTTCATTAAAAATGTGATATGATTACATCAGCACTAATTCCATTAGGCTACATTCCAAAATACGGTTTGAAACAACGTTATAGACTATAAAATTCGGAAGTTCTTAACCATATCTCCTAATGGATATTAAATGAAGCAACATTTTTTTACTTAAATTATATGTTTTATCTTCTAATTTGGAGGTTTCACGCAGGAAATACGCTTCCCAGGTTTCTAATAAAAAATATTTAAAAACTTATATCAGCACATCTGCAAACCCACACAAGAATACAGTACTCATGCCGAAGTTATACAAGAGCCTAGGACAAAAACCACATGCTATAAATACCTGAATACTAAGTCTGTGGAGTGTGATTTCGAAAGTTGTTGTCACTACTAATTTTGATTCACGCCGAAAATGAAGAGCGATCTCTTAGCAACAAAATTCTTTAATGGCGTACAAGAATTTAGTAATATCTTGGCAACATGTACATAACTTATTTTTAAAAATGCATTTCTCTATGTGGGAAAAATTTACTAAGTGCTATTGACTGGCTTGAATCTGGAAATAACAGTTGGTTTGCTTTGTTTTAAACAATTCTCTGGCAGAATATCAATATTCAGATTCCTGGGATGAGAACGAAAAATAAATTCGATGTATGAACGAAAAATAAGTTTCCAAGGTTTTCTCTTTGTATCTTCATGACTTAACTGGTTTGATAGAAATATCCCATAAGCTAGTTATGATCATTTTATTAAGACTTAATTATTCGCAACAACATCCAAAAAGTTTATGCACATTTAATTAGGAATTATTTATCGAAAACGATGGAGCTTTATAATTTTCAAGAGAATCGTTTCACTTAAAGAACAGAATCTAATTTTGTTCTAACTGGACTTTTTTTGCTTTTGTTTGCTGTATTGGGTTTGATCCTGAAAATCCTTTTCGAATTTTCAGTTTGAAATGTCTTAAATAAAAAAATACAATTAGCAGGAAAATGCCTTCGTGTTATGTCTGTGAACAGCTTAGCTCGACAACGAACAATCTTAGAAAATGAAATTTTACATTTGCGTTACAACTTTTCTGGGATTAGAAAGAACATAAAGAATGGCAATAATTTAATGAACGAAATTTATTTTGGAATCTATTTTCGAACATTCGTTTAAAGCTTTTACGCAAGGTAGCCTATATATACTAAGAGCTAAATCTTTTATTTGAAATAGTTTATGTTTAAAAAATATGAAGGACATTTATAAGTCAGTCATCCTTTAAACTTTATTCAGAACAAATAGGCTTATGTATACCTTTCGCGAGGCTAAGAAAACGCACACTTCCTGCAATACGGCCATTTATTCTAGGTATATTAGAATGTGAAATGAACAAGTTGTATTGCCCAAGCATAGGGTTCAGAAAGTTATATGAGTGAATCACATAGCCTACTTTCTTTTGGGATTTCTCCTTGCAATATAGTCATCAACAATGGGTGAAATTATAAAGGGAAGACTTGGAAAAGAAGTCTAGTGTGATTTACCAAGGACTTTGGCTATTGGCTTGTCAACTTCTATGCTAAGTATTTACTTATTCTAATGGCAAGTACAATTAACAAAAGTTATACACTTTTTAGTAAACCTCGTGCTTCCCAATATCGGTCATGTTCATTCTGCTTGGTAAGCGTTGAACATATCCTGAGGTCGTCTCTGTCCATAAGTTCCTGTTGGTGGCAAAGATTGCAATACGGGTCTTCTGCAATCCCAATGCGGTGGAGATGTTTTCTCAGGAGATCATGTCCAGTGATAAGGCGGAATGTAGCAACTGCTTTGCGTCTTGGGCTGTCAGGTATGGACTTCAGATCGTTTTTCCACTGTTTGTGTTGTATCCGGTTGAGAATTTCTTTACTGTGCTGTGTTTTGAAGGCTTGTTTGATTCTAGTTTTTATTGTGCTATAGGGCATTGGTCTGTTGGAATAATCATGAATTATGGTTCCTTTTTTTTGCTAGGCTATCTGCCTGTCCATTGCCATTTATACCACAATGGCTAGGGATCCATTGTAGGGCTATTCTTTTGTCTTTGGCAGCTAATGATTGGTACAGTCTACGACATTCTTGTAGAGTAAGATTACCTCCACAAAGTCTCTGGGTTTTTACGCATATGCCTTAGGAGCGAGTCTCACCGCTCGTAGAGTTCCTGGCTAGGGGAGGTAGCTGCACCCTGATTGGATCAGCTCTCCTATCCCGCTCCACGTGTTGTCTGTCTCTGTCTATGCGGTATTATCCCTCCACTCAACTATTACAGTATTTTCTACCACTGGAAACGTGGAGCATGATCTTTACTCTCTGCCTAGCAGTAGGTCACTGATCTTACGCGCAACGAATCCGCGCATCTTGGTAACGAGACGTAACGAGAAGCTCGCTGGCTGGGTTAGTCTTCAAGGCCAGAGACGTTGTGGGAGTAATCCTACTCTACATCTGGGCTCTTGGGGGGGTCGGGGGAAATAATAGCGTGGATTGCCGAGTTGGAGTCAATGAATATGGCTGCTTGATTAAATTTAGTCAGGTGGAGATGGAGCTGACTCAATACTACGAGTATTTTGATTGTAGCAATTTCTCCATCAAAAGCCGTTCTTCTGTATCCTGCTGATGTAGAGAAGGAGAAAATACTGCTAGATACACCTGCCCCGGCTCTATCAGTCTTGTCTGAGTAGGAGCCATCTGTGTAAATATGCAACCAGTCAGTTTCGGGATATATGTTGATAGTTTCTAGGGCAAATTGTTTTAGCTGCTGATCACTTGTTTCTTTCTTCTTTACTTCCTCGGGTAATCGTAGGGAGCACTCTATTGTTTTGTATGTGAGCGGGCTTTGTGGTAGCGGGAGGAGGCAACGTTCAGCAGTGTTTTCGTTTTTGTCAAATTTATCTGTCAGCTCTGCAGCCTTTTGCATGAAGCCAGATTGAGTTTTAAGTCGACCATCTGGTGTGCTTGTATATGTTGACCAGTACGCGTCGTTGGTAATTCGTAGGAATTTTTCAAATGCTAAGTATTGAACTTGCTACACGCAGTTTCTTAAAAACGAGATCATCGGCGCCGACTTTGGGGAGGCAAGGTAATTTCTACCCCGACATTAAATTGTTTATCATATAAGGCCTATGTATAACTAAAAATCCAATTCTTGCCCCCGAAATATTTTTAAGTCTGCGTCTCTGAACGAGACTGTTAACGGATACAAGTCATGAAACGACAATGTAGTAGACTACCAGATGACAAACATCTCTCATTTTCTTCCCTCAGATGAAGTTTCAAATTCATAGGCGTAGCTAATTGTTCCTTTTGAGTAAAGAATATACAGTAGTATTTGTACAGACTGCAAGGCACTTAAAATAGAAATGTAGATAAAGTAAAGTTTTCCCTATACAGGCCATGGAGACCCAGAGGGTTCCAGGAGGTTGAGGTTACCAGACATTTAGACAATCGGGCATGACGGTGATAAGGTTGTCAGTTTTACGCACCGGCTGCCTTTACCCCCCAGGATTGCTCCTGGTACTCATTTCTGTTAGGGGCTGAGTCGACCCCAGGGCCCATTACAGTCTGGTTTCAGATCAAATCACAATACCTCCACTGCCCTACTTAAGATCGGTGAAGATATTCGTGAGGCCATGGACCGACGTGAAGTGACGGCTTGACTTTCCGCGAGCCTTTGACACCGTTGACGCAGACCTTTTAATGCTAAATTGAGGTCACTACACTTATCAAATGCAGTAGTCACGTGGGTACAATCTGACCTTTCTGGACGCCAACAATGTGTTTCTCACGACAATCGATCTTCTTCGTGCGTCTCATGAGGTCAGGTGTACCACAGGCTCTGTATTAAGTCTCTTGCTTTTTGCAATCTATATAAATGACATTTTTTCAGTACTAAAACATTGCCGACATCATCTGTATGCAGACGACCTGCAAATATATTTACATTTTCGGCCTGATACAATCAACGACTCTCTTTCAAAGCTCAGTGACGACCTACACTCGATCAGTAAATGGTCAACAAAATTTGGACTGAATTTGAACCCAAACAAGACACAAGCCATTCTGATTGAAAAATCCCTTTAGGCAGGCCTACAGGCTGAGGTAGATTTCAAAGTGCTTTTGGTTTATTTTATTATCGCTGCGAAGCACTCTTCTTTTTTTAGCCTTGGCATGGCAAACCCGCAGTAATAAGAACTGAATTCGGTAAAGAGGAAGAGCCTACAATCATTTGTTTTGACAACAAGAATAGGATATAATATTCTGGGAGGCCGTGCGCAAGATCAGCAATGAATAAAATTAGCAAAACCGCTAAACAAGACAAAATTATGATATTATAATAATTCTTTTAAGTGTTATTATTTTCAAACATTAAAATCTCGCGTCATATGAGAGCTATCAAGAAACTATTTATTGATTTGTAGAGTACTCATCAAGAGCTTTTCAACGATACCCCACAAGACGTAGTTTCAAAAGTTTCGAATTTTCATCCCCCACCCCCACCCTCACTCGAACCCCCGAATCGTTGGTGTCACTGTGAACTCCATAGGGAGTACTCTAATTTATTCAAACAAAGTTTCCCTCTATACTTCATAGGGGCCGAGATAAAAATGTTTTAAAATTTCAACCCCCTCCCCCGGCCACCCCCTTGGGCCAATTTTGCTCATTAACGAACTTGTCCGAACTATTCGGCCTAAAAATAACATATTAAAATTTGGTTCAAATATCTTCAAAATTACGGCCGCTAGCGTGTAAAGATATATATATATATATATATATATATAACTTATATATAAATATCACAATTTTTTTTTTTTTTTTAACGGGCGGTGGTTTTGTACTTAGGGGAGCATGAAACGTAAAGATATGAAAGAATTTTTCGAAAATCATGAAGTGGTATCCATTGCAATAGGTAAATTTTTCTTCGAAATCTACCTAAAAAAAACAGATTGCTATGTTCTATTGACAACTCTGAACTTTTGCCTGTGACCTTGAACAACACAATTGAGGAGCGTTTTTTTCAAAAGCCGATAACTGCCAGTAGCTGCCTTTCCAATGGTTATAGGCTACTGTTTCTTTCATATTCCGATATCTGTTCCACTCAGAAATGGTAGGAAAACGGTAGTTTTTGCAAAATCCGATATCTACGGTTAAGGCGTTCTATCAAAATCCAATATCTCAAAACTATACTTTATGTAGATATCGGCTTTTGAAAAAACGCTCTTCAATTATTCCATACAGTAGAGCTGTAAAAAATCTTGGGGTGTACTTTGACTCTGATATGACCTGGAATACACAATATCTGTAAAATATATTTTCTATTATGCATTCACTAAATAGATTGAAAAATTTCCTACCTGGTAAACTAAAGCAGACGTTAGTGCAGTCACTTGTGATGCCACACTTCGTCTATTGCGATGTCCTGTTCACTGACCTAAGTGTTGAATTATCCTGTAAGCTACAACGTGTTCAGAATTCTTGTGTCCGTCACATATTCAACATACGTCGATATGATCATGTCTCAGGTTGTTTTGAGCAATTATCCTGGCTTCGACTAAAGGACAGACGCCAACTACACTCCCTATCTCTATTCTATCAAATACTTAATAATACTGCATCTAATTATTTAGTCTCCCGTTTCTCACTGTTATCTTCCCAACATAACCGCGACACATGATCTCAGAATAACAGTCTACTGTCAATTCCACGCCATCAAACATCTCTGTACTCTGCCTCATTCACCATACCCGTCACCCGCACTTGGAACTCTCTTCCGCCGGACATCAGGGGTAGTCGGAGCCTACAGATTTTTAGGTCAAAGTCAAACAAGTATCTCGCTGATAACTAGAATGAATGTCTCGTTATCTAGCGTAGGTAAATGTATATTGTACACTATTTTCATAGCACTTAGCCTATATTGCTTCTATTTGTTAATTTCTTACTTAAAAGTTTCAATTTTAGTGCATATTATAGTATAATATTATAATTATACACACACATCCAATTATATTATAATTCTTTAATTCACTTTGTTTTCTCGGCATATTATTGCACGCATTTTTGTCTTATGTTTTAATATAGGTAGTTCAATATTGTATTATTATTCTATTTTTAGCATTTTGTATTATTATGGTATCTATTGTATTTGTTTTTTGTAGAATCCTTTTAATGTATTTTGTATTTATCCTGGTGAATGGAAGATAAGGCCCTTTGGCCTTAACTCTGCCAGGCAAAATAAAACATTATTATGATTATTATGATTACTATTATAGTGCCATCCGATTAGGCCAAATGAAAAACTCCAACTATCTCATCGGGGATCGAACCAGAGACCTTCCGGTTTTTTAGCGCAAGCGCCTCAACCACTACGCTACGGCGTACCCCGATGTCAAATGTAGATACTGCATAATATTATGAAAAAAGAGGAATTTGAATTGCACAGACGAGGAGGCTCTCGGCGAATGGATAGTAGGCTATAGTTTTGAAACATATTCCTCATAACGCATCCGAAATGATCCACCTATTAAAATCATCAAAAAGTACAAGTTATGGATGCACCATGTTAACAAGGTGAGTAATATTAAGTTATTTTGTTTTCAAATTGTTACACACTTTTTTTTATATCATATAATACTAATAGAAAATCATATAACGGTCATACGATGCATAAAAGTCACAGCAAACAATCCTATTTTCGCAGGTGCCCTAATTTAGCAATATTTTATTGTTATTTATTAAGTGCCAGAATGGTACTTTATGAGATTGTGGGGGGGATGGGAAAATGTCTGTCCGTCTGTCTGTCTGTCTGTCCGAGTGTCTGTACGCGCGATAACTGAAATACGCTATATCGTATTTTCATTAAACTTGGTAAGATACGCATTTATACGTACTGTCCATGGGAAGAACCCTATTGATATTGGACCAAATCGGTTGACCGGTATCGAAATAACGAGTAATTATCAGTCACATCTTTTATAATATAATCTTCGTTCTCCGACAATTTGATGCATTTTGATTGGCTCGCAGCCAGCCAATCAGCGGCCGAGCTCCCGTAACTAATGGCCTAATGTAAACAATTCTGCAAATAGAAATAATAGGAGAAATTACTTATTAAAGAGCATGCTTTCATTTCCAATTTAATATAGATATTAATTTTGTAATGGATACAAAACGCTACAGTATTTAGCATGGCCCACAATATATTAAACATAACGTAACAAATTGCCAATCGTTTATTGATACTGTTAGCCCGCCTTGATTGATTCATTTCTTTATAACGCTGTTAATGGAAGTAAATGCAAATAGAAGATTTAAAACACAACTAGCCGTTGAATACCGATATAATATTGTTCATTCTATCGATAAGTATGTTAGCGATATCTACATTATATTTTAAAGTGAGTAATTTTCTTATTTGTTCCTGTGCAGCAATATACTTACCGTAATGTATTTCCTGAGAGATAGATTTCAGATTGACTTCTCATTCATTCATAATCTATACGGCTGCTTTAAATTTGAAACAAACATGTCAGCGAATCGTAGGCCTACTATACCATTAATATTATTGCCAATGGATTTTGTAAAATGGTGACATATTTTAAGAATTATTATATCAGTGTATACTAATATGAATTAAGGTTAAGAATCAAATTTCAGACCTTTGTTCTTCTGTAAGCCCTGCTTAATGAATCGATCTGGAGTTTAGCTCGGAGATTATTACAAAAATAACTTCTTTTCGGCATGGGCCTATCATAATTGCAATTATCACTAATTAAAAAAAGCATTCTGGCACTTTGTTATATCAGTTTAACTGAATTTATTTTGATATTGGTTTGTATTATGTACTGTTTGCCTTGTTGGCGTAGCCTATAGCCTATATTTGTGTGTGCCATGTGTGTATGGGTATGCATTGTATGTAGAATGACTTTTCTATAAATTTCTGGTTTGTAGTTCCAGTATTTGTTTATTTTCTATTACTGTGCTGAACTGTGTCCGAGCACGAGCTTTTGCTCATTCGGACAACGGTAATGATTGCATTGTGTTTTACGCAGGTGGAATAAATAACAAATAAAAATAAAAATAAATTACCGTATTTTACGGACCATAAGACGCGCATTTTTACCTTAAAAACAGAGCCTTCAATGTTGGGTGTGTATAATGGTCCGAAGTACGATAAAGAAAATATTAAAATTGTGGTAAATAATGCCGGAATGCCATACTTATAAGCAAGGTGTTGTAAAAGATAAGATATTTACAAATTTTGGCACAGACTGTACGTCAGTGCACTTGTCACAATCATAAAATGAGGGTAGCTGGAAGCCAGGTATACAATGCGAAAAGAAAGGAAGGTTCAGTTCTTTTACACGAAAGGAGTTGTCTCGCCGGGTGGTTTAAATGAAGGCAATGACCTCTAAACAACCTTGTCCCGTTAAACTTATTGTATGCTGAATTTAGGGTTAGAGTATTTTCAGAAATCGGTTCAGTTGTTAAAATGTACGCGACGCCACCTGTACAGAAGAGATTTTCGTACAACGCAGGTTTTAAGTTAGAAGTTATTTACACCAATTCCATTGTATAAGGTTATAATTTGTTTATGCAATGAAGTACGAGTATATTATCCCTTTTGAAATATTTAGTTTAGAATCACATTAAATTTCTTTTCCTTTAAATTCCCATCCTAAAATGAAGGTGCGTCTTATGATCCGGTGGATCTTATAGTCCGTAAAATAAGATAAATTCGTTCAGTAAAAGAAGTTTTAATCTGAAATCAGTCAAATGCAAAAGGAACATTGAACGGAGAATGGAATTACCCGTATAAAGCTCTTCGCAAATATCCCGTGTGCTGATTCCCACTTCAGTAGTTTTGACGAGTGGGTAGGCCTATGTATTTGAGTTTCATTTATTGACGATCATCAATGTGTTCAATTCTTAACTAGTATTTACCAGCAGCTTTATGTTCAAATTTAACATAACGTTGGCGAACACATTCGCTTCTGATAGCCTACAGCTGCAGTGTAATGTACAAGAAAGAACTGGAACCGTTTATAGAAACAAAACACAATTTCATGGAAACATATACAGCAAGGGTTCAGCAAATTTTTAACAAATTCGCCACCGGAATTGACAATGTTTGTCATACCGTGAGACCAACTTTTGAATGCGTGTGTCGTAAAAGTCTGCCGCTTGCGATTTGAACCACTGTGTGACAACCATTTCCTCTTCTTTGTCATTCCCTGTCATTTCTTGAGGTTTAGGAATATATGGATATCGGCTGGGAGCGAGGTCCGGGCTGTAGGGTGGATGTTTATACTCTTCTCAGCCAAACTTCTGCAGGAGACTCACTGGGAGGTGTTTAAAAATCCACTCTACAGCCCGAATCTCGTTCCCAGCAATTTACATCTTTTCCTACACCTCAAGAAATGACAGAATGAAAGAGGCAGAGATGGTTGTCACACAGCAGTTCAAATCTTAGGTGGTAGACTTCTACGACACAAGCATGAAAAAGTCGGTCACACGGTATGTCTCAATTCCGGTGGCGAATATGTTGAAAAATAGCTGGACTCAATTAATTTTTGAATGGTACATACCAGTTTCTTTCGTCAACCTAGAAACTCCAATCATACAAATGTTAACACGTATGGATGAGAAAGTTTGCGCCGTTTATTTGTATAGTTACGAAACTTTAAAATACAAATGATAATACAACTGATTTCAGTGCCTTCTCCTAAGATAAAATAAATACCGTATGTATAGAAAAGAGAGACTCCTTAAAAATTAAATTAACCACTATACTCTTCTAATTTGAGTCAGGAAAGCTCGTCTTGGCCGTCTTAACTTACATTCTTCTTAATAAAAGTCAGCACAAATTACATCACCCGTAGTTATGAAAAGAAAAGCGTTATTTAATACCATAACATCTCTGTGAAAATAACACAGTACCAGACGTAAATATATAAGCTCGTATAAGCATGACTCATATTATCTGCACAGGTGCATTCGTTTTGTGTCATCGCAGAAAACAAACAGCCTAATAGGCTAATGCATGCGTCATAAACTGGATGAAGCTACAGTTGTTTCTGAATAGGCTATGGTAGAAAAATAGGAATAAAAGAATAAGCAGTAGAAATAGACATTTAGACAGTCTAAGATAAAATAGGAACTTTTAACGGTAGGCGAGATTAATTAAAGGAGAAAATTATGCCACAGTGTTAAAAAATTATGACACTCCTGGATCCTATTCATAGAATTTTACACTCATATTATTAGGAAATACGTAATAATATTAGTTAATATTAGTTTCTTAAGAATATTTTCTAAAAGTATTAGTTATGAGTTCACGCCACTAAATTAGTAAATATTACTAATACTATTATTAAACTGTTTCATATTCTCAAACTCATGTAATTCAGATTTCGTGATCTTAAAATTGTGAAAATTGACTAACTCTGATTTAATTTTCTTTCTTTCTTTCTTTGTCGTAGTACCTCTCCCTTTTGGGATTTAAGCGACCCAAGCCACCCGGGCCTTACAGGGCCGCGACCTGTCGGGAGAGGGATTATCTTTGGATCACATAGGCCAACATACTTTTCTGACCAGACAAGGACATGGAGAGCCTCCCGGGATGAGTGATCAGCCCAATGCCGGGGCCACCTCCGAGACAGCACGAACACATAGGACGAGACACACCAGTCACACACACACTTATTTCCGAACAAGGCGAGGACGGGGATGAAGATGATAATGACGGCCAGATGATATCCGGGGACCGCAAGGGTAAAACGTTACCTGACATTTGTCTCACAGGTGAGGGAAAACCCTGGAAAAAACCTCACCTAGGTAACTTCTCCCGACCAGGAATTGAACCCGGGCTCGCTGCGTGAGAGGCTGATTTAATTATCAATTAATAAAAGACTTAGATACGCTATCAAAGGAATTTTTGTCATAAGTTTTTAGAATTAGAAATTAAATTTTAGTACATAAACCTACTGCTATCTTGGATAAGTGTCTCTCAGATTTATTCATTTCTCAGATTTCTTCATTCATTTATTAGAAGTAGTTATTAATTGTTACATTTATGAAGAAATACGTAGGCCGTGCTGCTCTGAAATAGTACCAACAAAAAGTAAAAGGGAAAAAACACAAACAACAATCCAGACATAACCTCCAAATCGATCAGCTGACTAATGAACTAATAATAGGTTTGTTCGCAAAGCAGTCAGAAACCAGGAACATATCGTTCGCGCATGCGCTCTTTCTCCACACGCGTTCGCAAAGCGAGAATCCGTGATTCTGATTTCAATCTTCTGTTCGCAAAGCTCTCACGGACAGTTTCTGTACTATGTTGTTGTTGTTGTCGTATTTATTTTTAGACGCTACTGCCTGGTCTTCAAGTCCGGCGACTGCGTCCCGACCCGGTCGTACGCTGAGCCACCCGCGAATTCGCGGGGGCCGGTGAAATTAAATGTATGCACTGAGATGGGATATAGGGATGTTGTGGTGCTATAATTTCATTTTGGTCCTAGTGGTGTAACGGAATAGGGCACGTATGATGGGTATTGAGGGGGTATGTAGTAGCGAGTCCATGCTAATGGGGCCACTGGGATAATGAAGATATATATCATGAAGTAGGCGGGCTCTGCTGTTTAGATGACGATCACATCCAAAGAAGATGTGATCGGTAGTTCCCCTGTGTCCACAGACACAAAGAGGGGAGGTATCTGGGAGAATTTTATGTAGATAGGTAGGTGTAAGCGCGGTGTGGAATTTCAGTTTCTGTACTATAAGAAAAGTTTGCAGGCTCTAGCATGAATTGTTATCAGAGACATGCGCAGTAACCTATTTTCACGCGCCTAACTTCTCCCTCCTATAACATTGCGCCAGATTTATAAACATAGGCTACTTATATGTATGAATAATGGAAGATAATTAAAAGTTTCCCAAAATATAGATTATATTGTCGATGTATATTGCATTTATAACATGTCAAAGGGAAATATATATTTTATTTGCATATCATATCGATTAAACGCAGAAACTATCGATTCCATATTCTTGTAACCGTTCGCAAAGTGCAAATCACGGGTAAGTTACAGACTGGACATGCGCAGTACAACAAATTCTCAAGCGGTCACGGATTTGCTTTGCGAACAAACCTAATATTAGTTATTAGTGAAGAGATTTTATGAGTAGTGTAAATACCTCAATAAAACAAGATTTTCATAACTAATAAATAGGGCCCTGATTTATTGGTGAAATAAAATGGCTGATTTCGGTGTTAACTTCCTTCTATTTTGGTGGGTATTTCGTGAAATAAATTACTTTATACTACATTGGGAACATTGCGCAATGATAAACTTTGTTTTTTTATTTACATGAACTAATACCCCCCCATTTCTATATTCTTCTGCCCTTGTATGAACTGAAGTAACTTTCGATTTAGACATGATTAGATTAATGCTCAAATATCATTACGAGAAATATTATCGTAATTTCTACTAAACACCATCAGATAGCCATTTGCAAACAGAAGTGGCAACCATACTACTGTGGGTAAAATACGAAACCAGTTGAATACAAGTAACAAACATTCTACACTCTACTGCTGTAATTGATCATAGGCATCGCTAACTTGGAAAAAAAAGAGATAGCAGGAAAAGAGTGTACTCAAACAGTACAAACCAGGTCACAGACAATCTTTGCGTAAATTCTGCAATCTTTGTAATCGATCACAAATATAGAAATATCGGTGAATCTTAGACAGTCACAGAAACAGCAGAAAAAAAGCATGCTGCTAAGAAATAAAAAATACAGTACACCAAAACACAATATTGTGATTTTAATGCACATTTTCGTGCTCATTTCCCACTTTACGGACAGAAGGGGCATATTTCGCGCTTTCAGCCACATTTCGCGGAATCGAGTAAATTTCGCGATATTTCGTGGACTCAATTTGGTTCATATTGGTATTTTAAGCATATAAAAGCTAAATATAGCTAAGGGAGGTTGTTTTATAAAATTTCGCACTTATCGTTGTTACCAAAAGAATACGGCCCCTACTAATAAATAATATTATGAGCTCTAATATTATTTAACTAATATTATTAGCAAGTTCTAAGAAACAGGGCCCAGGATGACCAACTTCGATTGCTTCGCATGGAATATACATTAATAGTTCATTGACGTAAAACATCTAAATCTTATATCTAAAACGAAGCCTATTTAAATATGAAAAATATTTCCAGTTAACTTCAGGAGGCCTATGATACTGTAGCGTACACAACAATGAGTTATGTAAGTGACTTTTACCCACATGAAGCTTCTGCTCATAAAACTAGAATTTAATTAAATTCGCATATAGAGATAGGCGATCTTTCCAGGTTATATTACAGTATACTAGCTTAAAAGACCCGGCGTTGCCCTGTTTTTTTTTTTTTTTAATTGGAAATTATCTTATGAAGGACTTTCGATTTTTAAATTGTAGGTCATAGAATTTGAAATAGGAAGAACGATTTATCACACTCAAACTATTCCCTCAGAAAACGCTTGGTATAGCTTTTTAGGGCTCACAGAGGATGTAGAATTTTGCATCCCATCGCTTGTACACAGCAAGCCTGGTAGGGGTTCAAATAAGAAGAAACATAAATTCCGGTAACATAAAATTGTATCGTCTTTGCGGAATATTTTATTTCTCACTCTCATGTTACCATAAAACCGTTTTGGGGATGAAATTAAACAGAAATATAATATCACTTTCATACTTCTCTCTCCAAAAACCTGCGATATAATAATATACACATTACCATACCTCATATTGTTTTCTCTATGTCCAGGGTAGAGAAAGTTATGTGACTGCATTATTTTCGTGGGTTTCATTCTTTAATATTTATTTATAACATGGATTATATTGATAGTTCTCTAATTTGTCAAGTCTTGTTTCATTTATTTCCAAAGCCTTATGTGAAGAATGCCAACAATACTGTTGTCAAATGAACTGTGATTTGGATTTGATAATTCTTTGTAAAAAGGGATTAAATATTCTCAAAAACATATAATTTTTGGCATTTAAAATCAAAATTTTTCAAAATCCTTTCTTAGTGAGCACCTAAATTATGAAACGAAGGTACTGTGAAAATTCCAAGTCTCTACCTGTTATAGTTTAGCCTCTACGTTGATTCAGTCAGGACAAAGCCTTCTATTGGGTATAGGCTATAGAGATAATGAAGGCAGCTCTCCTAGAAGTTGAGCTCTCTATGTTATAGTAAAATGCGAGGAAGTGATATTAATATTGATTGCAAGGGACTGGACACGAACGTGTTACACCGAGGCAGTCTCCCCAGCAAGTAAAGGATCAATACAAGGTTATTGTTCCCTAGTGAATTATTCATGATATGCATAATATGATGCTTCAAGCTTGTTCATAATCACAACATTATCGCCTACGCATCTCTTGAATCATACAACATAGAAATTGAATAATACATTCTTCTATTCTTTGCTAACGACTTAAGATAAAATACTGTAGACTGTTTATGTTGTGGCCTTCTATGAATATACTGCTTTTATACTTAATAGCAATTGTGCATTTTAATGTATCCGAAAGGACAAAGTAATAGAATCAGGTAAACTGATATAACAAAGTGCCAGAATGTTTTTAATGATAGGTCCGTGCAGAAAAGAATTTATTTTTGTAATAGATCTCCGAGTTAAACTCAAAAAACAAAATGCGCTGGAAATAATATTAATAGGCCTACGATTCGCTGACATGTTTGTTTCAAGTTTAAAGCAGCCTCACAGGTTATGAATGAATAGAATAAAGTATTTCGTAAAAGATCCGCCTTTAAACCACTATGAAAACTAGATAGGGAAATAATTACTTAAAACGAGATATATATTAGTTTGAATAGTGCAGAATATATTGTGAACCAAATTGAATTGTAGTGTTAATTATGTTACAAGAGTGTCCCCTAAAGCATTTACACAAAACAATTGGGGAATTTACAATATAGTATGTGTGTCCAGAATTCAGTATGTTAAAATATTAAAATGCTAAAAATTACACATATAAGTTACCAATTACATAGATTTTAAAAATATACAAATGTGAAAGTAATATTGTTGCATATGTTTGCACCAGTAAATTAGTTTAAAAAAACAATTTCTTAAACCATTAATTATATACTCTGTATATTAAAATCTAGAATTAAAACACTCTGTTGTCGTTAAAATATTCTCTGACATAATATTCACAGTCTATATATATTTTTACTAGAAGTGCAAAATTGGATGGCTTCACTATTGCGTTGGTGTTGTGTTCTGCTGTAGTCTTGTCTATAACTCGTTTTCAGCGACGATTTTCCTGTCTCAGTGTTTAGACTACAAGACTACAGCAGAACACAACACCAACGCAATAGTGAAGCCATCCAATCTTGCACTTATAGCAAAAATATATAGGCTATATAGACTGCGGACGACTATTTTGTGAACATTGTGTCAGAGAATATTTCAACGACAACAGAATGTTTTAATTCTAGATTTTAATACACAGAGTATATAAATAATGGTTTAAGAAATTGTTTTTTTAAACTAATTGACTGGTGCAAACATATGCAACAATATTACCTTTGTATATTTTTAAAATCTATGTAATTGGTATATGTGTAATTTTTAGAATTTTAATATTTTAACATACTGAATTCTGGACACACATACTATATTGTAAATTCCCCAATTGTTTTGTGTAAATGCTTTAGGGGACACTCTTGTAACATAATTAACACTACTATTTCATTTGGTTCACTATATATTCTGCACTATTCAAACATATATACATATATCTCGTTTTCAGTAATAATTATTTCCCTATCTAGTTTTGATAGTGGTTTAAAGGCGGATCATTTACGAAATACTTTATTTCAAATATCCCACCGTCGGAATGAAATTCATTAACGTAAATGAATAAAAAGTCAATATGAAATCTATCTGTCTGGAATTACATTAGGCATATTGCTGCACAGGAACGAATAAGACAAATACATTAAAATATAGCCTAATGTAGATATCGGTAGTCTACATATCCATAGAATGCACAATATAATATCAATATTCAACGGCTAGTTGTGTTTTAAATCTTTTATTTACATTATTTACGTTATTATTTAGCCTACACTGACATCTTTATGAAGAAACGAATCAATCAAGGCGGGTTAACAATATCAATATACGATTGGCAATTTGTTACGTTAGGTTAATAGATTGTGGGCCATGGAATAATATTCATTACAAAATTAATATTGATATAGTGGTTATTTCGATACCGGTCAACCGATTTTGTCCCAATTCAATAGGTTTGGACCCAAGGACGTCATAAATGCACATACCAAGTTTCATGAAAATCCGATAAAGCATATTTGAGTTATCGCCTGTACAGACACACGGGCAGACGGACAGACATTTTCCCGTCCCCACACAGCATACTGGCACTTAACAACTAGAATATATTACAAAGAGCGTAAAGAATTTTTACCGGTTCAAGAAACTCAACAGCCAGTTTGAATCAGATTATCTCGAGTTTATATTTATTTTTTTATGTTTGTAAATATATTAAATTCGGTATTGAATCCAGTAGAAATTTAATAAAAATAGGGTAACTACAAGATTGAACAGAGTTGTTTTAGGAAATCCAAACTCATCTAAAGAAATGTTATCTTTTTTTCTTTTTATGTGGATATCTTTCATTCACTCATTCACACGAAAATCTCGGTTATAAGATATAGGAATATCTATAATAATAAGAGGAAGTGTGTGTCTTTCTGTCTGTTTGTCTGTCTGTGCGCGATGCCCAGGGAAATCTACTGTATACAGAGATCTGAAATTTTAAACATAGTTGAACATAGCTGAATGCAGCTCGAAGCCGGATTTTTAATTTTCGCTTTCGTTCGCGAGTTATGAGTTAAAAACTGGCAGAAAACGGGAATTTTTAGAGATATCGAAATACATTTCATTTGTCAAATCAATTTCAGGTGGCTTTGCCGTTTTTTGTCAGAACTTTGAAATATATGCATCGCGATTTTTTCAGTATATCGCATAGAATTATAGATAGCTTTGATTCTGTCGGTCTCCTTAGCCGCGGTACTTAAGACCTTAGATTCGTGGTGAAGAAGGCTGTGGGTTCGAGTCTCGGGCATGAGTGTTTGTGTGTAACAATGAAAAAAAAGAAAACAAGGAAAACCAAACTCTACACAAGGTAAATAATTTTAAAAAATTTGCGTATGGCCGGCTAAATTGTACTAAAATAGAAATCTGTGTGCTCACCCTGGTCAATTTATTTGTTTATAATGTCAAGGCAAGCAGACATCTGAAATTTTCAACGTAGACGAAAAAGCGATAATGAATGTAGGTCTAAATCGGCAAGCATTGATCCATTTGGACGGAACTCACTATGAAGGCATTTTCTGGGCCAGGAAACTCGAAGCTGAGGCCGTTTTACCCATCTAATTGTGGAATGCACTCCAAAGCAGGATTTTTAGCTGTTTCGATATAATTATTATTCATTTTAAATGTTTTAATTTGTTTTCTTAATTTTTTTATTAATTGTCGTGGGCAAAGCCGCGGGCACCTTCTAGTTTGAGAATATTTATGCAACATGTTTTCTATCATTTATCACTGTAGATCAGTTTAACCCTTTTTATTAGATTATTTCAAACTAATTAGAACTTAGCAGAATTACTATATGTCTACGTAAAGAACCTTCGTAAAACTTAGACTTCTCTCGATTTCTTTTTAATTCAGCTGTGTTTACACTCCTTTTAGCTACGAGGCCGTATTAGGAGCTCGGGATCTGTGTTTATACAGTAGGGTAGGCCACGGAACTATTGATTGTCAATTGTTTCTATAATGCTGTATTTCTATGGACTAAATTTCAACTTATATAAATTTAATTTAACATGATACAAGATGAAATAGTGAGGATGATTCATGGTATGTAAATATCCAATATGGCATTTGCCTTTACGACTATGTAAAAACCCATGTCAAATTGGTCGGCCACGAGATTTGTACCTGGGACCTCCCGTTACCATCTCTGCCACCTCCCGGTTTCACGAAAATTAAAACATCAGAGAAAGGCTACTTCTCATTCCCTCCTAAATGTATAATTATGTAATTATTTTTAATGGTTTCAAGGGTCAGGACATCGTGATTTTTAATAGGTCTACAGTTCAAAATGTGTCATTAGGTATGAAATAAGTAAGTAGTGGCTTCATATAAATAATTCTTAAAATCTAATATTTGCAGGCATACCACCACTGTACGTATGCACGAATTTGACACCAGATGGCATACCCAGTCGTACGCATACCCTGTTTTTATCTTTCAGCAAAATGCCAGCTTCCAATTTTTTTTGTCAGATAACCGTAGGCCTACATTGTTTTTCGGGGCAAGGGTTCAATTTGAGTGACATGATTAGGGCTCGGATTTTTAGGGTTTTATAAACCACGTTTTAGTTTTTAAACATATTAAAATAGTTTTATTTTAATTTTTTTAGAGTTTTCAGACGATTTTTTTAGTTTCACTTCAGTAAGTACAATAAACACATTGAAAAAGTATTTAACTAATGTATTCATTTTATGTTTACTTAAGTGTCCATTTCTCTGTACCACAAAACTATAGGATTGCTATTTTTTTTTTAGTTTTACTATTGCCCCTGTCATTTTCAACTAACCACAAACTTAACAAGAACGTTTCTAAATAATTAGTCTAATCAATCAATTTTTAGAACACTTCACTTTCGGCGGTGAATAAACTGAAAGTGTAAGCTTCCTAAGAATGTCTTTAATTTGCTTGTAAAGAAACCGGTGATTTCGGTTCACTTAACCTTTACCAGGGAAATGGGGTACAAAATGGCAAAATTAAAAAACGAAATGTTAGACTTTTTTTATCTTATAAAATAGTATAATGACAACAATGAGCAAGATGCAAAATGTAAGCAGATATTTAGAAAGTAATTTTAGAACAATTAGATTAGTTATTATAATTATTATATTGTTCTGTTATCGTATTTTAATTGAAAAGCAGTTTTAGGTATTTTTAGTTTATAACGTCTTATTGAGCTATTTTTAGGTTTTATAAGAACTGCCACTTTCGGCATCTTGCTGGAGCAAGCACTATGGATAAACCGCAAGTGTAAGCTTCTTAAAAATGTATTTAATTTGTTTCTAAAGAAACCGGGGATTTCGGTTCACTGAACGATTTCCTTTACCAGGACAGTGGAGTACAAAATGACAAAATTACAAAACACAATGTTATATTTTATTTTACAAAATAATATATTGGCAACAATGAGCAAGATGCAAAATGTAGGCAGATATTTAAAAGGTGATATTCGTAGAACAGTAATAATTAGATTGATATTATAATTATTATTGTTATTTTATCGAATTTTAATTGAAAAGCAGTTTTAGCCATTTTTAGTTTTTAACGCCTTGCTTAGCCATTTTAGGTTTGGGCTTGTGACTGCCATGACAACGAAGCGGATAATTATGTTAAAACAATGACAGATAGCTAGCAATGAACAAAATACTTTAAACCCTAAGAATCCGGACCCTAGTCATGAGGTAGTGGTTTTCACATAAATAATTGATAAAATAAAATAATAATGGGATTCGTCGTTGGGATCAAATTAATTGCTTCGTCAATAGAAATTTTCAGATGACGGAATAATCACAGCAATTGTTAATTCGCTGGTAGCGATCGGACCCGCGAATATATGACCGCTGCAATTACTGGAGCGAGGAAAGCCACAAAACCCTCATCACATTGGTCGGTACCAGGAATCGAACAGGGGTTACCGAATACCAACCGCTTGTCCAACTTGCTTCGTGGTTAGCACGGAAATCGGATGCTTCGAATTGATACGGTAGGGTTACTTGTAATGAAATCCGGTCTTCCAAGCAAACTTTGTTCCTCAAACCTAAAACCCTTTATTAAGTGCCAGTATGGTTCTTTATGAGATTGTGTGTGGGGACGGGAAAAGGTCTGTCCGTCCGTGTGTCTGTACGCGCGATAACTCACATATCCTTTATCGAATTTTCATGAAACTTTGTATAGACATTTATAACGTCCATGGGAAGAAGCCTATTGATTTTGGACTTAATCAGTTGACCGGTACCGGAGTAATGCCCAATTTAGTGCTTATTTTATGGTAATATATTAGAAAAGCGCGATAACTCAAGTAAGCTTTATCGGATTTTCATGAAGCTTGGCATACGCATTTACGACGTCCGTGGGTAAAAGCCTATTGAGTTTGGACCAAATCGGTTGACCGGTACTGAAATAACGAGTATATATCAATATTAATTTTGTAATGGATATAAAACGCTACGATATTATTTATTGCATGGCCCACAATATAATATTAAACATAACGTAACGAATTGCCAATCGTGTTTTGATATTGTTAGCCCGCCTTGATTGATTCATTTCTTCATAACGATGTCAGTGCAAATAATAGTGTAAATAATAGATTTAAAACACAACTAGCCGTTGAATATTGATATTATATTGTGAATTCGATAGATACCGATATCTACATTCTATTTTAATGTGAGTATTTTTCTTATTCGGTTCTGTGCAACAATATACCTAATGTAATTCCTGACAGAGTTCAGATTGCCTTTTTATTCATTCATCTCTATATATAAAAAAAGGCTTTGTCCTGACTGACTGACTGAATGAATGACTGACTGACTGACTGACTGATTGACTGAATGACAGGAATCAACGTACAGCCTAAACTATAACAGGTAGAGACTTGGAATTTTGACAGTACCTTCGTTTCATAATGTAGGTGCTCACTAAGAAAGGATTTTGAAAAATTCTGATTCTAAATGCCAAAAATTAAATTTTTTTGAAAATACTTAATGATGAGGGTGATGAGGGTTTTTATCAATTCCAAATCACAGAATATATTGTTGCCAAATGGTATCAGGTGGGCTTGGAAAAAACAATTGAAATGCACTTTTGACAAATAAGAGAAGTTATCAAAATAATTCATGTTATAAATAAATATTACAGAATGAAATCCACTAAAATAATGGAATCACATAACTTTCTCTACCCTGGACATAGAGAAAACAAAACAAGGTATGGTAATGTGTATATTATTATATTATATTGCAGGTTTTTGGAGAGAAAAGTATGAAAGTGATAATGCTTTCTGTTTAATTTCATCTCCAAAACGGCTTTATGGTAACATAAGAGTGGGAAATTTCCCGCCTCGATATTACAATTTTATGTTACAGGAATTTCTGTTTCTTCTTATTTAAACCTCTACCAGGCTTGCTGTGCACTGTACAAGCGATGGGATGCAACATTCTAGATCCTCTATGAGCCATAAAAAAACTATATCAAGCGTTTTCTGAGGGAATAGTTTGAGTGTAATAAGTCGTTCTTCCTATTTCAAATTATAAATGCCTATATAAGGACCTAGAATTTAAAATTGAAAATCCTTCATAAGCTAATTTCCAATTACAAAATACAAAACCCGGGCGACGCCGGGTCTTTTAAGCTAGTAACCTATACGGCTCCTTTAAACTTGATACAAACATGTCAGCGAATCGTAGGCCTATTGCGTCATTAATATTATTGCCAGTGCATTTTGTTATTGGAGTTCAACTCTCAGATCTAAGTATTACAAAAGTAACTACTTTTCTGTATGGGCATATCAAAATTGCAATTATCACTGATTAAAAAAGGCATTCTGGCACTTGGTTACATCAATTTACCTGATTTTATTTTTAAGTGTTTTTGACGTCTATTTCACGGTATTATAGAATGTTTTTAAATGCGGACAAGGACCTTTAAATGTCGTCAGTAAAAAAATTGTCATTTTCCATGAAACTAAAATCCAAGGAAGAATTTAATCTTTATTAAATATTTGTTAGGTATTATATTTTGTTACCCCATTTTCCCAGACCATCCTTCAGGGCTCGAACAAGACGCTGCTTGGTTGGCCACCTAGTTGTCCCAAGCTGTTGAACTAGGCGCGGAGCATAAAGTGCGTGTGTGCCTGATCGCTAACACATCTGAGTGGGCAGTGGGAATACTGGACCTTACATAGGCCTATAAGATCTAATCTGATCCCCATAGCTCAATTCTGACTTGTGACCCATAGTTACATTTCCGGATATCCGTACCATAGGTACTACAGGTAGTACTGTAAAAGTGGTCTATTGTGTTTGACCCTCAAAATTTGAGGTCGCGGTTTCGACAATACACCTTTTGAGATTCCCTGAATTCAAAAGACATAGGCCTATCAGTGCATGTCTATGTGTCTCTGCCAATAGGATTTTGGTAGCTCGCTATGCTGAGGTGCTTGCAATTTCGGTGTACTATGCAAGCCTTCACAGAGATTTTTGATGGGAATGTTCTATTCGTTCTCCAAGTTCATCTAATTTCTCCTCACGGACCCTTATTTTCCTATCGAGAATCGAACACGTTTCTCGGAAGCTGAACTTACGCGCGTGAAAGAAAATTTAATAAAAAGGTGCCAGTGTTGTGTGGATGAAAGAGGAGGACATTTCCAACATCTCTTGTGATGAGATACATGGTTATTTTCATTGTAATTTTAACTGTAATTCCGAGAACCTGAATCATTACACCGTTAGCGGCTTTATTTGCGTAGATATTTCAGCCGATCGCTCAGGAGTTAGAGCTGTGACCGATGCGACGCAGAAACCCGCGTGATTGGCGAACTCGTACTTGAAACACCCTGTACTTTTATTCGAGTTTTGTGTTGTTACTTGTGAGATATTATCAATTTATTCCCGGTTCATTAACCCTTAATGCCTAGCCATTAAGGGGTTAACAAATATGAACCGTTACAAACTCCCGCGGGACAAAATCCTGGCACACCGATGACTATTACAGGCCTAAGAAGCAGGACACAAGCATAGTTAAGTACATGGGCGTCCGCAGAAATTTTGTCAAGGGGGGCCAATGAACAAACTACTGCCACCACAACCATTACTATGCTAAAACTACAACCACTTTTTTATTATTATTATTGCTACTATTATTACTATTCATATTATTATTGCTGTTATAATTACTATTCACATTATTATTATTATTATTATTATTATTATTATTATTATTATTAATGTAATTATATAATCAACATCTTTCATTTACTGTGGCTGGACTATGGCCATGGATACAAAGAAAAATGTGATGTAAACACTCACATGACTTTTCATACACCTTACAATTTCATAGGTTCTATTCATATCAAATACAAAACGCGACATTTTCTTGCCTTATCTTCATTATAAAAAAATGTTTGGGTATAAATGGTTTCAAGTTCAGGGGAAGTAATTATTCCTACAAGCTAATATCTAGTCAGCTGTTTCAGTTCGTTTTCATCCAAACAACGAGAAAACGAGAAAAATACAACAATATTTGGAGACTTAAACCTTACTTCACATTAGTTGCTTATAGTAATTTAATTTAGAGGTTTATGTGTAAACAATTTCCAGGGAGGGAAATTTCCTGCCCCCCTTCCGGACGGCCATGGTTAAGTAATTATACAAAAAAAAAAAAAGACATTTGTCAGCAGTTAAGCTCTCCTACATAAAATTAGCGATTGATCGTAGATTCTCCAAAGGAGGATTTCCTAAGTGGTGTGACAAAAGTTGTTTCTCTTGTCTTCTCTGTAAAAAAGATTAATACTGAGCACGCTGACTGTAATAACACTTCACAGGCAATTTTAGTTTATATTAATTCTAGAATAATTAAAATAAGCTTTACACAATAAAAAATTGAGCACTGAAGTTACGAAAATATACTATAATTAGGTTAATTTTATATAGCTCTACTTGTGTGTTGCTTACGAGCTTGAGGACTGAAGTATTTAGTTATTTAGAAATAATAAATCATAACACGGGTCTACAAAATAAAGTCTGCTATTGGGGACATTTCGGATGTGAAATTGAATCGCTGATTCCAGATCTGTAATCAGATTTATCCTAGCATATAAGGGTTTTGAGTTATGGCACTCTAAAAATAGTCGAAATCTTACTATTCAGTAAATACTTTTTAGTACACATTCCGCAAAGCGGCTTTTTTTGGACTGCTAACACGCCGTAAAGTAGCAATTTACCGTACTAGGCCGGTGAAGTAAATTTACCGTGCTAGGCCAGTAAAGTTGCCATGGTAACCCCTAATGGACGGGGTTCCTACTGTGGTTCCTAGATGTCTCTACAGTGTCTCCCAATTTAAGTTCAATTTTACATGTTAAGGGTTTTATTGTTCCTTGTCTATTAACAAGCATAGTAAAACTTGTCATTTCGACATCGAAATTCGATAATATTTTTTTATATTGTTTACACTGGGTGTGGGCACGAACCCTCGAACTTTGCATTACTAAGCCTTAGCTTACTCCGCAAGACCACGAGTGCTAGTTGAAAGAAATGAATTCAGATGGGCCTCTTGTACGATTGCTTCTTTTAATAAGGCATAATAAGTTTCGTTGCAGAAAATATGATAAAAATAGCGCGTAAATTCAATTTATTTAAACACATTAAGTTTAATTAATCACCATTAGGCTACTATCTAAACGATGTATTTAAAAGTTTATTTTTAAGGAAAAGAAACAATACACAGCAAGCGAAGTTTATAAACAGGCACTACTGATACAATCGCCATTATCTTTGCTTTCTTTACGCAGAATCATTGGAACTGAGTGAAAAACTGAGCTGATAGTTGTAAAATTACAGAACTTTTACTAAAACCTATTGTATGCACCACTTAAGTTATGCAAAAAAATTAGCGGACTCATCCAGTATCTCAGCCTCGGCTTACGCCTCGGCCGCAATACAAGATTAGTCCGCTAAAGCCTTATTTTGCGTACTTGATACGTAAATAGCTATAATCGTAAAATCAGAGGTATAAATTGGTTTTGTCTTATATATCCCTTGCAAGTTGTTAAATTATATTATTTTAAATAAATATATAAGAAGATATGCACTTACAATGTAGTAAGCATAAAACATCTGTTAAAAATGATTAGGACCTTTGCTTTTCCGCTTATGTTGAAATGTAGTTAATCGCTGTAGAAACCAGCAGAAATCACCCATCATACTTGGGCCGTAATTTACCCTGATACCTGGGTTCCATTGCTGTTAGCCTATGTCCTCATGGAATCTCTCACCATGTTCATTACTTACAGAACCGACATTTGATGGAAAAAATTCAGGGTGAGAATGTAGAAAGTGCAACCTAGATTCTGAAATACTGCAAGCATGTTATGCACTAGCTCAGCATAATTTTATCAGCTCGTAAATTTTCTAAAAACCTAGTTGTCACGGGTACAAATGTATCCCACCTTCAAGTTCGAGAGCAGTTAGGTTTGTCCTGAACGTCGTGTCACACATCAACTGTCGATCTCTGGCCCAATGAAAATTCCTGCCTTCAATTTTGCAACATTCTTTATTCTCCCAAATTTATCTTTAGCCTTCAGCATCATGATTCAGTTCCCGCACAAAGTTTTTCATGAGGTCTGGTTTACTGTGATATACAGTTGTAACCACATGTCATCACAGAAGGTAAAGATGTAATCTATAATAATAAAAGAAAGTATTTGTCTTTCTGTCGGTTTGCCCGTCTTTCTGTCTGTGCACGATGCCCAGCGAAATCTACTAAACGCAGAGATCTGAAATTTTCCTCGAAGCCGGATTTTTTATTTTCGCTTTCGTTCGTGAGTTATGAGTGAAAAACGGGGAGAAAACGTACTTTTTTTGCGCTATCCAAGTATCAGTTTTCAGTAATACACTTCATTTGTCAAATCAGTTGCAGGTGGCTTTGCCGTTTTTTGTCATAATTTGTAAATAAAAGAATCGCTAAATTTTGTAAGCCCACCCTGATCGATTTATTTGTTTATAATGCCAAGGTCCGCAGACATCTGAAATGTTGAACGTAGTCTGAAGAGGGATAATGAAAATAGGCCTAAATGGACAAACATTGATCGAATTGGACGGAACTCACTATGCGGGGGTTTTCTGAGCCAGGTAACTCGAATCTGAGGTCTTTTTCCCAGGTGGCGCTTTCTAATCGTGAAATTAACTTCAAAACCGGGTTATTAGTTGTTTCATTAATTATTAATCGTTTAGTTTAAGCCTATTAATGTTTCGCGTGAAAGTGTTAATAAATATGTTTTAATTATTTTGCTCTTAACTTTTAATCTTCCAATTAATTATCGTGGGCGAAGCCGCGGAGATCTGATAGTTGTAAATATTGTGAAAAAAGTGTGTTAGATGGTCTTTATATTCCTATCTTTTAGGTAGATTTCGAAGAAAAATTTACCTATTGTGATCGATACCATGTCATGATTTTCGAAAAATTATTTCATATATTTACGTTTAATGCTTCCCTAAGTACGAAACCACCGCCCGTTCAAAAAAAAAAAATTGTGATATTTATAGGCCTATATATATTTATATCTTTACACGCTAGCGGCCGTAATTTTGAAGATATTTGAACCAAATGTTATTATGTTATTTCTAGGCCCAATAGTTCGGAGAAGTTCGTTAATGAGAAAAATTGACCTAAGGGGGTGGTCGGGGGAGGGGGTTGAAATTTTAAAACATTTATATCTCGGCCCCTATGAAGTATAGAGGGGAACTTTGTTTGAATAAATTAGAGTACTCCCTATGGAGTTCACAGTGACACAAACGATTCGGGGGTTTTGAGGGTACGAGTGGGGTGGGGGTGGGGGATGGAAATTCGACATTTTTGAAACTACGTCTTGTGGGGTATCGTTGAAAAGCTCTTGATGAGTACTCTACAAATCAATAACTAGTTTCTTGATAGTTCTCATATAAGGCGAGATTTGAACGTTTGAAAAAGTGATCTTTCCTTTTTTTTTTTTGCTGTTATTATTGCAGGTTTGTCATGCCAAGGCTAAAGAAGAAGAGTGCTACGCAGCGACAGTAAATTAAACCAAAAGCACTTAGAAATCTACCTCAGCCTGTAGGCTTGCCTAAAGGGATTTTTTTCCCTACTATAGCTTACACCTTTCAATTTAATTATTGCAGCTCCACAAGAAGGTCTATGACCAATCCTTCATATCAACATATTCGAAGAATAATGCTTTGAGCATCCCTATGCATGTATGCTTGCCAATAGAGCTTCGGCCTCCGAAGAATGCACTTAGTTTAATTCGTACGGAAAGTCAGCCACAAAGTACAAAGAGCAGTTTGATAAGGCGGCCATCAAAGTTTATGGTGCTATCGTTACTTTGCTGCGTCTTCCAGTTGATATCTTTTTATGGCTCGTGGAGCCTAATTGAACGTGGTTACATACAGAAAAGAACGGGAAATGAAAAGAACGTTTCCGGAGAAGGAAAAGAAAATTAAGTTACGAGAGAAAAATAAATTAATGAAGTAGCTGAAAAAAAGCAAGCAAAAATTAACCAAGAGTTAAGTGAAATTTACAAGTCAAGACATTGTGTTATAAATTCAGAATTAGAATTGAAGGTAGGATTTGAAACTAATTTGATTTTACGAATTCAGGGTAACGATTTAGAAGATAGTACGAACAATAAGATCAGACATTCTAGCATACCCTTTGAAGTTTCATATAATGGCATGAATTATGTTTCAAAATTTGGAGTGATTTATGGGCTGATAGGGCTGAAAATCGATTAAAATTTCTAATCGAGTTAGCTCTTGACTTTAATCGATTAATCGACTGATTAATCGACAAACAGGTTGGTATTTTAAACGAAACAAAAGTGTAGATTTAATATTGTTTTACACATTTAATAACTACTACACTACAGATAATCAGAAGAAATCCCGAATTAATGAATACCATTATTAGTTAACTAGTGGAAAAATAAATACAAAACTTACATTTCCGGTTACTTTTTCAGCCAAGACTTGAGACACACGAGTTTGTTGACTAAACTACCCTTCAGGTTTCTGAATAACGGGAATTGTTTGGACACAATAGGCTGAATGACACAGTCATGATGTGCCAAGGCCGGAGAACCGAGAGAAAGGAGTTTGGTTATTTGACCCATTTCTCGAAAAACGTTTTTCAGAAATCGACTAAACCGATTAATCGGAAAATGTAATTGATCGACGACTAAATGTTTAATCGATTAATCCAGCCGATTAATCGATTAATCGGTACATCGGTACAGCCCTAATACTTAATGCATTGGAAACACGTTACACTCTGCCAATTCGTTCTCTTTTCTTTGTTTGTGGCTCCAGTCATTTTTTAAGCCATAAAATGGCCTATAATAGTAGTAACTTGTAAGAAAAAGATATCCGTAAAGAAAATGTTTCCTGGCGTAAAAATGTAGCCTCATAGGTCTATCTACCTGTCTCTCAACTTCACTACTGTAAGCTCTGCATTTTTCATTAATATAGTAATCACGGAAGGAGTTTGGGACAATTTCAAGGGAAAAAACAGGCTTCGTTTAACGGCTAGGATGAATATGCCTGCAGCTAAGGTATCACATAGGCTACTTATAAACTTCTTGTTCATTGCGAGGCTGCAAAGGATGAATTATTTAAATAGTTAGAAGAAGAATTCAATTCTAACGTTACAGGTACAGCTCTAAAGTATAATATCCACCTTATACCCTGTTAATATAGTAAATTTGAGTTCAATCTAAGAAGTCTAGGCATAGGAGAAAATGAGATAATCAGACAATAAAATTAATTTTGGGAGATTGGTATTAAGAAATTGTATGGTCTGGAAAAAGTAGTGTGTACAGTCGGACAAATAAAAAACGTCGGGCGGTATTTGATTAAGTATCACGAACGAGCATATGCGCATGTACAGGAAGACTTAAGGTTAGGTTCACACCTGCCTCTTGTCTCTCCATGTATTTTCTTGATTATTTAGTCAGTTTTGTTCCAAAACGAACTTGTATAGAAGGTTGTGGCTATATGTCTCACGTCCGCCATATTCTTGGTTGCAAATTCTTATAATATTAGTAATTAATAAATTCGCAAGGAATATGATTAATTGATTATTCAGGAGCATTTTTTAAAGATTTTATTTTATAATACCGGCACTTGTAGTGGTGCAAAATCAATAACTTACGTTCAACTTCTGCAACCATTCGAGCATCGAAATGCGCGGCCGGCCAGATCCTATGGGTACGAACAAGACGCAGCTTGGTTGGTCCCCTTCCTGGTCGCTTCGCTGTTCAGCCAAGCGCCGAGCATGGAGTGTGTATGCACAAGACGCAGCCTGGTAGCTAACCGGCATTGTGGCCAGTGGCATGTTATGGATTAAGTTTCTAAATTATGTTAACTTTATTTTTATTTCTTTGTTATTATCTTCTCATTCATAAGGTTTTGAAGACACAGGAGGCAATAGGAATGAGTTTATGAATTCAAACTCATTGCAGGAAGCTTCTTCACATATGTCACAAGAGTATTTCACTGTCTCACAGAGTTTCTAAATTGAATGTGTATTTTATAGTAAATTTAATGCTCTACAACTTTTCTTCTAAACGATTTCGTTGTAAACCCAATACTTTAGGTGCTAGGACACAAAGTTCGCCGAAAAAGTGGAGTAAACACTTTTCTCGGCAAAAAATACTTTTTGTGGCAGGTAATATTTTTTTAATCGGTTTGAAATGGAGAACCAGTGTATGGATAGAAACATAATTTTTATTATTATTATTATTATTATTATTGTTGTTGTTGTTTTCTTGAGTTGGTGCGACCATTGTATTCAATCTTCAGAGCACAAGAAGACAATAAAACGAACACACTTAACGCCGCAACACGAAAATTAACATAGTACCCAGTATAAAATTATTAGGTTACTACAAATTATACAAAAATTCTGAATTTAAACCATACAAGTCAGTAACTGTAGCCATGACTGATCTCTACAACCCCTTCATTGAGTAGTAACAATATTTATTTTGGTGGTCTGAGCTGATTACAAAGCATGTATCCTATAAACAGTCCTTTGTTTGTGGAGCGATTGCAAAATGCACACGTGGAACGCCTGAATCTAGACTACACGCTAGCGGCCGGTCGCATGAAAAAAGAGGGCTAGCATTCTACCAATGAACTGCGGCCTGACCAGATGGCTGGCAAGAGATCATCCAAGCTGCGTCTTGTTCACCCTCTTGTTCTTTATCCTAGTTTTACCTTTTCCTTTTAGGTATATTTAGCGACCCAAGCCGCCCGGGACTTACAGGGGCGCGACCTCTCGGAAGGGATTATCTATGGGTCACATAAATACATTTTTGACCAGGCAAGGACATGGAGGGCCTCCCCCGGATGAGTGATCAGCTCAATGCCGGGGTCACCTCCAGGACAGAGAGAGAGAGAGAGATTCAGAGTAAATTCCCTGGTAGGGATATCCACCTGTCGAGGCCGCCTCGCGATTCACGCATAGCCCATGTGACACGGAGATTAAGGATGGGCGTTTTGGGTAGGGTAGGAACCGTTCGGTGGCTCCAGCAGCACCACCTAGGCCTCCCCGCCCTCTAGGTCGGGAGCATCGCCGTAGTAACGCCACCGACACCAGTCATGGCAGGGATCGTTGGACTATGCCTCCCCCTACTATGGTACCGGTCACGCACACACGACGACCCCCCTCCTCGTACCCTGAGTACGGGAACCACTACCACGTCGAATCCGACACCAAACACGGTAAGACCTGGGCCCCGGTCGGGCGCCTCCGAAGAGAACGACCCCTAAGGGAACCCAGACCGGCTCAATACCGTCCCGACTACTGTTTCAGCAACAGTCGACTAGGCCAGCGCTCCGTCTGCAAAAACGGGGAGACACCACTTGTAGGTGGAGATCAAGGCTAGTATATGGAAGGTTGTCTCGTTCGACGCGCATGCGTGTTGAGCGCGAGGAATGTGACGTGGCCCGTAGCCCTGCACAGGATTTAAACAGCTACACACAATGGAAATGATGGGAATAAAACTTATTTTTAACTACAATAATACATGTATCTGTAAAGATATACTACATATGATCTTACAGGGGTTATGGCTTAATAGAGAGACCACTTCTGAGTGCTCAGACCTCAAATGAATAAGCTGTAACAAAATATAATGAGACGTTTGAAACAAATTAAAATATTTAAGCGGCTGGTTTCTGTAAAACATACTGTGGATCACAAAATAAAGAAAACACACAGAAACCCTACATTTCTCTGGCAAGGGATCTCTCTTTAAATTTATTGGGGTACTTTTACAACTCTGTTTGGTTATGACTAAGAAAATGGGAAGTATACTACGATTTTTTTTGTCTCGCAGAGGCAAGTTTACCCTTCTGTAAATAAATCTATATTCATTCACATTTCCAATAGAAACTTAAAGGGCCTGTCCATTTTATTTATAGACACCAGCAGACAGGCAGAAAATCTTCCTTGTTGAGCTGACCACCTACACTATATTTGACAAAAAATGTTCTATTCAAAAATTCTCGTCCCTAAAAGATGGCTTAAAGGTTAGAAATTTGATTTTACCCTTCAGATGTAAAAAAAAATATATATATTATATACATTGTGAAGCGACACTCCCTTTTCAAAAATCTTCAAAAAACTAGTTCACAGGCAGCAGTATAGTTTCAAGTGTTGTGCACAAGTGCTGTGTTTATATTGATTCAAAGTTTTATTATTATTTTATTATAAGCGCGTCTTAAAGTCCATTTTTACTTGAAAAATATTACTAAGTTACTCAGTATTGAGTCTTGGATTGTTCGACCATTTAAATGCTGTCGGTCGGTATACATTTAAAGATATACCTGTTAACATTTATGACGTGATCACTTTGAATCATTTGTAAATGTTTATTTCAAAATAAACAGTACACAGACTGGTTTGTAATATATTAATTGTTATTCCGTGCGCATATTTTATTTGGCTACATCTTCCAGTTTTATAATATAATAATATAAATCTTCCAGTTTATAATATAATAGTCATTCCGTGCGCACATTTTATTTGGCTAAATCTTCCAGTTTTTTGTCTCTGGAAAGCATTATTCCAAGCTGTTAACTTTTAAAACTTCTATTCTTCTTTGGTTTTAATAATTGTTTAGTATCTACGATTACACGCTCTGTAATTAAATTGTGTCAAATACACTGCAATCAGAAGTGTATTGGTTCATCTTATAGATATTTAATTTAACTTAATTTCATGTAAAATAAATAAATATAGAAAATATACAATCTAATTGAGAAATTTATTTTTCTAAGTCAAGACGAATATCGCAAAATATCCAAAAGTCTATTCTTTTCAAGTTTCCTTCCATAAATTAGACTAATTTACCTGGAATAAGTAATCATAAAATTAAAAACCTTTCAAGCATAATCTGAGCTATATCTGCTAGACTACTTTTTTTTATCAGTCAGACAAACTTTTTCCTAACTTCGTAAAGCTGTACTATTCTTATTTGTACCTGTATTAAATATTTATTTTAATTTGTGTTAAATCCTCTTTATATGCAGGGTCGTATGCATTCTATCTTCACATCGGAAACATGTATTAGGGGCCTATTGTTGGTAAAACGATGGTGTTTTCGTGTTATTTCTTCCCATCATTACCATTGTATGTAGCTGCTTAATTCTCGCGCGGGCTATGGGTGACGTCACACAGCAGTGTAGGACTCTCCCCACAGCTCTTACGGGAACGAGGCAACCTTTCATATACTAGCCTTGGGTGGAGATGACCCTTTGACGGCTAGAGGCTAAGTGGCGGCGCGCCCTGCCCGCCATAACATCGCTTAGCACGCCCATCCGAATCCTAGATGCCCCAGTACGCATCACCCTCACTGGTACTTCAGTCTACAAAGGGGGTCCCGCCTGTTACCTCGAGAACCGAGGATAGGGCTAAGGTGCATCCCCTCCAACACCATGTCCCTGAAGTACGACACATGGCGCCCCTAACTGTCCGGGAAGGAGTATTCACGTAAACGCTTATTCCTCCTACCCCCACACCATCACAGTGTGGGGCCCGCATTCGCAACTTACGGGACCCGCCCGATAGCCTAAGAGGAGGCGACTCTGTGCCATCCCAGAGCCCTGGTCACCGGTGCACCCAGCCACCGGGTCATCCCAGCACGGGTCACCTCCAGGACAACACGAACACATAGGACGAGACACACCATTCACACACACACTCACTCCAAACAAAGCGAGGATGGGATGAAGATGATAATGACGGCCAGATGATATCTGGTGACCACAAGGGCCTAAAGTCACCCGACATTTGTCTCACAGGTGAGGAAAAACCCCAGAAAAACCCCATCTAGGTAACTTGTCCCGACCAGGATTCGAATCCGGGCCCGCTGCGTGAGTGGAGCGAATGCGTCCCCTACGCCATGTGGACATGGTATGTGAATATCCAATTCAGAATTCTGACAGCTGGAAAGAAAGCATATTACTGCAAGATGACATTAGGGCACTAAAGTGAAAATCAAGTAAGTTTATAACAAGAAGGAAACTGTCAAAGAAAACTAAAAACCCAACTTCGAGGTGCATTTCACGAACAAAGTGCGCCGCTCGGGGTAAAAAAAAAAAACCTCTAGCCCCCCCCCCCCCAAAAAAACGCATAGGGTGTTTCGTCCAAATAATACAATCTTTTCCCATTTAGGTGTGCATTCATGATCTCCTTCTATACACCTATGTTAAAACAATCAGGTCTCCGCGAATCGTAAACAAATGAATCAAGATAGCAACCGAGCAAGGCCATCTTGAACTAATTTCACAATTGAATACTGTCTTTCCACAACAACCGAATTGCTCGAATGTTTCTTATAGAAAGTATTTCGTCTTCTCAAAAACATTTCATTTTTGGCATTTGAAATCAAAATTTTGAAAATCCTTTCTTAGTGTGCACTTAGATAATGAAACAAAGGTATTGTCAAAATTCCAAGTATCTACCAATTATAGTTTAGGCTCTACGTGATTCTCAGTCATTCATTCACTCATTCAGTCAGTCGATCAGGACAAAGCCGCTTACAGTATATAGATAGAGATTTGCCATTATCGAAAGAAAAATATGAAATACTTTGTATATGCAAACACTGAAATCTTCAGTCGAATTAGAATGAATACTTCCTCAGCCTGTCACGTATGGAAGCATAATGGTAAGTTACAGTCCGACTCTACGTTTTAAAGGCAAATTCATCTCGTTAGTACAAGGTTACACAAAAAATGGGAACTTTTTAACATCCAATAATAAAACCACGAGTGGTGGAAGAAAACATTTTATTCATAGTACCTATCATTTTTTTTTAATTACATCCTTTAAATGGCGTCCTCCTGTACGAATGCATTCTTGAAACCTGCTGTTGAGATTCCTCATTGAGATACTGGGATACTGTGAATTTTTTCACAAATTCTCTGTTTTAGCTCATCCAGAGTTCTTGGTAGAGTCGTGTACACTTTACTCTTGAGATACCCCCACAAGAAGAAAATCACGTAACAGACAAATCTGGCGATCCAGGGAGTCAGGGAACATTACCGAATCTTGAGATCACACTGTTACCGAACAATTCTCGCACAGCTTCCATTGATTGCCGTGCATTGTGCGATGTCACTCCATCCTGTTGAAACCAGGGTTCTTGAATGTATGGAAAATTGTTCAATTCAGGTGTAACGGAAGATTGTAACATCTCCCCGTAACTATCAGCATTGACAGTTACTGTGACCCCCTGTTCACGATTCGACCAAGAACTCTGGATGAGTTAAAACAGAGAATTCGTGATGAAATCCACAGTATCCCAACTGCGATGTTGCAGCGGTCAATGAGGAATCTCAACAGCAGGTTTCAAGAATGCATTCGTACAGGGAGACGCAATTTAAAGGACGAAATTTAAAAAAAAATGATAAATTCCATTAGTGTTTTTTAAATGGCAAGTTTTAAGGTTTCAATTACTACGAATAAAATGTTTTCTTCCATCACTCTTGGTTTTATTAGGATGTTAAAAAGTTCCCGCTTTTTTGTGTCACCTTGTACTTCAATTTATAATCTAAAGTGTCATTCTGTACAAATGTGTATGTTCAACATGAAATCTTCGCATTGGGCCATAATTTTAATTTACCTCTCAAATATATAGGCTACGAGGGGGAGTCCGAAAATAAGTTTCCCCTCTATTTTTCCCCAGGAAATCGAACAGCAATGGGGGAAACAATATATCGGTTGAACGCGAAAGACACCAATACACCAATGGGTACGGTATCGTTCGGCCGCGATCCAGCAGTGTTATGGAACGCCAAAGGGGGTTTTGTTGCTGGACTTTTTCGAGGATGGAACCATCGCTGCTACGCGGTACTGTCACATCCTGTCGAAATTGAAGGAGGCAATTCGGAAAAAGCGGCCTGGCCTTCTCCAAATCTGGCGTTCTGTTGTTGGATGACAATGAGAGACCACGCAGTAAAGCAAAACCATATTGCAACTCTTGGTTGGAAGCACCTAGCCCAACCGCCATACAGTCCTGCAGCCCTATTCTGTAACTTTTCGTTTTGCTAGCCGCTCGACTCGAGATGTTACCGATCGGGATCTCCCCATTCCGAGTCGATCGAAATGTTGGCTTGTTTCGTATTCTGTAACACCAATCGAGATCATCCACTCGTTTTGCGTATCTCAAAACGAAATCCCGAAGGTAGCCGAGGCATTAGTGACATACAGGTGACGTTACCCAATGAGAGACAAGGGTTTTAAGTGACGTCATCTCAACTGTGAACATTTGTCGTCTGAAACACCACTCCCGCCATAATGAAAATGGTTTAACTAACCCTAAAATTCATGAGACTTGATAATATCTCACACAATTTATAAAATAAAGTCGTACTAAAAGAACTTAATATGAATAGGCCGCTTATTTTTTGACGGGCCTTACAAATAAGGTAAACCTACGTACTGCTGTGGTTTTAAAATTTTGCAATGCACAGCTAGACGACATTCTATTCAATGGATCTCAATTCTAATGTTAGGAATGTGGAGGTGAGGGTTGCAATTCAAAGAAATTCTCCAAGGACGAGGGAGAGCGGTCGTTCATCTCTCATAAACCGCTATGTCCACAATCTTTCAGATTTTTTGTTCCTTTTGGCAGTCAGGCTAAGGCATTTGTAGTCTACAGAAGCCATAGGCTACAATTCCGTGTAATATTGTCACTAATGCAAGTTTTATCGAGTCTGTGCAAAGTTAATAATGGATTAACAGTGAAAGTGCAATCAATATATAGTTCTGTAATTATTCTGTGAAAAAATAGTGATGTGTGTTATTTCAAGCGATATTGTCTCCACAAGAGAGAATCCAGTTATCAATGGTTTGTAGTATTAAAATATACACTTCTCATTGCCAGGTAATTACTTTTGCATTTTCCTAACTACTTTGCACAAGCTGACTACATAGTACACTATATTATGTCTAATTAAAAGCATTGACTCAACTTTGGAATATGTCCCTTCAAATAAAGTTGCCGTTTCCTGCGTTTTTCTTGTTGTTCAGAATTTTTAAGGCCTACGCGTCATTGACATTTTTTCTGCATTTTTTTTAATTACACAAATTATCAAAGTTTATCCAAAGCATTTACTAAATGACTTTTATTGGGTAGGCTAATATTTGCTAAAGTAGTCTTTTGTCGTACTACGTCTGTTCTATTTATTGCAGTATTTGTTTATAGTTCTGCATTTAATTTAACAAAAACAGTGATTACAGAAATTATTAAAAATATGATATATGTTTGCTTTGAGATTAGTCTAGTTTTTAAACGTAAATTACTGCTAGTATAAATATGACACGCCATAAACAATTCAAATATTTATTGACCCTTCATATGAAATGTTTGGGCACCCTTGGCCTATATTAATTTTTTATTTATTTCGGAGATTGGTTGACATAGGTAAAATATATGTACAGTACATTTTAGGAATGAATACAATATCATCTGCTGTTTATTTTATTCGTATTATATTATACTGGTAGTGAATTGGGGTTGACGGTGTTATTAACGATTAAATTATATTACAATTAAAGAAAATTAGTAGGCTACTTACATTTTTACTACAACTAATATTTCTGCTGGCCATGATTTGTAAGGCAAACATAACCCTACATTTTTACATATATTATTTTAATATGTTTTCATTAGTTTATTAAGTTTTAAATATTTTAATTAGTTATGCTTATGCATTAATAACACAAATTTAATAGAATGGCATTGTGTATTGCTTTCCTTCGTTATTTATTTGACTTAGAAATTCCCAAACGAATGCGTGAGACCTCTCGGCAAGGATTCCGTTCAGCCGCCATTACTATCGAAATGATTCCGATCGCTCGGAATCGGAATGGAGTTACAGAATACCAAAACATGGAAAAATCGGTTTCTTCGCCGATTCCGATTCCGATTCCGAAATCGAGAAGTTACAGAATAGGGCTGCTGATCTCGCACCCAGTGGCTTCCATCTGTTTCCGGCTTTGAAGAAGACTCTTCGGAAGGTCCTTTGGGAGCACTGCTGACGTCATACGTGCCGTTCGACGCTTCTTCCGTAATCAGAGCTCTGATTATTTCCTGTGGGCTTTTCTAAAGCGGTGTGACAAATGTCTCAATGTAAGTGGTAATTATGTGGAAAAATACAGGTAGGCCTATGTCTTATCTTTAATGTTTCATTATATTTTTTGTCTTTCATCCACACCTCTGTACACAGTCACCAGGGGATACTTACATTCGGACTTACCCTCATATATATATATATATATATATATATATATATATATATATATATATATATATACATACATACATATACATACATACACATACATACACATACACATACACATACATACACATACACATACACATATATATATATATTATTTTTTAATTTGTATTTTAGTTTCACTTCTTGTTTAATAGTGTTGTCATCACCAGTTACTGTATAACCGAAATTTTCATTTATTTGGAATTAAAATATTACAGTATCGTCATTAAAACATGTTCTAGTTTCACTGTGATTTTCGGAATTGATCTTGCCGAAGTTTCCTAGTCTCTGGAGCTTGTATGTTTTACACAAAAGATGGCTTTAAAACAATTTTGATCCAAACAACAAGCATGATATCATTAGAGTGCTGAGATTAGTGGATATCGCTTTAAAACATTTGGTGATGTAAAAAGCTAAGTTCTCGTTGTAAAATGTTTATGTAAACCTGGAGAGAAAAATATAATCTAATTTGAAAATAGAAGAATTGGAGTTTTAAGACTAGAAACTCTTGGTGCCAGAATTTTGTAAACGATATGCCCTTAGCAAGCTCAGGATGACAACTTAGGTGAAAGAACCATCTGTACTAATTTTACGGGATAGGAAAAAAAAATTAAAATCATTTGGAAATCAATTGGAGTTACCTGGGTCTTGCCTAAAAGGGAATGAATGTTGCTTCCTTTTAATAAAAAAAAATACGCTTTCTTTTACTCTTTTCTTCTACGAATAAGCCGGACTCTTTAGCCGTGGTAGCTAAGACACATTGCTCGAAGCCGCGGTGAAGGAGACTGTGAGTTCGAGTCCCGGCATCAGCGTTTGTATGTCACGCAGAAAGCAGGGTAAACAAAGGGTAAAACAAGACAAAAAAATCAGGAAAATTGGTCTATAAAAGTAATAAAAAAACATTACTATTTAATATCGTAGTATAAAACTATTTATTCACTGGAAAAAATATCAGGTATTTAAGGAATAAAAATATAACACCTAATAGCCATTTCAGTGGGCACTTGAATATACTAATCTCGAGGGTTCGGATGTTTATGACATGTCATATTTTTATCCTGACCTCCATTATCGCAGCAAACATAAATTAAACGCGAATTGCACGCTTATTGTCCCAATTGGACCGTTTTTATTTTTCATATAAAGTCATATTTTGGTCATTTTTATGATCTTGGTCATATTTTGGTCATATTTGTAATTTAACGTCATATTTCAGTTATAAGTTAACTTCTGTCAAGGAGCACAGTTATAACTTTAAAATGGTCTAAATGCACTAAACGATCGAGTTAAATTTCAAATTTATTTAATTAATTTAATGTTTATGCCCAATTAATAGGAAACTTAATTTTAAAATTAAGGGATACACATGGTGTACAAAATATAATTTGGAGCTGATGAAGTGAGCAAAGAGGAGCAATTTCTTTAAAACAAGTAAAACTGTAAATCGCCTGTAAAATTGTAAAAAAAAAAGATTATCTGATTGAATTCATGTGATGTTATAATTTAGTGTCATTAAACGTTTTAAATTGGAAATTTTATTTTTAGAAAATACGTTCTTAAATGAGGTCATATTTAAAATTGTTTAGTCATATTTGGTCATTTTTAAGGGTATATTTGCAGTCATATTTTCCACATTTTTAGGTCATAAACATCCGAACCCTATTAATCACTTATGAGTTAGAATTCTCACAACTCATTCTCGCAAAGAGTGGATCAAGTAGTTCTTGCATCCAACCTTTCATATTTGAAAAACAGGATACTTCAGAGGGAACTCTGGAAGATGGTAAATGGGAGTTCCTGTGAAATTGGCAATCGTACTAACAACAGGAGCAATGAAAACATCGATCCATTGTGCCAAATTGCTAACAATTCTATATTTATGGGAAATCCTGTTTAATTTAGGTTTTCCGTATTTAGGTTTTCCGTCTAACAACAGGAGCAATGAAAACATCGATCCATTGTGCCAAATTGCTAACAATTCTATATTTATGGGAAATCCTGTTTAATTTAGGTTTTCCGTATATTCTTTTCATGACAATTAACTGGCCATCCTGATCGAACAGATCATTTATCACAGGTTTAATAATAGAACGTTTAATCTATTTGTGTATACAAATCTATCAATCACTGTTTTTAAACCAAAATTGACATAATATTTAGTAGGTTTTCCCTCGTATGTATTGTTAAGTTGTCAATGTTTATGTCTCCACTGAACACAAATTCCCTTCTTGGTTTATAAAGAAAATTTAGAAAATCTTTTTTTGTAAGGAAAATTTTAAAATTCTAAGATGGTACGATAAACTCCTAAAATTATTATAGACCCTATGCATATATTTAGACTCTAATTGAACTGCACCACATAATTAGATTCCTAGTTCACAACAAAAATCTGACACGTTTATTTTTAACAGTTAAGTATCGACTAAGGTAACGGCGAACTCCTCCATTATGTGAGTTTTCTTTTTCTAGAATAATCTGCCCCTAAGCTGCATCCATTTAAATGAAGGATTTTCAATTCCTGTTTCCCTCGATGGTGTTCGGAAACACAAAATATATGTGGGGCATCTTCTACTGATTCTAAGCTAGTACTGAGTTCTACAGTTTTATTCCTTGAACCTCGAATGTTCTGATAAAAGATCATTAAGTAATGTTTTGTAGTATTGTTCGATTTTCTGTTATTATTTTCAACATTATCCTTAAAGTTTTCTTTTTATCTATAATTCTTACGTTCGTTAGAAATCTAGCTTTAAATTGTAACCTAAAAAGGATTGCTCCTGGCAGCCATGGCTACAGGAATTTTGTCTGAAATGCCATCTCCCCTGATACAAAAGAATGAGTATAGTCTATGTATTGAAATATTTATTTGTGGAACTCAGAGACTACGGTGAAGTATGAACAAAAAAACCATAATATTGTTCGAGTTAATTGCTTTTATTATTTTTCTGTCGGCCGTCTATCACAAGTTGCAATTTGTATAAATTATAAAGCAATTTGCAATATTAACATACTTTCTTACGATATTTAACCACAAATATTATATTATGTCAGAAAAATGTCAGCATTTCTCAAATGTTTTGATGCGAAATTATCTGCAAACCAATAGATTACAAAACTCGTTGATAGAATTCTCCGAAATAAGGTTAAAATGTGATAGAGAAAACACAATTACCAAAGGCAATATACCTAGGTGTACCATCCATAAAACAGGTATTCCCTTATACTGACATTTTAATAAGTTTTTAAAGTAAACTGTGCAAAATATGTTTAGCCCAGTAGCTATTTATCAGGGTTGCCATACGTACGACTATAATCGTACACATACGACTATTTCATACATTTGTACGACGTATGACGCAACAATGAGTCGTACGCCTATTTGTACGACTATTTTTAACATAGAGTTTTATATTTTTTAACCAGTTTACTGTAGAATTTTAAATTTTTATATATATATATAATACAGCTTGTTTATTCATGGGTTTTTTTGTAAGCATGTAACTAAAAATCAATATGAATGGAAAGCAGTCCTGTTCCTTTTGCAATAATTACAACACTGTGGCAACTACTGTTTATTTAATTTTATTGTATATTATCAAATTTACCACATAGGAAGATAATGAAACACGTCTAATCATTTACAAATAAGATGATTTATTAACAATTGCATGACATTTATGTAAGGTGTAAAATTCCGATTATGAATTATTATTATTATTATTATTATTATTATTATTATTAACGCAATACGTTCATTACACTGAAAAATTACAAAGTATACGACAGTTTTGACTAGAATACGACAGTTTTGACTAGAATACGACTATTTTCGAATATTGGTACGACCGTTCTACGTTTCTGATCTGGCAACCCTGCTATTTATACAATCTTTCTGCACAACGCAGATTGCCTTACAGACAAAAATATCTTACAACAAATTATACACTTACACAAAAATTACATTAACTTTCAGTTAAATAAAAATCAGGTAAACTGATGTAACAAAGTGCCAGTATGTTTTTGTTTAATCAGTTATGACTGCAATTATGATATGCAGAATATGTTTTTTTAATTGATGTCCAAGTTAAGCTCCAGATTTATTCATTAAGCAGGGCTTACGGAAGAACAAAGTCTAGTTTTTTAATGAGATTAAAATCTTCCAGCATCAGCTGAACTGTACAGATTTATGATATCTTGACAATCGCACACTCACATAAAAATACGCAAAAAAAATCATATTGTCCGGTTTCGGGTTTTGAACCATGGACTCCAGAATGTGAGGTCAAGACGTTACCATCTCGGCCACCGGGGTCATTTTAACGGTCTAGTTGGATAAGCGCATGTAAATCAATAGTGTTTTTTGTCATAGCTACCTGTATTTCAATTTCCAAGGCCTTATAAGATCACAGTAAAACAATAGGCAGTGTTGTCAAAATAACTGATTTTCATTTTTTTAAATAAATTCTTTCGAATACGTATATTACCATAAAATAGGCACTAAATTGAGCATTACTCCGAAACAGGTCAACCGATTTTATCCATTATAAATAGACGTCTTCCCATGGACATTATAAATGCGTATACGAAGTTTCATAAATATACGATAAAGCGTATTTGAGTTATTGCGCCTTTAAAGTAGACACTAAATTGGGGTTTACTCCGGTACCGGTCAACAGATTAGGTTCAAATTCAATAGGGCATTTTTCATGAACTTCATGAATGAGTATACCAAGTTTCATGGAAATCCGACAAGCGTATTTGAGTTATCTATTAAAATAGGCACTAATTGGGCATTACTCCGTCCCGGTGAACCGATTTGATTCAATATCAATAGGGTTCTTCCCATGGGCATTATAAATGTGTTTTCCAAGTTTCATTAAAATCCGAAAAAGTTTACTTATGGCGCGTACAGACACACGGACGGACAGACAGACGGACAGACAGACAGACAGACGGACGGACAGACAGACGGACATACATTTTTCGTCCCCACACACAATCTCATAAAGTACTATACTGGCACTTAATAACCCGAGTGCACCCACAAAAGAACTAACAGTTTGCAACCTTTGTACCTAAAATTCCTTGCATTGTCTCACTGAAATTTAAAACCCATTTCTTTGAAGAGCACAATAAACACCAGCAGATTTCAGTACAATAGCACATACCTTTTCAGATCCCCCAAAATTCTGTCATGAGAATAAAATTATTATTAGAAGAATGCAGTGCTGAGGCTAATTTTATGTCTTGCCTATAAGTACATGTACAGTACAGAATTCCTTTGTGAATTGGCGTGTTTTATGGTGAACTGTGATGTGTAAACAATTTGCAATCCCCCCCGTTTGGAAAGGCTGTGCTACTCAAAAATAAAATATAATTCTGAATTTTGACAGTGCTTATTTGTATGTTTTTCCCCTTCATTGTACATATTTGGTCAATTCAAGTGTATTAGATATTTAGAATATTACACTTGGTTTGCTTTTATTGATGTATTATTGATTTGAACTTTATGAAGAATTTAAGGTTTTTACTAAGCTTGTCTCTGGTTGTAGGCCAATCTTCTCCGTAAAGAATGGTGTCCTCTATTAGCTGTTTCATCTCCTGATTAAGATTTCTGCAACCATATACATTATATAAAATGTTCCAACAAATCCAAAACTGTTTTGGCCAGACCTTAGTTTCGCGTGTCCTGAATCCTCATAGAAATACCCTTAACTCTGCAATTATAGGGATATTTAGTCGGAGTCTATTACCGACTGTGGGAAAGAAGGTTTTAGGTACTGCTCCATTGTTTGAGTTTGCTCATTTTTATTCTCATATACGTTATTTTTTTTCTTTTGGTATTTTTTCATAACTACAGTATTTTCTTTTCTTTTGAAACTGCTTGTTTTGCGAGTCGATCTGCCAACTCGTTCCGTATAGGATCACATGAGCTCGAGATCCCTCGTCCCATGTAATTCTCATCTTATCTAATTTTGTCAGTATTAATGATTAAGTAGTAATTATCGTAGACCTATGCAATAACATCTTGTATTTAGAAAGATTAGTACATTATGCAATAAGCCTATAATGGTATTAATTAAGACACATTATTTTTATGAAACGAGCAAAGCAGGTTTCATAATTTTTATACGACTGTCTTAATTAGCCTACCATTAAAATTATGTTCATAATACTACATATTTTAATACGTATTCGGTTTATTTTTTTTTACAGAAATATGTACATATTTCACACCTTGAGATTTCATAAAAATCTCTGCCCTGGTGTTTCACTACCGATCTCTGTAGGAGAGGGTTCAAGAAGCAGTTTGGGAATAAATTCTACTAGGCTACCGTGATTTTCTTTGTTTTAAAATTTTCAAGACATCTTACTTTATTCTAATGTTTTACAAAATATTAAGAAGACATCCACGTCCCATTGCCATTCCGATATTCAAATTTACCTTGAATGAAAATAACTCGGTATTCTTAAACTATTCAGAACGTTAACATGCGGTACATCAAAGGCATGCAATATCATTATTGTTCTTCACCGCCTTGTCACTCGATAAGAATGCGCTATTGTCAATGTAACTTAGCGCCCACTGATGAATCTACTCTTATACAATTCAACGGCCCTAAATAGCGTACTTGCTCGCTCGCCCGCTTCGTGAGACATCGGGTATACTCGGCGATGTTCGTCTCTCGCAGTCTAAACTTTCATGAAGAGTACAAAATTAGGAAAACCGTTCCTTTATTATATAAGGCCTAAGTGAAGTGAACACAATGAACAACTATTCTAATTTTATTTTTACTTACAATTTTCATAGCTCTGAACCACAAACATTTTTAATAATCTACCAGTGTAATTTTCTTAAACATCCTGGAGTCAATTAATAATGGCGGGCGAAGCCGGGGGCACCAATATTGATGGTTTAACTCTTGAAATATCGCTGATAATAATAATCCAAACAAACCATTCCTTCCCTTGAAACATTATATAATTTCAGAAAATTACACTGAATTGATCAAATAAAATTCACATCATGTTCATGTCAATAAACAGTTGAGAAACAATACGTATTATGTGTTCACAGGTTCCTTTGGAACTGCATAATCGATTCTGATATAGTTTTCCCAGGGGGCACTTTCTAATCGTAGAATGTACTCTGAAGCCGGAATTTTAGCTGTTTCATTAATATTATTATTGGCTTAGTTTATGAATGATTCGCGTGCAAGTGTTAATAAATATAATGCTTTAATAATTATTATACTCTTAATTTTTAATTTTTAAATGAATTATCGTGGCCGAAGCCACGGGCACCTCCTAGTTAATATACAAAGAATCATTAATATACTCCCTCTTAAGAGTTTGCATGCACGGCCAAGAGATCTTGCAACTCTGCTGAAGTACTCACGCGGAGTTGACATGTAGCTGTCAAAATGCATTCTTAGATTTTGATTGGTGGAAATTTCTGAGGTAACAATCTGAATGGTGCGGCAGGAAATAAATAACATTGCTATTGCTATTATTAAATATCAAAGGTATTCCGCATGTTAAGCATTCCAGTCTCACACTAATAACAGTTAAATAAACCTCTTATGCCTATGTTTAACACATTCTTAACAAAAAATTCGGCTTCACATTTTATTGATTTATACAATCTTGTACAAAAATTTAAGACAAATCTGGGACATAGCTTTCGATAATATTTCCAAACACAGAATGTAAGTTTTTCCAAATATAGGCTGACTAAAATAAAACAAAAAATACGATGATCCCAATATTGCCAAAAGTTTACTATTGATTTAAACTCGAGCACGAATATAACTTACATCAACCTTCATGGACAAAATAAACTGGTTGTTTTGACTATCCGGGTTAGGACGCGTCGTATTGTTAATATCTAACGTTAGGATCACATCACGACATCCTGTCACGTCCTTCTTCGGAGAGTGACTCATACTAAAACAAAGTGCCTGCGATGAAGTGTCAACCGTCGCAGCTGTTATGAAGGCAGTGGGCGCATTCTTGAAGGTTGTAATAGTTTCCCGCCAGATATCACTGAAGTTCCCTGTTTATGTTAACAGGATGCTTAATAATTTCTATGGCTTCTGTAACTAGTCCCACGCAAGAGTTGGCCAATGACGCACGTTTCTGCGTCGCGGTAGGCACGGCTCCAACTCCCAAGCGTTCGGGTGAAATATCTACGCAAATAAAGCCGCGATCGGTGTAATGATTCAGGTTCTCACAGTTACAGTTGGAATTACAATGGAAATATCTCTTGTGATGAGGTACGTGGTTATTTCCATTGTAATTTCAACTGTAACTGTGAGAACCTGAGCCATTACACCGATCGCGGCTTTATTTGCGTAGATGTTTAACCCGATCGCTCGAGATGTGGAGCTGTGCCCGCCGTGACACAGAAACCCGCGTCATTGGCCAGCTCTTGCGTGGGGCTCTCTGCATTTTCTTGTTTCAGCAGTGTTATGTCATCAAAATGTATTTTGTGACCCGCTTCGTCAGAATGAGATGCTATGGCGGAGTTGTCAGTGTTGTTTTGTTTCTGATGTCTGATGAGTTCTTTTCTTCTAGCATCCAGAGAGGGTCCCGTTTGTCCTATGTATACTTTTTCACACATACATGGAATTGACCCCCGGGAGTGTCTACTTTATCTAAAATGTTGATTTAATATTTCTCTTTCTTGTTAAAATGCCTTCCAATTTGTTAGCAGAAGTAAAAATCGTGTCAATGCCATGTTAAAATCTTACGAAAATAAAAAATAAAAATAAAAAATAATAATAATAAAAATAATAATAATAATAATAATAATAATAATAAATAAATATATAAAATAAAATAAAATAAAAAACCTGATCCGTGACTCCACCGATGTAGTGAAAATAGGCCTTGGACTTGGGCGGCAACTTTTCAGTAGGATTTGTTAGGTGTATTTTGTTTCTAGATACTAATCTGTGTTCCACTTTCTTGACAATTTTACGTATTTCTCGTGTTGGATAACCATTTCAGTGAAAGGCATTTGATAATGATAATGACTTGAGTTCCTGTCGAATGTTTTCACTGTCACAGGTTTCAACAGCCCTCGAGATGAGGGTGTTTAATATCACTCAGTGGCGCCAACTTATATGGGCCCGTGGGGCTCAAGCCCACCCAACAATTTGCTGTGTCTCATTGCCATAACTATTTATTGCTAATACTAAAAACCGTGTTTCGTTGTTGAATAGCTTTAAAGCGAAAAATCAGGCTATTGTTGGCATACATTTTAAGGGCTTTTGTTACAATTCACTCATGATCGTTTGAAATTGTTCCTATGTTCATTCATTTACTTACGGCTTACTCTGTCTATGCAGTTTTCTAAGATACTACCGAAATATATTTTACGCTTTAAAAAAAGAGACTTTTTTACGTTCAGGGGGAAAAAAAACTTAAATCAGATTGCTGTTTTAAGTATACATAAGGAGAGGCCGGAAAAGTTCGATTTAGAATTTAGATGATACTTGTGATTAAGAAAAATGTCAGGAACGATATTAATTGACAAAATAAAGAATTGTGATATAAGCCAGGAGTGTGGAGTAACAGATATCGGCGACTGGAAAAAGAAAAAAGTTCAAAATGAAACGAACAAATAGAAAGAATGAATTAAGAAAGATTCGTTAAATCAGCAAGGGACAATGATCCAGAGGGAAGAACGAAATAAGGGGCAGAGGTATGAAAATTTTAAAATCTTTGAGCCCACCCAATATTTTTCAAAACTTGGCGCCTCTGATATCACTCTCTTAACTGATGGTGGATGATGTGAAGACCAGTTCAGATATCTATTCTGTGTTAGTCGACTTTCTATGCACAGATAGATATCTGAGCTGGTCTTCGCATCATCCACCATCAGTTAAGAGAGGGCTGCTGAAACCTGTGACAGTGAAAACATTCAACAGGAACTGAACTCATTATCATTATAAATGCCTTTCACTGAAATGGTTATCCAACACGAGGAATACGAAGAAGTATCAAGAATGTGGAACACTGATTATCTGGAAACCAAATAGGCCTAACAAATCCTACTGAAAAGTTGCCGCCCAAGCCCAAGGCCTATCTTCACTACATCGGTGGAGTCACGGACCAGGTTGTTAAAATTTTAAAGAAACATGACATTGACACGATTTTTACTCCTGCTAACAAATTGGAAGGAATTTTATGAAGAAAGAGAAATAATAAATCAACATTTTAGATAAAGCGGGGTCTACTCAATTCCATGTACAGTATGTGTGAAAAAGTATACATAGGACAAACGGGACCCTCTCTGGATGCTAGAAGAAAAGAACTCTTCAGAAACAAAACAACACTGACAACTCCACCATAGCATCTCATTCTGAAGAAGCGGGCCACGAAATACATTTTGATGATAATAACACTGCTGAAACAAGAAAATGCAGTGAGCCCCACGCAAGAGTTGGCCAATGACGCACGTTTCTGCGTCGCGGCGGGCACAGCTCCAACTCCCGAGCGTTCGGGTGAAATATCTACGCAAATAAAGCCGCGATCGGTGTAATGATTCAGGTTCTCACAGTTACAGTTGGAATTACAATGGAAATAACCACGTACCTCATCACAAGAGATATTTACATTGTAATTCCAACTGTAACTGTGAGAACCTGAATCATTACACCGATCGCGGCTTTATTTGCGTAGATATTTCACCCGAACGCTCGGGAGTTGGAACTGTGCCCGCCGCGACGCAGAAACATGCGTCATAGGCCAACTCTTGCGTGGGACTCACTGTAGAAGATTCCCTAGAACTTATTAAGCATTCTGTTAACATAAGCAGGGAAGACCAGTGATATCTGGCGGGAAACTCTATTAAAACCTTAAAGAATGCACCCACTGACTTCATAACAGCTGCGACGGTTGACACTTAATCACAGGCACTTCGTTTTAGTGTGAGTCACTCTTCGAAGAATGACACGACAGGATGTCCAAAACGTTATTAACAATACGACAGCCCGTCTCAGATACGGTTCATCAATACCATTAGAGTACATTACACCGAAGATGTCTAGGTGCATCCATTCACCACAAGGAACGAACTGGCGAAGGAAGGTTGTCGCCTTGTTGGCTCCTCCTCCTGGACCCATGCCCACGTTCTTGATGTCCACAGACCTGAACTTGCTGGCTTGGTTGGTGTAGGAGTCCCACAGAGGAAATCCCCACATCCTGTCATCTGTATGAACTCCAGCCATCCTAATCTGTACTCACCGGAATCTGAGTTGGTTCAGACTCCCGTGGCAGCTGACCCATCCCTCGTCTCACGTCGTTAGTCAGGGTCCCAATATCCACTGTAAACCGCGGGCAGAAGTTATGTGAGTAACACAGCGTGTCTACCAAGATTAGTCTTCCTTCGCAATCAGTATTCCGGATCAAGATGTTCTTGCCATTCATTTCTGTGACGATGTCCCAGGGTTTGCACACCGGACATCCAGGCATGTTTTCACATAGCGGGATGAGTCCTCAGTTGTTAATTGGTAACTGAAGATGTGTGAATGCTCTAGTTGTAGCCACAACACACGATGCTCCGGCCATGTCTCCCAACATATTTTCCATGTCGTATGGCTTTTTTCAGACAGACACCGCCGCTGTCGATTGCCTATTAATACAAGAGGTATTTCGTAGTACGATGCTCCATAACAACTGATCTCCAGGAATATGGGAGGCTCGTATGAACCCTTTGTATTTCTGAGGAATTCTGAATTTCCGCCCAACTTCGAACTTTCATTTTTACGTTGATGCCGGATTTACACAGTACTTACACAGCATTCTGTGCGAAATATGTAGGTGTCATTAAATTCGCAGGCGTATCTGTGAACTGCCGTGTGAGATTCTGAGCTGCTGCCTTTTCTAAACCAATGTGCCATCCTGTATAGGCGCAACTTTTGCAAAGTTCGAGGTGTGGCATTTATATTTTCTTCTCCGGGCTCTTCAGTTCCTGATATACCCAAACACCAAGCACTGCTCCTTCCGCCGATGACTCTGCATGTCCATAATCTTCTAAATACACTCTCTGCATGTCTATCCTTTGGAATTCTTCTTGCCCACTCCAGCTTTACTCGTATGAACTCTTTTCTGTCCTCTCTTTCTTCTACATCATTATAACCTGCACATTCTGGCCCAAGGCCAACAACTGCAACTTCACCTAATTCTTTATCTAGGCCGTAAAATATTCTTAAATCTTCGTTATAAGGACATGGTCCAGAAAGTTTTAGAAGGTATTCCAGGCGACTTTCGGTGATATCAAGGTGTTTCCGAGAGTTTGGTCGGATCAAGCACAAGATCTTCTCTGGGTTCGTAGTTACCAACTACCAGATTCTCTTATCTCCACCACATTCTACGTCCTCTTCTTCATCCGGAGCAGCATTTTGAAACCTTACATACGAGTTATGTGCTGCACACTGGAATAACAGAAAACAAAACCTTAGTTTAAACTGTCTGCTCTTGTGAGGAAAAGCATCCTTTCACTTTTTCAGATATAGGCGTTATAATGTAACCATTCACTTTTTCCGTTATTGGATCAATAATATACTTTGTTGCAAAAAGCCCATGCTGTTCTTCCCGGTATCTTTGCAACTCTGTGGGCGATAGCAGCAGGTACAGAAATAAGCGTTCTTGCACTGCCTACATGAATAGTTACAGGGGCAATTGTTGTATCCATGTTTGCAGATAGTATATCTGAATCCGTTATTTTATATTCTGCTCTAACCTAGTTCTGAGCATGATGTGACTAACAGGTGTAAAATAATTAATGTAGTCAGCAACCTTGCAGTACGACCATTACCATCGTACTGTAGTAAGGGTGAATTGTTACAAATTGATAATGCACGTTACCGTACGTACTTTTGTTTACTTTCTTCAGTGGTTCTCCTTATCTCTTTCTCAGCTTCATACTATCTTTCCTGTCAGATTGAAAATTGAATTGAACTAAAAATGTTGTTTGACACACTACTTTGAACATTCCCTGGCCCATTTCCGTTTCATATTACAACAGTATTTAGCTGAATTAATTTGCTGTTAATTGTATCATTGGATGGTGGAAATTTATTTTTCTATATTATAAAGGCGGTATTAAAAAAGTAAGCATAAGATAGCTTTTATATTATTATTTTTGTAGTAGAGTTATGTGGGCAAATTATGAAAATTTATCTATTAATTCAGGAGTTTTATGGGTACGCTAGGGCAGATCGATATTACCGGAAACATAAAGTTCAGTATTTTTAATTTAGATGAAAAGTCTAAAGTAAACCAAGAATCTCAAGTACATAAGATCTCAGCAGAACTTTCGGCTTTTTGGAAAACTTTTCTAACAAATGCAGCATATTTATATTATTTAAACGTGTTTTTAAACTAATCGGTAAAATATTAGGTGGAGCGTATGGATACTGAAGCAAATATGAATGTAAATTATATAGGGTTTATAAGGAGCAGTAGCTTTTCATCTTAAATGTACTAACGTAATGACTGTAAATAGTAATGATTGGATATCTTCATGGAGCAAACAAATGTGGAAGTCGTAGGTCAGGAAATGTTGATTACCTGCAATGTTTTTATTTCATAAGTTGCTCTTACACTTCGTACTAACTGTGTGCTTCTAACTAATAATGCGCGAATATAAAGTGCCATTTTTATATGTAGTTAAAATTCTGCGTGATGTCGAAATTTTGTTCGCAACGGTTTAAATCTTCTTCGGAATGGTTTGTATGGAAACAGAATGTTTGTGCTTATTATTGCAAATTCATTATTGCCGCGCCCAACATTTAACTGGTACTTATAATCAATTATATTCAAGGCCATCTTATTTCATACTGAATAGATTCTACTTGAAATAGCGAATTTATTTAATTACTTAATTAAGGATAAGACAAAAGTCAGCTTTCTGAATTAAGGGTTGCTCACAGGTGTATGCGATATTAGGTTAGTGATAATTAGAGCCCGGATTTATAAGCGAAATAAAATCAGGTAAATTGACGTAACAAAGTGCCAGAATGCTTTGGTTTAATCAGTGATAATGGCAATTATGATATGCACAAAATAGGCAAAGTTATTTTTTTTTATCTATCTCCGAGTTACGCTACAGATCGATTAATTAAGCAGGGCTTACGGAAGAACAAAGGTCTAAAGTCTGACACTTAACCTTAATTCAAACTCTATATACACTGATATAAGACATTCTTAAAATAACTTATGTCAACATTTCATAAAATTCACTGGCATAAAACTCCGCTAATTATTTCACACTAATATCCCTTCCGTATATAACAGTATTCATGTAGTATTCGATTCAACTTGATCAACGAAATTAACAAACATCTGTCTTCATTGGAGCCAAAGCCCTCAAAAAAACATGTGACCTTTAATTAGTCGTTACTCTGGTATCCTTCAACCGATTTGGTCCAAAATAAATATGCTTCTTGCCATGGACATTTTAAATTCGTATACCAAGTTTCATAAAAATATGATAAAGCGAATTTGAGTTATCGCACCTTTCTGATATATTACCATAACAAAGGCACTAAATTGGGCATTATTCCGGTACTGGTCAACCGATTTGGTCCAATATCAATAGGCTTCTTCCCATAGACATTATAAATGCGTATACCAAGTTTCATGAAAATCCGATAAAGCGTATTTGAGTTATCGCACGTACAGACACACGGACGGACGGACAGACAGACGGACAGATATTTCCCGTCTCCCACACAATATTATAAAATACCATACTGGCACTTAACAATGTTTTCCTCGTCCAATATAGACTAAAGTCTGACCGTCCTAAGAAGGAACCCTGAAGTAAACAAAAACCAGTACATCTGTCTCACTCTAGCACAATACTATAGTATGATCCAAGAGTGAGACAAACATATTAGTGTTTCTTTACTTCAGGATTCTTTCTTAGCTCATCTCGGGTAATAGATATATTCGTTTTCATATTTCTCTTTCCTTTTTCTGTCTCTCGCTTCCTTTTTTTCATCAAGCCCGGATTAACGCCCAGCTGAGTAGGCTGCAGCCTAGGGCAGCATTTTCCCCTCCCATACTCCTCTCTCCCTCACTCTTTCTCTTTTTTTTAAATTTAAAAATGAGTGTTGTATATTATAGTAATGGATAAGCTATAATGTGGGTGTTGTATGATGGACAATTGTAATGAAATATACTATCGCCAAGGTCCTACCGAGTGTGTGGCCACATTTCGATCCTATACAAGTGAAATTCATTTGTGAACTTCAGAGCTCAGTTTGCATTTTGATTTGTAAAATAATAAAATCAGGTACCCCAAAACGGTTTTATGGTAATATGAGAACGAGAAATAAATATTCCTCAAAGACAATACAGTTTTATGCTACCGGAATTTATGTTTCTTCTTATTTGAACCCTTACCAGGCTTGCTGTGTACAAGCGATGGGATGCAGAATTCTACATCTTCTATGCGCCATAAAAAAACTAGCCTAAATCAAGCGTATTCTCAGGGAATAGTTTGAGTGTGTTAAGCCATTCTTCCTATTTCAAATTCTAAATACCATTATAAGGACCTATAATTTAAAAATCGAAATTCCTTCATAAGTTAATTTCCAATTACAAAATAAAAAACCCGGGCGACGCCGGGCCTTTTAAGCTAGTATATATATATATGACCCTTTGTCCTGACTGACTTAATGAACGACTGTCTGACTGACTGACTGACTGACTGACTGACTGACTGACTGACTGACTGACTGACTGACTGACTGACTGACTGACTGACAGACAATCGACGTAGAGCCTAAACCACGGGTGCGCAACTGGTTCACATTGTGCCACTGTGCGGTGGGGTAATCTCTCCCACTACAGTCGCCCTTGACGTCAGAATAAAGCAGTTTCGACGTGACACTGAACATGAAGAACAGGTTTCATACGTCACAGCATGGGTGGGGTACTAGAACGTTTCCCCTCAGTTGCTCGGGTATGGCCTAAACTATAATAGGTAGAGATTTGGAATTTTGACATTACCTTCGTTTAATAATGTAGGCCTAAGTGAACCCTAAGAAAGGATTTTGCAAAATTTTGATTTTAATTGTCAAAAATAAAATGTTTTTGAGGATATTTAATGCCTTTTTACACAGAATTATCAAATCGAAATCAAATCCCATGTACAATTCTCATGACAACAGTGTATTGTTGGCAGTGTTCACAAGTAGCTTTGGAAACAAATGAGACGGGACTTTGACAAATTAGAGAAGCTATCGATAGAATTCATTGGTGCAAAAATATATTGAAGAATGAAATCCATGAACATCTCCTCTTATACAATTCAACGGTCCTAAATAGCGTGCTCACTCGCTCGCCCGCTTATGAAACATCGGGTATACTCGGTGATGTTCGTCTCTCGCAGTCTAAACTTTCACGAAGAGTACGAAATTAGAAAAACCGTTTCTTTATTATATAAGGCCTAAGTGAAATGAACACAATGAACAAATATTCTAATTTTATTTTTACTTACAATTTTCATAGCTCTGAACCACATACATTTTTAATCAACTGCCAGTGTAAATTTCTTAAAAATCCTGGATTCAATTAATAATGGCGGGCGAAGCCGCGGGCATCAGCTATAATATTATTGATAGTTTAACCATGGAAGTATCGCGGACAATAAAAATCCAAATAAACCATTCCTTTCCTTGAAAAATTATTTAATTTCTGAAAATTACACTGAATTTATCAAATAAAATTCGCATCATATTCATCTGTCAACAAACAGTTGAGAAACAATATGTATTATGTGTTCACAGGTAGCTTTGGAACTGTATAATCGAATCTGAGATCGTTTTCCCAGGCGGCGCTTTCTAATCGTGGAATGTACTCTGAATCCGGAATTTAGCTGTTTCATTAATTATTAATGGTATAGTTTATGAATGCTTCGCGTGCAAGTGTTAATATATATATAGTACTTTAATAATTATTATACTCTTAAATTTTAATTTTTCAATTAATTATCGTGGGCGAAGCCGCGGGCACCTGCTAGTATTTCACAAAGCAACTGTGTTCGTGCTCAAAGTATGGAATAATAATTTCAGCATTTCTCTTTCTGATATATTATTCTCAATCAAATGGTTCAATTTATCAAGTTGTGACTACATTATTGCAAACAACGTTGAAGTAGAAGTTAAGTGTGGACTCAAATCAGGAAATGCTTGTTTTTATGCAGTTCAGAAACTCTTATTTTCTGTCCAGAAATCTAAAAATAAAAATGTATAAGACAATTATCCTGCCGGTAGTATTATATGGATGTGAGACATGGTCGCTTTCTCTTCCGAAAGAACATAATCTAAGTGTTCGAAAACAGGGTGCTTAGAAAAAGTTGGGCCTAAGAGAGGTGAAAATGGGGACTGGAGAAAACTCCATTACGACGAGCTTCATAATCTGTACTCGTCACGGGATATAGGAAGGGTAATTAAATCACGGAGAATGAAATGGGCTGCATATGTTATGTGCATGGGGAAGGAAAGATATATCTCAAAAATATGGAATGGGAGACCCGAAGGAAAAAGACCACTTGGAAGACCTACACGTAGGTGTGAGGACAATATTAGGATAGATTTGAGAGAAGTAGGATTTGCGAGGGATGGTTGGAGTTAGCACAGAATATGGTTGAATGGCGGGCTCAGGTAAACGCGGGAATGAACCTTCGGGTTCCATAAAATAGATATTATTCGTTTAGTTTGCTTAGGAATTGTCTATTGCCATTGAGTAAGTAAGTATGACTACATTGTACATTGATAACATGTTCTTCTTTCTAGGGTTTCGAAAGCGTTGCGTAAGCCTCTTCATACACATTTGTACGGTTTCTCTTAGATAATGGTGTGAATACCCGGTCTATGCAGTTGTTCCTCCACGACGTGTTATTATTATTTTTTTCAATAATTCCATTGTCAAAAACACTTGATGTCTACGTCACATTCTGAGTCAAGCGAGTGAAATTTTATTTCAAAATATTCTTATACATTCGTACAGTTGTTTCCCACATTTTATCCATTCTGCAAATACTTGCTGGGCTTTTTAGGAAATGTTTGCTTATTAAGTACCAGTATGGTACTTTATGAGATTGTATGGGGGACGGGAAAATGTCTGTCCGTCCGTCCGTGTGTCTGTACGCGCGACAACTCAAATACGCTTTATCGGATTTTCGTAAAACTTGGTGTACACATTTATAACGTCCTTGGGAAGAAGCCTATTGATATTGAACCAAATCGGTTGACCGGCACCAGAGCAATGCCCAATTTAGTGCCTATTTTATGGTATTATATTACTAAGAATTTATGAAATGCAAATCAGTTGCCATGACAACATATTGTTTTACTGTGATCATATACGGCTTTGGAAATTGCAATACAGTTAGCTATGACAAATAACACTATTCCTTTACATATGCTTATCAACCTACACCGTTAACTGAGCGAGGTGGTCGAGATGGGTACGTCTTGGACTCACATTCTGGAGGTCCCGGTTTAAACCCCGAAACCGGCCAATTTGACATTTTTTGTTTTTTGTATTTTTATGTGAATGTGCGATTGTCAAGATATCACAAATCTGTATAGTTAAGCTGATACTGGACGAATTTAATCTGATTTTTAGAAAAACTAGACATTTGTTCTTCCGTGAGCCCTGCTTAATGAATTAATCTGGAGCCTAACTTGGAAATCGATTACAAAAATAACTTACTTTCTGCATATCATAATTGCAATTATAACTGATTAAACAAAAGCATACTTGCACTTTGTTATATCAGTTTACCTGCTTGGTGATTGGTGATTGATGTTGGTTAAAAAGAGATGTTCTATTTTGAATGCTATATGTTTGGTCCAGGAAATAATAAAATTATTCACTAATATAACCTCAAAATGTCACATTATAAGGCTTTGAAAATTCGTGTTATACTGCCCACTATTTTTAAGAAGAGAAAGAAAATATAGAATCCAAAAAACTGTTCTAAATGATCTGTTTAATTCAGAAGCCCAAAAGTTTACTAAAAAGAAATCACACAGATTTCTGTGAACTTAATTAATATACTCGGCACTTGTTCTTTATTTTCTACCGATTGATACAACATTTTAACGAATCTCTTCATATTCTAGTGGTTTGGTCTTGTGAATATGCAATTACAAGCATTAAACTTTCAAATAGTACCACAGCGTTGCTACTGTGGCCACATCAATATCACCATGGCGCCTACTATTTGTCCGCGCCTAATTCAATCACGTATGTTCTGAGAACACAAGGAAGTTGGTGGTTAGGTTCCCCTCCACAATATGGTAGAAAGGGTGGAAATGAAATGCATAGGTGGTTATCAAACAAGTGTATCACAAATACTGTATTTTCATCTAGAATCATTTTACATATTAGGATTGTAGCCGTAGACTCAACGTCGCTAATTCACCTAATATCATCTGTATCTGGTTTCCTATATCCTCTATGTTGGGACGAGTGGAGGTTTCAGTTACCTATGTGATTTTTTAAAATTATTATTTCACTTGTGTTTATAGCCTACTCCTTTTAACTTCGAAGCTATAACAGGAGTTCAGGATTTGTGTCTGTACAGTAGGGTAGGCCATGGAACTATTGCTTGTCAACTGTTTCTATTGTCGGAGTATTTCATGGAGTAAATTTCAACTGATATTAATTTAAATGGATATGATATAGGATGAAGTGGTGAGGATGATTCATGGTATGTAAATATACAACTCGGCATTTGCCTTTACGACTGGGGAAACCATTAAAAAAACCCATGTCGAATTGGAGGTCACGGGATTTGAACCTGGGACCTCACGAATGCGAGTCCAAGACGTTACCATCTCGGGCACCTCACTCGGTTATGTGAAATATGTTACGCTTGTTTTCTGAGAGAGGGCAGAGGGTCAGGTGATAATCCCATTGCCTCTCAACCCCCTTCCGGATACTAAGGCGTTTCTTGGACGTGTGAAATTTTGTCCAGAGGGTCTAATTTAGGCTTGGAGTTCTTTTACGTGCCGTAAATCTACGACACGGGCCCCTCCAACTTAAAGTCCCTCCTGGAGGACTCCGTGCCGAGGATTTTTACATCCTGAAAAATTCATCGACCGCGGCCGGGTTTCATCCCACGACCTTCGGTTCTAGAGGCGCGCTACCTCTAGACACCTAATATCATAATCATTCAAATTCAGTATCTGTTAATATGAACACAATCCATGATACAACAATATAAGTACTTCACGGCCTTCTGGTAAGATTAGATTATATTATTAAGGGGTACTGTAAGCTCTTCGGCTTCTCAACACTGCGACGTTAATAGATCTATTGTAAAAACCCTATACCCTATTCTAGAAGTCACCACTTTTAATTTAAGGCGTTTTAATATAGCCTATAATTTTCCTGGTTGATGTCCAGTCCTGAACCTGGCCGGGAATCGAACCCGGACCGCCAGGGTGGAAGGCAAGTATGCTACTTATACACCCATGGCGGCGGACTCGGCCTTCTGGTAAGCCCCAAGATTTACGTATTTTCATATGGTGTATGCAACATAAGTAGATAGGTCTACTTGGTTACAGCACTTTACACGACTATTTTCTCGCACAGACGACATTGCTCTGGTTTTGATCAAATGTCCTATTTATGCATACATATTTGGGTCAAATATTGTAATAATACTGCACAAATAAACTGGTTCACAAGGAGTTAGATGCAGACAGTGGTCATTCTCAGAAACCGGAAGAACTCAGGCGTCCTATAAACCAAGTGGTCTACGGTTAATTCCTCGTGATGTGTCTGGGTAAGACTAGAACCATGCAAATGCTTTTTTCTTTCGTACGAAGGACGGGTTAACTAGCTAGAATAATACAGCGTACCTTGGTTTACCTTGTGAGGCTGTGTCACGAAGATTGGCGACAACCTTATCTTATATTTAAGGGGACTTAAACTTATATGAAGAAAATTTCGTCTTTTGTGATTTTCTCAAAAACGGCTCAAACAATTACCTTTAAATTTTGTACATGGAGTGCTTATACCAAGAGCTACAATTTTTATTTGAAACTTTAAAAAAAAAAATCTCTAAAGGGTGGTTGTCTTGCTTTTCAACAACTCAATACGCGGACATTCACGGCCTCTTATTCTATGTAAGCACTTGAAGTGAAAAGGATGTATTGTTGGTCATGCTTACAGTAAAGAAATATCTGAGGGGAATATTCGATAAATTTCGGAAATTATTCTTGACGACGGAAAGTTCAATAAACGTTTGCAGTCACTTGTTTTTTTTTTCTTTTTCTTTTTATTTGTCCATATCCTCCGTTTTTAGTCGCAACATTCAAAGAAGGGGCTATGTGTATAGCACCGCCGTCTCGAGAATTACACTACCTGCCCTATACGGCTAATTTTGCGTTCGCGGCGACATTAGAGATGGCAGCACCTACCGCACCTTGCTGCAATATAGTATACATTACCGTACATCGCTTCTATGCTCTGTGTTGCCCTCTGAAGTATACACTCGGAAACTGAAATATGCTGGAATTTCATGCTATCTGGGTGTGAACTGTGTCGCCTCTACTGGAGAAATTAGGCAATTTAACAATACTCTGAACTCCATGTTAAAATTAAGCATAGGTCAGGCAGTGTAAGTCTCGAGACGGCGGTGGTTTATAGTATAATTAGTGTAAAATTGTGTCTTGTGATTCTGTACAAGGATATGTGAATACTGCTAACTTTTATTTGGGCTGAGGAAGTGTTGTGACTTTCACATCAGATTTTTATGGTTACAAATGCGCTTTTTAAAATTATTTCACTGTTTTATGGTCATTAAATGCCTTGCCTTAATTATACTACAACAGGTCAACTATAATTATAACACGACGAGTCATTGAAGAGAGAAGGGGTCAAATTGCTAAGGTATGTTACATCAATCTCATCACATTTTCACTCAACTGTAAAACCATTTCCTTTTCCTATCAACAACATAACCTTCACAACTCTCATAGCCTCATCGTCACACTTCAAACTATTGATGGTTTCGTGTTTTGCTGCTATCGTAGGTTGTCCTGTAAATATTCACCCTTCATTAAGTCATAACTTGGGAAAATCCAAAAACAGGGAGCACCTTCGGATAGTGGTATCCCGCCCAACCCACCCAAAATGGTGTAATCATTAGGGTTCGGATGTTTATACCTAAAAAAAAGTGGAAAATATGACTATATATGACCAAAAAATCATAAATATGACCTCATGCGGAGTAGAGGGACGTATTTTCTAAAAATAAATGTTCGGGAAAATCCAAAAACAGGTCGCACCTTCGGATAGTGGTATAAAAATGGTGCACTTTCTTTTATACCACGATCTAGCGAATTCTACTCTCCTCGTATTATGAAGAAACTCGTGACTGGACGTTGGAGGTGTGACGTCATATCGCTAGACGGCCGGGGACAGGCTCACAAACCTCGCGGGAGATATAATGAGGTGGGTACAAGGCACTTGCGACAGTATACAAGGCCGGTGGGTACAAGGCACTTGCGACAATATATAAGGACAGTTAATCACCCTGCTTCGCTAAGAAACAAAATACATCACACAGTCCGTGCAAATGTGAATATCAAGTGGGCGGAGCTAAAGGGACGCCCTGTTTTTTATTTAGCTAAATGTTCCAGTTTAAAACGTTTAATGACACTAAATTATTACACCATATTAATTCAATCAGATACCACTTTTAACAATTTTACAGGTGATTCACAAGTTTTACTTGTAAAGAACTACCGGTAATTTCTTAATGTTTCCAGATACCAGCGCAAATGTGAACTGAAAATATTTTAAAAACACGTCTATGGGAAGTTGTTAACAACAGAGATGATGAAGTAATTATTGAGCTTTTACTTGTTACTGTACCTTCACATTTCAATTATTCAAATATTCTTGATCTTTTCGGAAAAAATTTAAATCGACAATTTAGTGCACATACTGCATAATTGTGCTCTTTTACCGAATTTATAACTGAAATATGACGTTAAATTAAAAATATGACCAAGACCAAGAAAATGGCCAAAATATGACTTTATATGTACAAGAACGGTCCGATTAGGATAACAAATATGGAATTCGTGTTTAATTTGTGATTGTTGCGGGAATGGAGGTCAGGATAAATATTTGATATGTCATAAAAATCCGAACCCTACTTATCATTATAAACTTCTACATCCACCGAACGTACCACCATTACACAGGTGTGAACAAATATGAACTTCACGAACATTGTCCAGAGATAATCGCTTACGACTGAGAATCCCAAGGTTATACAAAAAACCATATTACGTTTTCTACTTAAAAAATACTTGGAAAATAGCTTCCATTTCGATTTTTACGTCTATGGTTTGGGAAGATTACTAAAGTTATAGAGAGATAGAAATAAAATATCTTCAAAACACTATAACACAACCGAGCGAGATGACCGTCTTGGACTCTCGTTTGGGAGGTTCCAGGTTCAAATCTCGTGGCAGGTCAATTTGACTTGGGTTTTTTCATGGTTTCACCAGTCTCAAATGCCGAATGCATCTATACTTACCATGATTCATTCCCGCTGTTTCATCCTGTATCATTTTAATTAAATTGTTGAAGTTATTAACAGTCGCCTTGAGCGCAACAATACAAACAGTTACATGCCCTATTGGTTTGCACACAGAACCTGAACTCCTGATATGGCTTCGAGGCTAAAAGGAGTATAAAAAAGGCTACAATCTATATTAATAAAAATCAATTGCCACATGTATGTCGCATCATCACTTGAGAACGGCTCGACCGATTTGGCTGATTTTTTTGTTCGTAATTGTCAGGACAAGGTTTGTATGAAAGAGATTTTTTGGAAAATCCACGGAAAAAGTCGGAAATGTGAAATGAGGCACAGTTTGAGAGTTCTGCTGTCACATGTTTACATAAGAAAAATATAGATTTCCTGACCAATTTGCATGAAATTTTGCACACATATCCAGTTAAGCCCGGGAAGTAACACGGTTAAAATTAAAATTCAAACAAGCCACTCCTTCCATTGAAAATTTATATAATTTCTTAAAATATTATACTGAAAAAAAATGAAATGCAATTAAGTTATCATGACAACAGTGTATTGTTTACAGTGTTCACATTACTAGGCTTTAAAAAAATTCTGATGCTATCGATGTAATTAGGGTAATACATTTGTGAAGATAATTCTTGAAGAATGAAATCCACGAAAATAAGCACAGTTTCTTTCTCTACCCTCTACCCTTTCTCTACCCTCGACATGGGAAATATCATTTTCTCACTACACATTTTGATGTAGAATAAGGGGTCGTATTGCAGGGACAGCTTAAGTGTGTGCCAACATTCGACATCCTCTGAGCCATAAAAAGCTATATCTAGCGTTTTCTGAGGGAATAGTTTGAGTGTGATAAGTCGTTCTTCCTCATTTCAAGTTCTACGTACATATTATACAAGGCCCTAGAGTTTGAAAGTCGAAAGTCCTTCATAAGTTAGTTTCAAATTACAAAATAAAAACCCGGGTGACGCCGGGCCTTTTAAGCTAGTAAGAAATAAAATAAAATAAAAGTAACACAAATATACAAATACCGATAATATTTTGTTTATGAACTCTAATTAACAAGCCAGTTATGATTAAATGTTGTGAAACTCAATATACCTGTGTCGCAATGCACGTAACAAACCCTCAAAAAAATCTGATGTGAAATTTACATAACTTCCTCTGCCCAGATAAAATGTTAACCTTTTAGTATAATATAATTGTTATGTATGACATTCTTTTCATGTAAATTGGTTTTAAAAACGAATAGAATGATCTTACCACATCACATCGCATCCCCGAAGGATACATAACCCAAATAAAATCTGATTAATGTACTCTCGTAACTTCATTTACTTTAAGCGTGGCCAATGCATTTTTATCACTTCACATTCATATATATAGAACAAGAGGACATATTGCAAAGAGTGCGTATTCTAAGTGGATCGCTTATAACCACCCTTCAGATAATTAGTTCGAAAAAAATGTTTGGAATAGAAGTTTTAGCTCTCAGTATATGTAACCCATGCGCAAAATTTAAAGAAAATCGTTAGAGTCATTTTAGAGAAAATCGCGAATAACGAAAATTTCTTCATGTAAAGTCCCCATAAAAGGAAGTCAATCTTCGTGTCACATGTTCAGAAGGTACCTGACCCAAAATACAAAGTTTTCATACGATTTTTCGTTCTGTAGGTAGGCTGTTCACAGACACACTGACACATAGACACACACAGATATGTTTCTAAAAATAGCATTTTTTTTTTATTCAGGGGACCTCAAAACGTGTATTTATGCTAAAAACTCAACTTCGAATTTGGAGGTCGAAAACAATACTTCCTCTACCTATAGTACTTATGGTACCGGGCAGAGGAAGTAGGAAAGTAGGTCTAAAAATTATGTTATTAGAAGATAAAGAATGTAAAACTACTCATATGTAGTGCTACGTAGGCTATACCATAAAAATGTTCCCAATTTAAAAATTGCATTTTAAGTAGGCCTAAATTATATATGTTGACCGTTGATTTCCCACGTCTACGATGATTTTTATCATCGACCTAATAAATGTGTAAAATGCTATAAAGTAAATTAATTGGCCGATTAGATCCATAATTCGTACTTTTAAAATCCTCAAATTTATTTAAACTTAAACATTTAATTTTAATGAAATTCTTAATACGTATAAGTATATGATAAAGTATATTTAATTTATGTACTCCGTTCATTTAAGTATATAATTTTTTCAAAAATATTGTATGTCTTTATTCCTGCATGACTTTTGAATTTCCTTATAAGAGTAATTCACCTATGATAGTCGTTCAACATAAAATTGCCGATTCGTAGGGTGCTATAACATAATTTTGAACAAGAGAGGCAATGGCATATGTGGAGGCGGGGCACTGACACGGAAAATTAAAATTACTGGAGCAAACAGAGCATGCATTGTCTCGCCGGTATATTTTGTTCTGACAATACAGGTATTATAAAACACTGCACGCTTCACAGGATATAGACTGAGAAAACATAAACATGGAAGTACTCTAGATAGTAAAGTCAGTAACCTGTGTAATATGATTATTAGACTTCGGACTTTTAGGTCGCTAAAAATGCTGTTTTAGGTACCTAAAATAGGCTCTAAAAATTGGAAAATAGGTTCTAAAAATCGTAAAATAGTCTCTTATAAAATCGTTAAGTTGCCAATTTTCTGAAATATCTCAATTGCAATGCAGAATATTATATTTATTGAAGACGCCATTAATCAATAATCATGATGAAACGCAGATATAGGCTTATGGTACACAGAATTATATAGACTTATTAGACTTACTAGGGCCTGTATTACTACCATAACAGTGAAAACCTAATCCCTGCGCCCAGAAGCTACGCACGCTAGCATATTCAACCCCTTGTGTCCCTCAGTGATTCAGAGAATCAAGTTGTTGTTGTTTTTTTTTAACTGGATGTGGGAGTCGGGAGAAAAACATTACATTTTCGTGGGAATTCCAAGGAATTTTTCTACTGAAGACGAAACATTCCTTACTATTTAACCACGTCACAAATGTGTCATGTACTGCACATTCCGAGCTGAAAATTTAGTACGAACTGAAAATAAATGCTAGAATTAACAACAAAAAATAACTTATTTTGAACTTTATAGAAAAAAACAAGCAAAAAGGAAATAGACTATTAGGCTCTAACGTAAAAGTAGGCTGTTTTAGGTCCTATAAAAGTATAGTTTTGGGCATAGTCACTTATGAAACATGCATATACAAGTTTTCGTCCATATATCACTTAAGGATTAAAATAGGTTTTTACCTAAAATCCGAAGACTAATGATTATGAATCGTAGGACTTCACTTACATCATTAATATTATTACAAGTGAATTTTGTGAAATGTTGATATATTTTAAGAATTGCTTATAACAGTGTATACGAGTTTGTATTAAGGTTAAGTATCATACTAGACCTTTATTCTTCCGTAAGCCCTGCTTAATGAATCGATCTGGAGCTTAACTCGGAGAACAATTAAATTAAATTAAATTAAAATTAATAACAATTAAAAAATTAAAATTAAATTATAAATATAACTTATTTTCTGCATATCATAATTGCAATTATCACTAATTAAACAAAAGCAGTCTGGCACTTTGTTACATCAGTTTACCTGATTTTATTGTCATCATTACAATGCCCCCACACATGTTCTCTTTTGATTTGTTTCACGATTTCGCGGTCGCCAATGCACAGAAGACATATAGCTCTAATTTATTGTTAAATTTCAGTTTTCAGTTATTAAGGCCGCATGTTTTCTTATAATAATTAAAGTCGTATATTGTATTGACTTCGTTCAGTTTGTACTTTCTATTATGAATTTTTTCCTCGACCTAGGAAAACTAAACGGATAGTCGCCCCGATTATTTTACTGTTGATATGTGTTAGGCTATAAAAGAACACATTTCATCAATAATTCTGTAAGATCCTTAAATGTATTGAACTCCGGAGGTTGTACAGTCGGTCAAATAAAAAACGTCGGGCGTAATTTTATAACGTATCACGAACGAGCATATGTGCATGTACAGGAAGACTTAAGGTTAGGTTCACACATGCCTCTTGTCTATTCATGTATTTTCTTGATTATTTCGTCAGTTTTGTTCCAAAACAAACATGTATAGAAGGCTGTGGCTATATACCTCAAATCCGCCATATTCTTGGTTGCAAATTTTTATAATATTAATAATTAATAGATTCGCGAGGAATATGTTTATTCAAGGAGCATTTTTTAAAGATTTTATTTTATAATACCGGTACTTGTAGTGCAAAATCAATAACTTAAGCTTAACTTCTGCAACCAATCTAGCATCGAAATACGCGCCCGGCCAGATCCACGTTTCTTATGAAAACTTCCGGTCGCATTATAGTGAAGTTCCCATCTCTGAGCTGCTCTTTCATAAATATGGAACCTTCTCGCTGCTTCAGAGGCCGAAAAATGCAGGTCAATTACAGCCCTAACTACACTTTCTCTCACTTTAACATTTGTATGTGGCGATGACACAAAGCAAAATGAATTATGACAATACATTAAGTTGAATATCGTGTGTTGCGCTTTCTGCATTGTTCATTTTTTCCCTCCTGTCGCATGGCCTCATATGTTCCGAGAATGGCCTGTATTTTTTGTTTTTTATAGGAAACTTGTGAACTAATGCGCTAAAACTTTAATTTGAACTGCATACGAGTCCCGACGTTTTTTATTTGACCGACTGTATATTAACTTCTGAATGGTTCATAACGGTCTCTTTCGTGAACCTAAAAGCCTCAATAATACAAACCTATAATGAGAAATATTGAGAAAGTTTGTGCAACATATTTTGTACCATTTATTTATTTGTTTTCCTAATTGTTAACAGCCATAAATAACCGTGTAACCAGCGATCCTATTAAGATGAAACTTTTGCAGTTATTAAAAAACAGTCTACGCTTTCCCACTATCCTAGACCGATAAAAAATCTGATATGTCGAAGCAGAGATATTGTCTAAACGTGAAAAGTTCCTCGAAAATTGTAGCCTACCTGTTGAATCACCGAAACTATCAAACAGCTTTTTAATGAAACTGATAAAATCTATTTAGCATGCTGCCTAGTTGGTTCACGCAAAATTTTGCGAAATTTCGCCTAAATTTCTATATATATAAGCGGTTTGTCCTGACTGACTGACTGACTGACTGACTGACTGACTGACTGACTGACTGACTGACTGACTGACTGACTGACTGACTGACTGACTGACTGACTGACTGACTGACTGAGAGAGAATCAACGTAGAGCCTAAACTATAATAGGTAGAGACTTGGAATTTTGACAGTACCTTCGTTTCGCAATGTTCGAGCACATTTTTTAAAAGGATTTTGGAACTTTTTATTTTAATTGCCAAAAATCAAATGTTTTCGAGGAGCCAAAATACCTTATTACAAATAATTCATGAAAACTTGGAAGTGATAAGTCGTTCTTCCTTATTTCAAATTTTCTAAATACCTATATAAGGACCTGAAGTTTGAAACTCGAAAGTCCTTCATAAGTTAATTTCGAATTACAAAATACAAAACCCGAGAGACGTCGGGCCTTTTAAGCTAGTAGCATATATAGCAGTAGAGAAATTGAGCTTCAAATTTTAAAATCCTAAAATTCTGGGTTTTTGTCTGATTTTCTAGAAAACTAATCGTTCTAAATTACTGTTCGTTCTATTTTTAATTAATTATTACATGTAAATGGCCGCCTGCGTGGTTTCAAGGTTAGCGAAGCTGCCTACGGATCCGTAGGCCTGGGTTCGATCCCCTGTTCCTCGGATTTTTCTGAGATAGGGAGGTCTGAAACGGGGTGTGCTCAGCATCGTGATTCAAACTGAGGAGCTATTTGATAGAAAAGTAGCGGCTCCGGTCACCGAGACCATAATAATTAAAGGCCGTGGGTGTCGGCATACTGACCACATTCCCCCAATCTTGCCCTCTGCCTATGGTAGATGATACAGCAGTCCTATGGTAGGCCTGGTCCCTTGAGGGACGCAGAGCCACGGAGTTAGTTATTTATTATACTTCGTAAATGTTGAAGAAACTTGACGTCAAATCAGCTGGAAAAGGATTTAATAGTGCATTTTTTCAAAGTTGGGAGAAAATTCCACGTTGCAAGAACTGTAGCCCGCTTACTATTAGTTTTAGAGAAAGGTTGTAAGAATTAAATTTGCTCAAAATGATGTGCTCTTTAAAATTAGGAATAACTTTCAAAGCTTTAAAACCACTAATGAAGCAATATTTAAGAATATCCTTTTTTAAAAGGTCCAAAAAGTTTGTGGTTTTTATACCAAAGAAAATTTACCCGAGATCTTTACAATGGAAACCTTGGCTTTTTTCTGCTGGCCTCAGGATATATAAGTTGGAAGAAAAATACCGGTAACATGTACACATAGCTACTGGGCTAAACATATTTCCACAGTTTATTTTAAACAGTTATTAAAATGAGAGTGCAAGGCCCAACATTCTACATATAAGTATATATTGCCTTTGACGATTGTGTTTTTTCTACCACATTTTAATCTTATTTCGGAGAATTCCACCAAGGAGTTTTGTAATCTATTGGTTTGGAAATAATTTCTCGTCAAAACATTTGAAAAATGCTGACCTTTTTCAGACATAATATAAAATTTTGGATCAAATAAGTAAGAAAATATGTTAATATTTAAACAAATTGCTTTACAATTTATACAACTTGCAACTTGTGATAGGCGGCCGTCAGCAAAATAATAAAAGCAATTAACTCGAGCAATATTATGGTATTTTTGTTTATACATCACCGTAGTCTCTCAGTTCCACAAATAAATATTTCAATACATATACTCATTCTTTTGTATTAGAGGAGATGGCATTTCAGACAAAATTCCTGTAGTCATTGCTGGTAGGGGAATCCTTTTACTTTCTCGCATATACGTAGTATAGAGAAAGTATTGTGAACGTGACAAAAAAAAAATCGAAATCGAGATAACACTGGGAAAACATGTTTCACAATACCTAGATACCGAAAAATTATTTTTGAGATGACGTCTGTCCGTCTGTCTGTGGACAAGCACAGCGGGTAAACGGTTTGTTGTATTTTCTTTATTTTTTGAATTAAGGATTTTTTCGGGATTTCATAGAACCGCCCTAAAATTGGTTTTTATAACTGAAATTTCATGAAAACTTTTGTCAAAACTTTTATTTTCGAAAAAATTGCTCTAACGATTTTAATAAAACTGTGAAATCTGAAGCTTCTATATAAGACTATATCTATATAATGGCTATATCTGTTTTTCTGTAAAAATCACTTAGGATACTTTACTTGCATCCATTTTCAATTTTTTTAGGCTGTCTCTATTATATTGGGCGATACATGAAAACTTAGTACTGTCAAGTTGTAGAGAAAATTAAAGTGAACGGTTTTTTGCAAAAAAACATTTCTTTATAAAATTAATAGGTATCAAGATAAAAACAAAATAACATGACTTAAATACGAATTTCAGAACAACCCTTTTGTTTAAAATATGAACGATATTCTTTTGTTGCCCATAGTAACAAGAATACTATATCGAATTATCGTTGTGAAATGTAGTCAGTCTACCACAGTCGTAATGTACACACCAAAATCAATTAGAGCGAAATGGTATAGGGTAATAGAGAAGAGGTCCTGGTTCAAATCAAACCTCGTGGCCGCCCAAATTTCCTACGAGTATAATTAGGTCCGAAACTGTTCATATAAAAATACATCCTGTAATTATCTTATCTTAAAATGATAACATATGCCTGTTGGCCATCTTATCGACTGGAGCTAAAATTCTGGGTAAACAGGTTGTCCAACATTTTTGAAGTGCGAGAATTCAGTATGCCTTACTAAACTAATATTACGGTTCATAACCTAACCTACCCAACCTAATCAATCTAACCTAACCTAACCTAACTACCACTAAAGTAGAGTCTACCTGCCACTACTTACTTTACTGCATGAAGGACATTTGGTCATCCTGATTAGCTCAGAACATAATATGGCTGGCGTGTTTTAAGCGTAATAAATCTGAATTGATTGAAATGGGTAAAAATACAAGATAAAGTTTTAAATATGACTGATTTCCCCTCTTAATCAATTTTTTGAACAAAAGTACGAACATTTAATCAAGTGTTCAGATCCAGAAAGCAAAACTGCAATTCTAAGGAGTTAGTGCTCTACACGTATATTAGTGTTACGTATTGCTTCTAAAATAAATATCAAATATACTGTGTTATGTTATAGCTAGTTACCACTTATGTAGGCCTATTACAATTCTTAGTTACAGAAAGATCATGTTTAGAAAAGAATGTAAGATCGATTAAATAAATGATTGTGATAACTTTTCCTCAACTTTAACATATTTTTTATGCCTGGGTCTCTCGGTGTGTCTTTTCTTCAGGACGTTTGTAATCTGTACATATATGTATTCTTAGTTTAATATGTTGTATATGTTGCATGATACCTATATTAAGATTAGTGACTTGAGGCTTTCCCGGCTTAGGTTACCACACTAACATTTTCACCCGGTTGGAATCCCGAGAGACCATTATTAAGAATGTTAGGCCTATATAGGCCTAGTCATATTTAAAATTGTTATTTAATTCTTAATTATCATTTACCTACATTACATAAATACTTTATTTATTAAAAACTTTCAAACAACACATAAAATTAATAATAACACTATATATCTATAACCATGGGCGTACGGTAAAGGGGGGGGTTCAAGGGGTCGAAACCCCTCCCGAAATATCTGCAATATTTCGAAGATTATAAATCATGGAACGAAATAAAGTAATAAAAAATAAAAATAAATTGTTACATATTTTACAATTTCGTACATATCAAGGCATTATTTAAGATTTATCGTAATTTATTTAAGTTTCAAAATTCAAAACCTCGTGGTGTTGATAGTTTTTGAGCTTAATAACTGTGATGTATTACTAGTAAACAAAAGTCTCTTCGGAATCTGTCAAACGACAACTCGAATACTCTCGCCGAAATCCATCAACCTGTTTGTAAAGCCAACAGTAATCACGAGCTCATCACAAAATTAGCATGAAAGAATCGGCATTAATCGGGTCTCTCCACCGGTGTATTTACAGATTACATTAAAAACGTGCCCTATACACCATACAGTATTATGATAATTTTTAAAAAGTAAGATTTTATTATTTTATAGACTCTAGCTTAAACAAAATGGATAGAAATCTCAAGAAAAACAGTTTCATAGACTGAGCTGCATATTAATTTATTAGTGTATTAATTATCACGATACAAGTGTTTAGTAAATTTAAAAAAAAAAAGTATTAATTCACAATGTGCGCAAGGACATGGAGCTGAGACGACTTTACATTGAACCCCTCCCGAACAAAATTTCACCGTACGCCCATGTTTATAACGTATTTATATTTCACGATGATACATTACTAACTCCATGAACGATCTCTTTATCATTTAACTATACTATTTTTAATTTACTATGATAATATACAACTTAAAAATAAGAATATTACTCTATATAACATCAAAATAACATGGAATATTAATCAATGTGGCCGAATCTAAAACAAGTCACTGTGAACTCCATAGGGAGTACTCTAATTTATTCAAACAAAGTTTCCCTCTATACTTCATAGGGGCCGAGATATAAATGTTTTTAAATTTCAACCCCCTCCCCCGACTACTAATATAGGTAATGACGCTAATAAAGTATAAAATAACCAATAAATTTCAGCCTGCAGTCGCTCAAGCTGATATCCCCATCCCAAAATTAAGAATAAAGTAGGAATCAAACTACCCTTGGTCCAATTTTGCTCATTAACTAACTTGTCCGAACTATTGGGCCTAGAAATAACATAATAAAATTTGGCTCAAATATCTTCAAAATTACGGCCGCTAGCGTGTAAAGATATATATAAATATAAATATAAATATATATATATATAAATCACAATTTTTTTTTTAACTGGCGGGGTTTTGTACTTAGGGAGGCATGAAACGTAAAGATATGAAAGGATTGGGGAGCATGTGATCAGCATGCCGACATCCACGGCGGTTAATGGAGGTATCAGTGACAGAGCCGCTACTTTTGTATCAAGTAGCCTCTCAGTATACATCACGAGGCTTAGTGCACCCCGTTTCAGAAAACACAATTTCAAGGAAATATTTATTGCAACAGACCACAACCAGTGTTCAGCTATTTCTCTACATATTCGCCACCGGAATTGAAACATTTGTCTTACCGTGGCACCAACTTTTGTATACCTGTGACGTAGAAGTGCGATTTGAACCACCGTATGACAAACATCTCCGCCTCTCTGTCATTCTCTGTCATTCTTTGTAATTTCGTGAGGTGTAGGAAAAGATGGAAATCACTGGGAGCGAGGTCCGGGCTTTAGGGTGAATGTTTAAACACCTCCCAGCAGAACTTCTGCAGGAGACTTCCTGGAAGGTGTTTAAACACCTAAAGAAATGACCGGGAATGACAGAGAATGAAAGAGAGACGGAGAGGTTTGTCACACAATGGTTAAAATCCCTGGCGGCACACTTCTACGATACAGGTATTCAAAAGTTGGTGCTACGGTAAGACAAATGTTTATATTCCGGTAGTGAATATGTTTAAAAATATCTGAACACTGGTTGTGTCTGTTGCAATAAATTCGTACTTCCACGAAATAGGGGTTTGTTTCTGTAAACATCCCCAGGGAAACTTACGTTATGGACGCGCCTCGACATCTTTACTGGAGGATGAATAAGACGCAATATCCATCAAGGTACGAAGAAAATGTTAGGATGTGTTTACTTCCTCTTGTCGACCACTTTACAGCCAAACTCCCGTAAAGAAAACTTCTCCTGTGCTGCCAAGTGTAAGGAATCCTTCCCTCCATTAACTCCATAGTCTGACGTGCAATCAATCAAAAACTCCGATCAGCAGTAAGAACAAATCGAGCGTGTTTAGCGACCAATTAACAAGGCAGCATGCCCAGCTTCATTCTCTTTCATATAGGCATAAGTTAGAAGGGTTAGAGCAAAAGTCATGACTAGACTTCGAACTTGTAGGTCACTAAAAATGCTGTTTTAGGCACCTAAAATAGGCTCTAAAAATTGGAAAATAGGTTCTAAAGATCCTAAAATAGTCTCTTATAAGATCGTTAAGTTGCCAATTATCTGAAATATCTCAATTGCAATGCAGAATATTATATTTATTGAAGACACCATTAATCATGATAAAACACAGATATAGGCCTATGGTACACAGAATTATATAGACCTATTACCATAACAGTGAAAACCTAATCCCTGCGCCCAGAAGCTAGGCACGCTAGCATATTCAACCCCTTGTATCCCTCAGTGATTCAGAAAAGTACGTTTGTTTGTTTGTTTGTTACTGGATGTGGGAGCCGGGAGAAAAACACTACATTTTCTTAGGAATTACTTAATTCTGTAATCAAAAGTAGGCCTAAGGAATTTTTCTACTGAAGACGAAACATTCTCATCTGGATGGGATGACATAAGTAATAAGCTATTAAAAAGTTGCTGTTCGGAACTTAGTAAACCCCTTAGCCATATATTTAACTGTTCACTAGAAACTGGAATATTTCCTGAAAGAATGAAACATGCAATTGTCAAGCCCCTGTTTAAAAAAGGAGACAAAAATTTACCATCAAATTACAGGCCTATATCGCTCTTAACTTCATTTTCAAAAGTATTCGAAAAAGTTGTATATAACCGCATAGTTTACTATCTTAATTTGAATAATATTCTTACACCATCACAATTTGGTTTTATAAGTGGCATGTCTACTGAAAATGCTACATTTAAACTCACCACATAAATACTGGAAGCGCTAGATAAAAAGAAATATAAGTTGGGAATTTTCTGTGACTTAGCTAAAGCATTCGACTGTATAAATCATGAACTATTAATTGAAAAATTGGAACATTATGGAATAGATAATTTAACACTGAATTGGTTCAAATCATACCAGTCTGATAGAACTCAAAATGTCGTAATAAATGGAAACAAATCTAATCTAGGAGTAGTTAGAAGTGGAGTACCACAGGGATCAATACTAGGACCTTTGCTATTTTTAATTTTCATCAATGACTTGCCACATAACTTAAGTGACGAAACAAAGGTATTGCTTTTTGCGGATGACACTAGTGTTTTTGTAACAGGAAAATCCCAGGAACAACTGGCAAGAGTAGCTACAAAGGCTTTTCACGAATTAAATATATGGTTCCAAGCCAATAAAATGACGCTTAATATCGAAAAACCCCACTTTATTCAATTCAGAACAAAACAAAGATGTACCCAAAACCTTGTAATTAATTACCAAACACAAAGCATAGAAGAAATTAGTAATATCAAATTTTTAGGATTACAAATTGATCAACATCTCGACTGGAAGTCACATATTGAAATGATAATTCCAAAACTAAGTTCAGCATGCTTTACCTTAAGAGTCCTGAATCAGGTATTAAAACAGGATGCCTTACGCATGGTGTATTTTGCAAAATTCCACTCGATAATGAAGTATGGAATCATATTCTGGGGTAACTCGACCCATAGGGATAAAATATTTAAGCTAAAAAAGCAAGCAATTAGAATAATGTGTGGAAAGAAAAGGAGAGAATCATGCAAACCGCTCTTTGAAAAATTAAAAGTCCTCACTCTCACAGGGGAGTATATATACTCTGTTATGTGTTATATGGAAGATAATATTGAGAGATTCCAAAGTAATAGCAGTGTTCATGAACATATTACTAGAAACAGGAATGATTTACATAGACCGGTTAATGCATTAAAACTTTTTCAGAAAGGCGCTTATTACTCCGCAATACAGATATACAATAAGCTTCCAAACAACATTAAATTATTATGTATTCAAAGAAAAAGCAAATCCTTCAAAGGATCTCTCAAGAAATTTTTAATGACTCACACCTTCTACAATATGGATGAGTATTTCCAGTTTGAATAAGTTTATAGTGCAGTATATTATATATCATTATTTATTACTTGCTTGTATATTGTAATCTGACGTGTTCTATATCCTTGAGTCCCACTCAACACAGGATCTACAGAACGAGATAACTACATCTACACATCTACATCCTTACTATTTAACCACGTCACAAATGTGTCATGTACTGCACATTCCGATCTAAAAATTCAGTACGAACTGAAAATAAATGCTAGAATTTATAACAAAAAGTAATTTACTTTGAACTTAGAGGAAAAACGAGCAAAAAGGCAATATTAGGCTCTAACGTAAAAGTAGGCTGTTTTAGGTCCTATAAAAGTATCAGTTTTAAGCATAGTCACTTGTGAAACATGCATATACAAGTTTTCGTGTATGTATCACTTAAGGATTAAAATAGGTTTTTACCTAAAATCCGAAGTCTAGTCATGACATCTACTTTTGTCCACGATAATGCTAGTTAGGACAAACATTGTGATCTAGCCCTATCTGCTTTTCATTACAGCTTTAGTTTTTACTCAACGAAACAACGTTAAAAAATGTGTCCCTTAGGTCTGAAATTGTTCATATATAGAAATTCAACCTGTAATTCTCCCTCTCTCTCTCTCTTTACCTTAGTTTTTTTACCTCTCCCTTGTAGGGACAAACGACCACGCCGCCCGGGCCTTACAGGGCCGCGACCTGTCTGTATCACATACATACTATTTTGACCAGACAAGGACATGGAGGGCCTCCCCGGATGAGTGATCAGTCCAATGCCGGGGCACCTCCGAGACAACGCGAACACATAGGACGAGACACACCATTCACACACACACACACACACACACCGAACAAGGCGAGGATGGAATGAAGATGAAAATGACGGCCAGATGATATCCAGAGACCACAAGGGCCTAAAGTTACCCGAAATTTGTCTCACAGAAAAAAAACCTGATCTAAGTAACTTGTCCCGACCAGAATTCGAACCCGGGCCCGCTGCGTGAGAGGAGCGAACGCATCCCCTACGCCACAGCGGTGGACCATCCTGTAATTTTAATACCTTAAAATACGTAATTTATGATAATAACTAGGGCAAGGCATTTAATGACCATAAAATAGTGAAAAAATGCAAAATAATAAAAAATGCATTTATGACCCAAAAATAGTGAAAAAATGACCCGAAATCTTAAAATGATGACCATTAAATTTACCATTATTACTTATAATTAGTTTTTTCTTAAGTAATGAATTGCTTATGACGATGCTTTATATATGAATTTACAATATAAAACACACTTATTTTGTTACTAAAGAAATCAGTAAATTTATACTACAATACTTGGACACCCTTAGCGAAAAATAAATTCTTTCTGAACTGGCATGCCCATCAAATTACCCCTAGCAAATATGTGCCATTAAAAAAGAAAGAAAAAATATTTATTGCTAAAATGCCGAAAATTACCTAAAATACCAAAAATGACAATAAAATGCTGAAAATGATCTAGAAATGCCGAAAATGACCTAAAAATTGACAAAAAATTACCCATCTCTTGAAAAATGACGAAATATGCAAAATAAAGCAAAATAATGCAAAAACAAATTGCCCTTATTTGATTAATTATATAATGATATACATTTATATACATTGGAGCTATCTTTTAACCTTCATATAAAAAAGATGCAAAATCATCAAATGCCTTGCCCTAATAATAACATAACTGACGGCCATCTTATGTGGGTAAACAGGTTGACCAACACGACAGATCTCGCGGGTGATATAATATGGCACAATTTTTTAAACCCGAGCGACGCCGGGCCTTTTAAGCTAGTTTATTATATTTTAAAACTAGGCCGCCCGTGACAAAGCTTATTCTTTTTCAAGTAGCACTCCGCCGCTCGCTCCTTCTCTAACAGTAATTTAATGAAGATGAAAGAAGATTCCAGAAGGAAGGTTGGAAAATCTGGCTTTACTTAATGAATTGCAACAAAGCTGTCTCGCTCTTTTATATCCCTAAGGGGCTTATTAAGCGCCAACCCTACCCACGCACTAATATCTAACAGGACAAGAAGTAATTATTCAGCCATTTGTCTTTACTTCTTTAGGAAATAGAGTTTAAAATGCAAAGAATCGTGGATATAGACTAATATATAATGCTTCCAATACATTATCAAGTAAAACATAAATGTCAAAAAAGACACTAGACCTATAACCGAGAGGAATGCACAAAGTATTTCGATGCCTGCAGGAATGTTGGATTGGAAAATAATACAGAAAAACTAAATACCTTATATGGTCTTTTACCACATGCTCCTCTGTTCATAATTATAATGCCAGAACCAGATCTAATATATATACGGATAAATGCAATTTTACTTTGACACAAAAGAATTTTGATTATATTTCTAAGAAATTTTTTAATATTATTCCTTTGCATCGTAGGAACTTGCCTATTGGACAGTTTAAGAAGGCAGTTCGTACTACATTATTGGCTAACCCTCTGTATAGTGTACGAGAGTTTTTTTTTTAAATGTAAATTTGTTTTAAGTTATATTGTTACTGTATATTATTGTAATTGACTTTCCTTTGACCATTTGGTCTTTTGGAATAAAATATCTATCTATCTATCATAAAATATTAAAGTAATGCACTACAAGATATTAGAATAGGCGGTAAAACATTATTAAAAAAATGGAGAAATTCAAATATCTGGGAGCAATGATTACTGATTAAATAATATTTCGGCAAAAGTCAGCTGTCGACTAAAATCAGGAAATGCTTGTTTTTAAGGAATTTAGAAACTTTTATCTTCTCGTCTTCTGTCCAGAAATTAAAAAATAAAAATTCATAAGACAAATTATCCGGGTGTTTGATGTGAGACACTGACCCTTACTCGTCGGGAAGAAAAAAACATCTGAGTATTCGAAAACAGGGGGCTTAGGAAAATATCCGGACCTAAGAGAAATGAAAATGGGGAGTGGAGAAAATTGCATAACGAAGAACTTCATAACCTGTATTCTTCACCGAATATAGTAGGCCTAAGGGTAATTAAATCAACGAGGATGAAATGGGGTAGACATGTTGCACGCATGGGGGAGGAAAGACACATCAAAAATATTAGAGCTTACTGGGAAACCCGAAGGGAAGAGAACTCTTGGATGACCTAGCCTATACGTAGATGGATGGGAGGACAATATGAGAATAGATTTAAGGGAAGTAGGATTTTCGAGGGATTAATGGATGAAGTAAGTCATATTTTCTTGTCTTGCACTACTTTCCTAATCAGATTCAGTAGGCCTATATTGTCATAACAGATCTTAAGTAATTTTGTCTTAGAGTCGACTCCCGATAAACGTTTTTACTCATCTATTTTTCAAGAAACTCGTTACAATATTTATGAAAATAACGCAAGTATAGAAGTTTATTCAATAATTATTTAAAGTTAATTATCAGATTTGTAATGTGTTAATTAAATCTTTGAAATATTCTGTCCAATTGAAAATAATGTTACTGAAATGTGCAGTGATCCGTTTTTTGTCGTCTGAAGATGTACCAGGAGATGAAATATTTTTTTTTAATTTATTTATTTATATTTATACAAAATATTTATACAAAACAAAACAAGACCACCCGAATGAGCAAGCGCTCGTGCTCGTGCTCCATCGAAGACTTTCCCAGAAAATAGAGGCAATGTTTTACCATTTTGAAGCGTGTACGAATGGATTGTAGAGTTAAAAAAATGACCGGACAAGTGTAAAGGACGAGGAAAGAACAGGACTTCAATCCACATCCACTAGTGACGCCAACATTGAGCAAGTGCGTATCATGATTCAGACAAACCGAAGAGTGGCTGTCGATGAAGTGGTCGTCGATTCACCACACCAAGAACTGAAGGAAGCGGTGCATACGTGGCTTGCTACTCGTCCGAAAAACATTATGAGAGCAAATGAGGAATTGAATGTTTTGTATTGTTGTTGCAATAAAACAAAAAAGTGTGGATACTTATTGACTTATCCTCGTATTTTAACACTATATAGCGCTTCACTTACTTGTTACTGGATGGACGTGAATGTTCATTGAGACGCAGCCAGTACAGTGCAATTACTTCTAGCTACTAAGCCACCAAGTTATCTTTGCATGCAGAAAATATGTGAGGAATGTGCCTTACATCTCGATCTCCCTCCTTTGACGTTGCCCCTTCCTTTTCACTGAGTTCAGTCATTTGGCTACAAGAGGGGTGCTGAGAACTCCTGTGTTTTTAAATGACCTGACACCTAAGACAGTCATTGTCGAAATGAATATTCTGGCAACCATGTCCCAACTGGGGAACATGAGCTGTCCCTTCTTTCACCCCCGCCGCCACGCTGCCACTTCCTGTCCTCTGTGTTGGGTTATTTGGCTGGAAGAGGGGCGCTGAGAATTACTGTGTTTTTAAATGACCTGACACCTAAGACAGTCATTGTCCAAATTAATAATCTGGCAACCATGGTATGATCTTTCGCCACCTGCTTCCCCTACATCCCTTCCGTATAGTGGTAGCTGGACGACACTAGCGCTAAAACACTTCCCCTATCGCCGTGCAGATTTAACTTGGTGGCATAGTAGCAGTGCGCAGAGAAATGCGCAGTAGCAAGGAAGAGTCTATATCGAAATATTGTCCTTTGAAGGGGTGGTGATTCATTCATTCCCCAGTCTTCAGGACAGTCACATCGTGCTGACTAAGTATACGGCTACGCCTGTCGTGTCTCGCGGGAGGGGAAGTTGGCTTGAATTCAACTCCCACCTCTGAAGGCCCTTCCCCTGAAACGCGTTTCTCCACTGACAGGAAGAATTAATTTCACTGTACTTGTAGCCCGCCTATTCTTTCTGCCTCGACTTTAGTAATTAACTTTACATATGTTTGTTCAAAAACATGAACATTAACATTATTAAGGTCTATATTGTTTATCAATGCTATAAGTAATAAAACTAACGTATTTTTTGTTTTGTTTTACAGGTAAGTTTGTTGTGTGTGCCTTCAATTTCTGGGCTCCTAATGCTGTAAGACTGTAAGTGTTCTTCTCACAGCTATATACAGTAGTTGCACCAGTAGATTCAAACTTTGTAGCTTCTTTACAATAAAAATAATAGGTCTGAGACTTCAAATAGTATGGTACTTTATGAGATTCTGAGTGGAGATGGGAAAATGTCCGTCTGTCCGTCCATGTATCTGTACCCGCGGTAACTTAAATACGCTTTATCGGATTTTCATGAAACTTGGTATACGCATATATAACGTCCATGGGAAGAACCCTATTAATATTGGACCAAATCGGTTGACCGGTACCGGAGTAATGCTAAATTTAGTGCCAATTTTTATGGTAATATATCAGAAAGGCACGATAACTCAAATACGCTTTATCGGATTTTCACGAAACTTGGTATACGCATTTATGACGTCCATGTAAAGAAGCCTATTGAATTTGAACCAAAATGGTTGAACGGTACCGAAATAACGAGTAATTAATGGTCACATCTATATCTTCGTTCTCCGACAATCCGAAGCATTTTGATTGACTCGCGGATAGCCAATCGTCGGCCGAGCTCCCGTAGCTAATGTAAACAAGACACGTTCAGATGTATCTGTTTCTGTAAGTAGAAATAATAGGTGAAATTAATTAATACAGAGCATGCTTTCATTTCCTATTTAATTTACACATTAATTTTGTAATGGATACAGGACACTACAATATTACTGCATGGCCAAAATAACGTAACAAATTGCCAATCGATTATTGATATTGTAAGCCCGCCTTGATTGAGTCATTTCTTCATAAATAAATGTAAATAAATAGATTTAGAACACAACTAGACGTTTGAATATTGATATAATATTGTGCATTCTATCGATAAGTATGACTACAGATATCTACAATCTATTTTAATGTGAGTATTTTTCTTATTCGCTCCTGTGCAAGCAATATACCTAATGTAATTCGTGACAGCTTGATTTCCGATTGACTTTAATTCTTTCATAACCTATACGGCTGCTTTAAACTTGAAACCGATATGTCAGCAAATTGTACGCCTATGCTTACATCATTAATATTACTGCCAAGTGGATTTTGTAAATTGTTGGCATATTTTAAGAATTTATTATATTAGTGAATGCGAATATGAATTAAGGTTAAGAGTCAAACTTTAGACCTATGTTCTTCCGCAAGCTCTGCTTAATGAATCGATCTGGAGCTTAACTCGGAGATCTATTACAAAAAAATAGCTTATTTTCTGCATGGGTCTATCATAATTGGATGGCTCAGTGCCAGAGGTGACTAAGTGCCATCAAGAAAAGTGCTAATATTTGTGTGTATTGACCAGCAAAGATCGTATTCTATCTATGCCAAACATGTCTAGCAGCCATTACTGTGTCTGTAACTGATACAGCAAGGCTGTTTTTCATTTTTGGCTTAGATAGAATACGATCTTTGCTGGTCAATACACACAAATATTAGCACTTTTCTTGATGGCACTTAGTCACCTCTGGCACTGAGCCATCCAATTGCAATTATCACTGATTAAAAAAAGCATTCTGGCACTTTGTTATATCAGTTTACCTGATTATATTATTTAGTAAAATAATATATCAGTATGATTTTTTTTCAGAGGTTATTTACGTAATACAATTAAGCTTCTACATCTGCTACCACCGTTACATTATTGTATCCACCACTTGCTTTGTCATAAAATGTCATAAATACATTAAGTTTTGCCCTTCCAAGAACATTATGTAAATTTACAGTTAAGTGTAGAAATTTTTCAGGGGTTTTCCCTCACCTGTGAGACAAATGTCAGGTTACTTTAGGCCCTTGTGGTCCCCGGATATCATCTGGCCGTCATTATCATCTTCATCCCCATCCTCGCCTTGTTCTGAGTTAGTGTATGTGTGAATGGTGTGTCTCGCCCTATGTGTTCGTTTTGTTTCGGAGGTGGCCCCGGCATTGGGCTGATCACTCATCTGGGGAGGCCCTTCATGTCCTTGTCTGGTCAAAAAAGTATGTATGTGATCCAAAGATTGGATCCCGACAGGTAGCGGCCCTGTAAGGCCCGGGCGGCTCGGGTCGCTTAAATCCTAAAAGGGAGAGGTAAAACTACAAAAAAGAAAGAGAGAAAAAAGAAAGAAAGAAAGTGTAGAAATTGAAATATCCATTATGGAGGCCTAGTAATAAATGTAGTAAAAATCGTTCTTCTTTCACCATAGACGCTAAGCCCAGGTATATATGAATAGTCTACTGTGATCTATATTTTTTTATAATGATATGAACAAAAAATATTTCAAGTTTATATAAATCTATGCAACAATTTCAAATTTTAAGTATCCCAAAACTAAATGCCAGGCATTAGAGCATTATTCCGTCTACAAAACAGTGAAAATTTTATGTTAGGTTATATAAAGTGTTTGAAAATTCGCTCAGCATTAGAAAGAAACTAGCCGTATTCGTAATTCCATAAGGTTTCGTGTAAATATGTGAAGTTACTCTCCACTACCTAAGTTTTAATTTTCCTGAATTAGTTCAACCCAAGTATGGACGAACTTGCTCAGGCTTTACCCCAGAGCACCAAGTTCATTTTCATGAATGATTAACAACATTGTCGCTCTAAATTGCCTCTGTATTGCTCTGCTGCTCGCCGTGTATCTTCACTCAGCATAATAGTATAATATTATTACACTGCATATTGTCTTCACAATATACCAGGCTCGTTTAACTATATAGCAGGTACATTTACGGCAGCGTTCACTTAACAATAGGTCTACATCATAATTCTATATGCCGACAGTCATTTTCACTTAAAAATGAACAAGTAACGCATTTCTGTTTCACATTATATGAATAGGGCAAGGCATTCGACGATTTTGTATCTATTTTATTTATCTATTTATTATATTGAGAATTTATCAAGCTCATTGTCCAAGTACAATATTTTTTTATACTAATACACCAGTTTTACAATACTAATGTTAGATATTTAAAGTAATATTAAACATATTTAATACTAGAACGAACTAGAAAACAGAAAAAAGAAAATAAGAAACACGCACACTATGAAAATAATATAAAATTCTGGAGGAAGATATAAAGATTTAAATAAAGAAAACGACATGGAGCATATTTTAATTATCACTATGGTATTATCACTTTTTTGAAATATTCAAATTTTGATCACCACTTATTGTTAGTATTAAATATATCTATATTGCCCATTTTGTGCAATTGATTGTATAGACATTATACAGAGAATAAATATTATGGGAGTAAGTTTTTGCTTATGGGATGAAAAGAAGGTTATTTTATAAGATCTATATAACGTAGAACATAAGATATTTCACCAAGAATATTAGTGTTCATCTATATCATTATTACGTAATTTATATAAAAACAACAATGCATGGAATTTCGTGTGTTTGATAATTCAGGGATATTGAAATAGTTCAACATAGTTGGATATGATTCAATATAGAGTAATACAGTAATTAATCCGTTTGCGAAACGTATGTTGTAGATATTTATTTTGAATGGATTCTATTATTATACTATATTTAATGGTAGCAGGATTCCAAATGAGAAATGTGTGGTAATTTTCATCTGACAATGGTTCTATATAGGCCTACTCTAAATAATGTATTTATACTACAATATTTAGAGTTCCTAATAATAAATCTAAGATTTTTAAGAGTTTTACAAATAATATTATTAATGTGATTCGAGAAAGTTAAATTACTGTTGAATAATATACCTAAATCTTTAATTGTGGAAATATTGTTCAACCGAACACCATTAATACAATATTGCCATGCAATGTTATTTCTAGATCTAGAGAAAGTCATTAATTTGAATTTGTTTACTTTTATATTAAGTCCATTCTATTTAATTCATTTATTCAGATCATTCTGCAGTTCCGTACAATAACCAGGGCTCAAAATAATTTTAAATAATTTTATATCACCAGAAAATGCAGTAATATTTGAAAAACAGACCTGATCAAAGATGTCTTCAATAGAAAAAAAATAAAGGACCGAGAGTTGATCCCCAAGGAATAGCGGAATTTACATTTATTATTTTTTTATAAATGACGTTTATATGATACAAACTGTGCTGTGTTATGAAGTAATATGAATGGGCGGGGCAAAATTATAAACCGTTAGTTTGGAAATAAAAATTATGTGAAGAGGAATCAATCTGAAAGAATCAATGAAATAAGGAAGAACTAATATTTCCCATATTGATAAACGCAATAGTGACTTACAGTAAGGGGAGCTTGCCCCGGTACCGGTCAGGCCTCGTTACCGGTCAACAAGGTTTCCTCTAAAATGGCGAGACAAACACGGACTCTATACGAGGAATAAAGTTCCTTTTGCTCCTGTCTACCATTTCATAACTGTTTTCTGCTGCTATCTCTCGCCATTTTAGAGGAAATCTTGTTGACCGGTAACGAGGCCTGATCGGTACCGGGGCAATCTCCCGTACTGTCTTTACAGATCTATGACTATGAGAGATAATTTTTCCATCTCTAAGTTATCAAAGACTGAATCTACGTCAGAAATTGTAGTTATGTGACTTGTTCGAGATTTACTGCATGTTCGTTTATTACAGTTAGCAGTAGGGATGGGTCGATACCAGATTTTCTCGATACTCGATATTCGATACGATACATGATTTTTTCCTCGATACTCGATACTGTCAACATTTCCAGTTTCAATAAATAGGTACATTAAAAATTAAAATTTGAGAGAACTGTGTAATACTAACTAAATTAATTAAGTGTGCATATTTAAAGAGACAAAATTTAATATCATCAGTGGCATATAATTATTTTTAAACTCTACATTGTAACTAAATGTTTGACAGGAAACGAAACAATTAAGAATCTCTTCTGTTTGGATTTCAAAAGTCGGAAAGTCTTTATTTATAACTAGACAAAAGTCACAGAGTGGTTTTCTCCATTTCAAGGACAAATAGAAGTATCTACTATATTTAGGAGACTACTAAAAGCAGACAGAGATACCGCATTTCCTTAAATTGCAGAGTTACCAAAGTATCGAAAAAATATCGAGCTAGTTTTCTGAAGTATCGCTCGATGCCGATACCATGCAAGTATCGAGAGTATCGAGAGTATCGAGGTATCGAAAGTAACGAGGACCCATCCCTAGTTAGCAGAAATTTAATTTTTTTTAGTACAAGGGCGTAGGTAATTCTAAAGATCTCAGTGTTTGGTTTCCTAAATAGGAGAGCATTGCAGTCATTCTTCTGTGGAATACGGTGGAGTCTGCAACAGTACTTGAGCTACCTAACGAATAGAAAATCGCAATAAAATGTCCAGACACCTGGAACTTCTCAACAGCATAAACATTAACACTCTAAACAAAAGTGCTCCAGTTGGAAAAATTTTGTAGTTGGTAAAATCCTTTGTAGAGAAGTCACCGAAGCCTTCCTCATCACATAGTAGAGTTTTTCATTCCATACTGTGCCCTCGGGGGCAGTTGACATAATGTTGGAAGCTTAGGACATATGATTTTGTGTAGTAGACCTGGGTTCGACCATTCTAGCTAAATTAGTGACGCTACTGTTTAACCTTCAAAAACTGGGCACCCATTATGACGAAATGAACACTGGACAGATTAATATGAATTACTGGAAAAAAGAGATTTTTGAGTAAATATATGTATATGAAAAGATATTTTTCTGTAACAATTTTATTAACAGCTTTAAACAAATTTAGAATTACAACATTGTGAGACAATATATATTTTGTAAGAACGACCTTTTATTTCTTGGAAATAACCTTGGGATGACTAACCATAAAACTGTATATATATATTCTGTTGTGTACAACAACCTAGAGCACGGGCGAAATACACCACAAAAATTCTAAATGCACCCTTTTGAAAAGACCAACCCGTCTCTAGAAAAATCCCCTAAAACCCAGGCTCATTGCCGCAAATAAATACAATACTTTCGAGAACACCCTGTACATACTGGCTAGTATTCCCCATGACTAGAAAACCCCAGTAAGTTCCTAGATTATCTACAACTTCAAAGCATAGGGCAATCTCAAAACTCAAAATGGCGTCTGTGCTGAAAAATACTTCACAAAACCCACTCTAAACCATGCTAATATCGGTTGTCTGGCGAAAAATACTGAATTACTGTTTTTTCGGAAAGGCAAAGAACGTGAAATAGAAGTTACAGAACGGACGGACGTGATATAATTAGTTTGAAGAAAAACAGAAGTGAACAAAGCAAAATTACAAGAAATTTAGATGGTGTAGGCGTAATTTCAAAAGATCCAAACTTGACCGGAAAAATAACTTATTCAACAAAAATTATTTAATATATATTTTCAGAAACGGAAATTTAGATAGCCGAAACGGGTGAGCACAAAATTTAGATTTGAATCACTATTAACAATGAAAAGAATATGGATAGGTCTCACCCAGCTTTGCTGTCGTCTCCAGACATCGTGATGTACGGCAGCTACGCCCACCAAAACACTCAAACTCAAGTTACATGTTCCTGTCGCGAGTGCTAGATCCCAACTGCCGGTCGCTCGTACCAGCCTCTACTCCCTAGCATTTCACCAGATGGCAGTGCAGTCTAAGAGCGCTATTAAGAATTACCGAGAACCACGGTGTTTAGAGTGGGTCAAAACATGATTTTACCTCCCTGAAGTTAAAAGCAGTTGGCAACAATTAGTGCAAGACTTTAATATAATCAAATGAGCCGTTTTTCACGGCTCAATACCCAGGAGGCTTCAAAGGAATAAACCATTAAGTTCGTAATTAATTTGTAGTTAGAAGTATGAAGTGTCTGGAATCCTTAAAAGTTCAGTAACTTTCTCTACCCATAAGGTAGAGTTTATAAGTAAAGAAAGTGCTTTGTTCAAACAATTATATATTTTTTGTTCTAGTTCTGAGGTCCCGGAGTCGTGTGTAACGGCGTTATTAAAATCTAATATAACACATTTTTCAACTTATTCTTATTCTTCTTCTTGTGCGTTTGCTGATTGCTAGTTTTTAATAAAACATTTTGATGATTTTATTTATGTTATCAGTATGAAAACACTAGACCTACAAGAAAGTGCCATTTTAATTTTTAATCATCAGTGAACCTATACCAGCACGGCAAGGCCTAGGCACCATATAACAAAAGTAGTTGAACTTTCTTTCTTTCTTTCTTTCTTTCTTTACCGTAGTTTTACCTCTCCCTTTTAGGATTTAAGCAACCCAAGCCGCCCGGGCCTTACAGGGCCGCTACCTGTCGGGAGAGGGATTATCTTTGGATCACATACATACTTTCTTGACCAGACAAGGACATGGAGGGCCTCCCCGGATGAGTGATCAGCCCAATGCCGGGGCCACCTCCGAGACAACACGAACACATAGGACGAGACACACCATTCACACACACACTCACTCAGAACAAGGCGAGGATGGGGATGAAGATGATAATGACGGCCAGATTATATCCGGGGACCACAAGGTCCTAAAGTTACTTGACATTTGTCTCAAAGGTGGGGGAAAACCCCGGAAAGAACCTAACCTAAGTAGTTGAACTGATGGTTTTAATTAAACCTTTTATTTTAATCTACAGAATAATTAATTGCGTAATAAATTAAAATTGCATTATTTAATTTTACCTTGTTTAATTGTGTAGACCGTCGCCAAATTAGGGTCTAGGTATCATATTGCATTAAACAATAATACTATAATGTGGGCTTGCAAATACTACCTTAGTCCAGAAATGCTTTCATGAAAACATATCTTTAAGAAAGAGTCGCATCTAATATTGTTAGTATGAAAATTACACGCTAAAATGGTTGTCAAGGTAAACTAATACATTTACATATCAGCAACCAATATCGTAATACAGAGAAATTAATAAGATTATCTTTTGTTTATGATGGCAGAAAAGTATTAATATACGAGGCGCGTCCATAAAGTTAGTTTACCTGAGGCCGTTTACAGAAACAAAACAATTTCGTGGACATATACCAGTATATTCCAACATAGGCGTAACCAGGCCGACCATATTTTAAAAATTAAGATGCAAAATAACGAGTATTAAGTTCCGGGGGCCCTCCCCCGGAACATTTTAAAAATTAAGACACAAAATCTCGAGTTTTAAGCTTCCCACGCTTTATACTTGTATTAAGTAATTTATGGGCAGACTTAAAAAAATTATACAATTTTCCTTTTTTTAATCATTGGGGGGGGGGGTTCAAACCCCCAAACCCCCCCCTCGGTACGCCTATGTATTCCAACACATACAGTAAGTATTCATGAATTATTCAACATATTCGTCATCGGAATTGAAACATACCGTAGAACCAACTTTTAAATAGGCCTACCTGTGACGTAGAAATCTGCCGCCAGGGATTTGAACCACTGTGTGACAAACATCTCCTCTCGTAGCATACGTATATGGTTCTAAGTTTTATAGGCGTTCGATTTAATCACCACCATGGTGTACAACATGTTCCCAGCGATGCGGAAGCCTTTGGATCCCGTTGGCACTGCCTAATCTGTTGATGGTGCGAAGAGAGCGGTCGGTTGCCTGTAAAACATCTTCAACCATACGAATTAGATCAGGATTAGATCAAAGTCGCAGAGATTTAAATCTGGAGAGTACGGAGGGTGATAGAGCTCCTCCCAGCCCCAGCGATTGAACAGTTCAGACACAACTCCTGCTGTATGCACCCTAGCGTTGTCATGTAGAATGATGGGTGGATTATCCATGAAGTGTCGCTGTTTTATTTTTAGAGCTGCTCGTAGATTTTTTTTTTTTTTTTTTTTTTTTTTGCAAAAACGAGCAGTAATGCTCCACAATAACGTTTTGGCTTGGGGGAACGGTATGTTTTAAGATCATACCACCCCAATCATGTTTTACAGGCAACCAACCGCTCTCGTCGCACCACCGACAGATTAGGCATTTCCAACGGGATCCAAACACTTCCGCATCGCTGGGAACATGTTGTACGCCATGGTAGTGATTACATCGAAGGCCCATAAAAATTAGAACCATGTAAGTATGCTATTGGCCTATGAGGAGAAATAAAATAGTTGCCACTACTAAAAAATCAACCTTTGTATTTAGATTAATTACAGTCGAACAAAAACGGTCGAATGCAACATGCCTATAATGGTATTTAAAATACTTGCATGAAAATTATGAAATTGTCTTTGCTCGTTTCATATTCATACTCGTGTATTAATAAATGCCATTTTAGGCTTGTTGCATAATGTACTAATTTCCAATTACAAAATAGCTTAAAGGGGAACTGAACTGAAAATTTACATATATATTTTATTTACAAATGAGTAAGAGCTCTGATTGTGTATTACTATGGCGAAAATAAAAACTCGATCCAACTTACCGTTTCCGAGTTGTAGCGCTCTATAGCAGCGCTTGTGACGTCACCGGCTAGCTCGGGTCTGGACATGGCGCATTACACACGGAACAGCCCCAACACAACATAATATTAGTTTTATTGTTGCACTCTTTATTGTTGAGTGTCCATTGTTAGAGATGTGTGTTTATTAACATCATTGACAGTTTTCTTTACAGTATGTTGCCTCCACTCAAATGTTTTCCTGTCGTACTTTCTCTTATAAACCCATTCTCCACATGATTTAGAAAATTCCACTGACCCGCCCACGACTCTTTTTTCTTGATGGAAGTTGTGGTCAAGAGTTGCTATCATTGACCGTAAATAGGCCTACATGCCTTCAAATGAAAAATGGGTTCTTTTTGGTACATATTTAAGACGTTCGCTATGATAGGATTCAAGACTTCCTGTGTGACAAGAATGATTGAGATGCATAATATCATTTAAAAATCTGGTATTCATAATGATATTATATAGGTCATGGTAGTCTTTCGAATGCTTACTGAGTCATTTAGTATTTTTAATTTTATCAGCACTTAGCACATCGTGAGCACATGAATGGTATTTCTAATTACCTTCCCAACTATGAATGTTAACAATGTGATTGAGAACTGAGGTACCGTAAATTTCTTCTTTGGCAGTATACTGTAATTCTCACACGTAGACGATGCCCACCATAAATTATTATAAATTGATTGTTTCCATTCATGAATGACGCAGGATTTCAGAAAATGGTCTTTTTCATTAGAGATTTAGCAAGGTGCCAAACATCAAATTCATGGTGTATGTTTGAAAATGTGTTTTTCATTAAAGCTCTAATGCCTGTGTGTCTTTCCGTTAGGAACAATTTAATAGGGAGTTTCTCATTCATTGTGCTTATTTTTTTACAGGCAGCTCTTTCAAGTCATCAGTTACAGTTCCTCTTTGTACAATTGCAAAATCTAGTATTTTATTCGTTGCTAAATTCATAATGGAATACGTCAAATACTTTGCAGAGAAACCAGGGGAGTCATATTGTCCATCTCCACATAAACATAAATTTAAATCACTCATAGCATCTACATAGTTAGCTTCTTTTTTTTTAACCACGTTTTGTGCACGGAAGGAAATACAAATTTCTTTACAAGCCTATAGAAGTATGATTCGGAAAAAAAATAACAGCTTAATAGAATTTGAGAAAGCTGATACATAATTAAATGTTAATCCGCATAGGTACATTCCTTAGGCTATGAACACATTGCTTTTTAAACTTCCACCTATGCTTCCAGAAGACCACTCGATGTATGACCATTCACACAATGAGTTTTTATTCGTAACATTACTCCTCTCGTTTCAAATTTACGTTCATTAACTGGAGCGTCACATATATGGCACAATATGCCATATATGTGGCGCTCCAGTTAATGAACGTATATTATACTGAATAGTGTAAGAAGGACACTTACACAAACACAAAATAATATTTTTCCGACAAGTTGATATTTTCTATTCCATCTTCTTCTCCTTCACTAGTGATTTCATCGGGGACGTAATCTTCATCTTTTTCATTCGAGGTGTCATGTTCATCAATGTAGTTCATATAGACAGAATTTGCAGCTCTATAAATTTCTGTGCCTATCTCACATTGTATTTCTGCGTCAGTCTTCAACTCTACATGCATACATTCATAAACTTGTGTAGCTTCTCTTTCTTGTTTAGAATCAGTTATTGAATTATCAATTAATTCCTACACTTCCCTCTTTTTAAGACTTCCGTTTCTTGGGAGAAGGAATTTCTTTACTTCCTATTAAGAACTTTGAAAGTACCGCATTGTGTTTTGATCTAGGGCACCTGAATTTTTCATCCTTCAATATTCTGATTTTTAAAGTATGCGATTCATTAAAAATCTGCTTTAAAATGCTTTCCACATACTCTAGAAATTTCTTTGGAACAAAATTTTTACGCTTCATGCAAGAAACCCATTTGTTGTACAAACGTATGTTCTTGTTTTTATAAGGGAATGCATAGTAACCAACATTTCTATGGACACCAGAATTACTTGAACAACCGTAAGCACTGCACGCAGGCATCTTCACTTACACTACACAATAAGCATTACTAGGGAATACAAGACCGGCACCTTTCACACATTACCGGAGCAAGCCAAACGGCGCGGCGCGACAGCCGCGTGACGTCACAACCTTGCAACACTATAATTTAAATTGCTCACAGAATGAGAATGAGCTAACATAAAAAGAAACGGTTTTCGACTCTGCACTTAGCGAGAATCGTATTTTATTTTAAGATAAAGTAAAAAATTTTCGGGGAAAAACCAAATATAAGGTGCATCGTCGCATGAGGCATATCCCGCCCTGACCCTCCCCCAGCGAAGCACTTTCTTTTATACCACGATCTAGCGAATTCTTCGAGGATAAACAGGCTGTCAAACCTTTGGGTACAAGGCAAATCTGTGGGTACTCTCGAATTTTTAATATTTGGTACAAGGGGCACTCTTGAATTATTAATATTAGGTACAAGGGCCACTCTCGCAGTTTTAATATTTGGTACAAGGGGCACACTCGCATTTTTAATATTTGGTATGGTCGGGAGTGTCGGCGACAATATACAAGGATAGTTTGGTCACCCTGTTCATTGGGAAACAAAATGCGAATATTGAGTGGGCGGAGCCTATTTGGCACCTTATATTTGGTTTTAGCCTAATGGTAATTAAAATACTTGCATGAAAATTATGAAATTTTCTTTGCTCGTTTCATATTCATACTCGTGTCTTGATAAATGCCATTATAGGCTTGTTGCATAATGTACTAATTTCCAATTACAAAATAGCTTTTAAGTATAGGTTCCACATGGCACACATAAAACCTCAGCGCTTGCGCTTTCTCATATTAATCGTTAAAGTAAGGAAGAGAAAAGTACAACGTCTACAGGATTTCAATCCAATTAATGTATCTTATCTACAAATAACAAAGTTATTTTGTATCTTTATCGAATAAATCTGAAAACTTGTATTTTATTTTCATAACTCGTAGATGAAGTCTCGTGTTCGTTACTTAATATGGCATGTCTCTGTTTAATCAGTAGAAGCTTTGCAAGACAAATAAAATTGCTTGTAATTTTTGTAATCGATCTCAGAGTTAATCTCCGGATCGATTCATTAAGTATAAATCGCAAACGCAAACCACCGCGTAGGCACTTGCTTACTTTATGTGGTGTAGCCAAAGTTTCACGAATCGGTTCCGCGGTGTAATACTCTAGCCCATAGGTGAGCAACTGAGTAGAAACGTTTTAGTCCCCCATCTATTCTGTGACGTAAGAAACCTGTTCTTCATGTTCAGTGTCACGTCGAAACTCCTTTATGCTGACGTCAAGGGCGACGGTAGTGGGAGAAATTCCCCTACAGTGACACGATAATAAAAGATAAAAGCGCACAATGTGCATTTGTCAGTCTCCACACGATGTGCACCAGTTGCGCACCCATGCTCTAGCCTCATGTTATTGGGACTTACTAAATCCCGACGCATTTGCAGACATAAAACATAACACAAAAACCTGATGTGAAAGTCACTAATTTCCTCTGCCCAAATAAAAGTTAGCGGTATTCACCCTACCCTTGTACAGAATCGCAAGACACAATTTCACGCTACTTATGCTATAAATACCTTATAGCCCCTTCTTTGAATGTTGCGACTAAAAACGTAGGCTATGGATAAAAAAAAGAACATGATAAACAAGTGACTGAAAACGTTTATTGAACTTTCCGCCGTTAAGAATAATTTCCGAAATTTATCGAATATTCCTCTCAGATATTTCTTTACTGTAAGCATGGCCAACAATACACCTTTCTCACTTCAAGTAGGCTACTTATACAGAATAAAGAGGTCATGAATGTCCGCGTATTGAGTTGTTCACCAGGCAAAACAGAGTTTCTCCAAAAAGCTTACAACCACCCTTCAGATTATTATTATTATTTTTTAAGATTCAAATAAAAGTTTTAACTCTTGGTATAAGCACTCCATGTACAACATTTAAAGGAAGTCGTCAGAGCCGTTTTTTGAGAAAATCGCAAAATAATAATAATAATAATAATAATAATAATAATAATAATAATAATAATAATAATAATAATAATAAAATAAAAAATAAATTCTTTTCACATAAAGTCCCCTTAAATATAAGAGAAGGTTGTCGCCAATCTTCGTGTCACAGCCTCAGAAGGTACCTAACCCAAATACAAAATTTTGTTTTCGTACGATTTTCCGTTACAAGAGGAAGTATTGCAAAGAGCGCATATTCACAGTGGGTGGCTTATAACTAGACCTGGGATTTTAAGGCAAATGTCTATTTCGTTCCTTATAAATAACATGACAATTTTTAAATATGTGGATGTTTCATGATAAATAACTTACATTTATAGAGTTTTATAGTGCCCTAAAATGCCTATTTGGACCTTTAGAGCCCATTTTACTATTTTAGTGCCTGAAATGCCTATTTAGTACATTTAAAATAAAATTCAACTTCTGTAATTTTTACAATCTTATAATATACTTCCCTCAATGAAAAGCAGAACAGCAGAGTTGGGTTTTTCACAGAAACTTGATTATTCCAAACAATTGTCGCCATGGAATGCTGACTGGGGCGAGTAGAGGGGGAGAATTAAGGGGAAAGGATTACTGTGTCAAATCACCAGTGAAAGAACATCTTTTTAATTGAATGTAATTCGTGATGCCTAATTTTGCAGTTAATTCTGTTATGTATAGGTATACCATGTTTCTTGCAGTAAAAAAAAAAAGACCCTGTTACAGTTTCAGTGTAGGCCTACATTGTAATATTTTAAAGTCTATTTTCTATCAATTTACACATTTTAGAGCATATTTTAAGTTCCTATTTTCTCTTTTAAACGCCTATTTACTTGTTTTAAAAGCCTATTTTAGGTGCCTAAAACTAAAATTTTTAGAGCCTAATATCCCCGGTCTACTTATAACTACCCTACCCTTCAGAGAATTTGTTCGAAAAAAATTTTTAAATAAAAGTTTTAGTTTTTAGCATAAGCAACCCATGTGCAAAATTTAAAGAAAATCGTAAGAGCCGTTTTTGAGAAAGTCGCGAAAAACGAAAAATTCTTCATGTAAAGTCCCCTTAAAAATAAGAGAAACTTGTCGCCAATCTTCGCCTCACATCTTCAGAAAGTACCTGACCCAAATAAGAAATTTTGTTTTCATACGATTTTCCGTTTTGGAGCTAGCCTGTTCACAGACAGACACACAGGCACACAGACATGTTTCCAAAAATAGTATTTTTGGATTCAGGGGGCCTTAAATTGTGTATTTATGTTAAAAACTCAACTTCGAATTTGGAGGTCGAAAACAACACTTCGTCTAACTACAGTAGGCCTACCTATGGTACGGGCAGAGGAAGTAAAAACATAAATCTTCTATGATGAACGCAGAATACATCTGTTGCACAGCGGGAAAGCACCCGGTGCTAGCCAATAAAAATTAAAGAAACAGACTTAATGACTTTTCAAATCGTGATAGTGTATATTTGATCCTCTGGATAGATGTGATTTTTTTTTTCAATGGAATTAATTCATTATTCAGTGAACGATCATTCTCATTCGCTGCTCCTCGTAGATTAGGCAAAAAATATTTTGTTTTCGTTTGTGTGATTGCAATCACTGAATATAAATATGGCGTAGGTCTGCCATAAAACTGGTATCAACCGAACTGCATCGAAGCTTGCTTTCCTCATCGGGCGTAGTCCTGTGGCTTGGTTCTAAAAGGGTCAATGTCAATTTCTTGCAAAAATCAGATCTAAGCATTATTGAGCTCGGGTAGCCTTTATCTTTCGTATAATAAAATTGCCAATGTATGTTGTTATTAATAGACATTATACAGAAACGTTAGGGGCCAATGTCGGAAGTTCTCAGCAAAAAACGTTACTTCTGCAAAGGCTTCAAAAGTCAGTTATCTCAAATGCAAGTTTTATGACATGGGCCCTTTTAGAACCAAACCACATTTTATTTCTCAAGCTGCATTCTGAATTAGCAGCTTATATACCTCACATCTTCTAGGCTTCTCCTGCATCATTAATTCCATTCATTGCGACCCCGAATTAAGTGCAATGGTGAGACGAGCATCGCTGCTTGTTTCATACTTAACTTCGTGTATATGCAAATAATTTTTTTTTAACACGAATTTCTGTACTTTCATGAAAGCAAGATAGAACAGCCACTTGTACAAGCATTTCACAGTTTTAAGCAAACAATTTTCAAACATACAATTTTCATATAAGTCGTAATCTGCATTATTATATTAATAGACTATTACCATATTCTTCAACTCTCTTCCTCGCATCATTATTAGAGGCCGTATTTTTTGGAAACAACGATAAGCGCGAAATTTTATAAAACGACCTCCCTTAGCTGTATTTAGCTTTTATATGCTTAAAATATCAATATGAACCAAATTGAATCCACGAAATATCGCGAAATTTACTCGATTCCGCGAAATGTGTCTATAAGCGCGAAATTTGCCCCTTCTGTCCGTAAAGTGAGAAATGAGCACGAAAATGAGTCTTAAATCACAATATTGTGTTTGGGTATACTGTATTTTTTTTATTTCTTAGCAGTATGCTTTTTTTCTGCTGTTACTGTGGCTGTCGAAGATTTACCGATTTATCGACATTTGTGATCGATTAAAAAGATTGGAGAATTTACGCTAATATTGTCTGCGAACTGATTTTTACTGTTGAGTACTCTCCTTTCTTGCTATCTCTTTGCCAAGTTAGCGATACCCCTGATCGATTACAGCAGAAAGTGTAGAATGTTTGTTACTTGTATTCAACAGATTTCGTCTTTAATCCATAGTGGTATGGTTGGCACTTCTGTTTGCAAATGGCTCTCTGATGGTGTTTAATAGAAATCACGATAATAATTCTCGTAATTATATTTGAACATTAACTCTATCCATGTCTAAATCGAAAGTTACTTCAGTTCATACAAGGACAGAAGAAAATAGAAATGAGGGAGGGGGGTAATGCTTCATGTAAATAAAGAAGCAAAGTTTATCATTGCGCAATGTTCCCAATGTAGTATAAAGTAATTTATTTCACGAAATACCCACCGAAATAGAAGGAAGTTAACGCCGAAATCAGCCATTTTATTTCACCAATAAATCAGGGACTTAATCATTATCCACATCATTTTCTTCTTTATCATCATCAAATGGCTTCATAAACTCCATCAATATCGTCATATCCACGATCATCACAACTACTTCCATATCACCCACATTATCATCATCACTATTATTATTATTATTATTATTATTATTATTATTATTATTATTATTATTATTATTAAGTGCCAGAATGGTACTTTATGAGATTGTGTGGGGGACGGGAAAATGTAGGCCTATGTCCGTCTGTTAGTCTGTGTGTCTGTATACGATTTATCGGATTTTCATTTAACTCGCTATACATACTTATAACGTCTGTGGGAAGAAGCCTATTTATTTTGGACCAATTCGGTTAACCGGTACCGGAGTAATGCCCAATTTAGTGCTATTTTAGGGTAATATATTTGAAAGAATTTATGAAATGCAAATCAGTTCTCATGGCATCATATTGTTTTATAGTGTTCATATACGGCTTCAGAAGTTGCAATATAGTAGCTTTGACAAATAACACTACCCACGTTGTAGCGTGCTGGTCGCCACGAGGTCAATAGATCACACGGTCAGAGGAAGAGAACTTCAGGCAAAGGAACAAAGCCCCAAAATGTAGAATCTTATATATTTAGATCCCACCAATATATACAAATGTCACCAGAAAGAGAATTGTACAGCACATTAGATTATAGGCCTACGCAAGAAAATAGGATGCCACCGTAGAAGATGCCACCAGCACCCATATAATCAATCTCCAAAATTAATTTGTACATACATAGAATAAGATAATCATAGATAATACATAGATAATGCATAGAGAATACATAGATAAGATAATCTATTGATGGCCTAGTCATATTCTTTGAAATTAATAAATTCTTTCAAAATTATTTCTAAACTGAAAACCATACTAATTAATATACCTCAGGTCTGGTCAGAAGGTCTATTTAAATTAGGCCTAATTAAATTTTATGCAAAATTCCCTATCACCACCAAGGTAGAAAAGTTCATTGGATAATCTCACTTCTTTTCTCAACTGACACAATCTTACAGGAATAATTATTTTAAAATCAGAATCAAAACATTTCATTTCTGCCTAACTCAATCTGACGTCATATACGAAACTTGCATGAATTATCATATGTATATTAAAAATATTTCATTTACGACTTATCTCAATCTGAATAATTGTCATAAGTATAATCAAAATATTTCATTTACGACCTCGTCGTAATATCAAGTTTCAGATTGCAGACATCTTTATCTCTATATATAAAAGGCTTTCTTCTGACTGACTGACTGACTGACTGACAGAGAATCAACTATAATAGGTAGAGACTTGGAATAAGTGCTCACTAAGAAAGGATTTTGAAAAAAATTTATTTTAAATGCCAAAAATCAAATGTTTTGTTAGTACACTTAATCCCTTTTTACACAGAATTATCATGTCCAAATCACAGTTCACATGACAACATATATTGTTGTGTCAGATGGGTTTGGAAATAAATGAAATGGGACTTCGAGAAATTAGAGAAGCTATCAATTTAATTCATGTTATAAATAAATATTAAAGAATGAAATCCACGAAAATAATGCAGTCACATAACTTTCTCTGCCTTGGGCATAGAGAAAACAAAACGTACACGTATTACCACACATATTACATCCCCAACACGGTCTTATGGTAACATGAGAGTGAGAAATAAATATTCCGCAAAGATATTACAATTTTGTGTTACCGGAATTTGTTTCTTCTTATTTGAACCCCTACCCGGCTTGCTGTGTACAAGCGATGGGATACAAAATTCAGTATAGGATAATTTCCACGCTTGAGAAAATTTTGTTGTGATCACAGGTATCTATACAGTTCGATATGTTCAGGTACTGTGGGCCATGCGAGATCATTGTTTCATGTTATACACAGCGTAGCGTGAATTAAATATCCTATTCGGAATGTATACACAAAGGAACAGTTATGGGACAGAAAAGAGCTGCAGAGGATTGGCCATATCCAGATTCAAGATCATGTGAGGTTAAAAAGCGACGTGCTAGATATAGTAGTGCAATACGCAAACAGCAATTAAAATCGGCTAAGAAAACATTTTTCGAAAAAAAATCCCTTTAGGCAAGCCTACAGGCTGAGGTAGATTTCGAAGTGCTTTTGGTTTAATTTATTGTCGCTGCGTAGCACTCTTATTCTTTAGCCTTGGCATGACAAACCCGCAATAATAACTGCAAAAAAGAGGAAAAAGCACTTTTTCAAACATTCAAATCTCGCCTTGTTTGAGAACTATCAAGAAACTAGTTATTGATTTGTAGAGTACTCATCAAGAGCTTTTCAACGATACCCCACAAGACGTAGTTTCAAAAAAATTCGAATTTCCATCCCCCAACCCCCACCCCCACTCGTACCCGAAATATAAATGTTTTAAAATTTCAACCCCCTCCCACGACCACCCCTTTGGGCCAATTTTGCTCATTAACGAACTTGTCCGAACTATTGGGCCTAGAAATAACATAATAAAATTTGGTTCAAATATCTTCAAAATTACGGCCGCTAGCGCGTAAAGATATATATAAATATAAATATAAATATATATATATAACTTATATATATATATATAAATATCACAATTTTTTTTTTTTTTTTTTTTGAACAGGCGGTGGTTTCGTATTTAGGGAGGCATGAAACGTAAAGATATGAAATAATTTTTCGAAAATCATGACATGGTAGCCATTGCAATAGGTAGATTTTAAATCCCAATACGCATCAGATTGCTAATACTAATTACCAGATCCCTCAGTTCAGTAAATAATCGCGGGCGAAGCCGCGGGCACCTGCTAGTCAATCATAAATGGCGAAATACCTTTTAATTAGCAGGCCAATACGCAGATAAGGAATGCCACACTCACAGAAACCGGAATGTCAAAGTAGAATTGAAAATCGTAGCGAAAGTATCATTAATTGGATACAGACTCACACAAGAAAAAATACTTTGAATCCTTCACTACAGACAAAAGGAATACAACATTTAGCGATCGAACTTGACTCCGGCGTAAAAAACAAAACTCCCAAAATAACTACGACCTATAACTGAATTGCAATCATGCATGAAATCTATTTGCATTTACCGACTCGTTGCCTTCCCAAGAGTATGGATATAGTAGACTAAATTTACTCCAACTCTATGATTCAACAAGCACAGAAATCTCTATCCAGAATTTACCAGAACCACGCGTGAGGAATTAACGGGTAGACCGCTCTCTCCCTAGCATTGCAATTTTCCTTCCTTGAACTGGAAATCTCATTAAATGTACTTTCTTTCTTTCTTTCTTTCTTTCTCGTAGTTTAACCTCTCCCTTTTAGGATTTAAGAATTTGGTTTTACAAAATATTTAAAAGCGGTAACGCGCTTAGGCAACACAAAGAAGTCTTGCTTAGACCACATATTTCTCAAATCTATGAACAATTTGGATTTTAATAGCTGTGTATACCAGAGTGATATCACAGACCATTTCACAACAATTGGCACATTCTCGTTTCCACATAATCACCATAGCTGCAACTTAGAATATACCCCTGCTACCATAAGCCATATCAAAATAGAACAACTGTCCGACAGGCTAAGGAACGAGACATGGTGCTCAATATATGCTGCTACGGAAGCTAATAGAGCATTCTCATATTTTCATGGCATTTTAAAAAATCATATTGAACATAGTAGAATTTCCAAACTTATATCTATACCTTGTAAATATAAAAAAATAAAACCCTGGATTACTACTGGCATTGTAAAATCAATTCGAGTACGTGACAAAATTGCAAGAAAAGTTAAAAGTGAACCGTTAAATTTGATGTTACAAAATCAATATAAAAAATACAGGAACCTTTTAAAAACGATTGTAAAAAAGGCTAAAACAAATTATTACGAAACCAAGCTCAAACAATATTCACATGACCCAAAAAGATTTTGGCGAACTATCAATGAAGCTACAGATACATTAAAACGAGAAAATACGAATATAAACAAAATCGTAACAGAAGAAGGATTAACCATTACCAATAATAGTGAAATTGCTAATGAATTCAATAAACATTTTTCTCAGATTGGACATAAAATAACAAGCTCCATTTCATCATATTCATCACAATCTACTCGCAATAATAATCTACATTCAAATCCAACAGCTTCTCTGTTCCTACAGCCAATAATTGAAAATGAATTGATCTTAATTGCCATAAACCTTAAGAATAGCGTTACTCCTGGAAGTGATGACATTTCATCAACTATAATGAAAGCAATTATTAGATTTATTTCTAAACCCCTTACTCATATTTTCAACCTATGCTTAGCTCAAGGCTTTTTTCCAGATGAATTAAAATATGCGACAGTAATTCCATTGTACAAATCTGGTGACAAATGTAATTTAAATAATTATAGGCCAATATCCTTATTATCTACCATTGCAAAATTATTAGGGAAATGCATAAAAAATAGACTAACAAACTTTTTAGAAAAAAATAAACTATTAGCGGAATCACAATTTGGTTTTAGGAATAATATGAGTACAGATGATGCTATAATGGCCGTTACATCCACAATTATTAAAGCAGTAGATGAAGGAAAAAAATGCTTAGGTGTTTTTCTGGACCTAAGAAAGGCCTTTGACACTATAAGTCACAACATTTTGCTAAATAAATTAGAAAATATTGGTGTTAGAGGTATTGCCTTAGACCTATTTCGATCATATTTATCAAATAGATACCAAATCACTAAAGTTAACAACGAAAAAAGTGAAAACGTAGTGCTAAATATCGGCGTCCCACAAGGAACTGTGTTAGGTCCTTTGCTCTTCTTAATATATATCAATGATCTTCTTAAATTAGATATAAATCTCATCAAAGGCAATGTCTATTCCTTCGCTGATGACACAGTAATCATATTTTCTGGAAACAGTTGGGAGCACGTTTTTAGTAATGCTAACATTGGAACAAACAAAATAAAAAAATGGCTCGATGAAAACCTTCTATCTTTAAACATTGAAAAAACAACATATTTACCATTTTCACTAAACTCTAAAGGACTTTCCTCGATAAATGCACAACACAATATAATCTTACATGAAATCTCTTGTTCTATCCCTTTTAATTGTACATGTCCAAAATTAAGTTCATCAACACAAGTAAAATACTTAGGTGTTATCATTGATCAAAATTTACGGTGGGAAAAACATGTTCAATATCTGTGTCTTAAACTACGGAAAACTATATATAAATTTGTTATATTAAGAAACATTATGCCACAGAGTACTTTAAGACTAATATATCTAAGTTTAGTCCAATCAGTTATACAATATGGAATAATAGGATGGGGTGGGATATGTCAGACTACACTTCGCCCATTGTCGTTGTTGCAGAAAAGAATAATCAAGATATGTTTAAAAAAATCAATGGACTATCCATCTAAAAGTTTATATAAAGATTTTGACGTATTGAATATTAAACAATTATACTCCTACACTTTATTAAATTATTTCCATAAACATCAAGAAAAGTACATAACACGAAATCACTACTATAATACAAGGAGGTATAATATCTCTTGTCCTCTTTTCGAACCAAAGTGTGCTACAGAAGTAGGTCTAAGGCATAGTATAAATTTCGGACCAAGGCTGTACAACAATTTTACTAGAAGAAACCCTGATATGATACCACTAAACAATAAATTGTTTAAAAAAAGAGTACTCGATTTGATTAAATCTAACTTGTAAGTTAATTGTACTTTTACCACTTTTTATGTTAATCATTCTCAACTGTAACTTTTTAATTTTTAATATTGGGTAATTTGTTTGTAACTCTGTTATGTTACTGTAATTTATTTTTTTCGTATCTTTGTTCATGCATTTATTTCATATAAGCAATCTTATTTATTTTTATTCTTATTTTTTACCTAAAACTATAATATGTATGTTTTTTGTTATTTTTATATAATTTTAGTATGACTGAACTGACCCCGAACACGAGCTATGCTCATGCGGGGCAAATAATACTCTTTTCAAATTGTACAAATTGTGTGTATATTATTTGTATTTGTAATAATTTTGTATCAATTTGTATTTTTTAATTTGTAATAAAAATTTGTAAATTTGTAAAAAAAAAAAAAAGCGACCCAAGCCGCCCGGGCCTTACAGGGCCGCAACCTGTCGGGAGAGGGATTACCTTTGGATCACATACATACTTTTTTGACCAGACAAGGACATGGAGGGCCTCCCCGGATGAGTGATCAGCCCAATGCCGGGGCCACCTCCGAGACAACACGAACACACAGGACGATACACACCATTCACACATACACACTCACTCAGAACAAGGCGAGGATGAGGATGAAGATGTTAATGACGACCAGATGATATCCGGGGACCACAAGGGCCTAATGTTACCTGACATTTGTCTCATAGGTGAGGGAAAACCCCGGAAAAACCTCACCTAGGTAACTTGTCCCGACCAGGAATCGAACCCGGGCCCGCTGCGTGAGAGGATTGGACGCATCCCCTGAGCCACAGCGGTGGACTAAATGTAGGCCTACTTACTTTTGTTCAAGAAATTATTTCTTTCTTTCTTTATCTTAGTTTTACCTCTCCCTTTTAGGATTTAAGCGACCCAAGCCGCCCCTGGCCTTACAGGGCCGCGACTCAAGAAATTGATTAAGGGGTGAAATTAGTAATTTTTAGAACTTTATTTTGTATTTTTACCCATTTCAATCAGTTCATTTTTATTACGCATACGGGTAAAACACGCCAGCCATATTATGGTTCTGAGCGAAGCTGGATGAGCAAATGCGAAGCAAGATGACCAACTATCCTCCATGCATTAAGATAAATAGTGGCAAGTAGATTCTATTTTAGTGGCAGTTAGGTTAGGTTAGGTTAGGTTAGGAATAGTGAAATTAGTTTTGTAAGGCATACCGAATTCACGCGTTTCGAAAATTTGCCGAAATATATCCCCCGTGAGGTTTGTCGTGATGGTCAACCTGTTTATCCAGTTAAGATGGCCGTAAATTATATGTTATTATCATGAATTACATATTTTAAGGTAAGAGAATTACAGGATGTATTCTTATGTATGAAAAATTTCGGGCCTAATTATAATCCTTGCACCTAGGGTCACATTTTTAACGTTATTTCGTTTAGTAAAAATTAAAACTGTAATGCTAAGGAGATAGGGCTGGTCCCCATATTTTCTTCAGACGATGGCCTACTATATTTACCTCGCAATAAATAATCTACTAAGCAAACTAACTTCCAATTCGGACTAATTATTTTACCTCACTCAACCAAGGAAATAATCGTAGTGGCTATTTACCCCAGATTAACTTTGTGGTGAAGAAAATGGCCATGTGCTTAAGTAACTTCACGAAGTACGCCACAGCAAACAACCATAACACGGCCTATCGATTATCTCAAGGCGCATCCTGTTTTTTTACAATGTATCTGTACAAGTTGAGAATGTGGCATTCCGGAACACGGCTAAATATTATTCTACACCATTTCAACCTCAATTTCGGAAAAAGTAATTTCAATTTCGGAAAAAGTAATTTCAAATTCGGAAAAAGTAATTTCAAATTCGGAAAAAGTAATTTCAATTTCGGAAAAAGTAATCTCAATTTCGGAAAAAGTAACTTCAATTTCGGAAATACGAGGGCTATTTTTTAAAACATTCGATGGGGCATAAAATGAAAACCACAGTGAAAATCAAAACTGTTTTATTTGGAACATTTAGGTACACCTTCTAGCTACTTCTCTACATAATCTCGCTCCGATTGAGTCATTTGTCCTAGCGTGTTACCAACTTTACTATACCCTCTTCATAGACCTCGTATTTCCGAAATTGAAGTTACTTTTTCCGAAATTGAAATTACCTTTTCCGAAATTGAAATTACTTTTTCCGAAATTGGAATTACTTTTTCCGAAATTGAAATTACTTTTTCTGAAATTGTGGTTGAAAAGGTGTAGATTTGCCCTCTACACAGACGAAACTTCAGCAGTCATTTAAAGGCAACAAATATTTTATGTGACCGCCGGCGTGGTCCTGTGGTTAACGTCGCTGACTACAGATCCGTCGGTTCGATCCCCGGTACCTCCTCGGTTTTTTCTGAGGTAGGAAGGTCTGGTAGGGGTATAGGCCTACTCAGCCTCGTGATTCAAATTGAGGAGCTACTTGATAGAGAAGTAGCGGCTCCGGTCATGGAAACCACCATTAACTGCCGTGGGTGTCGGCATGCTGACCACATGCCCCAATCCTGTCATTTGTCTGTGGTAGATGACGCAGCGGTCAGGTGGTAGGCCTTGTCCCTTCAGGGATGTAGCGCCACGGAGTAAAATATTGTATGTACTCAAAACCATCACAGGCAAATGCAACGGAATTTGTTAAATATATTACAACACTTAATTTCTATAAATAGACTTACTCAGCGTTGACACAAAACATTATTTAACTTATTTAAAACAATCAAAAACTTAGTTCAGAGAGATCCTTGCATCCGATTGATGCATTTACTGAGATTTATATAGGCCTATAAGGCATTTCTTGAATATGTGAATCACGGAACACTTACCGAGCCCATCAGCAGTCAGCCGGCCCCTCGCACTAGAACAAGTTCACTGAAAGACACTCGCAATAGATCTCCACGATCTGCCACGGCAAATCTACTCCAACCCCATAGCCTCACATGAATCAGCCGGAAGTAGCCGAACGGGACTCCGAATGTCTCCGGAGTTCAAAATGAAATTCAAAGAAAAAAAGCAACGAAGGTTGCAACGAAGGTTGCAACGAAGGTTGCAACGAAGGTTGCAACATATTCCTTCACATATGCTTATCAAACTAGATCTTTCTTCTTCCGTAAGCCCTGCATAGTGGTCTGGAGCTTAAATCTGGAATTGATTAAAAAATAACTTATTTTCTGCATATCATAATTGCAATTATCACTGATTAAAGAAAAGCATTCTGGCACTTTGTTAGGCAAAATACAGATTTATGCTGCACCCCAGCCAAGCTCCGCCGTTTTGTTCGGTTAGGAACGTTTATGTTAGTTTAGGAGCAAAATACTGAATAGCACGAGGTTTATTATGTCTCACATTGAATTTCTTCTGTGACGAAACCCTCAGGCGGGCCTCATTAGAGAGGAGCCTAGGGTGCAGCATAAAACTATTTTTCCCCCTTTGTTGCATCAGTTTACCTGATTCTATTATTATTGTTTTCATTATTATTATTATTATTATTATTATTATTATTATTATTGGCGTCTTTGGTCTTTCTAATCTCTCCCCTCCTCATTTCTCTTTTTCATTCACCTCAATCATTGTTATTCATTATATTAACAATAATAGCATCATAAAAATTTGTTTTTAATAAGTCATTACCAGGCTTTAAAACTTAGTGCCCGATCGAATATGTTAACAGCAACTGTACTGTACAGACTTTGCTCGGCGTATGCGCTAGCTACCGTATGCTAGTTCACGTGATAGTAAACAAACCGGGTTACAGGTATAGGAAGACCACAAAATAACTTCTCATTCTCTAAACTCACATTACAAGCATGCAAAACGATACGTTCTCCTGTTTTTGTGTAATAGTCCCTCCCAAATGTTTCAACATATGTTTGCGTTTTAGAACACTTTACTTTCGGTATTCCGAACACGTATTATTTATAAACAGGCATAATGACAAGGTACACTGTTGACCAATTTGAGAGGCACCGTACTACGAGCGCATTGACTTCTCAGTACTACTATCAATGACCGTCTTATCAGCCTACGCAATCACCCCCACCCCCTATACTCAGGTTGTTGGTAACCGGAATCATCTCCCTCTGTGGGTTCGGGCACTAAGTTTTAAAGCCTGGTCATTACTTACATGATTTTGTTGTTAATTCTCATCTACTATCTTTTCGTCACCAAAGTGTTCATGAGATCGCTCTCTTGTTTCTTCTTCAAGAAGCATACGCAACATTATCGCACCTTCAGTTTGCAATTGCAAGCATCCGCCTTATAGTCATATCGTTAACATCTTAAGTTTTAGGCCTCTCGTATATATACAAACCGGATTTGTATGCCAAATGTATATATTTTTTTTTGGGGGGGGGGTAGATTTCGAAGAATAATCTACCTATTGCGATCGATATCATGCCATACCTTTCAAAAAAATATTTCATATCTTTACGTTTCACGTCTCCCTAAGAAGAAAACCACCGCCCGTTCAAAAAATTTTTTTGTGTATATATATATATATATATATACTAGCATGTGCCCGCGGCTTCGCCCGCGATAAATATTTAATAAATTAAAAGTTAAGAGCATAATAGTTAAATCATTATATTTATTAACACTTAAATCACGTGAATTACATACCACCATTAGTTAGCGTTGCCTGGTAAAAGCTACCTCCGATTCGAGGTCCTTGGCCCAGAAAACCCCTGTATAGTTAGTTTTGTCCAAATCGAACAACGTTTGACCATATTTAGGCCTATATTGACTATCCCTCTTATAATAATAATAATGATATCGCATGGTCTACAGCAGTGTTTTTCAACCTGTGGGTCGCGACCCCCTGGGGGGTCGCGGAGCCTCTGTAGGGGGGTCGCGAGAGGTCGAGAAAACTTCAGTTTTTTTTATACAACATATAATTTGTAAGACTTAAATAAAAAGTCGATAAGAGTTAAAATTATTATATTTAACAAAATTTTCATATAATCAATCATACAAGTCAGATCAATGCTAGTTTAAAACATGTTATTACAAAAAAAATATATATTAAAAATATGTTTAAATAGAAAATGATTACATCTGTGCTTGATTATCTTAAATAGCAGTATGTATTGTTAACGCAAAATGATACTCTTTATGTTATTTACACAAACTCATTAACAAGAAATAAAACCTTCGAGTAATCGTTCATTTTAATGTGAAGGTTGCGTTTGAGTTTGTTCAATTAATTTCTCCCATCGTGGATCCGTTTTTGCCACATTAAGTATTAAATCGTTTTCCAAATTTAAGCGATTTCTTAGTTTACATTTTATTCGCGCCATTGAGGAAAATGCCAACTCGCACAAGTACGAGGTAGAAAATGGAATCAAACACTTCAAAGCCTCGGTTGTTAATTCCGGGTATTCTGTTCTTCTTTTTAACCAAAACGTATCCAAATTTTCAGACTTGAATTCCAAGTGTAACATCCCATCGGCAGATAGTTCCAGCAGATTTTCTTTGGGCTTAGTTGCTAAATTTGCCTCGTTTATAGCTGCATTTAAAAACGGATTTAAGATTCATCTTTGACCAGTGTTATCCGATATCTCTTGCAGTGAGAAGTAATGACACAATTCTTTCTTCAAATTATGTAACACCATTTTCATACCAGATATATATGAGTTGATGTTGATCTCGCTTCCGACTTCTTCAATGAAAGACTGTGTGGACGAAAATGAATCAAAGTTGTTTTGATTTATAGATGATGACCACAATTCAATTTTTTTTATAAAGCCATGGAGTTTGTCTTTTGCTGTAATGACATTTTCATCACGCCCTTGAAGACTTTTATTCAAGTTATTTAAATGTTCAAATAAGTCAGAAAGAAAAGCCAATTTTAAAAGGAATTCCGGGTCAGAAATGAATTCAGAGTAATGTGACTTGGCTTGCTGTCAATATAAAAATAGTTCAGCGCGAAGTTCCATAACTCTGGTCAGTACTTTGCCTTTTGATAACCACCTAACCTCTGTATGGTAAAGCAAATTGCGGTGTAGTGTCCCCATATCTTCACAAATGATTCGAAACAATCGAGTCTGCAACGCTTTTCCTTTAATAGAATTTACAATGTTAATAATAATATTAAGAACTTGACTGTATTCTTGCGGTAAGGATTTGGCTGCAAGAGCTTGGCGATGGAGAAAGCAATGCATCCAACAAGCGTTTGGCATCTGTTCTTTCAGTCTAGCAATAAATCCACTCTTCGCACCAGTCATGGCTTTTACTCCGTCATTGCAAATAGCAATGCATTTTTGTGCCCAATCGATATTCATATCTTGCGTAGCTTCAAGGAACATGTCATGCAAGCATTGACCTGTAGTATTTTTGGGAAGTGCCTTGCAAAATAGTATTTCTTCCATTATTATTTCATTGGATTCAAAACGCACAAAAGCTACAAATTGCGCACAACCCGCAATATCCGTTGATTCATCAAATTGCAAGGATACAAAAGAACTTTTCTTTATTTTTTCTATGACTTGATCACGAACATCAGACGCCATATTGCTTATCCTGCGTTGAATGGTATTGTCAGAGAGAGGCATACTTTTGAGCTTTTCGACCTCTTGCTTGCCAAACATAATCTCTGCTATTTCTAAAGCCGCTGGTAAAATCAAATTTTCGGCAATACTGTGAGATTTCCCTGCTTTAGCCACACGAAAAGCTACTCGATAACTAGCGAGCAACGCTTTCTCATTTAGGTTGGACATTTGTCCTATAGCAGTTTTTTGATGTTCAAGAGCTTTTAATTTTCGCTCAAAAAATTCCACGGGTTTATTTTTTTCATTAGGATGTTTTGTGTTTAGGTGGCGTACCAACTTCGATGGCTTCATGCTTTCTCTTGACAAAATTTCAAAGCAAATTACGCACTGCGGTTTACTGTCAATCACAGTAAACCCAAATTTTAAATAATTGTCGTCATAAAGACGTTTTTTCTTTATTCCACTACTCCCGCTAGACATTGATGGTTCTGATGATCTTTTCAGGAATTTATCCATTTTCAATTATAACAGCTCAAATAAATACGTACCGTAAAACAAGTGGTTCGCGCTCTTCAAACAACTAAACAGCAGACATGACCACGCGTGACTTACGCTCACAAATCAGTCTATAATTACTCCAACTCCAAGGCACCTTACAGTCCACATAACACCGAATTTACACTTCTGAATCGTTTTCACTTATCGGGATTGCTTCTGATTCGACTTCCTTCGCTGTCTTGCATCAAACTGCCATGGCCGCGGTTGACCGCCGTATTTATAGGCCAGCGCATTCTAGCGAGAATTATCTCGAAGCGTAGAGAAACGTCTCGAAACTTGTGGAACTTTCGTGGACTACCAGCGCCATCTGTTGCTAACATCCGGAACCTGCACTAGTTCCTAGTGTTACCAACAGATGGCGCAAATAACGCAAACGCCTAAAATTGTTGTAAGTATTACATATTTTTAACATACATGGAAAAAGGGGTTGGGGGTCGCGAAATATTTTTTGATACTAGAGGGGGTCGTGTCATGAAAAAGGTTGTAAAACACTGGTCTACAGTACCTGAACATAACGTATTTTAATGAATTATATCGATACCTGTGATCACAACAAAATTTTCTCAAGCGTGGAAATTATCCTATACCGAATTTTGTATCCTATCGCTTGTACACAGCAAGCCGGGTAGGGGTTCAAATAAGAAGAAACATAAATTCCGATAACATAAAATTGTATTCTTTTTGCGGAATATTTTATTTCTCACTCTCATGTTACCATAAAACCGTTTCGGGGATGAAATTAAACAGAAATGCAATATTACTTCCATACATCCCTCCCCAAAAACATGCGACAAAATAATATACATATAACCATACCTCGTACGGTTTTCTCTATGTCCAGGGTAGAGAAAGTTATGTGACTGCGTTATTTTCGTGGATTTCATAATTTAATATTCATTTATAACATGAATGATATTGATAGCTTTTCTAAAAGTCCCACTAGAATAATTTCCAAACCCATCTGAGAAACAACTGGAAACAATATGTTGCCATTCCATAATTCTGTGTAAAAAGGGATTAAGTATACTCAAAAACATTTGATTTTTGGCATTTAAAATCAAAATTTTGCAAAATCCTTTCTTAGTGAGCACCTACATTATGAAACGAAGGTGCTGTCAAAATTCTAAGTCTCTACCTGTTATAGTTTAGGCTCTACGTTGATTCCTGTCAGTCAGTGAGTCAGTCAGGACAAAGCCTCTTATATATAGATATATATAGATATATATATAGATATAGATATATATTCTTTACACGCTAGCGGCCGTAATTTTGAAGATAGGTCTATTTGAACCAAATTTTACTATGTTATTTCTAGGCTCAATAGTTCGGACAGGTTCGTTAATGAGCAAAATTGGCTCAAGGGGGGTCGGGGAGGGAGTTGAAATTTTGAAAAATATTTATCTCGGCCCCTATGAAGCATACATTGAAACTTTGTTTGAATAAATTAGAGTACTCCCTATGGTGTTCACAGTGTCACCAACGATTCGGCGGTTTTGGGGGTACGAGTGGGGGTGGGGGGATGGAAATGTTTTAAACCACGTCTTGGTCTTGTTGGGTATCGTTGAAAAGCTCTTGATGAGTACTCTACAAATCAATAACTAGTTTCTCGATAGCTCTCATATAAGGCGAGATTTGAATGTTTGAAAATATGCTCTTTCCTCTTTTTTTTTGCAGTTATTATTGCGGGTTTGTCATGCCAAAGGTAAAGAAGAAGAGTGCTGCGCAGCGACAATAAATTAAATCAAAAGCACTTCGAAATCCACCTCAGCCTGTAGCCTGCCTAAAGGGATTTTTTATGTATTTAAAAGTATGCGTAGATATATTTCGTTAGTAACACTTTTTCAGACAATTTGACCAGTATTTGTTAATGCATACAAATGCATATTCCGGGGGTAAATGCATATTTAAAGTTTTAAATGAAAAAGTGCATGTTTTACTCATAAACGTGCTATTAAATTGAATTTCCTCTTTACGTCTTGAGCCAGTTTTATCTCGTTGGGGTACGTGGTTACAGGCTGTGCCATACTATGTGGAACATTTCAGTGAAGTGAAAACAGTGATAGATTCCTTAAATGTGGCAGATGCAGCTAGCATTACGATAGCTCAGGAATATTTTTATGAAGATGGCATTGAGAAAAAGATCTAGTATATTCATAGCCGCTTCTCCAAATGACCTGAAATTATAACACAGTTGGAAGGTTGAAATAATTCTTTAGAGTGTTCGATTTCTCTGATATATTAAATTTCAAGTGTATTGTCTTCAGAAACTGACGGTGATGATAAAATTACATTCGCTAAACTTAGTCAGTGTTAAATAAAAATCCTGGTTACAAAACAAATCAGCAAACTGTTGTCTGCTGATGGCGAAAAAGCTGTAACAGAAGAGGAATTCACGGAAGAAGAGTTTCGTTCGTCATATGCACATGAAACATCATGCGATGTAGAAAGGACATTTTCAATGTACGAGGGTCATTTCAGAAGTCATGGCAGCTATTACTTATCAGTCAATAAAGCTGCAGGAAACAAAAATCAGGATATACGACGGCCATTCAATAAGTAATGCAATACATTTTTTTTTTCTCGGCCAATTTTGGTTGAAAAAATTGGAATTTTTTCAGGGGGCATCATTTAAAATATTCCCGCTTCATCTCATATGGTTTCACTAATTTCCGATTGGTGGCAGCGTTAAAACTAGTCTTCAAAATGGCGTCTGTAACGTAGGTGCGTTTCAAACAGAAAGCAGTTATTGAGTTTCTTTTAGCGGAAAACCAGAGCATCACAGATATTCATAGGCGCTAGCACATGGGTGCGCATCTGTGGCACATCGTGTCACTGTGCTGTAGGGGAATTTCTCCCACTACAGTCGCCCTTGACGTCAGCATAAAGCAGTTTCGACGTGACACTGAACATGAAGAACAGGTTTCTTACGTCACAGCAAGGGATGGGGACTAAAACGTTTCCCCTCAGTTGCTCACCTATGCGCTAGCAGAATGTCTACGGAGACCTGGCAGTGGACAAAAGCACGGTTAGTCCTTGGGCGAGGCGTATGTCATCATCACAAGGTCAAGCAAACTTGTCTGATCCCCCGCACGGATCACAAACACCTCGCTGATCTAAGTTTCTGTTGGTAGTGCTGACACACTTGTCCACCAGTTGGGGTACTCGTTTGTTCCCGCTGGGTTCCTCGACGCCTAACTGAAGACCACAAAGATCACAGAAGGACCGTCTGTGCAGAATTGCTTGCTCGTTATGAGGCTGATGGTGACAATTTTTTGTCAAACATTATCACAGACGACGAAACATGGGTTCTTCTTCTTACTTCCATCTGTTTGGCCCGATGAAGGTTCCACTCCGTGGGTGATGGGGATGTTATTGATGCAGCAAGACATAGACCAGTAGAGTGGTACCACGCAGGCATACAGGCCCTCCCATTAAGGTGGCACAAGGCTGTAGCATTGAACGGAGATTATGTTATAAGTAGGGTTTTGTAGCCAAAAGATTGGGAAATAATATGTTGTATTTGAATTCTTGAACAAAACAACCTGCTTTAAGAAAGAAAGAAAAAAAAGTGTTGCATTACTTATTGAACGGCCCTCGTACGATTGAAAGTCGTTGGAATGTTCTTCGCAATGTTGGTACTAAATTGGGTTCCGGAATAAGGCGCTGAATACCATCAGCTGTGTGATGCGTCTATGCGCGCCACCTCTCGTCGATGTGCTGTTAGGATGTCCTCCCTGTTGGCAAAGATGTGTGGACGCCTTGGGGATTATTTTGAAGGTTGTTAGCTCGTAAGAGTACGAGTACTACGCGTGCTGTTTTGTCCATATATAATACGAATAAAACAATGACCTCTATTTACGCATCTTTCAATGTCCCTTACCCATAGCGTCTTGTATCCGGATCTCAATTTAGTACCAGGATTGCGAAGAACATTCCAACGACTTTCAATCGTATATCCTGATTTTTGTTTCCTGCAGTTTTATTGACTGATAAATAATAATTGCCATGACTTCTGAAATGACCCTCGTATAAAACCTTCTTCACTGATAGACGTAGTAGCTTCACACATGAAAACCATCAGGGCAAATTTCCCTATCTATTGTAACAGCCACAAATAAGGTAAGATTATCCCCCAAGAAAGGTTTATTTTATTCTTTTTCATTTGTTTTAGCATATAATGGTGCATATTTTATTATTTGATTATGCTTACAAATCCGGGCTCTTTATATTATTAGATGTCATGTACTGACAAATACGGATGGAAACAAAGGGATACACTTATGTTTGCTTATTTTACCGCTTGTTGAATGTTCATTGCTCTCGGCTGGTCTCCCCTTTTAAAAACTCATCGTACACTTTTTCGTTGCAATAGGGAAAACGTTCTGTTGCATAATCCATTAGAATTTAGTGATCTAAATAGCTCTCTTTGTATCTGATTACAGGAATAGCCATAATAAATTGGTTTAAATTCCCCCGACTGATGTTATTATGTCCATTATCCAGTGCACAGCTGCATAGCTTATAATGTATTATTCCCTTTGTACACGTCTCTAATGGAGACCCAACAAGATCACCGGTTCTAGCACAGCACTAAAAGCTTTCATGAAGACATTCCCTATATTAATACTACATAACTAACTAACTAGCAGGTGCCGGCAGCATCATATATTCAAGAGAAAAATAATTTAAAAATTATATTTATTAACACTTACACCACATAAATCAAAAACAATTAAAACGACTATTCCCCTCAGACGCCGCGCGTTTCATATTGACAATAACGTTTAGCAATTCCTCGGATATACACCATATATTTTATAAAATTCTTGATATTAATATGAGGAAGGGATTTTTACCTGATAAAATCGTCAGCTCGTTACTGGACACGTAAGCATCAATGTGCCGTGATTAATATGTTACATGCTGTCACTAAGTAGCACGAAAACAGATTATTTTATACAACATAACTTGTTAGGAAATTAAGAATACCTTTTAACTATTTTTCTATATAGTCGCCAAGTTTCTCACCACATTTCTCCCATCTTGATACCAGTTTCAAAATACTTGTTCGTAGAAGTCCGTTCGGTTGGAGCATAGCCATCTGCGGACTGCTGTTTTCACTTCTGCATCTGACACTAAGCATTTACCGACCAGGAATTTCTTCATGGGACCAAACAAACGAAAGTCCGACGGTGTCAGATCATGACTTTCTCAAGGAAATCGTTACTGGTGATGAGTCGTGGGCGTAACACTACACGCCCGAAATAACCCCAAAGCGGGTTTAGTTTCCCACTCTACTGGATTTCCACACGCGATGTTCGGCGTTGGTGTGCGGGCTCTGGCTTGCAGACCAACACTCCCATTGGCTGCCAACGACCTTGCATGTCATTGGTCTGTTCCATACGGTCCTGCAACCTCTACATAAAACTAAATAATGCAAAACACTAACCACATTATTTAAGTGCGCGAGCGGAGGCGGTACCCGAAGCGAAGCGCCCTTGCATTTTCGAATAATGTACGATACACTGTTTGTCGGTTTCGAAAATGTGGCATATAATATCTTCCGGAGATTTGTCTCACCCTTATCATGTTGGCAGTTGATTCCAGCACCACGTGACCCATCGGATTCTTCCCAGCATGCACTGCGGTGTCTCTAGCAGCTGATTCTGTATTATTGTGATTCCTTTCTGAGCGCCATTTTAGGTTAGTTTTTTGTGAACTTCTTACCGATTTTACCCATATTTAAAATATTCTTAGAAACAAAATGTGCCTATATATGGATTCTAAAACTCCTGAAGAATAATAAAACATGAAATTTCGCCGTTTTTCGTGTGTAAAGAAAAAATTAACGAATCCAGTAGAATGGGAAACTAACCCCAAAGCTTCTATGGAGTGGAAAAATGCTGCTTCCCCGGTAAAGAAAAAAATTCAAAGTGACTCAATCTGCTCATAAAGTGCTTGCGTCAGATGCAGAAGTGAAAACAGAAGTCCACAGATGGCTATACTCCAACCAAACGGACTTCTATGAACAGGGTATTTTGAAACTGGTATCACGAAAGGAGAAATGTGTTGAGAAACTTTGCGTCTATATAGAAAAATAGATAAAAGATCTCCCTTCATATGTGCATTGTTTGTAAATGTACCTATTAAACGTTTTGTAAAAAATATATATACCGTATTGTGCGTTATTTTTCGATCCACCCTCGTAGTAACTACACCAACAAAAATTCCGCAAGTTTAGGTAGGAAGGGTTTACAGCCTACGTATCAGCTTTTTTCTTTTATTCGTAATGATCAACAGTCAAACACAGTTCCATTCTCCAATAGTTGGCAGCCCTACAGATATTACTAGAATTTCAGCTCATAGGTTTCTTATCTTCTATATGCATAAAAATGAATGTATGTCTGTTTGTCCTTTATGCATTACTACACCATTCATCCGATCGCCATGAAACTTTGGAGAGTTGTTGAGTACATTCCCGGGAAGGTTTCTGGCATACTACATTTTTAATTTTAGCTTTCGTTCGCGAGTTATGAGTGAAAACGGGAATGAGACGTGCATTTCTTGCGCTTTCGAAGCATCAGTTTTCAGTAATACATTTCAGTTGTCGAATCAATTGCAGAAGGCTTTGTCTATTTTTGTCATACCTTGAAAATAATATCATCGCGATCGCTATGGAAGGCAATGGATATCTCATGTTATTGTAAACGCTAGAGAAGTTGATAAGGTAATGTTAAGCATTTATTTAACATGGAATATGCTTCTTATGAAAGATAGTTTACAGAAAATTCCGGGGAAGTTGCTTAGTTCGGGGTCCTGCCTACAACATTTTTATATGTTTATATGTAATCGTAATTAAAATCTCTTATGTATGGTCGTTGAATCTGCCTGAAATGTAACGGAATTATAAGTCTGGACAAATTAACATAGAAACCACGGCCTCAGTAGGCTTATTCCATTCTTCATTCTTATAAATAAAAACTAATGTATGTCTGTCTGTCAAATACATTTACGCACATTTTTTTCATCGTGAGTTTAATCGATTTCAATTCTCATAATCTTTCGAATTTTGAATTTTGACATTTATTTTCTAATCGTGAAATTCACTTCAAAGCCGGATTTATAGCTGTTTCATTAACTAGGCCTATCAATTGTTTAGTTTACACCTATGAATGTTTCGCGTGCAAAGTGTTAATAAATATAACATTTTAATTATTTTGCTGTTAATTGTTAATCTTTCCATTAATTATCGTGGGCGAAGCCGTGGGGATCTGCTATAAGCTATAGCCTATCTAGCGTTTTCTGAGGGATTAGTTTGTGTGTGATAAGTCGTTCTTTCAAATTCTAAATACCTATATAAAGACCTTAAAGACCTAGAGTTTGAAAATCGAAAGTCCTTGATAAGTTATTTACGCATTTACAAAATACAAAACCCGAGCGACGCCGGGCCTTTTAAGCTAGTACTGCATAAAATATAATCTCCCCTCACCACCACAAATGCTGAGCTCAAAAATAAGTGGCCAGATTATACCTAATCAATTCCTTTTTATATTTTTGCATTAGCAGTATGCTTTTCTCTACTTTACCGTGAGGAAATTAACGGTACGAAGCCAGTTTTATGTGCATGAGACATCAAAGAGGTCTTTATTCCTATATTGATATAGAATAAAACAAACTTTGGAGTTAATTTGAGCGTCGCTTTCTTTTGGAAATATAATCTCGTGGAAATTGATTTTCTGACGAATGAGAGATAAAGTTACATTTGTACTGAAGTTCACTTAGAAGATAAAAGGTAGTTCGCAGCGGGAGAAAAGTACGAAATGGGAAAGCACCTGGTTTCTGTTAGAGTCTTGTTCCACTTTAATTTCACTTTTGATCTATGCAGAGAAATTAGAAATAACGTATATATTAATGCTATTAGCTGTCAAGTCTTAACAGCTCCAACGTAAATTATTAAAGTGGCTTATAATAATAATAATAATAATAATAATAATAATGTTTTATTTTACCTGACAGAGTTAAGGCCGTAAGGCCTTATCTTCCACTCAACCAGGAGAAGACTATTATAGCCCTACAATAAGTGATCTTATAAGTAACTAGCATGTGCCTGCGGCTTCGCCCGCGATAATTATTTCAAGAATTAAAAATTAAGAGCATAATAGTTGAATCATTATATTTATTAACACCTAAATCGCGTGGAAAACATACCACGAGTAGATAGCATTGACTGGTAAAAGCGACCTTAGATTCGAGTTCCTTGGACCAGAAAACCTCTGTATATTATTATTATTATTATTATTATTATTATTATTATTATTGTGTTTATTTATTCTGGCAGAGCTAAGGCCATTTGGCCTTCTCTTCCGCTCTGATCGCGGAAATTTTATTTTCAAGGTATGACGAAAATAGCTAAAGCCAATTACTGTAATTGATTTGACATTGAAATGTAGCCTATAACTGAAAACTGATGTTTCGAAAACGCAAAAGAATGCACTTTTTTGCCCGTTTTTCACTCATAACTCACGAACGAAACCTAAAATTAAAATTCCGGTTTGAGGTGCATTTTCCGACCCTGCGTTCAGTAGATTTCGCTGGGCACCGCGGACAGACAGACAGTTCCTTTTATTAATATAGATAACATGAATTATATTGATCACGGTCTCCTAAAGGAGGCGTACAATAAAGGAGGCCGTGTATTGATACCTTCTCTAATTTGTCAAACTTCCATTTCATTTAATCCAAACCCATCTGATAAAACTGAAAACAATTTGTTCTGTGATTTTGTTTCGATAATTCTGTGTAAAAAGGGATTAAGTATTCTCAAAAACATTTAATTTTTGGCATTTAGAATCAGAATTTTTCAAAGTCCTTTCTCAGTGAGCACCTACATTATGAAACGAAGTTACTTTCAAAATTCCAAGTCTCTACCTGTTATAGTTTAGGCTGTACGTTGATTCCTGTCAGTCAGTCAGTCAGGACAAAGCCTTTTATATATATAGAGATATTATACAAAAGAATTAAGATAAGTTTTGAGATACATTAATAATTATTTACAGAAATAGACACCTTAGTAGTAATTCTTACAATAGCAGTATAAGCCCGATATAACGCGGTTGATGGGGGACATGCTTTATCCCCGCATAATAACCTTATTGCGGTAGGCCTATATCGAAATGTGACCAAAGAAGTGACAAAAATCGAACCCGCGGAGGGGAACATTGGTTCACTAATAAATTACAATGTTACACAGCAATATACAATATAGTAGGCTACTTTTAAATATTACTCACCAGTTATGCTATTTAATCCAGTCCTGTAACTGTTCGCAATTTAGATGGGGCGCACGAATTTGTCTAATTCCCGAGAATAACGTACAACATTTACTAAAACATGGACTGGAACATTCAGGTTTAATATTCCCGTTTCCCCGTTTTTTACACGATCAATAATTTTCAGTATATCTTCTACTGAATATGTTTTCCGCTTCTGCGACATTTTGTATTCCGAACTCACGACTTTACAATCAGAATGCGTGATTCAAACTAAAATCATATTTCAACTTTATTAGGGTTAAAGAATTTCAGACAGGTGCAGATTTTTTAATCCTTATAAATAAATAAATAAATAAGCCCGACACAATCCCTTATAGGGCAAGGGCCTCCTACTATGGTAGGGCTGGCTCTGTTTTACTCTCCCAAGGTGAGCTATTTCCTTGGAGAGTTGGGTTTTTGCCTCCTGGTGGGTTAAGACCTATATATTAACAACACTTTCCTAGGACACTGTTTTCCTAATGAATTAAATGCTTTATCGTTTGTTTCCAGTTCACTTTTTCTATGACCTATCCTGACCATCTTCTGCCTCCTCCCTGAACTCTTCTTCCCTTCCTACATCACTGTTTTCCTAACGATTTAAATGTTTTATCACTTGTTTCCAGTACACTCTTTCTTTGGCCTGTCTTGTCCATCTCGTTCCTAACTCCTCCCTAAATTCGTCCTCCCATCTGCGTCGAGGTCTGCCTCTGCTTCTTTTACCCTTCCTCTGGTCCCAAACAGTTGTTGCATACGCCCATCTTTCTTGATTCATTCTGATGACGTGACCTCCCCAATTCCATTTGGTTTTTCTTGAACTACATTATTCATTCCATGCCCCGTTACTTCTGCTAAATCTTTTGGAATGCGGTGGTGACGGTCAACTATCGGGTGAGGGTGGGTCTAACGGTAAAAAAAAGTACTGCAGAAGCGCTCAAACTCAAGAAGAACTCAAATTCAAACAAAAAAAATATTTATAAAACTACGTTATTTTCTTTATTGGGGGACAGACTTTCCCCCGCGTTACATCCGAATCCGCGGTAATTCGAACCGCGCTATTTCGGGCTTCTACTGTAATTACAAGGATAGAAGGATATACAAATTGTCATCAAAATTTTAAAGTAAAATAATTATATGTATACATAATTATATATAAGTAAATAATTAAGCTAAGAATTTTCAGGAATATGTAAATAATTTAGTAATACAGGCTCTGACGTCGTGTGGAAGACCGTTCCATTGTCGAGAGGGGGGGAGTTTACATAGGATTTTACCAGAAAGGCAATAAGGGACATGCAAGACGTAAGTATTCGACGGATTTTTTAATATTTAACTCATAAATCTATTTGGCTGAGTTCTAGTTGCGTTCATTGTGAAGTTCAAATTAGGGGTATTGTGTGAAGGAATGATTGCAAAGAGTAATTAAGCTTGTGGAAGCAGGAAAATCACTGTTTCTTGTTTGTATATCATTAACTGACGCCATTAGCAACAGACATACAATAGCGGTTGTGGGTTCTGTAATTTGCGTAGTGTTCAGGTTCTGTGTTGTGTAATTACTAATAGGGTATTGTCCCTTCATTGCCACGAGTCTTGAAGTGCCCCCATCTTAATTTGGCATACATAATGTACGTATTTGAGCATCGAATTGGGTTTGTCCCTCTCAGTCGGTCCATTCACACGACACTCGAAATCATAATTGTTCCCAAACCTAGACTGACAAGAACCTGTAACAGCCATGTTGTTTAGGGTATCAAACTTTTTAATAAATTCCCCTTGACGTTAGGAATATAAATAAAACTAGGATTTTTTAAGAATAAAGTACACGAGTCCACCACTTTGGCGTACGGGATGCGTTCGCTCCTCTCACGCAGCGGGCCCGGGTTCAAATCCTGTTCGGGACAAGTTACCTGGGTTCGTTTTTTTCTGGGGTTTTTCCTCACTTGTTACCTAGGTTCGTTTTTTTCTGGGGTTTTTCCTCACTTGTGAGACAAAAGTCGGGTAACTTTAGGCACTTGTGGCCCCCAGATATTATCTGACTGTCATTATCATCTTCATCCCATCCTCGCCTTGTTTGGAGTAAGTGTGTGTGTATGTGTGAATGGTGTCTCTTGTCCTATGTGTTCGTGTTATCTCGGATGTGGCCCCGGCCTTGGGCTGATCACTCATCCGGGGAGGCCCTCAAAAAAGTATGTATGTGACTCATAGATAATCCCTCTCCCGACAGGTCGCGGCCCTGTAAGGCCCGGTCGGCTTGGGTCTCTTAAATCCTAAAAGGGAGAGGTAAAACTAAGATAAATAAATAAATAAATAAATAAATAAAGGTACACGAAGTAAAGTAACCCGTCAAAGATACTTAAATTGTGATTTTTTATTTATTCCCACATGACTTAAACTTTGCAATCCCATATTACTTAATATTGACAGACATACTATAATTATTATTATCATCACAGGATGAAGATAACTACTGACAGTTTTGCAGCATACAGCACCAAGAATTACTCTAATTTCGAAAAAAAAATGCAGTAATGGCCCTCCATCTTGTGATGCGTGCGCACTATTGGTAGCATTGGGAACTCGGATCGATTCAGCGAATCGATACGTGAACTGTTCATTCATCTAATATGCCGTGATCTTACGGCTGACAGAATATTGACAACAAAGTGAGAAAATAATTATTATTTACGAAATCCGTGGAATAGTCTTAAGCATACAGCTTTCGATGAAATTCATTGGTGAGAAATATGTTAATTTCGTTATTTTTTATTAGATAAATTGCTAAACGTATGAGTGGAATAGTCACAGAAAAATGTTCAGGTATACACGTAGTTCCGTATAAATATCTCTATATATAAAAGGCTTTGTCCTGACTGACTGACTGAATGACAGGAATCAACGTACAGCCTAAACTATAACAGGTAGAGACTTGGAATTTTGACAGTACCTTCGTTTCATATGTAGGTGCTCACTAAGAAAGGATTTTGAAAAATTCTGATTTTAACTGCCAAAAATTAAATGTTCTTGAAAATACTTAACCCCTTTTTACACAGAATTATCCAAACAAATTAACAGAACATATTGTTGCCAGTTGTATCAGGTGGGTTTGGATTAAATGAAATGGATGTTTGACAAATTAGACAAGGTATCATTATAATTCATATTATCTGTATTAATAAAAGGAACTGTCCTCGATGTCCAGCGAAATCTACTGAACGCAGAGATCTGAAATTTTAAACATAGGTGGGCTGAAGGGTCGGAAAATGCACCTCCAAGCCCGAATTTTAATTTTAGTTTTCGTTCGTGAGTTATGAGTGAAAAACGGGCAAAAAACGTGCATTTTGTGCGTTTTCAAAACATAAGTTTTCAGTTATACATTTTAATGTCAAATCAATTACAGAAGGCTTTGGCTATTTTTGTCATACCTTGAAAATAAAACTTTCGCGATCGCTTGAATGTTGTAAGCCCTAAATATGGTCCAACATTGTTTCATTTGGACGAAACTCACTATGCAGGGGTTTTCTGGGCCAAGGAACTCGAATCTGAGGTCGCTTTTACCAGGCGATGCTATCTAATCGTGGTATGTAGTCCACGTGATTTAGGTGTTAATTAATGATTTAACTATTATGCTCTTAATTTTTAATTTTTGAAATAATTATCGCGGGCGAAGCCGCGGGCACATGCTAGTCCTCACATAAAGCAGCATATAGTAGGCCTAAGTCATATCAAACATTTACCTAGTTAAACTTCATTCTCTTTTATTATCTATTTTCTTCACTTAGGAAATGTAAATCTATTGAATAGTCGGTGCAATTACGTACTCATGTAACCTAGAAATTGTATAATTTTAATTTTTGAATGGTACCCACTGGCTTCTTTCGTCAACGTAAAAACCTCACTAATAAAAATCTTAAACATATTTAGCACAGTTTACTTGGCAACGATGGTCTGTCTACCATATTTTAACCGTATTCCGGAGAATTCCGTCAACGAGTTTTATAATCTATTGGTCTGCAGATAATTTTCCATCAAAGTATTTTAAAAGGACTGACCTTTTGCTGGCACAATATAATATTTAAGATGAAATAATATAAGAAAGTACGCTAATATTTAAACAAACTACTTTTTAATTTACATAAATTGCAGGCGGCCGACAGAAAAATAATAATAGCATTTAACTAGGGCAATAATATGATATTTTTGTTCAAACTTCACCTTGGGGGGGGGGAGTCTCTGGGATCTTCAAATAAATATTTCAATTTTGTTATTATAAGCTTTGAACGAAACAAAAGTCAATTTTTTGTTATAAGTCAAAACGTATCAAAAAAATAATAACAGTATGTACCTTTAATTGTTTTAAATAATGATGATGATCTTCAGTGGATTAAAGTGGGAGGATGCCTACAAAATGCTAATTCGGGTATAAATGTGACAACGAAATGGTTGGCATTAATCCTAATAATACAGTAATTATGATTGCTAAGATTTCCCGGGCTTGTAGGCCGTGGTCCATTGGTTGTTTATTCCCGACGGACCACGGCCTACAAGCCCGGGAAATCTTAGCAATCATGATGTAGCCGGCCGTGAAAGCCTACACTGTTATATTAATACAGTAATTGTTATTATTCCTATTATTCCTAAGCAAGTCAAAGGAATATCATCTATTATCTTACTTTCTCTTAATATTACTAAAACTAATTTAATGCCTTGTTTCTGTATTAAAACAATTAAATTCATTATAACTTTTCAAATTAATAAAAATAGCACAGATTGTAAAATAGATAGTTAATACAGGTAAATTCGTTTATTTATTATCCACTAAAGCTTATCATTACCTTGCTTGAATGTGTGTGTTTCATGACTGAAGGGCAGGTGATATCAAAAGGCTTGAATTGTTTCTTTATTTTTTGGGGTGGCGTTACATTTTATATTTGTAAATAATTCATATTGTAATTTGTAGTAATAAATTTATTGGCATAATAGAACTTTGCGCCCCATGCTGCACCCCTTTCCACTCGCCACTCGCCTAGCAGCTTCCACCCCTCTCGGCTTCTTCCCGCAACGAATACCTTCATGCCTGTAGCCGTTGCTCAACGCCGGTAATGCATAATTGCAATTGATATGTCACCTAATATTTCACATAAAGAAATCCCCTTGCACCTCCGCATAAAATTTCAGAGTTATAAAAACGATCCTTCCAACAAAATAGGCTATTTTACAATACTAAAAACACCCTTGTACCATACATAATATTTCATAATTATAAAAAACGCCGTATTATAACATAATATTTGGCTTAATTGATGTTTGAAAATTCCCTTGTACCAACACTACTTATAAAAATCGATTCTTGCGTTAAAACTTATGAAATCCCCCTAACATAACTCTAATATACGAAAGCTTCCTTCAGTGCTCAACATTCACTCGTAGCGTAGTGGTCAAGACTCCCAGCTAAAATGCTAGGGGTCCCGGGTTCGAATCCCGGTCGATCCAAAATTTACTATTAGGAATAGGTCTCAAATAGGTAGGTAGGGTGAAGAGGAGATGAGAGGATGAGAGGAAGAGAGGAAGGAGACGGGAAAGGAAGAGAGGAAGAGAATAAAGAAGAAATTAATTATTTTTTCTGTTTCATCAGTTCATTAAGAGATGGCGCCACCGTCGCTACTAGTAGTTCAAATGCCGCCGCTAGGGGAGGGAGTTAGAGAGTTGGAGTGAGGGACTCGCATGGGGCGCAAAGTTCGGTTTTCCCAATTTATTTATTCCGGTCAGCGATTACAATGTTAAAAACACAATATGACTATGTTCTCATCAGTTCGTACGTCCGATACAACTCATTGTCTCTCGTAATACTAAGTTCCGTACTTTTATAGACTGCATTTGTGGAAATATTTACACAAAAGTATTTTGTTTCACGATTTCGCGGTCGCATATGCACAGAAGACATATAGCTCTAATTGGTCGTTTAATTTCAATTTTCAGTTATTGAGGTCCCATGTTTTCTTACAATAATTAAAATCTTATATTAAATTGATTTCTTTTAATTTGTAGGCCTATTTTATATTATGATTATTTCCTCGACCTAGGCAAACTAAACGGATAGTCGGACAGATTACTTATACTGTTAATATATGTTAGGAGTAGTTATGTATTGTTCATGACCCCTGCGGTGGCGTACTGAATGCAACCCGCAATACAGGGGCCGCCACCGTGTATTGCAGGGGCAATACAAGGTGGCGGCGTAGGGGAAGGTGGCGCGTAGGGGAAGGTGGCGCGTAGGTGGCGCGCTGTCCACTCGGAGGAGCAGCTGACCACTGACCACTGCCCTGGGTGCTAGCGCCCTTTGCTCCGCTGTATGTGTAGAACAATGGCCTAATTATTGGTAATATTGTTAATATTGGTATTTATTAGCTTGCGCCCTTATTGAACATAGTTCTTTTATCCATCTGGGTGCTAGCGCCCTTTGCTCCGCCTGTGTGTGTAGAACAAAGGCCTAAGTGTTTAATTATTGGTAATATTGGTAATATTGGTAATTATGAGCTTGCGCCCTTATTGAACATAGTTCTTTTATCCATCTGGGTGCTAGCGCCCTTTGCTCCGCCTGTGTGTGTAGAACAAAGGCCTAAGTGTTTAATTAATGGTAATATTTGTGAGTTTGTAATATTGCGGCTTGCGGGTTCCAGACGTGATGCAGCTGCGCGTACTAGAATAGCCCGGCTCACGGCGCGTGGGGGGTCTTGCTGTCTCGCATCTCTACATCTCAAAATAACACAGCCTAGCGTGGTTTGTCATCACACGTTCAAACTCATGGTCATTTCCGAGATGCACCTGGGTGCATGCATCCTTAATGATCATATCTCTAGCGCCACAACACCCCAAGTCAACCCATTATTGGGCTTGATATTTTACCCACACCCCAGGTTCGAATCCTGCATCTGATATGTATTTTAAATAATAATATTTTCCCACTTCATGTCTGGCCGTCATCGTCTCAAGCAGTGGAAGGATAGACCTCGCTACTTAATGCGGTCGGTGGAGAATACGATCGATACAGATGAAATGTTTGAAAGCTGAAATACGTGTCCATGTTTTGTTATCAGACCTAGATGATGAAGCTGTGAGATACGCGATGGCCAGGGGGGTAAGTGTTAACGTTCTGCATGTGTTGATGGCATACCCCCCACCTGTTAAGTCAAAACATTATTCGCAAGCGTAAATGAAGCAGCTGGTGGTTATTTTGTGCGAATCTTAGCGTGTGGTAAACTGATTCCATATATATAGTGTAGATTTTTCCACGGCACGAGCTTATTATTTCTTGATACTTACTGCAATGGAGATCACCGTATTTGATATGTTGGGCAACGAGGTGCGGCTCCAGCAGCACCCCGAAATATACCAAATCATAACCAGCTCTGATCATCACCTGGAGGGCTTTGTCCCCGTACACCCCTGCGGGAGGGGTGATAAACAGTACCTGGACGACGTGGAGTCTCACCCCTCCCAACATCACATGGAGGCATGTGACGGTGACCGCCACGTCACCGTATGCTGTAAGCCGGCAGGGCCACCATCCATCGAGGCCTGGGGGCGTGGGTGCCACAGGTGGTGCACCACGTTCAAAAACCAGTGTCTAAAGGTATGTACTTCATTTTTATTATAAAAATTGTGTGAAATTCTACATGTTCAATCACCATTTTAAGCGATTTCATCCCACGTTATTGTGAATTATAACCAGGGCCCGGATTCTAATGACATGTCATCTTTTTATTGATGCTGCATCAACTTGTAGAAAAATCATGGCCTCTAGATTATAGAAATGCATTTTTATTTGGTCGTTTTTTGCCATTTTATGCCATTTTTAGGGCATTTATTTCAATTTTAGGTCATTATTTTGTCATTTTCGTGTCATTTGCCTCCTTATTTAGTCAGTTTCATGCATTTACATTGTGTGTATTAACTTTTTTTTTTTTCGTCGCTAGTGGTGGTGTCTTTGAAGTGTTGTCTGTTTAATGCAAGAAGGAAAAGTGTTGACATGTCTCAGTCGGAAGTGAGAATCAAAGAAACGCCAACATTTTGTATTATATTACTATTGTTATTAGATTGACTTGACACCAGAGTCTACCACCTGCTTGGATCTGAGAGTGCAAACTACTGTTTGCCCTCAATAAAAAAAACAATATAATCCGGCAGACCTCAATAGATAGTGCCGAATTTTGACTCAGTGCCAGTATAAACTTCCGTGAGAAAAGAACATTCACAACATTACAGTTTTTACAATTATGCACAAACTAGTCTATAACTTTGTGTGAACAATAATATTTTTTATAAATAAAATGTCAGTTTTAGGTCATTTTTTATAATTATTAAGTCATTTTCTTTAAATTTTACGGTCATTTTACAGGTCATTTTTTCAAACAATTTTAGGTCATCAGAATCCGGGCCCTGATTATAACATTCGTATAGTCATACAGTTAAATTTTTATTCGATTTCACCCCGCGTTATTACATCATTCTTATACGTTTTTGTTTTTTCCTGTGTTTCAGAATAAAATAGATCTATTCAGAGCTGGGAGAGTCCAGCAGTGGGTCAACGAAATTGATGAGGCGCTCACCATTGTAAATTAAAAAATAAATTTTGATATAAATGAATACTTGTGTAAAAATCATTTAAAAATCGAGCTCTTCCATTTTTTATGAATGAAAAAGGTCGGTTATATCCTCATCCAAAAACCCATACTCCCATAAATCCAACAATACGTCATAGTCCAAAAGCATGTTCTTTCTATTTTTTACAGGAGGCTGTGAGGATTCTTCCACGTTGCGACTTCATGCTGAATTGACAATCAAATTAAATCTAGTACAGATTGAAAATAATAATTTGGTGTTTAACATAAAGGTGGGGTGGTTGTGGGATGGGTAATCCATTCATATCTGCTTGCAGCTGTTGTGATCACGCAGCCATTGCACTACGTCTCATAGCACTAGAGATGTATTTGGCACGAGTCTATTTTTTATCATTAAGCAGTCAACATTCTGTCTGTCATAAACAACATCTGCATCTCATGAACTTTCATTCTAAATGATAGTTTCATTCAATTTCATAAAGGTTGTGATTTAACGATCAATGAGACAATGGTTGTATAGGGTTCAGACTTTTTAGGTAAATACATATTTGCTATTATTTATGATTTCGGGACTTTATCAAAGTTCCGGTTGGGGCCTTCGGTTTCAAAATACTGAGTTGTATATCACATAAAGAAATATATTTTCGATATTTTTTTTGAATAAATATTTTAGCTAGCTACCACATATCTTGTTTAGAAATATATATTTACTGTTTTTGTAAAATTGCGGCATATTTTCATTGTGTTGTTATGTTAAGTCAGGGTTGATTAGGTCTTAACATCTTGCAATGTTTCAAATCATCACAGCTTTAAGATGCGCAAATAAAACAACGTTTGACCATATTTAGGTCTATAATAATCCTCCTCGGTGAAGGTTGAAAATTTCTTTGCGCCTTGACATTATAAACGAGAGATCCACACAAAAAAATATGCCTAATGCGTATTGATGTGAATATCCACACGATGCGTATGATTATATCATAGCAGTAGGGTTTTTCAAAGCTTATACGAGAATTAAGATGGAATTTACCATACATATGTGTCTGCGTTATTTTTTTTGTTAAATTCTCGCACCAGACTACATGCAGTTTCATTAAGACACAGCGGTATGACGTCACTGTAACAGTTGTCACTGCATACATCTGGATTCATAGGGCAGGCTTTAAATATAACTCCCCCCACACCATCTTCTTCACCGACTGGCTGTCCACAGTATTTCCATACAGCCCCACGTCATCATCATTTTTTTCCTGTCATTATGTAATTTCTTTGTGTAAGTTGAAAGATATTCTCTGTCTGCAAGGTAATTTGCGTTGTGCAGAAAGAATAATAATTTCTATTTACCATATCTTTTCTCTCTTTACCTTAGTTTTTACCTCTCACTCTTAGGACCTTTACAGGGGCCGCGAGAGAAGGATTATCAGTACAATGCCGGGGGCCACCTCCGATGCACTCACTCTGAACAAGGTGAGGATAATAATGACAGCCTGGGCCTACATTTGTCTCACAGGCGAGGAAAAATCCTTTGTCCCCGACCGGAGAGGTGCGAACGCATCCCTAGGTCCAGCTATTTTACTGTATTTTTTGGTAAAATTAAAACAACGAATATTTTTTTAAGACATCTTCACATTAAACTACGGGGTGTGGAGGAGTATCTGGAATGTAAATAATTCCAATGTGGTTGGATTTTTATAGAAGTACATCAAAATCGACTTTAAATTTTGTTACAAATATGCAAGATTAACATCCTGCAATGTTGAACGAACATTTTTCTCTGTTCCGTGAAAATCGTCGCAGCTTTAAGATGCACAACTTAAGATCTGCTGCAACAGTTCTACGCTAGCAGATAGATGAGTACTTCTGTAAATTTTCATATTTTCGCCTCTTTAACCACATAAAAAAATTAATATTTTCGGTTTTATAAGCACCTAAAGGTCCGAGCCCTATCTATGCATGCATTACAACAGACTAGCATGTGCCCGCGGCTTCCCGCGATAATTATTTCAAAAGCATAATAGTTATTTATTAATTCCTAAATCACGTGGACAACATACCACTATTAGATAGGTAAAAGCGACCTCAGATTCGATTTTCTCGGCTAAGAAAACCTCTGTATAGTGAGATTCGTCTAAATCGAACGGTGTTTAACCATATTTAGGCCTACCCTCTTCCGTGAAGGTTGAAAATTTCTTTGTGCCTTGACATTCTAAACAAATGAATCGACCAGCGTGGGCTTACAACATTCATGCGATCGCGATGCTTTTATTACCACGGTATGACAAAGCCAACTGTAATTGAAATGTATTACTGAAATCTGATGCTTCTAAAACGCTAAAATCACAACTCGCGAACGAAAACTAAAATTAAAATTCCGGCTTCGAGGTGCATTCAGTGCATCTATGTTTAAAATTTCAGATCTCTGCGTTCAGTAGATTTCGCTGGGCATCGTGGACAGACAGACAAACACATCCTTTTATTAATATAGATTGCCATTTGTGAGCGAGATGGAGAGAGAATCACATACACATGTAGACGTTCTTCTTTATACAAATTCATATCGTTTCACTTATACTTTGAGACCATGTGATGCATCCGCCTCTTTGAGTCACAAGGCTATTATCGAATATATAAGTATGAAAAATCATCAATCTTTGCGAACCATTATTTATGCCAATTGCTTGTATGTTTGGTGTATTAATTTCAAAACGGGGTAGTATAACGAGAGATCCAGACCTTGAAAATACACAAAAAATTATGCGTAATTATGCGTATTGATTGATTGCAGCATATTACCATGAATATCCACACGATGCGTATGATTATATCATAGCAGTAGGGTTTTTCAAAGCTTATACGAGAATTAAGATGTAATTCACCTTACATATGTCACTGCGTGATTTATAAAAAAAAAACATCCTTTCTTAGCGGATACATCATCTGCGTCACTGTAACAGCTGTCACTCCACACATCTGGATTCATATAACTCACCCCACCCGCAAGCATACAATTCAACGCGAGACATTGCAATCTTCATCTTACACGAAGTTTCTTTACAGCACTGAACCACATACATTTAAGGGGACCCAGAAGGTTGAATATGGGTCAAAATATACTTTTTTTTCTGTTTCTAGGCTTCGTGAAGGATGCATTCCCGGTGTTATATCGATTATATATATCGTGACCACTGCAAAAATATTCCACAATATTTCACAATCACCTTTGAATAAACTAATTTTTGTTCAGAGCGCCTACATTAGTGTTTACATACATTTCTGGTTCTAGTCTAATTGTGGTAACATTCTTCCGCTTTTTAAACACCTTAGCATTGTAAAATATTGATTAAATATTTTAACATTACTCGAAATATCCACAAAATAATTCCATCTATAACAAAAATCACTTCAGCATACACACTGGGTAGCCATGGTAGAACTGATAGGCCTATATCTTTCTTTAAAGCTCCATATCTCAATACCTTTTTTTTTCCGCGAAACTATTGAACATAGAAAACTGAAATTTTCAGGCAGCCATATAGTGTTGAAGATATTAAGTGATTAGTATGACTTTTTATAATGAAAAATAGACTACTGTAAAAAATAATAATTATTCTTACAATAAAGCATAGATATGAAAACCCTAATGTTCTGTAAGAATTTCAATCAACTACAGTTAATATATTCTGAGAAAAATTCCTAACTTTTTAACATTGTCCGTGTCCCCATTAATTTCTTAGAGTTGATTACACAAAGCCGCAAACCCGCTGAAGTTATAGGATTACAGCGTTCACGGTTAACTTTGGATGCAATCTGACGATGCATGGGATGTGTACTAAAGCTGCGGGCATTTGGCATTATGGCATAAACCATAAAATGACCCAAATATTGGTCAATAAATGTACCATTATTATTGAATTGGTTAATATATAAAACACACTACAGTACTTAGCGAAAAAAATAAATTCTTTCTGATCTGATACGCCCATCAAATTGCCCCTAGAAAGAAGAAAATCTGAGGTGTTTACCTGAATTAAAAATGAACGGAGATTCTGTTGTCTATTGTCTGAAAGCTCCTCTTTACCCCCCACTGAAACATGACCTAAAATGCTGAAAAATGATGTAAAATGCTGAAAATGACCTAAAAAATGTTGAAAATGGTGAAAAATGAGAAAAAATTGCTCTTATTTAATGATATCCATTGGAGCTATCTTTTAACCTTCATCAAATGCCATGCAAATTCATCACACTCCATTCATCAAATTGTTCATCCGTTGGAAAACGATAGCTATATACTTCATCGAGTGCAATATAATTTCACAGAAACATGAGGTGTACAAAACCACCTCTGAATTGTTTGGGGTAATATAACAAGATGCAAACCTAAAAAAAATATCAACTAACTCTTTAGATCCAAGATCATGACTGCCATATCAAGACCACTCCAAGACTGTGCTCCTTTACGCATCGCAGAAGTTCTTGATGTCTTGCGAGACCTAGACCTACCAGCTGTCAGTGAGTTGTGAGGTGTAAGATGTGATTAAAAATTATATTTTTTTTTTGTTAGTTCTAGCACGGTACGGTAAATACATAAGACCGAGACCTAGACCCATTCGAAACTGTTAATCAGTAGTGACCAACCCCAGATCGATATTGACCAGTCAAGATCAATATTGACCAGCTATAGACTCATATTAACCGGTCCAGATTAATTTTACCTATAAATAAGTGAGCCCAGACAAGTTTTACACCAGTCCAGAATAGACCGGCGTAGCGAAACTGTTAAACAGTAGTGACCAGTCCAGATCGATCTTGACCAGTCAAGATCGATATTGACCAGCTACAGACTCATATTAACCGGTCCAGATTAATTTTACCTATAAATAAGTGAGCCCAGACAAGTTTTACACCAGTCCAGAATAGACCGGCGTAGAGTAAAGTCATCATCCCTGGGTATCATTCTACGTTTCACGATATCATGGATGAGAGTTGTAAAAAGGCGAGAGAGAGTTTCGTGGGGGAGCTTTTAAGAACTGAGAGTGAAAAATCTACTCGTTTTAAGGTTCTAACAAAGGAAAATTACTTATCACTCATGCGGGAGGTAGATACTGCTAAAGAATCACAAAAGAAGACGGCTACACAAAAAAGAAGATTGAAAAGATTTGATGTGGTAGAAATAGGAGGAATTAGGAAACTTGTTGCAAAAAACGATAGAAAATATTACCTTTCGGTTGATGACATATACGACGTTATTGATACCGCTCATGCGGCAATAGGACATGGTGGTCGCGATAAAATGTATAATGAACTATCCAGAAAATTTGCAAACGTTACAAAGGCTATGATTTCTCTTTATTTATCCAAGTGCCCAATTTGTCAAGACAGACAGAAATTCATCTCCAATCGATATCTTCTCTCGGATACGAACACTCATCAGCAGGCTGACCCCATCAATACGTGTCATGTTAATAAAAAATTATTTCTGGAAGAAGAAGAGGAGGAACAATATTCAAACTCATTTTCGGAAGAGGAGGACTCCTCCGATGAGGTTTTGTCACACCGTGGAGGCATGTGGAAGGACTTACATGCGAATCATAAAATAGACTTCGACCCCAACCAGCTCGTTGACAGACTAAAGCTTCTCATGTCCTCGTCTGCTGCCACACTACATCACCACAAGGAAATACATGAAATCATATTGGAATTGAGGGATAGAAATTATATAGAATGAACAGAGTCTTAACAGTGGAGTGGTGGAGCAGGAGGAGGAAGGAACACTTGTATTTTTTTACTTCATTAAAGACTCAAGTATAGTCATGTGTTTTTATTTCCATTCCTTTACCTTACAACATACAGCATAATTCATTTTTTTCCTTTCCTTTGCCTTACAACACATAGCATAATACACAACATACACAAGACACACAAGACACACAGCATATTTCATTTTTATTTACACACACAAGACATATAGCATAATACATAGCATAATACATTTTTATTTACATACAAGACTCTGACACTATATACATTTTTACACTTTACATCTTTTAGCTGGGGGTCCCTCAGCATCCCTGATTTTGTAATGCCCGTGAGCAAGAGTATCCACGCCATTAGGTAAAATGTAACGCTTGTCATCGTTGCTAGATAAAGTGACTTTGTTCATAGCAATCGAGAACACGTTATGTTTAAACGATCTGATGGATCTATTTACCGAGAATGTTGATTGTCCGCTCTGAAGACAGCCAACATAATCTTCAAAGTTGACATCTTTGTCAATAACATTTTTCCTAATGCCTTTCAATTTCTTTATGTCCATATCGTTAAACCTTATGGCGTACATTTTTGCTCTAAGGCCTACAAACTCAGTTATAGTATGACCAGCACCTTCATCCTTGAATTTACCGACCACCGCCTTGTTTTGGGGGGAATACAAGGGGTGTTCGGGTGGGTAGACGCTAGTATCCAGCTCATCTCGGAAATGCATCATGTCACGGAAGAGGTCATCCGTATCGATCTTATAGACGAAACTATCAGTATCCATATATGTGAGCTTAATTTTGTTTTCGAAATACTTTCGCATGGTATCATAGTGAAAGTCGTACATCCTTGTTTTCGAAATTTCCAAAATGGACATGCCGACATAGATTGCTTTGTCAAACACCAAGCTAGTTTTAGCAAGATGGACACCTACCAAATTCTCGCTGAATATGGTCCTATCTAAAAAGTTTGACTTAGCCACAAGCTTTCTCATTAAATTTTGATCTGAAACAAGCCTGAAATTTATCCTCTTTCGTACATTTTCCATTGTCTTGCCAAAAACGGCGTTGTTCATCAGTTTAAAAAAGTCTTTTTCAAAGTTGTTGGCTGCAGCCCTACGCTTGGCGGTATTAAAGTCAATGTAAGGTTTCAACCAGCAGCTTTGGTGAAATTCAATAATTCTATGGATCTTGGATAACCTCAGTCCGTGTTGTAATGCTTGTTTAAGCACAGAATAGTGAATGACATAATTTTGTTTAGTTTCAAGAGTCGTCAAAAGCTTTTTGTTTTTACTACCCGGAGGACACTTCATTTCTGCACAAAAGGGCAGATCAGTGTGAGCGTCGTGGAGGTGATCTGGATACTCAATGTCTACCTCAAGGATATATCCCAATTTACAATTGCTCGGTACGGACATGACGTCAAAGGACGCTATCTCATCTTTCTCAAGCCAACGGAAATTACCAGTAGGCAACGCTTGAGACATGGCGTAACCATAAAGGTTATTGGCGTCGACGTAGTAAAGGTGAGAGCTCGACTTTGAGGCATCGTAGTCGGCGGAACAAGGGATATTTGCCGCAGCGTGTCTCGTTACACACTGACAAATACCACCTCTTATTCCACGCTCAAACATCTGCACCATGTCCATATCGGTCAACAGCTGTAATTTTACCTCTGTGAACTTTAACATGGATGCAAAAGCGAATCCGGGAGCAGTCGAATAGTAGAGACAATCTAACCCATAGGTATCATGGCACATTTGCCTAAAATTCTCAAACACATCGGTCAAAATAAGTACATCAGATTTCAAATATAAGTCTGAATATTCCCCTAAAGACTTGACCGAAAATGAATTCCAGACATTAACAGCATGAGAGTAGTCTCGATCTGAGACACCCGCATTGCTGAGTTTGTTGTAAAACGCCTCTTTAGGCGGTAATTTTGCCTCATCTAGAACTTCGTAGGACGACACATAGTCGTAGGGGAAGACTCCCTTTCGACATACCAAATCGGTTTTGTCACCAAACGAATTTCTGGTTTCTATAAATTTCTGCTTGGGAAGATTGTCCGCTAGCTTCTCCAGGCTACTGGCCATGAAGCGAAACGAATCTATAAATCTTAGTTCCATACCTCCCCGCTTCAAATAAGAGGAGGGAATAAATTTAGAAAATGTAATGTATTTCTCTTGAGAGTTGCAAATGACGTTAATTCTATTCTTGTCAAAGCCTAACTCTTTCACAATGAAATGAGCATCGTAATTGGAGAGGTTATGCAACACGACAGGGACGAATGTCTGGTTTCTGTAATTTAGATTACAATTCCTGTGAGCGGCCCCTCTGAATCGACCGCTGACATGACAGTGGTCCCTGACTTTATAGTTCACTTCGGTGAAATTACCATGCTTACAAATGTGGCAGATGGTGCTGGTCATATACTGGTTGTTCTGTTCTGCCGTGAGAGGGATCATGGGTTTTATTTCACAGTTTAAAATGGCATCTATGGACTTTACGTCTTTTACAAGAGAACTCATAAAATGGGCTCCTGCCTCGGGTCCTCTGTATAGCCGCAGATTCGAATGTTCACCTTCCAAGTCCTTAATAAAGTAGGCGTAACTGAAAGGTGTATGTTTTTGATAATTTTGAGTCCAGGATTTTGTAGGTTCATTTTGACATCCTGCAATAGGCTCCAATAAGCACTCAAAATCCGCATAGATCACAAACCTAATCTTCTGCGAATACTCATGCTTAGTGAAACTTACTTCCAGACGTTTAGGAAATTCACACCTGACGGGTGAGAACGAATTACATACAGCCAAATGAGCCTCAAGTCTCTGGTCGGCTGACTCACCCTCGTACGACTGGAAGTGCGTAAAACATCGTTTGCACACTCTGACTTGAAGATGGTTAGCTGTTACAAAAGGCCTAATGAATGCGTCGAAATCAGAAATTAAGACATAATGTGAATTTACTTCATCGCAGACAAAGAGCAAGTCTCTATGGTCGTCCAACTCCTTATCAGCAATTTTGATTGGTACAACTTCATCCCGCTCGTCTAAACCAAACACATTGATCGATATGTTATTCATTTTTGAAAACTTGTCGATGTCGTGTAATGCTACCGGGAATTTTACACAGCTCCAGTCGTATCTGTCAGATAATTCTTGGTTCCCGAGATAGCTAGCCCATAAGTCATTACCTACCTCTATAAATTTTGCCAAGATGCAGTACTTGAAACAATAATCGTCATGATTGTCAATGTTCACTAGAGATTTTAAATGCCTAAAACGTTCGGGTAGGAGCATGAATTTCCTACCTGCAAAAGGTTTATAATGGTTGACGCGTAATTCAATTTTATGTATGGATTTGAACATGAACCCAGACCCTCGTAAGGCTACGTCTTGATATTCCTGTTGGATTTTCTCTATTTGTTTATCTAACAGTTCTGATAGGTTGGTCGTTACAACAGCTACCTCGTTTTTTGATTTGAAATTACGCAGAGTGGATTTTCCTTCCAAGTTCTCAAAACCACATTCCACAAAAATATTGAATTTTACAGACTTAAATTGTTGGATAGAGTCCCTCACCAGTGCCTCCATCTTGGGTTTGTAGGCTGCTAGGCCGCTCTCCAGGTCCCCTTGCGGGATATTGGTTGCTGAATATGTAGCGATTCTCGATCTGAAGGCTGAGTCCACTTTGCGAAAATCATTCTGTAAGAATTAATACAATGTATACATTAGCATAACATGTAGAAAAACCATGTAAACATTAGCGTAAAAAAAACATGTGATTGTAGTAAGCTACTCACATCAGACTGAGTAGCGGCCCCATGTCTGTTGACTGACTGCGAGACTGCTTGGCTGCCGTGAGCGGTGAGAGCTCCCCCCACATTATAACGGCTGCCGATATCTGTCACCGCATGCGATGAGATGGATCCTTGTGTCTGCACGTTAACATCTGGCATGTGATGGTGCGCGACTCCTTGGCCACCGTCTGCAGTTTGCTGAGATGATACTGCAATGGGATGCGTGTTTGCATCTGGCACGGCGAAAGGCTGTAACAAAAAAAACTTATGAGGCGAGTTGTCTCGGAAGTAACACACTAATATATAACACATTAATATATATATATATATAACACGTACCGAGTAATCAATGGCTTGGCCGCCCAAAGCTGTCCGGATCACGGATGGTCTGGCGGTCGGTGTCACTGCCATCTCCCGTTGTCGGTACATTTCGTTGGGGTTCATTGGATTATGGGTAGATTCCAAATGGTCGTTTAGATAACGTTGACAGGAGAAACTTTTTCCACATTTAACACAGACTAGTTGACTGTTAGAGTGTGCCTCCCGCACATGTCTGGTCAATACATCGCGACGGGTAAATGAAGCCCCACACGAAACACAGGAGAAATGGCTTTGTGTATGCCTTTGCCTCACGTGCCGGTTCAGGTCTCGTTTATGCCTATACTTGGCATCGCACTCTGAGCACTTGAAGAATCCAGTAGTAGTACCTTCCATGTCGGCTGCTATCCGTTGAATGAGCGAAATCGTCTGCAGCATGCGTATTTATATCGGCTCACGCTAGGGACAACGCCTATAACGGCCACCACGCGTAGGTACGGCGTCGGTATACAAGCGGGGGGCCGTACTCTAGCTAAGATACGCAAGCTAGCAATAATATTATATCACATGTACTGCAACATTGACATACGCTAGAGTACAACGTGCATGCTGGGACCCCACGCGTGACGAACTGTGTTATTCTGGTACGCAGAGATGCGGCTCTGCCATGCGAGACAGCAAGACCCCCCACGCGCCGTGAGCCGGGCTATTCTAGTACGCGCAGCTGCATCACGTCTGGAACCCGCAAGCCGCAATATTACAAACTCACAAATATTACCATTAATTAAACACTTAGGCCTTTGTTCTACACACACAGGCGGAGCAAAGGGCGCTAGCACCCAGATGGATAAAAGAACTATGTTCAATAAGGGCGCAAGCTCATAATTACCAATATTACCAATATTACCAATAATTAAACACTTAGGCCTTTGTTCTACACACACAGGCGGAGCAAAGGGCGCTAGCACCCAGATGGATAAAAGAACTATGTTCAATAAGGGCGCAAGCTAATAAATACCAATATTAACAATATTACCAATAATTAGGCCATTGTTCTACACATACAGCGGAGCAAAGGGCGCTAGCACCCAGGGCAGTGGTCAGTGGTCAGCTGCTCCTCCGAGTGGACAGCGCGCCACCTACGCGCCACCTTCCCCTACGCGCCACCTTCCCCTACGCGCCACCTTCCCCTACGCCGCCACCTTGTATTGCCCCTGCAATACACGGTGGCGGCCCCTGTATTGCGGGTTGCATTCAGTACGCCACCGCAGGGGTCATGAACAATACATAACTACTGTTAGGCTATGAAGAGAACATTTTATGAATAAATCGGTTAAGATTTCCTAAATGAATTGAACTCCGGAGGTTGTACATTAACTTTTGAATGGTGCATACAGGTATCTTTCGCCAACCTAAACAAACCTTAACATGAGAAAACTTGTGCAACATATTTTGTACCATTTATTTTGTTTTATAAGTATTTTGTTTATTTTATTATTACTATTTTATTACACTCAACATAAAGTTACATTTTTTTTATTTACACTTTCTGCATTGAATCGCTTTATTTTGATCGTTTAGTTTTGTCACACTTACGTGCACTTGCTTTATGTCATTTCATAAGGACTGAACACTGAAACTTCTTCCTAGTATATCTGACTAGAAATGATTTATATTGAACGCAGTGATTGATTACATATAAGCTCCATATGAGCAAAAAGAGATTCGAAATTAATGTGCAATTTTTAAAGTGGCGAAGCATTATAATTCTCGTATAATAATAAGTAGGCCCACAATATTAATAACACTAAAGTAAAAGACAATCCTTCCTGCTCGTGTGGAGTCAAAGTGCAAACAGTAGACCACATTCTATTTGAGTGTTCAAAACTAGAAACTGAGACAGCAAAGTTTATAATGTATATAAGTGAAATGCTCAGCAAAAAAGGAAAGCGGACTTTTACAAAAACTAAACTAATGCTTGAACATACGAAAAGTTTCATAGACTTCCTAAATTCCATAAATCTAGAGACAATATAAGGAAAACAGATGTGGATTAGACAAATTGTTACACAAAAAGTAGAGATTAAACCACCTAGACTGACATAATAAGCCAAAAGCCATAGTAAAAAAAGAGAGAAAAAAATAGTTAGATCGTAATAAGGGTTTATAATACAGAGAAAAGCATGTAGTATTACATATTGTAGTGGGACGTGCTGTCTATTAAAAAAAACACTATATTGTGTTATAGAAAGCGCTAAACCTGAAACAGTATAAATTCATCTTTAAGTTCTGTAGTCTGTAACTTTTACCGGAAATAATTCATTAGGATTCGTGTAGGCCTGGCAGCCAATTCGAACAGTTTTATCGATAAATATAAACACTATTTAACAATAATAGAATAATTTATGTAATTGAATGTTATAATATTACTATACGTAATATACAAACAGCACAAGGCAATCTAGTCATTTGTGTGGTAGGATTCAAGAGGGTATGACATTTACTACTTAACGTTGTGTAGTATGGTTGACAAGGGTAAAAAGCCTTAGATTCATTACTTTAGGGCTGGTTTCACCAGATGAGATTAAAATGTCGAGTAGTTAAACTCGAGTAAAAGTTACTCTTCGAAATTAATCTCAGACAACACAATTGTGTTTCACCACTCTTTCATGTGGATAAATATAATCTCGAATAGTTACACGGGGATTTATTCCAGGATGGTGCTGATCCTGCAATTTCTCATACTGAAACATGTGAATCTACTATGCTGTTACAACAGGTAGCGCCACGGTTTTTGGCGTATGGAAATTTTAATGGGCAGATATGGTGCGAGTCACTTACTTTATCGTGGTCATGGTTTGGTCTGAGGGGGCGTGATGGCAGTATCCGAGGAGGGGCATGATTCCATTAGAGCCGGTGTGACACACAGGCTGAAGCTCGAAGAATGATACAACTTGATACTGGAGATGTATAAACACACTGCTCGAGATGAACTGTAACGTATTCCAATGTTTTGCTTAATCAGCACCATGTGCCTATTTGATGAAAGATAACATTATGAGGGGACTAGCATACACCAATATTCGGCGAACCCAGGGGCTAGCTGGCTAGCTATGCACTCAAGGACATATGCCAATATCGCTGGCGAGGCCTATACCAACATTTGTTTGAACAGCAGACGTTAGTGTGCAGTGACAGCTGACATACAAACATAAACAAACTTGAAAATGGAAGCAAATGCAAGTAGCAAGCTGGAGAAACGGAGGTATAGAAGTACGAACTGGCTTCCGTCCGAGAAAATGTTGTTGGTGGATCTCTTTGAGAAACATTTTTCCATATTGGAAAATAAGAGGACGGATTTTACACATAACCTCAATCATAATTGTTCATATTCAGCTAAAATATACAATTTAAAACAACCCGATCAGATGGAAATTCCAAGTGATGTTCATTTTCTTCTAGCAACAGGAGCGCAGAAGCTTTGGACAGTCTAAAACGCGTCACGAAGTCCCTTTCGTCATAATTCTGGAACCAATCATTCCTATCTCGTATCCATCTAGGCCGTCGTAATCTGTGATTATTGTCTTCATCTTCACTTGAAGATTCATCTCCAAACACAAAATTCCTCAATCTACAAGCCATAATGGTGTATTAGTGTCGGCCGTGTTGCTACTCCATGATAAAGTGAAATTACTCGCTGAAATTTGGCCGTGTAAATATTAATCCCGATTAACCTAGTTACTCGCGTGTAACTTTGTGGTGAAACGATTTGAACGGTTACTCGAGATTAAGTCCGTACTTACTCTCGTATAAAAAGTTACTCCAGTTGCTGAACCCGATGTGAACACGTTCGGCATGCGAAAGCATTCTGTCTGAAATGCTGTACGCTGTGTGAACTTTCCTTAAGGGGGTAAATCGAGTCCCATACCAAGATTGATTTCATTTTACTTTCTCGCATATGGGCTACATAGTAGCCTACAGAGAAAGTGCTGCGATCGACAGAAATAATCGAAACATGTTTCACGATACCTAGAGAGCAGTGGTACGGATAGCCAAAGGTCCTGAGTTCAAATCCCAGTGTCAGAGTAATTTTTCTCCGTGATATTCTCATATAATATCCAACACAGACAATAATCTGTGTTTCATGAATGCATATATGCATTGTGCGGGGGACAAAGAATCACATGAAAAATTGTTATTTTACTTATTGGTTTTATTTTATTTTTCTTAGTAGGCCTATGTTAGGTTTAGTATTTAGTTTCAAATAGTAGTTTTTTTAGTAGTAGGTATTGCCTCAGACTGTCACTTCTCACATGAGCAAAATGGGGTTCCCTACATTAGTCAATCGTTGCTCTAGCTCCTCTAGAAACAAATCGTTTGTAGTTTATGTTTGCCTTTTGTTTTTTGAGCAGTTTGCACTCAATTTTGATACATTTAGGATTTTAATATGGCATCACTGGGATGAGTACTAATCAGCTGATGGATCTGCATTGCTCTGCTTATAATCTAAAAATGAATTTTAACGATTCGAGTCTTCTTGAAAATTCCACATTGGTTGAACAACGTTCTGTGAATCGTTTTTTGATTGCTGAAGGTGAAAAACCAGCTAATATATACTCTAGAATGACTAAAGTGCATGGTGAAAGTTGTATGGACCGTGGACATTTTTGCAAGCGGGTAGAACAGTTCAAAAATGGTCGAGAATCAGCGACTGACGAACACCGTTCTGGCCAGCCTGTTGAAGTTGCAAATTCTTCACTTGAAACTCGAATTGATGACATTTGTTTGGTCCACTGAAGGAGGCATTACGAGGGAAGAGGATGTCAAGAAATTTGTGGGAAATTGGCTCAGACACCAAGACAAAGAGTTCTTTGCACCCGGTATAAAAAAGCTAGTTGGGACAGGTGCATAAATGTTGATGGGGATTATTTTGAAAAGTAGGAAAAATCTTGTTTTGTATAAATAAACTGTGTTTTCTAAAGGTCAGTTTGTCTCTTTAATTACTGAATGACCCTCGTAGAATATTTAGTTTCTTCTAATAATTGTCTTCTACCTCGGTAATTAGTTAGTACCATGCAAAAATACAAATTGCTAAGTAATATTTTTCAAATAGGGTTATGTAGTTCAGTTAGAATATGATGTTTGTATGTTTAAATATTTTTTTAAATTTCATTTTCCTTATTTAAAAGTGATATATGCTGTAATATTTCATAATATGTAAAGAACAAATTGCTGTAATTCTATAGCTTACGTAATAACAATGGTGAATAAATTCCTGGTGTAGCTGCAGCGTTTATACTTGAAATTTTTAGCCCTGAATTCTAAACTCATTTCAAGTTCGACATCCCATAAATACAGACGGCAGAGAGTGGTGCCACAACAAACAATCTCTTTCAAGCCCTAGCCACACTATCTGGTAAACATTGGGGCTATAAATTCACTAACTAGAAAGTTATCTACATTGCAGTTTTCGAAGTCAAAATCACTTACGCTGCAAATGCATGAGCACCTTACTTAAACGTTCATCGCATCTGCAAACTCAAATCCGCTCAAAGACATTCACTGTTGCGTATAACTGGAGCCTACGCTACTACGCCTAATGACGCCCTACCTGTCATACCCGGCGTTCTCCCTGTTGACCTCGAACTTAAGGAAAGAACTTCCAGATACAAGATCCGAAAACAGATGCATTTTAATCTAGGCGACCTCCACATCCGACCAATCGAATACGAGCGCACAGATAAACCACAACTGTAGCCCTACAATAACATTCACACGGCAATAACATAAAATAATATGGCAACAGCAATGGGCTGTAGCCCAACATGGACATATTACACGGGTCTTCTTTCCAAACACCACCAGCAGGCTTAAAATGGCCTGATCACTATGTTAATCAAATTTTAACTGGCCATGGTAACTTTGCCGCCAATTTAACCCGTTTTCAACTCGCTGAAGACGATCTGTGCGCTTGCTAAGACATCGAACCAGGTACTATGTATGACACGTTGTACCTGTCCCCGATTCACAGAAGCCAGGGTACTCCTACACGAAGCTGCTAGGGCAGAGGAGAAATCTAAGCGGTCTGTCGTACAGAGCTTAGATCGATCAAGACCAATCGAGTGCCATCAAGCGCTCTCGACTACATTTCTGTTCCTAGTCACACACCATCGAGCGCCATCGATCAACGGAAATATTATAGGTTATGTACCTATATGATTTTACTAGGTCTACTCATCACTGTATATCAGAGGTATTAGTATATTGCGATACAAGTGCCGTAAGCGGTAGCATACGGATCGAGGAAAGAGTTTGAAAAAACTCGGCGCAAGCCCCTCGTTATGCGCTTACGGCACGAGTATTGCATGCTATTTTTGGCACGATGATAATTTATATCAATTTATTTATATTAATTGAGATATTACCTGAAAATATGATGTATATACACTACTGAAGATGGATGTTATATTTCAGAAAGTGATTCGCATATGTTTGTTGTTATGGGAACCGGATATTTGTCCTGTTAAAGTCGCTACAAACTGGGGGGCCTTGGTTCCGGTCTCCCATAAAGGCTTGTATTATGATGATTTTACTTACGGCACTTAATGACGTAATGACAATATAGGATACATAACCCCAATTCCTAAATAAGGTAAAGAAAGGTGTCCTGCAGTAATAGTTAATCCAAAGTTGATCTACCTACCGTAGCCTACTACAATGTCAAGCTTTCCCACTAACAAACCTTGCCTAAAATGAGATTATTTTCAATTCGGATGGGGTTGGCATTTTAAAAATTACAAATATTCTGTGTAATGCAGACAGCTCTCGTCATCAGTTGTCTGTTGCAATCATCATTGCGATTTGTTTACTCTATCGCATTGAATACAATTCAAAAGATCGATAAAGCATACCTTTCAAATAGCAGATAGGCTATGTGTGCTTTCGTATTTACCCACTCGAGTGTAGTTTCTGATATTGTCTTTATATTAAACCTCCAAGTTGATAGCGTTCTGTTTACTCTTCTCTTTTATAACCTTGTGAATGGAGAGTTTGTTGAACATTAATCAAATTACTAGTGTTTTTAACCTGCATTCATTAACCCAAATTCATTTATGACAATTGATCAGGTGGGATCAAGAAAATATTTATATAGGTGCAAAACTATACGATATTAAAGTAACCATTCATGGAGATACTAGCAAAGCAAACAACGAAAGGGGGACCTTCTCGTGTGTGAGCAGGCTTCCACGGATGGTTATGTTTTTTGTTTTTCAGCGAAGCAGGTTGACCAACATGTGGCAGTTAGGCTAGGAACGGTGATATTAGTGTTAGTGACAGGTTCTGTGAGGTTATGAACAGTGATATTAATTTACTAGGGCATTCTGAATTCTCCCGAAATTCTAGTTTAGTGCCAGTTATGTTAGGAACGGTGATAATTGTATTAGTGATAGGTTCTATTAGGTTATGAACAGTGATACTAATTTAGTAGGGCATTCTGAATTCTCCCGCTTCGTAAATGTGCCATATTGTATCTCTTTCGTGAGGTTGGTTGTGTTTGTGAACCTGTTTCCCAGAATTCTGTGTGTTCTGCTGGTGTAACGTCACACCTCTAAAGTCCATTCACGAATGTCTTCATAATATGGATATAAAAATATGGCGGAATTCACGCTACTTTTGGCTAGAGCGTGTTATAAAAGAAAGAGTATCATTTAGGGCGGGTGGGTTGGACCAAATCATTCGTTTGAGACATCCCCTCTCCAGAGAACTATCTATAAAAAAATACGTGTGAAATTAGGTGTTTTATGAAAAGAAAGTTGGTTTTTAAAGTGGGTCCCCCACGTTGCGATTTTACCTTAATTAATATTAATTAATTATTAACTAATTATTAATAGTTGAAGCAGACAGTGACTTACGTAAATCACATAATGACCACCGTGATATACTACTTTATTCACATTTATCATTGAATCTTCTATTGCATTCTGAAAAACAGCACAGTTAAGATAACGTAATTTAGAAAACTAGAAAAATCATTAAAAGTATTTTTAGTTATAGTATGGGACGTCTCAAACGAAGAGAACAGTATACCTCTTATGACTAAATTGACTGTTTCATGTATTGTGAAGATATATAGGCTACTAATTTAAGTCACGAAAGCAAGTATAGGTACAGAAATATATTATAGTTATGTTATTGTTATATATAAAGTAAATGCCCATAAGACTTGACCTAAGATAATCTATATAACAGGGGTGACACAACGAGGCTCGCGAGCCCATGCGGCTCTTGAGCCAATCTCGTGCGACTCTTGAAACCAAGCTAAATGTAAATATGACACTGATTTTAAAAAGTATATAGTTAATATAATTTAATGAACACACATTACGAGGAAGTGAAAACTTATTTCTGATTTAGCATAGAGCGTATTTAGTTTTCAGAACAAATTAAGACTGTTTTGGAAAGACCTTGTGACTAAAATATTCGCTCAATTCAAATGTTGGAAGAAAATTACTGAAAGCCTTCCTGCCGTTCAGGTGGAAACAGAAGATTATTTGTGTGAAATGTCTGGTCTTGCTAAAGAAATCAATGGCAGTTTTAATAATTTGAGAACACTAAACCTTCATTTTCCTTCCTGGAAAATTCTTTTGATGTTGATGATGTGGGCGATGGACGAAGGACTAAAAGGACTTAAACGAAGTGGTGTTTCGGCCATAGAATTTGGACCAAAGTTCTACAAGAAAAATACCTACTAACAAAAGAGTGTGCTAAAAGACTTATCTCGATATTTGGGACTACACTAGGCTACTTATGTATGTGAATCTCTGTAATGAACGCTTAAATTCATGAAATCTAAATATCGATCTGAACTAGCTGAAGAACATTTAAGTGAACCCGTGCGAACTGAGCTTCCCAATTATCAGTCAGATTTCAAACAACTAACAACAAAAATTAACACTCGAAAAAGCACTTCTCAAAAGTAAAATCTTATTTCTTGTTGTGTAATTGAACAAAAAAGAGTGCGTGGAACGCCACGCGACAGAAGTAAAACTTTTTTTTTTTTTTTCAATGTTTGATTATTGGATTTTTTCAATTTTGCATTATTGGACTTTTTAATATTCGGTTTTTGGACTTTTTAAATTTTGGATTTTGGACTTTTTAATTTTGGATCTTTGAATTTTTAAGTTTGGATTTTTTAAATTTTCGATCTTTGTATTGTTTATTTTTTTATTTTTCAAATTTTTTATTTTTGGTTTTTAAAATGTTTTATTTTATTATTTATTAAATTTTGGATTTTTGGATGTTATAATTTTTAATTTTGTATTTTCAAATTTTGATAATTTCCATTTTTAAATTTTGGATTTTTAATTTTTTTTTATTTGGATTTTTGGATTTTTTAATTTTGGATCTTTGAATTTTTTAATTTTGGATTTTTTAAATTTTGATTCTTTGAATTTTTTATTTTTTGGATTTTTAATTTTGTATTTTAGTTTTCTCAATTTTGGATTTTTAGATTTTTTCAATTTTGGTATTTTCGATTTTTTAATTTTTAATTTTTAAATCTTGGAATTTATTATTTATGAAATTTTGGATTTTTAGATGTTTTAATTTTTAATTTTGTTTTTTTTTTAATTTTGGAAATTTATATTTTTTTATTTTGGATTTGCGCGGTAATGAACCTCCGGGTTCCTTAAAATAGATAATATACCTTCAGATTGCTTAGGAATTGTCTATTGCCATTGAGGAAGTAAGGTCTGAAAAATTTCCTTTGATTACTCCTAATCACTGAGTTGATTGTTTTCTGTGCAGTCCGCACCGAAACAAGTCGGTTTTGAGTGTGACTGATTGTGACTGATTTCGTGACGGTTTTAGTGTGACTGATTTTCCCGATTCACCCTCTACCGCCACTAACGAAGTTTTACTTCAATAATGTTTATGTGTTTAGTAAAAACAATGTGGTTCTCTTCGTAGAGCTTCATAAATTTGCTGCTCCCAAAGTTAAAGTTAGTGGCTTCTGACATCGCACCAATCGATCAACTGCAATCAAACTAAAACTGTATACATTACTCACTACATTGAACGCGGCAAACTTGTGGAAACAAAGTAAAATGTGTTAAAGACTTGGAATTACTGGGGAGGACAGCAGCTTGCTCTTCCTTCACACTTCAGACTTCTCCAAGGAGTCTCTGAAAAGTAGGCACCATTGAATGGGGGGGACAGAGGGGCGTTAGAATTACGGAAGGGGAGCGCCCTAGCCTGACGTCACACAGTGACTTCCCGTACATTTCCTTCACAAACGTCATCACTGGACTAAGCTGTCTTCCTTATTAGCTTGTAAAGCGCTAGCCACGCACACTGAAATATACGAATCAATGAGGACTGATATTATTTCTAAATTTGGTATCTTATGTCAGAGCTATTAGCTGTCGCAAGAAATAGAGGATCTGCGTTTATGATAAAATCCAATCCCTAACATTAGCTCTTCATAGCAAAACACAATCAATCTACAGTCTCCGTCGTTTCTATAAATTGTATCTAGCATTGAACAAAATCGCACCTCTGTTAACATAATTAATAACACTTACATATACTTGTCCTATGTGGTAGAGCCCATAGCATTTCTAATCTGATCGCCGTATTAAGCAATACTAACAGTGGTCATAACTAGATGGGGGACTACATTCAGCAATTCATATTAGGCCTAAGTGAAGCATGCAGAAGACCCTTCGTGGTTTGGAATAATGTTAAATTTGTTAAACATTAGTATATTATAATATTTAAAGGGTCCAGCCCAATCTCCTTAGCTATACAGTTTTAATTTTCACTAAGGAAAAACGTTAAAAACGTGTCCCTAGGTGCAAGGATTATAATTAGGTCCGAAACTCCTCAAATATAAGAAATCGTGCTATAATTCTCTTACCTTAAAATATGTAATTCATTATAATAAAATATAACTGACGGCCATCTTAGCTGGGTCAACAGGTTGACCAACACGACAAACCTCGCGGCACATTTTCGAAACGCGTGAATACGGTATGCCCTACTAAACTAATATCACTGGTCATAACCTAACCAACCTAACCTAACAAACCTAACCTAACTGGCACTAAAATAGAATCTACCTGCCACTACTTACCTTAATGCAAGAAGGACAGTTGATCATTCTGCTTTGCTCAGAACCATAATATGACTGGCGTATTTTATGCATATTAAAAATGAACTGATTGAAGTGGGTAAAAATACAATATCAATTTCTAAAAACTACTAATTTCAACCCTTAATCAATTCCTTGAACAAAAGTAAGTACATTTAATGAAGTCTCCAGTTCCAGGAAGGAAAATTGTAATGCTAAGGAGATAATGCTCTATCTATAGTATTAAAAATTGTAATATTAAAAAAAGTAGCAACACGAATGTACAATAGATGGAAAGCTTAAAATATTTACACATTTCAGGGATAAGGTAACTACAAACTCTTCTGTTCATGGTCCATGGAGACATGTTCAAGTATTAACGACTGTGGTAGTGCTTTAGTCCATACGTGAATTTCCAAGAGGTTATGAGGAGATTTGACGCAATAGGCGAAATTTAACAATAGTCTACATTTACTATCCTGAACAGTGAAATAATAACAATTTATTGAAAAAATCAGGTACATTAATAACTCTGACTGTATTAACGTGCAGACATAAGATTTACTAGGGCTCGGATGTTTATGACCTAAAAAAAGTAGAAAATATGACTTCAAATATGACCCAAAAATCCTAAAAAGGCCTCATAAAAAAGTATTTATTAAAACTAAATGTTTCAATTAATGTCACTAAATTATTGCATCACGTTAATTCAATCACTTTTTAACAATTTTACAGGTGATTTACGGTTTTACTTGTAAATAATCTCTAATCTATTAATGTTTCCAGATACCACTGCATGTGAAATGAAAATATTTTTAAAACATCTCTATTGGAAGTTGTTAACAACAAGGAGGAAGAGGCAATTGTGCTATTACTTGTTATTGACCATCACATTTCAATTACAATAAAATCAAAATATTCGTGCCTTTATTTCGGAAAAAAATTAAGTCGATAATTAGTGCACATACTACATAGTTGTGCTCTTTTGCCGAATTTATAACTGATGATAAATTACAAATATGACCGAAGGATGACCAAGAACATGATTATGACCAAAATATGACCTGATATTAAAATAAAAACGGTCCGATTAGGATAACAAATGTGCAATTCATGTTTAATTTGTGTTTGCGGCAAGAATGGAGGTGAGAATAAAAATATGACATGTCATAACATCCGAACCCTAGTGATAACACACTTAGCTAGAATTGCTTCAGCACAAGATTGTAAGTTAGGCTAAGTAGGCTAAAGAAACTTGGTGGGTCATTTCTTCCCGGCGCAAAAAACCAAGCATAACGAAAAGAATAATAAATGCAATTATAACTGAAAAAACGGAAACCAACAAACACGAAAGCTGGTGGTCGAAGAATATAAATCTAACCAAAATTATGTGAATGCGGAAATAAATTAAGAAACCAAGAATCCACCAGCAAAGAGAAGATCAAAAAAACGCTTTAAGTAACTAAAGGAACATACCTGTAGAAAATACAGCCACGGGAGCCACAAATAGGTCTGTCCACTACACTGCACTTACACTCTCTGACTGACTGACTGACTGACTCACTCACTCACTCACTGCTCCCATGGAAAACGACCCCCTCGAGAAGCGAGGGCAGCGATCGAACAATAGAACGCTGCCAATAATATATCTATATTTTAGATGACGAGATTAAATAAACAGCTGAACCACGAATAAACTGTAAACAAAATGCAATCACATATAATTATATTAACGTTAAAGGGTGTCGAGGATAATACGATCGGCACATCACGGATAAACAAATCACCTTTATGAAATATCGCTTAGGTGGGAAAAAATATTATGAACTTCAATGGTTCATTCCGAGGAAGTTCCATAAAAAAGAACTTCAGGGTCTATAACCAATGAAAAGTGCAGTGGACGTCCTCCTGTCATCTCTCAATGCATGCATAAGATATAGGATAGCATAACCAGAAGTCCAAAGACATCCACTCTCAGACTAAGTCGTGATCTGGCCACAGTGTGCTGAGCTGAACTCTTAAGATAGCGTGCCTTCTCCAGGAGCTTAACAGTCTGGACTGCACAGCACGATGTTGAAGAATTGGATTTTCTTCATCAGCGAAGAGGCATTCATCTATGTGTCTTGAATTGGAAAATAATTGGCAAAAGGAGTAGCATAATGTCAATATTAGGAAGGTCTAGATAATGGCTCTCTGAAGTTTTCCGAATATTCATAAGAAATAATTTGGATATACTGCAGCTGTTTTTCGTGCAGTAAAAGGTATCATCGACTCTGATCGTTCAGTAAGAGACGGAGGACTTCCCAACTATACCTGCTTTGTGTAGGGTTGCCATATGCCCGGTTTTTCCCGGACATGTCCTCTTTTTTAGGGTTATAATTTCTACGGGACAGGTGGCGCCATCTGAAGTTCCTGCACACGAAGCTACGAGCGGCTACCAGCCGCTACCGACACCTACCGACCAACAGAAGAAACACGACACCCATCGTGAAGTTACAGAGAGCCTACACCAGACGACAACTACCGAACATACACAGAATGTATGCACAGAAGCAGAACTTGAAGAAAAGGTCACTACAACAGTAACTCAAAAACTGCAAACTATGATAGAAAACCTCTCTAACAGTATTAAAGCTATGGTAAAAGAAGAATTTAAGACCACAACAGCCCAGAGGGCAGAACAGGAAACCGCACAGAAACCAGACAAGCCATCGCGCCAAGACCGCTCAAACGAGGACAGACTTTGGTCCACTGTGGTGGCCGAAACCTCAACATCGCAACCCGGAGCCAACGAAACGCAGCCGAAATCCACCGGAATTGTAGGCACGCGGAAAATTATTAGGGGAAATGACGGTGAAATACCAACAGACGAACTGAAAGCCGCAGATCGCAGAGCATGGGTCTATATTGGAAAACTTCACCACACCACAACAGAAGAAATGGTGAAAAAACACCTGAACAACATAGATGTGACAGACATAATAGAATGTGAAGAAATTCAGAAGAAAGGCTCACTCAAGGCCTTTAAAATAGTTGTCCCGCTACAGGAACTAACAAAAATCAACGAACCAGAAGCCTGGCCAGAGGGGGTCATTGTAAGACGCTACCGGCTTTTTCGCCCCCAAGGGACAGGAGCCAGACTCACAGCGTAGACTCCTCTTATGGAACGTAGAAGGCCTAAAGAGCGCCATAGACCTAACAGACAACAGCCTCCTGCAGGAGCACGATGTATTGATCCTTCTAGAAACCTTAACAACTAAGCCCTTAGAAATAAGCGGATTTTACTCACAGCATATCCCAGCAACACAAGGCCCAAGAGGAAGGCCCAAACGCGGCATCTCCTGCTTCTTCAAACCAAAAGTAGGGAAAGTATTGAGTACACACCAAGACCAGGACATGCTAGTTATAAACTTCGAGAAGCTCTCCATCATAGCTTTATACGTAGAACCACTAACGCCAGTAGAAGAGCTAATAGCAACCACAATGTCCGCCCTGAGATACGTACCGGCAGGACGAAACATCGTCTTAGCCGGAGACCTCAACTGCAGGTTAGATATTGCTAGCCACAGAACAAACGAGCTGCTGGACATGATGACAGAAGAAGGCTTCACCCTCGTCAACAGGGCACACGAACGAACATACTTCGCACATTCAGGAAGCAGCACCATTGACCTGCTATTCTACAAAGGACCCACGATTACACTAATGAACCACAAAGTATGCTACTTGGCGGATGAAACACCTATAAAGAAACACTGCCCGGTCGTGGCCGGCTTTCATATTCCACACATGAAGGGGAGAGGAAAACCTGAAGATGTCAAAGCCGCACGGCAGCTAAACGACAACATACTAAGCCAGAAGACAGAGGAATGGCATGAATTCGAGATACGAATAAAGGAGAACGACATAGAATCTGCTGCCACAATACTGGAAAGAATAATGAAGTCTGCGTTAGAATACAAACCCAAAAGAAACGCGAAACAATGGTTCGATAGAGAATGCTACGCAAAAAGAAAGACTGCTCTTCAGTCCCTGCACAAGGCAAAGTCCAACAAGAATCCAGAAGATACGAGAGTTTACAGCGAAATCAGGAAAGAATACAAAAACCTGCTAAGAAAGAAACGAAATGAGTACATAGAACTGGAAGCAGCCAGAATGGTGGAGGAGTCCAAAAGTAATCCATACGTCGCACTAAACCCGAGGAGAGTCCAGAACAGCGGGAAAATAGATATAGCAGTGTGGGAGGAACACTTCAGCAACATTCTTAACAAAAGCAAAACCAGTGCCGCCTACGAACCGATCGATATGGAAGCTGGTCAGGGAGACGACAATCTCTTCACGGAGGAAGAAGTACATGATGCAATTCTAGCACTGAAAAGCAAAAAGGCACCAGGACCGGACGGTATCTGTAACGAACACTTTAAAGGTTCCGTCGGTCTCCTACTCCAGGCAGTCACCGAACTTTTGAACCTATGTGTGCGGGAGGGCAACATACCAGAAAGTTGGAGAATATCAACAATCAAGATGCTACCCAAGGGGAAGGGAAGCCAATCGGACCCCAACTCCTACAGAGGGATAGCTCTGGAAAGGGGCATATTGAAAATACTCACAAGATTAATCACAACACGAATATCTGAGGAAGTTGAAGACAAGATCCCGGAAGAGCAATTTGGGTTCCGAAAAGGAAGGAACACTTTACAGGCCATCAGAAACCTAGTCGATGATATAGAGAACACGCTAAGAGTCCCCCTAGGAAAATTCCACGCAGTCTTCATAGATTTTACGAAGGCTTTCGATACACTCGACAGAATCATACTCCTCTCAAAGCTAAAATCCGTAACGGGAGAAAGAAACAAATTCACAACGCTCATTCACAACATGCTGACAGCCAACTACATTCAGATCGCAGACGGCGTCACCACCTCCAAGAAAATAACACAAACCAACGGCGTACTTCAGGGAGATCCCCTAAGTCCCTTGCTATTCAACGTGGCCACACACGACGTTGTACGTACGATCAGACAAGAGGCAGAGAATGTGAAAATATACATTTATGCTGACGACATGGTTATCGGGTCTCACTCCATAGAAGAACTTCAGAAGGCAACCAATCAACTGGACAAGTGGGCAAAAGAAAACAAACTAGAAATCAACGCAGACAAAACTGTAAAGATGACTTTCCGCAATGGAGGCCGAGAATCAGCGAAGGACAAAATCTACCTAGGACCAGAACCCCTCAAGAGCGTAAACGCCTTCAAATACTTGGGTCTGACACTACAAACCACAGGCAGGTCATTCAGAACGCATATAAAGTCTAGAGCAACAGCTGCCACGAAAGCCATGTTTGACATCACAGCACTATCCAGAATCTCACTAGAAACTGCCATGGAGTTATTCGACGCAAAAATAGTCCCCATCGCCACATATGCAATAGACATAGTATGGGAAAAACTAAGCGTTAGAGACCTAAGAACATTGGAAGCTGTCAAATCACGCTTCCTGAAAGCTGCCTTAGGAGTATCAAAGCATACAAGATCCAGACTAGTTTACGAACTTGCCAAAGAGCCTTTCTTCATGGAAGACCTACGAATTAAGTTAGCCCTACCATCCACGGACAGCTGGAAGAGGTTGATGCAAGAAAGACAAAATAAGAGAGAAGAGATCTGGCCCAGCTTCTACACGACGGAGGCCATGACGAGCAGAACATGGACAGGAACCAACCAAGAACTCCGACGCCTGGTAAACTCGTTAGCAGTGCATGGTTACCACCATAAAATATGTAAAACTAAGAGTTATCACGACCCTGACAGCAACTGTGTATGCGAACTGTGCGATCAACTTTGTGAGAGATATCACGTCGTCACGTGCAAACAAAGGCATAAGAACCTAGTGGAGTTTTGTAAGATGTAAGATGTTATAACTCTTAAAAACTTGCACAATTTGTGCGCATTTCTGTTTAATTAAAATTAATTTCTGTCCGGGTGGAAATTTTAATTTCGGAAAAATGTCCGGGTTTTCTGAATGGATTCCATTTTCAGACCATACATTCAGTGATTAAAAGCATTTCACTTGTAAGGAATTCCATGCCTATGTCTTAAGTAAGAAACCTTTGCTGAACAAGATAAGACCTACAGAGAAATACGCTTGGCCCAACGAAGGTCAAAGTGCATTAAAAGTGAAAAATCTTGAAGCAGCTGTATTTCCACTTGTACTCACAATTGCATGTAGAGTAAACCTACTGAATGTATTGAAACATAGTATTTTATTCTGTTGTCTTTTGAGTCAACATACCAGTACTTGAATATTATAAATACTTGTTAAATTTATGTAAACTAAATCAGATCAGTTACATAATTATACATAATTGAAAATTTGAATGCTGTTATCAACACATTATATTTCCTTTGCTCTATGAATAATAAGGGCTATAAAATAACCTCATTTAGTTATTGTGTAAATAGGTATCGACAAATGTGTCCTCTTTTTTACTCTTGGAAATATGGCAACCCTAGCTTTGTGTATACTACTGTACCACAATTAGATCTATCCTGGTGAATGATTCGGAAGAAGTTCGTAGATTATGTGAGCTCCTCTATCCATTGACCTGATTCTCCTTTGTGTTTACCATTTGGCTTTATTAAGGGATCAGCTGTAGAGGGTGATCTCGTATTATTCTATATAAAACCAAATTTCCTAATTTGTCTGACAATGAACTAAAGTGGTACATTAGAGAGGCATGTCTGTTTATCATAATTGCTATGTTACATGTGTTAGATGTGTTCTAAGAAGCCACAAGGTGTTCAGAGCAGTGTTCGCAAATCATGTTCTTCTGGAATTCTGGAATTCTGAAACAGTATGTGGGATGAATTGGAAGCACTAATCTGACATAAATCAAAACAAAATGGCATCGCATGCTATGTAAATCAGTACTTCGTGAAGTACATTAAGAGTCTGTGACTCTAGAAATCAACCTCTCTTACAGTACCAGTACCGCGGCCAATGGAAGCCATGTACCATGTACCATGTACCATGCTCATCCATATCAAGATTCTGTAGTGGCTGTAGCTTAAGAATATTTCCACTTTAGACCGAGCAGTGACATTGATAAAATTTTCGTTGTTAGCTTCACTAGAGCTTTGCCTAATTCCTGATTATATCGGTTTGTAGTCTTCCAGGCTTCCATTCAATGCTTGTTTTTCTTCTAAATGTGTAGCCTAAATGTTCCGTACTAAAGATTTACAACATTATTCCTCGAAAACTTCCATCACGATTTCCAGCACCTTAGCTGCGGAAATAATGTCCACTTTTTGCTTTGGTGTATTATGTCATTGGGCATAATTAACTTCAGTATTTCTGTATGCTAATGAATGGTTTACGCAAGTGGGAAATGTGTTAAATACTACAAAAATATTTCGGTTAGTTTATCAAAAAGGAATTATTTAGAAACAAGATTCTCTAAACTTTAGAGCCCTTCATTTTAATCAGTAGGCCTATCGTATGGAGAAGTTTCTGTTTATGCTGCTGCGATTTATTGAAAAATAATAATCTATTTCTAGACTAACGAAAATATAGGTGAAAGCAAGAACCCCCCCCCCCCCCATACAAGCGAACTGCACAAGAGTCGACAGGAAGAAACTGCCAGTGTCGCCAGGCATAATACGATTACGCCTTCCGCAGCTCATCTTTCTTTCTTTCTTTCTTTCTTTCTTTCTTTCTTTCTTTCTTCTCTCTCTCTCTCTCTCTCTCTCTCTCTCTCTCTCTCTCTCTCTCTCTCTCTCTCTCTCACCCTCTCGCCTGGCTGATTAGATTAAATCAGAAGACTTCTTCATAGTCCTACCGCCTCTTCATTCTTAATATTCTTCATATAGGCCATACTTTCCCTTTCACTTCCTTCAAATATGTTCTCTAATATATTTTTAGTATCAAGTAACGCCATGCGTAAAATGAAAACGCTTTGAAATCATCGCTATGGAAGAATTAAGAAAGAACCAGTCATTCATATCATTAAATGTGATATTAATGTCAATTAATCATCCCACGAGAATGATCAAAATGAGATCACATACACAGGGTGGAAGGAGTATATCTATACAATTTCAAAGGAGCAATAGTAAGCATTAGAATAAACAAAACCTAATTGGCGTTTTATGATTAAGTCTATGGAGTGTGGGCTACTTCAGTGGTGGATCTTTATTAATGTTTCTAGTCTTCTTCTTAAGAACAGTAATTACCCTTATAGTATGGGTAATTAAATCACGGAGGATGAAATGGGCTGGACATGTTGCGCGCATGGAGGAGAAAAAGACATATCTCAAAAATATTGACTTGGAGACCCAAAGAGAAAAGACCACTTGGAAGACCTAGACGTAGGTGGGAGAGCAATATTAGGATAGATTTAAGAGAAGTGGGATTTGAGAGGGTTGGTTGGAGTTAGCACAGAATAGGGTTGAAAGGCGGGCCCAGGTAACCGCTGCAATGAACCTTCGGGTTCCATAAAATAGATAATATTCCTTTAGCTTGCTTAGGAATTGTCTATTGCCATTGAGTAAGTAAGTCTTCTTCTAAAAACTAAACTAAACTCCGTGGCGCTACATCCCTGGAGGGACTTGGCCTACCACCCGACCGCTGCATCATCTCCCGTAGGCAGAAAGTCTTCTTCTAAAGCCAATAATAACTTTCATCTTCAGATTATCAACCATTAAGGCTACTCTCTGATTCAATTATAAGCTACTACAGTGGTGGATCATTACTCATTTTCTACTATTCTCTTCAACTAGAATTCAGTTAAAATTTGAGATTCAGAATTATTGATTGATTTTAGCACTTACATTCCCTGACTTGATTAATGTTTCTAGTCTGACCTATTAAGCAATAACCAATTTGAAATTATAACTGTAAGTTCTTAATATGGATATTAAGTACATTAGAAACTTGGTGTTTTAAGAACGGCTTTATTTGAATTTGGGTCGTGTTGATAATATGCCGTCTTTTCTTTGACATTGAACATTTTGAGATTTCATGATTCTTGTGTGTAAAATAATTTGTTATGAACTTACATTTTGGATCCCCCCCCCCCTGTTATTGTTGTTACGGAGTTATAAAATACATGCTCCTCCTTGTTAAGCTCTGATATCTCTCGTTTCCCCACCGCTCCTCCTTGCAGATTAGCGATCTTCACGGGTTTTTGTCCTGGGTTTTGGGTTTCACTACGTATTCCTTATTTATTTCTGGTACGCCTATTTCTGGTAGTGGCAATCTTAAAGTAATTTTCCAATCTAAGTAGCTGCGAGCCTCAGCCAGCCAAAACCAAAACGCTATTATAAGAGGTAATTAGATCATTACTTCCCCATATTTGCAACAGTGCACTTCCGGAAGAAATGGCATTGTCTATCGAGAAAATTGAATACTCTTGCTTGGACGTTGCCAAAGAGCGCCGACTTTGTGATCCACGTAATAATCTTTGCACTTAACTTGCTCTAAAGCTATCAATTTTATTAGAATGATTAAAGGATTGTTTCTTAATTTTTTCTGCTGATACGAAACAAAACAGAACAGTGGGAATAATACTTATGAACTAATGTTAAAAAATACTATAAGTACTTGAGAAAAAGATGGTATTGGATTTTTTCTATCGAAGGAATATTAAGCTGTTAGAACCATCCCTGAATGTGACGATTATTCTGTCTGCCTTCAGACTGAGCAAATATTGGAAGCATGTCAGAGCACACACCCAGATGGATCGTAACCAGGGACGTCGCGTGGTTTGTTGGCGCCCGGGGCAAGATTTCGTCAGGCGCCCCCCCCCCAAACTCAATCCCACGTGCACCCACCCCACATTCCACCTATCTGTAAGGATTCAAGAATTTAAGGCCCGCAGTAGAGTTCATTATTAGGCTATTATTATTAACAGTATACAAGTAAATCCAGCTGCTTAATTTTGAGCAAATATTTATTTTGGGATAACTTAGCAAATATAAAGTTATTGGTGTCAAATATTTAGCCTATTTGTTCAATAAATACATACGTACATACATACAAATACATAAGTACAACGTAATATTTAAAATTCAGTTATACCTAACTTGAAAAAATAAGTTATGTACATCTAACTTATTTTTTCAAATTTTGTTGTTTTATTTTTGCCGTTGCCACGGCGCCCCCCTGGTCGCGGCGCCCGGGGCGATCGCCCCGGCCGCCCCGCCCACGCGACGGCCCTGATCGTAACCTACTGGAGCGAAGGAAGAAAGAAGGCAGAAAACATATTTCCCAAATCCCAAAGAAACGCACCATCTATATATATATACCACTATACCACTTCCACTCTGAATGTCTTGTAACAGCGGACCAAGAAACCAAGAAATCTGTAACCAAGAAATTTCTCACCCATTACTGTTAATGGACAGATATCGTAATTTCTGCGAATATAAATTATTTTTTTGTAAATTTGTATCTTTTGGATCATAAACTAAACTTACTACTACACTACATTACTAATTTCGTTTCATAAATTGTGATCAGTACAATACAATATTATTAAAACAGCAGGTTCTCAGATCTATTCTCTCCTAAGGAACCTATGTGAATATATGAATGAAAAATAAACAAATAAATAAATTACATTAAAATAATCACGTCCATTTAATGTTGTTAGAGACTTCTATGGTTTAAGGGTAGGATGCCTGCCTCGCCAAAGATCCAATTGTTTGTGTTTTTGGAAAATCTTAACCATTTTCTTGCTAGTTTAAATCTCTGCTAATGTAAGTCCTGTGTGCTGCACAGTAGTCCAGGCTACAAATTTCTTTTTATTCCACGTTTGTCGGTCACTCCATTTCATTATGCTATTAGCAGGTAGCATAACGTTGTTCGTTTGAGTTCTGATTGTGGAGTGCTCGAAAGTAAAGATAGTTTAGACTTTCGACGACCATACAAAACTTTACAAAATTACTGTTTCTGTCTCACTCAAGTGTGTAGTTTTTGCCGTAGATTCTACTAAACCTCATTCATTGTCTCGTAACCTGAAGCGCTAAGAGTATTACTCTAGTTCTAGGTAATCATTAGATTACGTAGAATCCATAGAATCTTCTTCTGCTCACATTGTTCCAGTTTTGCCATGGCTTCCTAGGAAATGCATTGCCATATTTATATCGTTATAACCAGGGCCCGGATTCTGATGACCTAAAATTGTTTGAAAAAATTACTTATAAAATGGTCCTAAATTTTAAAGAAAATGACTTAATAATTACAAAGAATGACCTAAAAACTGATATTTTATTTATAAAAATTGTTACTGTGCACACAAATATAAGGACTAATTTGCAAATAATTGTAAAAACTGTAAATGTAAGAAGGATGTTGTAGGTCTAAAAACATTGTTCTCGATTGGAACATTTGAGAAGAAAAGTAAGAAAATAGGTTTTAAAGTAGATGCAACAAAAATGTTGCATTATAGTAACCTAGTCATTTAATTAAAGTAAATGCATGAAAATAACAAAATAAGGAAGCAAATGATACGAAAATGACAAAATAATGACGTAAAATTGAAATAAATGCCCTAAAAATATAAAATTGCATAAAATGACAAAAATGACCTAATAAAAGTGCATTTCTATAATCTAGAGGCCATGATTAGGATTTATCTACAAGTTGGCAGTGTCTAGGCAGCATGAATAAAAAGATGACATGTCATTAGAATCCGGGCCCTGGTTATAACTAAAATGTTGCAGATTTCGATTGAGTAAACCTGTAATGCGTATTAAGAGAATTACATGAATATCTAGACATTCTACATTGTATTGGATGAAGTGACATAATCCTATGTAATATGTATATATAACTAGATCGGTAAGACCTGAGCCAAACAAACGGCTGCGCAATAGGCTACGATGATGTAATCTAGACCTGCCTGACCATCTCACGTGATGTTCCCTGCTGTACAGACCGTGTAAAAACATCTTAGAGTTAGCCTCACAGCATTCAATAGTGGAGACCCAACAGCGATATTCCGTGAGTTACATACCATTACTTAAACAATATTTTTATAACTAAAAAAAGAAATACTTTATTCACTTTATTTTTTTTCAATAGTTACGGGCTATTATAAGCCGCACAGTTTGGGATGAATAGAACAGTAAATGCATTCTCTTCTGCTCCTACTCCATTGCTACCGGCGGACGATAAGCTATCTGCGCGAGTTTGGTTCAGGTCCTAGCATCCCAGTTATGTGTCATGTATTATGTAGGCCTATGTATTGTGTATGTGTATATATTACATATAAATATAAGTATATATACAGTATATATAAATATATATCACTGCAATATATGGGTTTTGTACTCCGTTGCAGGGGTGTCAGTTAGGCTATAATGAAAATATTGTTTGATTGCAAATACCCATTCAAATAAAACTATTCTATATTTATTGGTGTTAATATTATTATATTATCTGTTAATGAAGAAACTCCGTTACTTTATCTGCTCTCAAGTCGGAATATGTCAATAAACTCCTTTAAATAGATACAGGTTGTATCGTAATTAATAGTGCAAACCGAAGCGGTTGGAAGTATATGATAACAGAAGCAAAAAAATTCCAGCAAACATGGGTCCGGAAACAAGCCGTTTGCGAGATTTATTATTGTGAATGTGTGGTTATGAGCAGCCACTGACTTCATTAAGAAACATTGTCCTAATTAGTACAAATGAATTTGTAAAGGAGACTTTTTCTCGTATTTTCTGTGGGTGGATGAAAGCAACGTTCACGCCGCAATAAAAGATCAGAGCTATGACACAACAGCAGTACCACAAGATTACCCCAATGCTACAGCACAACTACATAATGTCTTATTACAATGGTTCTTTTAGTACGTAATCTTAAAGAATAATGATTTCAAAGCGGCTGATTAAATCCAAAGTAAAAAAGAACTTGAGCACCTGCAGCTGAAAGCAGTTTTCCGCAGGCCCTAGAAAAGACCCAATTACTCACTACATTCTTTAGTTTTCCATTCGTTTCAAGTCCTATAGAAATGTCAGTCCGGTCACTTAACTGCCGATGGTCCCTTATGGAATTCCTAGTAATTTTACTCAAATTCCCAGTTGCATGGTATGGAATTCTTTCAAGTAATGAAAATCTACTACGCCCGAGCAAGATGTGCTGCAGGTTTTTACTCCTACATCCTCTCCTAGGTTCATATTGTTTCTAATGACCAGGGCCCGGATTTTTATGACATCTTTTAACTGGAACATCATGGACGTTGTCCACTAGCGCAGATATTCTGATGATGACTCCTTCATTACAAAAATGGTAATTTTTAGAGACCTTTCTGGTCACTTTTTGGTAATTATACGAGCTTTTTTCACATCTGATATTTTTAGGTATTTTTTTTTTTTTTCTCGCAGACCGTCGACGTGGTCTTGTGGTTAGCGTCGCTGACTACAGATCCGTCGGTCCGGGTTCGATCCCCGGTACCTCCTCGGATTTTTCTGAGGTAGGGAGGTCTGGTAGGGGTGCACTCAGCCTCGTGATTCAAATTGAAGAGCTACTTGATAGAGAAGTAGCGGCTCCGGTCATGGAAACCAACATTTCTGACCACATGCCCCCCAATCCTGCCATCTTCCTACGGTAGATGACGCAGCGGTCGGGTGGAAGGCCAAGTCCCTTCAGGGATGTAGCGCCAAGGAGTTTAGTTTTTTTAGTTGTTTCTCGCATTATATAGACTTTTTGTGCATTTACTTGCATTGAATATTATGGGAACTCTAAACAAGCATAAATAAATGAATCTTGTTGTAGGCTAATTATAATTTGGATGCAGAAAGACGGTGTTTGCTGCTTGCATTTGACTGTATATAATTAGTAATTACAAGCCTATAATTGATCGACAACATAAATCTAGAACAGACACAGATCAGATGAATAAACTATTATCATACAAATTTTTGGGTTTTTTCTTGTATTTTTGTAGTCATTAATAGCTCATTTTTAAAGTATTTTTAGGTCATTAAAATCCGGGCCCTGCTAATGACAAACGATCCATAAGAGCCAAGAATAGAATATGACTGATGAACTCTCGTATACTCCATTTTAATAAAATATGACTGACGAACTCTCGTATACTCTATTTTAATAAAATATGACTGATGAACTGTCGTATCATCCATTTTAATCTTCTGTGTGAAGAGTTCTGGATAGTGATATAACAGCTTCTAAATGCAGTGTTATGTGAGGCGGATGAATTGCAGCACTTTTTCCATTAGTTATCTCCTCGGGCTATGTACCCGCTTCATCCCAGTCAAACCTAATATTCATACTACAACAAAATAATTATTGCGCCGTTCAACTTCCCAAGTAAGTAAATTTCTATTACTTCTATTACGAAATTCTTACTTATTCTCTTTAACTCCCTTCGGAGCGTCTGCAGTAGACAATATTTCGAATAGGATCCCATTTCCGTGCTAAAGGCATTACCGGATTTGCCGGTATTGTTTTGCAACCGGAGAGGCAGTACATGACGTCAGAAGAGCACCATGTGAAATGAGGTGTGACGTAAGGTACAGAAGTAAATTACGTTTGACTCATTACAGACAAAAGTCAAATTTTTTTGTAACAATACCAAAGTAACAAAAAAAACTTTTATTGATCACAATAACACTTGTGTCAACAGTGGAAAAAAAAATTTTGTTTCTGTATTCTTCACTGGATGTGTCCCATACGAAACTGCTCAATACAACAGAGGCTCGATGTGACGACCACCAACGTCGTTGCACACATTGTACCGACGAATCATGTTCCAGTACACTCGTTCCATCACACCTGGTGTCCCGTTAATCTCTTGTGCAGCGACCATCACTCTGATGCCATGTACTGCCTATCCGGTTGCAAAACAACACCGGCAAATCCGACACATTGTAATCCCTGTAGCACGGAAACGGTCTACAAAGTCCCCTCTACTAGCCCTAGAAGTTTGTAATATGAATTTCTGAACACCCGGTAGAGTGCAGAAACAAATATGATTAGTTCAGTGCCCTCCCTACGTCCGTTAGCTTCTCTCATTCTATTTTCTACACGGTTTAGAAAGAACTGTACAGAGAGTAGAGAAAATACGGCAGGCCCTCCAACTCCACTAATCTAATGCAGGTCTATAATAGTTGAATAATAATACAGTAGTTGAAGGTGACTTCTTTTTAACACCATAATATGCGGTCTGCGAATAGCCTCTTAAAATCTTTAAAATAGACTACATTAAAAAAAACTATCTTGCTGTAAGACTTGAGATTTCAGCTAAGATTCAGCTTTTCGAAAGCAATTTCATTCGTTGTAAACGGCAGTGTAATTTCGAAACGTTTTAAATGAAACACCAGACTACCAGCTTGTTATGAATAATTCTATTTACTTTAAATGGATGTCGTGGCAAGGCAGGAGTAGGCCTACTTCGTAATGAATTTAATGGTTTATTGAACAGCAGTCGAAAGGTTTGGTTAATGTTACTGTCGACACATCCACTATTAAATGCATTAGACTCAGCCTGTCAGCTGTTGTTATAATTTGTGTCATCTATGTGTGGAAACAGGATTTTAAGTAACTTATAACAACCGACTACAAGATACTTTTTACCAGAATTAAATTTAAATTTAAAATTTTATTTTCCATGTGTTTAGTATTTTTATTTTTTATATACTTTAAAATATATTTTGGTTAATAAAGTAAAATTGCTTCATTCGTAATTTATTGTGTTGAGGACTTTATACATGGGTTTAAATACAAACTTTTTTTTGTACTTAAGAAAATGCTTATAAAAAATATTTTTCGTCACCAAAGGGAAAGAGTAAATTCACTGTCATCAAAAGCATTTTTTTTTTAATAACGGGGCTCATGCACAACACACCTTGCAGTCCTTATTCATTGATTTGAGAATTTTAACCTAAATATATAGCCTAAATATTTATGAGGACTGATGTATGTAAGAAAGAACTGTGTGAATTCATATTAAGGAATAGTATTCACACTTAAGATGTGCTTAACAGTTTTATGTACCATAAGTTAGACTAGGCATTGTAGGCAAGACTCAATCGTATTATAAGCAATTAAGTTTCAAACTTTATGACAAGGTTCCTGTCAAGAATCAAACCTAGACATTAAGAATTTTAAAAGATTTTTTTTTGAATGGCTTATGAATAGGGGGCGGATTTCTATGATATTTCATATTTTTCCCCTTTGCATTATTTCAGGTTTCCGACTAATTTAAACCCAATTCCAAGCATCCTGGTGAAAATGGAACGGCTTTTATTGTGCATGTTACTGCTTATTTAGGAAATTTTCAACTATTGTAGCATATTTAATATGAATATGCATATTTAGGTCATATTTTTGTCATATGTGTGTGCTTATTAAAGAAATGTTGAATTTTCATATCATATTTTGTAAATTTTGCATTATAATGATACTTTTTGAGAATTTACAGATATTTTAAATAATTAACATTATATTTTAATAAAATGAATTGTAATGAAACTTAAACAAAAATATATACACAATGTGTAAGTGATAAAGTCATAATTTTATTTTTATTGGTCATATTATAATGTTTTTTAGGTCATAAATGCATGCATATATCCTATTTTTTAGGTCAGAAATCCGCCCCTACTTTTGAATAATCCGGTTTACAGTTTTTAGGACTATTTTAACATAAACAGTTTCTGCCAATGAAAAGCCACATTAAAAGAAAATTTGAACTTGACAATGCCTATTACATTTTAAGTATTTAATGGCAATAAATCTATATATATATATAAAAGGCTTTGTCCTGACTGACTGACTGACTGACTGACTGACTGACTGACTGACTGACAGGAATCAACGTACAGCCTAAACTATAACAGATAGAGACTTGGAATTTTGACAGTACCTTCGTTTCATAAGGTAGGTGCTCACTAAGAAAGGATTTTGCAAAATGTTGATTTTAAATGCCAAAAATTAAATGTTTTTGAAAATACTTAATTCCTTTTTACACAGAATTACCAAATTCCAAATCACATAATATATTGTTGCCAAATGGTATCAGATGTGTTTGGAAAAAATAAATGAAATGCACCTTTGACAAATAAGACAAGTTATCAAAATAATTCATGTTATAAATAAATATTACAGAATTAAAACCACGAAAATAAACCCTACCCTGGACATAGAGAAAACAAAACGAGGTATGGTAATATGTATATTATTATAATATATCGCAGGTTTTTGGAGAGAGAAGTATGAAAGTGATAATGCGTTCTGTTTAATTTCATCCCCAAAACAGTTTTATGGTAACATGAGAGTGGGAAATAAAATTTCCCGCTTCGATATTACAATTTTGTGTTACAGGAATTTCTGTTTCTTCTTATTTGAACCTCTACCAGGCTTGCTGTGCCCTGTACAAGCGATGGGATGCAAAATTCTACATCCTCTATGAGGCATAAAAAAAACTATATCAAGCGTTTTCTGAGGGAATAGTTTGAGTGTAATAAGTCGTTCTTCCTATTTCAAATTATAAATGCCTATATAAGGACCTAGAATTTAAAAATCGAAAATCCTTCATAAGTTAATTTCCAATTACAAAATATAAAACCCGGGCGATGCCGGGTCTTTTAAGCTAGTCTATCTATGTATCTATCTATACGCTACTCACGTGCTGAAAGGGAAAGCATAATGTAATGGATTCACATTGTGAATATGGGAGATTTCTTTGCAAACAAACTGCTTCTCAGGAAATGAACAGAGTTTTATGTTAAATTGTTTACTGCTGGAAATACCTTCCAATAAATGCATGCACAAATATATATATATACCCGGTAATGTATAGGCTATTCTAATTGCAATCTGAATGCTCACAACTTACACAGGAGATTATCGCATTTGTAGTAACAAATTCTCTGTATTCGATTTCTAATACGGGAAGGAGGAATGCTGTATATTTTGCACAGTTATATTTTGTTTTGTTCTCTCGCATATTGTCTTTGGAAGGAGGAAAATGAACTGGGTTTATATAAAAACCGTGTTACATGCGCTGAGCTCAACCCCTTTTCCCAGCACAATGGACCGGGTTGCGAGGAATAATGCTCGCCCGTTATACACCAGTCTTTTGTTTCTAATATTACAATTCTGTCACATGACTGAACATGTTCTGTTTAAACAGTGAAGACCAGGTTGATGTAACAGAAAGAAGAACTTCATTGTGCCAAGGCATCTATTGGTTTTACCAACTCTAGCAACTTGTCATGGCATTTACATTATTAATACTTAGGCTCGGTATTATAAAGAAAGTTTAACTCTGGTTTAGGTTTAAACTTGAGTTTTTCATGTTATTGCGTATTATAAAGCTTAACCTCTAGTTAATCTTCAGTTTACTTTACTGGAACTCATCTTCGGTTTAACTAGATGTTAAGGCATTGTTTCTAATAATCGTGCCACTAGCGCTATTGAAGTCCACACAAAGTTCATCCCACGGATCTTATTTTTGTCTCCATGTTGTTGATTCGGGTTTTCTACACTCATTCATTGGACTGTCCTTTTTTCACAAGATCCACGAGAAGTTCTGTTTCTTTGGTAGAAAAATTAACACATCGTTTAGCATTTTTTTCGTTAGTGCCAGCCATTTTTGCTACTCCAAATGCAATCGATCTTCTTTTGTTTGTGGGTAAACAACGATCGAACATCATATTTTCTCAGCCAGCAGGTCTACCAATACCTTCCACTACGGTTTAACTTAACCAGAACATTATAAAACTGCAGCTACAGTTAAACTTTAGATTAGGTTTAACTTAATCTAAAGATCAACTTCGTTTATAATACCGGGCCTTAGGGTTACTAATTATATTTATATTAAGAATACTCAATCAATTATTTCTCAGCGCCATCTGAACTACTTTTCTTATTAATTTTGCATTAAGATAAACATTGTGGAAGTAGTTATATGCTTCTTCCTTCTGTAGAAACAATATATTCAAATACCATGTTTATCCCAAATTACTACTTTTTCAGAAAATAAGATTGCCTCTGAACATTACCGTGATTTAGTTGATAGGTATGATCTTACTGTTCCACTTTTCTTTCGTTTACAGAGGCAGAGAAAAGAATAAGGAATAACGTTTACTTTTGCAATTTTTGTGCAAATTAAGTATGTGGATCACATACTCCAAAAATCTGATGTGAATGTCACATAACTTCCTCTGCCCAAATAAAAGTAGTATTCACATATCCTTTTACAGAATCTCAAAACACAATTTTACGCTAATTATCCTATAAAATACCTCTTCTTTCAATGATGCGACTAAAAGCGCAAGGCTATATAACAAACTTAAAAAAAAAGAACAAGTGACTGCAGACGTTTATTGAACTTTCCGCCGTAAAGAATAATTTCCGAACTTCATCGAATATTTTCCTCATATATTTACTCTATGCATGGCCAACAATACAACTTTCTCACTTTACATTCTTTTATAGAATAAGAGGCCATGAAAGAGCGTGTATTCAGTTGTTCATCACGCAAGACAAAATTTCTACAAACAGTGGGTGAACAGTGGGTGGCTTGTAACTACCCTCAGAGAATTTTTTCGAAAAAAAGTTTCAAATAAAAGTTTTAGCTCTCAGTAAAAGAAACACATGTGCAAATTTTAAAGAAAATCGTTAGAGCCGTTTTCGAGAAAATCGCGAAAAACGAAAATTTCTTCATGTAAAGTCCCCTTAAAAATAAGAGAAATTTGTCGCCAATCTTCGAATCACATCTTCAGAAGGTACCTGACCCAAAAACGAAATTTTGTTTTCATACGATTCTTCGTTTCGGAGCTAGCCTGTTCACAAACTTCCACACAGACAGACAGACACACAGACACACACACAGACATGTTTCCAAAAATAGTATTTTTGGATTCAGGGGGCCTTGAAACGTGTATATATGCTAAAAACTCAGCTTCGAATTTTAGGGTCGAAAACAATAGCCTACTTCCTCTACCTATAGTACCTATGGTACGGGCAGAGGAAGTAAAAAACGTAGGAACGTCAATTTGTTTTCACAGTAAAGACAAACAGGTAATAGCCACGAAAAGAGCGATCTGGCTTTGCGCTGATCCACTTTGCGAAGAAAATTAAAAATATTATTTCTTCAACCGTAATTTTTTTTTTATTTAATTTAATATTATCTGCTGTCCCTTTAATCTGATCAGTTATGCTACTTCCACTCATATTTCTGGAGGTCAATGAGCTGCAGAGAAGAACTGGATTAACAATAATAACCCAGGAATAGGAAACGTGTCTGAAAATTCCACACGCTGCGACTGTACTGATAAAAATGAAGATGAATCAAGATAGAAAATAAATCTCCACGAGCCTTTAAATTAAAATGGATAAGTTACGCATGAGGTAATTTCATTTTTTTTCTTTTTTTCCATTGTATGATACAGAGATCATTAATTTCTGCTTACGACACCTCTAACCTTCGCACTGAAACGCTTCCGTACCTAATACTTATAGTCCTACAAGTTAGAAAGAGACCTGCGCGGAACAAAGCTGCGCTTGCTGCAGCAATCACAGTTTCCTTCCGCGCAGGTTTCTTCCTAACTTGTAGATCTATAGTAACATCTTTATTATCTTCTCCTTGACTTTTACTTCTTCTGTGTGTTCAGGTCACTAACCTTCTCTTTTTCTCATATCTTCCCCCCTCTCTCCCTTTCTTTCCTATTCCCTTACATCTTTTTCTCCCACCCATTCCTATAATACATTTTTCACGATTGCTGTCTTCAGGAGTGACCATTCTTTTACCAATATGAACCTTTCGCCTAATACTCCTATTTTCGAACTCTTGCCTCGTAGTATGTCAAATCAAGAGTCGAATTACAAACCTGAAAGTAAAAGGTGTATATTGTAATCTTGATCACACCAAATTACGACATTACTGCAAATATCTTCCCTGAGTCAGGAAATTTCTTTGAGATTGCACCTCGGAATCACCTCATTGACAATTCCTATAGGCCTATTAAGGAAGAAAGGGGTATAAGTACATTAAAACTTATACAGTGAGTCCCACGCAAGAGTTAGCCAATGACGCGGGTTTCTGCGTCGTGGCGGGCACAGCTCCAACTCCCGAGCGATCGGGTGAAATATCTACGCAAACAAAGCCGCGATCGGTGTAATGATTCAAGTTTTCACATGTTCAGTTAAAATTACAATGAAAATAAACACGTACCTCATCAAAAGGGATGTTGGACATGTTCTCCTCTTGCATCCACACAATACTGGCACCTTTTTAGGAAATTTTCTTTCACGCGCCTAAGTTCAGCTTCCGAGATAGAGTTAATTTCTCTTGTGATATTGTTTTTAAGTTCTTCTAATGTATGGGAAATCGACCTATACACTTTACTTTTCAAGTTTCCCCATAAATAATATTCACATACTGTTAGAAGAACTTAAAGAAAATATCACATAGGCCTAAAACAAGATAAATTAACTCTGTCTCGGAAGTTGAACTTATGCGCGTGAAAGAAAATTTTCTAAAAAGATGCCAGTATTGTGCGGATGCAACAGGAGAACATTTCCAATATCTCTTGTGATGAGGTACGTGGTTATTTTCATGGTAATTTGAACTGTAAATGTGAGAACCTGAATCATTACACCGAAAGCGGTTTTATTTGCGTAGATATTTCACCCGATCGCTCGGGAGTTGGAGCTGTGCCCGCCGCGACGCAGAAACCCGTGTCATTGGCCAACTCTTGCGTGGGACTCACTATAGGCCTAGTATGATATTATTACAGGCATGCTAGACTGTCGGTACATGATTTTCATTTCTAGTAATGAGACAAAATATTAAGAATATTTCATTGCTCACATAGCATAATATAAAGGCAGAGGGTATCTCAATCTACTTCACATTTAAGAATTAAACATACGTTAAGTTATTTAGCCTATTAAATTGGCAACGCTATTGTCCCAATTTTTCCTCTAGACCGTCAGTCCAACTTGGCTATTTAGAAATCACCAAATGCAATAGAAGGCTACACTAACAGTAATGTACACATATTTATACAATAAGGTAAAATAAATAAGCCTAAAATAACTAAATAAATTAAACAGGCAAGTGAGCTTTCAATATAAGGGTGCACTAAAGATATAATTTAACAAAAGTATAAAACTAACACAATTGTAATTATCATTGCGTTACTACGTAATTTTAGTTTATTTGTATTTGTAATTTACTCTGTATTTAAATGGCCCAGAACATCATCTCGATGCTCACGGCAAATTAAATATTAAATTAAAAATTAACTAATATCCAATCGCCTCATTCACTGATAACATATTACCGTTGGTCGGGGACCAAATTATGTCTATATCGGAAATATCTCACAATATTTGTTAGTTAATTCTTTGTGTGTGTGTGGGTGTGTGTGTGTTATTTAGAGCCTATCTGCTGTAATTTTTCTTTCATCTTATTGTACCAAGAACATTCTAGAAGGGCCCAGTAAACAAGGAAGCTTGTGTAGTAGCCTCGTGTCCTCTATAAAAATTTTTAAAAATATGAACATATTTTTCGGTCAGGGAAGATGGAACGCCATTAAAAGAACGTTGAGAGCAGACGACAACTTGAAAAACAAGAGACGAACGGCAAACGCATACCGGCTAGTGCACCCACGCTATCTGTCGGAGAAATTTGGCAGGCTACATCCCTATTGACATTCCTATGGTACAGGGGGTGGAAGAGGCAAAGTGCTCAAGCAACATAGCTAAACAGTCAGAGAATGTAAAATTACCCACGTTATTGCCAATATCCTCATTTTAAGGTGCAAGGCGTGGTTCTTCTACATCATCTTCCCAAGACAGGGAGTGCCGGAAAGGACTGGCTGTTTAATATCATCAGACTTAACATGGTCATACATGTTCTGTATCTAAACATACTGAAGATGTCATTTTAAACGCCGAAATATATGCGTATCGAATTCATAAAAGAAAGAGTTAACCTACCACTTCAAGACTATAATAATTTAACTACTGATTTTACCATGAACTTAAAATTGAAGAAACTCTTTATTGTGCGATTTGGTATGGGTTATGTAAAACTCAAATTTTTATTTTGTTCTTATTTAAATCTTATATCTTGATGCCTATGTTCGTAGACATAACTATAGTCCAGTCAAAACAAGGTTTAACCTAAGAAAAAATCCGAAAGTTTTGAAACTTTGCACACTTATTTAAAGGTACCTAAGGATGAATATACCAAAAGTCCTCGTGAATATGAGGCGAGCTCTAGCGGCAATTACCGAAAACAGGGCACTTTTTTTTTTATTTTGTTAATACCTCAAGAACCGTTGGTCGGAGGTAAAAGTTTGCTATATACATAATTGAAGCTTATTAAATTTGCAACAAAAATGATTATATACATTTTTCTTGTATTTCCAATGGTTACCGAGTTATAGGGCGCTAAAGGATAGCGTTTTTTGAAAAACCACGCTAGCGCGGTACAATATGGCATTTCTAATAATATTTGACAATGGTTTACCATTTTTTTTATACCAAGGATGATTTAGGAGATAAATTTCACAGCTTTCTATAAAAAGGAAGACATGATGTATATTAAACAATGAAATACATGGGGGAAAAAAAAAATTCTGAGGATATTCCAAGGAAAACTGTGTACAGAAAAATCAATCAACTCTTGATCGTTTCTTGGTAGAAGGTCCTGCAATCTGCTCATCTTGGTCAGCTTCTGAACTTGCTGCCCTAAACACAGTAAGAAGAGGTAACTATGCATGATATGATGGTGTGAGAGAACCATTATACAGATTAAGAACATGTAGGTAAAAGAAAGTAGGTAAGCGAGCGGTAAAACAACATATGAACATGACGACCGATTTATGTATACTATTTCAAGGAAAATGAATAACAAAAAAATACAAATGTGCAATCTCACCTGACTTCTGGTTAAGCGTCCAGCAAGCACAGTGTTTTGATCTTCATGTACCAAATGTTCAGTGTTTGTGCTTTGCACTGAACGGTCTGTTTCTTCAAGGTTTATGGCATCGGGATCATCAGGGTCATCAAAGTCTTCTTCGAGGGTGGAAGTAACACCATTCAAGCATTTGTGACAAATGCTTGTACACATTATTCCTGACTTTTCGACAGCCACATCTGTTCCCACATCCACCTGTACATTTGCAACAAATGAGGTTGAGGACAGCTTCAGGTGCTGCTGGATTCTCTGTTGTTACAGGGATCAGCCGATCACTTTCCAACTTCCAACCACACTGCACAGGAAGAAGTTCATTCCCAAGCCAAAATTGAATTTGATGGTACACTCGAAATGCGTGTTGTCTTGCTGCTCCTTTTGTGGGCGGAAGAGCAGAATGGTCGGGTTTAGCATTGGATACAGATTTGGTGAAAGCAAATAGCGGTGCATGTTAAGAGAGGTTTTCTTCCTGGGTGCATTGTACAATGCCAGGAATATTTTGTTTCCAGCAGCAGCTACAGCCTCACGGGATGAACTTGGGCTGTTAAATATATCAGCAATACCTTGCAGTACAGCTTGCTTCTTGAACAATTTTAATCAGGAATGTTTCCCATTTCGATATGCAGCCGAAGTCGTATCACATAAGCTGAACGCATGCACAAGAAGTATGCTGTTCTTCATTCCCAAAGTTTGCAATTGCTGGTTTCAATATACTTGCCTTCCTACTTTTCCATGGCTTGGTTTCACAAATAATATGTTTTGTTCAGTCGGAGTTAAGACCATGAGGAGAATAATAAGATCTACATCTTCACCCGACTATTGCTACTTCGTCACAAGTGAAGGACTTCACGAGTGCTGTTCGGACGATCAATGTGTCAGCATCACTGGATGCTTGTTCTGTTTCAACTTCATGGCTGGTAAGGGCAGTTATGAGGAATGAAATTAGTCTACATTTATTCTTTTTGTTAGAAAGAAAATCATCCTGTTTGACTGTTACTATTGTTTTCTCTCCAAAGTTTATGTCAACTGACCTCTTTGTTTTGTACCTTCGGTTCTGTTCAGCTCTCTTTGTACTGGATCGGGTGGCTGAATAAACATCAAACACCACCGTGCAGCCGTTGCCACCATAATGCTTGAGAACATAGGCTACATAACACTAGCAGATGGTTGAGATTGTTGGCGAATCTTTGGGCCACACCACCTTGTGTAATTTAATTGTGTAATAGTAAGCCTCCAACCAAAACAATGTCAATATAGACTAGGTTTATTTCTTCTTTTAATGGAGTAGGCATCGTACAAGGTAGATTTCTTGGTATTCCGCATTCCTGCCTCCTCAAATAAAGACAATGGTGAAATAGTACGGTAGGTACCTACTTTAATTTGCACCATCGTGCGCTCCTCGACGGTTTTAGAAAAAACGCTATCCTTTAGCGCCCCATAACTCGGTAAACATTAGGAATACGAGAAAAATGTACATAATCATTTATTTTCCAAATTTAATAAGCTTTAATTACGTATATAGTCAACTTTTACCTCAGACCAACGGTTCTCGAGATATTAACGAAAAACCAAAATAGGGGTCCTGTTTTCGCTAATTGCCGCTAGAGCTCGCCTCATATTCATGAGGACTTTTGGTATGTTCATCCCAAGGTACCATTAAATAAGTGTGCAAAGTTTCAAAACTTTCGGATTTTTTTAGAGGTTGGGTCATTTTTTTAAGTTTTTTGACTGGACTACTAGGGGTTTAACATTATTGAAAACTATAATTTGTAAATAGTGAATTTGAACATTTGACGACATTGCCATGAATATCAATAACTTGTAGGTTAGGTTAGATTTCTTCATTTATAATTGAGGGAACAAGGTGGCACATACAAAAATATTCATACTTTAAATATGCCCTCAAAGAAAAAATTGAAATACATACATACTTGGATTATTATTTTGGAAACTTCAAAATCAAAATAAACGAATAAAATAAATAATATTTTCTTCTATTGGATATCACCACTGAGAACATATGTTTGCAAATTTAAATATTTCACACGTTATACGATTAAACGCCTATGTTAAACGTCAATTAATTGTTTTCCTACGTTTCCTGACATACTAACATCATCAGCGTCTTAAACTTTAAGGAAGATAAGTATAATTCAACCATATTTAAGGTAATATACAAAATATTACCATATCACCATTTATTGTAAGATTAAATCGGATAAAACATTCAATGTAACCGTAAAGTAACACACTAACGTTAAATATTTTCATGTTTTGACATATTGTGATTTTTTAAGCTTGTTGTGGTGTTGTATATTTTTTTAAATGCCATTAAATAGAGCTCATTATACCTGCTGGTTTCAATACTACATATTTTTGTTTATTGTATCTCGACTCTGTCGATACTCTAGTTAATAAGCATTTCGAATACTTATATTTATATTTTATAATGTGCATATCACACTTTTCTATTGTAGTGCTTTAACGTGGATTCGTTTCCCACAGAAATTCAATTTCCACTATAGTCCACAGCGGTATCGATCACAAACCTTTGTTCTTGTATCTCGTGACAAAATGTCCCGGAGCACATTACTCGACAGATATGAGAGGTTGTATGTAAGCCCCTGGGAAAGCACGCTAATGGACTACATTTTCCAAATAAAATGCCTCTGTGTTCACCAGCCCTCAAGGGTGCTTTAGAAGACTCTTCTCGATGGAAATGTTATTTTAAACTTCCCGTGAGAAATAATTTATTAAAAATATGAACCTTATTTTTTGTCATAAGTTCCATAGCTGTTTAAACGTGGGAAGTCGCGAATCACTCTTGAGTGAAGATCGAGATCCAAGCCACGAGCTGACAGGCTCACCAGCCGAGGACTATGAGCTGCATTGTAGCTACGAGCCACAAGTCACGAGCTGACTGGCTCTTAAGCGGAACCCTTCACTACCCTCATATCGAAACATGCCTCAATATTTTTACTGGGTCATCTAGATGCTGTAAGAAGTCCACGCTCCAAAAATTAGCTGCTGGTTTCAACTCCAAGTACCCTAAAATGCTCTGCAAATATCTCGGAACATATAGGGAAAATAACATGGTAATCTAGAGATGGGACTGGACATCCCTGACTGGCGGGAGTATTACGTCATCCATTCATTTTGAGAATATAAACATTGCACTGGTATCATTCCGCCCTTATCTGTATTTGATTCGCCAACTCCTTCCCGCGGACAACGAAATATTTCTAGTAGGCCGTGTTTCCTTCCATAATAATTAATATCCACGAGGGCTACTTTCATCTGTCATATGCGTTAAAAACAAAGACATGTTTATTTGCTTATTTCATTGTTCAAGCTGAAATTGAGTGCTAAATGAATAATGGTATGTACAGAATATATACAGAATATTACTGTGAAATAATTAGGCCTACGTACATTAAGCGGAGTTCTCCGGCAGTTGCGTAATTCTCAAATCAGAAACATATCGGAACAAGCCTTCGAACTTTCACGTGCTTTCACCTAATTATTCACAACAAACTTGCAAACTGAAGGATTATATTACGAATGCCATGTTTCGCAATATACTGAAACATTTGTAATAAGTTAATATTGTTATCTTAATAATTTTCGTCCCATATTATGAGTTTTTAATTATAAAAATCGAATGTAGTACCGCACTGTATTGTCTTGAAGCATGATGTGTGCTGCGGTTCAATTCACATGCATTTGTTTACATGGGCTTGGATTCGCAAATGAAAGGATCAAGCTTTTAACCTACCTTCTGTTGTCTGTCTAGTTGCAATCAAATATACAACTCAGCGATCGAATTCTGTCTACAGACAAATGTGAAAACATGTTAAGAAGAATGTGATAATTACGCGATTATTTATTTATGGTGCAGAATGAACTGTATCAACACCAGTCACTTGTGTTTTGTTTTCGACCGTCAATTGTCTCCGCGCATCCGGAACTTGGAACTGCAGATAAGGGTTGTCCAACTTCTCCCACTGCACTGCTTCAACCCGACATTTTCCAGGTTCGATTTAGGGTACTTGGAGTTGAAACCAGCAGCTAATTTTTGGAGCGTGGACTTCTTACAGCATCTAGATGACCCAGGAAAAATATTGAGGCATGTTTCGATATGAGGGTAGTGAAGGGTTCCTTGTAAGGACTATGAGCTGCATTGTAGCCACGAGCCCCAAGTCACGAGCTGACTGCCTCACGAGCAAAAGACTGTGCACTGCATTGTAGCCACGAGCCACAAGTCACGAGCTGACTAGCTCACAAGCTAAGGACTATGAACTGCATTGTAGCCACGAGCCACAAGTCACGAGCTGACTGCCTCACGAGCAAAAGACTGTACACTGCATTGTAGCCACGAGCCACAAGTCACGAGCTGGCTGGCTCTTAAGCTAAGGACTATGAACAGCATTGTAGCTACGAGCCACAAGTCACGAGCTGACTAGCTCATAAACTAAGGACTATGAGCTACATTGTAGCCAAGAGCCACAAGTCACGAGCTGACTGGCTCACAAGCTAAGGACTATGAACTGCATTGTAGCCACGAGCCACAAGTCACGAGCTGACTGCCTCACGAGCAAAAGACTGTACACTGCATTGTAGCCACGAGCCACAAGTCACGAGCTGGCTGGCTCTTAAGCTAAGGACTATGAACAGCATTGTAGCTACGAGCCACAAGTCACGAGCTGACTAGCTCATAAACTAAGGACTATGAGCTGCATTGTAGCTACGAGCCATAAGCCACGAGCTGACTGGCTTACGAGCCAAGGATTATGAGCTGCATTATAGCTACAAGCCACGAGCTGACTGACTCACGAGCCAAGGACTATGAACTGCATTGTAGCCACGAGTCACAAGTCACGAGCTGACTGGCTCACAAGTTAAGGACTATGAGCTACATTGTAGCCAAGAGCCACAAGTCACGAGCTGACTGGCTCACAAGCTAAGGACTATGAACTGCATTGTAGCCACGAGCCCCAAGTCACGAGCTGACTGCCTCACGAGCAAAAGACTGTACACTGCATTGTAGCCACGAGCCACAAGTCACGAGCTGGCTGGCTCTTAAGCTAAGGACTATGAACAGCATTGTAGCTACGAGCCACAAGTCACGAGCTGACTAGCTCATAAACTAAGGACTATGAGCTGCATTGTAGCTACGAGCCATAAGCCACGAGCTGACTGGCTTACGAGCCAAGGATTATGAGCTGCATTATAGCTACAAGCCACAAGCCACGAGCTGACTGACTCACGAGCCAAGGACTATGAACTGCATTGTAGCCACGAGTCACAAGTCACGAGCTGACTGGCTCACAAGTTAAGGACTATGAGCTACATTGTAGCCAAGAGCCACAAGTCACGAGCTGACTGGCTCACAAGCTAAGGACTATGAACTGCATTGTAGCCACGAGCCACAAGTCACGAGCTGGCTGGCTCACAAGCTAAGGACTATGAACTGCATTGTAGCCACGAGCCACAAGTCACGAGTTGGCTGGCTCACAAGGTAAGGACTATGAACTGCATTGTAGCCACGAGCCACAAGTCAAGAGTTGACTGGCTCACAAGCTAAGGACTATGAACAGCATTGTAGCTACGAGCCACAAGTCATGAGCTGACTGACTCACAAGCTAAGGACTATGAGCTGCATTGTAGTTACGAGCCATAAGCCACGAGCTGACTGGCTTACGAGCCAAGGACTATGAGCTGCATTATAGCTACAAGACATACGCCACGAGCTGACTGACTCACGAGCCAAAAACTATGAGCTGCATTGTAGCCACGAGCCACAAGTCACGAGCTGACTGGCTTACAACTAAAGGACCATGAGCTACAATGTAGCCAAGAGCCACAAGTCACGAGCTGACTGGCTCACAAGCTAAGGACTATAAACTGCATTGTAGCCACAAGCTAAGGACTATGAGCTGCATTGTAGCCACGACCCACAAGTTACGAGCCTCTCTTAATGAAGAAACATGCTAACACGCAAACTTTTCCACTAGCTAGAATTTTGCTATTCCCAAGTTGGGAGACGTAATTCTAATGTTACGAAAGCGTCGCATCAACAGAAGACATGTTGAAATCTCCAGGCGCGTTAATATTCACCGCCTCCCTTCTCATGAAGGGAGATACAACACGCAAGTAATATTTCCATAGTCCTGTAGCATGTGTTCTATTCTAAGCAACTTCATCATAGTATAAAACACGACATTTTAACGTTATTTTTTTGTAAAAAAACTTGATCAATTAATAAACATCCATTTATTCAAATATTGTTGAAATTGAATAATGAAGATATCTTGCATAAAATATAATCATATTATTGCTATAATTCCTAGCAATACATAGGCCTACTGGTTAAGTACGGTTTGCTGGAAGATATTACGCTCAAGTTGCTAGCTGCCCGCATGAGTCTATTATCGAAATAGATGGGAATGATAGCTCCCACCTTCCACCTTTGATCGGCATTTACGTCACATGCGTTTTACCAGAGTACGTTTTTGCTGTTGAGGTTATGTCTTTATAATGTTTACAGGGAGTGATTACAACTTTAAATAGCAACGTTGCTGAACTATCTACTCTTATACAATTCAACGGCCCTAAATAGCGTGCTTGCTCGCCCGCTTCGTGAGACATCGGGTATACTCGGCGATGTTCGTATCTCTCAGTCTAAACTTTCATGACGACTACAAGATTAGGAAAACCGTTTCTTTATTATAAAAGGCCTAAGTGAAATGAACTCAATGAACAAATATTCTAATTTTATTTTTACTTACAATTTTCATAGCTCTGAACCACAAACATTTTTAATAATCTACCAGTGTAAATTTCTTAAAAATCCTTGAGTCAATGAATAGTGGCGGGCGAAGCCGGGGGCACCAGCAGTAAAATATTGATGATTTAACTCTTGAAATATCGCTGATAATAATAATCCAAATCAATCTCTCCTTCTCTTGAAAAATTATATAATTTCTTAAAATTACACTGAATTTATCAAATAAAATTCACATCTCATTCATCTGTCAACAAACAGTTGAAAAACGCCATTATCCACCGCCGTCTCGAGAATTACGCACGAGAATTAGCCTATACAGTTTAGAAGGAAGTGGATCACAGTTATCTTTGGAAGTACATAATCGAATCTGAGATCGTTTTCCCAGGTGGCAATTTCTAATCGTGGAATGTACTCTAAAGCCGGAATTTTAGCAGTTTCATTAATTATTAATGGTTTAGTTTAAGAATGATTCGCGTGCAAGTGTTAATAAATATAATGCTTTAATAATTATTATACTATTAATTTCTAATTTTTCAATTAATTATCGTGGGCGAAGCCGCGGGCACATCCTAGTGAAATACATTTCCCTTAAAATGTTATAATGCTGATTCCTGAACAGATGTATGCGAAATATTCACTAGAATAAATCTTAACGTACCGCGACTGGTGACGTAAGCATAAGTCTTTTCCTAAGATGTATCAAAGAGGTTTTTAGGTTTTTAGGTTTAGTTGATTTAATCAAATTTATAACTCTTGACTATATTATTACATTTTGCCAATGTATTCTTACTGACTATTACAGGACTATTCTCACATGATATAGATTTTTTATGTATAGCCTATCCAATATTAATCTTAGAATTTTTATCTTACTAACTTTAATTACAAGTCACCATACATCATACTATGTAAGAATTAACTAATAAATTATTGATTTATAATTTACAAATTATAATTATAATAAGATATTTTGTAAAAGGTTGTCCCCACTCTCCTGTGTTCATACGTCTTAGTATTTTATTTTGAGGGTATAAGACTAAAAACCTCTTTGATACATCTAATATTTCCCTCAAAGAACCAAGATGAAATTTATCAATAAAACTCTTCCTAAGACCCTCTAGAGAGTATTCGGCCTAATTAAAATATAAAGGAAGGAGGACATCTATCACTTTTGTAGGAAGTTATAAAGCAAATTGGATGAAGATTGAGTGAATCAAGTTTTTAATTGGCTGATTTCAAACTCATACGTATGTTATTGGTCCTAAGTCGAATGAGCTAAATAGTCAGTAAAACAAAACTAAATTGCATATTCATAACATTTGAAAATTTGTAAAACCAATAGGCTGACCAGTGGCGCAACCAGAATTTTTATCTGAGGGTGCTGAAACTGACTATTCCACTCATATGCCGCGTGTTTGATATTTAACGTTTAGTAATTCCTCGGATATAGACCGATCGCGATCGTTTATCTTATAAAATCCTTGCTATAAGGGGAGACATGCAGCTTTCGATGCTGAAAAATAGGTGGAGTTTCATTTTTTTCTCAGCAATGGATTATTTTGTAGCTTTGTAATCTGGCATGCTCTATATTAACTACTTCGAGAATTACATCCTATTTTCAGAATTAATTTAACTATTACATTTAATGGGTAATTATCATTACAAAATGTCAGCCAAAATCCCTGATAATTTTCATAAATACCAATATTTCTTAGTGATTCTTTTTCTATCTATTTTTAAATATTCATATGAACAGCGTAATCTAGGATATCTTTGGATTATCTGAAGTACAAATATTTTTTAAAAATAATTCATCACTTGTTTATTTTATTTATTATTTTATTTATAAATTTTTACATCAGAAATACATTTAAAAAAATTAACTATTAAAGTTACATCAATGATTCTAGGTGTTGTTGTTCAATAATACCAAATATATTTGCTTGCAAAATTTCACTGCAATATGTAAATAAATATATGATATTTTCCCGGGCTACTAACCAGGTGGTGAATTGGATTAATTCCGACGTTTCGAAGCCAAACTGAGGCTTCATTGTCAAGGAGACAATGAAGCCTCAGTTTGGCTTCGAAACGTCGGAATTAATCCAATTCACCACCTGGTTAGTAGCCCGGGAAAATATCATATATTACCAGCACCAGGAAAAATTCAAAGCACATGTAAATAAAAGTTTGACTTATTAGGAAGTGCACAAAATTTGGCTGCCATTTTGTAATGATAATTACCCATTATCTGTAATAGTTAAATTAATTCTGAAAATAGTATGCAATTGTAAAACTAGTCAATATAGAGCATCCCAGATTGCAAGGCTACAAAATAATTCATTGCTGAGAAAAAAATAATGAAACTTCGCCCATTTTCCAGCATCGAAAGCTGTATGTCCCCCCTTAATATGAGGAGGGATTTTACCTGATAAAATCGTCAGCTCGTTACTGGACACGTAAGCATCAATGTGCCGTGATTAATACGTCTCATGCTTCCATTAAGCAGCACGAAAACATATTATCTACTCTTATACAATTCAACGGCCCTAAATAGCGTGCTCACTCGCTCGCCCGCTTCGTGAAACATCGGGTATACTCGGCGATATTCGTCTCTCGCAGTCTAAACTTTCAAGAAGAGTATAAAATTAGGAAAACCGTTTCTTTGTTATATAAACCCTAAGTGAAATGAACACAATGAACAAATATTCTAATTTTATTTTTACTTAAGATTTTCATAGCTCTGAACCACAAACATTCTAATAAACTGCCAGTGTAAATTTCTTAAAAATCCTGGAGTGAATTAATAATGGCGGGCGAAGCCGGGGGCACCAGCTGTAAAATATTGATGGTTTAACTCTTGACATATCGCTGATAATAAAAATCCAAACAAACCATTCCTTCCCTTGAAACATTATATAATTTCTGAAAATTACACTGAATTGATCAAATAAAATTCACATCATATTCATCTGTCAACAAACAGTTGAGAAACAATACGTATTATGTGTTCACAGTTAGCTTTGGAACTGCATCGTGGGCGAAGCCACGGTCACCTGCTAGTTTTATACAACATAACTTGTTTGGAAACTGAAATAATATAAATGAACATTAGTTAAAATCATAATATTGTTTCGGCGCAAGCCAGTTCGAGTGCTTTAATTCTGTTCTGCTGTTAGCTTACCTGAATCAAGTTAACTATGACTTATATGCACAATTGGTAACACTGGTCACAACATGGTAGCTCGAATCGATTAATGGATGGTTGATTCATAGTGCCGTGACCTCGCAGCTGTTAGTTTTGTTTTTATAACACAAAGCACGAAAGTAATTATTATTTGTATAATCCGTTACATTTTTATTCATGGAATAAGTTAGTCTTACAAAATCCAACGTTAGTTGACGAGTTTCATCAGATAAATTCGTTCCTGCTGCGCAGTCGCGAATCTATCGATAAACTTTTAAATTCTCGAGGGATTACCTATGATAAAATACATGCTAATAAAATTTAAAAATTATTATTATAAGCTAGGTGCATTTAATTTTTCAATTTCATTTACAATTTAATCTTCTGCAATGATGTTACTATCCTATTGCGAACATCATTAACATTATTATCATTATCGTCACCTTCATAATCATCATCAAAGCGTATGTCATCATCACAAATTTCCACCTCGCCTGCTGTTTATAAAAAGTTTTATATTCCATTTTAACATATCTCAATGCAAAGCATTTCATTCGACTTCACAGTTCTCCCAGCGATCGTACCAGTAGGTCTAATACTCTAATCAGAACTAAATCTCCTCGCCTTACGTTTCATTTCTTTGAGCGGTGACGGTAAATTCTCCGCGACGGAAAAAATCCGCCGTGTGTGTAACCCAAGGCTGTGTAACCGGCCTCAGTATTGGGTTTCGCGTGTTTTTAAAGCGATCGTGTGAAGCACTGAACGAAACGAGAGTTTAAAAAAACTGTGTTCAGACGATCAGATAAATGAATGACGGATTGACGGAGAATTTAACATTGGCTGTTGCAACTACAGTAATATATAGAACTAAACATACTAAACTGTTTCGATTTCATTAAAGAAGATTATATCATAAAATCGATTACTGAATTTCTGTTATGTACGGTGAAAAACTAATTATTAACCCAATCAACAATTTCAAACATTGTATGTGAGATATTTTAAACAATCTTGTATTCTTATCACTAATTCAACTAAAGTGAAAATGGTACATTAAAGAAAAATCATTATTATCTGGGGACTAGGGGGCTTTAGCCCTCTTAGCCCATCCCAGTCAATACTTTCGAGATATGTCTTTCCTCCCCCATGCGTGCATCTTGTCCAGCCCATTTCATCCTCCGCTATGTGGCCCCACTGTGGCCAATAAATGGATTATATAATTATATATATGTGTCCGCCGGCGTGGTCTTGTGGTTAGCGTCGCTGACTACAGATCCGTCGGCCCGGGTTCGATTCCCGGTACCTCCTCGGATTTTTCTGAGGTAGGGAGGTCTGGTAGGGGTGCACTCAGCCTCGTGATTCCAAATTGAGGAGCTACTTGATAGAGAAGTAGCGGCTCCGGTCATGAAAACCACCAATAACGGCCGTGGGTGTCGGCATGCTGACCACATGCCCCCCAATCCTGCCATCTGCCTACGGGAGATGACGCAGCGGTCGGGTGGTAGGCCAAGTCCCTCCAGGGATGTAGCGCCACGGAGTTTAGTTTTAGTTTTATATATATAACTTATATATATATATATATATATATGTTGCACGCATGGGGGAGGAAAGACATATCTCAAATTGACTGGGAGACCCGAAGAGAAAAGACCACGCGGAAGACCTAGACGTAGGTGGGAGAACAATCTTAAAATGGATTTAAGGGAAGTGGGATTTGCTAGGGATGATTGCACAGAATAGGGTTGAATGGTGGACTAAGGTAAGCGCGGCAATGAACCTTCGGGTTCCATAAAATAGATAATATTCCTTTAGCTTGCTGAGGAATTGTCTGTTGGCATTGAGTAAGTAAGTAATATATAAATGCGTACCCTGTGATTTCTCGCGCATTGCAAAACTACACAGTGGCACAACAGCAAACATTCAATACAGTAAAATAGGGGATGTAGAACAATGATTTTTGGGGAAATAGAGCTGATGGTCAACTACTCCATCGCCACTTGAGATTTCAAGTAAAACTATCTCCTCCCACTGTGTATTTAAATGAATTTTCTAACATTACATTATCGTCAGCTATTAAAAAGCCTCGTTCTACCCAAGACTAAAATATTAAAAATAGCTATTTATGTATCAAGCACGCAAAATAACGCTTTAGCGGACGAATCTTGTATAGCGGCCGAGGCGTAAGCCGAGGCTGAAATACAGGATGAGCCCGATTAAGTTTTTTCGTACGTGGTGCATACAATATTTTTTAGTAAAAGCTCTCTAAATTAAATTAAATGAAGCAAAAATACCTTATAAATAATTATAATGAAAGGTAGTCAGCCATTTGTCAGTCATATTTCCACAGCCACCTAAATCGCAAAACAACAATGAACCGTACGTACCAATACGAAATGCGGTATAGTTGCATTATTAGTCGCTTTTTATAAACAATAATGCACACGAAATGTAATTATGAAAATAAGAGTGATAATCCCGAGGAAATTTCAATCCAAGATAGAAACATTGAATTCGAGCTCGTGCCAGCAACATGACGGCAATAGTAGACTATGAAAAGGAATATATTGCAATTGAATGCTCGTGAATCCATGGTAAGCCATAATTCTCTTGTGAACGAAGATGTTAAAAGTTGTTAGCTTATTTTTATTGTTATATGATGAACAGGCTTTAAAACTTAGTGCCCGATCGAATATGTTAACAGCAACCGTACTGTACAGACTTTGATCGGCGTATGCGCTAGCTACCATATGCTAGTTCACGTGATAGTAAACAAACCGGATTACAGGTATAGGGAGACCACAAAATAACTCCTCATTCTCTAAACTCACATTACAAGCATGCAAAACGATACGTTCTCCTGTTTGTGTATAATAGTCCCTCCCAAATGTTTCAATATATGTTTGGGTTTTAGAACACTTTACTTTCGGCATGCCGAACACGTATTATAAATTTATAAACACGCACAATGACAAGGTACACTGTTGACCAATTTGAGAGCCACCGCACTACGAGCGCATTCTTTCGCAGTACTACTATCAATGACTGTCTTATCAGCCTACGCAATCACCCCCATCCCCTATACTCAGGTTGTTGGTAACCGGAATCAACTCCCTCTGTGGGTTCGGGCACTAAGTTTTAAAGTCTGATGATGAAGAATGCTACCCTGTTTTGCGAAAAACCCTGGTAAAGTTTCTGACTATCATAAAGAAACATGTTGGCTTAAATTTGTTGTTTTATGACCAAGTATACGCTTACATCCATTTTAAAGTTGGTGTGACTGCTCAGTGCCATCTGAGTTTTCATTATAGATTGCCATGACGACTTTAAAGTACAAGGCCGATAAAACTGCATTTTGAAAGCAGTTTGAATGCAGTTTTAGCGGCCATGGTTTCTAAAATGCAATTTTTCAGCGTGTTACCAGCAGCTGTTTTAGAGAGAGTGTACTAAAACATATTTAAAGTAGTAGGCCTATAAAAGTTAAAATTTGATAATTTTTCTTTTTCTCAATTAACTTCGACTGTTCAAATCGTTTAGGCTAATGAGCAAAGTAAATTAAAGTGATCCCTATACAGGCTACGGAGGCCCAGAGGGTTCCAGAAGGTTGAGGCTCCAAGATTTTGGACATTCGGCACGTGAAGTTGTCAGCCTTATGCACCGGCCGTCTTTACCCCCAGGATTGCTCCTGGTACTCATTTCTGTTAGAGGCTGAGTCGACCCCAGGACCATAGTGCCACCAGAAGGATTAGGCCAATTGAAAAACTCCAACGACCTCATCGGGAATCAAACCCGCGACCTCCCGGCTTGTAGCGCATCGCTTCAACCACTACGCTATGGTGTACCTTAGGCTAATGAGTAGAATGTTATTATTAAAATTAGAGATATACTGAACAATGTATTGTTAAAACTGTTATAGTTTAGTATATGAGAAGCATATATTCCAGATTCTTTCAAGGGGGAGGGACAAAAAAAAGCTTTCGGCAAAAACATTGAAGTAACAACTTCAGAACCGAATCGAAATAAATAAGCTCGGGATCCATATATGTATCGAAGATAATCGTCGGATAATTACTTTGCATTTAGATTAGTTTGTACAGCAATTCTGACAGTTTCTGGATAAGTTTCACCTTTGACACTTTTCACTTTCGTAATAACACATCATCAAAAATCTAGCATCTGCTTTGGAATATAACCTACAGTCAAGCGAAGTAGCATCAGATGTCGGTTGCACTGCTTTCCTTTCTACTTCGCTTTCATGTTTAAAACCTAAAGAGAAGGGCGCAATGTTGTGGTCTACTCTAGACTCTAGACAACCCACGCGGTAGATTTAATCTTAACCTTTAAATTGTTAAGGTATCCCATACAATACAGTAGTTTGTCTTCAACTTGTAGTAAAGTAAGGGAAAAGGGAATTTAAATTCCGTGTAATATTACAGAATTAAATGTACAAGAATTAAACTATGGGCCAATTTACCTCGTCGGAAGCCCTGGTGATCACGCAAGCGGATATTCACAGCAGTGTTCGTATCACTGGAGAAAATATCGGTAAAATGTTATATTCATAAATATGAGGAGCGTCCATAAAGTAAGTTTCCCTGAGACCGTTTACAGAAACAAAACACGATTTCAAGGAAATATGTATTGCAACAAACACAGCCAGTGTTCAGCTATTTTTCAACATATTAGCCACCGGAATTGAAACATTTGTCTTATCATGGCACCAACTTTTGAATACTTGTGTCGTAGAAATGTGCCGCCTGGGATTCGAACCACCGAGTGACAACCACCTTCTTCTCTCTGCCATTCTCTGTCATGACAGAGAATATTGTAAAATAGCTGTATACTTGCTGTGTTAGTTTCATTGAATATTTCCAAGAAATTTTGTTTTGTTTCTGTAAACGGCTCCAGGGAAACTTAATTTATGGACGCGCCTCGTAGGTCTTTGAAATCTTTGTTGAGCGCAATTTGACTGCAAAACCGGTATGTAATATGTTGTGTTTGGAATACTAACAATATTAATCTAGCTAAGTTTTAGTTAGCAGGAATTGCTGGTGTCACATTGAAAGTCGAATAAGGGCCTAGTTTCATAAGGGCGTAAGGCACAAATCTTTAATTTTGAGTTTTTAACATTTATGCCTTCTCCTCATATCTCTTAAATACTCAGTGAACTATTTGTACTTGTGCCTTACAACTCTGCTCAGTTATAATAAAAAACCTGTGAGACTGCACATTCATTCTACTTCATAACAGTTCCATACAGGCGTAAGGCAGGCTTCCTATCTGTTATTGAGGTGTACCTATCAACTGTTTTTATTTTCCGCAGTGCTACCATCCAAGCAAATGTTTATAAAAACTGAACTTGCATTTCTGAAGTGTAACTTCATTCAAAATAGATTGTTTTGCTTATCATCTATTGTATTAATGACTATACTTGTATTCATTGGCAAGCATGCAATTGTCACTGTATAATACAGGTTTTGACTCGAATAAAATAAAAACAAATAATCTACTCTTACACAATTCAACGGCCCTAAATAGTGTGCTCACTTCGTGAGACATCGGGCATACTCGGCGATGTTCGTCTCTCTCAGTCTAAACTTTCACGAAAAGTACAAAATTATGAAAACCGTTCTTTATTATATTAGTCCGAAGTGAAATGAAAACAATGAACAAATATTCTAATTTTATTTTTACTTACAATTTTCATACCTCTGAACCACAAACATTTTTAATACACTTCCAGTGTAAATTTCTTAAAAATCCTGGAGTCAATTAATAATGGCGGGTGAAGCCGCGGGCATCAGCTTTAATATATTAATAGTTTAATCCTGGAAGTATCGCGTACAATAAAAATCCAAACCAATCACTCCTTCCCTTGAAAAATTATATAATTTCTGAAAATTACACTGAATTTATCAAATAAAATTCACATCATATTCATCTGTAAACAAACAGTTGAGAAACGATACGTATTATCCACCGCCGTCTCGAGAATTACGCAAGAGAATTATACAGTCTAGAAGGCAGTGGTTCACAGTCAGCTTTGGAACTGCATAATCGAATCTGAGATCGTTTTCCCATGCGGCGCTTTCTAATTGTGGAATGTACTCTAAAGACGGAATTTTAGCTGTTTCATTAATTATTAATGGTTTAGTTTAAGAATGATTCGCGTGCAAGTGTTAATAAATACAATGCTTTAATAATTATTATACTATTAATGTTTAATTTTTCAATTAATTATCGTGGGCGAAGCCGCGGGCATCTGCTAGTATGATACAAAGTAAAAAGGTTTGCTACTGGAAAAGTACTTCAGTTTTTGTTTAACATGTTTAGGTACCTCCAGTTGTAAAAAATCCCAATACACTCTACCGTGTAAATTTGCAGAACACTAATTTAGCATGCCCTTCAAAAATATATGTTATAAAAGTAAACCATAAACCACCTACTTATGAGTGGTAACATTGTTTAAAAACATCAAGATTTCTCGAAACTATGTCCTTGTGCCTTACGCCCTTATGGAACTAGGCCCTTCAATTGTATGATGAGTCCAGCTGTAAGCGCTTTGAACCACGTTATCACGTATTAACACGAATAAATATTACTGAAAGTCTCTCTCATTTGTACTGTGCTCCGATTGGTGTGATACAGGTAGGCTCTGATATGAGTGGTTCGGTTATTGTCATTGCACAGCTTGTGGTATACCAGTGAAATTGAAGACAAGGCTATGTATGCTCATATACGCTGTCACCTGTCTGAAGAATGACTGCTGTCGGAAGTCAGAGGCAGGAATTTGATAAGACACTGCGTTTCACAGCGTGCAAAGCGATTTAAAAATGAACTATATAGCTGGTTAACGAAGACACCGTTTTACTCTGTGACAGAATTTTTTGAATGTGAACATATTTTAGTGTCTTGGGTTTAAGTTGTTGTTGTTAATATAACATTGATTTTATATTACTATTTTATTCAAAGAATGTAAAATTGGAATAGGAACTTTGATTCGCTTCTCTTGTGATATTTATTATCTCTCATTTATGTAATGTAATTTTAAGAATGACGTCTATTACAACTAGTTCAAAGACAATAAAATACTTATTAATATTATTATTATTATTATTATTATTGTTATTATTATTGTTATTGTTGTTTTTGTTATTACGGTAGCGGTTCCCAACCTGTGGTACGCGTAACTCTAGGGAATGGTGATTTAACTTATCATATCTTCAAAACTTTTAATAAATTTCATATCAGGCTATGTAAGAATATACGAGTAAGCACTGTTAGTTGGTTGCAGGTATCAGATCACTTGCAAGCACCCTCTCCAGCATGTAGCCGCTACGGAGAAAGTTTCCTGGCGCATTGTTTAATAAGCGTATGGTCGAACAAAAATAATTATACGAGGGCGAATCAAAAAGTAAGTTACACTTCCAAGTTATGGTCATTTATGAAACCATCTACACATGACAACACGGCTATGACAACATACAATGGACTGTATGGAGGATGTTGCCATACCTCCCACTTTAATCGCTGCAGCAGTTCGGACGTTTGGCGCTAAACTTAGCGCCTTGCGATTATCATGTATTCGGTAAGCTGAAAAAGGATCTCAGTGGACGACGATTCCGAAACGATGAGGAGTTGAAAGCAGCCTTCTCCAGGTGGTTACATAGCGCTGAAGGTGATTTCTACGCATCCGGAATCGAAAAGTTGGTTGACCGTACCGAGAAATGTTTACAGTCTCTTGGGGACTATGTGGAAAAGTGAACGTGCATTGTATGTTGTCATAGCCGTGTTACCTATGGGTAGGTGGTTTCATAAATTGCCATAACTTGGAAGTGCAATTTACTTTTTGATTTGCCCTCGTGCATCATTTTCTTATCTCCTTTCACTCTTATGCAGCTTATATATACCCACTCGTAGTGTTCAATGATTAATGTTTTTAACAAAGAAACTACAGGTATAAATAAGTTTTAGTGTTCAGTCCTTGTGAATTTACAAAAAAAAAAATACCAAATGCACCTAGGTTCGATAAAAAGGAAGTTATAAAAAAATAAAACGATGAAATTATGATGATAGACACTTTGTCACTGGTTATACTGCTGGATTTCTCACTGATTTATGAGCAAGTAGTAGTGGAAAATAAATGTGCTATTGATATGTTATTTTGTGTTCACAGGATGCGGGAGTACGTGGAGGAGAACGAGAAGAGCGACCCTTTAATACATGCGCCCGATAAGAAGAACAACCCATGGGCTGAAAAAGGAAAATGCGTGATCATGTAATCACCAGACGCTGCCGCTGGGTCGCTTCCGTCGCCATGACAGCGGCACGTGACTTTTTTTTAACTATAGACCACGTGGTGTAAGGATTTAACTACAACAAGTGTGACCAAAGTTCCCATTGAGGAATAACAAAGTCGGAACATTATTCTAATCTACTACATTGTTATAGAGAACTAAGTTTTATAGAACAATCATCGCAATCATCGTCAATTTGTAACACACACTATTCATTTACATTAAATTAACATAAGAACGACCTCCGAGTAACGAAAATTCTGCATTCAGATGTGATTTAGTATTTACAGTGATTCTATAATAATAATAATAATAATAAGCAATGATAAACAGTGCATAAGTACATCTTTATACTCAAAGTACTAAATTTTGTAATTCTTTTTTCTGAATTAGAACTGAATCACTTTTTCTTCTGAATTCTTATTATCATACTAACGAGTTTCGTTCTTAAGTTAATAATTGTCTTAAGTGTTTGGCCATGACTTCCAATGTATTTTTCTTTGATTCGACCAGCAACTACCAATCAATATATCTCTCTCGTTTTAGATATATATTTATCCATTGAATGACCTTTTATTCCAAGCAAAATTAGTGGGTGATATATACCTGTAACAAGAAAATTTGCTTATCGATTTGTATAATTTATTGCTGCCTTGGATTTAGACTGTTTTAATATAATTTATTGTGTTGCTGTATATTGAATACCACAGTACAGTAAGTCAGCATTGACAAAGTAGTAAAGTTACAGGTATGGCTCAACATTTGAGCATCACCATGACGTTTACAAGTAAGTCAAAATATTATTACATTAACTTTAAGCAGTCAATATAACCCTTTTCAATTTTCATATTATCTCAATTAAACTTGCAATTTAAATGTATACAACACTGAAGTATTGAAATGGCAAATCAGTTTTAAGTCTAGTCCATTACATGTAGTTTTGTAAATATGAATTTAACCTTTTATTGTATTGTGCATGTGCAATAAGTGAGCTTTATGTTTTGCGTGTCCTCTAATTCACCCAAGCTGAAAAATGAACAATTTCAGTTAATTCCAGTCTATCTATGCCTATATCAGCTTCATTTTACTACATACTTCATCTGAAGCAACTTTATCTCAATATAATATGTCATGGTTATAGCTTCAGGACAGGAATTTATTCCTTGCAAGTACAAGTTTGTAATAAATTTATGGATATTATTTTATTATTATCATTATTGCTATTATTATTAATTATACTTCAATTAAATAGCTCATAGTGTTAAAAGCACCGTGCATGAAAGCCAAGAAAAGAATATCCGCTGAAATAAATGACAAAATTCCTTCTGAAGTTAAAATCTGTATACCTTACACTACTGAAGGTTTTACGTTCTTAACCGTATCTACTAGAGAACCGTAAGTCAATCCCACTCACATGGATCAATACTGAAGCTCATAATCATTATTCTGATATAACAAAGTTATTATGAAAGTAATTAATTTATTGTCACTCTTGCTATCCTAGAATGTTATTGATATTGCTGGGTCTTGGTATTCATCAAATATTACAATACTAAAACATAAATGTACACATTACAAGGTTTTTTGGAGAATTTGGGTGCAAAAAATTGTTTATTATTGCCAGTTAAAGTCAAAAAAGTTAGCAGATTCTGGAATTTTACGCATTCTCACAAATTATAGTCATGTGTTTGTCAGTGCATTGAAAGAAGAAACTTACCATGAAAAATCCAAATATATAGAATTCAAATCCACCTTGTTTTCTAATACTAACAGTAATAATGATAAGACACTTTTCTTGTCTCCATTGTATGTGGTTTCTATTTTATGTGGTAGTAGGCTATGAGATATGTATTAGATCTGAACAATGTAGTAATTTAACTGATGGACTAGGAATGCAATGAATTAGTCTTCTATGATTTGGGAATTCACTATTCCAGAAGTAAATAAATGGACAATTTTCATCTAAAATGTTGCAAAGTGCGATTTTTGTATGTAAATGAAAACAGATTTATTGAACCCTAAAGCCTATAAAGACCTATTTTAAATCTGTTACACAAGAGGTGGATCTTCAATATGATGAATGGATCTCGCTGAAACTGAGAAGTTTATGCAACTTTCACTTGATAATGGCTGGATATCCAACTTATCTCAGGGCAAAATGGATTCACCTCTCATCACTGTACGCCACAGCAGTAAAAAGAATTGAATGAGCATTCCTACAAGTTTCAAATGCCATAAAATTACAAACAGGGTTTTTGTCAAATCTCTAACAGACGAATTGGCAAGTTGAATAATAAATCCATTCATACAATAGACCCTACAACACTGGATGGGTTTTGGCCTTTTGGACAACAAACCCACTCCAGTCTGTCCGTCGCCTTATACTTCCATCTTCTTATTCCCATCACAACGAGGTTTGTGGTCACGTTGTCGAACAATCTTCTTTTGGGTCATCCTTTCCTTCTTCTAGAATACAATCTTCCTTTCAGCATTCTTAGGCAATGGGTCTCCGGCATTCTCTCTAGGTATTCCAGCCAAGTTATTCTTTTGGGGTTTTTGAATCACAACAAATTGATAAAGTTAAAATTCTATATATATAATCCAATATATTTAGCAATATACACTAACTCAGATCTCGCCCTTCAATAAAGTCATTTACTTCGTGATTGTACGTATTTTTAATCCATTTTCCTCTTTGACAGGCTCTTTATGCGTCGTACTGCTTTTCGTTCGAAGCATCTCACAGCATTTTCATCACCCTATGCTAATGTCCAGGTTTCTGATACGTAACAACTGGAAATATCATTGCCTTGTATATCTCCATTTTTAAAAAGAAAGTACTAAAGAATTTCATTATGAATATTCAAATGTAATGTTTATAATGCCTGAGCTGGGAAAGAATTTTATATCTATCTATCGCTCCTTATGACACTTGTGATTTGTCGTTAGCCAAGTACCCTCTTTAACAAATTAATTTTCTTCCTCATTATCCTTTTTTATAAAATTTAATCATCTTAGACCGGTCATTCACCCGTATTACAACTGTGGTGTATGTGGAGACAAAGAACATCCATATTTCCCTATCATAATACATTGGTTATCCAACCAATGTCAGGTGAGAGAGATAAGAAGTCCTTAGATTGAACGAGATTGTACAATTTTAGAGAATCATCTTTGTATTTTATGTGACATGAGAACATCCTCGTTTTACAGTGAAAGCATTATTAATTATATACTAATTCATTGCAGCTAAATAACACTTGTAACAATAATTACAACGCATTGGTGCTCCATTCTAAAATACCACTGGCACTGCCAAATAAAATCGAAACTGATGCATCTAATACTTCCTCGAATGTTACAATTATCTGTTTTCATATTAAGCAGCAAATGAGACAAAATAAGAATGTAGGACTTTTATCTAGTCATTAATAAAAACTGTAATGTTTTAAATCTCCTTGAATTTTACTTCGCTTATTTATATTCAATAGTTCCCCGACTTCCAAGTACGTTCACAAGGGAAATCTTCTTAAAGACAGTGTATAAACAACTAATATGATTGCATTTCGGTGAAATTGATCTAGGTTTAAGCTGAAATGGCCATTAAAACGTTAATCGAATTCCAATAAATAACTTACATATCGTATTTCTGGTAAAAATTGAACATTTCTTGAAATAATGTAAGAAAGTTAAATATTGATATCAATACAAATCTCTTCACTGAGATAAGACTGAAAACCTGTAAATCTTAGTGCTATGAATGTGTGAAAAATGAGCAAGTTTTAAGTTTGAACTTGTGTGTAATACATATTAGCTGTTAAATACTTTAACGATCAGATCAAAACAATTCCGTGAACACTGCAACAGAATATCAGAGGACCATTTCCAGCAATCAGTGGATAACAAACAACCCTGCAATACGGTACTCATTCTTTATTTAATCATGTTATTCTTATGACGTATGATTAAAAACCAAACAAGTAATGTTAGGATTCAGGACAAGTTTTGCAGTCAGTCCTATTATATTTTGATACAATTTTCAATTCAATACAAATTCCTAGAAACAATGTTGAACAAATGCAATATGGAGGTCGGGGAAAAGTAATACTTAGTTTAAACCAATTCGAAGCCATGAAATTGTTCAGTTTTTGTGTACGGTGTGAATGACCTGCACTTGATAGTAGTGTTATGAATCTAGTCTGGGTGTGGCAGCTTTGTACTTAGAAATCATTTATAACAATTTCGAAGGTTGTTTTCATGACATCTGCAGTACGTATACTATAAGTACATCAAATGTATCAACCTTGTATTTAATTTTGTTCTCATTTATATGTTATATATAAATCTCTATGTACTTCATCAATATAAGCAATTAAAATTTGTAAATAAAAATAATTTCTTGCCTTTAGAAGAAATAAGTGAATAAATTATTTCATTTCATACAACTAGAAATGCTTTAAAGTACTGCATTAACGCCTATAAAATAAATAGGAAATAATATCTTCGGAGTGGGGATACAACTGACAAACCTACAAACCTATGAACTCTGAGACTTGAAACCTGAACCAAAACGGAGCGACATGTATTTAAATACTACAACCGTGTCCGAAAGCTGAATTTTTAGAAGCTGTTCCATCGTTCTTGAAACACGACCTTGGATGCGCAGTGGAATGCTTCACTGTTGGATGAGGGAATATTGATTTTTCTAAACCACGTGCTTTCAATGTGCTTTTACTGGTATAGAAGCTGTGGAGTGACAAGTACAGCAGATAGCAAAGTAAATCCTCCCTCTCTATCCTGCGCGAGATTTCTAGGTCGTGTTTAAACTGAAATGGAACAGATTCTAACTGAAGTAACTATAGTAGAGAGTTGGCTAAATAACCGAAAGTGTCATCAGAAGACATGATCAAAAGGTGCATAGTTAATTGCAATCATGTCCTTAGCAGCTACTAATCGAGATAAATGAAAGCATTGATTGACGGCTGAAGCATACGTGTAGTCTGTAGTTAATAATCATAGAGTTGCTAGTCACCAGCACATAGTTAGCGACTTCAGCTTTCGGACATATGATAATTGGAAAGCTTGAAGAATCACATGACATACCTCATCCAGGTCTCACCGAACGTAGATTTAAGAAAATTTTAACGAACGATTCATCTTTGACTTTCGGAACAATTTCCTATCTTATTATTAGTACTACTATACCTTCTGCATGTTGTTCTATCACTATAATTCAATATCTAACCAGAAGTAAGAAATTCTTCCTTCCAAAAATTGGGTTTCAATAAATGTTACTTCTTCCCTCCGTTATTTATTGTGTTATTGCTCAATAATTATAGATACCATTGGCACTGGTTATGTTTGTAAAAGACAGCCACAATCTTTCCTTTAAAGGGAACTGTATTTCTAATGAATTAATGAACTACCTGTACTTTAGAAACGTTACTTTTAAACAGTTCAGGAACTAGTATTCGATTAAATTACGATTTTTCGTATTGGTACACATTGTATTGCTTTTTTCGGTTTAATTATACGGCCAACATTAAGGTATATATTTCCTCTAAGCCCAATATTTAAATACAGTACTGGTACTAACTCTTCGAATTGAAAAAAAAAGTGTGTAAAGTCTTGATAGTTTGTGACAAAGAAAGATGAGCAATATAGATAGATCGTCTCAACCTTAAAAGACAGTACAGGTCTTATGGAGCGCAATGATGCCAGATCTACTCACATACAAGGCGAGGCACATGATGTGATAAAGTTCTTATTCAGACGTGAAAAACCTCGAAATTTCCCATATATTTAACCCCCATTAATAACATTTTCTCTATACAAAGCTATATTCTAAGACTAATGTCGACAAAATTTTACACATGTAGGCCTACCCTGTAGAATTGGGTGAAAATTATATGAGAAAATAATATTCGGAAAAAACACCCCTTATAAAATTGTCAACCCCCAATTATGTGATCTCTAAACAAATCTGTAGTTCGCTCCGGTCCGCCTTTCGTCTAATTTCAATCAGTGGGGTCCATTCCTGCGAAAAGTTGCAGACCCCTGATTTATACTCGTAGTTCCCTGTGTTTCACAGGCCTTGATACTCTTAATCAGCGTTTCTCAACCTATGGTCCGCGATATGGTGCAGATGGTCTGCAGACATAATTTAAAAATATCATAAAGCAAGTAAAGGAGTAAAAAAATTTCACATAAAATGGACACTACATGTCAAAGTTTTTAAAATCTTCGAAAATACAAATCCTATTGCAAGTTTCCTTACTTTTGCAGTTACGAACCACAGTTTGAAACCCCTGATGCACTGACGTCTATGGTTCCCTCTTTCATTCAAAACCCTGAAAAATAAGACTTTGTCGGAATTTGTTATTAGAGGCGCTCTCTTAACAAGGGTTTTATTACTGTAGGTGCACGAGTGTCTGATACCGATAAACCTGTGTTATAATTAAATGTGCCAGCTTAAATAAATAGAATAAATTTTCTTTTAAAATTCCTAATTATGTTATCAAATTGGTAATAAATATTAAAATCGGTTCAAAATATAATTTTACTGTCAATAGTTTACTTCCAATTCAATAACTGTGTTTCCGTCGAATTAAAAAAAATATATTTAGAATTATTTCCTTATAATGACCTATAATAAATACCCCAAATATTAAGGATATAGGCCTACATGTAGTCTACTTTTAAAAATGCGATGTAAAATTAGGGGTCCGTAAAATTTTTTAGAGATTTTAGAGGTCCTCGGGTTCAAAAAGGTTGAGAAACGCTGCACTAGATTGATTCATTCTTTGCTCAAATAATTTTCTGACTCTGTTGATACTATTTTATCTCGCTATTGAGATGAACAGTACATTATGCGAAAGCCTATAATGTAATTTATTAAAATATACGAGTATGTTTATGAAACCAGCAACGCGAGTTTCATACTTTCATACGAGTATTTTAATTACTATTACAGGCAAGTTGCATAGTCTGTTTTTGTTCGATCATAGTTAGTCTAAATGTTTACATTTTGAGATTTTAGATTCACTAATGCAAACGCCAACGAGCCCACCATCGCGTCAGCTGATTGTCGTATTCTTGTCTTCTACGACAGATGCCAAGCTGTGGCAGGTCATGGCGTCGGTAAAATCGAAGATGCCTTATTTTTTATCTATTCTTTTTATTATTATTAATTATTACATTATATTACTCACATTATTTCACATTTAGTACAAGTAAAAACAAATAAAACCAACAGAAAATACTATTTCTAATTTAACATGTAAGGTATGCCCCTAAATGAACAAAGCTCGTGTTTAGGGGGTATAGTAGATTATTTCTTGGTATGGTTGATTTCTTGAAACTAGCGGAATTTTACAACACGAATTGAATTCAGTTTAGTATGATATTAAAATTAACACGAATAGAATTGATTTTATTGCGCAGATTTCAGCAGCTACTCTCAGGTCTCAAGATCGTTTCGTGACAATAATCGATACCACACCAGTTTCGAAATGAGAAACAGTATCGAAATGAGTGTCATTATGATACTCTTACGTCATATGCAATAAGCATATTATAGTATGGTCGAACAAAAATAATTAAGTGCCATTCTTCTCTTATGGATGAATTTCTTTTCAGGAAAAGCTTCAAAATATCATAGCCATTCTGGTTCCTCTTTTGAAACATAATTCTTCTTTTACAAATCTGGATCTAATAAACGTAAATGCCCACCTTCTACTTGAGAAAGGTTTAAAGTAATTGAGAAGGTTCGTAGTGTGCCAAAAAACGGAACCCATCGCCATATTGACATGTTTGTGAGTGCTGAAAATTCTTCTAAGGGATACATCCTGGACCCAGCTATAAGAATCGAGCAGTAGGCAACCAGAAGAGGTCTGAAAGCACTTCCATTAGGCCTTCAGAAACTCAAGAGTATAGTTTTTCTAGCTCTTAAAGCAGTGGTCTTCAATCTTTTCTTTTTTTTTAACTAAAATTCCATTTTCTTTTTGGTCGCATGGATTTATTGTTATATTTTTAATTCAGCTGTGTTTATACGAGGCCATAACAGGAGTTCGGAATCTGTGTCTGTACAGTAAGGTAGGCCATGGAACTATTGTTTGTCAATTGTTTCTATTGTTTGTGTATTTTATGGATTAAATTCAACTGATATTAATTTAAATGGTGAGGATGATTCATGGTATCCAATTCGTCATTTGCCTCTACGACTGGGGGAAACCATGAAAAATCCCATGTCAAATTAGGCGGCTACGGGATCTGAGCCTGTGACCTCCCGAATGCGAGTCCAAGACGTTACCATCTCGGACACCTCGCTCGGTATTGATTTATTGATTTATTAATAGGGTCATTCCATGTCAAATCAACCAATTCTACTATCAGATTTGAACCTTGACCTCTCAGATTTGTATGATTTTTTTTTTCAGGTATAGTACCCCCCTAATCTAGTTTAAATTTCAAATTTCATTTTTTTTTTTACTTTTGGTTTGTGAGTTACAAGGGTTTAAAAATCCAAAAAAACACGGTTTTCTATTGCTTTAAGATTATTATAAAATACTATAGCTCGAAAACTATACCACCTAGAGAGCTCAAACTTGCACCATTTTTTTCCTCTGAAAATTCCCTTTAATTTGATGTATCACACAGCTATGTTTCTTAATTTTTGAAATGTTAAAAAGTTTCCAAAAAACGTTTTTTAAAATTTCCAAAATACGTACCCTCGGATTTTTTTTGGAAAAATTATATGTGTTATCCACTCTAATTGACTACATGCATGCAAAATTTCAAGATGGGATCTCAACGGGTTCTTATTTTTAAATATATTTTACTACCAAAATACATGCTAGTGAGGTGTATAGTGGACTATTTCTAGGCTATGAATACTAAGGTACATAGGCTAATTCTACCAAACCTAAATTATTTAGATAGCGTTCATATGTAACATTTCCCTCTTATTGTTTGTTAATTAAATGATGTGTAGTGTTGTTTTTAATTTAATTTTCATTATACCTGTAACTAGGCCTAAGTTATACATAAGAACGAAGAATAAATTTATAGTTTTTTTTTAATTTATATACAACATGCTAATAGTGAAATTTTGAACAAAGTCACTCATCTTGAATCACCCAAAACTCTTAGTAATATCAACTCATAAATGGTAGAGGTTATCTTTTGCTTGGTTTTCCAGTATTATTTGTAGCCTAATCATTTACAAAGAGTCAAAATTTGGCTGCCATTTTGTAATGATAATTACCCATAACTGCAATAGTTCAATTAAGTCTGAAAATAGTACGCAATTGTAGAACTAGTTAATATAGAGAATGCCAGATTTCAAGGCTACACAATAACTCACTGCTAAAAAAAAGTAATGAACTTCACCTATTTTTCAGCATCGAAAGCTGTATGTCCCCCCCCCCCTTAGCATTATATCCTCATAACGCCATACCTAACGTACTGACTGAAGAGTGGTTTCAGAATAGTCGTCAAATAATAGACTACTATTTTTACTTTTAATTAAAATTAGTATTTGTTTGCGGGCTGCCAAAAATTAAATCACGGGCCGCGGGTTGAAGATCACTGTCTTAAAGGATCGCTTCATTTTCTATAGAAACAACTCTTATAACTTGGCGTAATGCTTAAAGATTCTGGTTATCTCTGTTACACATTATTTCAATGCTTATGAAATTTCAGAACTCCATAATATACTGTCGTTACTTATGTTTGTTTGTAAGACTTTAACAAATCATTTATAAATAAGATATTATACTTTGTCTCTAGGCAGCCTACAGTGGCAGGAAGCGTTTAAAATAATAAAAGCTATTTCTCAAAAGAAGAAAATAAGGTTGCCAAAGTATTTGAAAACTTTTCTATGAACATCTTAAAATAACATAATTGCCCTTATCGTCGTCTCCCCAAGGTCCGATGTATTGTATTATATATCAATAACATAATCAGTCCGTGGACCCCCACGATAAAGGTCTACGAAGAACACTGAGGGCGGCTTGTAAAAACACTTAATGTGTGGCTGGCATGCAAACTTAACTGTCAGTTACATTGAAGTGTCTTTTTGTTGCATAAACATTTATCCAAGTGTAACAAGTGAAATCTTTTGGTGAAATGAAAATGTTGGGGCTACGCTGATGATTATAGACTATATAAGGTAAGTGCTACTCAGAAACACCAGATGTATCGGTCAGTTGCTTAATCCAAAAACAAACAAACAAAAACAAACAAAACAAACAAACAAAAACAAACAAAACAAAAAATCATGGAAGATCAGGAAGAAGTGGGAACCCAGAGTAGTGAGACCGAATTCTTAAGCACAGGTAAGGAGATATACTAGTCCAGTCAATAAATGTTTATTGTCCAAACACATTTAGAAGAAGCTGAATTTTGTATATGTACTAGACACAATAAAATATGTCTACTTCCCCACTTCTCCCCCTTGTGCTTAACACCCCACAACCCCTTAAATCTTGAAAATGTAGTGTTCTACATTAACGCCTATAAAAATGTTGTATTTATTTGTAGAAAGATTTGCATTACAGTATTCCTAAACATACTTTTATTATTTTTTCCTTTGCAACTTTTATCTAGAACGTAGACCTATAGCTTGAGACTTCGAAAATATTAATTTTTACTTACAACATTTCGATATTTATCTTTTTATTTTAAACATTTTTAAAATTATAGGAAATTGTTTCAAATAAAAGTAGTAACACATTTTAAGCTTTAAAATGGTATACATATCACTTTGGTTGAGTTATTTGTAAGATGTAAAGGGAGACATCAAAGCTGGAAAGTGCGGGTGAAACTTCAGTGCAGCATCGCGTCCGGCCGGGCTGTGCAACTAAACACCTTCACAATGTACGTCTACATGAAATGTGGCCACTTATTTGCCATGTTGTATTCTTCAGTTATACCAATCAATAAAACATTGCTGTATAACTACCCTGTTTTACCAACCAATGTAACATTCCTACATATAACAAAGCTAGTTAAAGAGGCGAACTAGATAAGTTACACATTAGAAAACATTAAGTAGCATTGTATAACTCGATCGTTAAGCCCTGAGCCAAACAAACGGCTGCGCAGTAGTCTACGATGATGTAATCTACACCTGCCTGACCTTCATCTCACGTGATGTTCCCTGCTGTACAGACCGTTTGAAAACATCTTAGTTATTCAATAGTGAAGACCCAACAGCGATATACTGTGAGTTACATACCATTACTTAAATAATATTTCATAACTAAAAAAAAAAACAAATTCTTTATTCGCTTTCCTTTTGTTTTCAATAGTTACGGGCTATTATGAACCGCATAGTTTGAAATGAATAGTACAATATATGCATTGTCTTCTGCCCTTACTCCATTGCTACCGGCGGACGATAAGCTTGTTTGACTCAGGTTTTACCGATCGAGTTATATATGTCTACCTCCGGGGATTATACTTTTCAAATTTATAGTAATAATTAAAATGATTATGTGTGTGTAAATTTCGTAGGAAATGATTTAATCATGTATTTTACTTCTTTGTAAAATATAAATAAAAAATTTATCATAATATAAAAGACTAATAACTTTTTTTTTTACAAAACAGTTCATTCAGAAATAGACGTTAAAGTATTCCCTAATGTAGGACCACAAATGATTTTACAGAATATCACACCAAGAAATAGACATGGTTTAATTCCCAATTACATAAATGTTCAATCTCATAATAAAACAAAACGTGCAGAAATTACTATAAAATGCTCATACTTCCTGAAATTTATAAATTTCATATTTCCAGTGGTAATAATAATTGAAAGGTAAAAAGGATTTTCCGCCAAAAGCTACCACTTATGATTAGAGCTGTAACTAAGTAAGTGTTAATTATAGTAATGATCTTTTTACAAATTCCAATGCAAACAGTCGCATACTCGCATGAGTCCGCATGGACCGTACATGCTTACGCAAAACACAACAAAAAAGAAAGAAAACAAATAATATAAAATACAAAAATAACACAAACAAACTAAGTCTATTCTTCATCCGCTCTCCAATTTGCCGTTTTTTCAAACCTGAGCTGACTCGCCTTCAATAAAAATTTCTCAATGCTTTCCGCAACTTTTTTTTTTCCGTCAGTAACTCCAAACATTTTCGTTGCTCCCTATTTGATTCCATAAAAGATACTGGTAGATATTTTCTCCTCCAATTTTCCAAACCTTCACAATTTGCCAAAATACGAAACCATGATTCTTCCCCTGGGACAAACTCTCATTCCGTTTTGATCTGTGATCTTAATCATTCTCCACGCACCGAGTCTAATCCAAGCGAGGCCTAGTTTACTGACTTTAGATCCTTTTCCTATGTATTGCTCCTTCCCCCATTCCAATTTTAACCGCGATTGCAATTCAAGTGAAACCATAGTCTGAAATTGCGCATTTGTCTGTTGTCTATCAATATCCTTCAAACGGTTCTTAACCTTCCTCCACACACTTCTCCTATTTCCCTGCCCATCCATCCAAACGGGAACGAGTAAGGAGACTACGAGGTCAACTAAAATAATTTTCTATGAAATTATAACATTAATCTTCATTTGAATAGTTAAATTATATTTAATGGCAACCAGGTCAATATTACTGTAATTTATGAGAACATTATTAATTGTTTGGTTACTGCATAACACTGTTGCAAATAAAGATTAACTTAACTAGAGATTGGTGATATAATTTCAAAGAAAATTATTTTACCTGACGTCACAGTCTTTACTCGTTCGCTCTTATAGTTATATTGGACATTGGAGGGCTTCCCCGGATGAGTGATCAGCCCAATGCAGGAGGCCACCTCCGAGACAACACAATAGCTGTAATAATCGTGGTAACTTGTGGCGGAAAATCTTTTTTAATTTTCAATAATGCAACAAGTCCACCGCTGTGGCTCAGGGGATGCGTCCAATCCTCTCACGCAGCGGGCCCGGGTTCGATTCCTGGTCGGGACAAGTTTCCTTTGGTGAGGTTTTTTCCGGGGTTTTCCCTCACCTATGAGACAAATGTCAGGTAACTTGAGGCCCTTGTGGTCCCCGGATATCATCTGGCCGTCATTATCATCTTCATCCTCATCCTCGCCTTGTTCTGAGTGAGTGTGTGTGTGAATGGTGTGTATCGTCCTATGTGTTCGTGTTGTCTCGGAGGTGGCCCCGGCATTGGGCTCATCACTCATCCGGGGAGGCCCTCCATGTCCTTGTCTGGTCAAAAAGGTATGTATGTGATCCAAAGGCAATTCCTCTCCCGACAGGTCGCGGCCCTGTAAGGCCCGGGCGGCTTGGGTCGCTTAAATCCTAAAAGGGAGAGGTAAAACTACGAAAAAGAAAGAAAGAAAGAATAATGCAACAAGCATGCAGCCATTTACACGCTTCTGTGTACACCTATTTTTGAAAAGTTTGTGATAATAATTGTTTTTAAATTACATATATTATAACTAGGGTTCGGATGTTTATATGACATGTCATGTTTTTATCCTCACCTCCATTCTCGCCGCAAATACAAATTAAACATGAATTGCACATTTGTTATCCTATTCGGACCATTTTTATTTTGCATATAAAGTCACATTTTGGTCATTTTCATGGTCATGGTCATATTTCAATGATACTTGTAATCTGGCGTCATATTTCGGTTCTAAGTTCGGTAAAAGAGCACAATTATGCAGTAAATGCACTAAATTGTCGACTTACATCTTTTTCCGAAAAGGCGTCACGAGGTTTCACCGTAACTGAAATGTGAAGGGACAGTAACAAGTAGGCTAATAGCCTAACAACTTCCAATAGATATGATTTAAAAACATATTCAGTTCACATTTGCAGTGGTATCTGGAAACATTAACTGATTAGAAGTTATTTACAAGTAAACAATAAATCACCTGTAAAATGGTTAAAAAGTGATTATCTGATTGAATTAATGTGATGTAATAATTTAGTGTCATTCTTTCTTTCTTTCTTTGTCTTAGTTTCACCTCTCCCTTACAGGGACATTTAAGCGACCCACGCCGCCCGGGCCTTACAGGGCTGCGACCTGTCTGGAGAGGGATTATCTATGGATCACATACATACTTTTTTGACAGACAAGGACATTGGAGGGCCTCCCCGGATGATTGATCAGCCCAATGCAGGGGGCCACCTCCGAGACAACACGAACACATAGGACGAGACACACCATTCACACACACACACACACATTCACTCTGTACAAGGCGAGGAGGGGATGAAGATTATAATCACGGCCAGATGATATACAGGGACCACAAGGGCCTAAAGTTACCTGACATTTGTCTCAAAGGTGACCCCCTGGAATAACCTCACCAAGGTAAATTGTCCCGAACAGGATTCGAACCCATGGATATATATCAAGCCCTAAAACAGCATTATAAAGTGAATAATTAAGTTCACATATTTCTCCGACTTTATGTATGCAGGCTACAAATTAACCTTATTTCATGTTTTATTAATAAATGTAACAACTGATATCAACACATGTAATTTTTTTCGTATTCAGCATTACACTCTGCCCAGTCCCACAAAAGATGCTAGTACATTGGTGGAAAAAACATAGTTTAGATTATTTAACTGTAAGACACTATAGCCTACATGCATTACCAGGACATAGTTATAGTAAATCAACAACGATGCCACATCCAAGATGTTTCCTGTTTTACAGTATAAGCTTACAGTTGAAAAGTCAATGTAATACATAGCCTATGTGCATCCGTTCCCGTCACTCCCCCAACAAATCATACTGTGTCTGCACTGGACACATGCATGCATGTTGCATTCTACAGAATATGACAACAGAATTAATAGGTAGTGTCAGTTGTATAGTGTGATCCATATAAAACTGAACACTTTTAAAGACTTAACTTTGCCTTCTTTGAAGAAGAAACTGGCAGAAATTTGTTTGCGCTGTCGAAGCATCAGTTTTCGGTCATGTATTTCAATTGTCAAATCAATTGCAGGTGGCATTGCTTTTTTTTATATATAACAAGTATCGCATTTTTTTAATATATGGCATGGAATTATCGATCGTTTCGATTCTGTGAGCTCACCCTGGTCGATTCGATAGTTTGTAATGCCAAATACTATAGAGGAGCTTTCTAATCGTGGAATGCTCTCCAAAGCCGGATTTTAGCTGTTTAATTATAATTATTGTTTAGTTTATGAATTATTCGCTTGTAAGTGATAATCAATTTAATATTTTGATATTGCTCTTATTTTTTTATTTTTCAATTAATTATCGTGGGCGAAGCCGCGGGCACCTGCTAGTAACTTCTAAACTAATAATAGCAGATATGTGCAATTATGCTGAATTACTGAGTACCTTTGGGAGATTTCTTAATATATATGTTCTTTTAATTCATGCACTACATGTAGCCTCCTCTGTATGCTCGTAAGCCTGATTTCCTTGTAGCTCCCTGACATGTGTCATATGAGTAGCCTGTCTCATAGCTCAACAGGCCCAACGAAGGGTAGAAGATATCAAAAATTGTGTAATAACATTTTTGGTTGTATTTTTAATTTCCTTTTATTTAAAAAAAAAGAACGGAAAGATTGGACCAGGGATCACGGAGATAATGGCGTAAACATGATGTGGCTCATCCGCCATCTTTAATAGCGGGTCAAGATAACCTCGACCACAATATTTGGTGGCAACCTGCATTTCTACATACTGTAAGGTGTCATAATTAAGAATCCAAAAAGAAACTGCGTCCGAAAAGTTTTGCATACTCGTGCGCCAGTACGGCCTGGTCTATTACCAAATCGACAACATGGAAGCAGAATCCACAGTGGATTAGGAAAGGGGGGTCCAGGGGGTTTGGACCCCCAAAAGCCAAAACCTAAAATTCTATATTTGTATTTAAAATAAATATTTATTTAATTAAACAAGATTTGTTGGTGTGTCAAATATGATACAGCAGTTATTTTCTTTTCATAACATAATGAGTAGGCCTATTATGTCCACTGTTCCATGTGTTATTCAACTTTTCTTATAAATGATAAAAGTATTATAACTTAGGTATCAATTTCTTTTTTAAGTTGCCATGTCTTAGAGTATAGTAAACGAATTTGCTAACGTAAAATGTGATTTTCATTAGTTCAATTAAAAATTTCCCGGGGTGGACAGCCGACTTAGGTAACATTTTCTTGTTTACATTGGCATGTCTTAGAGTACGGTAAACAAATTTCCTAACTAGTTTTTGAGTGCTAAAATAGCGTAAAATGTGATTTTCATTAGTTTAATATTTAAAAATTTTCCGGGGGTGGAGCCCCCACTTAAGTAATGATTTCTTGTTTACATTGGCATGTCTTAGAGTACGGTAAACAAATTTCCTAACTAGTTTTTTAGAGCTAAAATAGACTAAAATGTGATTTTCGTTAGTTCAATATTTAAAAATTTCCCGGGGTGGACACCCGATTAGGTAACATTTTCTTGTTTACATTGCCATGTCTTAGAGTATGGTAAACGGATTTCCTAACTAGTTTTTGAGTGCTAAAATAGCGTAAAATGTGATTTTCATTAGTTAAATATTTAAAAAATTTCCGGGGGTGGACCCCCAATTAGGTAGGCCTAATGATTTCTTATTTGCAATGGCATGTCTTAGAGTATGGTAAACAAATTTCCTAACTAGTTTTTCAGTGCTAAAATAGTGTAAAATGTGATTTTCTTTAGTTCAATATTTAAAAATTTTCTGGGGATGGACCCCCGACCCCCTTTTTGAGGGGTAATCCAACCCACCCGGCACTTTCGACCCTCTTCGCAATTATTTTCTGGCTAAATCATTGTTGCACTTATATTTTTATATTATTAATATAATGTTACAAAAGTGGCCCAAGAAGTTAAAGCGACAAAAAATAAATTAATTTAAAAATTGCCCCCCCCCCCTAGAAAATATCATATGGGCGCCCTTGTCGACACTCACTCAGGTTGGGGGGTGAGCAATGAAGTTTAGGGGGGGTGAGCAATGAAGTTTGGGGGGGTGCGTCATGAAGTTTGGGGGGGTGGGCACCCCTGTAGTATTATTATTGAGTCCACGAATAAATTATGTAAAAATGTTTACGTTATTGCTGGTATTTTATGGAAAAGATGCCTGCTAATACCTCAATACCATTCTGATAGCTTTAGCTTTAGAGTAATTACTATTACTCGTAAACCATTTTAGATATATAGGTGGTACTCGATTTATAATAAGATTCAAATATTTCACTAAACCTTACACGTTCGATCTCTTTCTGGGCACAAAAATAAAATAAAGAATGTCGCATAGTCAAATTGCTTCACCCTCGACATTTCACGATCGTCCCACATCATTCAGACAGCTGTAGCGCCCGGAATAATTACCACTCAATTACTCGTAAACCATTCAAGATATAAAGGTGGTACTGAATTTAAAATAAAGTTGAAATATTTCACTAAAACTTTCTCGCTTGAAGTTTTTACGGGACACAAAAATGAAAAAAATTGTCGCACAGTCAAATTCCGTTTCACCCTCCATGAATTTTGTGTAATTGGCGATGTTTATATAATGAAATAAAAACATTTATGTCCGCATTTTTTAAGTCTCTGTTTTAACCATCAGAAGGACTGTTGTGTGCAGATTATTGAGAAGTTGAAACGCAAACGAAGGTGCTGCCAGTGTTTCGGTGGACCGCCGCTCTCCCTACACCCACCATTGTGTTAGCGGCCGAGTCATCACACTTTCTCATTCTATTCATTATGGCAATACTGATGGATGGTAGAGTACCAATAAATTCCAATGTCGATTCCCCCCAAAGCCACTGAGATCATAAAAACCAATATCAATTTTTTATTACTATCCAGAGAGAAATTATAAATCTTTAAAAGTCTTATGGATCGCACTGGTAGTTTTCATTACCTACAGGGGCACACACAAAACTAAAATAAAAAGCAGAGGATTTCCACAACTGGTGTAGCCTACCTCAAAATAGCAGTTCCTTTCCGAAAGAAAACTTTGGAGTCATACGATTCATTGGTGTCTCACTTTCATTATCGAAATTCTCATGAGGATTGAATGTAATATAAATAACTAAATTTTAATACACAAGAATAGATTGGTTCTAAACTGGCATAAAACAAATTCGACGAAATAAGCAGGTCCTATGCCTACAAATAATAAGAGAAATAAGTATCATAAATAGGGTATAATTGGTAAAATATTGGGAGAGGGTGGGATCTCTAGTTGGCTATATGGAAACATATTTGGTAGCAGTGTGATTTACGCGTATATGAATAGAGGCTGTGGTAATTCAGTTGTGAGTGAGAAGCCATTCAGAATGGATACTACAGGATGAGAACAGGATTCTTATGTCATAATGCTCACTATCCGAGGGAGAAATGCCAGAGAATACCACAAGGAGCTGATGGAAGCTTTGGAAAATAATGCTCGTCGGTATCGAACTTTAAGGGATCACGGAGTGGGTAGGCTATGTGTGCTTTCATGCCTCCAGCTACCGCAATACATTCGAGTTCCATAAGGCAGTTAATGTTTATGGGTATCTATTTCCTTCACTATCTGCATAATCTGCATTATGCATACATTCCATACCCGGCCCTTTCATTGTATATTTCGAAATTTTTTTAAATGGTCCCACATTTCCAAAAGGAAAAATAGTTGCATTGACTTACACTCCATTCCTCTTCTATATACACTCAAATGAAGGCAACCTTTTTCCCGTACCATAGGTACTATAGGTAGAGGAAGTATTGTTTTCGACCCCTAAATTCGAAGTTGAGATTTTAACATAATTACACGTTTTGGGAACATTCCTGTGTGTGTCTATATGTCTGTGTGGATGTCTATGAAGAGCCTAACTCCAAAACGGAAAATCGTATGAAAACAAAATTTCGTTATAAGGAGACTTGACATTAAAAAATTTTCGTTTTTCGCAATTTTCTCGAAAACGTCTCTAACGATTTTCTTTAAATTTTGCACATAGGTTGCTTATACTGAGAGATAAAACTTTTATTTGAAACTTTTTTTCGAAAAATTCTCTGAAGAGTAGTTATAAGCCACCCACTGTGAATACGCGCTCTTTGCAATACGGCCTCTTGTAACGGAAAATCGTACGAAAACAAAATTTTGTATTTGGGTACCTTCTGAGGATGTGACACAAAGATTGGCGACACCTTTTTTGCGATTTTATCAACGGCATTAACGGCTTCCTTTAAATTTTGTACATGGAGTAGGCCTACTTATACCAAGAGCTAAAACGTTTATAAGAAACTTTTTAAAAAATCTCTGAAGGGTTCTTATAAGCCACCCACTGTTCACCCACTGTTCGGAGAAACTTTGTTCTGCCTGGTGAACAACTGAATACGCTCTTTCACGGCCTCATATTCTATATAAGAATGTGAAGTGAGAAAGATGTATCGTTGACCATGCTTACTTACAGAAATATCTGAGGGGAATATTCGATAAATTTCGGAAATTATTCTTAACGGGGAAAGTCCAATAAACGTCTGCAGTCAATTGTTTTTTTTTTCTTTCTTATTTTTTATTTTGTCCATAGCGTTTTTAGTTGCAACATTCAAAGAAGAGGCTATAAGGTATTTATAGCATAATTTATTAGCGTAAAATTGTGTCTTGCGATTCTGTATAAAGAATATGTGAATAGTGCTAACTTTTATTTGGGCAGAGGAAGTTATGTGAGTTTCAAATCAGATTTTTTAATTATAATATACACTGTCATAAGCTCTACATTTATCTCTGAATATCCCGTCCGTAACGTTGGAAAGACTGTGATGTGGGTAGCACTTGGCTACGCCTGTAGGAGAGCACACGGCTATGTATGGTTGGTTATACCGATCTTGAGCAGTGCTCGACTGCTCGAAGATCAGTTCAAAAAATTGTGTGAGAATAAGGTCCCACCTCCTGAGCCTAGCTTTTTATCTCTTTTTAACCATTTATTAAGCAATACACACGATACTTCTTCTGTGGGTTGTAAGTAATATTTTCGTGTAGTACAAATTGTCTGTGAACAAATTGTAACCAGTTAATTTCTATCGAGTACAAGAGATTAAACGTAAGCAATTGGTACTAACCTGTAATATTTTATAATTTTCTTTAGCTGTACAGTTTAGACACAACCGTGATTAAAAGTACAACTCTGTTTATTTCATAGAAATGTTATTGCAACTTGCAAGCAATATTCGGGGCTATCCCGGTTTTGTATTCTGATTCTTCTTAGTAATAAACTTCTGGAGGTCTTCCGATTTTCAAACTCTAGGTCCTTAGGGTTGAAATGAGGAAGATTTTTGTTCGGGTACACTTTTTACCTTGCTATAATGGTTTACCGGCATTTCGTCTGCCTGCCTGTAAGTCTGCTTTTTATGCAGTCACGACCAAAAGCGTTCAATTTTCATTCAATTTTGCCATTTCGTCTGCCTGCCTGTAAGTCTGCTTTTTATGCAGTCACGACCAAAAGCGTTCAATTTTCATTCAATTTTGCATGAACATTCCTTGAGTCATTAAAAAGCGACGTATGTGTAAGAGTTTTTATTTTTTGATTCCGTTTGAAGATGAAGAGCAGGTCTTATATTTTTTGGTGGGGTCTACTGTTCAGGTAACTGCTAGTAATAAATGTTTATTGTCCACTGATTTCAATAAATGTTTCCAGCATAGTGGAAATCTACCTAATTACAGTATTTACGAATATCATTTGGGAAAAAAAGCCACTAGGTTATGTAAGAATATTCATAAATGCATACATCTTGAATGTTATTGTACAATAACAGTGGAAGCCCGGTCACTTTGGCTTAGCTCAGTTGGTAGATCAGAGGTACGGATAGCCGAAGGTATTGGGTTTGAATCCCAGTCTCAGAGGAATTTTTCTCCTATAATATTCTCATATAATGTCCAACAGACACAATAATCTTGGTTCATAAATACATATTTTCTTATTATAAATCCTGTTTAATTTTTTTAAACATATTAAAATGGTTTTATTCTAGTTTGTTTCTAATTTTAACTCGAGTATACGAAGGAGAGAAAGTATTGTGATCGTGACAAAACAATCGATTTCGAGATAACACCGGAGAAACATGTTTCATGATGCATAGAAACCAAAAGAGGATTTTTGGAATGACAACTGTCTGTCTGTCTGTCTGTCTGTCCGTCCGTCTGTGGACAAGCATAGAGAGTAAACGGTATATTGTATTTACTCCATTTTTTAATTGACTTTTTCGGAATTTTATCGAACTGCCCAGAATTTTAGTTTTATAACTGAAATATTAAGGGGACTTTTCATGAAAACTTTTTTTAAAATTTTGATCATTGAAAAATTGGCTCTAACAATTTTAATAAAAATATGAAATTGGAAACTCTTATCTATGACTATTAAAATGGCTATATCCATTTCTCTGCAAAAATGACTTAGGGGGTACTTTACTCGTATCCATTTTCAATTTTTCTAGATTATCTCCATTACAGTAGGCGATACATGAAAACCTACCACATTAAAGTTGTAGAGAAAATTTAAATTACCATTTTTTGTTAAACACATTTCTTTAAACAATTAATAGGTTTCAAGGTAAAAACGAAATAAATAAGGCTTAAATGCAAATTTCAGAACCTACATGTTAATTAAAACATGAATGAAATTTTGTTGCCCATAGTAGCAAGAAAATAGTAATCTACTTATTGTTGTGAAATGCAGTAGTTTAGCTCAGTCATAATGAACACACCAAAACCAACTACAGCGAAGTGGTATAGGTTAATAGGGGAGAGGTCCTGGGTTCAAAACAAACCTCGTGGCCGCAAAAATTTCGCAAAGGCAAAGGCCGGATTTGTGGGACTTGGTTTATTTTCAAGGGCGCCCATACCCGGGGGCAGGGGGGGCCGCGGCCCCCCCCCTAGCTCTCAGGGAAAGGAAAAATTCAATATTAATAATTATAGTCTGTTTTTTTTCTTTTAAGACAATTATTTGAAAGTCAGTAGAGACATAAGTTTGCAGAAGTTTTACCATATCGACACCATGGAAGCAGAATCCACACTGGATTAGAAAAGGGGATCCTGGGGGTTTGGACCCCCAAAAATCAAAATCTAACATTTTATTTTTGTATTTTAAAAAAATTAATAAATTAAACAATTTTTGTGGGTGTGTCAAATATGATATAGCAGTTATTTTGTTTCTATAACATAATGAGTAGGCCTGTTATTTCCATTGTTCCTTGTGTTATTTAACTTTTCTTATAAATAGTAATGAGTATTATAACTTAGGTTTGTTTAAGTTCGCATGTCTTAGAGTATGGTAAACAAATTTCCTAACTAGTTTTTCAGAGCTAAAATAGCGTAAAATGTTATTTTAATTAGTTCAATATTTAAAAATTTTCCGGGGGTGGACCCCCGACTTAGGTAATGATTTCTTGTTTACGTTGGTATGTCTTAGAGTATGGTAAATAAATTTCCTAACTAGCTTTCAGGGCTAAAATAGCATAAAATGTGATTTTCATTAGTTCAGTATTTAAAAATCTTCCGGGGGTGAACCCCCGACTTAGGTAACATTTTCTTGTTTAAGTTGGCATCTTAGAGTATGGTAAACAAATTTACTACCTAGTTTTTCAGAGCTAAAATAGAGTGAAATGTGATTTTCATTAGTTCAGTATTTAAAAATTTTCCGGTGGTAACCCCCGATTTAGGTAACAATTTCTTGTTTAACTTGGCATATCTTAAAGTATGGTAAACAAATTTAATAACTTGTTTTTCAAAGATAAAATAGCGTAAAATGTGATTTCAACTAGTTCATTATTTAAAAATTTTCCAGGGGTGGACCCCCGACTTAGGTAACGATTTCTTGTTTACATTGGGACGTAAACAAATTTCCTAACTAGTTTTTCAGTGCTAAAATAGCGTAAAAAGTGATTTTAATTAGTTGAATATTTTAAAATTTTCTGGGGATGGACCCACGACCCCCTTGCTTGGGGGGTATTCCAAATCCCCTGCCACTTCCAATCCTCCCCGAAATTATTTTCTGGCTACTTCGTTGTTGCACTTACATTATTAGCCTATATTATTAATGTAATGTTACAAACTAACCCAAGAAGTTAAAGGAACAAAAAATAAATTAACTAGAAATTTGCCCCCCCCCCCTAGAAAATATCATATGGGCGCCCTTGTTTATTTTCCATAATTCATTGCCGCTATTGTAATCGTTTAAACAGAACATCACAAAAGAGGACATCACTGAATAATAGAAATAATAGATGCACGCGAATGAGTTGTTACAGTAGACTACTGGTTCACGCCAACATTCTAAACACGTGATATGACCTATATGCAGTTAAAGCATGCATATAAGCTAATATTAATAATAATATAATAACAGTAATAACAACATCAATCATACTTAACTGCGGTTTTGCAATTGCTACTTCGTGTGGTTATGTGATCTATCGACGAACGATCGTATGACTATTATCCTTTATTAGCCCGTCATCTCGGCAATGCAGCTCGCTGTTATACTGCACGGTTATGTTGACTGCGGCATATAGCACAAAGGGAGGTGTTAATTAAAATTATCTCTACAACTCACTTTCTTAAGTAACATATTTTGTACAAATATCTAAATAATGCATAATACTTTCCACATAGTTAAGCACATGGAGCGGAGGCGGCAGCCGTAGCGGAGCATTGTAGAATAATGTTGACATCAAAAGGAACTCATGTCACATAATATGACCACCTAATTCTATCGCCACTGGATATAAAATATACAAGAAAATATACCGGTAAAATACAAGTTTCTATACTATAAGAAAAGTTGGCGGTCTTGGTCATGTGAGATGATTTCACAGTAGCCTACCTGTTTCAGAGACATTTACTGTGGAATATTAATATTTCAAAAATATTTAAGCTCTTCTTGTGTACTTATACATTCTTTGCTCAAATAGAGTTTTTTCGTTATGGGCAGGTAATACATTTTGTCAAATGTATGATTTACTTAGACAATTACAATTTATAGACTGATGTGTACACCCACTCAAAATATACGGTACACCCTCCGCTGTTGTTGTTGTTATTATTATTATTATTTCACGGTAAAAGCATTGTGCATAAAGATCGGCCCTGATGTCTTCTGTTCTAGATGCCTGTTAGTGTTATCAAAATGTATTTTTAAAAAATAATTGTCTCTATAATTTACTTTTTTCTTTCCTAGCATTTAACACGTAAATGCAAGAAAGTTTGTGCCAAATATTTTGCACTATTTATTTAATTTCATGTTGGATACTTGGGCCCGTTACATACATTATTTGGTCAGAGGAAGTTATATGACTTTCACATAAGATATTTTTAAATGTATTTTTCAAAATGCGGGATCAATTTGAAATTTTGAAACAAAATTAAATGTATGGAAATGGAATGTATGTGTGATGCAAATTATGGGTACTAGATGTAGGATAGATTAGGAAGCAGACACCCATAAATTTTCATACACGACGGCATCGTGCCACTCTACTACGCTGGAGTAATTAGAAGCATGAAAACAAAGATAGCCCTGCCTATAAAAGCCTCGAAGTTCGGTACGGCATTTTCATTGTAAAAAAAGCACAGAGGGATTAAATTAACTCAGCCACCGTGCAGAATCTAATAGTCCATCAATCTCTTCTGATTTGTCACCTGATTGAGATGAAATTCTGTTTGAACATTGTTTTTATCTCTCTCTCTCTCTTTCGTAGCTTTACCTCTCCTTTTATGCGACCCGCTATGGATCAACACAGACAGACGTACTTTTTTGACCAGACAAGGACATGGAGGGCCTCCCCAGATGAGTGATCAGCCCAATGCCGGGGCCACCTCCGAGACAACACGAACACATAGGATGAGACACACCATTCACACACTCATTCCGAACAAGGCGAGGATGGGATGAAGATGATAATGACGGCAGGTGATATCCGGGGACCACAAGGGCCTAAAATTACCTCACATTTGTCTCACAGGTGAGGAAAAACCCCGGAAAAAAACCTCACCCATGTAAATGTCCTGACCAGGAATCGAACCCGGGCCTGCTCAGAGGATGCGTGAGAGGAGGGAACGCATCATCTGAGCCGTGGACCATTATTTGTATACCCGGAGAAATTATAGAACTGCAGTCGTTGACTCGTTCTCTACATTTCGCTTAATGTCAAAATCATTAAAATTCAATATCAGTTAACATGAACAGTATAATTTGATCCAAGATGTGTACGGAGCAAAAGTAAACAACAGACTTGCTTTGAATAACTGTGTCCTGTCGTTTCATTGGTTAATCCCACCAGCGCATACTTCACGATAGTGCGACAAGCTCAGTCAGATGTTTACTTCCATTCCGCACACATCGTAAAATTACAAGTACAAACATTATTACCAATATCGATTCTCCCAAAGCCACTGAGATCATAAAACCAAATTTCAATCTTTTATTACTTTCCAGAGGGAAATTATAAGTCTTTAAAACTGTTCAGTTTTATATGGATCGCCCTGTATTTATATCTTATGTAAATGTAAAAAAATAAGTTCTGTTAAGTGAGTTGCTTGCTTTCGTATTTATATCATAGGCTTACAAGTTTTACAATACATATCCAGCGAAAGTAAATTTCATAAACAAATTTGTTTTTATCGTTGTCTTCGCAAATTTGTTGATTCTGAACAAAACCAAGTGACATAATTTACTAACAATAATTAGACGTATTTTATAACATAAATGATTAATTCTTTGTACTTTTCATTTATATAATGTGTGAAGAAGTACACCACATACTGCAAGTAAAAGTAATAGGTATAGCCTCTAATAATTATAATTTGTATTATAGAAGAAAATTGTGAGCCAGGGCCTTCAGAACTTAAGACACCAATAAAGAAACGTGCAAGGAAAAGATCTGTCCAGCAGCGGCGAGAAGATACAGATTGTAAATATACACAAAACACTGAGAATCTAACTCAGGACCTCTTGGCGCTTAATTTAAAAAAAGAAATCTCAATGGACTTTACGGTATGTAATCTACTAATTTGTCTCAAAAACGAACTCTTGTGAACTGTGCTTTGAACTTTCATATTCGGTTGTTTATTTTTGCTCCGTACACATACATGTTGGATCAAGTGTACAATAACAATATAAACAGATGAACATCAATATTTAATGGCCTACTCGTAAAACCAATAGAAGTAGATAAGCCTACATGACAACAGCGCTTTACATGACTATTGTATAGTAATAACTATCAAGAAACATTCATTAAGAGTAATGTGGTATTTTGTCACATAATTTTCAGCTCAATTTGCACAATAGTCCAGTCAACGAAGGTGTTATAGAGGACATGGAGAGGGGGAGAATATTTTTCTTCAGGAACGTGTTGGGGGTAGTTAGGAGGTAAACATACTAAAAGTCCCCACATCTACCCTTATGCTTCATGGGGGGAGGGGGTGGAAAGGGCTATTTTTTTCTTTTCGCTTATAACTTGAAAACGGTCCGTCGTAGGGACATAATTCTCTACAAGTTGGATCATATATACATTTTTGTCGTATCTATAATTGTTTTCGAGATATAGGCTGCTGAATATCACTAATTTTCCAAAAACTAATTTTTAACTCACGTTTTTCGCTACATTTGTCTTTCTAATTTCTCAGCCATTCGTTTTACAGCAAAGTCGTCAGGAAAATAGTCATAGAAAATTAAATTTCCTTTAAATATAAGTAACTTATAGATATTTAATTTATAATTTTTGTTTTAATTTTAACGTCAAGCTCACTGAAAACAAAGTATGGTTATTTTCTTCTGATGTTTGTCCGATAAGGCTAAAAACCATGCAAATTAATTTTCATCAGTTTGAAGCACGGATAACCAGCTAGTAGGCCTATATTTATAAGAGATGAGCTAAATCAAGATACTATATTTTGTATTTTATTGAAAAGAACGGCGGCTTCCCTGGAAGAACTGATTAAAATTAATTTCCATCTAATCTTGATAATTGTTTATTGTGATCACTTCGGGACGCACCTAATATGATAATATTATCCAATTGATAACAGTAGCCGAAAGAATTAATTAAAGGTTATTGATTCTACATCAGATAATACACTACAAAACAGAATTAAAAGCAATTTATTCATACAAACAAGATAATACGTAACTGTGAATCATCCAACCACTCATAACAGATTACAAACAACTATTTTCGCAATTAATAAAAAGCTTTTATTGTTTCTGTTTTCCTTTTGGAATCCATTAATCAATATTTCATACTGATAGTGTTTTTGGACCATTAACGGCCGTGGGTATCGGCATTCTGACCGCATGCCCCCAATCCTGCCGTCTGCCTATTGTAGATGACTTAGCGGTCGGGTGGTAGGCCTTGTCCATTCTGGGATGTTTAGGGCCACGGAGTTAGTTTTTTAGTGTTTTTGGAAGTTTACTTACCTATGGTGGACACCGTTTAGCAAAACATCTAACATCTGTCTGTTCAAATATTTTCATTTTACACTAACCATCACTGCATGTCAACACCGTGACCTTCACAAATCAAAAGAAACAGCTAAACTGAGCGGTGGAACATATTTTACTGCTTAAAATAGAAATTTATGGAATGCCACCCCCTCGAACTGGTCATCCCATGAGCTGGAAACACCACCCTTACTTCTATTACAATGCAGTACAGTTGAGTTGAAGCGAAATCCTTAAAAACAAAATTGTGATTGACGTACAATAGGCCTATTTGAAAATAAAGCAGTAAAACGGAAAAGGTGATAACATAAACCGAATCTTTGATCACAATAAACAGCATTTTTTCAATGTATGAGTATTAATCCGTACGGGACTTCATAAAAGTGATAACATTACCCGACTGATAACATTAACCGGGAATTACATTAAGCGGCGTTCACTGTAATTGATATTGTTATTTCATAAATAAATATTTAAATTAAAGATTTCTTTGTAAACATGTAATTGAAAATAATTACAACTTACTAAAGCTGTATTACTAAAGTAATATTATTGTGTAGCATTACAGTTTTAATTTTTACTAGATGAAACAACGTTAAAAATGTGTCCCTAGGTGCAAGGGTTATAATTAGGCCCGAAATTGTTTATATATAAGAATACATCCTGTAATTCTCATATCTTAAAATACCTAATTCATAACATACAACAGACGGCCATCTTATGTAGGTAAACAGGTTGACAAACACGAAAAACCTCGCGGGAGATATAATATGGCATATTTTCGAAACACGTGAATTCGGTATACCCTACAAAACTAACCTGCGAGTTTCATTAACATGAAGAAAGTACCCTCCAATGGACTGTACCATTCAGGCCGACTAGCCTTCAAAATTATAAGGCTATATTCCATGGCTAACTTTCTACACTTCGTGCCAAATCTTTAAGATTATAGCTGTTCACGGGAAATCAAGAACATGCATGATTACGAACCAATACAGAAATGATGGTATTAACACAAGCAAAATTCGGGCAGTAGAAATGTACCGCCCGCTTGATAACATGAAGGAAATGCCCTACCAACGGACTCCAATCAGGCTGGCAAGCCTTAAAATTTACAAGGATATATTTCATGGTTCTACACTTCATGGTAACCTTTCTTATTAAAGGTATGTACGAGAAACCAAAAATGTGTATTCGGAAGGTCCCAGGTTCAAATCCCGGGCCGTCCAATTTGACAATTTAGAATGCTCTACTAAATTAATATCACCGTTCATAACCTAACAGAACCTGTCACTAATTATTAACATCGTTCCTAACCTAACTGCCACTAAACTAGAATTTCAGGAGAATTCAGAATATGCATAATTACGAACCAATACGGAATGTAGTAGTAACGAAAAAACACAGATACTTGGGCAATAGGAAAGGAGTACACGTAAACCCTACAGTATTGTAAATTATCCAACTTGTTCTACAGACAAAGAGAACTTACCTTTCTTTTGCTGAAGTACAGAAATAGTAGAGACATAGAATCTGTATTCACACAACTCAAGAAGCACATGATAAGCAGAGTTTTTAATCCATACACACAAAATCACTGCACTGCACTACAACACAACCGGACGGAACACAGCGACGCACCAACTGGAAGCAATCTGATACGCACTACGCCTATATCGATCAGTTTTCAATATCGATCTGTCTTCAATATCGACCTACCAAATCGACTCGAAACATCTCTTCTCGTTTGGAGTCTTCCTGCGTTAATGTACAAATTATAATACCATGAATTATACACGAATATGATAAAAGGATGCATGAATTAAGGAAGTTACTCCTCTGGGTCGCGAGCGATCCCTGGGGATCCCGTAAGGGGATATTCACAGCGGATTTGTTACCGGGGTGCGCCAGTCCCCTACCTACTATGCATGAATTATCTAACATAATTCCTAATTAATGAATTGCATACCGTTTGTGGTGAAGTAAGATATGGTAAACAACTTTTTCCACCTTATACCACAAAGTATATTAAAATGCAGAAATTATTTGATACCAGGGTAACTAATATCTTAAAATAGAATAGAGAGAAAATAAAACATTCCAATTGCAATTACCTAGTATTCTATTATGTATTAAACGTCAATAGTTAAAATACAACAATTGTTATATTAAAATTCACCGTTGTTGGGTGTATTGTCATATGAATAGGTAAAATTATATCCTTAAGTTTTCAGGTTAGCTTTCTTATTTTATAAAATTGATGGCAAAAAATATCTGTTGTCAATTGCTTTAAAAGACAGATTAAAATAACACATTCATACACAATATAAAATTAATATTACCCTTGGCCTATAGATTGCTATTATATGGCCTTGTCATTTAACATATGAACAAATGTTGTCAATTGAGATCTTGGATTAAACTCTGACGATATGGGCTCATTCACAGACATCCTCAGCAAATTATCTAACGTGCCTGTCTTCAATGAGCTCGTGTAAGCAACCATTGTGGCAACTGTTAGTATCTCAATTGACTGAATTATTAAATTATAACGAATTGAAAAAAGACAAAAATGTCTGCGGTAAAAACTAAAATATGTGTATTTGATTAACTTCGCTGTGCTGAATTTGAAAATGCGTTTCGTCTTTCTCTAACACATCTGGTAATTGACAATCGTGAAAAAATGTTATTTTAACATTTCGTATAATAAAATAACTATATTCAGCTTTTGATGCTACATTTTTATTTTTATTTTATTTATTTATTTTTTGCGGTAAGTGGTGTGATAGGTGATCTTAACTAATTTTGGGTCACTGAACACGAGTCCGTTCACCGTTTCTACGTATCACGTCACGTTTTCTTGCAATAGGCATATCAAAATGAGATATATATATAGGCCTTTAGAAGTTATTTCATAGACTTGCCTAGATGATAAAAAGTACTGAAAAATTAGGATAATTTGATAAGCATATGTGAAGGAATTTGTGGGATAACTAGAATATTAACAGAAAACATTTACAGCAAATTCCTCATGTCGACAATAGACCTATTCCTTTATTTTTTCAAATCATCTGAAGCCGCACAAACGCCAAATGAAAAAAAATCAAAGTTTATTTTGGAGGGGGTAATATTAAAGATTAAAACTTTTGAAATTTTACCATTGGTTATAGGCTGAAATCTATAAGTTTGCTAAATTTCAAGTTTCTAGCTCATCTGGAAGTGAATATACATCAACGATAATAAGTGAAAGATTAGACTGTCGTAGGTGTGAATAACGTCGCGGCAATCCAACAAGTTTTCTACACTTATGGAGCAATTAGAAACATCAAATTTTGCCGCTTATGGCTGTTGTATGTGCCAATATTCCTGCCAAATTTTACGATTCTGTCAAATTCTGTGTGTCAAATATTACATAATGTGAGGAAAATAAACAAAATTTACTTAAGATAAAACAGTTTTAACTCAATCTAAGGGATATCCGATGGAGATACGACAAACAGCCATATGATTAAACTTGTAGATCTCTCAAAATCCGTTACTGCTGCTGCAATCGGTTGTTTGTAGGACTTTCCGTTTAGCTACTATAAGCCCCCAAGAAGGTCTACTCAGACCTTAAAATTGCATCCGCCACGACATTTTCAGACAACAAATATGAAAACTAGATGTAATACAAAAAAAGTGGCATTTCTGAAATCAGTAGACCTAATTTAGTTAAAATCGCTTATTAAATGCTTTGCCGCAAAATTATGCAGGGTAGTATTATTAAAACAACATTCGTAAATATTTTCAACTATCTCTAAGGGCTAAAGACCGCAACAAGTGCCAAGCACAAAGCAACCTGCAGTATTTGTTTTCTTGCTGACAATGATGAAACGCGAGTGAAAGGAAGACCAATTTTAGTTTTGCTAGTTAAATTCAGAGAGCCAGTCATGGCATCCATACCCGTATGTCCCGCGATGTGACTTTCCTGAAAACTGGCATGCGAATGAAAGGTCGCCCTTTCAAATGACAATATTTCGATAATAGACTCGTCCAGGCTGCTGAGCATCTATCTGAGCAGTGTCATGTATAAAAAGTGTTACTGTATACCGTTTGTTACATGGACACGCTAGAGCAGAGTCAGGGCCGCTAAATCTCGGGGTTGAGCCCAGGACCGACCGCCGACCATCCTCTTTCAGTTGTCTCTTCCCTTCTCCGTGGAGCTTCCTTCTCGTTACTCGTGTAGCAGAGCATTTTATCAAACTTTTCCATTTTTCTATAAAATTACATCACATCACCTGGACCCCGCCGGTCCCTTGAGTCCGGCAGCCCCCCCTCCCCCCCCAGATGAGGCGGCCCTGAGCAGAGATTGGCTATGGCATAAAGAATCGGAACCAATCCGAGTCGCTAGGGAAATTAAAATTACAACCAAACACTTCCGAGTAAATGTGAATATATTTCATGCCACCGCGCCTTTGGCATAATACTACTAAATCTGAATTTTGTTGCGGGAATTAAAATGTAAAATGTACCGTACTATTTCAAAACAGAGGGTCGTCGCCAGGAAACTCAACATAATTTCAAACACCATGATTCTTTTTTATTAGGTCAATAATTCATTAATTAATTTACTATCGTGAACAATTAGTGATATTACGTCAATGGGTAGAGCACTATCTTCTTAGCATTGCAATTTTCCTTCCTGGAACTGGAAACTTCATTAAATGTACTTAATTTTGTTCAAGAAATTGATTAAGGGGTGAAATTAGTAGTTTTTAGAACTTGAACTTGTATATTTGCCCATTTCAATCAGTTCATTTTTATTGCGCATTAAACACGCCAGCCATAATATGCTTCTGAGAGAATCAGAATGATCAACTGCGAAGCAGGATGACCATCTGTTCTTCTTGCATTAAGATAAGTAGTGGCAGGTAGATTTTATTTTAGTTGCAGTTAGGTTAGGTTGGTTTTGTTAGGTTAGGTTGGTTTGGTTAGGTTAGGTTGGTTTGGTTAGGTTAGGTTGGTTTGGTTAGGTTAGGTTGGTTTGGTTAAGTTAGGTTGGTTAGGTATGAACAGTGATATAAATTTTGTAGGGCATACCGATTTCACGCGTTTCGAAAATGTGCCATATTATATCTCCCGCGAGGTTTGTCGTGTTGGTCAACCTGTTTACCCATATAAGATGGCCGTCAGTTAACCTATTTGTTAGTATCATGGATTACGTATTTTAAAGTAAGATAATTACAGGATGTATTCTTATATGAACAATTTCGGGCCTAATTATAATCCTTGCACCTAGGGACACATTTTTAATGTTGTTTTGATTAGTAAAAATTAAAACTGTAATGCTAAGGAGATAATTTAAATAGGTGTTCTGTGAGCTAATTCCTAATTGAAGTTAATCCACGTGCAAGTGATGCGAATATTTTAATATTATCAACTGAAAATCAATTTAAAGCCTCAATTTCAAATGATTAAGCTACTATATACATTAATATTCACATGGTATCTCGGCCTTCAGCTGAATTCGACGAGGCTGCAAAGTTTAAAATTAACAGATTTCGTTCTTTTGAGCTATAACCTTAGTGACGGATTATTATAAACACACTGAGGCAGTTATAATTATAATTAATTCCTGTTAAACTCATTATTCAATATTTGATTTTTTTATTCTCCATGCAAAACTGCAGGTTGACAGACAAGAAGTACCAAAAAAATAAAAGAATCCGTAACGCATTCCAGAGCGGGACAGTTGCTCCCTCCCCCATGCCGAAGCCCATGAAACTGAACCTCTGTCGCCCGCTTAAGAATTTTGGTCTCAAATGGTATTTGGCAAATAGAAATGGGTAAAGTCGCATTGTAGGGGGGCCCATTTTCAAAACCTATTTTCTTGTCATAAAACACCTAATATCACACGTATTATGTTATAGATTGTTCTTTGGAGATATGATGTTGCCTCGACGAGTGTTTGTGTCCAACCCACTCGCCCTAAACGTTACACTTTCTTTTATAACACGAACTAGCGAAAAGTGCCGTGAATGCCGCCATATTTTTATATAGAAACTAGTGATTGGCCGTTACAGGTGTGACGTCTCACCAGCAGACCACGTAGAATTCTGGGAAATAGGTTCACCAACCTAACAGAACCTGTCACTAATTACAAATTTCGGGAAAATTCAGAATGCCCTACTAAATTAATATGACTGTTCACAACCTAACAGAACCTGTCAGACCGTTCCTAACCTAACTGCCACTAAACTAGAATTTCGGGAGAATTCAGCAATGTACAAGAAGCGTTATGTTGGTCAACGTGCCATGCTGGAAAACAAGAAACATCACCCGTCCGTGGAAACCCGTGCAGATCGCGAGGTGGGCCCCCCTACATTGCGACTTTGCCTAGAAATTTTGCGACTTGCTAACTAAAACATTAACCTACTTATCATACGATTATTAGTACCAGATTTCGATCTGTCGATAAGGTTAGTAGTAGGGAGGCTTAGTAGAAGTGTCAGTTATTTTTTATCCAGTGGCATATTGTTGTTTGCAAAAGAACAACAAAGTATATTGCGAAGGTCTTCATCTGTTTACTCCACTTGAATCATTGATTATAAACACACAAGCTGAATAGCCCTTCTCTCTCTCTCGGAAAGAAAAGAAACGGAAAGTGACAGTGGTCACAGTACTATACAAACAACTCTCTTGCAATCTTTGCTTTCCGGAGCTGGCATGTTTAAAAGTATTCACCCTTGCTACAGAATCCACCTCAGATTCAGAAAAGGGTTATCACCTAGGACCCGGAATTTGGCAAAATGCCTTTTCTATTTGGATGGATATATTAAAGAGTTAAAAAGAAATAGAAATGTTTGCGTGCATTTACGGATGGTAGGGCCAGATTTTATTTTGCCTATTTTAAGGTTTAAATCCCCCCCCTTTTTTTTGCTTGTTTTGGGGTCCAATAACGTTAAAAATGTGTCCCTAGGTGCAAGGATTATAATTAGGCCGAAATTTTTCAAATATAAGAATATATCCTGTAATTCTCTTACCTTAAAATACGTAACTCATGATAATATAATTGGCTGCCATCTTATCTGGGTAAACAGGTTGACCAACATGGTATGCCCTACAAAACTAATATCACTGTTCATAACAAAAACCAACCTAACCTAACCTAACCAACTAAAATACAATTTACCTGCCACTACTTACTTTTATCCAAGGAGGGCGGTTGGTCATCCTGCATCGCAGTTGCTCATCCTGCTTCGCTCAGAACCATAATATGGCTGGCGTGTTTTATGCGTAATGAAAATGAACTGAATGAAATGGGTAAATATACAAGATCATGTTCTAAAAACTACTAACTTCACTCCTTAATCAATTTCTTTAACTAAAGTAAGTACATTTAATGAAGTTTCCAGTTCCAGGAGGAAAATTGCAATGCTAAGGAGGTAGTGTTCTACCCCTTGTTTCGAATCGTTATGGCTTTTCGATGTAATAATTTACACATTTTAAAAAGCATATATACAGAATTTCAGTGTATGAAAGTGAAAAACTGTTACAAATAATGAAATCACACATTGATGTCACAAAAATATTAATGAGGATCTTATTCCCTATAAATGCATTTATTAAGTGACAGAATGCTACTTTATGAGATTTTGTGGGGAACGGGAAAATGTCTGCCCGTCCGTCCGTGTGTCTGTACGCTTTATCGGATTCTCATAAAACTAGGTATGCGAATTAATAACGTTCATGGGAAGAAGCCTATTGATATTGGACCAAATCGATTGACCGGTATCGGAGTACGGCCCAATTTAATGCCTATTTTATGGTAGAATATTAAAAAGAACTTATCAAATGCAAATCAGTTGTCATGACAATATATTTTTTTACAGTGTCATATACGGCATTGGAAGGTGCAATGCATTTAGCTTTGACAAATAACACTACCCACTTATTCCATCACATATGCTTATCAATGTAAAATCAATCGAGGTGACCGAGAAGGTAATATATTGGACTCGCATTCTGGAGGTCCTTGGTTCAAATTCCGTAGCCGGCTAATTTGACTTTTTTTTAATTATTTTATGCTAGTGTGCGATTGCCAAAATATCACAAATCTGCTTTTAAGAACGATTTTTTAAAATCATTACTCTTCAAATAAATTGATAGCAAACTATATAATAAACTCAATTTATAAACCAACCCCTCTGGTAGACACATTAAATAAAAAAGAAGTGATGTGCCTGAATTTACAGGATTATCGTGATAGTTCTGCTGATGATGGACGAAATTAATTTGATTTAAAAAAAACTAGATCTTTGTTCTTCCGTAAGCACTATTTAATGAGTCAATCTGGAACTTAACTCGGAAATCGATTTAACAATTTCTTGCATACGAGTATCATAATTGCAATTATCACTGATTATTACTGGTTCTGGAACTTTGTTAGATCATTTTACTGATTTTTTTATCTTATTTGTAGTCCACTCTTTAATTATATTATGAGTGGAATGAATAAACAAATAAAATATCAATTTACCTTGGTATTACAATAACAAGCAATGCAACTGGGTACTCTACAAGACAGGTTAGACATCCCACAGCACAACTTTGAGGTTACTGCTACAATATTCATGACTTCAGCTTACCTTGCAATTCGATGTGCCCGCAAAATGAATCCACAATTACACACCCAAGTTCATCTACACACTGAGATATCAGAAAGGTTGTAGTAAACAGTCACATTCTCACACGCTTCTGTCACTACGCACTCACTTCCAACTCAAACCACAGGACGAACAGAACTGGCTTGTTTACCGCCTGCCAATTCAATTCGATACATCGAAACTATCCTTAGTAACTTAAGTCGCCCCTAGACGACCAATAATATTATCAATATTCGCTTCAATATTAGGTTTGTTCGCAAAGCAGTCAGAAACCAGGAACACATCGTTCGCGATGCGTTCTTTCACCACACGCGTTCGCAAAGCGAAAATTCGTGATTCTGATTTCAATCTTCTGTTTGACGAGTTCTCACGGACAGTTTCTGTACTATAAGAAAAGTTTGCAGGCTCTACCGTGATTTGTTATCAGATACTTGCGCAGTAACCTGTTTTCACACGCCTGACTCCTCCCTCCAATAACATTGCGCCAGATTTATAAGCATAGGCTACTTATATGCATGAATAATGGAAGATAATTAAAAGTTTCCCAAAATATCTCTTCTCTATATATATAAAAGGCTTTGTCCTGACTGACAGGAATCAACGTAGAGCCTAAACTATAACAGGTAGAGACTTGGAATTTTGACAGTACCTTCGTTTCATAATGTAGGTGCTCACTAAGAAGGGATTTTGAAAAATTCTGATTCTAAATGCCAAAAATTAAATGTTTTTGAAAATACTTAATCCCTTTTTGCATAGAATTATCGAAACAAATTCACAGAACATATTGTTGCCAATGGTATAGGTGGGTTTGGATTAAATTAAATGGATGTATGACAAATTAGAGAAGGTATCATTATAATTCATATTATCTATATTAATAAAAGGAACTGTCCTCGATGTCCAGGGAAATCTACTGAACGCAGAGATCTGAAATTTTAAACATAGGTGGGCTGAAGGGTCGAAAAATGCACCGCGAAGCCGGAATTTTAATTTTAGTTTTCGTTCGTGAGTTATGAGTGAAAAACGGGCAAAAAAACGTGCATTTTTTGCGTTTTCAAAACATAAGTTTTCAGTTATACATTTCAATGTCAAATCAATTACAGTTGGCTTTGTCTATTTTTGTAACACCTTGAAAATAAAACTTTCGCGATCGCTTGAATGTTGTAAGCCCTAAATATGGTCAAACGTTGTTTTATTTGGACGAATCTCACTATACAGAGGTTTTCTGGGCCAAGAAACTCGAATCTGAGGTCGCTTTTACCAGACGATGCTATCTAATCGTGGTATGTAGTCCACGTGATTTAGGAGTTAATAAATATTATGATTTTACTATTATGCTCTTAATTTTTAATTTTTGAAATAATTATCGCGGGCGAAGCCGCGGGCACATGCTAGTAGTTTATATTGCCGATGCATATTGCATGTATAACATGTTAAAGGGAAATACTCATTTTATTTGCATATCATATCGATTAAACGCAGAAACTATCGATTCCAAATTCTTGCAACCGTTCGCAAACTGCAAATCACGGGAAAAGTTACAGACTGTACATGCGCAGTATAACAAATTCTCAAGCAGTCACGAATCTGCTTTGAGAACAAACCTATTAACGGAGGACCATATTGATGGAAATATTGATCGTCTGGAAGCGTATTGAAACGTCTTATCAATATTGACGGATATTAGTAGAAAATTAAACTTTCTGTCAATATTGAAGAACCGTTTGAACGTCTAGGAGGTTTATTGTCAATACCTTATATCCTTCAATATCAGCTGTTTGTGAGACCGCGAAGTGATTTTTTGTAGTCATCCGGTTCTGTAGAAATAAAAAAACATGGAAACATGCTGAAATTATGGTCATTCATAAACCAAAGAAATCAATATCTTCTCCAAGCAGCTACAGGCCAATAAGTCTCCTATCGATCTTGTCGAAATTATTGGAAAGAATTATTCTTAACCGCATCCAGAAATATACATCTGATGCTTCTACTATTCCTCCACACCAGTTTGGATTTAAAAGACATCACTCCACCAATCATCAATTGCTGCGACTAACAGAACACATATTATATCACGGTTTCGAACAGCATGAAGATACTGTAGCAGCGTTCTTAGATGCCACACAAGCATTCGATAGAGTATGGCATGAAGGTTTACTTTATAAGTTACGCGAAGTTGGTCTTCCAATGTACTTACAAGACCTAATAGCCAGTTTTTTTAAGAACAGAACTTTTTCCGTCTGCATTGGAAACCATAAATCTACAAAGCGGCCAATTCTTGCTGGAGTTCCACAAGGAAGCATTTTGTCTCCTACTCTTTCAATATTTATACTGCTGATATACCAGATTTTCCTTCTGTGCATACAGCTCTCCCGTGCTGGGATGACCCGGGGGCTGGGTGCCCCGGTGACCAGGGCTCTGGGATGGCACAGAGTCGCCTCCTCTTAGGCTATCGGGCGGGTCCTGTAAGTTGCGAATGCAGGCCCCACACTGTGATGGTGTGGGATTAGGAGGAATAAACGTTCACGTGAATACTCCTTCCCGGACAGTTAGGGGCGCCATGGTCGTACTTCGGGGCCATGGTGTTGGAGGGATGTTCCTTAGCCCGTCCCCGTCTCTTTGAGATTGGGTGACGGGCGGGCCTCCCTTTGTAGACTAAAGTACCAGTGTGGGTAGCGTGCGGACTGGGGCACATCGGCGTGGACGGTTCGGGCTGCAAAGTGTGGAGAGCCGGGGCTCTCCCACTTTCGTAAGTCCGAATTGGAATCCACGTCAAAACACGGCTTTTCTGTGTTCTGTGTAAACAGATCGTATACAGAAACTGATCGTGCCCGAGGGGCCGATCGCGAAGGGATTGCGTGATCGAGCACACGAATGATAGAGGTGCGCTTACAGCGCGACGATGACGTGAGGCAAGCGTTCATGGGTTGGACCGGGTGACACCATCCAACCAGGCCCCGGCGGCCCGTCTCCAGCCTCTGGATAATGTGCGCACGATTGACGATGAGTTTGGGATCCGGTTCGGATCTGGAAGGAAGTTGTGGGTTCCGGGACAAGAGGACGAAAGGGTTTCTTCCTCTCCGGGGCAACGTCACAGCAGGAAACCGACTGTTTAAAGGTCGGGTGGGGTTCCTGGCATGCTATACATGCACGTAACATTGTTTTAACAATGAGCGGAGACCCCATCTCGTGTGACGACCCTGCCTATAAGTCCTCGCGTACCGGAAGGCACTGCTGACGGGAAGTGAAGGAAAGCGGACCTGGTCGGCGGTTCTTCCTTCGGGACATCGCTGAGCTGGAAGGCCGAGGAACGCGGCGAGCAGTCCTATAAGTCGGCAGGGCGTTCGCGCCCCAGTCGAGGTTCCGTTGGAATGCCCTAGGAGCAGCTGCCGAAGTTGGCGGTAAACCAGCAGGCGGTGGCAGGAAGGCTACGGCTGGAATGCAGTTCCGCGCCACGACAGGGCGAGTGGAACTAAGCGGAACGGAAGCAGTGTGACGGACATGCCTCTTAGGTAAGGTATGTCCTGCCGCGGTTCGTTCACTCATAGAGGAGTACAAGTGCCCTTGCTACGTGCGAAGCATTGGTATGGATCTCCGGATCGCCGCTGCGCACCGGTGCCTAGTCATCCAGGGGCAGCCGACAGCATTCTATGCGGGCCCCAGAGGTGTGACCGGGCGAAAGTGCCCACCCCCTTTTTACTTGAATTATGGATACAACTGAAGTAATGACTACCATGCGTTCCTCTGTTGATTCAAGCGATTCGAGTGTGTTGGCCGAGTCCGGTCGGTCGGCAACGACCGCCGGAGAGGAGGTTGCCCTCGCCTGCAACCCCGGTGTGGAGAGTCAGGGGCCCACTCCGGAGCTGACCGACCCTGACGTGTGTGGGAAGATGAGTGAGCAGCAGGAGCCCGGGACTCCCTACGAGGTTCTCCTCGGACGGGAGATCGCGGACCTGCAGCGCCACTTGAGGACGAGGTGTTGCCGGGAAGCCAGCACTGCGGTGTGGCCCCGGTTCGCCAAGATCGACAGTTTCCTCGAAGGGTTAAACGCCGAACTTGTGCGCCTTCGTAAGATGGAACCCCAGTTGGCGGCCGTGGGCAAGGACGTCGCGGAGTTAAAGGCGGTGGTGGCCGGTCTCGCCGCGGCGTCCAAACCCGCGGCCACCTTCGCGTCCTGCGTTCGGGAGACACTTGCTGCGGGTCGGGCACCTTCGGGTCCCGGCGCAAAGCCCGGACCGTCATTACGCTCCGGTGGCGAACCGAAATCTTCGGGGAGCCAAGTGTCGAAAGGGAAAGGGAAAGGGGCGGCTGCCAAGTCTAGTTCTTCGCAGCCCGGGCCGTCGCGTCAGGCAAGAGGGGATCCCCCGGCCCAGTCCGGAAAGGCCCCCGCCTCGACCGCACGCCCCGGTGGTGAGCAGGGACCCTCTGCTCCCCAAGCCCCCCGCAAGGGGAAAAAGAGTAGGAAGAACAGGAAGAAGGGAAAGAAGCCAGCGCCTCCCCCTTGCGGCATCCTCGTGGTAGCCGACGATCGAACCAAGTCTGGGGACGAGGTTCGGGAGTTGGCGCGCGGAGCCATTCGCCCCGAGAACGAGGGCTGGCGAGTTGTGGGCCTGAAGAGGGCAGGTGGCCCGCGGGTTTTGTTAGAAACCCACGGGGAGGAAGAAGCGCAAAAGATCCTCTCTTCACGGCAGTGGCAGGAGAGCGGCTTGTCCGTCTCCCTCGCCGTGAAACTGCCCCCAAAAGTCATTTTGTACGACGTGCCCGACAGGTTTGACGAGGAGTCACTCCTGTCTGCGGTGCGGAGGCAAAACTTCCCCGAAGTGACCGAGGAGTCCTTCAAAGCGAAGTTCTCTCCCTCGTTCAGGACGGGGAAGCGACTGGAGGGTCGGACCATCTGGGTGGTCCGTGTGAGCCCGGAGTTGCGGACAGAGCTTCTAAAGCTGAAGCGGCTGTCCGTCTCCTTTAGTATGTGCCGGGTCGCCCCATTTGCTGCAACCACGCGTTGCTTCAAATGTCTTGGACTCGGCCACACGGTGCGAGGATGCCGTGAGAAGGCCGAGGTTTGTGCACACTGCGCCGACAGTGGGCACAAGGCCTCGGATTGTCCCAAGGGGAAGGAACCCTCGCGGTGCGCGGTGTGTTCCAGGCGGGGCCTGTCGAGCCACCACGACACGCGCGATCGGAAGTGTCCTTCCCTGCGCCGATACGCGGAACAGTTGAGCTCTCGGACCGATTATGGATAATATCCTGGTCTGGCAGCACAACGCGGATCGAGCTCGTCAAGTGACGGATGAATTGAGGGATGAGGCAAGCCGGGTGGGAGTCGACGTGCTCCTTATCCAGGAACCCTACCATCGTCGGAACGTGGTCGTCGGCTATGGTATGGGCGCCCTGGTGGTGACAGGTGGCGACGGGGATGATGAGCCCTGGGCTGCGGTTGTTGTTCTGAATCGGAGCCTCACGGTGCTCCAACTTGGACACCTGAGTGACTCCCACTGTGTATGCGTGGAGATTTCCACGCGGCATTTTAGTGTTATGGTTGTAAGTTTATACTTCCAACCCAGCACCAATGTTGAAAGATACATTCGATCGATGATGAGAATAAAACGTCATGTTGGCAACGGGGCGGTCATAGTCGGTGCAGACGTCAACGCCAAATCCCCCTTATGGGGTGCTGCGGTGGTTGATGACTGGGGCCGAGCAATTGAACGTGCGATCGCTCAACTTGATTGGGACGTGGCCAACGTGGCCGGTCATATGCCAACCTTCAGTACCGCGAACGGTGAAAGCTACATTGACGTGACGTTTACGTCTCGTCCGTGCATTCCCGTTCAGGACTGGGTAGTCGTCGCTGATGCAACCTCGAGTTCGCACCGTGTGCTTCAATTCAGCTTAGTGGTCCGACGAACTGGACCCCGCGACCGGATAGGAACCAGATTCAGCACTCATACTGCTGACTGGGACCGATTCCGGGAACGATTAGAAGCCAAGGTGTCGGTACTCCCTGAGAACGCGGAGACGCTACCCCAGGCCCTCCGACTGGCTCGCCAGTTGGAGCGAGCCATCCTCGCGGCTGCAGGGGAGGCAATGACTAGGCGCGGGGGTCGTCGCTCCGGGAAGGTTGTTCCATGGTGGAATCCGTTGCTGACTGACCTGAAAAGGATGACGTACTACTCTAGAAAGATGTATCAGAAGGCCCGCCGTCGGGGTCTGGAGCACGGGGATCACTTCCGTGACTACCAGACTATCCGGCGCATCTATTCGCGCGCTATTCAACAGAGTAGACGTGATAGTTGGAGGGAGTTCGTCTCTGAACAGAGCGAATTAAACCCTTGGGGCCTGGCCTATCGGCTACAGTGTAACAGACAGCGACCCGCCCAGGTGCTTGCCTCCGTCCGTGTAGACGGGGCGCATGCTACCTCGTGGCAGGATAACATGCGCACTTTGTTGAACGTGCTCTTGCCGGATGACACTCCGGCAACGGACACTGATCGGCAAAGGCGTCTGCGCGCACGGATGCTTGTGGATCCAGAAACCGAGGAGGAGGGGCCGTTCGACGATGTGGACCTGCAGATCGCTCTTACGAGTATGCGCAGCAAGGCAGCACCCGGACTTGATGGCATTGAAGTTTCAATGCTCAAGAAAGGGACAAGGTCGCTTTACAGCCGCCTTCTCGCTGCGTTGAACGCTTGCCTAAGATTAGGCGTCTTCCCGAATTCCTGGAAATCCGGGAAGATAATACTGCTGCGCAAACTCAATGATAGAGCAGCAGACGATCCGAAGGCGTACCGGCCAATCAACCTTCTCCCGGTGTGCGGTAAGCTACTGGAGAAACTTGTGAAGGGCCGCTTAGAACCAATGTTGGAACGGACGGCTTGTGCTGGGCAGTTTGGATTTCGCGCTGGAAGATCCACGGAGGACGCACTCGTTGAGCTGCAAGAGTTCGTCAGAACGAATGCGGCAAAATACGTTTACGGACTCTTGGTGGATATAGAAGGCGCGTTCGACAACGCCTGGTGGCCTCTCATTCTCGAACGCTTGAAGAGTAAGAGATGCCCGCGTAACATCTACGCGCTCGTTCGGGACTACTTTCGTGGTAGGACAGTCCGGGCCGTGGATGGGACTCTCTCGATGTCGAAGAATGTAACAAAGGGATGCCCGCAGGGGTCGGTTCTCGGCCCTCTGCTGTGGAATCTGTTGTTCGATGAGTGCATAGAAGTTCTCTCGGAGATTGAGGGGGTTAAGGTGATAGCGTATGCCGACGACCTTGCCGTACTCATCCCTACGGATAGTAGGCTGGCACTGGAGAATGCTGCCACGGCCGTACTGCGCGAGCTCGAGACTTGGTGCGAAAGCGCCAAACTCCGAGTATCGACCAGGAAAACCGTTGGTATGCTTTTCAAGGGCAAGTTGCTTCGCCACCCCGTTGTCCGCCTTTCATACGGACCCACTCCAGAGTCTGAGCACGGTCGACGAGCACCGTTATCTCGGTGTCTTGCTCGACTCAGGACTCAGAATGAACGCGCATGCAGCTTACGTTCGCACGAGAACAACAACTTTGTTTCATTCGATGGGGCGGCTGTCCGGTACCTCATGGGGTTACCGGGCATGCAGCTACATGGTTCTGTATCGGGGACTATTCCTCGCTGTGTGCTCTTATGCCGCAGCAGGTTGGTTCCCATACATGAACAAACGACACATGAGGATTCTCGGCTCAGCTCAGCGAACGGTGCTGATACGCTGCTTACGCGCGTATCGCACGACGTCCAAAGTATCACTCCAAGTGGTGGCCGGGGTTCTCCCTATCGAGCTACACTTGCGAGGACGACTTTGCGCCTACAACATCAGGCGGGGTCGACCGTTCCACCTATTAGGTGTGGACGTCGATCCGACGGGCGGTCCTGACGCTGAAAATGGGGCGAAGAGGGTGGTAGATGGGCTCCTGTTTGCCGAGTGGTGCCGTCAGTGGCGCGAGGAAGACCGCGGTCGCACGACCTACGATTTCATCCCCCGATTGGCTGCTCGCCCCCGGATGAAGTGGCTTTGGCCCTCGTTCTGGACGATGCAGTTCTTGACGGGACATGGTGATTTCGGGGCGTACCTCCAGCGGTTCGGACTCAACCCCGACGCCCGCGAGGCACTGGGTGCCCACTGCCAGTGCGGTGTACGGGAGGTGGAAACGGTGGAACACGTGTTGTACTCGTGCCGGCTCCACTCTGAGGCTCGTCGTCGGCTGCGTGATGCAGCCGCGCAAGCCGAAGAGCCGTGGCCACCTGCTTTCCCCTTCTGGGTAAGTCGGTCTGGGTTTCCCGTGTTACAGGCCTACGCTCGCGAGGTCTTAACATGGAAAATAAATGAAGTGCGGGAAGGCAGAGCGCCGGACCCGCACTGATTGCAGACGGACTTACTTTGAACGAAGAAGCACGATGCTGGGATGTGTGTGCGATGAAGCGTGTGGAATCGCTCATGGGTCGGGCTGGGTAGAACCGCTCCGACTAGGCTAGTCGTCCCGCCTCCAGTCCCAGCATCAAAAGAGTGCGACAAATCCTGTTCGGCCTGCTCCGATACAGGTGGCGACTTTGGGGTTGACGACCCAGGTAGGGAGTTCCGACCAATGATCATCGAAAGTTGATGCGTATGAACGCAGAGCAGTTTCACGACGGTGGCGTCCGTAAGGAGCCGAACCGGACTGACTACGCCCGTGTGGAGAGATCATTGGAAGGACCCCTGGAGCGTCCCAGTGGGGAAGAGTCTCCCGCAGATCAACAGCGTGAGGGGGGCAGGTGGAGGTCCGTACGGGGCTGGGTTTATGATCAAAGCTGGAACTCCCCGCTTGAGCTACCTTCGGGTCCCGAAAGCTGAGTGCAGCCAAAAAGCTCTAACACCACTCCTAGCGGAGAGGATCCTTAGAGAGTTAGGACGACCGGCGCAGGCCGGGGGCACCACCTCCACGAGGTTTTCCCTGGGAAACCACCCAGCTTGCTGGGTGGGCTAAGAGTGCCTACCTTCGGTTAAGTCCTATCTCCCCGCCGCCCGGCCAACTTATGTGCATAGGCCGGGTTGGGGGTGATCTTTCCGCGGCTGCACACCTGAAGCGGTGGCCGCTAGATAGATAGATTACTTCCCGTCGCTCCACACCTCCCATCCTATTCTCCCGTCTCTGGGCTATGCGCATCAGCGCGGGGTGGCCCTTGACAGGTGGATAATCCTATTTAGGACCCCATCCTGAATTCTTCTTCTTCTTGTGCATACAGCTCTCCCGTGCTGGGATGACCCGGGGGCTGGGTGCCCCGGTGACCAGGGCTCTGGGATGGCACAGAGTCGCCTCCTCTTAGGCTATCGGGCGGGTCCTGTAAGTTGCGAATGCAGGTCCCACACTCCGGACAGTTAGGGGCGCCATGTGTCGTACTTCAGGGACATGGTGGTGGAGGGGTGTACTTTAGCCTTATCCCCGGTTTGTCGGGGTAACGGGCGGGACCCCCTTTGTAGACTGAAGTACCAGTGAGGGTGATGCGTACTGGGGCATCTAGGATTCGGATGGGCGTGCTAAGCGATGTTATGGCGGGCAGGTTGCGTCGCCACTTAGCCTCTAGCCGTCAAAGGGTCATCTCCACCTACAAGTGGTGTCTCCCCGTTTTTGCAGACGGAGCGCTGGCCTAGTCGACTGTTGCTGAAACAGTAGTCGGGACGGTATTGAGCCGGTCTGGGTTCCCTTAGGGGTCGTTCTCTTCGGAGACGCCCGACCGGGGCCCAGGTCTTACCGTGTTTGGTGTCGGATTCGACGTGGTAGTGGTTCCCGTACTCAGGGTACGAGGAGGGGGTCGTCGTGTGTGCGTGACCGGTACCATAGTAGGGGGAGGCATAGTCCAACGATCCCTGCCATGACTGGACGTCGGTGGCGTTACTACGGCGATGCTCCCGACCTAGAGGGCGGGGAGGCCTAGGTGGTGCTGGATCCACCGAACGGTTCCTACCCCACCCAAAACGCCCATCCTTAATCTCCGTGTCACATGGGCTATGCGTGAATCGCGAGGCGGCCTCGACAGGTGGATATCCCTACCAGGGAATTTACTCTGAATCTCTCTCTGTGCATACAGCTCTATTTGCAGATGACACAGTGATATATACTTCTCATCATAATATATGTACAGCTACTACACAATTACAGTCTTCATTAGATCTATTCTTACACTGGTTATCAAAATGGCGCATTCAGTTAAACCCCCAGAAAAGTAAACTGAAAATATTTACACTGAGAAGACCTGAGGTTCCCCCTGATATCAAGATGTATGATTGATCAGTAACCTGGCTTTCTTCAGACAAATCTGTTAAGTACCTGGGACTACATTTAGATCGACGACTGACTTGGCACATCCATATAAACACAAAATTAAATGAAGCTTATGCCCGACTGATGAAGTTATACCCAATTATGAATAGGAAATCGTCTCTCAGAATCGATTATACTCTTTTGCTTTATAAAAGCATACTTCGGCCTCTGCTGCTATATGCATGTCCAATATGGTGTAGTGCATCAAAAACAAAAATCCAGCGTCTCCAAGTATTCCAGAACAAGGTTCTAAGAATGTCAGTGAACTCTCCTTGGTTTATTCGAAACAACCAGTTACACAGTGAACTCGGTGTACAGTATATTCATGAACACATTTCTAATTTGACTAAATATTTTCTTAATAATCTAGAACATTTTTCAGGGCACAGTATTATGGCCTCGGGCAAAAGTCCCACAATGCAGGGCGACTTAAACCTCGTTTGCCTCAAGATATAGTTCTTTAATTAAGTTCAAGCCTATGACCATAATTATGTCAGATAACTTTAAAGCATAATTTTGAGTGAGGGGTCAAACATTGACTCACCTCTATAGCGAGAATTCTAATACTGTTACAAATCTCCAATGGTTATCACCAATCTGACATAGCGATGTATTGCTGAACGATTGAAAAAAATAATAAAAAAAATTAAAAAATAAGCAAATGTTCGTGTGTAAAGTGGTACTCACCTTGTACCGCTCTTTGGACCAGCGTCTATTTCTCTCTTTGATTTTTCATTCTCGCACAGTGTAAGAGTGAAATCCAAACTGGAAAACATTTCGAAATTCCCCCCCCCCCAAAAAAAGAACATTGAAACAGCCTCGATCATGCAGCACGAATATTTTCGCCAGAATGAATATTGGTGAGAATATTGACGCGTTTTGAAGCATATTGATGTGCGCTTCAATATCGAGTGTCAATATTGATCGTTTGGGGGTCCTTTATGAAACAAATTAACGTCGAGTAAAATGTTAATACATATTATGCCACTTTTTTGTGCAGCTCGGATATTATTTTCGTTATTTGACAAACACATACATAAATGTAGCATGATTACTGACAATAGTTTCAGTAACTCGCTATCAATATTTGAGTTTCTAGAGAGAGGAATGTCGGCCCCGTACATGTTGGAGCAACGATAAACAACAAAGAAGCAACACTTGATAGTACTTGATAGTACATGTACTCGATGGTACCTCCTCAAACGATTCAATTAAGCTCTTTAAATACGAGGGCCGTCCACAAAGTAAGTTTCCCTAAGGCCGTTTACACAAACAAAGCACAATTTCGTGGAAATATATATTGCAACAGATATAGCAAGTGTTCAGCTATGTTACAACATATTCGCCACCGGAATTGAAACATTTGTCAAACCGTGAGACCAACTTTTGAACACTGGTGTCGTAGAACACTGCCGCCTGGGATTTGAACCAAAGTGTGACAATCATCTCCGCTTCTCTGTCATTTATTGAGGTGTAGGAAAAGATTGAAATCATGGGAGCGAGGTCCGGGCTGTGACAGTGAATGATAGAGAATGGTAGAGATGAAAGAGAAACGGAAGTTATCACACAATGGTTAAAATCCCAGGCGGCAGACTTCTATGGCACATGTATTCAAAAGTTGGTCCCACGATAAAAGAAATGTCTTAATCCCGGTGCTGAAAAATAGCTCAACACATCCTGTATCTGTTACAATAAATGTTTCCATTTATCACTGATAAATAAACTATTAAGTATCTTAGATAGCTATATTCATTAATAAAGAGCGGGACCACTCTCTGTTTTGACATTCAATAATGAGTAAAATAGTATTAGTCAAATTTGCCTCTAAAATTTAAATTACATAGTGCTCCCCTCCTCTAGGGGCACAATAACAATATAAATGATTACATTAAATGTTATGTTAATAGGTGGAGATTTTAAACACAGAACTCCACCTTTTTTTATTTAATATTCTCCCCACAACAATAATTGTAGGCTGCCTTAGACAGAGATTACCAAAAAAGTTTATGCAAGAATTAATTTCCACCCCACTGGAGTTGTATTTAAGGAAAAATTAAAGACAGTCTTTTACGATATAGTTTCATATTGGATAGGTGATACAATTAAGACTCTAAGAACACTTACAAATTATCCCTTCCCAAGAGGGTGGTTTTCACCCCAACTAAGTTTCTATCCCATTTAAAATTTATTTTCAAGATTAAAAATCATAACATGTTATATTAAGATTTAAAACAGACTTCAACCCAAAAGGAGCGGAATTTATGTAAGGATAGTTTTTCAAGGTCACCTATGTTTTTATACAAATGGAAAGTTTAAACCATTATAAATCATTAAGATGGTGTTTTTCACCCCAACAACTATTAGTCCACTCCAGAATAACCAATATGGTTAATCTATATAATATTTGGATTAACTCTTTCCAAAGAATGAAATATTCGTATTATACAATATACTGTAATAAACTTTCAAAATACTTACCCTAACACCAAATAGCTTTTCACCCGAACTAATACTAGCACTCCCCAAAGTAACAAATACGATTAATCTGAGACTATCACTGAATTAACACAGCCCAAAGAAGAAAATATTAGTATAATAAGCTCTCAAAATACTTACCATCAGGCCAAGTACAGTAGGTGTCAGCTTGCAAATCCTAAAAATATTTTAATTTTATGACAATGATGTTCAGGATGAGAAAACACAACTGTATTTTCTCTTGAGGAGAGGAAATAAAGGTTTTTCTGAAAAGGAATGACATACCAATGAATGCATCTTTCCTTATATTGAAATAAAAACAAACGAAAATGCTAGTAGTGGCGTTTTTTTACATCGTCCTTCACCAGATCATACATTTCAAGTCCTACATATTTTGCTATGGTTCAACATTCTCAGCAATTGATTTAACTTTTTGCTGCATCTTAAGAAAGTTTATTTAACCAAAGATAACATAAACAAATTATTGTTACAATGAAACACACAAACTTGTTTCTTCTTGTCTTGAGTTGCACACACTTTTAATGTAGATTAAAGCGCGGAGTTTTAAGGAGATGCATAAGGAAGGATCTAACTGAAGAAATACAGACTGAGTATTACAAAATGGAAAATTGATTAAAGCTTAGATAAAGTGTATTTCATTAATAAATCCCTTTTTTAGTGGACAATCTATCCTGAAAACTTCAAAACTATTCAAGGTATGTACAACGGTATTGTTAACATCATTATGTTGTAATACTTTATTACCCTGAAAGAAATGCAACAACCCATCTAAAAACCTAATTTATTTTGTTGGGAATCCTGGGGAAAATATTGGAGGTGAGGGGTCTGTAAATCATAATCGTCCATAGCTAAACCTTAAACATAAAACAGATATGTTATTCCTCTATATGTATTTACACCAGCTATCAAAGGGTAGTTTCAAAAACCTATACAAGGGGCAGGTTGAGGATACCTGTCCAATAAAGTAAATTTTGGATAGTCAATTATATACATATTATTATCGATTATCATAATCATATCAGAATTTGGTTTTTGATAAAGAGCTGTCACATTAAACTCTGCAGTTAAGTAAGGTATCCAGTTGAATATTAAAATGGGAGAGATTATTTCCCCATCTACTAAATTTATCACCCAAACCCACTCTTTATAAAACACATATAATACATTGTTAATAACCAAATAGGTTTTAATGTTTTTCAGTTTACACAGTTCTGGAACAAACCTTTTCACAGGTTTATAATTTGTATGCTGAGTTGATAAAGGCATAGGCTGCGATGGTGATGGCATAGGCAGGGGTGCCCACCCCCCAAACTTCATTGCTCACCCCCCCCCCCAAACTTCATTGCTCACCCACACCCCAATTGGCTGTCGACAAGGGCGCCCATATGATAGTTTCTACGGGGGGGGGGGGGAATTTTTTTAATTAATTTATTTTTTGTCGCTTTAACTTCTTGGGCCACTTTGTAACATTATATTAATAATAATAATAATAATAATAATAATAATAATAATAATAATAATGTAATAAGTGCAACAATGACGTAGCCAGAAAATAATTCGGGTCGGTAGTGCCGGGGGGTTTTGGAATACCCCAAAAAGGGGGTCAGGGGTCCATCCCCAGAAAATTTTTAAATACTGAACTAATGAAAATCACATTTTACACTATTTTAGCACTCAAAAACTAGTTAGGAAATTTGTTTACCATACTCTAAGACATGCCAATGTAAACAAGAAAATGTTACCTAAGTCGGATGTCCACCCCGTGAAATTATTAAATATTCTGCCCTGCTACGCCAGAAAACCTTAACTCCATCTGTCACAGTTTTGAGTAAATCGCATTTTTGCATTTTGACCTAGGCCACAACTTTTAAAATGTGTTTTATAAATTCTAATATGATAAATGAGTTAAGATAAAGTGTTAAATTTATATGAGAGCCTTAAAACATTCAAAAGGGTTATAGTTATGGAAATATGTGGAGTTAAGGCATATTTCCTTACTATTTGCTCACTTCATTTGAAAGAAAAATACCTTAAGTTCTCAAACGGAAGCAAAATTGCCTTAAGTCGATGTACTTAAGGCATAATTCCTTCCTATTCGGATTATATGTGTAACTATTTTTGTAGGAAACTAGTTTTTATTACTTTTTCTTTCACTCAAAGTAGGATAGTTTTACCTTTATTAATGTAATCAATATCGTTCTTCGAGTGATGTGTCAAATTTACGTCGTTTCCTAGGATGCCCTAGGATTTCAGATTCAATTGCTGCTGACGATGCTGGAGTTGTTTCCCCTAATGTTGAGGCTACGATCTTATAGCTGACATTGTCAAATTGATCGTCTAAGTCAGTTGAAATATTTCGTAGAACATCAAAGCAGTTAACTGCAGAAGTAGGGCCTACTTCCTGGCTGCGGCAGCCTAACTGATGTTAGCTCAGTGTATATCTTCCCTGCAATGTTGTCATCTTGTCCATTAACAGGTTTTGCTGTATCCAACAAATCTGTTTCACATTTAGTTTCTAATCCTTCCATTAACATGGACATAATTTTTGAAGATCTTCCACTACACATTCTTCCTTTTTCATCAACCACTTTACATTATTTATCTTATTTCAAATGAAGTCAACTAGCTTTTCACAACAACAAATAATTTTAAAATATTTTAAATTAACCCTTAGAGCTGATATGATCCACTTTCTGTGGACCGGTTAGACGTACTAAGAAGGCTTTAAGCATGCCAGTGTATTACCTCAGATGTATATGTGTCATCCATTGACAGAATTTTGAACTGTTTCCACAAAGATGAATGCAGACCACACTCCACGAGCGGAAGTATTTTTTGTTACATTAGCTTAAATAAGAGGGGTTAAACATGTAGCAATACAGAATAAATTCTATAGAAACCATTTGCTTAAACTCCTACCAATTGATTTTCTTTTCAATATATATACAGCAGGGCCATAAACACACTCATTCAAGGCCAGCCTCCAATAAATCTTACCCAAACTAGTCAGAGAGAGACATTTTTCAGAAAAAATACCACCCACAGAAAAGAGAAACACAAAAAACCTACGAGAATGAAAGAATGTAGGATGCATATTGCTGTCCTGACTGCAATTTAGGATTCTATAATGATACCTGCTTCCATGCCAGTCCACACGAATGAAAATTTATATAGGGCCTACTTATCAGCACTAAGTTACAAGTTACAAGGCAAAATTTGTGCTATAGGTGGGCGTAGCATTTAAATATCGGCAGAGGGTAATTCCTTAGGCGGGTCTGCGGCATTTAAATGTCCGGCTTGAAAGGTTTAAATTACATTTGACCAATATCACTGATAGCATCCATCCGATCTTGCTAAATTATAAGTTGCCAACATCCAATAAAAAAAGTAGCACATTTATTGCTTTCATCTGTTTTTAAGTTTAAAATTTCTAAATGCAATTTGCATTACAGTGTTAACTATATTCTCATATAAGGTAGTTTTCAGCCTATATAAAGAAGAAATGTTACCTTAACTCAAAGCTTTTCGATACTTAAGGTAATTTTGTTTCTGATTGTGGTTTTCTACTTGTTACTGATAGGAAGGAAATTAACCTTAAATCCACTTTGAGAAGAAGATAAGGTATTTTCCTCTCTTATAATGGACATAAGGCTGATTTCCTTCTTAACATAGCTCATTTTGGAGATAAGGTATTTTTAATAGGCCTAAAAAAAGGGCCTAGGGAAGTAAAAATTGGGATTTCATTATTTCAGCAGATGCAGAACAACATGTACATGATGGATATGCATGTAACTCATTTTCGGCAAAAAGTGGAGTTAAGGCTTTTTTGCCTAGCAGGGCAGTATTGAACTAATGAAAATCACATTTTACGCTATTTTAGCACTGAAAAACTGGTTATGAAATTTGTTTACCATACTCTAAGACATGCCAATGTACATAAGAAATCATTACCTAGGTGGGGGGTCCACCCCCGGAAAATTTTTGAATATTGAATTAATGAAAATCACATTTTACGCTATTTTAGCACTAAAAAACTAGTTAGGAAATTTGTTTACCATACTCTAAGACATTCCAATGTAAACAAGAAAATGTTACCTAAGTCTGGTGTCCACCCCCGGGAAATTTTTAAATGTTGAACTAATGAAAATCACATTTTACGATATTTTAGCACTGAAAAACTAGTTAGCAAATTTGTTTACTATACTCTAAGACATGGCAACTTAAACAAGAAATTGTTACTTAAATTATAATACTTATTACTATTTATAAGAAAAGTTAAATAGCACATGTAACAGTGGACATAATAGGCCTACTCATTATGTTATGAAAAGAAAATAACTGTTATATCATATTTGACACACCAACAAATCTTGTTTAATTAAATAAATATATATATTTTTTAATACAAATTTAGAATTTTAGGTTTTGACTCTTGGGGGTCCAAACCCCCTGAACCTCCCTTTCCTAATCCACTGTGGATTCTGCTTCCATGTTGTCGATTTGGTGAAACTTCTGCAATTCAAATAATTGTCTTAAAAGAAAAACACCTGACTATAATAATTATTAACATACATTATTTCCTTGCGCCCCCCCCCCCGCCCCTGGTATGGGCGCCCATGACTGTCGAAATTCTTTATTTTTATAAAGAATTAGAAGAGACCTTTTGAAGTTATAGAACTTGATCGTTTCTATTTTTAACATATAAAACTCTAATTTTGCAACAATTTTCAACCCCCCCAGAAAATTCATAAAACGATAATATTTTGCCCCCCCCCCCCCCAGAAATTTCAATGACGCAGTCTGCGTCTTAACCCCCCCCCCCCCCCGTGGGCACCCCTGGCATAGGACTTATCTTTTCCTAACGGCTACAATACCATCACTGTTCATTCTAAATTTGGGATTGTTGCAATCGTAAAATTCAGCGTCCACATTGCCAGAGTGTGGTAAGCCCAGTGCGTGTCCAATTTCATGAATGAGTACAGCAAACAGATTAGTCAAATTTTCAGGGTCAGCGAACATTGTTTTAGTAGACCATACTTTGTTGAGGTCTATGTGAATCTCAAGAGGGACATAATCCGTGGGATAGGAGGCATGTGCTGAAACAATTCCAGATACATCAAAAATTCTAGGACACATGTCACCAGAATGATGAATTTTATGAATTCCTCTCGGATTAGTTATTAAGATATCTGGATGTATTACCTCTCTTGAGAAAGCGAGACCAGATACAGCTGCCCAATTTTTGAAAGCCATCTCTGTTATTTCTATAACCTTTTGATCCAGGGTGATATAATCCAGGTTAAATTTGCTGTGGTTCATTTGTACATCTCTCCAATGTCCTCCATATATTCAACCCCGCATAGAGGTTTCCTCATTAAATTCAAAGTGTCATTGTCTAGCTTCCTAGATGCATAAAGTCTATAAGTAACTTGAAAAGTGACAAGAGCAACTTCGAAAGATTGGTCTATCTGTGTGATGTTTCCACATGATAGGTATCCATACTTAATTAGACAACCAATTTTCCTTTTCCTGATTACCGTCAACCATTATCTCCGCACAGCCACAGAGGGCAACCATGGAAAAAAAAATGAAAAAAAAAAAAAGTAATGCGGAACTTGTTGAAGAGAGGTTATGTCCACTTAAGGCCTTGTTCCACTAACACAGTCTCCGCAGTGATACAGCCCCTTATATATGCTGATATTAATTGGTTCTACAATTGCATACTACTTTCAGAATTAATTTAACTATTACAGTTAATGGGAAATTATCATTACAAAATGGCAGTCAAATTGTGTGCACTGAAGTGCAGTTTCCCTGATAACTCAAATATTTATTGACATATTGCAGTGAAATTTTGCATGCAAATATATTTGATACTATTAAACAACACTGTCCAGAATCATTGATGTAACTTTAATAGTTTATATATATATATATATATATATATATATATATATATATATATATATATTTCTGATGTAAAAATTTAAAAAAAAATTAACAAGTGATTATACTGCAGATAATCCAAAGTTCCTAGATTATGTTGTTCATATTATATTTACAAATAGATAGAAAAAATAATCACTAAGAAATATTGGTATTTATGAAAATTATCAAGGAAATGGCACTTCAGTGCACAAAATTTGGCTGCCATTTTGTAATGATAATTACCCATTAACAGAAATGGTTAAATTAATTCTGAAAATAGTGTGCAATTGTAGAACTAGTTAATATAGAGCATGCCAGATTGCAAGGCTATAGAACAATTCATTGCTGAGAAAAAGAATAAATGAAACTTCACCTATTTTTCAGAATCGAAAGCTGTATGTCCCCCCTTAAGATTGAGACGATCCATAGAGTAAAGTCCCCTTTGTTCACAGCCAAGAATCTAACATATAATGTATAGTTTTATTTTAATTTGGGTGCTGACTAGTGTGCATGAATGAACTCATTTTAAAAGAAAAACAATTAGTATAGAAAGATCATAATTACTGTACATAATAATTTTAGTTAATCATTTGTTGAAGTTATGAATAATTTGCCATGCTTTATCTTTTTTCTGACAACAAAGAACATAAAATGAAATTCATTAATGAGTTTAAATAATTATTTAATTTTAGCAATGTTGTATTTTTTTTACAGCAAAGAGTTTTTAATGAAATTCACTGATTAGGAGTTAATTAATTCATTAATTTTAATAACCAGATTTGGAATGCATGTACGGGTTACGTAATTTGAAATGTTTCATCTTACATCATGAAAGAAGAAGTTAAAAGGCAACAGAACCTTGTATAAAAGTCATCTCAGTACCTTTGTATCTTAAGATTAGAAATAATCATAAATTCCTGCAGCTTCCTTATTTTTCTCAAGGCGTCTAGAGCAGTGATAGGATATCCCGTAATTTTCTCAAATTACATATCTTCTAAAGCAGCTTCACTGTTCACATTAAGGAGTAAACTCTGTTTGTTGCCATTGATATTGTTATTTTCTCTATTGAATTTAATACATTTGAATCAAAGTATTTATTTAGTTTTTTTTTTTTTCAAAACCCAGAGGGGGTCTGCAAAATTTTAATTTTTTTCAAGGGGTCCACGGACTGAAAAGTTTGGGAACCACTGGTCTAGAGTTATACTTACTATGAGTCTACAGGGTGGTTATAAAGTCAGAACTTATTAGTAACACTGAATATTTCAAAAAGTCAACTTATCACATTTCCATTGAATACATTATTAGGGTGTACCATTCGGTTATTAAGTTACATTTCAACGTATGCACCCACATTTTCCACACACTTCTGGAATCCACGGCTCTTCTTAGCATCTCAACTGGAACATCTGCAAACACTTCATGGATATTTTGTTCAAGACTGTTAATATCCCTTGGTTTTAACTTGTACACTTGTTCCTTAGCCAACCCCAAAGGAGGAAGTAGCAAGGGATTAGATCGGGATTGCATGCAGGCCATTCTGTCGGTCCCCAATCTCCAAAATTCATATCTGGTGGCAATCTTAACTCTGTCTTTTATGCTGTATACACCAGCCATTTTGCAGTTTTCATTGGATCAAGTTCAGACATCATAAATGGTAAACCTCACATTAGTAAACAGTATTAGAGTAAGATTACCTCCACAACGTCTCTGGGTTTTTACGTATATATCTTAGGAGCGAGTCTCACCGCTCGTAGAGTTCCTGGCTAGGGGAGGTAGCTGCACCCTGATTGGATCAGCTCTCCTATCCCACTCCACGTGTTGTCTGTCTCTCTCGCAGCGGCATCACCCCTCCACTCAACTATTATTGTATTTTCTACTTCTACGACGACATGCTGCATGATGTTCACTCTCTGCCCAGCGGTAGCTTACTGATCTTACGCGCACCAAATTCGCGCATCTTGGTAACGAGACGTAACGAGAAGCTCGCTGGCTGGGTTTGTCTTCAAGGCCAGAGACTTTGTGGGAATAATCCAACTCTACATGCCAGCTAGAGCTGATGCTAGTTTCTAGGATAATCTAAATTAAAAATAGGTACTGACTTTATAACCACCCGGCAGATGTTCTAGAATTTCCTGGGTTCCCTTCCTTCAATTGTTCACCTCTGGGGCAGGCACATTATTGATTAAGCGGGCCACCAAACCTAAGGCAAGGGACCTAACCTCAAAATCCAATCCTACCACCATTCCTGGTTCAAGACAGTGGCTGTAAGAATTCACGCACTTTACAACAGATGGAAAAATTATATTTTGCCAAAATAGGTTAGTTATGTTTTAATTGTTCTTAATTTGTCATGTTTTCCAAAATTATGATTTTTTCATCACGCCAGCATTTGATGCTGTTGAAGCCCTAGGTCATCACCACAGACATGTGAAGCAGAATATTATAAAAATTTTATTGAAAAGTGTAGTAAGAGATACCGGGACTCAATTGTACACTTTGTATAATTTTAAGCTATTGAGTCCAAATAAGCTACTTGATATAAATGCAAAGTAAACAATGTAAAAATTTCACGTCTTCAAGACAAGATATCGTTATTTTATAAAATAACAGTTTCATTTGTAAGGTTTCGAGCCTCCACAAAAATCCATTACAGTACAGTACCAGGTAGCTGCTATAATGCGACAAGTTGAATAACAAGTACATGAATATTAGGGCTGTGCCTTTGGTTCTACTTCCACTCTTCTCATAACAACAGACTGAACGCCCAATAGATGAGCGAATATGCCCGACTGCGAGAATCTGTTGGTGCCATGGCCTAGTGATGGCTATGGTGGGATAGCTAAGCAGGGAAATAAGGGTGCTGCATTAACCTCCCTTCTGCTTGTGCTTCTGCTCATTTTGTTTCTTAACTAGTCTTGATAGAGCGTTTTAAGTTTCCCAGCCCAGCTTTTTAATCCATTGGCATGCTATATTTTTACACATGGCCCACCAGTAAATACTAATATTTTCAAATGGGAATTTTGTTACTATTTATAATGGACATCTTAGCACAGGCTTTAATATCTACAGATTGAAACATGCAAAAAAAAATTATCTTTAACAAAAAACGATTATCCAAATATGTATTCATATAAATCATATACATATATTTTTTTTTTGTGTGTGTGCATACCATTTGCTTATAGTATGCATTGCAGTGAGAACAATACAGGGTGTTAATGAATAACATCGAAATATTTTAACCTGAGTATAGAGGGAAATAGACAAGCAACTTTTATTAAGAAATTTTTGGTTTAGGGTTTAATTTTTCCTATTACAGCATAAAAACTCCGCCACTGACACCTAACATTACAAAAAATGCAAAACAAAAGAACTTCGTTGTTAACACTGTAGTCTTCTATCTATATTAATAAAAGGAAGTGTCTGTCTTCCTTCTGTCTATCTGTCTGTCCGCGATGCCCAGTGAAATCTACTGAACGCAGAGATCTGAAATTTTAAACATAGGTGGACTGAAGGGTCGGAAAATGCACCTCGAAGCCAGAATTTTAATTTTTGCCTTTGTTCGTGAGTTATGAGTGAAAAACGGGCAAAAAAACGTGCATTTTTTGCGTTTTCAAAGCATCAGTTTTCAGTTATACATTTCAATGTCAAATCAATTACAGTTGGCTTTGGCTATTTTTGTCATACCTTGGAAATAAAAAGGCTCGCGATCGCTTGAATGTTGTAGCTCATGCTGGACGATTCATTTGTTTATAATGACAAGGCATGCAGATATCTGAAATTTTCAACACAGACGGAAGAGGGAAAAGGCCTATAGGCCTAAATTGACATTGATCACCATGCAGGGATTTTCTGGGTCAGGGAACTCGATCGCTTTTGTAAGTCCGTCCTGGACGATTCATGTGTTTAGAATGTAAGGCCCGTAGACATGAAATTTTCAACGTACACGGATAGTCAATATAGGCCTAAATATGGTCAAACCTTGTTTGATTTTGACAAAACTCACTATACAGGGGTTTTCTGGGCCAAGGACCTCGAATCTGTGGTCACTTTTACCAGGCGACGCTATCTAATCGTGTATGTAGTCCACGTGATTTAGGTGTTAATAAATATAATGATTTAACTATTATGCTCTTAATTTTTAATTTTGGAAATAATTATAGCGGGCGATCACTTGATTTTGTAAGTCCATTCTGGACGATTCATTTGTATACGAAATTTTCAACCTACACGGAAGAGGGATAATCAATATAGGCCTAAATATGGTCAAACATCGTTCGATTTGGACGAAACTCACTATACTGGGGTTTTGTGGGCCAAGAAACTCTAATCTGAGGTTGCTTTTACCATGCGACGCTATCTAATCGTGGTATGTAATTCACGTGATTTAGGAGTTAATAATTATAATGATTTAACTATTATGCTCTTAATTTTTAATTTTTGAAATAATTATCGCGGGCGATCGCTTGATTTTGTAAGTCCATCCTGGACGATCCATTTGTTTAGAATATCAAGGCCCGCAGACGTATGAAATTTTCAACCTACACGGAAGAGGGATATTCAATATAGGCCTAAATATGGTCAAACATTGTTCGACTTGGACGAAACTCACTATGCAGGGGTTTTCTGGGCCAGGGAACTCGAATCTGAGGTCACTTTTACCAGGCGACGCTATCTAATCATGGTATGTAGTCCACGTGATTTAGGTGTTAATAAATAAAATGATTTAACTATTATGCTTTTAATTTTTAATTTTTCAAATAATTATAGCGGGTGAAGCCGCGGGCACATGCTAGTTATGAATAAAATAACTAATGCAATGGCAGCAAGTCATGTGATTAATTTTGCAGATTATGGAAACACTAAATTATGATATAGATGTTGATGAATATTAAGAACAAGGGTTTATCGATCACTAAGAAGGCATGAATTCAATTTAATGAAAATTGTAACCCTATTTCGCTTCATTATTGACTTATGAGTATCAAATTGTAATGACTTTAATGCGCTGTAGCCTACACATTTTACGTCATATAAAATCTCCTAATGAAAGTTGCTGGTCTATGTCCCCTCTACACATAGGTAAAACATTTCAGTATTATTCATTAACACCCAGTATAATATAGTTCGCAGAGAGCTTTCCCCACCTCAGCATTGTGTCTTCCTGGCTTGATGATGCAATGTTCCTGGTATATTCCGGGATTTGAGAGGCTCTGGAAACCTGTGGAATTGAGGTAGAAGGGCCCAGACAAAATAAGTGGTGGTTGGCATGCCTGGAAGATGATGGGCATGAGGGAGCCTCATGAATTAAGGTATTTTGCTCTTTAGTACCGCATGTTAAAAGAAAAGTATCCTTAATTTTTTCCTTCTAAAAGAACTAAAAATTGTAAGCATGAATTTTAAAATTAACAAACTTCTTTATGATATGCAAACACTGAATATTCTTAAACGAGTTAGTTGCTCTATAGGAACCAATGTGGTAGGTGATGTGAATTATCATAAGTAATCCCATGAGAGCTTAAGAGTTTATCGATATATTTGCGAGAACAAAGTTCGAGCCAATTTATCTGAGGAAACTCGTAATCTCGAGTAGGATTTATTAAGACTATTCCATGAATGAAAAGTAATGGATTTTGTAAATATAATTATTTTCTTACTTTGTTGGCAATATTTTGTTAGCCATAAAATCACAGCATACTAGATGAATGAACAGTCAACGAATCGATTCAATCAATCGATCCGAGTTCCCAATGCTACCAATAATGCTCATTACAAGATTGGGAGTGTAGTGGTAGTTGCTTTCATCAAAACACTATAAAAGCACATAAACTGGCTTGGACCAAATTGAAATTTTGTTTTTAATCAATGGACATTTATATTATTTCAGTTTCCAAACATGCTTGGCAGCATGTGACATATTAATTGCCGCACATTAATGCCTTACGTTTCCAGATGAACTGACGTTTTATCAGATAAAATTGCATCCTTGCAATCCAAGGAAAAATATTATAAGATAAATGATCAAGATTGGTCTATATCCGAGGAATTGCTAAACAATATTAGTCAATATCATACACGCGGCGGAATAGTGGAATAGTCTATGTAGAATTAAAATTTATAATTTGTACTGTTAATATGCTCATTTGTAAATACAGGGTGTGGCAGATTTTGGAGATAGATATCTATGTGGTGGGTGGGGGTAGAGGGGCGGGGTGAATATTGGCGAACAGCAAATTAGGTGCAGTTTTAGTTTAGACCATGGCTTGGTCAGGAGTTCATCGCACTTATGCCGTAGAGCAGTTTATTCAAAATTTCGAGTTGCCGACAGCAACGCAGCGTGCCTTTCGCATACATTTCGGGCTCCAAAGACAAGGTGTACCAACATTGTCCCCAAACTTTGGAAGCTCTTAAGGGGGCAATCCAACAGGAATTTGCTGATGCTCCACCCGAAATGACAATGAGAGTCATGGACAACTACCGAGAGAGGCTCAATCAGTATATAAACAATGGAGGCTGCCACTTGAATGATGCTCTCTTCAAAACACGTTGATGTAAATGGCATCATGTGTACTTTCAAATAATTACATAAGTTTTTTCATATTTTATTGGGTTTGGATATATTTGCCTTCTGTAATCGGGGCGTTCTTTCTGCCGCACCCTGTATATACTTTTATACTTATATACTGTTTCCCTCCATTCTGTTTAGAGCCTATTCAGGTTTTATATAGCCTAAATGAGATTCTGAAAGAGCCTACTTTAGGTGCCTAAAATTCACTTTTTACAACCTAAAATCTGCGGTCTAGCAATAACACACTATGATACAAACAAGATAGATTTTAATCAATAAGAGTCAATCAACACAATCTCCATAATGAATACAATGCAATTTCCACAATGTATTTACATTCAATTTCATTTGCACTAGCTACATACTCATTGCAGGAAACTAATTGTAGAGAAGAGGCAATTCTACTGACATCCTATCCTATAACAAAATGATTCTTTTGGATAAAAATAGCATGTATAATTCAAAAATCTGTTAAAGACAATTAAATTCTGTTTCTTTTTTAACTAACCAAAACCCATAATATCTTATTTACAACTCCGTAATATTCAAGTTTGATGGTTTTCACACAGGTAAGTTGTTTCCTCAATCTCAAACACAAATCCAGCAATGATTCATCTGAAATCAAATAAAAGCAATTAAACGGACAGAACAACTGAGAGGCTGGGTGGAAAACAGCCAAAGCTCATTTAACTCCAGTTTAGCTATTATAATATTTTCTGCATTTTTTGTTACCTTATTTATGCACTCTGTTATTTTTGTGATGTGCCAAGAATTGTAAAGAGTGTCTCAAAAAGAATGCCGAATTTTAAACTACTATGAATTTTATTTATTTATCTGAAAGAAGCAAACAAAACACACCATTCTCTTCAGGAGATCTTGAGGTTTAATCGAGAAACACAGTATCGGGCATATGACCCCCCCTAATAGCTCTACATGCGATCGCTCAGTTCATGAAATTAACCATCACCCGCTCACACATTCCCCCATCAATGTCGAATTCACATCGAATTTCTTGTTTGAGTTCCAACAGATTACGGGGTTTGTTCTGGTAAACTCGTGACTTAGCATACCCCCATAGGAAAAAGTCACAAGGTGTGAGGTCACAAGATCAAGGAGGGTAGGTTTGGTCTCCTCGTAATGAGATTAGTCTGGGTGGGAACTTTTCACACAGCAGAGCGATTGTCTCTCCTGCCGTGTGGCAAGTTGCACCATCTTGTTGGAACCATAAATTCTCGAAGTCCAATTGATCTAAACGGGGCCAAAGGAAATGAGTGAGCATCGCACGATAACAAATTCCATTCACCACGACAGCCCTTCCTTGTTGTTCATCCTCAAAAAAGTAAGGACCGATTAAGCCCCCACTCCAAAATCCACACCAAACCGTAACTCGCTGAGGATGCATCTTCTTTTCGAGAATTACTCTTGGGTTCTCTGATCCCCATATTCGGCAATTATGCTTGTTCACAAAGCCGTTTAAATGGAAGTGAGCTTCATCTGAGAAAATGTTGCTCATTATGAAACCAAGGCTCTCTCGTTCCTTTTCCAGGATCCACTGCACAAATTGCCGTCGTTTTGCATGATCCACTGGTTTAAGTTCCTGCGTTAACTGATCTCTGTATGGGTGTAAGTGCAAATCTCTTGTTAATATTCTGTGCATTGTTGCTGGACATATGCGCATTTCTTGAACACGGCAGCGACATGATTTCTCAGACTCAGTAACAGATTCTCTCACAGCTACAATATTTGCCTCACTCCGGCCACTTTGAGGGCATCCAGGGCTTTTGATGTCTATTGTTGAACCGGTGTTTTCAAATTTCTTGATCAACCTATGAACAGTAGATTCATTTGGTTCATTGTTGTGTCCAAGAATCGTACAGAGTTTCCGAACTGTTTCCGCGAAACTTTCACCATTCTTGTAGTGCTTTTTCACAATCAACACTCGCTGTTCTGTACCGTATCGTTCCATGAAGATACTCCAAAACTGACGTGTGGAAAACAAAACCACAGTATAAGAACCTCAATCTCAAAGATCACTGATACCAAAACATGCAAAAACAATGTCACCAACAACAAATAAAAATAGTGGGCTTTTCAAATCCGGTGTTCTTTTTTAGACACCCTTTCATTCATTCATGGTACTTCTGCCTTACGGCAGGTCTACACTCCCACCCTTTATGAAGGTTATTCTTGTACACATTACTTTCTTACTGAATTCATACAATTGAAGAACTGAAAGAGAACATAAGAAGAGAAACTGCAAGAATTTAACAAGAATTAATGCATGAGAATGCAAACTTCCTAAAAGATGTCAGAAATGTGTGCTGGTAGATGGAGATTAGCTATTAATTAAAATGTCAACAAAGTGTAAGAGTCAAAGTAAGAGATAGTGTACTATATGCACATATATTATTATTGTTGTTGTTATTGTTGACGATGTTATTGATATGATTGTTATTGTTATTATTGTTATAATTATTGTATCATTATTATTGTTATCGTCGTCGTCCTTCTCCTCCTCCTCCTCCTCCTCATCATCATCATCATCATCATCATCATCATCATCATAATTATTATTATTATTATTAGTATTAATATTACAAAATTTTCTATTACACACAAAAAAACATAAATAAACTTACAATTTCTGCTATTATTATTGTCATTGTTGTTATTGTTACTGTTGATGTTATTGTTATTATTATCTTCATCATTATTGTTATTACTATCATTATCATTATCATTATCATCATCATCAATATTACAAAATTTTCTATTATACAAAAAAGAAAAGAAAACATGAATAAACTTACAATTTCTGGTACTAGATAATACGCCTAAACATAATACTGATGCAGTATAAGTTACTGTTCAAGTGAATGCTTGGAATTTGCTACTTTAATTCTTCTGTTGTGTATCTTTATTCTATTATACAGAGAGATTATTTTTGTGATGTTCCAAGAATTGTATGAGGGTTCTTGTTAACCAGTAGCGGCTTGTGGCTCAAAACGAGGGTGTGCTGCAAATACCATTTCATACAGCAAACTTAAAATATTTTTAAAAATTATCAGTAGGCCTATCTAAACTGCTCGTCTCTTAATCCATCTCTGGGAACTCTCAAGCAATTTTCTCTGCCCTAATTATTTTTTTGCTAATTTCTCTCGTCGTAATCTATCTCTACGAAACTCTCGTGAAATAGTGTATAACGTTATTATTCTTGTAGCCTACTGATTATTAAACAAATCTTTCTTAATTCATTCTTTCTACATGTTCGTTCCTCTCTGACTCTCTTCTATGTAACCAGTCACCAATGCCTTGTACTCTACACCCTTGCCTTATATCACAATTCCTTGCCTAGTCCATTCCTATGGGTTTTCTTAAACACAAGCACCAACTAAATTCTAAATATAATTTTCCTGCGCTTAATGTGATTAAGTTCTTTTTTTTCTGAAAGCAAAAATGTCTCGTGCGTTGTCACTACAGTAGATGAACTATTTCACAAGAGTTTCAGGAGAGATAGATAACGCCGAGAGAAATTAGCAAAAAAATAATTAGGGCAGAGAAAATCGCGTGAGAGTTCCCAGAGATGGATTAAGGCGGGAGGAAATAGTAATTCCTATGCTTCAGGTGCAAAACGTTGTGTGAGAGAGAAAACAGAAAGAAAAAAAATTAGGGCAGCGAAAATCACGTGAGTGTTACCCGAAATAGAATATGAGACGAGAAAATAGTATTTTTAATGATCGAGGTAGAGGAAGTCATGTTAGTGTTCCCAGTGCAAGAGAATACTTAATCGGGGTTGTGGAATCCATGTTTGTGAATTTAACACATTCTAATTTGGCGGTAATTGTTTACTAGACTGGAAGTGGAAGATCTTGTCATTTAACTAACAGCAGTCTCGCCGGTGAGACGTTCTAATTACTTCATGTCTCACCGGCCTCAAAATCACATGCTCGGGCTGGGGTGCCAGCATATTCTGCAGGTTAATACTGGCATATACGCCAATACAGTCAAGCTTTGGAATGACGTCACAGCCCTACGAGAGAGGTGCTGTTTAGAGAATCATATCACGAGGCGAAAAAGGTAATATTCACATTACCGACTCTGATTCTCCTACAGAAAATAAGGAATTCTCGCGTGGACGCGCCAAGTTCAAAATCTACATAAAAGTAAATATAGTATTGCATTTGAAAATAACATTAAATGACGAGCAGAAAAGAAGCTGTGTGCTGCACCACTGCAGCACAATAGGAGAAACCGCCACTGTTGTTAACTGAATTCATACAATTGAAAAACTGAAAGAGAACATAAGAAGAGAAATTGCAGCAATTTCACAAGAATTAATGCATGAGAATGCAAACTTTCTTACAAGATGTCAGAAATATGTGCTGGTAGATGGAGATCATTTTCAACATCTTCTATCATAAAGGTAGGTGATTATTATAACTTCAGGCCTAATTCAGAAATCCATGCACTTGAACTGAGGGATTCTGTACATAAGCCTTTACCTGCCAACAACTTGTTTTCAGGCCACCACATGGACCGTGCATTCTCGACACATCTCTGTATTTGCAATTGAAGGACTCCGAGAGATAGTCATAAGCCCCAATTTTGTCATAACTACTGCTTAACCTTTTGCTGTTCCTAATGCTCCAGAACGCTCAAGATTTAAACCCACAGCACCATGCTAAACATTCTAGAATGCCCCTGTAAAGTAAAGTTAAGTAAAGTATTCCCTATACAGGCCATGGAGGCCCAGAGGGTTCCAGGAGGTTGAGGCTCCCAGATTTTAGACATTCGGCATATGAAGGTGGTAAGGTTGTCAGCCTTACGCACCAGCCACCTTCACCTCCAGGATTGCTCCTGGTACTCATTTCTGTTGGAGGCTGAGTCGACCCCAGTGAGGCATAAAATTACTCAATGCCTCACCACACCTAATACTGAACCATAGACAAAGAGACTATGTTCAGCTTATGCAACAAACATTTCCAGCACAAACATTTGCTTATTACATAGATAATAAAAATAATAAACACAGTCTCTGTCCATGCAGACGCAAGTATGAAATCCCTTGTCAGTTTAAGTTATTTTGTTTGAGTAAAGTGTCATAAACAGTTTCATTCTCTACGATCTAAATAACCTTCTAGCCTTTACAATCCAACAGCTGATCAGGAGTTTTCACATCTCGCAAACATACAGGTGCCTGGGAAAAGCAGTTTTCCCATCAATGTTGCATCCCCTTAACTTTTTCACACTCTTGTGAAAATGCCAGGTCAAGCTAAAGCAATGTCATCTACCACTCTGCAGGACGGGCTGCTTTTTCGAACACCACCAGACAAAATTGGGTAATTTATGGGTATCTCAGAATTAAAGGGTAAAATGAATTATATATTTAGCTTTCTGTTTTAATAATATCTTATTTTTCCTGAAGAGGAGCATTTTGGCAGCTCTGTCTTCCAAATTTAAATATCCAGTTTAAAAAACAAGGTTATTATGGTTGCGCAGGGGAATTTAAATCATAAGTTGCAATGTCTTAATGTTACAATCACAATAAAACAACACAAGTAATCTGAAAATATGACATGTTTACAGATATGTTTATTTACTGACTGAAATATCATTTCATAAAAAGATCACAACAGATTTGTTTGAATATTTAATGATTTTTCAACAAACTTAATTTCTCAAAACTAAGTAATGATTACACAGCTCAACAAAAAAGAACTTTTTGTTTGGTGTCTCAGATGTTTTACCGGATTTTGGCTATACTTAGTGAGCTTATTCCAAATACGTAAACAGTTTTTCTCTACCAGCTCTATTTTTATATCTAGATTTTATTTGTGAACTCTTGGTCTAGCGAAACAAAATCTTGCTTGATAATATAACTACTCTAAACACGTAGGACGAAAACTGTACGAAGTACAGAAAAACTAAAAGCTGGATTATTTTTTGGCTCTCAAATTGACAGCTCATAAGTCATAAACGACCGTACAGTATGTGATAATATCAATTTTTTTAAAGACCCCATGTTATATTGTTATTGTAATGTTAATGTTATGTTAGTGTGTTGCTTTTTTCTTCATATGATTTAGAAGCTAAAAATAGGCACTGTTTTTATTTATATCAAACGTAAAATGGGATAATATGCATAATGGTAATACTATATCTCACAAAACTAAAGCTGACAGAGCAAAACTAATGGCACATTTGGCATCAGCAACCTAAATATACCCAAGAATAAGTATAAATTCTAAGGCACCAAAATGGCTGTTGGTCTGAGTGTATCACTCGATTTTGTTAACACAGGAGATTACAAAAAGAGAAAGAATTTTTGATCATGTATGGCAAATTCTCTTTCAAACTAAAAGATTTATATAACAGAATTATAATTATAAAATAAATACATAAATAATATCAATATGCTATATCACTCTAATATAATAATATTATACAGTATAATATAATATATTACAATATATTTCAAAAGAGAGAAGATAAATTATTGCAATATAATAACATAATTATAATATGTAATAAAAAGATACTAGTATTTTTTACAAAGAACTTGTCTGTATTTAAATAGTAAAGAGACCCAAGTTGTGATAATGCCTAAATGCAGTGCTTGTTTTCTAAAAAATATTTTTAAGGGGTACTCTCGCTTTGACTTGATGGAACATTGCCAGACTTACCCACATATTTAGAATGAAAGTGGAATCATACAATACGCATAAGGTTATACGAATTTAAGTCCTCTGAGGTGGATTCAGTTCGTACACATCAATTCTACCTCTAAGACGCAATTTAGTCTATGATATGCTCACAGGGTTTCTATCACCTTTCACCAGAAGATGCTAAACTTAAAATGAAAAGTAGCTACACCTCTAGAGTTTGGGGCTTGACAGGTTTGCGACCAACCTAGGAATTCCTGTGGGATATTGCTGATCATCTGACATGTAACGGGTCTTTATTATAAGTTGAGACCGGGCGACGGAAGGCTTGAAACCGGGCGACGGAAGGCGCACGCAGCTGGTCTGACCTTCATGCAACAGCGGCACGTGCAGTTATTGTTAAAGTGTCAACATGGTGAGACCCATTTCGCTGCAGCATCGTATTTTTGTGTGTAAACATTATTTTAAGTAGGAGTCTGCTAGACGTGTACGTGATGAATTTATTCGGACATTTCCTGCTGATGTGCCACCTTCAAGAGCACAAATTCACAGAATTGTTAATAAATTTGTAAATACTGGTTCAGTGCAAAACAAAAAGCATGTGCGCACACGAACAGTGTTAACAGAAGAAAAGCTAGACGAGATTGGCGCTAATCTTGAACATTCACCAAATAAATCACTCTCAAAATTAGCCCAACAAGTAGGGGTTTCAGTTTCTTCTGCACACAAAGCAACAAAGTTGTTACACCTCAAACCGTACAGATTTACACGGGCCCATTGTTTAAAACCTGCCGATCCAGCAGCAAGATTGCGATATTGTGAGTGGTTTCTGTCATCAGTGGATAATGGTTTAATCAACCCCCAGCTTGTGTTCTTTTCTGATGAAGCCTGGTTCCATCTTAATGGTCGTGTGAACAGTCATAACTCACGCCATTGGTGTGCAGAAAATCCTAATAGTGTGTATGAAATCCCTCATTATGATAGGAAGATCGGGGTTTGGTATGCTATTAATGGAAGGCGAATAATTGGGCCTATATTTTACGAGACTACAGTAGATTCAGAGATTTACCAAGATGACATTTTGGTGCCATTCTTTCAGCAGTTGACGGATGAAGAAAAAACGCGCGGGTGGTTTCAACAAGATTCGGCCACCGCTCATACAGCGGAAGTCTCCCTTCTTAAAATTTCGGAAGTGTTTGCTGACAGAGTGATCAGTGCTGGTCTCTTTCCACCTCGCTCCCCAGACCTCACAGTGTGTGATTTTTACTTGTGGGGTAAACTTAAAGATAAGGTTTATCGAACAAATCCTCACACATTGGAGGAGCTGAAAGAAAACATTACAAATGAAATTAGGGCCATTACAGTGGAAGAACTCACGCGCGTCAGCCAGAATGTGGTTTCCAGATACAATGCCTGTATAACACAGGAAGGACGACACTTCCAACATATGTTATAAGGTAAGCCTATATAGCCTACACTTTAAGCAGGGAAGCCGCGCGCGTGCCGCCCGCGGCTAATGCGGACTCCGTAGCGGAGAGTGAAAACACCGGTCGCCCGGTCTCAACTTATAATAAAGACCCTGTATATAAGGGGAGTCATTTTCACAAGGGCACATAGCCTATAATTTAACACATGATAAATAACTGCAGAATAGCCAGAGACAGAACAACATGTGCTGCAACATTAATGCAAACAAATGCAATTTGACGCCAAGAGGAAAGGGCTACAACAAACTCTAATGTTAAAACAGTAACATCAGCAACAGTCTTGGTTACCATTGCAGCAGTGTTGTAACACTCACTTGTTTTTCCGATCGCAGCACATAATGTCAGGCCCCACTTCTCAAAAATCATGGTACAGATATCAAATGAAATACTAAAAATACCTATTTTAATGCAAATGAGGCATATAATAACTTTCGTTATTTTGTTTGGCAAAAATTTCTCCAGATTTGAAAATTGTGAAAATATTTATTTTCTCCTATAAAACTGAAAAACCTTTAAGGAGTATGGGTACCCCCGCATAACCCCAGAAAAAAAGCGCTGCCTAAATGTATAAATAAACACATTTCAAATGTTATTTACTTATATCCGACTGGATCAATGACTTTAGTGCTAACAGAAACACTGTACCCTATTGAATATAACCATGGTCCTCTTTTATATTTTACAAGGCCAGAAGTTTGAGATGTTGTTTGTACAGGATTGCATATACTATAGCTTGAAAAATATATGACAATCATATAATTAATCTTATTATCAAGTAATATCTCCCAACACCCTTGCTACTTCATTACAAACAAACATCCTCAGCTCTGTCCAACTGCCAAACTTCCATCTTGTACCAACCGATGCCGCTGATATGGTTTAACACGTTTTCCAATTAGGTTTAACTCATTCTCCCAAAGAATGTGAGAAGTTTTGAAGGTAATTCCTGTGTTTCTGTGTATACACCTTTTCCTGTATGGTCAAATGAATTAGACAATAAACATTTTAAAGCAAAACCGCTTCCTTGACTAAGCTCTTTCTAATCTCAATATTAGATGGAAAGAGCACTTCAGAGATATTAGAAAAGAGGAAATTGAAAAGTCCATGGTAGCTGCACATGTATGGAACTCTAACCACAATGTATGAATGAGGCGCATCCATAAAGTAAGTTTCCCAGGGGCTGTTTACAGAGACAAAACACATTTTCAAGGTAATATTTACTGCAACAGACACAGCCAGTGTTTAGATATTTTTCAACATATTCGCCATCGGAATTGAAACATTTGTCTTAGCTTGGCACCAACTTTTGAATATCTGTGTCGTAGAAGTGTGCCTTTGAATATCTGTGTCGAAGAAGTGTGCCACCTGGGATTTTAACCACTGTGTGACAACCACCTTTGCCTCTCTGTCATTCTTTGTCATTTTGTGTGATGTAGGAAAAGATGGAAATCACTGGGAGCGAGGTGCGAACTTTAGGGTGAATGTTTAAACACCTCCCAGCCAAACTTCTGCAGGGACTTGCTAGGAGATGTTTGGCTCATTCTCCAGAAATGGGGCATTTCAGCTTATAATTTTTTTAAATATTTTTTTCTGAAATATGTGTAACTTTGTTTATATTTTAGAAGTGTAGAGTGAAATTAATTACCTTACCTTAATAGTCGAGCTCAATATTAATTTTATCATTTCTTAATTAGCACTTGAATTAGGCATAAGAAACCATTATAATATTTCAATGTAGTAGACCCCCTCTCCCCTCAAAAAACTGGTAAATAATACTTTTAATATTATTTCCACAATAGGCAACCAATAAAAGAAATAGGAGTTTTCAGTAAGACCCCCCCCCCCCAAAAAAATTAGAATAAATTAATTTATTCTATGGCGTTGGTGATTTATTCCATGGAGATGATGTCCATGGAGTTGACGAATTTCTAGTTAAAGCTTGCATATGGCTTCAAGAGTTAGGTTAGCATATCAATAGTTTGTTTACACAATCAGATCAACATTTTGTATGATTATCTAAAAAAAATTTTTAAAACTTTAATAACATAGATTTTATTTATGGCATGGAGTTTATGATGAATTAGCGTGACATGCCTAGAATTCTGTTTTCCTCTGCAATAAAAACTTAAATTGGATCAGCATGTGGTTTCTTTCACAACAAGAGTAAACAACACACCCGACATTCTTTTGGATGTATTTCTCCTGGCATTCAGAGAAACCATCCGGCAAAAATTTCCAGAAATTAGTAAGCTTTATAACAATTTCCAATAATCCATGTGTTTGAATATAGTATAGACTATAGGAAAAAAAGGTTACATTAAGAAAACTAAATATTCTAATTGAAAATATTATATTTCGAAGATCTGATTTTGAGCTGGTTACATTCCATGGTGTTGATTTTGAGCATATAAAACAGCTCAGAAATACAATTCTTATCAACGGAGAGGCACAAAATAAGTAGGGGAGTTTTAAAGTGCATAAAAAGTTAGTTACCATGAGAATGAAACAGCATAATGATATTCATAATTACACTTAATATTTTCAGTTACATAAAATGCCCCGTTTTTGGAGAATGACCCGTTTAAACATCCACCCTACAGCCCGGATTTTGCTAACAGTGATTTCCATCTTTTCCTACACCTAAAGAAATGACAGGGAATGATGGAGAATGACAGAGAGGCGAAGATGTTCGTCACACAGTGGTTCAAATCCCTGGTGGTAGACTTCTACAACTCAGGTGTTCAAAAGTTGGTTCCACTGTATGACAAATATTTCAGTTCCTGTGGTGATCTGTTGTTGTATCTGTTGGAATATATATGTCCATGAAATTGTGTTTTGTTTCTGTAAACAGCCCCAGGGAAACTTACTTTATGAATGCACCTTGTATAATGTTGATAAAACAGAGCCATATTGACTTGTATGAATCTAAAATGCAGTAACTCTGCCTTGTCAATATAAAAGTTTTAAAAAATTAAAAATCAAATATATTTTGACCAACTTGTGGTCATCCTCAGTGATAAAATTTAAAAAGTTAAAATCATGGCCACATCAAACCAACGTGTGAACATGTTGGCTAGCTCTGAACTGACTCTGAACTGCATGTGTGATAACTCAAGTATGCTTTATCAGATTTTCATGAAACTTATTACAAACACTTATAACATCCACACAACAAACGCTATTGATTTTGGACCAAATCAGTTGACCAGTACCAGAGTAACGACCAATTAGCAGTTTAAAATTTGCAAATGGTCACTGCTGCGTCAAGTCTTGACAAATAAATGTAGAAACCTTGGCCTCAGTAGCCTTATTCCTTGTTGATACTGAATACACTGACTTACAATGTAGTCAGATGTTTGTCAATTTATTATATTATGCCTTGCTTTAGCTGTGAGGCATTTGTTGTAATTTTGTTCTTTTGTTTTCCCACTTCTTCCTTCACATAAGCCAGACATGGGCAAACCCCTATCCATTGACACGCAACCCGCAAACTTTTGTCAACTTACACATAGTTCGAAAAGAACGGGGAGATGGAGACACAGGCAGACAATAAGTGCAGTGGCGGTTGCTCATTCTTAGGGAAACGCTAATTTCACTTTATAATGTACACTACAAGAAACAAATAATACAAACAATTTTGTATTTTTAATTATTCTTTTACGTGTGCAATTATTTCATTATACAAAGGCTTAGAATGTGTCATAATGCCTTTCCAATCGGTACTGTGTCGCGACCCGTCACTGCTTGCAAAGACAGTATGACTCATGCATGGGAATAATCCACCACATACACCGAATGTCCACAATGCCATCTTGTGTGTTATGCGGGAAGGTCAAGAACCACAAGTGGTTCGCGAACCAGTAAATGCCCATGTATGACATAAGCTTATCAAACTTTCTCAAGAAACTGTGGTCTAAAACTCAATTGTTTCTGAAATATGGCCTATTAACTCCATTTGGAATTTTGTTATATCAGTTTACATGATTTTATTATTATAGAAGGTAAGTGTTGAAAAGCTTTTTTTTTTTTAACTTCCATGAAAATTGGGGTGTTTAGCTTATTTCAGGACAAGGGGTATCAAATAAATATTATGATGATTTAAGCTTCAGACCTGAATTCAAGCTTCAAATTTAAGATGATCTTCTCTCTACTTTTTACAACTCTTAACTTCTCCAGATCAGAATGCCAAATAGTAGAACAAATTCACTATCTACTTTGTAATATAATGCCCCAGCAGATTCTGTTTACAGTGGAATCTCGTTAGCACATTCCTCATTACCATGTTTTCCCGCATAGTACATCGATTTCTGGAAGTCCCAGTCCCAGTCCCAGTCTTAATAATTACAGTGAGTCTCAGACAAATTGCACCCGCCGCGCCGCGCGTTGGGTTCCCCGCAGATGACGCTCTTATCCCTTGTGTGTCTGTATGCACAATAACTCAACTACACTTTTGGATTTTCATGAAACTTGGTATACGCATTTATAATATCCATGGGAAGAAGCCTATTGATTTTAGACTAAATCGGTTGACTGGCACCAGAGTTATTCCCAATTTAGTGCCTATTTTATGGTAATATATTAGAAAGAATTTATCAAATGCAAATCAGTTCTCAAGACAATATATTGTTTTACAGTGATCATATGCAACTTTGGAAGTTGCAATAGTTAGCTTTGACAAATAACTACCCACATATTCCTTCACATATGCTTATCAAACTTTAGACCTTTGTTCTTCCATAAGCCCTGCTTAATGAATCGATCTGGAGCTTAACTCGGAAATAGATTTCAAAACTAACTTATTTTCTGCATAGCATAATTACAGTTATCACTGATTAAATGAAAAGCATTCTGGCACTTTGTTACTATCAGTTTACCTGATTTAATTTCAATGTGCATTGTGTAACGGAACAAAATAAGATCTAAATACACAAAATATAACTCATTAATATAAAACATAAACTTACTAATGCTTACCTCACAAACACTCGTACCATACTTTACTCTATTGAGCACTCAGCTCCTACTTTTGAAAGTGCCTCTTTCAGTTTCTCTGCTTCGTCTTTGGGTATGTCAGCCTTAACCACTACTGGAGCACTTTCCACAAACTTCTTTGCCTAAAATGAAAAACATATTTTCAAGTTACCGTATTTTACGGACCATAAGACGCACCTTAATTTTAGGATGGAAATTTAAAGGAAAATAAATTGAATGTGATTCTAAACAAAATATTTTAAAGGGAATAATATACTTCATTACATAAGCAAATTATAACCTTGTACAATGGAATCGGTGTAAATCACTTCTAACTTAAAACCTGCGTTGTATGAAAATCTCTTCCGTACAGGTGGCATTGTGTAAATTTTAATTACTGAACTGATTTCTCAAGAAAGACTGAATATACTTTTACACCCTCTAACCCTCAATTCAGCATGGTAAGTGTAACAAGACAAGGCTGTTTAGAGGTCATTGCCTTCAGTTAAACCGCCCAGCGGAGACTACTCCTTTTGTATAAAAGAACTCAACATTCCTTTCTTTTCGCATTGTATACCTGGCTTCCAGCTACCCTCATTTTACGATTGTGACAAGTACACTGATGTACAGTCGGTGCTAAAATTCGTAACTGTCTTACCGTTTACAACACCTTGTGTATAACTATGGTGTTTCAGCAATATTTACCATAGTTTTTTTTTTTTAGTGTACTTCGGACCATTAGACGCACCCAACTTTCAAGGCCCTGTTTTCAAGGTAAAAAAGTGCGTCTTATGGTCCGTAAAATATGGTACTATCCCATAACTATATTGGAAGAGATACCTACCACATGAAAGCTCTTGCAACTCAAAAAAAATCTCAAATTTCAATACTATGTATCTTGCAATATAGTCACTTTCCCATCAATGAATAATTACACAGCTCAGATCCCCAGTTAGCCCGTATAAATATGAAACAGTAATAGTCCAACACAATGATCACTTATTTGTTCTAATGTGAATACTGGTTATACCATATTTATCCGAATATAAGCCGCCCCTGAATTCAAGCTGCACCTGCCTTTTTAACAGTAAAGTAAAGGAATGAAATTAAATAACCCCAAAGTGAAAAAAAAAATTGCCTCATTTCTGTAATATTAAAGTAACACATTTCTTAGCTGAAATAGGCTTGAAATAAGAAAAAGGAAGTATTAGCTGACTTAAATTATGAAATTCTAATTTTATTTAATGTAATTAAATTAATGTAATTTAATGTAATTAAATAAAACTACTGGAAAAGAAAACTGAAATCAGTACTTCACACTTCCTATGACTTTCAGTGTTGAATTTCGCGTGATTTTTCTATTTTTCACAACTCCACTTTCAGTTACCATCAGTTTAAATTTACCATTATTTGAATTCCCATATCTTATGGCATTTTTTTACTTCTGAGCAACTCATAATACATGAATATTCCATAATACTGCCATAAAAAATGATAAAATATGCAAAACATATATCATAAAATGAACATCACTTACTTACGCAGTTTTATGCATTTTCTACGATGCATCGATTAAATGGTTTAATAAACCTACAGTCCTTGAGTTTTGAGGTAATCGATAAGTGGTGGTGCTTGGTCCACGATAGATCAACTGGCTGCATTGTGAACATTTTTACCACTATTGCCTAAAAACACTTGTACGTAATTTTAAGCTGCAGGCATATTTTGCTGGAATTAATCTGGACAAAAAAGTGAGGCTTATATTCAGAAAAATATGGTAATTCAATAAATTATTTTGTAATATACGAAGGCTGGTCAATAAGTAAGGTCTCCAACACTCTAGCCCAAGCTCACAATGTTGGACGAGACAGTTGGCGTCACTGCCATGTCCTGTTATCTGGACCCTCTTTCAAACGAGCCATTGCTGCAGCCACTGAACCTTTTAGTGTCCGAGATAGAGCTGTTTGAAATGGATCTCCCAAATCCCATCCCCGCCAAGTGCGGCCATTGGCAATGCCAACGAAAATGCAAGTGACAACACTGCAACAGCATGCTCTCTATATTTGGCCTGCGATCTCTACACATCTGCAGCAAATCAGTAGTTTTGAATTCTGTGTCATATTCATATGTCAGTGACATGATCCAAGGTTTCTCCTTACCCATTATATTTATATCAGACCATCTCACCTTTCCTCGATTTTCAATTTGTGTCCAATTTTTTACTCCCTGAACGGTAAGAGTGAGAACTCTATCAAGACTAAGTATTAAGCATGCCTTTATCTTGAGCATTATTAACCACTCTGCTGATGGACTTTCAAGCGTAATCAGTATAGCAACCCAAGAATGTAAAACATATTCACAAAGCCATGCATTAGCTCCAATAGCATACAAGTAAGCAACCATAATGTTATTCAAAGAAAAGGCAGAAAACACAGTATAACTGAATGCATCACACCAACAATCTAGTGAACGAGACATTTATCAAAACCAATAGAAGTAAAAAGGCCTTATGAACTGACCTTCCAATGGGACATGCCATTTTGTAAAACTCCAAAATCTGGCAGTTTTTTTAATTTTATTTTTTATTTATTTTTTTATTTTTATTTTTTATATATATACCATAAGCACATAACCTTTCAAACACAACAACAATGGAAACAGCAAAGCACAAGATGTCTTTCGGTCTCCTCTCCAATATCCGGGGGCGGTTTAACTGGTTTGCAGCTTTAACCGTGGCTCATATGAGTAAAACTTTTTTGCACTCCTTAGCTAGTAAGTGTTACTTACGAAAGTTGTTTACATGGATCGTAACTTGACATTACCACACGCAATCTTGTTGCTAGGGGCGACGGGCGGAAAGTGACTTGTTGCTAGGGGCGACGGGCGAAAAGTTACTTTACCGCCCGCAAATGCTTATTTGCGAGCAGAAATGACCAAGGCCTCCCCGCTTTATAAATATTCGGTTGCCATAAACAATAACAAATGCGAATCCCTTTCTGAAATAAGCACCATTCTTCAAGACTGTATATACATAATATTTTCAGGTAATATCACAATTAATATAATTAAATTGATATAAGTAACCGTCGTGCAAAAAATAGCATGCAACACACGGACCGTAAAGGCATTTACGGGTCTCAAAAACTTAAAAACCCTTGGCTGCGCCTCAGGTTTTCAATCTGTTTCCTCGACCCGTAAACGTGCCTTTCCGCCCTTGTGTCGCAATATACTATTGTTGCCCCTCTAAAGTATTCTTAACAATATATTCTCACAGACTTGAGAACTGAGCTCATATTCCAGAATGTTTATGCTTAAGTTTGCTTTTGCAAGAATACACTAGAGATGCAAGTGGGTTATACTGTAACCGACCAAACCGGAGAGGATCTGATGGTCAGGGGAGATTTGCAGAGTTCCGAGAGAAAATAATCTGAGTTGCCCTGCATAAAATGTCAACTTCCACCCTTGCTTTGTCAACATAGGCTACTGGCTACCTGACTTGTGTTTATATTAACACCCTCCTACCCGGTGCTTTTTTTCTAAAAAAGATTTAAAGGGTACTCTCACTTTTGACTTGACAGAACATTACCAGAACCACCCACACAATATGCACACAATATCCATAGAGTTATATGACTTTAAGTCCTCTGAGGTGGATTCAGTTCGTACACATATCAATTCTACCCGCAAGCTGCAATTTAGTCTATGATACGCTCACAGGGTTTTTTTACACCTTTCACCAGAAAACACTAAATATAAAATGAAAAGTAGCTGTTTATTTTAGATGTGGTGCCTGACAGATTTTCAACCAACCTCGTACTACTGCCGGATATTGCTGATGTACTCATCTCATACATTCATTGGCAAAATCGGCAAAAATAAATTGGGGATGAAGCCACGATGTAATGAGAGTTATTTACAAAGGTGCTATCTTACCAATTCTATCATATGGAGTACCGGTCTGGAGTGAGGCCATTAATAAAAAACTTAATGCTGCAAAACTTAAGCGAGTACAGAGATTAATCAATATCAAAATAGCAAAGGCATTCCGTACAACTTCATATGAAGCATTGTGTAAGCTAACAAACACTACCCCAATAATTTTAGAATTGCAAAAGTTGGCAACACTATATGAAATCAAAAAAGGAAACCAGAAGGACACAATTGAAAGGCCAAGACACTATTCGATATGGCCACATCCAGCTGATATATACACCATAAAAACAAAGGAAGATAACATAGAATACAGAGTGGACATATATACTGACGGCAGCAAAGGAGACACAGGAGTAGGCGCATCCAGCTACAATACAGGCTAAAAGACCACTGCTCAAACAATCAGGCTGAACAGCTTGCGATCTTAAAGGCCCTAGAATATTTAGAAAAAGATCAGCACAGTCCTAACGACCAAAAAATAGCAGCTATCCATACAGATAGTAGAATAACTTTAGATTCGTTAAAAAATCCAACCAATCAACTTAACTTAATAGCATCAATCAGAGAAAAAACTAGAGAATTGGAAGCAAAACATTGGACAATCCACTTTACCTGGATCAAGGCACACAACAAGAATACCGGTAACGAAACAGCTGACCGTCTAACAAAAGAGGCTGCAGGGAACGACGACATACCAGCGAGTTACGATCGTAAACCACTAAGTTCAGTGGTAAACGAACTACAGACAATAAGTGTTAATAAATGGGAAGAAGAATGGAACAGTATTAAAAACGGTACAGTGACAAATTCGTTTCTCCCCAGTATAAAAGACAGGTTAAAAATAAAGGTACCGCTAAGTGGAAAAATAACTAGCTTCTTAACAGGCCATGGGAAAATGAACTCATACTATTTCCGATTTAATATAACAACCAGTCCTATGTGTACGTGTGGAAACGAAGAACAAACAGTGGATCACCTACTATTTAAATGTATCAAACTTGAAAGGGAAAGACAAATTTTTAAGGACAATATGATAAGTAAACATGGAAAATGGACATTTGACAAAATCAAATTAATGCGCTATTATACACAAGAACTAATCTCATTCATTAATTCGATAGATTTAGATAAGCTGTAAAAGAATGAAGTAGTAATACAAGTAGTTAACTAATATATCAGAAATATAGGAGATTAACTACTATATAAAAAGAGTATACCTACATGTTAAATAATATTGTAAAGAATAGTATGAAAATTTAGTTTTTAATAAGGTAATGAATAAGTTCCACAGTAACCAGCCATAGAATAAGGAAGATAAAAGACAGTATATTATATGCATTAAAATGTAATATTAGTAATTAGTGCATGTAGTATTACTCTCATTGTAATGGGACATGCAGTTAATAAACAAATTTAAAAAAAAAATATATATATATAATTTAACACATGAGAAAAACTGCCGAATAGCCAGGGACAGAATGACATTTGGAGCAGTATTAATGCAAATAAATGTAATATCAAGACAAGAGGAAAGGGATATAACAAACTCTTACAGTCTTACTAATAATCCAGTTGTAACATTTATACCAGGAATATACACAGCTGAGGAGCAGAACTGTACTAATAATCGTTGCATAAGGCTGAATGTGTGCAACCTTTACACAGCCTGGCACCCTTGTATAAACTTGACGTAAATAATCAAGATGGCCGATATCCGTAACAGTTGGTCGATTCGTAGATGTCTGAGATTGAATTTTGAGGCTACGCATATTCTGAGCTGCTTTTGCGGAATTATAAACATTGTTCCTTGTTTGCGGGACATATTTCCATACTTGTACCCATGATTACAGCTTTCTGAAAACAATATAATGAAATACTGAAACTCTGCAGACGATCCATCGTTGTTTGCCGCTGCACCGATAGATGGCGTTCAGCAGTCCCTTCATAGCCAGGAGCTAATAACGTCACAAATAGAGTGACGTATTTGATGACGTTGGACGTACAAACCCGATGTAAACTCGGCAGTTACACACCCGTTATTGGTAATGCGGCTTATGCAGAACTTACACGGTGAACAACCAAACAACCGTTCAACGCAGATATAAGCAGCTTTTATTAGTAAGGCTGTTAAGCACTTGCTATTGTTGAATCAGTAACATCGGGAACGTAGACATGGTTACCATTGCAGAGGTGGTGTAGTGCTTGCTTGTTTTCCTGATCGCAGTGCTGCACCTTTCAAACATCATGGGATAGATAACTAATGTAGCACTAAAAATAGCTAGTTTAATGCAAATGTGTATAATTTTTTTCGTTATTTTGTTTGGCATAAATTTCTCCAGATTTCAACAAATTGTAGAAAATAATGATTTTCTCCAACATGAAACTGAAAAAATCTTTATGGGGTATGCGTACCCCCAGAAAAAAATCACTGCTCCTACCCCTCCCAAAATGGGCCAGTCAGTAGACTGCCAGAAGGAACTCACTACAGTCATGACCCTTGATCACCAAGAGGGTTTGCAGGAAGTTGTATTCTTATGATGTCTCTCAGTTTTGCTGTATATAACAAATTATTTACTTCAGTATGTCCCATATTATTACTATTCAAGTTCCATTTATGGATAGTATTCATAAATAAATTACTTCTGCACATAATTAATCCCTTACATAGAGAATTGAACTGTGACACATGTGAAATAGGCGTCAAGATGCTTAACTGTGATGATAACATGTGGTCGCTTGGGGGTGGGGTTGAAGCAGCGGACAGTGACAGTGATTTATTCAGAAGGTGAAGAGGCAGTACATTCAATGACAAATTAGTGTTACGTAGATTTCATTCAGACAGATCCTATTGCTCTCTTTTTTACCAGCAACGCTTTACAGTTGCTGAAGCGGTGGGGATGCAATCTGAGATCTCGCTTTATAGGTTTTGTTGTTTGGACTGTCAACTCTAGTTTACTGCAGCAAAGCTGAGGCACTTAACGGGGTTTGATTATTTTGTACTAATTATTTTTAAAGCGCATTTGATTATTGTTACTGATTTTAATTATTTTAATTTATTCATTAAAATAACATAGGTATACATTAAAGCTTACAGAATTAATTTGAAATACATTTTGTCTTTTACTTTTTAGTGTTTTGTTTTAACCGTGGTTTTGTGTTACCCATGGCCTTTGCCCTCTTCCCATTAACCCGAATAACTGAGAATTGGATGCAGTTTAAAGAAAGGAAGGAAATAAAAATTAATATTTAATCATGGAAAAGGAATAAGAGAAAGGCTTCAGGAGATTTCAGGCAACCACAGATTTTGGCCAATAAGAGAGCAGCCACCTAATGAAATGTGCACAAATTTTATCACCATTTGCTTTAGATTCCATTCTACAAGAGTATATTCACTACTAACTCTGTTTACAAAATAAAGGATGTAGGCTATATGGTCATAAAAGCTCATTTTTATAGAGAGGGATATCCATATCCTATTTCATAAAGACAGAATGTGGCAATAGTGTTGTAAGTGCCGAGTACTTGTCTCTCTACAGAAGGGAATGGGAACTACAGTCATGATGATGTGTGTGGATTTAACTACACTAAAGAGTTAAACTATCCACAGCACCCACATTCTTTTTCACACAAATTTCTCACAGTACAGTACGTGGAAACTTCACTTCTGGTTGTTATTGTTGTGACCCATTCAATTAATGGCAGAAATATGACAGGATAAAGAATAGATAACCCCAAACCTGAAGCATCAGTACAAGTAAACTGACAAACATTGCTTATATGTTAGATAATCCAATCCAGGATACTTTGGAGATGGATTCAATTTATACGGTACATGGTACAACATAAAAAATCATATGACCATAGTTATTACTGGTATAAACAATATAATGCAAAATAATGATATCAAAAGAAAATTATTAAATTACCTGGACAAGATTCATGCCTTCTAGCAAATTCTTCACTTCTTTGATGATGGGAACCTTCTGTTTTTCATCAAATTTTAATAATTTCACAGTGAAATTCGTCTGGACTTTCTGTGCAGTGACTTCTTCTTCTTCCTGGAACATAAGGTTGTACATCGTAAGGTCTTCAAATTTACAACTAACTAAAGTGCATGATCACATGTATAGTGATTTTTAGTGTACTGAGATCATTATTTCCCTGATCCCCATTGTTAACATAATAGAATAGAATAGAATTTTATTAACACATGCTTTTACATACATAGTTATCTACATCCACTTTTAAAAATCTCTTATCTATAAGTCTAGCACTACCCATTAAGAATCCCTTCATACTATACCCCCTGGGTTTAGTGTATGAATGGGGATTCTGGTTAACTTACCACACCTTTCTTGATTATTATTTTACCCTTGATCTATTTACTAATTTTTCTCATCCACTTCTCTCTCATTTTTCCTAAATACTCCCCAATTTTCTTTGTCTTTTCTTCTCCTCTGAATTTCAACATCTTGATGATTGTTAACATAATAATAATAATATTAATAATAATAATAATAATAATAATAATAATAATAATAATAATAATAATAATAACAATAATAATAATAATAATAATAATAATAATAATAATAATAATCATCATCATCATCATCTTCATCATCTTCATCATCATCAACTTCATCCTTAACCCTCTTCCAGGCAACCTGTTTTTACTGCATGGAGTCCAACCCCATATCTACTTTAGTGCTTTTTTTTTGCACTGCATGTGGGTCAACAACCTGGTGGCACTGTTGAAATTATTACCAGCCACCCACATATACATATACACATATATATATATATATATAAATGACACACTATACATTCAGTTGCACAATAAATATAACAACAGCTATCTACATACCCGATAATTTAAAAAATAATAATAAAAAAAAAATAATAAATAGAAAACTCTTTCCATTCAAACTTATAGCATATAAAAATATTTACAAAACATAACTCTTAATAATAATAATAATAATAATAATAATAATAATAATAATAATAATAATAATAATAATAATAATAATAATAATAACAACAATAATAATAATAATAATAATCATCATCATCATCATCATCATCATCTTCATCATCATCAACTTCATCCTTAACCCTCTTCCAGGCAACCTGTTTTTACTGCATGGAGTCCAACCCCATATCTACTTTAGTGCTTTTTTTTTTGCACTGCAAGTGGGTCAACAACCTGGTGGCACTGTTGAAATTATTACCAGCCACCCACATATACATATATACATATACATATACACACATATACATATAAATGACACACTATACATTCAGTTGCACAATAAATATAACAACAGCTATCTACATACCCGATAATTTAAAAAATAATAAAAAAATAAATAAATAAATAAATAAATAGAAAACTCTTTCCATTCAATCTTATAGCATATAAAAATATTTACAAAACATAACTCATAATAAGAATATTATACGAAAATATAGGCCTATTTTACATTATCGCATACCCTGTTCCAATTTTTTTTTTTTAAATGTTGTCATTAGCAGGAAACGTTTCAAAGGTTTCTGCAGGTAAATCATTCCAATCCTGAATCCCTCTGGTTAAAAAAAAAAATGGCAATATTTGTTCTCTGAAGTCTACCCCTTATATAGTAGAATATTAAAATGTTTGTTTGTAACATAACCAGTAATATTTCCTCATATTTCTCTATCCCTTCCTCAATCTTCCCTTCTCCTGCTCGTAATATGCTATAGTCCTACAAGTTGGAAAGAAACCTCCGTGGCCTGGATGGAACATAGGTGTGCTTGCTGTAGCTTCATTCTACACAGGTTTCTTTCTAACTTGTAGCACAATACTTCTAATGCAATTGTTTCAGACAATTAAAATTTGTTTGTAGCATAAGCAGCATGACTTTCTCAGACTTTTCTATCACTTACTCAACCTCCTAACACTTCTCAACCTCCCCTCCTCCTCTTCCTTACCCTACTACTACTCTTTTACTTCTAATGTACCTGTTTCAGCACTTTTATATAGTAAAAACTAAACTAAACTAAGTCATCTTCTTTAAAATTTAGGGTCATTTTATAGGTAATTTTTCAAACAATTTTAAGTCATCAGAATCCGGGCCCTGTCCATCACTATCTGACTATAATGTTTACCCCTTCTTAACTCAAGCGGTGTTAAATCAGTATGGTTGATGAGCTAAAGTCAAGACTGACCCGGTTGCGAACAGTAAATATTTATCAAAATGTTTCAAACTGTAGAATTCTTCCAATAATGCTAATTACCTCTCCAGCTGGTGCTGCTGCTACTGCTGCAAAACTTCCCATTGGCATGACTGGTGCATCAGGCAGGTTAAGCCTCTTCTTTAGTAGATCACTTAGTTCTCCAACCTCTAGTAAATTCAGTTTCGCAATCTCATTAACTAAGTTCTCAATCTTCGGAGAAAATTCTTTTGCCTCTCCCTCAGGCTGTGGAACCTTTAGAGGAATTTCTGGTACAGCTGATAGAGGCAATTTTGCTTCTGTTTGTGATTGCTGTTTTTGTGTTTGTGAAGACTGAGTCAAAGCACAACTAAAACAAAAAAGTTCAAAATGCAGGTATAAGTTTAGATTTCAGTATTTGTTTATCCATAACAATGTTACAGTGCTCATCACTTTACTGCAGAATCAGTCATATCACATATACCAATAGGAAGGTTCTTAAAATATTAAATGCTGTGCCTGCTCTGAGCAGTCATTGGCTGTGGAGTGTGACGTAGCTGAAATGAAAACTGGCCAGCTCCCATAAGGGATGAATGGTTTTTAAACTTGTAATATTTCACTATAAGTACCAACTATCACATTTTCTAATAAGTCCACCTAAAGTATAATAAATAATCTGTTATGATTGATGAAATTCATATCCGTTTAAGGTGGATATCTAAAATTATACTTAAAACATACCACCTTATACCACAAATAAATGATTCGGAGAGTTTATATTCTAATACAAGGTTGCTATCTATTGTTCTGTTTAACTGCAGTATTAAAACTTACGATGAATATCCATGTAGATATAAACACTTTGTATTGTAGTTTGTGGTGTAAGGTTTTTTTTTTTTGTTTGTTTGTTTTTTAATACAATTTTAAATAATCTGTTATTCTCAATGGTCTGCAGATCCTGAAGAGTGGGAGGGGGTCTTGAGCTTCTGAGGCCCAGCATATATTGAATACATTTTAAAATTTGATATAACTGAAAAATATTAACGAATATACCGGTAACTGCTGGCCCTCAAATGCTTGGCACATTATGAAAGAAATACAAATCACTCAATTGTAAAATTTCAATATCACCATAATCGGAAACTTTAGTTTTTAATTTTAATAAGAATTTAATAATAATAGAATTTTAATTTTATCTAGGTAGTAGGGAAACGCAACCATAAAAGCCTATGAGCCAATCCATAGTGACAGGTTGATATTCAGACAGATTTTTTCGCACCTCTGTACAATTCTGAATTTCATCAGATTTTTTTATTCATACCAATCCTGGGAAGCTCCAACGTTCAGGTTTTTTCAAGATCATACACTCGAGGAAAATAACGAATGGTAATTGTGACAGGTGTGACTATGATCTGACATAGGTTTTTGACTTCCTTGGCTTTAGAGTCATTCCATGTCAAGTCACCCAGATTATGCACCCACTATCTCAGATTTTGATGAAACATGACACAATTGAATCCATAACTATCCTGATAACTCCTCCAAAAAAATTTTGCCCTATCATTAATAGTTTTTAATAAATAACATATATATATATATATTTAGTTTTTTTAATTTGATGCTATCTGAAGCCTCGAAAATCACACTTTTATTGGGCACTCACAACTTGAATACTATTTTTCTTGAAAACTATTTAAGATATCATCATGAAATTTTGTGTGTTATACCTAAAAGCAGAGGAAATTCTCTTATTAACTTATCTCAATCTCTCAAAAAAGTAAAAATATTTAAATATAATTTTCTAGAAATTCAAGAAACAGGTGTTTAGTTTTACAAAACCACAATACTTTTGAAATACTCTTAAATATACAGGCTATTAGATACTTAAAAATTATAGTTGGCTTTTTAACATGTTTAAGTACTGTGCACAACAGAAGAGTATCTTTGAAAATTCAAATGATGATTGAGTACTTACATTAAACTAAATGTATTGTTCAAAATACACATTCAATATTGTGAGTCGTTTGTCTTTTTAATACATTTTAATGCTGACTGAAATACTTTTTCCATTTCATCCAACAGCTTTCAGTTTCTTTGACACAATCTTTTTCTGAAACAATACATTCATCCCGTGCCACTTTAATCAGGTGCGTCTATTATACTCAGGGATGTGCTGGCCAAGGGGGATCCCTTATGACCCGGAAAAATTATGGTATTTACCGGTATCTGTAACTAAATTACTGCATAAAAAAAATAAGAGTACAGTAAAACTATTTTTAATGTTGTTATAATATCTCTTTTCAAGTTAATTTTATTCTTTTTTTTTGGAAGGTAGGGAAAGGTGTACGCTGTAGACAGTTCAAAGCGCACCCGCACTGGAACACTGATAATAAAAATCGTAGCCCTTACTGCATTGTTGGTCAACTGCAGGTGTTTGGCAGCTATTGAACTTGCATTAATGTAGCGGGTTGGCTGTTGAAACCGAACATTTAAAATCTTTAATTTTTAAGCTGCACATTATTTCAGTATTTTCGTGCTACTAATGTTTAAAAAAATTCTATCACCTTTCCATACAGTAAAATCACGGCAATAAAGGATTATAAAACAAAACAACAAAAATATTGTCAAATGCCGCCGAAAAATCTATCGTATCATAGGAAAATCGTCCAAATAGTAATAGTTAATATATATTATTTTTTAAATCCTAGTTTTCCTTGTGGAGTGGGGAGAGGGGAGTCTTAATCCCTTTGTCAGTGCAGTTGCAGATTGTTGACCTGAACTGTTGTAATTAATTATATTGTGAGTTGTCAGTGAAAAGCGTTGTACACGTACCAGTCGTACATTTATATTTCGGGGCTTTAAAAATTTGCCGTGTGATAAAATTTCAGAGAGCTACATAGGACATGGAGGCCAAAAAAAGGAAGAAGAGTGGTAATGAATTCAGAAAAAATAAAAGACTGAAAGAGTTGCAAGAATCGGCTAAAGCTTGTTCCAAATTAACTAACTTTTATGCAAAACCACACACAAGCAATCGCCCTGAAAGTGAAAATTGCTGTGAATTAATCCGCCCAGGAATGACCTCGTTCTCAAATTCTTCTCTTAATGAAAAAGAAAAACTCCAGTGTAGTGAACGGCCTAATATTAGTTATTGTTATGGCAAAAGTGAAACTTCAAATATTGATCCTGATTCTAAAAATGAAGATATAAGTCTGATGATAGAAGCTATGCCGACAATAGAAACTTCTTTTTGAGCGACACTCTCCATCAGCACCTCTGTTATCTTTGATTGTAGATCCTGTGAAAGATGAGTCTACCTCAGAGAAGTCAAGAGATTATTTTAAAAAGCCTAGAGAAAATTATTTATCTGACTTCTTTTCATTCCATCCTTATCATCCCAAAGAAGATTTACCTTTTTCGGGGGGGGGGGGGGAAATCTTTTCCATCAAACAAACCGACGGTCAGTCATTCAGTGGAAATAGACAGTGGCTCTCTTACAATAAAGACAGCAAGAAATTGTAATGCTTCTTATGCTTGGTCTATAGCAATGGAAGTCCCACAGTGAATTACTGCTTAAAAATGAAAACTATTAAAATCCAACGATAATTAATAAGCTAAGTATACTATAAGTGCACGAACATCACAAGTGAAACTTTTCGCATGTACAGACCGCTCTAGTACAATACCTGTATGTACCTATAAGAACTGTGAAAGTAGTACCCAAAATTATGAACCTGAACGAAAGTTATTGAATATTTACTTGGACATGATAAGAAGCCTATAAAGTTAAAATTAATTATTTTAATAGTTTCCTTTGTTAGTTAATGAACGTTTTATAATTTCAGTACAGAAATATTAAGTAGGCCTACCATTATAGCTTTATCCACGTTATCCTAGGGTGTTTTACAACCCATTGCCAGACCCCCTCCCCCGGTATGGCGCCCTCTTATGTCCTACTTCCACCGCCCTCGGGGAGGGTCCAGCATGGGCCTGACTATACTGATGTTGTTTTCCAAAAGCATGAATCTTCTCTTTGAGGCCAATAAAAAGATGCACCTGACACTGAAGGGTGGAGAAAAAGAATTTCCACACATTCTTCTTCAATGAAGATAGTTTTTTCTAGTCCAAAATACCAGTCACCATCATAATTTGCAGCCACATAGTTATTTGAAGATAGTTGAACTCAAACCCAATCAGAAGGTTTCATAAGATTTAAGACTAACAGTAGTCCTTGTAATTTCAACGTTGTTTACCTGAAGTGGTTTGAAATCATTAAAACTCCTAGTACCAGGAATAGTCTGGGTTGTTGAAAATCATTTTTCTAGTTTCAATCGTAGTGAATCAACTAGTGAATTGTCAATTAAGTGAAAGTGAATCGCAGAACAAAAAGCTAGGGATGATATGAATGTTGATAAAACCTGGGATTGCATTAAGGATAATATTAAAGTAGCCGCAAAAGAAAAATTAGGTCCGCTTGAACTGAAACCAAATAAACCATGTTTCAATGATGAGTTCATGAAATTAGTAAATGCGAGAAAGCAGGCAAAACTACAGTGGTTGCAGAATCCGAATGACACTACTATTGAAAATCTCAACAATGCTAAACAAGAAACCTCTAGAACCATTAGAGCAAAGAAAAGAAACTATCTCAAAGACAAAGTAAATGAATTAGAGGAAAATAGTAAAGACAAAAAATGTTAGGGATCTCTACACGGGAATAAACGAGTTCAAGAAAGGTTTTCAACCTACAATAAACACAACTAAGGCCAATGATGGCACTATACTCGCAACTTCGAATAATATTTTGAATACGTGGCAAAATTTCTTTAATCAACTATTAAATGTACATGGAGATGTCCAAAGTGTTGAAAGTGAAATATTCACAGCAGAGCTGTTGGTTGCTGAACCAACTCTAACAGAAGTAGAAACAGCTATAGGTAAACTAAAAACACAAAAATCTCCAGGAGTTGACCAAATCCCAGCAGAACTAGATAATAAACTCAGAGATCTATAAACTCATTCTCATGATTTGGAGAAAGGAAGAATTGCCGAAGGAATGGAAAGAATCTATTATTATATTGACCCATAAAAATGGAGATAGGGTCGAATGTAATAACAATAGTAATTATAATCGAGGAATTTATCTCCTATCAACATCATACAAAATTCTATCTAATATACTGCTGTCAAGATTAATCCCATATGCGGACAAAATCATTGGAGATCATCAATGTGGATTTAGGCGAAATAGATTAACTAATGATCATATATTTTGTATTCGCCAAATCTTGGAGAAAAAGTGGGAATATAATAAGTCTGTTCACCAGCTATACATGGATTTTAAAAAAGCATATGATTCAGTAGGACGAGACAAATTGTACAATATCCTCATTGAGTTTGGGATACCAAAGAAGTTACTAAGGCTGATCAAAATGTGTCTAGATGAAACCTATAGCAGAGTCAGGGTAGGGAAATTTATATCAGATAGGTTTGCCATTAGAAGCAGTTTGAAGCAAGGAGATGCACCATCGGATTTACTTTTTAATTTTGCTCTGGAATATGCCAGTAGGAAATTTCAGGAAAACAAGGTAGGCCTAAAATTAAACGGCAGTCAGCCGATTTTAGCTTATGCAGATGAGGTTTGCTTGTTGGACGATGACAAAAACACAATCGAAAGTCTTTTCAATGCCTGCAGGAATGAAGGATTGGATAATACAGAAAAAACTAAGTACATTGTCATGATATGTCAAAATAATGCTCTACAAAATATTAGAATAGCAATAAATCGTTCGAACAAGTGGAAAAATTCAAATATCAAAGGAATAATTACATACACAAATAATGTTAAGGCAGAAGTTAAGTGTAGACCACAGGTCTTGTGGTTAGCATCGCTGACTACTGATCCGTCGGCCTGGGTTCGATCCCCGGTATCTCTTCAGATTTTTCTCAGGTAGGGAAGTCTGGAACGGGGTGCACTCAGCCTTGTTATTCAAATTGAGGTGCTACTTGATAGAGAAATAGCAGCTTCGGTCATGGAAACCACCATTAATGGCCATGGGTGTTGGCATGCTGACCACATGCCCCCCAATCCTGCACATCTGCCTATGGTAGATGACGCAGTGGTCAGGTGGTAGGTCCCTTCAGGGATGTAGCACCATGGAGTCGGAGAAGTTAAGTGTAGACTCAAATCAGGAAATGCTTATTTTTATGCAGTAGAAACTCTTATCTTCTCGTCTTCTGTCCAGAAGTTTAAAAATAAAGATTTCATAAGACTATTATCCTCCCGACTGCATTATATGGATGTCAGACATAGCCGCTTACTCTTCGGGAAGAATATAATCTAAGTGTATTCGAAAACAGGGTGCTTAGGAAAATATTTGGGCCTACAAGAGATGAAAATGGGGACTGGAGAAAACTGCATAGCGACAAGCTTCATGGCCTGTACTCTTCACTGGATATATTACTATATATAGTAAGGGTAAATAAATCATGAAGGATGAAATGGGGAGGAAAGACATATCTCAAAAGTACTGACTGGGACCCGAAGGGAAAACACCACTTGGAAGACCTAGACGTAGGTGAGAGGACAACATTAGGATGGATTTAAGGGAAGTAGGATTTGTGAGGGATGATAGGATGGAGTTAGCACAGAATAGGGTTGAATTTCATGCTCAGGTAAGTGAGGCAATAAACCTTCAAGTTCCATAAAATAGATAATTTTCCTTTAGCTTGCTCAAGAATTTTTGTCTCTTGTCATTGAATAAATAAGTAAGTAAAGTGAAAGTGAATGTTTTCAATGTTCTTTTCACAAAAGTTGTAGACAGCATTTGCTGTCATAATTTGATCTTGCTCTCCATAAAATCCTTTTTACCGTTCCTCCTAGACTATCACATGTTGATTTTCTGTGGCTTGTAGCAAAAAACAAGAGTTCAGCTTTCATATTGAAGTCTTTCAAATGCTCAGACAGGTTCTTAAAACTATTCCTATTTTTATATTGACCAGCACAGTAATCACTGAAATAATGAACTGTGTTTATTTCTGGATAATTTATTGCCAGCCATTTTGTAATTTCCATTTGGGCATAGTTAACACAGTTAACACGCTCAAGATCGTCACTTATAAAACAACGATTAGAAATCAAAACATTCTCTTCGTTTCTTACCTGAAGAGGAGTACAACCTTCTCTATTCCAATGATAACTTTGGATTTCATTTTGAACCTAATCACATATGAATCATTTTCACTAAAATCTATTAGAACAATTGGTAGTGGGGTTTCTTTCAATCTCTTAAAAGCTGATGACTGTGATTTAGTGACAAATGAATGGGGTAATTAGCTTTTCTAGTGATCTGCTCAATAAAGAAATACAGTCCTCTACGCTAATAGATTGTTTTACCATCTCTGCTCTGTCAGTATTCACCAATACTGGCTTATTACAATTTCACCTTTTAAATCATATCTTCACTTAATTTTTCAGTCAAATAATCAATATTAATGCAGTATTTGCAGGGCAGTTAGCACAATGGTGCAGCATGCAGTTGGAATTTTCTATGTACACGCAAGCATCTTAATTAGGTTTTTATAAGATTCTTCAAATTTGGCAGCTCCAGAAATAGTTTTACATTTTGGAGGGTGTTGCAAACACATAGGTACAGTGTATGAGCCAGCAGAACCCACAAGGATACACCATTTAGGTCTCAAGCAACTAAATTTTGAAAACCTTAATTTCTCATCTGAATACACCCACTTAAAACAAGTTACAAATGATAAGTCATTTTTGCATGTTAATATTTTTTTTACACTTACTTTGTCTTTAGCTACAGGTAACATTCTCGAACTTTCATCATTTTGATAAAAAAAATCCGTGGCACTAACATCCCAGAAAGGACAAGGCCTACCACCCGATCGCTGCATCATCTACCATAGGCAGACAGCAGGATTGGGGGGCATGTGGTCAGCATTCCGACACCCATGGCCGTTAATGATGGTTTCCATGACCGGCATTTTGATAAAAGCCTGTAATAAATTTAATTATGTTTTCAGAAAGGGTTTTACCTTTTTTGAAATCAGGAATTGCCAAAATGCCATTTTACACGTTTCAGCTTTCTTGCTTGTTGCACCATGTATTCACTCACATTGAATTGTTGAGGAAGTGCTTGACCATGGAGAGCTGGCCATGGCAGTGTTTTTGGACATAGAGGGGGCTTTCAACTTTATCTCGTATGGCTCTATCTATAGAGGGTTGATCAGACATGGAGTTAACTTGTGTGTAACTCGATGGATTATGGCATCTCTGGAAGGCCGCCGGGCAATAGTGTCTCTTAATCAGTGTACGCTGATGTGCACTATGCCCAGAGGCTGCCCTCAGGGAGGTGTCTCATCCCCACTTATTTGGTGCCTGGTAGTAGATGAACTACTAGTCAGGCTCAATGAAAGTGGAGTATATGCCCAAGGCTATGCAGATGATGTCTGCATCGTGGTCAGAGGCAAATTTGCAGATACAGTTTCGGGCCTTATCCAAAGTGCCCTGGAAGCTGTTGAAAGGTGGTGTCATGAGGTAGATTTGTCGGCCAATCCTGATAAAACTAACCTCATTGTTTTCACGAGGAAGAGACGGCTGGATGGTTTGTATGAGCCGACCTTCTTTGGGAAGAAGTTGCTTCGATCCACATCGGCCAAGTACCTGGGAGTTATTTTGGATTCTAGGCTGACGTGGAAAGAACACATTGACAATAAGGTGACTAAGGCTTGCAATAGTTTGCGGGCCTGTCGGAGGACCTTTGGTGTGAGGTGGGGACTAAAACCACGTGTGGTTTACTGGCTCTATGTCTCCATCATTAGGCCCTCCATCACCTATGCTTTGGTCGTATGGTGGCCATGTGTTGAGACACAGGCTACCAAGACTAAATTAAATAAAATCCAACGCCTAGCGTGTTTGGGGATTACTGGAGCTCTGTGCACCACTCCACTCAGCGCCCTGGGGGCGCTGCTTGGCTTACCTCCTTTGGATTTGGTTATCCGAGGAGAGGCCGGAGTGACTGCTCATCGACTCTGGAGTTTGGGCTGTTGGTCCTTTAAAAATCCAATTAAAGGACACAGAGACATACTTAATAGACTTCAGAAGTCGCAGCCTATTCTTGCGATGAGCTGTGACAATATGAAGCCAAGTTATAATTTTGACTCTGTATATAGGGTCAGTATTCCGCCCAGAGAGGAATGGACTCGTGGCCCACGGGCTCCGGAGTCTGTCAAGGGGCTTGTCTGGTATACGGATGGCTCCAAGACAGACGAGGGGACCGGGGCTGGCATCTATGGGCCTAAGACGAGACTGTCGTACTCTTTGGGAGGTTATACTACAGTATTCCAAGCTGAAATATTTGCTATTTTGGCCTGTGCCTATCACATCTTAGGGATGCCTGGGCTGCATGGGAGGATCACTATCTGTTCTGACAGCCAGGCGTCCCTGAAGGCACTATGTGCCAGTACAACAAGGTCTAGGTTGGTACAAGAGTGCCAAAAGACCTTGGACATTCTCTGCTCCCGCGGACCAGTACAGCTCTGCTGGGTTCCTGGGCATGCTGGAATCAGAGGATATGAACTAGCTGATAAGCTAGCAAGGGAGGGCTCGGCCAATGTCTTTATTGGACCGGAACCTGTCCTTGGTATTACTCCCAGAAGGGCCAGATATGAGGTTTTAGATTGGATGTCACTTCAACATGGCACTTTAAATGGAGTAATTTAACTACTGCTAGACAGGCTCGGTCCATGATCGAGGGACCTAGCAAGAAGAACAGCAGGATTCTGCTAACCCTTAATCGGGCACAACTTAGGAGTACAGTTGGCCTGCTAACAGGACACAATACCCTAAAGAGGCACCTACATCTGATGAAGCTGAGTGCGGATCCTACATGTAGGAAGTGCGGTAGGGAAGATGAGTCTTCTCTACTTTCTCCTGGGCTCAGATAAATTGTAACCAGATGACATAAAGAGAACAAATCCGAGATCTATCCTGTCCTTCTGGAAGGCCACGGGACTCGAATGAATTCTCCAGCATGAGGGGCACAATGGGCCCAACTATGCGGCCTACGTGCATGGGACCGAAAGGGCTCAACCCATTTATTTTCATTCATTCATTCACATTGAATTCCTTCATTTTTTCTTTGTTTTAAGATTCTAGAGCCAGTCAAAATCTGGATTTTTTTAGACCTCCCAACACATAAAATCTTTTCTTTCAAAATCCTGTGCCTTATTAACCGTACTTGTATCTTCTTCCTCATCATCATAACTTGGTACATCATAATAGTGCTTTTGCAATTTTTCTTTTCACAACCTTATTTGTACAGTTTGTTACTGCACTGTAATGTTATACTGTAATGTATTTTTTTATTATTTAAATTTATTTATATATTAATAATGCTGTAAGCTACTTCAATTATATTTAAGTCATAGACATTGAATATAGGAACTGAAACCGACACCATATTTCATGACATGTAATTAATCTGAACTACGGAATATTACAACTTGTTTCTCTTTGTTTCAGGTATGTATACTGGAAGGCCTATGTACCGTGAGATCTCAGAGGTTCTATAGATCACCTGTAAGGCTGGATGAGTGATGTGTATAAGGATGGATTACCCACACATATATTATAAATGCACTGTATACAGAGAACAAATTTTAATAAAGTTAACCTCTTTACAGTGGTATTTTCATCTATTATATGGCACATAATGTTTGGTTCACGTTAGCCAGGACTATGAACTTATTGGTGTCAATGAACTTGAACTATCTTACAGAAAAATCTTTGATATTCTTTAGGGACTATATCACAGGGGACATTTAGCACACTACAGCATATTTCCAGAATTACGAACATGAGCAAGTTGGACCACAGTATAAGTATTAATACAGTATAGAAACTCAGCCCGTTTTTCTGCCAGCCGAGCATGCGCGCGCATTTACTAGCGATCGTAGCGGCCATTATGTAAGACTACAGAAACTACTCCGGGAAGTATGTAAATAAATAGGAGTGTTGTATTTATCAGAACACGCTATATTCGAAAGGACCTTATTATTCTGCTGTAAATTTCAGTAATAATAAAAGACAAAATCCTGAATTGCATTTCTTCACTTTCTTGAAACATTCAGAAAGGTAAGAACGAAAATAAGTAATATTTATGGTAGGTCTACTGGCTTACTGTGATTCTGGTGTGGTTATGTTTCAAGTTACTTTAATGTAATATTTTTATATTTTATTCTGTTGTAATGATTTCTGGTGTATAAAATAGGTCATTAATGGTCGACAAGAAAACCTAGTAACAAAATATGTAAAATATTTGAGTGAAAATTACCGTCTATGCTTGACACACGCCGAAAACAGGCAGTTTATGAATTCCTATAAAAACTCGTTAATTAAAACTGCTGTACCGACGGTGTCTTCAATTCCAAATGCTCCTGAATTTTTTGTTTTGTTTAATGAAGTCCATCCTGCAGTAATTGACGCTACATAGACCTACAATAAATTGAAGTCGTATATTGCCATATAAGGCAAAGAATCAAAATACACTGTCAACAATGACGTGCAGGATGAACAACGTGACAGACCTATAATATAATTTACGTAATTAATATGTAGGCTATTTATTATCATAATTTGAATTATAAATTATATTAAAGGGCAATGAATTTAAAGAAAAAATACTAGGCTTAGGTACAGTCCTTAACAGTAGCCTATTTAGGTATTGTTTACCTCTTCTTAACTAGAATATAATACATTATCTGTTTTATTATTTCTTAAATTTAAAATTAGATTTGCATTAAATAAAAATATTCTGTATTTTTCTCTTTTTCTCTTTTAACATAACATATTTTGCGATGTGTTTATGTATTTTCCCAAGCCATTTCATATGATGAGAATGTAGCTTTACTCAATCTCCGCATGGAGCGCTAGTGTCGTCCAGTCAACATGTTGTCATAGGACTTTTAACACACAGTTTCTTTACTGTATTAATACTTATACTGTGGTTGGACATAATACAAGAGACTAAATTAAATTAGAATAATAATAAATAAAGCATATTATAAAATCCGTCCCAATTAATTTCTCTAGCATTTAAATTAAATATTAGATGACTAGATTGTTCAAGTAGAATTTATGACCATAAATAAATAACTATACTGTATAATACCTAATTCTTTGAATATAAGAATTAATTAGAAACTATTCGGCGACCATCGCCAGAGGAAAATGATTCAATCTTAACTACACGTTTACTGACTGTATCGGACGGTTATTATTAATAAGATTAAAAGAGGCAAATACTAAATCATATAAAATTGAATACAAATGCAAAACAACTAACTTGAATTAAAATGTTAAAACTACATTGCTGGTTCCCACTCACCGCGTAGTAACTACAACAGAGTATTTCTTGATGGCACTACATTAATTCAACTGAGGACGCCCAACTGCTTCGGAAGGTTGGAGTCGAGTCCTCTCATGAGCAAACACGAGTTATTAAGAAACCTCAGATATGCACACTGGGAAACCGCACAACTAGCACATGCGCCCACTTGGAAAACCTAAAAACTGTCTCATAGTTTCTTTTATCAAATTTTCCTTTACTATATGATACAAGATGTGAAGTTTTATTGGTGTTAAATCTAAAGTGTCTAGAGCAGTGTCTGTTTGTGAGAGGGATCATTTCTTGATTCTAATGAATCTAATTCAGTCGTGAGTTCATCATTTGTTTCATTCCCACTGATATTTACTATTAATTTTTCTTCACAAAAGTTATGGCATGTTGAACAAAGTCCTGATTTTATATACATATTTTTGCTATCAACTGTTTTGAAAAACTTAAACTTACACTTCTGAATCATTTTTAATAGGCTTTTTGTGTTTTTGTGTTTTTTTTTTGTTTTTGTTTTTTAATCAGCTCTACACAGATTGTTTGATACTTCTCAAATACATTTAAAAACTAATAGCTGTGATGAGAAGAGATATTTTTAAATTCACACAAATCAATTCCAGATCTAAGACGAATCAAATCTTTTTCTTCGTCACTTAATTCAGAAACACACTGTAACTTTCTCAAAGGTACGTAGACCTTTTGCTGCATAGTTCTTCCCCCTAGACATTCAACACATATCGCAGCAGATTTATTTGGACATGCCTCTATTATTCTTCATATAATACTTCCAAAATATTTTAGTTATTGAAGCAAAACATTTATAAAAATATTTTTTAGTAATTATTATAAAAAAAGGGAGTACTTATTAGAGGATTTTAAACTATAAACAAACTGCCAGTAATAAAAGTTTCCCTATACAGGCCATGGAGGCCCAGAGGGTTCCAGGAGGTTGAGGCTCCCAGATTTTGGACATTCAGCACATGAAGGTGGTAAGGTTGAAAGCCTTACGCACCGGCCGCCTTTACCCCCAGGATTGCTCCTGGTACTCATTTCTGTTAGAGGCTGAGTCAACCCCAGGGCCATAGTGCCACCAGAAGGAAAACTCCAACGACCTCATCGGGGAATGAACCCGCGACCTTCCGGTTTGTAGCGCAGCACCTCAACCACTACGCTACGGCGTACCCTCGCCAGTATTAAAAGATTCAACTGAATTATTGTTTTAAAAACTTCCATGCCTGATTTGTACACTCACATTTACCTTTTCTTCAAAACACAACATAAACAAAACAAGTTAACATTCACACAAATTTAAATATCTTCAAAACCCAAAGTAGCCTAAATCTTAAAAGTATTACTGCCTCAACAACACTTAACTTAAAACATTAATGTAAACAGGCTTTAACTAGGAAACATTAGTCACTGTAAGTATGTCCTCACTTAATGAAAGACAAGGAACAAGTGCACTAATTAAACTGTAGAGAGGAGCATGTCACCACAGGAAAAGCGCCTGTCGAGACAGACTTGATGAGTACAGCTGAGTACTGAGCTCTTAAATATTACTTTTAATTACTTTCATTATTACATTTAAAACATACTAGCATATCTTAGAGTTGTTGTTATGCAGTAGGTACAATATTTATAAGTTTGTAAAAATAATAAAAAAATAAAAAGCAAACTACATTTTAACTTTTCCATGGATTATCTGTTTGAAAGCAGTACAGTAGAACCCCGATAATTCGAGCTAATTGGGGCTGAGGCTACCTCGAATTACAAAAAACTCGGATTATAAGGAAATATCACTAAATCAATGGGTAAATCGCAAATATAAATGTTTAATGAGCACAATAATGTTTTAAATAATAAATAAATAAACAATATAATAGGCCTACATACCTGTGTTACGCCTGTATGTATATTGACAAACATTTCCAATTTGCTAAATCGGCATCCTTTAAGGATTAAGTCATTGTCTGACCCTTAGGCTCTTTTCACACTGGGTCACTTGTGACGGTCACCGCATTTAATGATTACCAACCATGCAAGTTGTACATACATAATTCAGTTGTATAAGCGAAACTAGTTATCCAGTCTTGAGTTTAGATTTGATTAATACTGAAGATTTTATAAATGAAGTGAAATATCGACCTCCCATTTGGGTTGTCAAAAGCGATTACAAATTGCGTTTCATGTAGCTACTATTGGCAATACTAGGGGTAACAATCACAAGAAACCAGCGAGTGTTCACTGCAATCACCGGTGACCGTCACAAGTGACCCAGTGTGAAAAGAGCCTTAATGGAGTGGAACGGGAAAGCGGCGCTACTAGGAAAGCACTTTTAATTACCATTGTCGCTGAGTAGGGATTACTGTAACAATACAGTATTCTTTTCTGAAAGGATGGTATGCACTGTACAATTGATTGACTCGAGGTCCCGACAAAGAAAGATCGAGTTTCTGTCAATCTGTAATAGAAATGCATTAGCAGTCTGAAGCAAAGGTTATTTCTGTGTATTATGAACAAAAACCCTAAGTGGGGCAGTTTTACCTGCATTTTTGTACATGGAAAAATTGAAAGAAAGCTCAAAATGTAACACATTCCGAAGTGCGTAAAACTTACATGCGGACTCCGTATAAAAACGGGATTTTACTCTAGTTTTATGGAAAATTTTAACTTTCTTAAGACCAGCTCGAATTACACGGAACCTCGAAATACCGGGCCTCGAATTACCGAGGCTCTACTGTATATAGTTTTGTTTAATAGGTCTATATAAGTTAGTTCTTTATTTTGTATTGCAATTAAACATGTTATAAGGCCAAATAATTTTCTTACTTATCTAATCTATATTAATAAAAATGAATTTCCAAAATGTATGACGGAGCATCACTTGAGAACGGCTCGACCGATTTGGATGATTCTTTTTTTGTTGTGTTCGTAATTGTCAGGACAAGGTTTGTATGAAAGAAAATTTTTGAAAAATCCACGGGAAAAGTCAGAAATGTGAAATGAGGCAAAGTTAGATAGTTCTGCTGTCAATTGATTGCATAAACAAAAAGATTAAAAAATTGAAGTGTGACATATTCACAGTTTGAGAGTAACGCTTTCACATGTTTTCATAACAAAACAAAGAAATAAACAAAAGTGAGTCTTGCAACCAAACCAAATCTAAAGTGTGTTATCCATTCATTTTGAGAATGCAAGTCCGTGTAAACAGATGCACGTGATTTGAACCCCACCAGACTTCATGCTACAAGACAATATACAGAGTCCGCCAGGAAAATGTATACACTCTTTGTTAGACTGTGTCGGGATATTGTATCGGGATATTACCAGTATACTACCAGTATGTTGTAGTATGGTCTTACGCTCAACACATGTCGTTACTTTCAACACGATAGTGAAAAAACAAAATGGCTGGTGCACGCTTAATGTTCGAGCAGCGAAAATGCATTCTGAAGTGGTTTATCAGGTTTGATAATACCGTTGAAGTGCAGCGTCATTGGAGGCGGGAGTTTGAATCAGAACCCCCAACCCGCCTAGCAATTAAACGCATTATTGGCAAGTTTGAGGCACATGGAACGATTTGTGATAATCATAAAGGAAGATCAGGAAGACCGTGTACAGCTACAAGTCCTGCTTCGTCGGATCTCGCGTTGGAAAAGTTTGTTACTTCTCCACAAAAGTCTGCTATGCAATGTGCGCGTGAAGTGGGGATTAGCAGTAGCCTACAAGTGTACGACGAATTCTGAAAGGTGCTAAGTGGAAACCTTACATTCCACGATTACTGCATGTGATTAATGATGACGATCCTGATTGGACGAAGAGGGCCCATTGAGTTCCCTCCACGGTCGCCAGAATTAACCCCTATGGACTTTTACTTATGGGGAACCGTGAAAGATCAAGTCTATCGACGTAAGCCACGCACGTTGGAGGAACTTCGCCAGGAGATTACAGCGGCATGTGCTGCGATCTCCATTGAAACATTGACCGACGTAACTGCGGTGACCGCTCATCGTTCAGTAATGTGTCTGGCCGCCAACGGCCAACATTTTGAACATCTAATGTAACCACTGAACTAAGAAAGTACTACCGGTTGATGTTTGATTAGTATTTAAATTTAAAAAACAAACCTAATAAATAGTTTCATTCCTTAAAGTGTGTATACATTTTTCTGGCGGATCCTGTAGTGCGGTATTAGATGTGATTTTTATAACAGTAAAAGCTCATAAAATGTGAAGAAAATTTTTAAGATAACAATATCAACTTAAGTTATTGCAAATGTTTCAATGTATTGCGAAACGTGACATTTGTGATATACCCTCCAGTTTGCGAGAGTCATTGTTGTGAATAATGTAAACATACAAATTTCATTGAACAGCGAAACGTGGTTTATAATTTATAACCCAGCCTATGAGAAGCATTAATCATAATGACTGAAATTCAACCAGGCCCAAGTGGCATAGTTAAAAATAAGATAGGTAAATCTTTGCGAGGTGGACAGAAGGAAATTATATTGAATGTGTTTAATGGGTTAAAAAAAATATCCAGCACTTGCAATTGAGGACGTTGTAAAACTGACATCTGAATTCACCGGTATATCTACCCTGGGGTCAACTTGCCTATAACAGAAATGAGTAACAGGAGTATTCCTGGTGGGTAAAATAACGGCCGGTGCATAGGACTGACAACCTTGCCACCTTCATGTGCCATATGTCACAATCTGGGAGCCTTAACCTCCTGGAAATCCTATGGGTCTCCATGGCCCATACAGGGATCGATTTACCTTACCTTTTATATCACTCTTACTGTAATTTCACATGAGGTGTTCACAGTGGTTATGTGACCTGCACTCCATTTGGCTGCCAAAGATCTTACATCTCGTTGGCTCTTCCCGTAAAGGCTTATCCAGTGCTAACAACAGTTCTATACACGCATGGTCTCCATCAAATTATGTGGTTAGGTTCCCGCATTAATGTTTATAATAAGTATCGCACACAAAGCTCCCAGTGAAGGAGGTCTGCTGGAAGCTTGGAAGGGGGGTCCTGCGCCTCTGGTGGGAATTGGGGACAAAGCCCTTAACAACAAAAAACAGGAAAGGGATCCAGGGCTGATAAGAAGTTCTCAGTTCTTAAAGTTGTAGGTGAAGGGGTCCAGAGGCCCAGCAGGGGCTTGAAGAAGTCCCAATACAGAAACTCAGGAAGGGAATCTGGGTCAGATGTAAATTTTTTGTACCCGGTAGATAGGCTACCTCAGTCTTGATAGCAACTGAGCCACCGTTTTTATACCGTTAGGTTTCCAGTATTGAATTATTACACATAAATGATAGCTCACTACCAGCCTGACAGTGACAGATAGCCTACTCTCAGCCCAACAATAGAACAACGGCCAGCACACGGAGATTCCTAATTTAACAGCAGTTCTCAGCACCATTTTAGATTAATTTTGTGTCTACTTCTTCACATTTAGAATCTTCTAACAGATATATTATTATTATTTAATATTCTGCCTAGTGGCAGGTCCATGTCTTCAGATGGAGAATTTCTGACGCCAGTGTTCCCTATCTCCAGCTTCGTCCTTCAACTTGCTGTATCTCCTCACATCTTTCATGTTATCCAGAGGTTGTATTCTTCTCCTTCCTCTTCCAGCAGTTCCTTTGATCTTCCCTTCGATAACGTCATGTATGAGTCCCTCGTGTCTAAATATGTGTCCGATCCAGTTGGCTTTCCTTTGAATAATATGTATTCAGAATAATTTTCCTCTCTCCTACCCTCCTCAGCATTTCGTCATTTGTCACCCATTCTGTCCACTTGACCTTCTCTATTCTCCTCCAGCACCACATTTCGAAGCCTTCTAGGTATTTCTTCTCTCTCTTTCTCATGGTCCACGTCTCTGCTCCGTACAGTGCAATGCTCCAGATGTAGCACTTCAACAGTTTCTTCCTTAGTTCCAAGCTCAACTTGCTGGTCAGTAGTCCTCTTTTTGTTGAATGCGGCTTTGGCCATGGTGATTCTTGTTTGAATTTCATTCGTGCAGTGGGCATCCTTTGTCAGCAAGCTTCCCTAGTACTACTTGAACTGTTTCACATTCTCCAGTTCTTGACTGTTGACAACTATCCTCAAGGGTTTCTCCCAGTTTGATATCCTCATTACTTTTGATTTTTCAATGTTAATTTCCTTGCCATATTTCCTTTCTGTTTCCACTAATCTGTTCATCATGTGTTGCAGTTGTCTTTGATTCTTGGTGAGCACTACCAAGTCATCTGCATACTTGATGGTGTTGATAAGGCTTCCTCCTATCCTAAAGTTTCTGCATTCTTTCAAAGCTTCTCTCGCCAGCCATTCTCCATACAGGTTCAAGAGACTCGGCGATAGACAACATCCTTGTCTGACTCCTCTTCCTATTTCCACTATGTTTGTTTCTCCGTGTTTTAGTCGTACTTTTATTCTTTGTTCCAAGTACAGGTTGCGAATTAGTCTCCTGTCTCTCCAATTGATTCCTTAAGGATGTTCATCAATTTTATCCAGTTAACTCTGTCCAAGGCTTTCTGCAAATCTATAAAACACACGCAAACTTCTTCCTTTACAAACAAAACTCTCTCCGAAAATATCCTCACCATGCCTATGGTGTATCTGGTTCCTTTTCCTTTTCAAAATCCAAACTGGTCCTCTCCCAGTGCTTCTTCAATTTTGTGATCTAGCCATCCGTTGAGTATTCTTGCAATGATCTTCGCCACTTGTGAGATCAGACTAATTGTTCTGTAATCACTACATTTCTTGGCTTTCTGTTTCTTTTCAAGAGCAACCATTGTGACGTATGAAAAGCCGCAGATAGGGAAGTCCCCAGTTTCGTAGATTTTAATGTAGGGAATGCGCACAATGTGCATGTAAAGTTAGCTTTTGATTTGACTTAGTTCTGTCAGGGTCATTTTCCTTTGCCTACAAATAGCTGCATGATATCTTTCACAGTGGAGACCGCACCATTTACAAATACACTCCGGATCCGGGTCATGAAAACTTCCAGTTTTACACACTCTGTGATGGAACCCGTGCGCAGCGAACCTTGTCACTACGTGTCTCAGTTCATATCCTCCACGTATCCATTCTCTGTTGATCATTGCATCGGTCACATAGAACTCTTCCCAAATTGTGCTTCTCTTGTTTTGGAGCTCCTGTAGCAGTTCATTGTAGTTCCCTGTATATGGCAGCTGTAACTTCACCCTTAAATCCTCAATGAAGAAGGTTTCCCTTGCCAGAACATATACCAATCTGGAAGGCGTAAACTTTGACATCTGTAGTGCTCTTTTCAAAAATCTCGCTTTTAAATTTTCCAGCTCCTGTAGGTGTCCTTTGGACAGGTGATCCCAGATGATTTCCAGACCATAGGTGGCTACTGGGGCCACTTTCACCTCAAACAGTTTCATGGCTGTTTCCAGTGATAGCATCGGGAGGTGTTTGATGTCATTAATGCACCGTACAGCTGCTATTAACCTCTCTCTCATATGTATTGAGAAGGTTGTTCCTGATACTTGGATTGTGATTCCTAAGTATTTGTAGGAGTTGCTGATTTTCAGTCTTTGACCTTTGCAAAGAGAAGAGCCTGCAAGAAAACACCCCCATAGAACCCCAGCAAAAGATCCTGCCAAAGAGGCTGAGATTTTAAAAACTACAATGAACGACGAGAATACAGAGGTGATACAAGCCTCCCCTAAGAGTGGAGAAAATGCAGAGGTGACACAAATCACACCAAAGGCACCAGCGAATACAAACACAGAAATAAGCGAAGACAATGCTAACAGCTGGACCCCTAAGAGTGGAAAAAGTGCAGAGGTGACACAAATCCCACCAAAGGCACCAGCGAATGCAAACACAGAAATAAGCGAAGACAATGCTATCAGCTGGACCCCACACAAAGACTCAAGCCCGAAGCCGACTTCAACCAGCGAACCATTAGAAATTGCTGAGACAGCAGTCGGGAAAGAAGACCAGGATACATGGCAACCTGTAACAAACCGCCGCAGAACCAGAACTCCAAATGAACTGATCAGCATAGTAGGTGTAAGGGAAGAGAGAAGGGACAAAATCAGGGGAGCACGAGAAGGCCAATGCAAAATAAAAGCAGCTGAGAAAAATGCATGGCTATACGTTGGTAGGCTAAGCCCGGAAACCACGAAAGAAGAATTGGAAGATTACCTGAAGGATAATGGAGTAACAGGAAGAATCGACTGTAAGATGGTTAGTAATAAAAACACGAGTAGGGCCTTCAAAATAGGTCTACCGTGGAGTGAGCTAAACAAAGTCCATAGCGAAGACTTTTGGCCAACTGACATAATCTGCCGGCCCTTTCGAGCCCCATGGCGGTACAGAGGTCCCAGACAACCAAGTGGTTTCTATCCTAACGTGGAATGTTGAAGGCCTTAGAGGGGTGATAAATAACTCCCCAAGTGACATTTTCAAGGATTACGATATCTGCATACTATCAGAAACTTTTGTTACAGCAGAGGCAAGAATTGATGTTGAAGGTTTCTATAATATTCAAGCACTAGCGAAGAAAAACATCAGGGGTCGTCCATCGGGAGGCGTGTCATGCCTACTCAAGCCGAACCTTGCACCGTTCAAAGTTTTGGTGACAGATGAAGATATACTTGCAGTAAAGACAAAAATTGGAGTTATTGTGTGTGTGTATTATAGACCCGAATGCAGCCCTGTAGATATAATAGACAGCCTACAAGGTGTGTTAAATGAAATACCCCGCGGGGAAAGAATAATCTTGGCAGGGGATCTGAACTGCCCAATAGACAGACCAAATAAAAAATCACATTTAGTCCTGAACTTTTTGTCAGAGGAAGGTCTGACATTAGTGAATGACAGGAAAGTGCAAACGTACTTATGCCATAATGGCGGAAGTACAATAGACCTAGTGTTTGTACGGGGATTAGAAGTGAGGTCCCAAAAATTACTCATGCGAACTGACGGACCTCTGATGAGGAAACACATACCTGTGATCACTATTGTACATCATACAGAAGGTATTAAGAGTCAGCATCATAGTGAAGTGACACCACTGGGGAGAAAACTGGACACTTGCATATTGCAGAACAATTCCGATAAAATAGACATAATCCTACACGAAATTGATGAAGGAAAATTAGAAGAAGCAGTGTCACACATAGAGGAATACGTAAAGGAAGCGTCAAAGACCATAGAGAGCAACCGAAAATCAAAGAATTGGTTCGATGCCGAATGCTATCAAGCAAGGCAGGTAACCCTGAAGAAATTACATTCAGCGCGGCGAAATTTAGATAGCACACAGCTTACAGAATACCAATCTGCCAGAAAAGAATATAAAATCCTCCTTAGGGGAAAGAAAACTGAATACATGGAAATGCAAGCGCAGAAACTGATAAAAGAGTCGGAATCAGACCCATATAAAGCCCTGCGGTCACGGCAGCCAAGATTCCCTGCAGACATACCCATGGAAGTATGGGAGGAGTATATAAAAAATATATACTGCAAGGGGAACATAATAGAATTGAACCAAGAAGAGGAAGTAGAATCCAGTGACCTATTCACCCAAGAGGAAATCAAAGAAGTAATCAATAGCGCAAGAAGTGGAAAAGCAGCAGGCCCAGACGGCATCTATAATGAGCATCTAAGAACATCACTCCCGTACTTAGAGATCGTATGGACAAGACTGATAAATAAATGCCTAGAAACCGGCAACATCCCAGCTCAGTGGAGAAACTCTGTAATCAAAATGCTCCACAAAGGAAAAGGTGACACGAATAACCCCGAATCGTATAGAGGAATCGCTCTAGAATCGGCAGCATTCAAATTACTCACAAGACTGCTAACAAGGAAAATAGACAAACTAGTAGACTCATTCTTACCGGATGAGCAATTTGGTTTCAGAGCTGGAAGATCGACTCTGATGGCAGCAGGATGTTTACTCAGAGACATCCATGAAGCCTTGGGCAGGAAGCATGGCAAAATGTATGTCATATTTATAGATTACTCTAAAGCTTTCGATATGGTGAATAGATCGAAATTGCTACAGAAACTAAAAGATCTTATTGGCCATTCGTGGTTAACAAGATTAGTGGTCAGCATCATGGCAGAAAATTATGTCCAAATAAGTTTCGTAGATTTTGTTGATGAGTTGAGTCAACACTTTCAAACCTTCGTTTCCGATTTCTTTCAGCAAGACCACCGGTATGTCATCGTCTCCTGTAGCTTTCCTCCTCATGTTCTTAATCGCATTCTCTACTTCTGTTGTCAATATGCTGGGCTCTTTTTTTGTCTTCTTCAATCACATCCTCTGTCTTGATTTCAATGTCTTGCAGACAATGTTCCTTATTGTAAAGTTCCTTTACATAATCTTCCCTTATTTTCAACACCTCTTCTTGTTCCGTAGCCATTTGTCCTCTAGAGTCTTCTATTCCAAAATTCCTCACTCCTTTGTTATCACTCCCTCCCAGTTCCTTTGTTTTCTGATATATGAGGTCATACCTTCCTCTCCTTTGTAGTTCCTCTATTTCTTCACACATTTCTTCCATGTACTTTTCCTTCGCTTTGTCTGTTTCTCTTCTGAGTGCATTGTTAAGTCTTCTGTATTCTTCTTCGTTCACATTTTTACACCTCCATCTTCTCCACCATCTCAAGAGTGATCTAAGGTTTCCTCGCTCTCTTCGTTTCCCTTCCGACTTGACTCTTAGTCTTTACAGTATTCAATAGAGCCATTGTAACATTTCGCCACTGCTCTTCTGTACTTGCACTTACATTTTCATCTCTCACTTCACTAAAGCATTTCTCTAAGGCTTCTCTTACTACCTCCTTACTATCCCTTAGCTTTTTCAGGTCCCACCTCTGCTTTCTCCTCCCACTCCGTTGTATCCTCTTCAATCTTGTACTGATGTCTGCAACCAAAAGGTTGTGATCCAAGTCTATATCAGCAGCCGGTGTCTTTCACACTGCCTCTAAACCTCTGTTTGACGAGTATGAAATCTATCTCATATCTATTGATGTCTCCTTGCTCTTCCATATGAATAGTTTGTTCTTCCTTTTCTTAAACCAATATCTCATATCTATTGATGTCTCCTTGCTCTTCCATATGAATAGTTTGTTCTTCCTTTTCTTAAACCAAGTATTCATCACCACCAAATTGTTACGCTTACAGAAATCCACTAGCATCCCTCCTCTGTCGTTTCTTCTTCCTAATCCATATTGTCCCACAATGTTTACTTCACTACCTTGTCCGACCACACTTTCCAGTCACCCATGTTTATTTTTCCTCTGCCTTCGGTGTGGATGATGTCTTCTATTTAGTCGTATATTTTCTCTACTTCTTTGTCGTCATGGTCTGATGTTGGCATGTAGGCCTACACTTGAACTATCAGAATCTCTACTGGTTCTGCGCTTATTTTCACAAACAATAAACGATCGCTACTGCACACCACTTTAGTCACACTTTGCACTAATTGATTTCCCAAAACTATTGTTACTTTGTTAACTTTGCATTTGTCCATTTATCGTTTCAGATTTTCCAGTTTTCCTGCTCTTTAAAGTGTTCTTACGTTCCATGTCCCGATCCTGAAATTAAAATCTCCACCTCTTTTGGTGACTCCCCTGAAGTACTCCCCACCCAGAGACCCGAACGGGGGAGTAGTTTACTTCCGGAATTTTTCACTCCAGGAAATGCCATCATTATTCTCCGTCATCAGACATTCAAGAAATATATTTATGTGGTAGTCTTTCCATTTCCTTTCCACATCCCAGTATCACGGCCGAAGAACCAGCACTTATAAATGGAATTTATAGTTCCTAAAGAATAATGTACAGGCCTAACATCAAATCGGCTGTTTTTCATGCTTTTAAAATCAAAATACCTTGGACAGTAGAGTGCTATATCGTCCCTCCCAAAACATACTGGTATACCGGTATATGGAATTTATAGGTTCTCAACAACAATGTAAAATGATATTCGGCCCTTTTTGGTGGTGAAAAAAATAGACCTCGCAGTAGGCTACCAGCTATAGATTCCCCATAGACATTTCTGGTGGATCATACCTCAATGTTTACTGGATGCTCCAAATTTTTTAGTTGTTGGCATCATACCAAAACATTTTTTTTTTTTTTTTTAGTATGGAAAAAAGGAAGAATCTGTGGCACCCTACCCTCCCACTCCTACAAACTAACAAGACCCACCTAGCGGTGCGATTTGAACTACTAAGAACGTGGGGTGCAATGCCATCTTGTAGGCAGAAGGTGAAACAGGAAAAAATTAGCCTACATAATTTATATCTCCTTTCTTCTCTTCTTGTTTTTCTTTCTCTCGCCTCCTCCTCTTCACCCTAGGTACCTTCCTATTTGGGACCTATTCCTAACCGTTAATTTTTTGCACCGACCAGTATTTGGACACGGAAACACTAGCGCCCTAACTAACAGCCTTAACCACTATCCGACGAGTGATTTCTGAGCAGTGAAGGGAAAATTCATCTATTATGTTTAGAGAGTTTCAATACATGAGAAATAGCTGTTTTGGTGCGAGGGTTGTTTTTTATTTTGTGAAATAGCCTATTATGTTGGCTCTGAAAAGAGCCATTTTGGTGAAAGGGTAGTTTTCGCTGCATTAATTAAGTCATCTTGCTTTTTCCCAATAACACATAGTATAACAGTGAGCTGCATTATCGGCATTGAGCAGTTTGCGAGGGAAAAGTTTCAAGGCTGAAGACCAGGCATGGGGAAAGTGAGGGAAGTAGGCTGTCACCATGCACAGTGGAGAGTGAAGTGAGAGCCAAGGTGTCACAAGTTCTTCCATTTCGCTGCATTAATTAAGTCATCTTGCTTTTTCCCAATAACACATAGTATAACAGTGAGCTGCATTATCGGCATTGAGCAGTTTGCGAGGGAAAAGTTTCAAGGCTGAAGACCAGGCATGGGGAAAGTGAGGGAAGTAGGCTGTCACCATGCACAGTGGAGAGTGAAGTGAGAGCCAAGGTGTCACAAGTTCTTCCATTTCACCAAAAATATAGGCTACAGGCTACAAACAAGAAATGTTCATGCTTTTGTTGGATTTCCGTATCTCCTTTCCCTATCCCCTTCTATTTAAAAATAAGCCAGTTAATCTTCAACATTAGCATAATTATCATGGCGGCGGTCACTGCCTCTCTAATAATACGTCAGATGGAAGAGGCATATTTTGACTTCCGCAGTGGTAAAAAGCTTGTACATTTAACTTAGTTCAGTAATGATAGGTAAATTCTAAGTCAGTGACAGGTTTTGTTAGGTTAGGAACGTTTATGTTACTTATGTTATGTTAGCAAACAGTTTTAGGTCGCGCTAATCAGTATATTGCTTCCAAACATTCCTAACCTAACAAAACCTGTTGCTGATCTAGAATTTACCTGGAGGCACTACGGAAGTCAAAATATGCCTCCTCCATCTGACGTATTATTAGGGAGGCAGTGACCGTCACCATGATAACTTACGCTAATGTTGAAGATTACCGCCAGTTACTGCTTTCAAAAAATCTTAATATCGGTAGGCTACGCATATTAAAAAAGCTACTTTACAAAAATTACCGGATATTAGTCACTCTATAACCATATGGGCAAAACAGAAGAATGTGTGGCATCTTGGCTCTCACTCCACTCTCCGCTATGCATTGCCATGGTGATAGCCTGCTTCCCCTACCTTCCCCTAGCCTGGCCTTCAGCCTTGAAATTTTCTCCTCACAAGCTGTGGTAATGCAGCTCACTGTTGACTATGCACTATATTGGGGAAAAAACAAGATTACTTAGTTAATGCAGCAAAAACGACCCTTGCACCAAAACGGCTCTTTTCAGAGCCAACATAATATTTCACAATATTATATATAAATAAAAAATAAATCAATAAAAAAAGATAAAAATAAAAACCTTGCACCAAAAACTGGTATTCCTCATGTATTAAGCCTCCCTCACTCGTGGCGTGGTGATTGAGGCTGCTGGTGGTCCCAGTCGAGTGTTAAATTTACTGTTAGGAATAGGTCCCGAATAGATAGGTAGTGTATTAAAATGATGTTCTAAAGGGAAACATAACCTAATAATTGTACTTGATTGTTATACTCACCATCTGGAAAATGCTCTCCACTGCCTTACACTTGTTTGAGCTAAACTTTTTGCAGAATGCATATTTATTATTTGTCGTTACTATAAGACCTCAAATTTTAAAATGTAATGGTAAAAAATATTACTAAAATTTTTGCACGTCCAAAAGTTCTTGAACCCGGTTTCTCAGTGCTGCTCTCTGATGGTACTGATAGAAATGAAAACGAGCGATCACCGCGTCTCGACTCGTGCGTACACTGCTTCTTGTTCTTCTTCTTCTTCATATTATTATTATTATTATTGTTATTAATATTTTTTATTATTATTAATATTTATTTCTCTGTTTTATATATATATATACTGTATATACATACAGCTTTATTATTGTTGTTATTGTTGTTATTATTATTATTATTGTTGTTGTTATTATTATTATTATTATTATTATTATTATTATTATTATTATTATTATTATTATTATTATTATTATTATTATTATTATTATTATTATTATTATTATTATTATTATTATTATTACTATTACTAGGCCTACTACTACTATCCTGTTACTACATGCCAATATGGTACTTTATGAGGCAAGTTTTTTTTTCAGCATAGGTTTTGCCATATTCTCAAAAATCGCTGCAAGATGTCATCTAATCTAACCTATCTTAACCTAAAATGGCAAAATTTATGCTGAAAAAAAATAACTGCCTTTATGAGCTGTGTGTGGGACGCCAGTACGTTTACATGCGGGATTGAAATCTATCTGAATCCGATCCCAACTCAATACGTTCCCTGTTTACATGGCAAGTTCTAGGAGTGGATTGAGATTTGTTGAACTATTGGCTAACTTGGTTATGTGTGGCTATTGTTGTGGCTAACCTGTTTAAACAAATGCCGCATTTATTCCGTGATAAAAATATAAATAAAAAGTGTGTTCTATCAATAATTTCTAGTCATCATAAACAAAGTATGACATAAAAGAGTAACAACGATATTAATATTATAGTGTGAGTGAGTGTTTTTTATTAAATTGGCTATCAGCTGACAGAACAAAATGACGAACGCCATGCGAGTGTATGCGCGCGCACCAGGATTGAGTTCGCTAGCGTTTACATGGAATTGAATACGATTTGAATCCGATCCATTCCTCCATTTGCAGAGGATCGGATCGAAAATTCATTCCGGATTGAGTCCGCGTTTACATGGCGATCTCAATACGAGGATCGGACTCAGATCGATCTGAATCCTGCATGTAAACGTACAATGTCCATGGGAAGAACCCTATTGATATTGAACCAAATCGGTTCACCGGTACCGGCTCAATTTAGTGCCTATTTTGCCTTTCTAATAGAAAGGCGCCATCACTCAAATACGCTGTATCGGATTTCCATGAAACTTGGTATACCCATTTATGACGTCCGTGAGAAGTGCCCTATTGAATTTGAACCTAATCTGTTGACCGGAACCGGAGTAAAACCCAATTTAGTGTCTACTTTAAAGGCGCAATAACTCAAATACGCTTTATCGGATATTTATGAAACTTCGTATACGCATTTATAATGTCCATGGGAAGACGTTTATTGATATTGGACCAAATCGGTTGGCCAGTACCGGAATAATGCCCAATTTAGTGTTTTTATGTTAATATATAAGAAGTCACGATAACTCAAATATGCTTTATTGGATTTTCCTGAAATTTTGTATACCCATTTATAATGTACGTGGAAAGACGTCTACTGATATTGGACCAAATCGGTAGACCGGTACCGGAGTAAAACACAATTTAGTGTATATTTTAAAGACGCGGTAACTCAAATACGCTTTACCGGATTTTTATGAAACTTGGTATACACATTTATAATGTCCGTGGGAAGACGTCTATTCATAATGGATAAAATCGGTTGACCTGTTTCGGAGTAATGCTCAATTTAGTGCCTATTTTATGGTAATATACGTATTCGAAAGAATTTATAAAAAAAATGAAAATCAGTTATCTTGACAACATAGCCTATTGTTTTACTGTGATCTTACAAGGCCTTGGAAATTAAAATACAGGTAGCTATGGCAAAAAACATATTGATTTACATGCGCTTATCCAACTAGACCGTTAAAATGACCCAGGTGGCCGAGATGGTAGACCTTTCTTCTTCCGTAAGCCCTGCTTAGTGAATAAATCTGGAGCTTAACTTGGAAATCAATTAAAAAATATATATATTCTGCATATCATAATTGCAGTCTTAACTGATTAAACAAAAACATACTGGCACTTTGTTACATCAGTTTACCTGATTTTATTTCGTTGTTCAAGTTGAAATGAGTACTACGTTATTAGGCCTACTGTAATAGAAATAATTAGGCCTATGTATACATTAAGTGTCATTTTCTTGTAAATATTTTATTGTAAAAGGTAAAGTTACACTGTACAGTGTTTTTAAAAACACCATCAAATAAATAAAGCATGACCATACTATTTTTCTCACTTTGTATTCTGAAGTATTGCAGGGAATGCATATTCTCTTGTCTCAGCTTCATGCACATAAAATTCAAACAAAATTATTACAGGCATTTCCAAGAAAATCACAAGAAATTAAATTTTCATGTAAGTTAACATGATAGTAAAAGTGAGAGAGTCATAAGAAATGTTTGTGTCACATCCCCAAAATGTTTCTATTTAAATTATAAAATTTAGTTCCTGTTCAATTTTTCATTTTCAAACTATGCTTTCACAGATACAGATTCACAAATTTTGTATTTTGGATTCAAAGATCTCAAAATGTGTAGGCCTACTGGTACCGGTATCAATGCTGAAAACTCAACATCGAATTTCAGAAGCAAACTCAATACTTCCTTCACCTGCAGTAGGCCTACCTCTGAGTAGAGATAGAGGGGGGGGGGGGAGACATATCTGTCCTTATTTGGCAACATTGCACATCTTACTCACACCTTTTACACATCATTCTTTCATGGAATACACCTATTCAACCTCTTTATCAATCCAGATAAGCACTGGAATGTCAATACATAGATAAGGTGATAACGTGGATGTAGGGTGAGGATAAAACACAGTTATCAGGACTTCCTTACTTTGTGCAGTTTATAATAACCTACAAGCAATGGCTATCTTAAACAGGACCCTTAGTTATGCAGTAATTTCTTTAAGTAATTAATATTTATAAAATTTAACATTAAGGAAGAGCAGATGTTATTAAAGAACCATATTGACTAAAGAACTATATTAATTAAAGAGCTATTTTTTTACAGTTATAATGAGCCTACTTCTGGAGGAAGTTGATGCAAGAAGGAAAATTCTACAAGGAAGAAAAACCATCACCAGGACATACTACAGTAAGTACCGGTATAAACTGTACTATTAATAATTAGCCCGTAATCACTCATATATAATATTATGGTTGTCACACCATCACTCATGTGTTAGATTTTATATAACATGCAGTTACAATAATATTCTATGTAACCAGTGGCGGACGCAGAAATTCTTTTCGGGGGGGGGGATTTGAATAGGTAGAAAGAATACTAAAAAAAATAATCTACTTACATATATAATTTCTGTAGTTCATAAAACTGGCCACTTAGAGTACATATATAGCCTTTTTTCAAATTTCGGGGGGGGGGGGGATGTAACCCCCTATCCCCCCCTGCGTCCGCCACTGTATGTAACCATTTTAACACATGTAAAAGCAAATACTGTTATATCTTCTTTTTCAAAAACATATAATAACAATAATTAGGGCCTGGATTTTTAGGTCGTTATAAACCCTGTATTAGTTTTTTAAATATACTAAAATAGTTTTATTTTCAGGCAAGGTTTAAAGATTTATTTCCAAGTACAATAAACTCATTAAAACAAATATATTAATTACATTTTTATTTACAATTTTTTCATGGATCCGAACCACAAAACTATAGGAACACTTTCTGCTTAATTTTCAACTGTTGGTAGTTATAGAATACAATTAATTTTAGAATCATCCTTGTCTTTCCCTACTCCACATAAAATCAACAAGAAAGCTTTTCAATTAATCAACCAACCTTTAGAATACTCTACTTTTGACGTCTTGCTGTCAGAGCAAACTCTGAGAATAAACTATAAGTGTAAGTTTTGTAAGATTACCTTTAGTCTGCTTCTAAAGAAACCATGGATTTTTTTACTAACGATTTCCTTTACCGGGACAATGGGCTTTACAGACTTACATTATGCAATGCTATATTTTCCATTACAAAATGTAACAACAGTGAACAGGCAACAGTGACCAAGATGTAAAATGTAGGCAGTTAAAAAGTAACTTCTAATAGAACAATAAAAATTAGATTAATTACATAGACGCACTATAGTAGGGGTTTAAGATCTGCAAGGTCCCCGGATCTAATAGTATGTGATTATTATTTATAGGAGAACTTGAAAAATAAAGTGTACAGGTCAAACTCCCATACATTTGTAGTGCAGTGCCTTAACAACAACAACAACAATAATAATAATAATAATATTAAATATAAATTTACTTTAGAACTTAGGAGTAGACTTCGGATTTTAGGTAAAAACCTATTTTAATCCTTAAGTGATATATGGACGAAAACTTGTATATTCATGTTTCATAAGTGACTATGCCTAAAACTGACAGTTTTATAGGACCTAAAACAGCCTATTTTTACGTTAGAACCTAATATTGCCATTAAGTTATTTTTTGTTATAAATTCTAGCATTTATTTTCAGTTCGCACTAAATTTTTAGCTCGGAATGTGCAGTACATGACACATTTGTGACGTGGTTAAATAATAAGGAATGTTTCATCTTCAGTAGAAATATTCCTTGGAATTCCCAAGAAAATGTAGTTTTTCAACCAACTCCCACATCCAGTAACAAAAAAAAACAAACAAACAAAAAGTTGTTCTCTGAATCACTGAGGAATACAAGGGGTTGAATATGCTTCTGCTTGCAGGGATTAGGTTTTCACTGTTATAGTAGTAATACAGGCCCTAGTAATAGGTCTATATAATTATGTGTACCATAGGCCTATATCTGCGTTTTATCATGATTATTGACTAATGGTGACTTCAATAAATATAATATTCTGCATCACAATTGAGATATTTCAGAAAATTGGCAACTTAACAATTTTATAACAGATTATTTTACAATTTTAAGAACCTATTTTCCAATTTTTAGAGCCTTTTTTAGGTACCTAAAACAGCATTTTTAGCGACCTGAAAGTCCGAAGTCTACTTATGAGTTACGGTGCCACTGCTTACAGCATGCAGTAGGCAGGGAACAATTTAAAGACATATCCCCATTCATGTATTAATTTCAGTGCATTAACCTTAAGAACATAGCAATATCATATAACAGAACAATAATGATACCTAGAGATACAAAGGAATAGGCCTAGATATAATGGAACATAACACCCTCATTGCTATTCCAAATGAAATACTATAAGTACCCATGATTCAATACAAAAAGTCATGATTTATAATTACTTCTCTATTTCAGAAGCAAATGCTGTGCCAGCATGGGGAATTGTCGTTATAGTTGCTTTCTGCATGATCATTGTGGGAGGAATCCTTTACGTTGCTATGTCAAAGTTGTTTCTTGGCAGCAGTAGCAACACTGCTCCGGGTGTGGTGTACCACCATGATGATGAAGTCTAGTTTATAGAATATGGATAGCGGTACCAAGGAGTAATAAATGACAATGTTTGGAACTGTTCTCTTCATCTTTACTAGGGACCAAGTATCCAAGAGAATGAGATGAATTCACCGAGTAGGTCTGCTTATGAACTTCTACAGGTCTAAATATAAAACCATTATCATCATGTTGGTAAGATTAATTATAAATTAATGTACCCATGTTAATAAAGTAGTTCCGATCTTTAAGAGGAGTTTCTCCCACACTGTTAAATATGCGGGATAGAGCATAAGTCATGGCAACTATTTTTTTTCTCAAAGTAAGACAATGGTATCATGAAATGTATGTCACGGGAGAGTATGGCAACTTAGTAGAATTGTGTTGTATGGTTAAACAAATAGAGGTGAAAGGAATTTAGCTGTCTGCCACTATGCAGAATGGATATGGCAAGATTGAACAGCATTCTACGTCAAAATAATCATTATCAGAGGGAGAAATGCCAGCAAATTCCACAAGGAACTGATGGAAGCTTTGGGGAATAATGCCCATGGAGCCTTCATGCTTCCAATTACTGCAATACAATAGAATGGTGTTTATGGATGTTTATAGATTTCTGTCTCCTTCACTATTCTACATCTAGTGCATTATGCATACAATCCATACCCTGCCATAATTTTTAAATGGTCCCACATTTTCAAAAGAGAAAATAGCTGCCATGACTTATGCCCTACCTCTTGTATATTTCGTCCTGAAAATATGCAATTAATGTCTAAAGGATGTAAAAATTATGATTTTTCTCTCTCAGAAAAACTACAAATAAGGGTGAATGCAATAACATGACTCGATTTCTTATCAAATTAAGTTGAGGAGGTTAGTAGCAAAATCTATCTATTGTCTTGGTAATTTCTCATCTGAGGCTTTAAAGATGAGTTTATTCCATTCTCCTTGTGATTTCAACACACTTTAAACAATAATACACATATATGCAATTAATTTTAATGTCTATATGATAGGGTATTCATATAATTGTTTATATAAAAACTGGACATTTTAATTTTTTTTTTTTTTTTAAACCTACCGAAGATAATTAAGGGAAAAAAAGGGACAAAAATTTCATTCACAAAATTTAAGGAATATTTACAATTTACCTTTGTCTCGTGCACACAAATTATCCCAGATGACTTCTTAAATTTCTTCTGCAGACTGGTGTATATAATTTATTCCACAGAAATAGATGCCTCATTGTCACTGTACATTTCACTTTTATGTATTCTATCAAGAAGTGTGTTGTTTGTTATAATTTGTCATAAAAGTCAGCACATATTACTCCATTAAAATATGTTTTGACAATGAGCAAGACCTTCACTGTTGTAACTACAGTGAAAGCCGCTTAATGTAATCGTGGATTATGTTATCAATCGGGTAATGTTAACACTTTATGAAGTCCCATAACTGAGTTTGGAGCATTTGTTAATGGACTCCTAAAGAAAAGTAAAAAGAAATTAAAACTTTGTTACTAGTTGAAAAAATAGTTGCTTGCAGTCTATTACTGTATTAGCCTTTGAGTGGTTCAATGATTCACAGCTACGTTTTATTTTATGAATAAATATTTTTAATTCTGTTTTGTAGTGTATTATCTTACATATGAATAAATAACCTTCATTTAATTCCTTCGGCTACTGTTATCAATTGGTTAATATTATCAGATTATGTCCCGAAGTGATCACAATAAGCGGCATGCACTGTATTATTAATGTAGCATGAAACACACTGGCCGGTCACAATTACAAAAAAGCAGGACATTTGAGTGTCCCCAATAAAACTTTTGGGACAGCAGGACATTTTTTAGAAAAAACGGGACGAATGGACACCCTACTGTATGAACTGCCCTAGTAGCACACTTCGTTGGCCTAACAGAGGGTTTTCGTTGGCATGGTTGGGATATGTTGGGAAAACGTTCGTTGTAATTTCCTCGGTTAGCCCAATGTACGTTTCCGTTGCGTCATGCGCCAAGTCCTACCGTTGGGTTTACGACGTTGACCCAACGAGGGCTTTCCCTACCGTTGGGTTTATGATTGCTGGCCCAACAATAAATCTCGTTGTAATGTGATCGCATTTATGTTAAAATTAAAAAGTGTTGAAATAACATTATAAGCGTTAAATTTTCATTTCCTATAAAATAAAACAGTTTTAATTAATTAATTATTCGAGCTCTTTGCGCGCGTTACATGATAAAAATTTACTTCGCTCCACCTCTTCCTGCCAATCTTCGGCAATTTCCGGCGTACTTCGGGTCATCACGAAGACGATGAAGAAACAAGTCATACAACAGTTATTCGCCATCTTGATATGTTCAAGAATCCGAATGGTGTTTTTACTTCTATTAATATTAGGGCTCTTTATTTGTTCTCTGAAAATAACGTTATCATATATTCACATCAAATATTCAAAATACGAGATGTATATCCTTCTTACTATTTATCATGTATTACACATCTCTGTAGTAAATAGGCTAGAAGAATTCTCGATTTTTATTTCAACGATCTAATAGCGTAGTGGTTAAAGCGATAGACTATAACGCAAGCGGTTCCGAGATCGAATCCCCATAGGTGCGAATTTTATACGATAGGAATAGGTAGGTAGGGTGAAGGAGAGGAGGGAGTTAATAGGGATAAGAGGAGAAAAGGGATGATTAAAGGAATGAAAGGGAAAATAAAAAATTAAGTTTTGTGTGCTTCTAGTATTTCCGCCAGATGTCTCTGCGCTGCGCTGCGTAATAGTTCCACCATTACCTAATAGGTGTCTCTCAACTGTTGGGATTTTGTTGTATATTGGTTGGCTACAGTTGGCAGTTGGTTGGATAAAACGCTCCTTGGCAACGGAACCCCGACGGACATTCATAACCGTTGACCAACGAAACATGGCGATCATTCCCCAACATTGGCCCAACGATCTGTGCTACTAGGGTGTAGCTTGTGTGTTAAGACAGGGATGTCCAACCTTCCTAGCTTCATGACTCCCCCCAGTTTTATGAAACGCTACCCCCTCACAAATTCGTATCACCCCAGCCTCATTAAAAGCACCCCTATTTACAAAAAGTGGAATACAGTAAGCCTACTCTAAAAATTCTTCCCAAAGAAAGGGAAGGCATATTGCTGAATTTGTAATAAAAACAGCACCGAGTGAAAAGTATGTTTAATGAGGCTGCTTTTACATGATAGAAGAGAAGAGAATGGATAAGAATACCATCATTCTAAAGGCAGAAAATAAAGAGTGAAGCTATGTGGGAGGTTATGAACAGATAGACTGGAAAGAAACATAAAGGAAATGAAAATATCCATGTAAAAGTAGATAATGATATTGTAACTGACCCAAAATAAATTGTTGAAATTTTTAATAATCACTTCTTGAACACTGAAGCTAACCTTTGTATAGACAGGGGGAAAAAAAAAAGCGGACTGACTAAAATATGTTGCCGATATGAGCCACTGTGCATGCCTAGCAGCATTCACAGGATAGCAGGGAATGTATTGAAATTTGTTCTAGTGTCGACTGTTGATTTAGCCCATTTCGAAACCCAGAATATGGTTTCTAATCGTATTGTTTTATAACTGAATATATTAATTATTAATATTATTATAAAATACTAACACAAATTATATTATATTCAGCTACAAGATTTTGTTTGCTTTTTTTCCCCCTACCTGTACAAAACAATGGTCAATTTCTATAGTTTGTGCCGTCCTCTTCCTTGGCTCTGAGCAGTTTGATTTTATAGTGTTCACAGAAATGTTCAGTCCATCTCTTTTAAAATGGCACAGAAAAGGAAGCAAGTAGTTTTAACAACAAAAGAAAACCTGGTTTTCAATAAGTTTTAAAAGGGAGAATTGTGTGCTGAATTGGCTACCGAATACGGTAGAGGAGTGCAAACCATGCATAACAAAGAATAAAAAATATAATTGATAGATTCCATAAGAAAATGAAAAAGCAGTTCAGGACCTTCAAAAAGAAAGAGCATGAAAAAATTGACGTGTGAGGAATATTGGATAATGCTCTCAATCAATGATGGTTTTGTCAAAAACAAGCCAAAGGAATGATTGTTACGGGCCAATGTGTATCAAAAAAGCAAAACATGTCTTAAATTCTTTATAACTTGAAAGGGAGTTTAATGCATCATGTGGATGGTTAATGAGATTTAAGCAGTACAGAATATGTGAACTCAGATTTAAGGAGAACACTTAAGTGCAGACCATACAGCAGCAGAAACCTTACAGGAAAATTTTCAGAAATTCATAAAAAATGAAAACCTAACACCATCCCAAATCGAAAACGCTGATGAAAGCGGCTTATCTTGGAAGTATCTTCTATCAAGCACATCGGCACATCAGAAAGACACAAGTGCTCCAGGGCATAAAGTATTCAAAGAAAGACTTACGATACTGTGTTGTGGCAATGTAGCAGGAAACCGTAAGACAAAGCTTGTGGTGATAGGAAAATAAAAAAGGCCAAGGTCATTTAAGTGAACAGAATCAAAAAACTTTCCTATTCACTGGTATAGTCAGAAATCAGCATGGATGAATAGAGATTTTTGTTGACTGGTTTCATACTAAATTCGTTCCGGAAGTCAGATTTTTTTGCAAACATAAGGATTGCCACAAAAGGAAGTTTTAATTTTAGATAATGCCCCCTCACATCCATGAGAAAATCTTTTTACTTCCAATGACGGCCTCATCATCATCTGGTTCCTTCCACCTAATGTGACATCATTAATCCAGCCCATGGATCAAGGTGTTATTTCTTCAGTGAAAGGATGTTACCAGTCTTAACTTCTTTAGGTGTTGGTTGATGCTATTCAAGGGATTTCGAAAGCTTGGTCTACCGTGAAAGTCCCGAACTCTTGTGCGATCATGGCAAAATATACTTCCACATGTAAGAGGTGGGTTTCCTGATGAAGTTATTGAAGATTCCACTAGCAAGATTATGGAAGATTATTACAGGGTTTTAGATATGTAGACGAAGAGAATGCAATACGGTGGTTACAAATGGATGCATGTGAACCAGGCTTCCAACAGTTCAATGACATGGAGATAATGAGTATTGTTAGGGGGGGGGGAGAAATAGCCAACGGGGATGATTCAGGTAGCGAAAGTGACAAGAACTATGACCAAAGACTCACCCACAGTATTTGCTTGTAGGCAGTTGACACGGTGTTAAGGCTACATGAGCCAGATGGATTTTGAATACAATGACATTGTTGCCACCAGAAAAATTTATGTAGAAATTAGGAAGAAACTGAATAGTTTGCAAAAACAAAGGAACATCACAGACTACATCACACAATGTTTAAGTTGGGACTATTACTTTGAAGGCAGAAAAATGTTTATACAGTAGAACCCCGATAATTCGAGCTAATTGGGGCTGAGGCTACCTCGAATTACAAAAAACTCGGATTATACGGAAATATCATCAAATCATTGGGTAAATCATAAATAAATGTTTAATGAGCACAATAATGGTTTAAAAAATAAATAAATAAATAACAATACAGTATGCCTACATAACTTTGTTACGCCTGTATGTATATTGGCAAACATTTCCAAATTGCTACATCGGCATCCTTTAAGGATTAAGTCTGAGTGGAACAAATCCCGGTTATGACATAAAATTTTTCAAGCTGATTCTTACTTGTATTAATATTCCAGACATGGATTTAATGTCTATTTCCTTTCCCTCCACTTAATTAATAGTATATAAATATAACTTGGCTTCAAAGTACCTACAAATGTAGGACGCCATTGGATGTGTGTTCTCAACGGAGAAACCTCCCGTGGTCTGCCTTGTCTTCTGAATCAGTTGAGGAATTTGATGTCGTACTGGCATGTTGTCATGGTAGCTCAATGGTAGAGCATTGGCGCGTTAAGCCGAAGATCCGTGTTCAAATCCCGGTTATGACATAAAATTTTTCAAGCTGATTCTTGCTTGTATTAATATTCCAGACATGGATTTAATGTCCATTTCCTTTCCCTCCACTTAATTAACAGGATTCTATTTTTTCCTGTAGTGAATGTCCTTTCTATATGTAGTCAAAATAAACAAAATTGCCTTCGGTGGATCACGTGCTTTTTCCCTTCTCATACCTTCACAACGTTTCGGTCATATTCAGGTGACAGTCACCTGAGGAAGGGCCGGAGGATAGAACCGAAACATTGTGAAGATTTGAGAAGGAATGAAACACGTGATCCACCGAAGGCAATTTTATTTTTATTTTGACTAAATATACATTAAACGGTGGAAATCAGGACCAAACATGACAGGTTTATTGAATGTCCTTTCCTTCGGACAGCTGTTTCAGCAGTGTATGTCAATACTACAGCCCGCAACGGATCCCCCTTGCCGTTTCTAAAGCCTCCCCTAGAACTGGTTAGCCACCACCTAAAAATTCACATTACTATTATTACATTCAACTTCTCTGTTTGTATTTCTCCAACTACATGCAAAGCATATAATCACAAAAAGGACTGATGAAACGTGCAGAGTTTAGTAGAAAAATCCCAAGGGCACAGTAGATACCTGGCTTTCTGAAATATACCTGAGATTTTTCTAGTGTTGTTAGTGTAGAGTCGGTCAAATAAAAACGTCGGACAGTATTTGATTAAGTATCACGAACGAGCATATGCGCATGTACAGGAAGACTTAAGGTTAGGTTCACACACGGCTCTTGTCTATCCATGTATTTTCTTGATTATTTAGTCAGTTTTGATCCAAAACAAACATGTATAGAAGGCTGTGGCTATATGCCTCAAATCCGCCATATTCTTGGTTGCAAATTTTTATAATATTAATAATTAATAGATTCGCGAGGAATATGTTTATTCAAGGAACATTTTTTAAAGATTTTATTTTATAATACCGGTACTTGTAGTGCAAAATCAATAACTTACGCTCAACTTCTGCAACCAACCTAGCATCGAAATACGCGCCCAGCCAGATCCACGATTCCTATGAAAACTTCCGGTCGCATTATAGTAAAGTTCCCACCTCTGAGCTGCTCTTTCATAAATATGGAACCTTCTCGCTGCTTCAGAGGCCGAAAAATGCAGGTCAATTACAGCCCTAACTACACTTTCTCTCACTTTAGCATTTGTATGTGGCGATGACACAAAGCAAAATGAATTATGACAATACATTAAGTTGAATATCGTGTGTTGCGCTTTCCGCGTTGGTAATTTTTTCCCTCCTGTCGCATGGCCTCATATGTTCCGAAAATGACCTGTATTTTATGTTTTTTATAGGAAAATTGTGAACTAATGCGTTAAAACTTTAATTTTAACTGCATACGAGTCCCGACGTTTTTTATTTGACCGACTGTACATAATTCTCTCAGAATTCTAGCCAGGTTGATTATTTATTTTAGAAGTTCTGAAGTAGAACTGAGGCTTCCTTACTGCCATACTGTTCCAGCTTCCATACTGGTTGACTTACTTTAAAGTCCTCTCCAATTAGCTCTCTTTTATCCCTCGTTTTCTCCTACTAAACTCTGTTTCCAAACTTAGACACTTCACTCCTTGAAAATAAAGGCACAGTTAAGTCCCAAACACTGAAAATAAATGACATTCCAACATGGCTAGAATGCAAAGAGAATTTTTTACACTTGTCTTTCTATTTATTACTCTTCTGCAAGACTTGGAAAGGAATGAATGGATCCAAGAGAGGGATGACTTGAGAAGGAATATATAAATTTACAATTCCTGTCATAAATTATGTCAGGAAATTAATTCTTTCTCAAGCTAACTAATAAGAATTTCTGAAAGGCAGTAAACAAGGCTATGACAGGATTTATTGGAATTCTTAGATGAATTCATGTGTACAGCAAATTGTGATCAGGCAATTGAAGAGCGTTTTTCAAAAGCCGATATCTACATGAAGTATAGTTTTGAAATATCGGATTTTGCAAAAACTACAGTTTTTCTACCATTTCTGAGTGGAACGGATGTTGGAATATGAAAGAACCAGTATAACCATTGGAAAGGCAGCTACTTAAACTATACGAAACAATATATATCTCAATTTCGTCACAACCTGCAGTTATCAGCTTTTGAAAAAACGCTCCTCAATTACTGCCAGGCATATACAAGAAACTAAAGCTAGGCTCAGTTGTCCAGAATAAGGGGTTCACAGGAATCACCTCAATTTAAAGTGTCAGGCAACTCTTGTAAATGTTGCTTCTCTTTTTACTGACAACACTTCTTAAAAGATTTAAGACACTGGCATTCAGAATTTATCCAACCACAAAAAAACCATTAAGAACCAAGAAATACTGAATACAATGTCATAAGAAGAAAATTTATTTCATACAATAATCTCTACTCACAGTAGATTACTGGTTTCAGACATCTGGAAAGTAATAAAAATAAGTATTCTGAAGACTACTTGAATTAGCATTTTCCTTGTTTCACGTAACAAATTCATTTTACCTTTCAGAGAACACACTGTTTTTCAATAGTGCTTTATTTTACAGTACTGTTACCAACTTTTACAGCACAAGAAGTGTACATTCAAGTGTTTTAGTCTTAATTATTTTTATCTTCAAATGCATGTCAAAAGTCCTTTGCAGAGGTTGGTTTTAATATAAAAATCATTTTCTGTTTAGAATTCGCGTCTGTGATATTTATCTGGATCAAAATATGAAGTAACAACCACCCTGTTGTTGAATTTCCTGCCTGTTAGAGATTGCTGTGCCTTCTGACAATCAATTATAGAATTGAATTCCACAAACACCTGTAATCATAAAAACCAATGAACACAGTGAACTGGGTACAAGTAATATAATAACATTATAACTAGGGTTCGGATGTTTATGACATGTCACCTGATCTCTGTTCTCGCCGGAAACACAAATTGAATGCTTTTTAGCCTACTCGGACTGTTTTTATTTTGCATATAAAGTCATATTTTTATTATTTTTGTGATCTTGGTCATATTTTAGCCATATTTGTAATTTAACGTCATATTTCTGCTATAAATTTGGTAAAGAATCAGAATTATACAGTGTATGTACTACATGGTCGACTTAAATTTGAAAATTAGTTACCGTAATTAATTTAATGTTCATGCCACTTAATAGGTAACTTAAATTTTAAAATAATGTAATTGTTCATATTTTATAGCAAACAGGAACAAATCCTTTAAAAATAGAAGTTCATCAAAATTGTTATTTAGTGATTATCTGATTAAACTCATGTGTTGTAAGAATTTAGTGTCTTTAAACCTTTTAAATTGCAACACTTATTTTTTGAAAATTGTTATTTTATTAGGTCATATTTAGGATTTTTTAAGGGCATATTTGCAGTAATATTTTCCATTTTTTTTAGGTCATAAACATCCGAACCCTAATTATAACTAATATGCAAAGTATAACTTATACCTAGAGGTCTGAGAAAGTATATGTTTCAAAATTTCAGTATTACATTGTTGTTACTATTTTAAAAAAATATATATTTATTATGCAATATCCATCTATCCACCTATTATCATTATTACAAACTGCTGAAGCAAACTTTGTATCGTCATTCTCAGCTTGTATTTTAGTTTATTGTAGGAAATATTAGTTGGCCAAACTTACATTCAAAGCTCCCCAATTTTATTACCCTGATTACCTATAGCCGTCGTGCAAATGTTTTAGACAATGGGATGGGTACGTGTTGTCCAGTCTAGGACCTACCCTAAGGGCCTGTATGATGACCTGCTGATATCATATTTAACTGCCAGATAGAAAACCTATCTTGTGTAATTTAATTGCACAAATACAAATCCGAGCTGCCGTACCTAGCGGACGCTACCGAACTACAACAAACACACCTCTTTGCTCAATGAGCTAAGGACCATTTTACAAAATTTTACTGCGTTCTTCCCAATAGCAGTTCAGTGGTGGTATTACAAGACATCTTCTAGTTAAGCTATCTGGAAATCACGTATTGGGAGGAATTGTGGGCAGGTGGTAATACAGTGGCGCAGTGGCTCATATCGGCAACTTAGATATTTTAGTAGGTCCGCTTTTTTTTCCCCTACCTGTACATTCTGGACCATTCTCGCTTGAGACCATATGATATTTTAAATAAATAAATTCTCGCATTTATTTATATTAATGGTTCTGAAGACTTTTTTCAGGACTATAATGCTTTTCTACTTATAACGAGTCCTTGCTTTACGTTTCTCCTATTAAGATACCGTAACTTCCAGTGTATAACACACACTTTTTATACTTAAAATAGGCCTTACAAATAGGTGAAAAAATCTTAAAGTCCATAACAGTAATTCAAAATTTTTCGTGATTTTTGTTTCCCTCGACTGTACACAGCATTATTTTTAGTAATGGGTCATTCCATGTCAAATCAACTGACAGTCTAAACCTCGACCTCTCAGATTTGTGTGATTTTTTTTTCAGGTATTGTACTCCCCAAAAATAGTTTAAATTTAAGATTTTTCCGACTTTTGGTTTGTGAGTTATAAGGGTTAAAAAAAAAAAAAAACCAAAATACTACGGTTTTCTATTGCTTTAAGATCATTATAAAATGCTATAGCTCAAAAACTATACCACCTAGAGAGCTCAAACTGCCACCATTTTTTTTCTCTCTAAAAATTCCCTTTAATTTGATGTATCACATGGCTATGTTTCTTAATTTTTGAATTGTTAAAAAAGGTCCCAAAAAAACTTTTTTTAAATTTCCAAAATAGGTACCCTGAAACAAAACTGAAACTTTTTGAAGTTGCTTCGTAAACCTTTATTTGGAGGAGTTGGAGACATTTTCTTGTTACACTGAAAATGTTCCATCTTTGTTAAATAATAATAATAATAATAATAATAATAATAATAATAATAATAATAATAATATACAGTAGAGTCCCGCTATTCCGAAAATACGCCTATTCCACACACACTTAAGAAGTAAAGTCAGTGATTTTTTTCTGATGAAGAGCACTGAATCGACTTGAGAATGCAATATTCCACCATCTTAACAATTATTTCTTTTCATTGAGGTAGGTAATATAGTACGGTCAATATGTAAACAAACATGTGTCAGTGTTCATATGTGCATGATGTCCTACGTCTTTAGTGTCTTCAAAAAATACAAACACAAAACACCACCTTTTGAATTTTAAAACAAATCTTTTTAAAAAAAAAAAAAAAATTCAAACACCTCTAGTAATTAGAGTTGATAAGAGAAATTTCTTATACTCCCATTTAAATAATTGCAAAGACCTTGAAAATTACTGTAGTAAGCTGGTAGTACACTTCAATTTCACCCAAGCTTAATTAAATCAGTGATTTCCACAGTATAAATACAGTCAAACCTCCATATAAAGAAAACTGATATAACGATGAACCTGCATTAAGTGATATTTTTTCTATGGTCCCGGCAAATTTCCTATCTTAATAACGTAACTTGTCTCTCATTATAGCAATTAAGGTAGTTCATGAACACCCTTTTATAATGATGCATATTTTGAAGTGAAATTGTCATTCTAGATCAGCAACTTAGCCCTGCTGAAGGTAGCACGAAGCAAATTAGTCCTTTCCAGTTGGTGCGAACCCTTAAGCCACCTTTAGAAATTCCGGAAGAGAAATTCTCAGTAGAGGGTGGAGTACAAGGTCACTGGCCAATGTGACTGTTCTGGTCTTCCCTCTCTTTTTTCGCTCTCTTTCTTCCCCAGTCTGATTAGTCTTTCCCAGCAGAGGTGCGGAGCTGTAAGCCACCTTTAGAAATCCCCGAAGTGAAATTTTATTCTCAATAGAGGGTCACTGTGATTGTTCTGTCTTTCTTCTTTCTCCCCTATCTTTTCATGCTCTCTTTCTTCCCTCTTTCCACCCCTCCGTGTGACTGAACCTTTTGTAACATATGCTAGGTGATTTAAACAGGTAACCAGTCTTGAAAGTTATTTTTCAGTAGGCGGGCAAAAATAGTTATGGCCTCTGTTCAACGAAAATCAATTAGCGGCGTGAAAAGATTTGGATGATGGTTTGAAGCAGAAAGAAGTTGCAAAAAAAAAGTATGGATTTTCAAACCTACATTGGCTACCTATGCAAAAAGCAAAGAAAAATTACTGATTTTTTGACAAAATGAACACAATGAAATGCATTCTACTACTATCTATGTGCTAGTATGTGTGTTAAACTATATGTTAAATAAATTCTTCCTTTAGGCTGTATAAATTCATAACTTGGTGTTTTGTTGTGCACAAAGTGTTCTTAAGATGTCCCTCGACATAACAATAACCCTCATATCAATATGATTTGCTAGGGCCCCACAAATATTGTTATAAGGAGGTTTGACTGTATCTCCTTTTCAGTAGACACAAAAAAGCTTTTTAAATACCAAATGGAATATCCAGACAAGCGTGTATGTAATACATGCACTTACCGAGTAACAACGAACGTTAAGTGTATAAGTGCTTAGAGAAGCTTGAGGTTATGCCTACAAGTACTAGTTGTTTTCCCTCTCCTTCTTGAAATGCTTATTTGTGCAGCAAAGTCACATTAGTTTGAATTTGGGACTACTAGAATGAAAAAGAAACTGTGAATTTTTTCAAGTGAAAAAAAATCTATATGGACTCACAAGAAAATATCCAAGTTTCCTTCACATTACAATGGTGGATGAAAAATCTTGATACAAAAATCAAAATTTAAGTTGAAATTAAAAATTTAAATTGTAATAGTGGATGACACAGATTGCTTAAAAACCGAGGTTTAATAAAAGATCATGCTTCTACGCAATTCAGTCCATATGTTTGCGTGTTTACATTCAGAGTTACTTTTATCACAAAATAGCTAAACCCATATTTAGCACAAAGTTTCTGTTCCTCCAAAAACAGAGGATATAATTCTTAGAATATCACGAAATAATAATGAAAATGGTTAAAGAAGATTTCCACTGGAATTTTATCTCTTGTGGCGTTTTACAAATTACATTTACCGACTTAAGCAAACACACAAAACCTACCTTTCCACAACCAGGTACATCTACACCTTCAATGGGTCGAGGTATTTCTACAGAACGAACAACACCATATTTATTGCATTCCTCTTTTATATCCTCAAGAATATCTTCATATTCTTCTTCATCCCTGAGTTCATCTGGAGTCACCATATTCAACAGGCATAACACCTAAAGCAAGATATACAACAATTTTAAGAATCAGCATTGTATAAATTCATTGCAACCAGAAATTTCAAAAATTAAACCTCGTTCAATTAACTTGTCCTCGGAAATTTCTTAAAAAAAAAAAAAAAAAAAAAATTATACAACTTGAATGTATAATAGTTAATAGATTAAAACAATTTAACATTTCAGCTTATAATCCAGTTTTAACCAATGGCTGAAAATTGCTAATTACCAATACTGTATTTGAATAGGTAAGATTTATCGATATTGGTTGGTATAGCAATATAACTATCGATCTTGAGTCAACTTAACTCCTGCATTTGATTTCTTAGATTTTCTTAAGGTCACTGTTCCATTCCCTTGTTATTAATGATACAAAATATGTTAAGTAACTGTAAATGTTGAGTTTGGAATTTATTGTTTTATTGGTGTATCTTGCTATTTTTATATATTTAAATATATATAGTTATGAATTATTACATTTCTAAAAATTCAGTGCATTTTTTTTGTTTTGCTGAAACTGACCCCGTTTTAAGAAAACCCCACACTTAACCCTTTCACTGCCGAGAAATTGGCAAGCTGACATGTCCTCCTTGCTGAGATATTTTCACTGTACTCTCCGATAAATCCGAAAAATCAGAAGGCAGTTTCAAAATACGCCAGAATTTTGTCATCATGTGTTGGAGAAAGCTAAGGGTTCTACTAGCATTATTTTACATGTCTAGTAACAGTGCATATTCAAATGTTCCGCTCAGTGCATTTTTCCCTCTCAGCGCATTGATATGAGTATAAGCCCGCTTATTTCTGTGAATCCCCGTTGCAGAGGCAGGTGCAGCCTTAGCATCAGCGTGACATCATAGCGTCCTACCAAGAGTTAGTTAGCAGCGAGCTTTCAAGCACGAGAGACGTGCTGGAGCGCCGTCCAGAATTACCGCCAATTTCATACAATAGAACAGAGGTTTTCTATTAAGTATCGAATAAAGACATAATACTTCCATTTATAAGTATTATCGCGTGATAGTAATTAATCTACACTAGTTACAGTAGATTCAGTGTTATCGGCTTCTTAGATCAGTCTAAAAGTTCGTGTATCAGTGCGGCAACGTTGCGCAACCAAGCGTTCGCAATAGCTCGTCTATAAAGTTCATAATATTCAATCTTTCAGTGTGAAAGCATATTCAGAGCAATTTAGTGATCATTACGAGTAAATTGAGATATAAGTTACATAGCTGGCACAATTAGAGAGAAATTCTCGCCACGTGTACAAAAGTTCCCGCCAACGCACATTCCTTTGTTCAGTACAAGTGCAACTATCTTATATTCATTCCATTTTGTTATTCAAGTGTTATTATTCGTTTTACAAGTGTTTATTACCTATTTGTGTTGAGAATAAATGTTTCATAGTATATTACATGATAAAGGTTTCGCTCCAAGATTACATCCCGAGATCCCTGACACCAGCACCTGAGATCTATAAGTTCCACTCGCTCTACCCTGGTTCGTCTGTACCAATAAACAGGCTGGTCCTCCTAGCTACTAGATTATTCTATTATTCCTATCCATCCTTGTGCTCCTATCACAACTGGACACATTGTACCCAAGGTTTGGTTCCCCTCGAGCCTGAAACCTAACACATTGCTCAAGGACCGGATTATTTCCGTCCAGTCTCTAACATTTTGATCCTACCGGTGCCGGATGTAATTTGGATAAACCTAGAACTATCTCACACATGTACGGGTTCGCTTCTCGAATACTCCCAAGCACGAGCTATTCAGTGTTCGTATCTTCCGCGTCGGATCGGAGATTCCAGCAACATTGATTCTTGGCCTTGGTATCTTCTGATTGGCAGTGATCCAGAAACTCCAATTAGCAAGCACAAAATTCCAGTACTACCAACATTGGCTCCTCACGGGAAGGATCATATTGGTACAATCATATTTATTGCATACTTGTATTCGCAAACACCGTTTCTCGAGTTCGTCTCATTCATCTGTGCTTCCGCGTCGGTCAGTTCGTGAGTTCCAGCAACCCTGAACTTCGCATCGAGGACAGCATCATAGCAGCAGTGATTCGACTCATCGTGGGATTCCGGTCACCAGTGAACTTCAAGAAAGCAGTGAACAGCTGACTCACATGTATCATCGTGCAGCGGTGGTAGCATCTCATCTTTAAACTACAAGTAATTTCCACATTTCGCATTCAACATGGAAAGTGAATTACGAGGTTTGATTAAAAGAAGAGGTATAATTAAGCGTGAACTAACTCACATGCAAAAAACTCTTGCTAGTATAAATGAAGAAACAAACGTATTTCTATTAAAAGTGAAATATGACAGTTTAAATATTATTTGGGAGCGCTACGAAACAGTTCAAACTCAAATCGAATCGCTTATAGAAGCCGAAGAAGATTTAGATGAACACGCAGAACATAAAGAGACAACGAGAAGTTGTTACGAAGAGCTGAAAGCTAAACTTGGTGAACTTATATGTGCACAAGAGCAACCAGTGCGTAGTGTAGGATCTCATCACAGCCAACGATCTAATCACAGTGGTAACTCTCATCACACATGTCAGTCTTCTAATTCACAATGCAACAATAGAAATATACAATTGCCAAGAATTCAAATTCCTGTATTCACTGGAGATGTGACTAACTTCAAACACTATCACGACACTTTCAGTAGTTTAGTGGTGAACAATGATTCCTTGGATAACATCCAGAAATACCATTATTTGCTGAGTTCTGTTAAGGGACAAGCCCACGCGCTCCTTCAGAATCTTCCAGTCACGAGCGATAATTTTCCAATAGCATGGAATTTAGTGTGTGCAAGATATGATAATACTAGAGTTATTGCCACAGCTCATATAAAAAATCTACTTTCATTACCTATAATGAAAGATGAAAATGTTACAGACTTGCGAAACTTACTAAATCAGTTTCAAAGCAATCTTAACGCCATCGAAGCCCTCAATCTTGAAATCCCATTACACGAAGTCATGTTTATTCAATTAATATTGGATCATCTTGGTGAGACTACACGTAAAGAATGGGAAAGTAAAATTGACTCAAAAAAGTTCACATCACTTCAAGAGTTGATGAACTTCCTAGAAGCCAAGGCTCATTCATTAGAAGTGTTATCCAATTCCAACAACGTGTCCAGCCCATCACCTGCAAGAAAGGTTGAGCTGCGATCTCCAAAATACACTGTCCGAGAACCGCGACAGTCGTACGAAGGTACAAGCAGATTATCGTGTGCCTATTGTCAACGCAATCACAAGCTGTATCATTGTGATGAATTCCGGCAAATTCCAGTCAATGAGCGATGGAATTTCGTCAAGTCACAGCACCTGTGTGTCAATTGTTTCTCAACGAATCATACGGTACAACAGTGCAATTTAGAATCTTTCTGTGGTTGTCAACAATCAGTCCACAGTCAACTTCTGCATCGTGACATGAATACGGTTTCGCTTCAAGATGATGAAAACTTAACGACAGACGAAGAAACAGAAATGCATTCTTTCTTTGTCACGAGCAAACCTAAACATCAGCAAACTTGTTCTCTGTGTAAACGAAACCACTCGTTACATAAGTGCAAAAATTTCCGCAAATTCACAGTGCAACAACGATGGAGTTATGCACGATCGAACCACTTGTGCTTTAATTGCTTTTCCACACAACACAAGATACAAGATTGTGAATTGCCTGCCTATTGTAAATGTAGCTTAACACATAGCAAGTTACTGCATTTCACAGCTAAGCAAGAAAAATCAACAGCATACGCCCTTACATGTTTTAACATCAGTCGAAGTCAACAGAGCACTTCACTGCAGAGCAATTCTAAACAAATTAGAATTCAAAACAGTACAAACAAAGCCTCTCATCATATGCAGAGCAAACGCTTAGAGACAAACCGATCCAGTGCAGCGGTCAAACCAGTTCGCAATAGCTTCGCTTCCTTCAAACATAGGAACGAACATTTGCACCCATCTATTCATAATAAATCTTTCAGCAGTCAAGGGAGATTTAAAACAAATGATAGTGTAAATACAAGAGGTAAATCAGATCCTTTTTACAGATCTTTACATTCGCAAATCAACACTCAGCAGTGTCTGTCTTCAGAGCGAAACAACACTCCGCAGTGTCTGCATTCATCGAAAAACAACACTCAATGTCTGTCTTCAGAGCGAGACAACACTCCGCAGTGTCTGTTCTCATCTAGAAACAATACAAAGCAGTGTATCTCATCTTCCAAATAGTGAAAAGCTATTTACTTGCATCATCTGCATATATCCAGTTAGAGAGCTATTATGTCTGTAAGAACTATGAAAAGATAGCCAAACCGTTACACTGTGATATATGTAAGAAAGCAACTTTTCAGCACTGTTTGTGTTATAAACTCACTTAATGTTTATCCAATTGTCTTTCTACATTATGGCAAGATACCATGTTAGTAATATAAGATCATCAGCTGTGCCCTGAATGATATAAAGAAATCATCAAGCATTTCTTCAACAAGTTTCTACAGATTGTGTTTCAACAAGCCACCTGATCTACACTACATGTTCCTGAATCAGCTGCTGTGCACAAGTCGAAGTCTTCACTTATGGATGCTACAACAACAGTTTGGATTCCAGCCAGTATTCACTTAGACCTTCACAACCTTGCGTGTGTTGCTAGTCTAATTAGTGTAGAGTCAGTGCTTACGTGTATATACAAGTGTATCCTTTTTATTATAGCTTTCTCCTTAGTTATTTTTCTTAAAGTTAATACTTTAACGGGGGGAGTCTATGTTGGAGAAAGCTAAGGGTTCTACTAGCATTATTTTACATGTCTAGTAACAGTGCATATTCAAATGTTCCGCTCAGTGCATTTTTCCCTCTCAGCGCATTGATATGAGTATAAGCCCGCTTATTTCTGTGAATCCCCGTTGCAGAGGCAGGTGCAGCCTTAGCATCAGCGTGACATCATAGCGTCCTACCAAGAGTTAGTTAGCAGCGAGCTTTCAAGCACGAGAGACGTGCTGGAGCGCCGTCCAGAATTACCGCCAATTTCATACAATAGAACAAAGGTTTTCTATTAAGTATCGAATAAAGACATAATACTTCCATTTATAAGTATTATCGCGTGATAGTAATTAATCTACACTAGTTACAGTAGATTCAGTGTTATCGGCTTCTTAGATCAGTCTAAAAGTTCGTGTATCAGTGCGGCAACGTTGCGCAACCAAGCGTTCGCAATAGCTCGTCTATAAAGTTCATAATATTCAATCTTTCAGTGTGAAAGCATATTCAGAGCAATTTAGTGATCATTACGAGTAAATTGAGATATAAGTTACATAGCTGGCACAATTAGAGAGAAATTCTCGCCACGTGTACAAAAGTTCCCGCCAACGCACATTCCTTTGTTCAGTACAAGTGCAACTATCTTATATTCATTCCATTTTGTTATTCAAGTGTTATTATTCGTTTTACAAGTGTTTATTACCTATTTGTGTTGAGAATAAATGTTTCATAGTATATTACATGATAAAGGTTTCGCTCCAAGATTACATCCCGAGATCCCTGACACCAGCACCTGAGATCTATAAGTTCCACTCGCTCTACCCTGGTTCGTCTGTACCAATAAACAGGCTGGTCCTCCTAGCTACTAGATTATTCTATTATTCCTATCCATCCTTGTGCTCCTATCACAACTGGACACATTGTACCCAAGGTTTGGTTCCCCTCGAGCCTGAAACCTAACACATTGCTCAAGGACCGGATTATTTCCGTCCAGTCTCTAACATCATGTAAAAAACGCCTTTCCTTGCTCGTGGAAGCCATGACTGTGTTGGAATTGAACATACAATGGCCTGGACGTGATTCCCCACATGTCACATGACTCTTCAGTTCATTGGCTTGTTCAGACATCACAACATTGTACAAGGCCTCACATTTTCGTCTACAGATGCACCACAGGGCAGGGAAAGCAATGAAATAAGTTCTATCTAACCCCAAGAGATGGCAGGACACTATCCTTTCATTGAAACCGTATTAAAAAATTCCATCCCATGCGCAATTGTCTCATTCATAGCACCAACTTCGCAGCCGGAACTGCTCCGTCAATAGCACACGTAAGTGCCATTCTTCCCACCGGAACTGCTCCGTCGATAGCAGTGAAAGGGTTAAGGGGGAAAAAATCAGTCCCCGGAGTTCCATGAAAAGTGGGTTTTACTGCACAATGCAAATCCAGTCAGTAAGATAAAAATTATCTTTCCTCAAAAAGAAAATTGCTCACTAAATCAAATGTTTCTCCCATCAAAGACAACCAAGCAATCACCTCCCTTTTTCCTGTACAACCTGTCCTAACAATATTCTTTGATGGGCATATTTTAAAAACAAGTACCGGTAGAAAACTTTTCTACAAGATCTGTAGCTATCCAGTAAGTCACTCACCTCTGTAGCAGGTCCAGCTCCACCAACCATAGTCAAACCTGGCACCTGAATCTGAACAGGAGCTTGCTGTCCTATCTGCGCATTCTTTGCACCCACACTTGCTCTCTGAACTATCAGCTTCTTATCTCCCAACTGCATTCCATTCAAGCCTGCAATTGCCTGTTTCAAGAATGAAAAAGTGTTATAATTTCTTTCATCCTTGAATGTATATCAAATGAAATCAAGTATGAAAAATGCAAAATTTTTAAAATCAAAAGAAGCCTTTTTACAAAGGTATTTTTAGTTGCAATTTCTAAGCACAGACTACTTTTTATGTACACTTAGATAAAACAAAACAACTCCAAAAATTATTCTAATCAATATCTACTCACCTGATCTGTCATAGTCACATCAGCATATTCGCAGAATGCATAGCCCTTGCTGAGACCTGTGGCCGAGTCCTTTACCAGGTTGAAAGCCCGCAGCTGACCGAAGGACATTAGTAGTTCTTTCACCTATAAGAGAAATAATTATCTACTTAATATCCTATGTCCATATTTCATAGCTAACAGGAAGGAATGGCTGTCTATGAATTGGGTTGCTTCTATTGTAATTATTCTCTCAAATCTATGTAGTTTTATTGTATATACCTTCATGTTGCATTGTTCACAAGAGGACAAATGCAAATATATATATATAAAAAGATTATCAGCAGCGTAGTACTTATCACCTGTAACAATAATTTCTCTGTTCCTATTAGTAATGTGTCTTTAAAAACTGCAGCCTAGTTATGTCACAGTGCCTATCTTACAGTGAATAAAGAGTTTAATTTTGATATAAAAGTTGGGTTATTTTAGTATTATTTCATACACAAAATAATAATTTCTGTTTTATTTCACAGTAAAACCAAAAGGGTTTACAGCTCAGGTGGTGAAAATATTGTATTTTCTTCAAATGGACATCAAGAGGTCATAAGGACTTTTTGCCTTCAGCATTTTGTCTTGTAGCATAAAGAAATATAATTTAAATCATGTAAATGCATGATGATGTTGCTTCACATAAAGAGCTAGCGAGACAACTAGCTGCCAATGTGTTGATTCAAACGTAATGCTTTCAGCATGAACACTGTAGTGTCTGCCTAAACAGGAAGTAAAAGCAGTTCAGCTTTGGGTGCTTTTCCATCCCGTATCATGTTGAGGTTGGTTCAAGTCAGATTGTTGTCACTTATTTATTTCGATTTAAATAATGATTGAAATGATAAGCAACTTGAGAAATAACTTGGACTTTTAAGTTCTTTACATGCTATGATTGCTGTTTAATTGATCACTGGACAAGTTCAACGTAACAAGTGTCCAAATTCTTCACTAATAACTCCTGTTCGGCTGGGTAAATGAGCAAGCTTTTTGGTTAGGCTCAGGATCAGACGTTAAAAATAGCCTTGCCAAGTATATGCATAAGTGAAGGAAGATATGGGACACGATAAACAAAAGAAATCCTCATTTTGGCTGGCCTCAGTTACTAAAACCAGTTAATTATTTTTGGCCTGTGATGCAATAATCAATCGCATGTTCCTCTTCCCTTCTGTCATTTGTTTATTTCCTAGCTTACAAAAAGTCTCATGTGAAAAACCAAAAGACGATAGACTTTGTTATTAGGCAATACAGAAAACCCCGTTAGTCCAACTTCTGATGGTCTGACTCCCAGCTAAGTCCATCAAAGCCACCATCAATGCCATGAACGTCATCGCCATGTGTTATCTGAATTGTTTTCTGATAATACTACAGGTTTACAGTTTATGGTTGTGTATCTGAAAAATAGTTTTGAGTACATGTATCATGTTTTTACATAAATAAAAGTGTTTCTCTGATAATACAACTTTTTCACATTCTGACCATATCATTGGTCCCACGGTTCTACCGTATATGTCTTTTCCCCACATTGGGTGAAAAATAAGTCACACATTTCTGTTAGTCAGTTAAAGTCTAGGAGATGAATGGGGAATGGTGGAAATGTATTTTTATTGGTGTGCACAAGAGGCATCTCTCTCTCTCTCACTTCCTGGCTAGACATGTTGGTGTAATGTCTTTAGGATGGAGTCCTTGATGGGTTTCATGTGATTTGTTGGCAGGAACCATTTTGTTTTGTCTGTGGGGCTTGTGATGACCATTAAGGTATGTAAGTTAAATTTTTTTAAAGTGTGAAAATGAAATTTCAGACTTAGTCTCTGGCGGAAGCAGCATCACATGTGAGTTCACTATTTGTGGCCATGTAGATTTTTCTGCTAGTTGTGAAGCTGACCTCTGTTTATTTCTCGTGTGATAGATTTATGACTCAATTTATTTTCTGTCCTGCCAACGAGGAACATGTCATTTTTCTTGCTTGCCCATTTAATGGAGTTTGATTAATTTCTAGACATGAATGATATGTAAGAACTTTTCAGTTTATTTTATTTTCTGTGTTTGATTTTATTTCATGGTCTGCTAGCTTGAATTTTAAATTTTCTCCTTGGCGATTGGTCATGTTGTCATGCTTGCCTTTGCCTGTGATTTCATTTTATTTTCCGTGTGTTTTGGTTTGGTGTTTTAAAATGTAATTTAAATTATTTTATTTTTATTTCCTGTTCATGTTGTAGATTTTCTGAGCCTTCATTTATTTTTATTCTGTTTGGTGTGGTGCTGTTTGCAGCAACATACCCTGTTTGTATTGGTTTGGTTGTCACAAGAAGTATGTTTTGGTTCGAGTTATATTACTTAAATTCATACAGTGTGCCAGCCCAACATGGAGGAAATATGTTAAGTGGGTATATTATGTTCAGAAGTTTTTATGTATATTATGTTCGGAAGTTTAGTTTATGTAAACTTGAGTGCGGGTATTTACAGTATGAAACAGGGTTAATACACTTTTGGCTTATTGTATGTATGTGGTGACTTCTTGTATATTTTTAGTTTAGGTCACCTTTTATGTTGCGTCTTAACGTTCGGATTGAAGAGTGACTTTTGTGACTAAAAGTGATTTCCATGTTCGAAAGATCCTTCAGATCATTTATGATTTATGGTCAACATTTCTACTAGAATTCATGTTCAACATCTTTGTGTAGGTGATGCAGAGGGTTATTTAAAGGATTAATTGTAATTACAAACATGCAAGATTAATTTCATGTGAAGCAAGACCACTTCTAAGAGGATAAATTTGTAATTAAGGGTCCTATTAATTGTTTCAGACACATTGCTTTGTTTATATCTTTTCACTTTTATACACACTGTATGCTTTCCATTTTGAAGTATGAACTGCTTTTGTCACAAAGTCTTCTTATTTACTTAATCGCCAAGTCTTGTCATTTATTTAATAAGTCTTCGGGCTAGATGCATTCCAGCTCCCTTCTGTGGTCAACCTCTCATATTTTAAAAATCCTCTGGGCAAGCTCAGCAAGGAAAGGATAAAGGATAATCAATAATATTGTAATATGGTAAAAGCAGCTAACAAAGTTCCATAACAAATTGCCTTGAAAATGGATGCATTATCTCAAATTTTCAATTGCAATCACTTGTCAAGCGACAGGCTGTTACAAATATCAACCATATCAAGTGTCTGTCAGTGTATAGCTGACTGACACATTAAAGAATATCGGAGTAGGCTACTTTCAAATTTACCACAAGAGAGAATTTTTGGAATGAATGTTAAGTTACCTTTTCACTATAGTCAAACTAATCATTACAACGAAACTAAGAGAAGAAGTTTATAGGCAAAATTCTTTGTAATCATATCCAATTAAATTATTTACAATATCAGTTATTAGCTTTGTAATGAAATGTACTCTGCAGATCACAGTAATTACCATAATCTTTTTAATTACTATTAGCTGCTCACTAAATCAAACTTCTGAGATGGGCCTGGGTAAAAAAAAGTTTTTAAATATCTGTGCAAGCAAAATATGCATTCACATCAAACTTCTACCCTTCAATTACTTATAACTTAATACCAATTCATAAACAGCCTCTTTGGAGAAACACATTTTCATAATTTCAGCAAATTACAACCCTGTAAAAGTGCACAGGAATTACATACACAATATATGCTTTAAGATCAGGTGAAAGTGCCGTATAATGTTAATGAAATCATGAAAATGTGCAATCGTATGTTCATATGATTTTCAACAATTCATTATTATGACTGCTAATTGAAATTTCACTAGGTAGACCATAAAATTTAACCAGATAAAGACACCTGTTAAGCAGAGAATTTTTTTTTTTTTTTTTTATGTTTAGTATTCAATCATTCAATCTACTTTCAAAACAAAGATAGAATTTTGACAATTCTCGCTACAGATGCTACAGTACTAGTACTGTACACATCTTAGTCTCCAATTACGAATTCTCAATTATTAATAAAATAAAGATATTAACCTATCAGTATTGTTATCTTGGAAACTTCACTTTTAGAAAATCTACTATTGACTAAGAACATCAATGCATAAGGAAAAACTCAAAATCTGTTTTGTTAAGGAACCTTAAGTATAAGTACGTTCTTACATCAAAGAAAACCTAATTGATGTAACAATAGCTTGAAATGTATTTGTGAGAATTTAGGTACTATGGAATATGATAAAATATAGTTTACTTAGGTAGTGAAACATCGCATGATCAAATTAATAATGCACTTATACTGGAATTAAAATAATCTGATGCACACGTTTCCTCATCAACATGTTGCTATTGCTATGTCTTTAGATTTTGCATAGAACGGTTCCCTTTCCCCTGTACCCACAAGTTTTCCTGCAGTTGTTCAGTGCTGCCAGTAACAACCAAGTGATTGTTCTCGTTTTGCTTCTATATTTTTATAATGGAGTATATTTATACAATATGCTTAGAGGTCAAATTTGTGATTTAATGTGTGAATTAAGGACAGAAGTAGAAAATGCAGTTTCAGAAACTTGAGGGAAGACACGTTATCAAAAATAGAATACTTAAGCTATGTAGTTTCCTGCAAGATGTTATTTGATGAACAGTAAAACCTCCTGTCAACAGAACCTTTATGAACCAGAATACTGTCCCTATCAGAAAAATTTCCTGGTCCTACAAGTTACAGTTTCATATAAATTTACCTATTATTACCGAAACCCATATGACACAGAAACGGATGACTATTTTGCATCTTTAAAAGAAAATATGGAGTTTTGAACCCAGTAATTACCGGTACTGTAAAACAGGAAAATGTGTTCTTGGACAACACTGATACAGTGAAAAACGGACATCCTTAAAAATCCTTCCAGATCATCAATACTGGTGATCTGGATTGTGTTACTGTACTGTCTTTCATTTCATCAGAAAGATGTTAGGCTGCAGTAATCATGTGTTAAAATAATGGCAGATGGAAATCATGCCATTTAAGATCTGAACTTTAAAATAAAATTTATTGAATCCAGTGAAAAAAAAATCTGATGTGAAAGTCACATAACTTCCTCTGCCCAAATAAAACTTAGGAGTATTCACATATCCTTGTACAGAAACGCAAGACACAATTTTACGCTAATTATATGATAAATACCTGAAAATCTCTTCTTTGAAAATGATGCGACTAATAAAAGTGCAGACTATATAGCAAACAAAAACAAGTGACTGCAGACATTTATTGAAACTTCCGTCGTTAAGAATAATTTCCGAACTTTATCGAATATTTCCCTCCAATAAGTGTTTCTCACTTCATTCTTATATAGAATAAGATGCCGTGAAAGAGTGTGTATTCAATTGTTAACCACACAACACAAATTTTTTACAAACAGTGGGTGAACAGTAGGTGGCTTGTAACTGCCTTCAGAGAATTTTTTCGAAAAAAAGTTTCAAATAAAAGTTTTAGCTCTCACTATAAGCTACACTTGTGCAAAATTTAAAGAAAATTGTTAAAGCAGTTTTCAAGAAAATCGCGAAAAACGAAAATTTCTTCATGTAAAGTCCCCTTAAAAATAAGAGAAAATAGTCGCCAATCTTATTCTCATATCTTCAGAAGGTACCTGACCCAAATACGAAATTTTGTTTTCATCCGATTTTCCGTTTTGGAGCTAGAGTGTTCACAGACAGACAGACGGACAGACACACACAGACATGTTTCCAAAAATAGTATTTTTGGATTCAGGGGGCCTTGAAACGTGTATATATGCTAAAAACTCAACTTCGAATTTTGGGGTCGAAAACAATACTTCCTCTACCTATAAATATTATTATTATTATTATTATAGTACCTATGGTACGGGCAGAGGAAGTAAATATAAGTTGTAGGCTAAACAAATCATGGGAAAATTTAATGTGGCAAGACACAAGTTTATGACATTTTGAAGGAAAAATTGGAATTACGAGAACAATGATTTAAGTGGAAATGGTCCAATGAAATGACAACTAAGTGTAACTGGCAATGAGATCAACAAAATTGTTTGGGAATGCAAAAGCAAGGGTCTTCCTTTACATAGTGTTGTGTTTAAGTCAGCAACACTGCATCACCGCATAGCATCATAATATAAGTAGGCCTATTTCTACAGGTAACCTTTATTCACCGGAATCCTACCTATAATGGGGGGGATTATGGTCCCTTGAAATTCCGTTACAGCAAGGTTTCAGTGTATCATGTTTTCAGAAATATTCAAACAGAATCTTTTTTCAGACACTGTGACTTAGCGATGCAGTTATTTAAGGGTCATTACAGATAGGGCATTCAGAATGTGGCACAGTAAACTAACTGTAGTGTAGATGTTAAGAAGCTAGAGTAGTCAAACGAAGGATTCTTGGATTGTGAAAGAAATTATCAGAAACAGTTCTGAAGAGGAAGAAAGCAGCAACCCATCAGTAATAGTACCTTCATTGCTGCCACAAATATGACCTGATATTATCTTCTACTTTCATAATATTTATTATTGAAGCAATGCAACGTTTTCTGTAATCAATAGGTCTTGCTAGCGTATGTAGTTTATCCTAACTATGTCTGGGAACATAATGTTTCGCTTTCCTTGCCAAGTGACAGCTTCACAGCATAACATGGCAATGCTACTTTTTTCAGTATGAGCTGTCACAGTGGTCACATTGTTTTAATTCCAGTATAAACTTGTCAAGTGTATTTTGTTTATAGAACTGCAGTTTTAAAATTCTGTGTATTTTTAGTTTTTGCTGGAAAATAACATAAGAGAGAGTTAAAACTACTTGATTAAGCTGATTCAATCTTCGATATAATTAGGTTAACAAATCATTACCTCAGGGACCAATTATTGCTTGCATATCTGACAAACTAAATCAAATTATTACGTTCTCATACTAGAATGCAGAGTGAACATATTTACCAGTTGTTCCAGAAAGATAAGACTAAAAAGAACAGATGGAAATAAGCAAATGATAGTGATCAGCTTCTTTTCTGTAGTTCAGTCTCTACCATTTTGGGTCCCTTCAGTCCTATGCTAACCTGTATGAATCACCTTAAGATTATTTTATGTGTGAGTTACCTAAATAATTGATAGCTATTTTAAAATTATTATACTGTACACGAAACGAATCCAGATTTTAAAAAATCCCTTTAGGCAGGCCTACAGGCGGAGGTAGATTTCGAAGTGCTTTTGGTTTAATTTATTGTCGCTGCATAGCACTCTTTTTCTTTAGCCTTGGCATGGTAAACCTGCAGTAATAAGAACTGAATTCGGTAAAGAGGAAGAGCCTACAATCATTTGTTTTGACAACAAGAATAGGATATAATATTCTGGGAGGCCGTGCGCAAGATCAGCAATGAATAAAATTAGCAAAGCCACTAAACAAGACAAAATTATGATATTATAATAATTCTTTTAAGTGTTATTATTTTCAAACATTAAAATCTCGCGTCATATGAGAGCTATCAAGAAACTATTTATTGATTTGTAGAGTACTCATCAAGAGCTTTTCAACGATACCCCACAAGACATGGTTTCAAAAGTTTCGAATTTTCATCCCCCACCCCCAACCTCCACCCCCACACTCACTCGAACCCCCGAATTGTTGGTGTCACTGTGAACTCCATAGGGAGTACTCTAATTTATTCAAACAAAGTTTCCCTCTATACTTCATAGGGGCCGAGATATAAATGTTTTAAAATTTCAACCCCCTCCCCCGACCACCCCCTTGGGCCAATTTTGCCCATTAAAGAACTTGTCCGAACTATTGGGCCTAGAAATAACATAATAAAATTTGGTTCAAATATCTTCAAAATTACGGCCGCTATCGTGTAAAGATATATATATATATATATGTGTAAAGATATATATATATATATATATATATATATATATATATATAAATATATATATATATAAATATATATATAAATATCACAAAATTTTTTTTTGAACGGACGGTGGTTTCGTACTTAGGGGAGCATGAAACGTAAAGATATGAAAGAATTTTTCGAAAATCATAAAGTGGTATCCATTGCAATAGGTAGATTTTTCTTCGAAAATCTACCTAAAATCAGATCATAGTATCATGATATGAAAGCTCACTTTAATATCTGATCATTATGGATAATTAAGCACTGACTTATAAGAGTTCATTTCACTAACAAATGTCTTCACCTGAATTTCATGACTAATCAAGAAACAAAAATTAAATGTAGCAACAGACACATACCTTTGATTAGAATGATGTAATGGTCCAAGAACCTGTAAGTTCTCAGAGCAAATGTAAGACTGAAAACAGCATGAAAGTATAGGCTGATTTTTTTAAATTTCTAAATGATTGTAATATGTTTTATTCAAGCAGACTGCTGCACATCTGCAGATGTGTATTAAAGTTTTGGGCAGCAGTACTTTCATGCCTGCTTATACAATCTCTTGAAGCTCAAAGCCATATACGTACCCAATGCAGATCAGTATCAACAATGGGCTGGAAACTCATTATGCGTCCAAAGAATTAGAATAAGAAAAAACTTGCCTTGTGCGATCCATCACAATTGTGTGCGCTTGTGTGATCAGCTCTCTCTCAGTTATTATCGACAAGCAAAGGATGGGTCTTACTACCCGCGATACCTTAGCTACGACAGAATGGGGGAGAAAGCAGAGGCACAGATGAGTGATTTTTTCCAGCCTTTTAATATTGCTCTCTAGAACTTTACTTTCTTGTAACATAAATTAAATAGTGTCACAAGGCTCAATACTCTTACGATGTTAATATAATTAGATGTTCAACTCTCCAACATTCCCCTAAACATGCAAAAAAAATAAATAGGAAAGGAAAGAGGAAAAAAAAATCCTGAAAAAGATGTGAATCCCCTGCTTTTACTAAATATAAAAATTCTGTATCTATAAAATCTTGGAAATCTGAAATTGTTAATATTCTCTTTACATAATAAACTACTGTCTGAAAATTCATCCTGGAAATATTTTCTTCATGAAATATTTCACAAGATTTACAGAAAAGAAACGCATGAACAAACTGCTTACAGTTCCTTTGACCTAGAACTTCTGAAAAGAAAACAATCCCCAACCTAATTTTTGTTTCTTGTGACCTGGAAAGTTCTGCAATATATCTAAGCACAAAACATAATGAGCATCTTTCCCCTGTTTGCCTGAAAATGAAGTATTCTGGCCTCTGCTGGTCACCATGTCTTGGCGTAGCATGACATGCTCACCTCACCTAAAAAAAACCTGCAACAAAACCCTCTCTTGTTGCACGCTGACCAAAAACTGAAATGATAAATATAAAAGGAGAGACTGTGAATAGAAAACTAGAAAGCCAATGCCGAGAAATGAATTACTGCGAGAGAGTAAATAACAGCATACAGGGAACTGATTAGCTATGTCCAGCCAAAACCATAATCCAAAAGAACTTCAAAAATACTCCCTAATATTTAAAAAAAAACTAGAAATAATGCGATGAAATACACACAGCCATAAGTACTGTACAATATTTGGGATAAATTATTGTTCAACAGAACTTCTTGTGCTATTTAGGACTTCACTTCCCTGACGTGTAGGAATCCATACATGACAACAGATACTGTAAAGGTATATGTTATCTACAAAAAGGTATAGACATTTGAGAATCTTGATGTATAAGGAAAGAGCCAGCAGTTTAACAGGGGGTTGAAACAAAGGTGAAGGCCCAGGATTAGATATCAATGACAAATAGTAAAACAACCCGAAGACCAGGAGAGTACTGTGACGCCAGAAATTTATTAATAGCTAAGGGATGAACAATCTCAACCCTTTCAGAGTTGCATTTATGTACTGATTGATATAAGCAATCATTGAAATCATCTAACAATGGAATCAATAAGGAAAATTTTTTAGCAAACTAGTTTTTATGAATAGCAAATTCTATGTGCATAAAAATCCGAGCATTTGGGTAAAGCATTTTGCTGTTAAACTTATATTTCTGCTTTTATAAAATATTTTGAGATGACCTAAATGTACATCTTCAAAAAAAAAAGTTCAAGCCATATCACAATCCTGTGCTGCTTTTTTCCTTTAACCACTATTATTGTATAGTGCAAGATTACTTTTCAAATAGTTCTGGTCTGTAAATTTAAAATGAATTCTTTTATATCCTATAATTCTTAGTTATGCCATATTTTTAAATAAGAGGGGGAGTGAAAGTAAAAGGGTTTGTAAGGACTACAATCAGCAATACTTCACTGCTGTTAATAACGATAGTATGAGAATGGTTAGCAAAAATTATATTCCACCAAATAATTTTGTGTCATGTCTTTATTAATTATGTTTACCCATGGGGGCCATTCTTCATGATGGAGGAAGCTAATATAAGCATAACTTAAGGATGTCTCTTAAATATATATAGGGCCTAATATTTATGTATTTAATAAAATTATATTTGGCTAAGTAATTACTAAAACTATCAATTCCACATCTGCATGACAAAATTGTCACCACTAGGAGAGACATTTCACTGAATGCATATATGATAGAACAAAAACACCGATTCACTGAGAATATAACAAATAAAATCAAGAGAACTGGAAAGATAAAATCTGAAAACAGATTACAGTTTGCTAGCAACCTTCAAAGCCGTCCCATGGAGTCAGCTTCAATCTTTCTCTGGAAAAATCAGTCTGCAGTTTGACAGTAGTGCTATTTTTAGTAAATGTATTTATTTTTTTAACTTTGCTCCTCTAGGTGCTTAATAAAGTATGACATTCGATATCTCATGTCAAAAAGTCCTAATATTCCAGTTAGGCCAAGTGGGATGGAAGATGATGTTCTGATGGGCAGTTAGTATGTAGAAAGTGAAAAGTTAAGGGACATTTATGTGCTCATTAAATGTTACTCTTCCTTTTATAAAATTTATGTCAGAAAAGAAAATGAAATTTCACTAATTTCACTAATATTAACGTAGAAAATAAAAGGAAAAAAGTTGTACAATGAAGTAGTTTGAGAACATACTTAACGTAATTACTACATGTAGTTACGAGCTAAAAACCATCTGTAGTGAAGGGTGGAGTGACATTTCTCTCCCACAATTAAAAGTGAAAAAATAGGAAAAGATATTGAAAATGTAAAACTTTATGCAATTTCTTATAAAACTTCATTTGAAAATGCTATTTTGTTTTAACGGAAATACATTCTCTTTCAGCAGAAATGGCATGTAGTTAAGAGATCCATAAAATTGAGACATGACACAGATTTTTCTCATTTCGACCAATGTTTGTTAACTTTTTGTGAAATAACACAAAAAAACATAATCCCAGCGTGTAAACAAATTCCAGCAAAAAATGCTTGGACAAGATCTTGACAAAAACTCGTTTTAAGAAATATTTTCATAATTTATAGTACTCTCTCATGATTTTGTCAACAAATAAATGCATCAATCAAAGAAAGAGCTTCCTCCACGGTGCAATTTTCTTTCCAAACAAACTGTTCACTGCACAACTTTGCAGCTGAGGAGGAAGTACCATAGGATCAATCTGCAATGCATCCATGTACTGGCTGGCACATTCAGAATACAAACTATAAATTGGTCCCCAAATTTTAAGTTGTATGGCTTCCTAAACTGTTTTTCTGGTATGGTGAAATGCAAATTCAATTCAATTTTTAAGAGATGTTTTGTAGTGAAGTGGGGAAAAACTGAAATCTAGGACTTAATGAAGAGAAGGGGGAAAAAAACACACACACACCTGCCCAATACTAAATTCTTTGGAAGACTACTTCCCAATTTGACTCACAGCAGTACATGCAATACTGAAAAAGCCCATGGAAGTTTATCAAATTTTTGATGAAAACTGTTCAGTACCTGTTAAAACAAAGAGCTGCTATAATGTGTGAACCTGAAAGACACGCATACTGTAGCTGGAAAATCAAGTCATATTTTTCTGGAACACCTGTAGCTCTAAACTGTGAGGAAACACAATGCGCAACAAAAGAACAAGTAAAGCACTTACCTCATAATATTCCTACTTGGAGCAGTGGGAATATTGTTTAAGAAAATAATATATGTATATTTAACAAAAATGTAATGCATATGCTTTCTAGTTTTATGCCTTATGTCAGCTATTTTCCCTACAGGGATGGTGCAAGAAGACATATGATTATCTTAAAAAACTACAAGGAATTTATGGAAGACTTAATTTAATATCTTCACAAATACCTTTTAAACATAACCAAAATTTGCCTGATCTGCAGTGCCCAACACAGTAATCATATAATACAGCTGCATCTTGGGTTGAGAAAATAATTATCAAGGAGTCAGTTTTAAACTTTCTATAAGCAAATGAGGATACTGATACATAACTAAAAACTACCTGAACTACCTAAAAACACCCTCATTTATGGAAGGCTTAATTTAATATCTATGTATAAAATGAAAAGATCAAGAGCTATTCTACAGTTATAAACAGCAATAAAAAAATTCATTAATTAACTATTTTATGAGAGTAAATAATCTATTAGTAATGTGGTAGTAATGTAATTATAATGTGGTGATAGAATTTAAGGGGGAGATTACCATTACAGAGCAACAGTCAGAAAGAATCTAAGACTACCTTCTTCATAAAACCTAAATTCTATGGAAAATTATACGACTAATGAAAATCTCAGGGGCTTTCGCAGTGAAGCTGCATGCTATGCATTTTAAATTTCAAATAAGCAAGTTAGCTTGCAAATAGTATGTACTGACAAGTTCTGTCACCAGATGGGACATTAAGTACCTTTCATGTTCTAGGATATGATCAGTGTGTCAAATTGATAAACTGTGGATACCACTGGTAAGTTTGAAGTATATACTGTAATAATTTCAGAAATTCTTAGCTTTTATCGAATAATAAATTAAATTAAATTTCTTTTACCAATTTTTACTCACAGATAAATAACACAGCACACTTGAGCAAAATCTTCGAACACAGTAAATATAAGGCAATGTATGCGTGTCCTTTTTACACTAAAAACTATTGGACTTTTTTTTAAATGATCCAAGTTGTCCGAAGAAGGTTTAAAGCTACTGAAATTCTCGATGTGGCCAGTAGAAAGCAAGTGAGGGACCTAAATGTTTAATTTAAATATTGCAATGATCATCAAATGCAATTCAGTTCTCATGACAATAATACTGTTTGCAGTGTTCATAGGGCTTTGACAGTTGCATTTTACTAGGCTTTGAAAAAGAAATATAATTGGGGAAGCTTTGGATATAATCCATTTTTGTGAATCAATAATGGAGTAAATAAACATCAGATGTGATGCATAAATAGCTTTCTCTACCCTGGGCATGGAAAATATTTTCTCACATCAAGTTTTGATTTGGAATAAAAGGGTAGCGTTTTCAGTTGTCTCAGCCTGAGTATATGCCAACAATGGCTAGTGAGTATGCTCGGCCTATATCACAAGTCTGTAAATAATTCTGTCCACTGATATGCTATTCATCACTGTAGGCTTTGTATAGTTGAAAAATAAGGAAGCTTTTAAAAAGAGCCAAAAATCTAATGGGACATTTTTAATCCTATGTGCACAGTAAATTACCTGTATATCTTAGAGTTTCTGGGAAGAATGTGTGAAGGTGATATTTTTTTATTATTTTAGCACTGAAACGGTTTTATGTCAACATGAAAGTGGGAAATAAAATATCCCATAAAGACAGTAAAATGCTATGTTACTGGAATTTCTGTCTGTTCTTATTTCAACCCCTATGAGGCATGGTGTGTAAAAGCAATGGATCGAAAAATCCTAAGTCCTATTTGAGCGATAAAAGCCATATCTAGTGTTTTCTGAAGGGACAGTTTGAAAATGATAAGTCGTCCTTCGCTTCAAACTCTAGGTAACTATATAAGAACTTACGGTTTGAAAATCTAAACTCCTCCATAATTTAATTTTGAATTACAAGCAAAATACAAAATCCAGGCAACACCGAGCCTTTTAAGCTAGTATGATATAAATGTAGACAATAGCATCGACCAAATGATACATCACAAGTTAAATGCACTATGTACAGTTGAGGAATTTTTTGAAAAATCATTAAAATTGCTTGGTTTTTTATTTTTTTATGAAATGGCAAACATGTAAGGCAAACTGTCAGAAAGTGTACAACTTTCGTACAAACTTTGGAAAAACAGTCATGTTATATCACATTGGAAGATTACAGCAAACACAATGACCAGTAAAAAGTCTGGAATAGATTTATTCAAAATAGACATGTGGTGCCAAAAAGTAATAATGTCCTCTTGTCCAGCCCTTGAAATCATTACTATTCTCAAATAAAACATATTTTTCCACTCCAACTCTCGCCAAAACATGTGCCTATACATTTTTCACCCATAAGAGCATTTCTATTGGCAGTACATTTTAGGTTTAAATGATTTAAATAAATAAAATTTAAATATATATATATATATATATATAGGCCTATATTTTAATTTAACCGGAGAGAAAAAAAGGCATTGAATTATTTGTAGTAAAATATTTCAGTTCAAATTCCTTCACTCTCGCAAAGCATGTAACTTGAGCAATTAAGTTCCTGTCTAAAGGAAATTTTAAAATATTTTGAATTCTGAAAGTATTCCTCAAGAAGCAATTACAGATTGTTCTCCTTTGGACAAATTTTCCCAAATCTTTTCTTTTACTTCTTCCCATAACCCCAAGAATGCTCTTTTGAAATGAAGCTTAACCACAACATTTTGCGAGTTTTGAGAAAACAAGCTCCAAAGCTGCTTTTGCTTGTTGAGGCTGGATATTTTGTAACAATGTAACATAGACGTTTGTACTATAAAAATTATATAATGGTTTTATTTTATGTGATCCCATAAGAGATGAGGAGTCGATAGATCAGTAACTGAAACGCAGGAGTTAATTTATCTGATGATACCCATAATCTTGAGTAGGATTTATTACTACTATTCCATGAATAAAATGTAACGGATTATATCAATAATTACTTTCTTACTTTATACTTTAAAATTAAATTAATATTCTGTCAGCTGTGAGATCCAGCATATTAAATGAATGATTAATCGAATGAGCACCAGATTTTAACCAATGCTACCAATAGTGCATATGAGAAATAGTTAACCTAATTCAGATAAAACACCAGTATACAATAAAAGCACATGAACTGGCTTGCACAGAATCGAAATTGTCTTTTTAATCAATGCACATTTATATTATTTCAATTTCCAAACAAGTTACATTGTATAAAATAACGCGTTTTTAATCTGTTCACTAGCAGCATGTGACTTATTAATTACTGCACACTGATACCCTACATTTCCATTAATGAGCTGATGTTTTAGCATAGGTAATCCCACGAGAGTTTACAAGTTGCGAATTTATCTGATGAAACTCGTCAACTCGAGTAGGATTTATTAAGACTATTCCATGAACAAAAATGTTAACGGATTATACAAATAATAATTACTTTCGTGCTTTGTTATATAAAAACAAAACTAACAGCTATGAGATCATGGCAAACTACGAATCAACCATCCATGAATCGATTCGAGTTACTACTAGTATGTTTACATGCAGGATTCAGATCGATCTGAGTCTGACACCCATGTTGAAATCGTCGTGTAAATGCAGGCTCAGTCCGGAATGAATTTTCAATCCTATCCTATCTGCAAATGGAGGAACGGATCGGATTCAAGTTGTATTCAATTCCATGTAAACACTAGCAAACTCAATCCTATTGCGTGCGCATACACTTGCATGGCATTCGTCATTTGTTCTGTCAGCTAATCTTCAATTTAATAAAAAACACTCACTCACACTATAATATTAATATTGTTGTTACTCTTTTATGTCATAATTTGTTTATAGTGACTATAAATTATTGATAGAACACACATTTTTAAATATTTTTTATCACGGAATAAACACAACAATTGTCTAAACAGGTTAGCCACACAAAAAAAGCCATACATAACCAAGCCAGTCAATAGTACAACAAATCTCAATCCACCCTTAGAACTTGCCATGTAAACAGGGAACTTATTGAGTTGGGATCAGATTCAGATAGATTTCAATCCCACATGTAAACGTGGTACATGTTATGACCAGACATACCAACTGTGCATATAAGACATAGTTAACTTAATTCAGGTAAGCTAACAGCAGAACAGAAAAAAGCACACGAACTGGCTTATACCGAATTGAAACTGTGTTTTTAATTGATGTACATTTATATTATTTCAATTTTCAAACAAGTTAGGTTGTATAAAATAACCTGTTTTCATGCTGCTTAATGGCAAAATGTGAAATATTAATCACGGCACATAGATGCTTAGGTATCCAGAACGAGCTGATGTTTTTTCAGGTAAAATCTCTTCCTCTTATTAATAACAAGCATTTTCTTGCTCATATTAATAGCAAGCATTTTGTAAGATAAACGATCGTGATTGGTTTATATCAGAGGAATTGCTAAATGTTATTGGTAAATAATAAACATGTGGCATACGAGTGGAATAGTCAACCATATATGCATATTACAAGATATCTGGCCACAAATGGTCAAAATTCAAGGTACAGCTATCGTTATTGGTCAATAACAAATACATGTCATATGAATGGAATAGTCAAAACAATGTTACCTACGTTGCTCAGTGTGAAAAAAACAGACATATTACTTTCATGTTCGACATTGACCCTTGTTCCACTAATTAGCTTAATAATTTTCTGCATAGTAATGTCATTATTATTCTCTTATTTTTATTGTGGATTATATGTTGTTTGAAATCAATTCCTACTTATATTTGTTATTATTTTTAATTATTTTAACTATTGTACTTAGACCTAAGTGACGAAACCTATTGCTTATGTAAGCAATTACATATGATTATGATTTATTATTGTAAAGTAAAACTAAATGCATAGGTAGGTGAAAGAGGCATCGTACACCTTTGTACCACAAATAACTAGATTTTTTATAAAAATTGTAAAATTGTTTGTGGTTAATCTTCAATTGTGAAAGAATGTTAATTCATGCAATAATGAGAAATAGAAACATAATCCATTTTTTCACAAATTCCAGCAAAAATGGTTTGATTTGAACAAAATCTTAACACGAATTCATTTCTAATGAATATTTTCATGGTTCCCAGCATTCCCTTATGATTTTCTATGCAAACAGATGCACCAACCATACATGGATATTCCTGCATGGTGCAATTTTCACTCCAAAATAAACTGCTAACTGCACAACATGACGCTTGTCCCAGCATGTTCAGAATACAAACTACTCCACAAATTCTATATTATACACATCAAAAACAAGAAATTGTGTGAACCTTAAGGAGTCATCAGGTTAGCAGAATCTCTCACCCTAACAAAATTAAACAAATTTCATCCTTCCATTCCTTATTACTCAGACTGCATCATACTTAAAAACTATTATTATTGATAATAATAAAATATTCCCACTGCTCCAAGATGTAATTCTTCGTTCTTCAATATTGATCAAAATGATCAACCACAAGGGAGCTGTTGTATCCCTTTCTTTCCTTTACCTAAAAAACCTGTTGGATGTCAATTACAACAGTGCAATGGCTCAAACCAAGAGGTCACTGCACTGTTAACTTCTATGTCCCATCAAGCAACACAAGTTCATAGAGATAACACATTCAGTCCTGTCTGTATCACTCGAACAATAAAAACAGAGGTAGGCCCTAGTATGGAAACATGTTTACTACATGCAGAAATTAATGTAATGATATGAAAAATCAAGCTGGAGTGAACTTCCAAATCGCCACAGTACACAATTTTGATGACAATTATGTAACAGACATTTCTTTTGGTATTCATACCATATACATGTGTAATGCTACATTCACACTGAGGAAATGGTTGCAGACACAAATTCTACATACAAATCCAAGATACATGTGTGGTGATACTTGTATCTGGATATGTATCCCAGGTACATGTTCCTGGAACAAGTATCCCATATGAGTGTTTACACTCAGGGATTTGTTGTCAAGCACAAGAATGGCTTCAGATGCAGAACTTGAGTGCAGATTGTATCCATACCATTTGCTTCCAGAACCCAATTTCTTGGATAAATGCCTCGATACAAAACAGGTGACAGCAGTCAATTAATTGTCACATGAAAGGCCACTGCAGTACAGGCGCATAGAACATTCTCGCTGGGATCTGTGCCATATTATCTCTCTTGGAGCAAAAACAAAAACTTGTGTTTGACATTGTTTCTGGAACATTTTATTCAACTGTTTGTGCCTGTTTGGAACATGTTCCATAGGTTTTCAACTTATGTCAATTAGGTTGCAATACATATTTCCAGTCACAAATTTTTCAGTGTGAATATAGCATAATGGATCCCATTAAACTATAGTGTTATATGCAATTCATCTGGATTATTTTTTAAGGACCACAAAGGCAGACCTCAAGGACCACTTCTGGTCCACCAACCATAGTTCCAAGAAATGCTGTGTAATATAATTCAGTCCGGATTTTCATGAGATGTTATCTTTTAACTGGTACAACATGGACGTTGCCCGCTAGTACAGATATTCTGATTGTGACTCCTAGTTTATAAAAATGGTAATTTTTGGGGTCATTTTCCCCTTTTTTAATTTTCAGGTCATTTTAAAAATTGAATATCATTATTTGGTCATATTTTGGCCAGTTTATAGTTTTTTTTTCTTCTTCTTTCTTCACATTTCATACTTTTAGGTAATTTTCAAATATAAAAACCTTTTGTCATGTTGTATTGTCTCGTGCATTATATAGAGTTTTTGTGAATTTACGTACATTGAATATTATCGTAACTCTAAACAAGCATACATAAATAAATCTTGTTATAATTTTAATTTGGATACAAAAATGACTGTGTTTGCTGTTTGCATTATTTTAACCGTATATTCCAATTAACTGAGTGTAGCCTATAAATGAAGATAATGTAGATTAAACACATATCTGATAAATAAGCTAGTATTATCATACAAATTGTTGGATCTTTTTTTAAGTTTACTGGGTAATCTCAAATTCTTTTTTTTACTAAGGGAAAAAAGAGGCATCCATTATAAATGCATAATTATGCTATTGTATGATGGCTGATATGGAAATACCTGATTATGATGCTCCTCTTGAAATACATGGATTAAAAAACTGCCTCTTTAAAGGAATTCGTAAGTGAATTTTCACAATTTTAAGTAGAATGTATGTTCATAGTTTGCTTTGTGTTTGTTTACATTATGTGTAAATGTGTAATGTTGTTTACATTAGCTATGCAAAGTGGTTCTGCTATTAGGAACAATAACAGTTAGTAGAAACAATGCTTTGCAGAAAATGCACTCCTTGCTGATACCATGAGAGATATTCAAAACTCAACAATGATTAGAACTTGAGCTCTTGTATGTATCATCTAAATTATGGGTTATGAAATGTGAATGCTTAGAAGTTGATAAGAATGAAGAATATCACATGGGAAAAATTGTAAGAGAAGAAGATACCACTTGCTTCCAAACAAAATCTCTTTCTTTCAAGACAAAAACTTTCATAACGAAATTCTCCTGAAGCGATTTGGAATTTTACCTGCAAGCTGTATTACATTTGAGGCTACTAGTTTCAACTAGGGTATAAATCCATATTTATTCACAGTAGATGTAAGTTGTAAAATAAATTATGCACATGAAAGTGCTAAATTATTTGAGAATGGTACTAAAATATGAGATCGTAGGCTTCCGCGGCCCGAGTTGACAATAAAATCTTCTTGGCTTCTGGGTATCTGCCACGTCATATTTAAGAAGTCTGCTGACGTTTCGTCCATCAAAACCATGGCAAGATGGTCGGCAGACATTTTAAATATGACGCAGCAGACACCCAGAAGGCAAGAAAATTTTAATGGTACTAAAAGCGCTGGATTGTGGACATGCTCTTTTTTGTTCCTAGACCTATTGTGTTTGGTACACGAACGAGCTGAAAGAAAGTAACTACTCTGAAATTGTTCATCTAATGCTAAATGTGTACAGGTTTACTTAAGAGTAAGGCAATCCATAAAGTGTAATTAGTGTCTTCTATTTACCAACTATAGCAGAGGTCTAAGAGATTTTTGCACGATGCTAATTATGGTGTATAAAATAACTTATTCTAAGAATCAAATTACGTAAATGAAAATAACTGTTACGGAAGTAGAAGCCTCAAATGCACCTTTACCTGGGTATATTACGATAGCATTTTTATATTCAATAATTCTATCATTGTATAATGTAAGACTTCAATGAAGGATTTTGAAATGTTTAAATGATTGGTACTTCTCACAGGACATGACTGAATGAGTTACCAGTGTTTATTATAAAACAACATATTGCTTTATGACAGTAGTAAGTCATGCACATTAAGCTGATAAATATTTTGCATTGCATAAGTTATGAACAGGTTTGAAAAATACAAGGGGGAAAATTCATTCACATAAAGAGAAGGAACAAGGAAGAGGAAAAGGTCAGTTTCCTAAAATGGAATATAAAATTATTAACAGTTCTATTAGACTACATTACCTTCTCAACTCAACTATAAAATCCAGGATAGTTCACAAACTTGCACACAGTTCAAAAACCTAGTAAAGAAGTAAATGAAATGAATGGAAAAAAGGATACAACAAAACAAACCTTAATTTTGTGTACTGTGTACCTACTGCATCTTGTGTCTCATCAGCTTAGTGTCTACATGAGAGCTGAGAGTATGAGAAACTCGACTCGACAGTCAAATACATGGACACAAGTCTAACAGACAGTGGAGAGCAACATTCAGAGAGTCAGCTCACATATGTACAAGCCTGTGGAGGCATTCTCCAAGAGCAGGTCGTACAATAATACAAATCAATTACTTTTAGTTGTCCTTGTGGATACCAAGTCTTATTATATAACATAGATTTGATGTGCTATTAAATAAAAATAACTTGCTTGATGGCAAAAAAAAAGTGCACACATATTATCAGCCATCTTTAATGGGATATGTCTTTCATTTCTTCACATTATTCTGATAGCCTGACAAAATTATAAAAATGTTAAATTCTTAAAACGTACAATTCATTCAATAGTATTCACCAAGCTCTCATAATGTCTACGTTATTAACAGCGAATACCAGTAATACATTGTTATTTGTCTATCTTGTCAGTAAACACAAGTTGAAAACGCGTGCAACATTTGTTTGAGTGGACATGATTTTGAGAGTAATGTCAATGTGTTAGTTTCCTCGCACTCTCAGCTCTCGTGTGGACACTAAGCTTTCTAACCAAAAATGAAACACAATTGGTAATTTTTTTTTTAATGGAATCAAAGCTTGGATCTTTTGCTGGTTTAAAAATTCTCACAAGGAAATTTCCCCCAAAACATGGACAAAGATGAATTAAAATTATTATTATTATTATTTCTGAGGACTTTATAGTTGAACTGGAAAGTACTACAGAACAATAGAAATTTTTTGTGCTAATTACTGAACCTCAATACTATTCTGAATTGCTATTATTTTTCAGACCACAACTTAATATTTACAAGACTAAATCAATCTGTTTTACTGGTACTTAAATATGGTAGTATTGTAAATGTTTTAACTCTGAATTAACTCAGAAACACTTATCATTTCTGCTTCCACACCGATTTTTTATAATTATGAATCGCACTTAATCCTGGCACTTTAATACAGTAATAAAATTATTATTCCACTACAAATACCTGAAGGGCTAAAATTATAAATGGGCTATTCACCATTTTTCTATTTTTTTGAGAGAGCAAAAACAAGCCAGTTTTACAGCAAAATGTACACATGCAACTGATTTAACTGAATAATTTCCAACATTAAAAAAACAAAGGAATCTGGAATTAGTCATTTAAAACAGTTGTATGTTTATGTTTTGCTGTAAAAACACTCTCTCACTGAGTACATAATTATGTATTTCCCTATTTAATAATGCCTGAATAATTTAAAGAAAGTGCTCACTAGAAAACAGAAAGTTTAGTCTTGCCACTTGGAATGGTCGCCTATAAGTTTTCAAGAGTATAACGACAAAAAAGTAGTGTATAAATTAATAAAATATGAACTCACCTGATCTTCGTTTAGGTAATTGGGCAGGCCTCCAATGAAGATCTTGTGCGGCGAATCCGGGACTACCGTGCTGATCACGCCTGCTAAGCAATAAACAAGACAACCGCTTAGTGGCAAAGGACCGTCTAATAAACTGAATGGTGCAAAAAGTATTAAAAACAAATAAAAAGAAAGTATCTTAACAAACATCATAAGTTAAATCTGTTGCTAATTCATAAAAATACTATAAAAATAAATGCAACATGGGTAACTACAATAACATAATGAATCAACAAAAACAGAAACTTCTAGTTAATCTAGACATGACAATAGTAAATACATTTATGAAACTTGATTTATTAGGAATAGGGATGGTGACAAATCACTACAGCAGTAACAAAAGAAATTTCTCTTAATTTCTGTGATTTGAATCTGCAATAAAATGTGAAAATAATCAAAATGCACAGACAGTGCACAGATGTAAATATAAATCTCTATATTAACCTTTTCAACATACTAATTTATGTACAGCAAACTCTTGATTATCCGTGGGTGGATTATTCGTGTGAGAAAATTTTAATTTCCTGCACTTAACTTTTGAATTCCCTACATTTTATTTTGTCAAAACACATGCAATATGGCAACAAAATGTAGGAGATTAAAAATTAAGAGCAGCAGGAAATTCAAAATCTCGCACCCAGTTTGGATAATCCGTGTTTTTCAATTATTCCTGCATATCACTGTCCCAATTAACACAGATAATCAGAAGTTTACTGTAAACGAAAATTAATTTCCTCCATAATTGAAAGCAATACTACTTTTAAAAATTAACCATTGAATGGAAGTTTACACAGTGAAGCTATATTATAATTTTATAATACTGAGTTGGGTTTAGCACTATACTTCACTTATTTTATAAATACCTGAACTAGTTTTGAAGACCCTCGTCATTCATAGTCATCAGGTTAACACCAACTGTGTTAGTGTTAGGTTAACACCAACTAACACAGTTGGTGTTAACCTGATGACTATGAATGACGAAGGTCTTCAAAACTAGTTCAGGTATTTATAAAATAAGCGAAGTATAGTGCTAAACCCAACTCAGTATTATAAAAATAATACTACTTTTGTTTTCCTTTAAAATTATTCAAAGTAGTATTTACTCTATTATTAGACAATGTCCTTTCTATCGGTTCAAATTCATTATCTGTGGTCTGCAAAATGACGAGCAATGGCAGATTTTTTTATTTGTTTATATTAGATGTTTCAAATGTACCTTATGTCTTACATTCAGATTTCTTTTTGTTTTTGTATTTCAATTCCTAAGCTCTAGGAATAAAAGAAAGGAATCAAACAAGAACACATTACCAACAGATACCATAAAAGAAAATAGCATACCACAGATGGATGAACTCAAATAGAGAAGAACATACGACTACCGTATATACTCGAATACTACCCGCATATTTTTTCCAAAAATCACGAGTGAAAAACTAGGGTGTGGGTATTATTTGAATACTGGTCTCCTGTCATCTGAATGTCAACATTTTGAACCATATTGGCTCAATACAGCACGATGATTTGAAGTAGTATCACAGTATGGTATAATAGTAGTGAAGCTGTATTGAAAGGAAAATGAGACAAAGAAAATGCATTCTTATGCACATGGTCCACCATGACTGGCGGCAAAACAAAGCTTTACGTGTAGAGATGCCAAGCAAGTAACAGTACAGTACAAGCAGCAGCACTAATTCGGGAAAATTTTGGTAAAGTTCGGTGAACTTCCACGACTTTGACCTTGGATTGGACCAGTCGGACGTGCATCATCGCGTGTGATTCCCGCTGAACAGATGTAGAGTGTTGTTGTTGTTGAAAGTGATACAGCGCGTAAAAGATGGCGATATTTTCAGCTGGCTGTTACCATGTTATTTTCATAATTACATTTTAGCCTACCATATTTAATTCTTCTATTACATGTAATGTTAATTATAACTGTTTAATTAAGAATAAACCTGACAAAATAATTTTATATAGAGGCCTATAGATTTTTTTTTCAAACTTCCTTTCGAAAAACTTAGGTGCGGGTATTATTTGGGGGCGGGTAGTAATCGGGTATATACGGTATATATATGGACAAGAAGAAACAAGTGCATAGAGACATAAGAAAATAAAAAAAATGAAGCCTGGGAGAGAACATGCGCAAGAATAAATTGTAAATTAGGATTTCTGCAATCAGTAGAAGCATGGGCCATGCTGAAGAAAAGAACTTAGGCAAAATTAGAGATAATCCCAGTGAAAGAATGGGAAGAATATTTTAATAAGTTACTAAATAAGGAAAAAGAACAATTTATAGAAGATGGGTCATTCCATGTCAAGTGAACCAATTTTTTGTCAATTTTGAACATGACCATCTCCGATTTTAGTCATACTTGGTTGTCATGAAGTACCACCTGAGATATGTTAAAGTGCAAAATATCAGATTTTTATGTGTTGTAGTTTTCCAGTTATACCCTTCTGAAATATGGAAAAAAACCAAATTTTCTGCATAAGTGCAATCACAAAATGACGCATAAATCAAGCTGGAATTGACATAGATGAGTGGGAAAAGTACCAAAATGTAGCTTATATTATGAGCTTTAATTTGATATGTCACACGAGTACTTTCGAAAAAAAAATATTTTCAAGGTTACCCCCAAAAAATTTGAAAACTGAATTTTTCAAAAACCTATATTTTGAAAATTTTGAAAAAAATCTCACAGAAACATACATATTTCAGCATCATGTCCTACAAGTTTTGTTATGGGATCGAAATGGGATCATATTTTTTTACATTTATAACAAATACTATGCACGCTGGGTAAGAATATATGGCACCGTAATCTTGCACTTAATTCTAAAATTTCATTACAATCAAAAAGAAAAACTTACAGAAAACATGTTACCTTCCCTTCTTCAATGACAAAAACGTGAATTTATTGTCTACAGTAATTTTCTAGAGCCATGGTTGCCGCATCCATCTCTTCCTTCGAGAGGTAATAACTACGGCCAGTGGGACATGTAGGTTGCACAAGGGTGAGGATCTGAGAGAGAGGCACAGTCAGTTTATTTGGACAGTCACTTTTGAAAGTAAATGATGGAGAAGGACCTGCAGGGTGCAGAAACATCAGTTCCACTATCTGTGCTGTCTCATTTTTGTCCACAACTACACCAAGCCACCAATGATTGTTGTTCTCACATGTAACATATCCTTTTACTTCTGCTAGCTTCAGCCTCTGTTGCACACGTGGTCCTAACACTGAAAAAGTGGATGACTGTTCACTTCTTGAAAATACCTTTGTCAACAACACTTTATCTGACAATGGGATGAAACTGTGGAACTTCTGTGTGCCTGGTATTGCTTTTGTAGACAGAAATCTGTCTGCAAGTATTTTTTCCTCTTTGTTGTATTGTGCTTCATTGAAGAAGAAGAACTGCATGGAGTCGATGTTTTCCTCACTCCATGTAAACAGCTGTGCTGGTGTCATGATTTGATGCTCGTATGGCCGCTGTAGGCTTGCCTTTCCTGCAAGTCTTTTCACAGTACCACCCAGACCGTCACATACTCCTTTCCCATGGGCTGTTGCATAGAAATGCCACTCTGCCTCAATTCCAAAATCATGAACATGGTGGCATAAGTTTGAAAAGTTTTTTCTGTTTTTAAATTGCGCAGCTGCACCATCTGAGAAGTAGTAAATTTTTTTCAAATCTCTAATTACTTCCAACTTCAAATGAGAGATAAGCCTTTTTTGGAATAAATGAACAGCAGTGGTGTCATGCTGTAGACATTCAGAGATACATACAATACTTTTGTAGTGTATATTATGATCATTGTAGTAGACTGCTATAGGAAAAATAGTTGCTTGATCATTGTTCCAATGAAAAGACTGGGCTTCATCCTGTAGTACAAACGAATAATTTTCTGCAAAGTCCATACATACCACAGCTTCATTTACTCCAATATTCTGCTTCAAGTGATTATAATATTCTGCCTGTCTTCTTGCAATAAAAGAATGTCTCTTCAAAATCAACAACTGTTCACACAAAGTTTCTATAAACTCATCTGCAGTTTTGATGAAGGTTACTAAATTACATCTGTCAACAGAAACCCACTGCTTGTATGTAATGTTGTCCACCAGTTCATTATCTAGCAGCAACTGTAACTCATCTTTCAAATTATCTACACCTGGACATGAAGGACATTCATTAAGGTGGCATGCTGTGCCTGGCTCTTCACACATTAACTTCGCTAAACAGGAATTATAATTACTTATATCTGTGCCATCATTCAGTGTAATTTGTTTGGATTTCAACACTTGTAGCATTAATTTAACATTCTGATGCACTGTACAAACGCATACTGTGTGGGTACCACTTCCTCCAGCCAAGACGCAATGTTTAGGTCGTAAATCAGCAAATTTCGAAAATCCAATCTTATCAGTAGGATTTTTGTTTTTGAACAGCTCGTACACTTCCTTCAAGTTGCCCATCACTAGCCTCTTCTGTACATGAATTCTACTACTGTCACCCGTTTTCACAGAAACAAAGTCTTTTTTTCCAGGCATAAGACGGCTGACATCATCACTGTTGTAGAACCCTATTACCTTCTCAATCACAGATTCATTTAAAACCTTTCCTGGTTTAGGATTTGGTGTTGCCAGAATACCCTTCGCTTTCACCAATGCTTTAGCTTTTCTTGCCATTCTGTTGCTAACCTGAAATTCATTTTGTATTTCACTGCATGACCAGCTTTTAGGTAGTACTGTTAAAATTTGCAATTTTTCACTAACACTTATATTTTCTTCTTGAAACTTTTCTTTTAGCTGACAAATGACTTCACATGATTCTGATTTATGGTCAACAGTTTTCTCTGTATTTGTACTTGCTGCTGTTAGTACCTTTTCTGTCAAACATTTTTTTATTTTACTGTATTTTTTATCACAGTATGATTTCATTTGCAACTTCCTCTTAGCAACAGGTGACTCCTCTAGAGAGCTTAGAGACTTATTAAGGTACTCTAAGGTAACATCTAAAGCTACAAATGATTCATCAACATTAGTAGGCCTAGTGGTATTGGCTACTGGTACTAAACAGTCATCTGTTGTATCTGTAACCTGTTTCTGCTTTGATAGTTCTTTCCTACAACTGTCACAAATTTTCATACCTACCACAATGGTGTCAAACATGTCACACATCCAGTCAGTAACAGGCCTCACACTTCTTTTCACACCCTGATGTCTGTCTTTCTTGAAAGGGTTGCAGCAGAAAATCTTTGCTGTTTCACTTACTTTTTCAGCCATACTGGGGAAATACACAATGCCTATTTTAATCACTGAACCCACTACTTTACATGCAGCAATACAGTCTTTGTACAGCCTTTGAAGAAAGGAAGCACACTGCATGAGAGTCAAGGCACAACTGAAGCCAGGTCCAACAGGTTACAACTTGCATTCCCTGGCTGACTCACATGCTTGCAGACTGTGTTTACTCATACCCATTTGACCACTTGCACAAGTTGGTATATGCATGTTGGTAAACAACTCCCTGGACAAAGGAATGGATTTTAGAATTAAGTGCAATATTCCTGTGTCATATATTCTTACCCAGCGTGCATAGTATTTGTTATAAATGTAAAAAAATATGATCCCATTGCGATCCCTTATCAAAACTTGTAGGACATGATGCTGAAATATGTATGTTTCTATGAGAATTGTTTCAAAATTTTCAAAATATAGGTTTTTGAAAAATTCAGTTTTCAAATTTTTTTTGGGTAACCTTGAAAATATTTTTTTTCGAAAGTAGTCGTGTGACGTATCAAATTAAAGCTCATAATATAAGCTACATTTTGATACTTTTCCCACTCATCTATGTCAATTCCAGCTTGATTTATGCGTCATTTTGTGATTGCACTTATGCAGAAAATTTGGTTTTTTTCCATATTTCAGAAGGGTATAACTGGAAAACTACAACACATAAAAATCTGATATTTTGTACTTCAACATATCTCAGGTGGTACTTCATGACAACCAAGTATGACTAAAATCGGAGGTGGTCACGTTTTTCCATTGGTTCACTTGACATGGAATGACCCAGATACGACTTGGGCACATGAAGATATGGGTTTAAAAATATCTCAGGAGGAAGTGAGGGGAAGAATATGAAAGCAACAAGACCAGAAGGAATAGATCTAGAGTTACTAAAATACGGAGGACCAATAATAATCAAATTGCTAAATAAATTTTACAAGGGGATAAAATTACAGATGAAACAAAATTGGCATATATCTAACACCAATATAAGAAAGGAGATAGAAAGAGCAACTGAAATTACAGAGGAACATGTGTGACCAACGTGTTTATGAAGAATCTTGGAAGGATGGTGAAAAAAACATAAATAATGAGTATAGCGATCCAGAAGAACAGTGTGGATTCACAGTTGACAAGTCGTGCATTGACCACATATTCACAATAAGACAAATAATAGAAAAATTTAACTAAAAAATAGGTAGAACAAATTAGCCTTTATTGACCTAGGAAAGACATATGACAGTATCCCAAGGAAAAAAACCATGAGAAACATTGAGGATAGCTTGCGTTAAGTCAGCCCATAATGAAAATTATAGAAGAAATATATAAGATTAATACTAGCCAAGTAAAAATAGGATCAAAGCTATTAAAACCACTCCAAACTAGCAAGAGACTTTTCCAAGGCTGTTGCTTGTCCCCTACGTTATTCAAAATTTACATAGATGTAGGATTAAGAGAATGGACTAGATGTGGAAAAATGAGACTTCAGGTTGGAGAAAACTTATTCATATTCAACCTCCTTTCTGCTGACAATCAAGTAATTGTTCAAGATGTTAATTATGTGTGTAGAAAATTGTAAAAGGAAAAATCCCTTTAGGTAGGCCTACAGGCTGAGGTAGATTTCAAAGTGCTTTTGGTTTAATTTATTATCGCTGCGCAGCACTCTTCTTTTTTAGCCTTGGCATGGCAAACCTGCAGTAAAGAGGAAGAGCCTACAATCATTTGTTTTGACAACAAGAATAGGATATAATATTCTGGGAGGCCGTGCGCAAGATCAGCAATGAATAAAATTAGCAAAGCCGCTAAACAAGACAAAATTATTATATTATAATAATTCTTTTAAGTGTTATTATTTTCAAACATTAAAATCTCACGTCATATGAGAGCTATCAAGAAACTATTTATTGATTTGTAGAGTACTCATCAAGAGCTTTTCAACGATACCCCACAAGACGTGGTTTCAAAAGTTTCGAATTTTCATCCCCCACCCTCAAATCGTTGGTGTCACTGTGAACTCCATAGGGAGTACTCTAATTTATTCAAACAAAGTTTCCCTCTATACTTCATAGGGGCCGAGATATACATTTTTAAAAATTTCAACCCCCTCCCCCGACCACCCCCTTGGACCAATTTTGCTCATTAACGAATTTGTCCGAACTAGTGGGCCTAGAAATAACATATTCAAATTTGGTTCAAATATCTTCAAAATTACGGCCGCTATCGTGTAAAGATATATATATATAAATATCACAATTTTTTTTTTTTTGAACGGGCGGTGGTTTCGTACTTAGGGGAGCATGAAACGTAAAGATATGAAAGAATTTTTCGAAAATCATGACATGGTATCCATTGCAATAGGTAGATTTTTCTTCGAAATCTACCTAATAAACAAGTTGAGGTTGAAAATAAATTTAAAGAAGAGTGAATATATAATATCAAACACAGATGACAAGAAATAGAAGGAATCAAAATTCAACAAAATGATAATTTCAAGTATCTGGGATTGGTCGTACAACTGGATGGATCTCCAAAATTAGAAATAGACAAACAAATATGTCAAGGAAGAAAGACAATTGGAATAGAGTAAAGTCCTGCTAATCTGGACTAGATGGGACTGGACCCTGTCCATATGAAACAGAATTTTCTTTAAAGTGCACATACTGTACAGTAATACAAGTTTTACATGGGTAAAGCTATAAAAAAATCTGTGTTTTTTTACAACTTAATTTTAGTAGACTTCAGTTTTGAACCCACAAACTGATGTAGGATTAACAAAACAAAACATTTTTGTGCTAAAAATTCAAAATTTATAGATTGTTCATTGCAAAAAATCCAACCGAATTAACCAGATGAGCAAGGAACAGATTAGTGGGATATATATATGTAGATATTTTTAGCCTAGACCCTCAAAAATTTACATAGATGTAGGATTAAGAGAATGGACTAGATGTGGAAAAATGATAATTTCAAGTATCTGGGATTGGTCGTACAACTGGATGGATCTCCAAAATTAGAAATAGACAAACAAATATGTCAAGGAAGAAAGACAATTGGAATAGAGTAAAGTCCTGCTAATCTGGACTAGATGGGACTGGACCCTGTCCATATGAAACAGAATTTTCTTTAAAGTGCACATACTGTACAGTAATACAAGTTTTACATGGGTAAAGCTATAAAAAAATCTGTGTTTTTTTACAACTTAATTTTAGTAGACTTCAGTTTTGAACCCACAGTTTTGAGGGTCTAGGCTAAAAATATCTACATATATATATTCTATATTACCCTCAAATAAGAGAGATGAAATTCATCAATACAGATTAGTGGGACTCTATTGCAATTAACTCATTATTATGGAGCAGTAATAAGAATAAAACAATTCTACCCTTAATACAATCCAGTATACTGTTTTACATGGCTGTATAGCATTAGTGCACACTCACTTGTCTTAAGTACAGTACATTTATATACCGTTTTTACTCGAATATAATGCGCACCTTTTTTTTGTCCATTTGTAGCTTTCAAAACTGAGGTGGGTGTTAAATTCGAGGGCGCATAAAATTAGAGTACAAATCCATTTCGTAGGTTGGCAGTACCGATAACTTTTATCTGCGCAACGCTTTGGACGGCAGCAAAGATGACATGCTCTGGAATGACGAGGATGACGTGGAAAGAAGAAATGAATCTTCTTCTGACATAAACACCTTTGAGGATTCCAGTGACGAGCACGTCAGTGAATATACTTGTAGTCCTAAAACTGGTAGTTAAATTTAATGGTAATTTCAAATGTTTACGTGGTGGTTCATTATTCCCTTCATATTATGATAAAATTCCAAATAAAGTATCTATCCTACCATAGATTCGCATTACATTCGCCAACAAACTTTTTTTATGATTTCAAGTTTCAAAATCGGGGTGCACATTAAATTTGAGTAAATACGATATATATATACATGTGTGTGTAAATATATCAATATTGGAAAGTATAATGTTATATGGAACGGAAACACGTAGAGTAAGTAATAAACAAAAAAAATAAAATTACATGCCACAGAAATGGATTACTGGAGATCAGTCAGAAAATCAAGAGGAAAAAGTAAGGAATACTATAATAAGAGAATTAATTAATGTAGATGAAGATGTCGTAGAAATTACTAAAAAGGAAAGATTAAGACGGTACAGTCATGTGAAAATAATTAACAATGGAAGACTGAATGAAACGTGGATAGATGGTTTAAGGTGGAGCATGGTAGCAAGAATACTACAAGATGAAGATATGATGTGCAGAAAACAGTGGAGGAGCAAAATTAGTTAAAACTGGAATGTACAATTATTGGGTATTGTTAGGTTGAGGGAAACCTCAACATTGTAGAAAAAACTATAAGGAAAAGAAATCATAAATGCCTGAATTCTTGTTGGTATTTTGAACATCTCTGATTTCTGAACATACATTAGAATATCTGTGAAACGCATACTGTATATGTGAATAACATATACGGTAATTACTTTGAAGTTTAGTGGAAACCCTTTTCAATGTTAGTATTTCATTACTTCACTGTGGTTCACGTAACAGTATTTGATTATTATGAATTCTTTTGTTCATGCTGCCACTGCCATGGCAATTAATATCACTAAATTTAATTTCTCTTGAGGAGCAAAAACAGTAAAGTAAATAAGATGCAGTATTTCAAAACAGAACCTTTGTCACCTGTCTCAGAATTTTGGTCAGCAAAGGCAGTCAAGAACCTGAGTGATGAAATGTACTGCCGAATATCACATGAAGACTACAACTGTTTTGCTCTTACAGTGCGCTGCAAGTTGAATATTGTATTTTATAGATATGTGATTGAAGGGTATAGTCTTATTGGGGAAAAAAGTATAATACTGTTCAAATTTCTATTAAAAATTTAAAAAAATAAAAAAAGAAGTTGATATTTGAATCAAGATAAGGGATGATCCAATTTTTAGAGCCTTGTATGTAGTCTGTAGATATTCAGTACATAGCCATTTTGTTAAATAGCTCAAATATATCCACAGGCTACTGACCCCTGATTTAATGGATGCCAGTTTGAGAAGAATGAAACTTAAAATACATATATAACCATAACTTACACATACCAGGAACATTTACTGATGGATTTTCTGACATTCCTGGCATGGGCTGGTAGTCATGAGGCCGCCTGATCTTTAAACTTTGCCCTTTAAAGTTTATTCCATCAAAAGCCATTGCTTGTGTTGTTTCATCTATTGACCTAAACTGCAATAGAATATATTGTATTACATATACAAATATAATTAAAATTCACACAAATAATTAATTAATAAATAAATAATTTAAACTAAGTTTTTTGAGAATAATGAACTACTTAGGTTAAAAAGTGCACATAACTGACTACACATAACTAAAGAAGTATGAACAACGTGCTATTTTAAAGAAAATTTTATAAAACTTACTTCTAAGAAAGCAAAGTTCTTGTCCAAATTAATCTGGCAAGCTAAAACAGGATTTCCTGCTGCTTGAGCTAATCCAGAAAGATGCATTTGTTGGTTAAAGAATTCCATCATTTCTTCCTGTAACCAAAAAACAAAACAAAAACTCACTAAGTATTCTTATGTAGTAATGCAGTGAAAGAGACTGTAGTAAGTGTGCTCCAATCAGTAAGTGAAAGAACGATATAAGGAACAAGGGGAATGAAGATTGAGGTTCACAGTGCCAGAATAGGTTTGTTCCTATCAATGAAGATGGAGTGTGATTATAAATATAGCAACTTGGAGAATCTATGGAGAGGACTAATAACTGGGAGCATTATTGCACTCCAAAACAGAAAACGTAGTACACAGTATCAAGGAAGAAATAGCAGAGACAATGCGGGGGATCAAGAAGGAGCTGGAAATAGTTAAAACAAGAGTTCAAATGTTGGAAGAATGCAACCAAAAGTTGAACTTAGTAATCTCGGGCTTAAAGGAAAGAAGAGGAAGCAGATCACGTGCAAAAGTTGTAACATTTTTCAAGAAATTTCTAGAACGAAAGTTAAGTGGCTTGGAATTAGTGGATGCCTACAGAGTGGGAAGGAAGGTAAGACAAAGGTTCATCATAGTCAACCTGGCCACTGTGGGTGTTGTTCACGAAATACTAGGAAGATCCCACAAGCTGAGAGGTACTAACATTTACAAAAAAAAAAAAAAAGTGACCTACTATTTGAGCAGAGATTAACTAGAAAGAAGCTCATCCAAAGAATTATGGAAGCAAGAACTATCCACATTAAAAACTTACAATTATGGATCAACCTCAAACTGTGGTATGAAGAGAGTAAGAACAACATAAGGCACAAGAGAACGATGGAGGTCAACTGTGACAGTGACCAGGGCCAGAAACAGTTGATCTCTTAACTAAAGACTTTGGTTTTTGAGCACCAATAAAATTTCATATAAGTTAATTAATTAATTTCATCTGGTAATGTGAACTTTTCAATGGGTGGAATATGACCAAAATGATGAAAATGTGAATTTCGAAGTCATGAGTGTACAGGTAGGGGGGAAAAAAGCGGACCGACTAAAATATCTAAGCTGCCGATATGAGCCACTATGCATGAATAGCAGCATTCACAGGATAGCATCTGTCACATTTCGTGTTTATCAATAATAATAATAGGGATGGGTCGATACCAGATACCGATACATAATTTTTTTTCCTAGATACTCGATACTTCGATACTCAATAGCGTCAACATTTCCAGTTTCAATAAATAGGTACATTGAAAATTAAAAGTTGAGAGAACTGTGTAATACCAACTAAATTAATTATGTGTGCATATTTAATGAGATAAAATTTAATATCATCAGCAGCCTATAATTATTTTTAAACTCTACATTAAAACTAAGATTAGTTTTTGAAACAGTCCACTTACAAGTTTTTGTTAAAAAATTACTATATTTAGAAGACTACTAAAAGCAGAAAGAGATACCGCATTTCCTTAAATTGAAGAATTACCCAAGTATCGAAAAAGTACCAAGTGAGTTTTCTGAAGTATCGCTTGATGCAGATACCATGCAAGTATCGAGGCATCGAAAGTATCGAGGACCCATCCCTAAATAATAATAAAAAACTTGACCCTGGCAATAACAAGCACAATCGAGATAGACTATATGCAGAATTGCATGTCAAACTGACATCTGAACAAGACTCTGAAATCAGCTACAAGAGTTGGTCCAGTTTTTTTTCTCCCTACCTGTACATTAATCAGATTTCACTTGGAATATTTATCCTTCAAGGATGTGAAGTGATGTGATAACGACATTTTCTTCATTTTTAAAACCAATTTACATGAAGAGAATATCATACATAATAATTCTAGAGTGATAGGGAAAAAGCGAATAAGTCAAAATACCAAAGTTTTAGGAGACAAATAACGATTTATTTTAATATTATACTATGTAAAAATATCTGGGTGGACTGATTTAAATATTGTAAAAATGCTGTGGAAATAAATTGTTTTTTTTTTGTCATTCCTGAAACTTTGGAATTTTGACTTATTCACTTTTCCTTATCACTCTAGAATTATTTTATACTAACATTTATTTGGACAGATGAAGTTATCTGAATTTCACATCAGATGTTTTTATATCTTGGTAAAATTCTATTACTTACTGTAAGCAGTTAGTAGTAGTAGTAGTAGTAATTAGTAGTCAGTAACAATAAAGAGAGAGAAAAATACCTTTGGTTTGACAGTAGTCCATGTAATATTTGAGACTTCTTTTATTTGTTGTGTCATGGATTGTGTTCATTTCAACAGAAACTGAATTTTAACAATATTAGGTGAATTGGCGGATATGAGCGAACAACTCGATTTAGATGCTTATATACCCTTCTGGGTATAATAAGTATGTTCATGCAGAATTTCAGCTCTAGTAGATTAGTAGTTTTTGCAACATATTGGTTCAGACATAGATGAAGCTTAAATTTTTATGTAAGATAGGTTCACAAAAACCGACCTCACTTAAAAATAAAAAAACGGCAATGCTGTCTAGTATATTTGACAGCCTCCAAGCACCAAAACAGTACAGTATGTTGCATCGCTGGAAGACAGTTTCCCTCTTCCTGCTCACAAGCAAGTAGAGCTGACAACCATGTGTTACTTTCACATAGTTTCGGTGTGATGGATTTCAGTTATACAATAACATGGCAAAAATGTACTTTATGAAATATTTGACTTCATCAATGAAGTGCTTAGAAGACATGGAAAGTCACTGTGTCAACAAAAAAGTTTTGATTTTGTATAGAAATTATGTGAAAACATAATCTGAAATGAGACAATCTAATCAAGACAAAACCTGTAGTTTGATTTTTTCAGTTTTTCACAGCAACTACAGCACTTAATTATGACTGAATATTACTAAATCCTGTGTTTCAACATAAGATTAACATTCATTACCACAAAATATAGACATTTAGACACAAAATAATTTACCTCAGTGACTCCAAAAGGTATGTTACCGACGTAAAGTCGTCTTGCTTGCCTAGTTATCGTTGAACCAACTACAGGGACGGCGGCCTGAGGTGTGTCAGCAACAATGTTAGCTGGGATTTGTCCAGCAGCTAAAAATCAACACATGCTAGTATTACAATTAATGACAAACACAAAATATTGTCTATCAAGGTAAGAGGGGCTTCACTTTTATTATAATCACTGTATTATAACATATTCTCTTAATTAGGTCTTTACACACACACACACACACACATATGTACATATACAGTGTGTCCCACGCAAGAGTTGGCTAATCATGCGGTTTTCTGCGTCGTGCCGACTACAGCTCTAACTCCCGAGCGGGTGAAATATCTACGCTAATAAAGCCGCTAATGGCGTTATGATTCAGGTTCTCACATTTACAGTTGGAATTACAATGAAAATAACCACGTACCTCATCATAAGAGATGTTGGAAATGTCCTCCTCTTGCATCCACACAACACTGGAACCTTTTTAAGAAATTTTCTTTCACGCGCGTAAGTTCAGCTTCCGAGATAGAATTAATTTCTCTTCTGATATTGTCTTTAAGTTCTTCTAATGTATGGGGGTTTGATCTAATTTCTCTTCAGTAAGTACGCACCGCTTGGTCCCTCGTTTCCTATCGAGAATCGAACCCGTTTCCCGAAGTTTACTTACAAGTTTTCGCACGGCTTCTCTGCTTGGAGGACGTACACCTGGGAATTTTGCTAACAACCGACGTCTTCCGTCCTTGCAAGATGATGTAATCAATACGAATTGTACATAAATATACTTTGTTCTATTGTATACGTAGGCCTATGTCGTGGCATTGTAACAACAAATGTACACTTGACACATGCAGATAAATCACATGTGTTTTTCTTTGTGAGAACCTGAACCATTACACCATCAGCGGGCTTTATTAGCGTAGATATTTCACCCGTTTCCTTTGTAATGTACGGGAAGTTGACCTATACACTTTACTTTTCCAGTTTCTCCATAAATAATATTCACATACTGTTAGAAGAACTTAAAGACAATATCACATAGGCCTATCACAAGAGAAATGAACTCTGTCTCGGAAGCTGAACTTAGGCGCGTGAAAGAAAATTTCCTAAAAAGGTGCCGGTATTTTGTGGATGCAAGAGGAGAAGATTTCCAACATCTCTTGTGATGAGGTACGTGTTTGTTTTCATTGTAATTTTAACTGTAAGTGTGAGAACCTGAATCATAACACCGATCGCAGCTTCATTAGCGTAGATATTTCACCCGATCGCTCGAGAGTTGGAGCTGTGCCCGCCGCGCCGCAGGAACCCGCGTCATTGGCCAACTCTTGCGTGGGACACACTGTATATGTATACACACACACCTATATATACTGCCCCATAACATAGAAGGTCCAATCTCTATTTGTTACAAGGGCCTTTTTTTAAATCGAAAACGACCTCAAACTGGAGTTAGGACAACATAAATTTCAATGTAACACATCATGGTATTGGATTTAGTGCTTACTAATGGTGTATTTTATACTGGTTTGGAAATAAAAAATAAAAAAAAAAAATATTTAGAAAAAAGTTTGAGTAAGGGCCTTTTAACTTATCAGGGCAGTATATATACAGTGAAACCTCCATATAACGATATTTGTGGTCCCTATCATCTTTAGCTATATGAGGGTTATTGTTATATTGAGGGGTTGTAATTTACCATACATTAGAAAGATTGCTTGCAGAAAACTGTGTAATCTACAGAATAATTCATGGAAGAGACATGCGAAGAAGTGGAAAATAATGAATCACAAATCCAAATCTTTAATTTTGTTACTCAACTTATCAACTTAAGTTGAATCATAACCATAACTACTTTATACATGTACACTAAAAAATTACCACTCAGACTGGCTTAACATCATGGATCATGGCACGCTTTGAGTCTAGCCATTTGTTAGAAATTTCAAACTCATAGATGGTGGGAAAGGGGGGAAAAAAAAAGACAGACCCTTCATGAATCTGGCTTTTTGCACACATAAAGGATAATTTTAGCCTCGGTGATCCTATTTTTGACCCCCCGTGAACCTTCCTTTTCTGGAATTTCTAAGAAATGTAACAGATATCAGGCACCCAGAAAACAATATTGGCGACTGGGAAAGATATGAACTGATACCAGCTAGCATCCACAGGGCTAAGCCATTGGTCTGCAGTAACAACTCAATCTCCAAATATCGTTATAAAAGGGAGTTTCTAAAATATCGTTATAGTGAGTTACAGTTAACATTATTAAGATATGAAATTTGCCGGGACCAAACAAAAACATTGCCATATGCGGGTTTACCAATAGGCTATATTGATCTTTGTTGTACACATATATATTTCTTTTTTCAATTCCTTACTATTTACTACGTTGCTTTTTCAAAAAATGTCAAACTATCCTGTTAGGGATTGTGGTGTATCCCCCCACAGTTTGGCAGAAATGTAGCCCACTAATCAGGTAAAGCTATATATGAGATGAGATGGTGATTATGAATGTAGTAGCTGGAGGGGGAAGAGGAGACCCCTGAAACCCAACTCCTTACAGTCCATTCATATTGAAATACAACTTAACATAAAACAGTTTTTCTGGTATTTTGTAGATTTCATGCTTGATTTCTGTATTTTTAAAACAGCGCACGATTACAGGGCACTTTTTTTTGTTAAACAGTGTATCATAAGTAACAGAATTGAACAAAAAGTTCATTATTTTGTATGAAGAATGACAAGGAACGTAGGAATAATAAAGATAATGAAAGAAGATTGTATGTGAAATGACACATGAAGGTAGATCAACCTACAAATTTATTTCCCCCATGAGTTTGCATATTTTGTAACAATGTATAATCCCTTTAATTTTCATTATGAATGGTATACATTTACATCTCGCATTAATGTGAATGTTTTCTACATAAAAGAGATGCTTACTTGCTCCTAGGCTGGACTGATCGATTAGTAGTAGTGAAGAGATTGTATTGAAATTATCATTCAACTTATTCTAGTTTATATCCCTCAGCTGGTCTTAGGTTCAAAGGTAGCTACTCAACAGGTATAGATTTTACAAATCAAAGCTTCTTAAATTCAGCTTTTTCATACACTAACCATATGTAGAAAACTGTAGAAACCCAATTCTCGGATCACCTAGGTCTGAAGCTGAGGCTAAAAATATCAGGCATTCAACAAGAAAAGAAGCCTCCGGCACTCAAGACCGTGAGACCACTTAAAGAAACTCAAATGGATAACTGTAAGGCTGCATTATATAAGGGTCATTCCACCTCAATTCATCCAGAAAAAAAGTGAAATGTAACCCTCCGGTCTCAGATTTTGATGAAAATTTGTAGCGTGGTTCCCATATGCATGAGAAACAAAGATCAGAATTTTTAGCTTCCTGTCTGTTATAGATTCGGAGATACACTTCTTTGAAAACATTGTGTTTTAGGAAGAATAGAGTCAGGACAGGAGTAGGTTTTGTGTGCAGACTGTTACATTTTTGCTTGTACCATGCCTGTGAATGTTAGCAGAACCATAACACATGATCATTCCAATGCAAAAATGACTGCTGAGTTCAAATCTGGTGTCAGAATTTGTCTAACACTTACAGAAATGTTGTTATGGGCATGTAAACTTAAAAATTGAAACTATAAAAAGGCAATCGCGCCTCCTCATAAAAACCATGATATCTCAAAAAGTAAACTAGATACAGCTGAATGCTTTGCACCATTGGAACGAGCAGGAAATTTCCATCTAGATCAAATAAAAAAACTTGTGGGACTTTGTTAGGTGAATTTTTTTTCTGCACATATGTAAAAATAGAATATTTGAGTATGGATTACATACATATGTTGAACAGAGTTTCCAGATAATTATGGAGCTACAGTCTTACAAGCCAAAGTAATTCAGTGTTATAATCAGTTCTTACCATTAAGTGCACAGAAATCCATTACCACAATTATAAAATTTTTACACGGTAAGTTAAACATAATATTTTTAGAGCAGACCTGTTACATTACATTAATTTATTAACAGCTCGATAGCCAAATTATTAAGTGTATTGCCAATCCAAATATAAAAATAGACCATAGATGTCATTTATCAGATATGTGGTACTGTCTACCTGTTGCAGTATCTGGAATGGGTACATGTAGTAAGATGTGACTGAATGGAACCAAGCACTTATCTTCTTTCTCTGGCCAATGGTATGATGTAGATGGGCCATTAGGATGCATGAATATTACACTTGCATCTCCTTCATCTGTATCTACTTCATTAACTAAACCAATACACCATTTTTTGCCGTATACACAACAAACAAAACTGTTTAGTTTTACAGTTTCATGTAGGCCTACTGTATGTAAGTTCTGCATCTGAAACCTGGAAGACTAAAGACAAATGATCATCTGTGCTCAGACGTTTCGCTCCCAAAATGTTACAAGATAGATGTATGAAATAATGAAAACTTTGTGTTCCTGCAACCCTACTTGCTGCTTTGGATTTTTCACTCTGCAGTTTGTGAACATTTTCCACTTCTGCTGCAGATATAAATTGAAATTTAATTTTTGAGAACTGCTGGCTACAGAAATCAAACATCTGCTTTGACTCCAGTATTTGTTTTTGTACGGCCGTTGCATTCTAGCCTTGGTGGCAGTTATCTTGACAGCATCTTCAATGCCATCACAAGATGACTTGCTGTAAATGTACTGCTGAAATTCAGGAAAAATGGAACAAATATATTGCAAAGACTTCTATGTAACAAATTCCTTCCCGGCCCTCAGTTGGAACATCAGTGTAGCACCCCCAGTTCGTACTACTAAATGTGATGCTTAGGCCTACTACTTCATGAAGACGAAGTAGCCTAACTATTATAGAGTAACAGATCGTTATAAATCAGTGCAACCATCTGTTAGCTCCAATTAAAACTGTCCTTACAAATGTAATAGGCATGTTATTATATCTATTAACTGTGAATATTTACTTATCACCACTCATAAATATCTTTTATAATCAATACTTGATGTATAGCACATCTATAGGCCTATCTAAAATTACATCTGTGGTCTATTTTTATATAAGGTGCTGCAAAATTCCATACACAAACTGCTATGGATTGTAGAGGTGACCAAAACAAAGTTGTTTTGTTACATAACCATAGGCCGGAAACCAATAGTTACACCAGTAGTCACCTTCGAATGGAAACATGCTGACTCACAATGAAGGTATGGTGACCATTTGAGCTGGTTGTGGTGAGGTTTATTTACAGATATTGTTCACATGTGCGGCCTCCTGCTTCAATACACGATCTGCAACAACACAATACTGCTTCTCTCATATGGTGGAATACTCCAGGGGTATGTTGTAATTGGTTGGCAGCTACAAGAATCCGTGCAACAAGATCCTCCTCTGACACAGCTGGTGTTTCATACACTAAACTCTTTAAATGTTAAGTGGGGGTAAGGTCAGGAGAACGAGCAGGCCATGCAATGGGTACACCGCGGCCAATCAAATTTTCACCAAATGTGTCACGTAGATGCCCTCGAACTTGAAACAGAAACAAATGTGCGAGGATTTTGTAAACACTGACCAGGATATCGCTCAGCATAGAGACATTGTGCAGCTGTGGAATTGCCATTGCATGCACCATAAACTAGGTGGATATTCGCGAGTTCAACAAAACTGTAATCTTCCATCGTCCTTACTCAATGCCTAAGAACAAGCAGAATGAATAAAAGCAAACAGCTACCTAAACTGTGTACAATCTGCAACATGTCATGTGTTTGTCATGCACAGGGATGTTTGTTTCTATTCAACGATGTCTGTCTTCGAAGGTGACTACTGACATACCTATTGGTTTCCGACCTAAGGTTATTTAACAAAAAAGTTTGTTTTGGTCTCCTCTACAATCCATAGCAGTTTGTGTATGGAATTTTAAAACATTCATGTATTTGGATTGGCAGCACACTTAATAATTTGGGTACTGAGCTGTTAACAAATTAATATAATGTCATGTATCAGGTCTGCTCCAAAAATATTATGTTTAACTTACTGTGTAAAAATGTTATAATTGTGGTAATGGATTTCTGTGCACTTAATGGTAAGAAATGATTATAACACTGAATTACTTTGGCTTGTAAGACTCCATAATTATCTGGAAACTCTGTTGAACATATGTATGTAATCCATACTCAAATATTCTATTTTTACATATGTGCAGAAAAAAAATTCACCTAACAAAGTCCCACACGTTTTTTTATTTGATCTAGATGGAAATTTCCTGCTCGTTCCAATGGTGCAAAGCATTCAGCTGTATCTAGTTTACTTTTTGAGATATCATGGTTTTTATGAGGAGGCGTGATTGCCTTTTTATAGTTTCAATTTTTAAGTTTACATGCCCATAACAACATTTCTGTACGTGTTAGACAAATTCTGACACCAGATTTGAACTCAGCAGTCATTTTTGCATTGGAATGATTATGTGTTATGGATTTGCTAACATTCACAGGCATGGTACAAGCAAAAATGTAACAGTCTGCACACAAAACCTACTCCTGTCCCAACTCTATTCTTCCTAAAACACGATGTTTTCAAAGAAGTGTATCTCCGAATCTATAACATACAGGAAGCTAAAAATTCAGATCTTTGTTTCTCATGCATATGGGAACCACACTACAAATTTCCATCAAAATCTGAGACCGGAGGGTTACATGCCCTGGATGAATTGAGGTGGAATGACCCATAATACAGACTGAAATAGCCTTCTGTTAGACTATTCTAATCTGGAACAGTGTTTTGACTGCTTTACAACGGTTTTTGCCCAGCTAAAATAATAAGATGGAAGCCTAATTCTAACAACAAGAAATGGTTCTCTCCTGAACTGAGAAACATAAGAAGCTGGTTGAGTATGTACTATGACCGGATGAAAATTAACCCTTCCTTTAAAGAAGCTTATATAAGAATTAGGAATTTCTATAAAGCTCAGATTAAGTTAGCCAAGATCAGAGCTAATGAAAGTTTTATCACGTCTTCTGCAAATAAATGCAAGGCGGCATGGAGGGTAATAAATACAGAGGCTGGTCGACTTCCAATGCATACTTTAGATACTCCAATAACACCTAATGAATTTAATGAATTCTTTGTAAATGTACATAATCAACTCAAGCCTGATCAAAATGTATGCAATCTGAATAATCCTACTAATTTGCTGAAGGAAGTCTATGATGAAGATACAGGAAGGACTTTTAAATGGAAGCCTGTGAGTGCACAAGACGTTGGCAATTGTGTTAAGAGACTTAGTGACTCAAAATCCGAAGATATCTTCGGGTTATCTAACTTTGTCTTTAAAAAACTCTTTGAACCAATTCAGTTTCCATTGACATATTTGATAAATAGAGTAATGTATGAAGGAATATTTCCCTCATGCTTAAAGACAACATTGACTGTACCTATTTATAAAAATGGAAACAGAGATAGTTGTAACAACTATAGACCAGTAGCCTTGGTACCAGTTGTATCGAAGATTATTGAAATGATAATGAAAGACCAACTGGAAAACTATTTTGAGACAAACAGGCTCTTGACATCAGCCCAGTATGGATTCAGAAAAGGATTTTCTACCATAAAAGCAATTGAAAAGATTGTTTCTTACATCTTATCGGGTTTTGAAGATAGTTGCCATATCTCGGCAACCTTGCTAGACCTTAGTAAGGCTTTCGACTTGGTTTCTCATGAGACTCTTATTGATAAACTAAGCGTGTATGGTGTAACTGAAACTGAGCTATTACTGGTGAAATCATATCTATCTGACAGATATCGAATTGTCAAATTAAATGAGCAAAGATCGGATCGCCTACCAACAACTACTGGAGTCCCTCAAGGCTCTATATTGGGACCTTTTCTCTTTATAATATTTGTAAACGACTTACCTGGTTATCTCTCAACAAACTGTGTACTTTACGCAGATGACACCACTATTTTAACTACAAACAAGTGTATCGAAATACTTAACCAAATGAAGAATAGTGCTCTTGTGAAATCTGAGTATTGGTTCTTGACAAACGGACTTGTTTTAAATAAGGATAAGACCGAAGAAATTAGGTTCAGACTTTCTCAAAACGAAGTAAAGAATGTGAAACTACTGGGTATTTATCTGGATAGTAAGCTTGACTGGAATGCACATATTAAATCTTTATGTATTCGTCTCTCTAGAGTTATTTTTCTCTTAAAAAAGCTAAAACAATGTATAAGTCCAGACCTTCTTATTAGGGCATATTTTGCCTTTTTTCACGCACATTTGGCGTATGGGATTACCTTATGGGGTAATACTCCTAGTTCTAAGACTGTTTTTAAATGGCAAAAAAAGGCCATAAGGGCTATTATGAGCATTACACAGATGGAAACATGCAAATCTCATTTTGTAAATCTGAAAGTAATGACACTACCTGGTCTGTACACTTTGGGTACGCTCCTTATGGTTAAAGAAAACTTTCTAAGAGGGGACTGTCACACCCATAATACCAGAACGAAATCCATGATTGAGACGGATTTCGTAAGATTAAGCAAGACTAAAAACAGCTTTCTGGCAACGGGGGTCAGGCTCTTTAACAGATTGCCAGTGCAAGCTAGAGCTGTTTCAGATATAAAATTTAAGACAGTGCTGAAAAGGTGGCTTCTGCAAAAATGCTTCTACAGCATGGAGGAAGTGGAGGGAGCGAACTTTAATACCTTAGTTTTTTAAGGGAAGATCATGTTTTTGTTTTAATTTTGTCCTTGTTTTTATCTTTAGTTTTAATTAGTTTAATAATTTGACACTGTCTATGACAATTATGTTTCAAAAGGCAAATAAACAAAATTGAATTGAATTGAAATATACAATTTAGTACGGTAGGCCTAACTAACTAAATTTATAAAAATAATGCTCATCAGTACTGCACAACCACACTGGTTATTAACCTGCAATAGAAATTCATAATCGCTTTTGCAATGTGCCAAAATTATATTACTGATATAAATGGTTAGTCACAAAAAATTTGAATTGTGTTAATTCACAAAATATTGTTTTGAAACAATAATTTAATAACAGTAACAATAATATTCAGAAACAAATAATGTATGAACTACAACGAAAACTTTTCACAACTTTCTCAAAACTAAAAACCAAACATAGGCTACATTATTTAGGTATCAGTAAGTAATTACACATTATCACATAGGCCTACATTATCATACGAAGAATTCTGGAACAAACCTTGCATTGCTTTATACTGCAATGGTGTAATATGTTCGAATCCTGGTGGTGGTACATCCCAGTATAATGAAGGTTTTCTTCTTCTAGATCTTTTATCTTTTTTTCCTGGAGATCTGTCAATCAAATGGAAAAAATTGATTAAGTAAAACAACTGATCTATGTAAAAAAGTGTCTTCTACAATAAGTATTCAGTTGGTTACTTTAAGAATTTGTGCACATAATTTACCCAGATCTACTTCTCTTTTCTCTGCGCCTTTCTCTACTACGAGACCTTGATCTCTTATCACGGCTACGTGAACGAGACCTCTTTCTGTGTTCTCGAGAGCGTGATCTTCTCCTGCGGTCCTTCTCTCGATCTCGATCTTTATCCCTGTCTCGATCTGAAAAAATACCATTAAGACAAAAGTGAACATAATGACACGTCAACTTTACGAACTATCACAGGACTAAATTTTGATGCTACACAGCCATTTCATAATTACGGGTGGGACATTCTAGCAAATTATGAAAACTATTTTTGTTTATTAGATATCATAAATAATAAACTAGAATTGGTCATTGGTCGTTCATTGATATTGTTACCGGTAGCAGCCTTGATTGATTTGTTTCTTCATAACGATGTCAGTGTAGACTAAATATTAATGTAAATAAAAGATTAAAAACAACTAGCTGTTGAATATTGATATTATATTGTGCATTCTATGGATATGTAGACTACAGATATATTTACATTAGGCTATATTTTAATGTATATTTCTTATTCGTTCCTGTGCAACAAGACACCTATTGTAATTCCTGACAGATTTCATATTGACTTTTTATTCATTCATAACCCTGAAGGCTGCTTTAAACTTGAAACAAACATATCAGTGAATAGTAGGCCTATTGCTTCATTATTATTATTATTGCTAGCGCATTTTGTTTTTGGAGTTTAACTCAGATATATATTACAAAAATAACTTTTCTGCAAGGGCCTATCATAATTGAGTTTATCACTGATTAAAAAACGCATACTGGCACTTTGTTATATCAGTTTAGCCTACCTAATTTTTATTGGGTTTGGTCCAGCACTCTACTACAATTCCATGCACAATGTTTCGATGGTTATGTAGGCCCTGGGTTGGGAACCAACACTCCCATTGGCTGGCCAATGATCTTAGATCTCATTGGGCATTCTCGCAAAGGTTTATCCAGTAATACCAATATGCATGCTCTCCGTCTGGTTATATCGTTAGGTTACCCCGTTAGTGTTTATAATAAGTACCGCACTTGAAGCTCCTGGTGTGAAGGGGGTCAGATGGAAGCTTGGAAGGGAGGTCCAGGGGCATAGCCCCGGTGGGGCTTGGAGGCAAAGCTCCCAAAAAAGTAAAACAGGAAAGAGGTCCAGGGCTGATACGAAATTACCTTCTCGGTGAAGAGGGTCTGATAGAAACCTGTTAGGGGGTCCAGGGGCACAGGCCCTCATGGGGCTTGGGGGAAAATCCCCGGAAGGGGATCCAGGGGCACAGGCCCTCATGGGGAGGGAAATCCAGGACAGATATGAAGTTTTGTGATAAACTTTTATATAAGTCCCTCGAAAATGTTCTAAGTCCGAAAGTTCACGTTGATATGCTATGAACTGCGAAGATTTCCGAAGTTTTTTCCCGAAGTGCCGAGACTAGGAATGGAGGCAACATCTGAAGTCACTGCTGCCAATATATGCACCAAAACCCAGACGTGTTCTGCAGATGGGTTCAAGTCCCAAAATGTGAAAATAGTAAATCCGGTGACTGGTGTTCATACGAACAATATCGAGTCACGTTGGCGATCTCTCCGTGCACGACTAGCCAGGGGCGGTATCAGACGCGAACAGGTAGATACCGGTACCCATTTGGTAGAATACTTGTGGCGTCTGGACTGTAATTGCACCGGCTAGCAGATCCATTTCAAGAAATGATAGAAGATATCAGGACTGTTTATCCTGTAGACTAGAGTTTAAAGTTAACTAGGTTTAGCACCTTTACTTGTAAACAAATTATTGTTATTATTATTATTGTAAATATTGTACTAGTGTTTGAGGTATTGTAGGCCTACTAATTTTAGAATTGCATACATTCATTTCCATCACAAATAGATCAAACAAACAAACATTTCGGTACATTTAATTTAATCCAAAGTGCTAGCTGCAGCTTCACCCGTAGCGTTACGAAATTGCGCATTAGAGTCAGTGTCTTCATGTTGGAAATTGGCAATGTGACCTAGGGTACACAATTCCAGCAATGTTGGCAGCATTACATGACGTCTCCAATCCAAAATGGCGCGTGCCTGATAAGTAAAGAATTCGTTGAATGTGCAATTAATCTGTTTATATAAATAAATGATATAAACGTTTGTGCAATTAAACAAAAAATACAGAAAAAAAAGTTAATGAAGCGTAGGCCTTAAAAATTCTGAAATACAAGAAAAACGCAGGAAACGGAAACTTTTTTTGAAGGGACTTATTCCAAAGTTGAGCCGTTGTATATGATAATATAGCCTACCTCGGCCTCAATACCAACTGACCCATTGAGACCCTCAATACCAACTGACCCATTGAGACCAGGTTTTTACCGTTAGGTTTCCAGTATTGGATTAGCACCACGTGAGTTTGCATGACAATAGAACATCGGCCAGCGCACGGAGATTTGTGTTTTGACAGCAGTTCCCAGCACCATTTTAAGTTAATTTTGTTTCTACGTCTTCATGATTTTACCTATATTTAGGACCTTCGGGAAAAATATAGGCTATATTGCGACCCACCCGAGTCCCCCACCACTACTAACGGGACCCGCGTGGAAAGTAGGGGTTTTGGGTGGGGAGAAAAATAATTTATTTCTCCTTTATTCTCTTCTTCTCTTTCTTTCCTCTCTTCCTCTCACCTCCTCTTCACCCTACCTATCTATCGGAACCCCTAGCGTTATAGCTAGGAGTCTTAACCCACTATGCCACGAATGACAGTTGAGCAGTGAAGAAAGATTTCATATATTTAAGGTACTAAGGGTGACTTCATGCATTCGCGAGTGTCAACGCAAGAATAGCTTTTTCAAATTTTGAAATGTTTTGTTTGTTACGAAAAGAGTACTGTTGGTGCAAGGGAATTTTTCTGCATCAATTAAGCCATGTTTTATATCATAACACGGCGTTTTTAAAAATTGGGAAATATTATGTACATTTCGATATTTGGGAAAAACATATATTGCGACTCACCCGAGTCCCCCACCACTACCGCGTGGAAAGTAGGGGTTTTGGGTGGGGAGAAAAATAATTTATTTTTCCTTTCTTCTCTTTCTTTCCTCTCTTCCTCTCACCTCCTCGTCACCCTACCTATCTATCGGAACCTCTAGCGTTATAGCTAGGAGTCTGAACCCACTACGCCGCGAATGACAGTTGAGCAGTGAAGAAAGATTTCATGTATATATAGGTAGTAAGGGTGACTTCATGCATTCGCGAGTGTTAACGCAAGAATCGCTTTTTCAAATTTTGAAATGTTTCGTTTGTTACGAAAAGAGTACTGTTGGTGCAAGGGAATTTTTCTGCATCGATTGAGGTATGTTTTATATCATAACACGGCGTTTTTAAAAATTGGGAAATAGGTATTATGTAAATTTCGATTTTTTATATTATCAAATCGGTGTTTAAAGATCGTGAAATGTGATGTTTGGTACAAGGGTATTTTTTTAATTGTTCGACATTTTCTATAATTCGTGAAATTTTATTTTGTTTTTTATAATGGTAATTGCAACACAGAAAGCGGCAGTAGCGGCCGGCATGAGCCATAGCTGTGTGCGGGAAGATGCGCGGTAGGCGGTGAGGGGAAGCGGCCGATGGAAAGGGGAGCAGGGTGAGTCGGAAAGTATATCCTTGCCCGATTTTTTATATTATCAAATCGGTGTTTAAAGATCGTGAAATATGTTGTTTGGTACAAGGGTATTTTTTTAATTGTTCGACATTTTCTATAATTCGTGAAATTTTATTTTGTTTTTTATAATGGTAATTGCAATTATTAGAGCAAGCTGCGGGCTTAACACAGCAAGCGGCGCTTAGTAGCGGCCGGCATGAGCCATAGCGGGGAAGATGCGCGCGGGATGATGCGTGGTAGGCGGAGGGGAAGCGAGCATGCGGGCGACCAGGTAGATGGAAAGGGGAGCCGGGTGGGTCGCAAAGTGTAATCTTGCCAGGACCTTCGAACAAATATATGGAGCTTATAACTGGAATCTATATAGGATAATATAACATCAAATTTGGCCGTATTCTGTTCTTTAAAATGAAAATATCACAAAGGAAAGTGCTAAACCATCCCCCTTTTATTCCGTATTTTTTATATGGTGCAAGGGTTATTTTTGTAATGCTGTGATTTTATATATTTTTGTGAAAAAAGAATTTTATGCAGCGCACGAGTTTTCACTCCCACTCCTATAATTGTGAAATATAATTTTTGGTGCAAGGGTATTTTTTTTATTACAAAATATTATTTTGTTGTTTATGGTTGTGATATTATGTTTTGGTACAGTGGAAGGAAAACTTTCAATAAGATAAATAGGTTTATCTTTTTTGAGTTTGACTGATTTACTTGTTTTAATTTTCTTGTTGTTACTGATCGTTTTGAGAACTTTAAAGATCAACTGAAAATTAATGTAATTTTGGTATAACTTAAATGAGTGTAAAGTTATCGTGTGTAAGGCAATTGGTGGTATAAATAAGAGCAAGCCGCGGCTCAAAACTCACTAATTCATAGCAGCTGCTTGGTTTGGTATAGGGTCATTCCATGTCAAGTGAACCAATTTTTTGTCAATTTTGAACATGACCATCTCCGATTTTAGTCATACTTGGTTGTCATGAAGTACCACCTGAGATATGTTAAAGTGCAAAATATCAGATTTTTATGTGTTGTAGTTTTCCAGTTATACCCTTCTGAAATATGGAAAAAAACCAAATTTTCTGCATAAGTGCAATCACAAAATGACGCATAAATCAAGCTGGAATTGACATAGATGAGTGGGAAAAGTATCAAAATGTAGCTTATATTATGAGCTTTAATTTGATACGTCACACGAGTACTTTCGAAAAAAAATATTTTCAAGGTTACCCAAAAAAAATTTGAAAACTGAATTTTTCAAAAACCTATATTTTGAAAATTTTGAAACAATTCTCATAGAAACATACATATTTCAGCATCATGTCCTACAAGTTTTGATAAGGGATCGCAATGGGATCATATTTTTTTACATTTATAACAAATACTATGCACGCTGGGTAAGAATATATGGCACCGTAATCTTGCACTTAATTCTAAAATTTCATTACAATCAAAAAGAAAAACTTACAGAAAACATGTTACCTTCCCTTCTTCAATGACAAAAACGTGAATTTATTGTCTACAGTAATTTTCTAGAGCCATGGTTGCCGCATCCATCTCTTCCTTCGAGAGGTAATAACTACGGCCAGTGGGACATGTAGGTTGCACAAGGGTGAGGATCTGAGAGAGAGGCACAGTCAGTTTATTTGGACAGTCACTTTTGAAAGTAAATGATGGAGAAGGACCTGCAGGGTGCAGAAACATCAGTTCCACTATCTGTGCTGTCTCATTTTTGTCCACAACTACACCAAGCCACCAATGATTGTTGTTCTCACATGTAACATATCCTTTTACTTCTGCTAGCTTCAGCCTCTGTTGCACACGTGGTCCTAACACTGAAAAAGTGGATGACTGTTCACTTCTTGAAAATACCTTTGTCAACAACACTTTATCTGACAATGGGATGAAACTGTGGAACTTCTGTGTGCCTGGTATTGCTTTTGTAGACAGAAATCTGTCTGCAAGTATTTTTTCCTCTTTGTTGTATTGTGCTTCATTGAAGAAGAAGAACTGCATGGAGTCGATGTTTTCCTCACTCCATGTAAACAGCTGTGCTGGTGTCATGATTTGATGCTCGTATGGCCGCTGTAGGCTTGCCTTTCCTGCAAGTCTTTTCACAGTACCACCCAGACCGTCACATACTCCTTTCCCATGGGCTGTTGCATAGAAATGCCACTCTGCCTCAATTCCAAAATCATGAACATGGTGGCATAAGTTTGAAAAGTTTTTTCTGTTTTTAAATTGCGCAGCTGCACCATCTGAGAAGTAGTAAATTTTTTTCAAATCTCTAATTACTTCCAACTTCAAATGAGAGATAAGCCTTTTCTGGAATAAATGAACAGCAGTGGTGTCATGCTGTAGACATTCAGAGATACATACAATACTTTTGTAGTGTATATTATGATCATTGTAGTAGACTGCTATAGGAAAAATAGTTGCTTGATCATTGTTCCAATGAAAAGACTGGGCTTCATCCTGTAGTACAAACGAATAATTTTCTGCAAAGTCCATACATACCACAGCTTCATTTACTCCAATATTCTGCTTCAAGTGATTATAATATTCTGCCTGTCTTCTTGCAATAAAAGAATGTCTCTTCAAAATCAACAACTGTTCACACAAAGTTTCTATAAACTCATCTGCAGTTTTGATGAAGGTTACTAAATTACATCTGTCAACAGAAACCCACTGCTTGTATGTAATGTTGTCCACCAGTTCATTATCTAGCAGCAACTGTAACTCATCTTTCAAATTATCTACACCTGGACATGAAGGACATTCATTAAGGTGGCATGCTGTGCCTGGCTCTTCACACATTAACTTCGCTAAACAGGAATTATAATTACTTATATCTGTGCCATCATTCAGTGTAATTTGTTTGGATTTCAACACTTGTAGCATTAATTTAACATTCTGATGCACTGTACAAACGCATACTGTGTGGGTACCACTTCCTCCAGCCAAGACGCAATGTTTAGGTCGTAAATCAGCAAATTTCGAAAATCCAATCTTATCAGTAGGATTTTTGTTTTTGAACAGCTCGTACACTTCCTTCAAGTTGCCCATCACTAGCCTCTTCTGTACATGAATTCTACTACTGTCACCCGTTTTCACAGAAACAAAATCTTTTTTTCCAGGCATAAGACGGCTGACATCATCACTGTTGTAGAACCCTATTACCTTCTCAATCACAGATTCATTTAAAACCTTTCCTGGTTTAGGATTTGGTGTTGCCAGAATACCCTTCGCTTTCACCAATGCTTTAGCTTTTCTTGCCATTCTGTTGCTAACCTGAAATTCATTTTGTATTTCACTGCATGACCAGCTTTTAGGTAGTACTGTTAAAATTTGCAATTTTTCACTAACACTTATATTTTCTTCTTGAAACTTTTCTTTTAGCTGACAAATGACTTCACATGATTCTGATTTATGGTCAACAGTTTTCTCTGTATTTGTACTTGCTGCTGTTAGTACCTTTTCTGTCAAACATTTTTTTATTTTACTGTATTTTTTATCACAGTATGATTTCATTTGCAACTTCCTCTTAGCAACAGGTGACTCCTCTAGAGAGCTTAGAGACTTATTAAGGTACTCTAAGGTAACATCTAAAGCTACAAATGATTCATCAACATTAGTAGGCCTAGTGGTATTGGCTACTGGTACTAAACAGTCATCTGTTGTATCTGTAACCTGTTTCTGCTTTGATAGTTCTTTCCTACAACTGTCACAAATTTTCATACCTACCACAATGGTGTCAAACATGTCACACATCCAGTCAGTAACAGGCCTCACACTTCTTTTCACACCCTGATGTCTGTCTTTCTTGAAAGGGTTGCAGCAGAAAATCTTTGCTGTTTCACTTACTTTTTCAGCCATACTGGGGAAATACACAATGCCTATTTTAATCACTGAACCCACTACTTTACATGCAGCAATACAGTCTTTGTACAGCCTTTGAAGAAAGGAAGCACACTGCATGAGAGTCAAGGCACAACTGAAGCCAGGTCCAACAGGTTACAACTTGCATTCCCTGGCTGACTCACATGCTTGCAGACTGTGTTTACTCATACCCATTTGACCACTTGCACAAGTTGGTATATGCATGTTGGTAAACAACTCCCTGGACAAAGGAATGGATTTTAGAATTAAGTGCAATATTCCTGTGTCATATATTCTTACCCAGCGTGCATAGTATTTGTTATAAATGTAAAAAAATATGATCCCATTGCGATCCCTTATCAAAACTTGTAGGACATGATGCTGAAATATGTATGTTTCTATGAGAATTGTTTCAAAATTTTCAAAATATAGGTTTTTGAAAAATTCAGTTTTCAAATTTTTTTTGGGTAACCTTGAAAATATTTTTTTTCGAAAGTAGTCGTGTGACGTATCAAATTAAAGCTCATAATATAAGCTACATTTTGATACTTTTCCCACTCATCTATGTCAATTCCAGCTTGATTTATGCGTCATTTTGTGATTGCACTTATGCAGAAAATTTGTTTTTTTTCCATATTTCAGAAGGGTATAACTGGAAAACTACAACACATAAAAATCTGATATTTTGTACTTCAACATATCTCAGGTGGTACTTCATGACAACCAAGTATGACTAAAATCGGAGGTGGTCACGTTTTTCCATTGGTTCACTTGACATGGAATGACCCTATAAATAAAAGGCGGCTTCCTCAACCACCTGCCTAGCCGTTGCTCAACGACCTTGACAGCTCAGCCACTGCTTGGGATTTGGTATAAATAAAACTCTCTGTTGGTAGCAGCGGCTTGCTTTTTTCTGAGGCACCTCATTTGCGGACTCAGCTTGCTCAAGTGAAGTTTTTAATCGTATTGGCGGGGTTCATGGGGGTGACTTTTTAACCAATATGAGTAATTTATAAGGAACGTAAGGATTATGATGTGCACAGATGTAAAGAACCGGTTGTACAATAAAATTGTAAAACATGTGTAACTTATCTTTGTTACTTTTCTTTATTATTATAATAATAATAATCATGAAATAATACATCATTATAAGTCTAACACATTCTCATATTTTACCGTTATCAATATGAACTAAAATATTTCAAACGTGAATAATTCTTTTAACACTATTTCAAATTGTAATGCTGTAAACTAAATAACTTCAAATCTATTATGTAGCAAGTAGATTCAAAACGAACGTATTTTATGAATTAATTATGGAAAATAATTAAATATTAATAAAAGAACTACATATATATGTAGACCTACCTTCTTTACTAATAGCAAAACATATTGAAATAAAAATGGAAACTCCATCCTCTTACAAAGCTATTTTATGTGGGACAAAATAAGCTGATCTGAACAAATCTCACACCCTTAAAAGCTTATCCGGGTTTGTTTGTCTTGCTATCAATTTGACTATGCCCCCTCTTCAAACAAACATAAATACTTGGAGGGAATGAAAGAAACGGGGTAGAGCTTTTAGACTCTTCAGTTGTACAGTCTGCACAAGAGCAAAATATTAAAACTGCTAAGATTATAAAATATCCTAATTATTTACCTAATAGGTACTAAGTATACTTGTGATTTTAGGACAATTGCCTACTCTGTTAAGTATTATTTAAAATGTTAAACTATAATACGTTTCTATGACGGTACAAGTAAGCAAAATATCGAAATGTGCTTATTAGTATAAAATGTTAACTTTTGTTTATTAAAATTAAGTAAAATTATATCTGTCTACTGTTTTAGTTAAATGCTTAATTCATTAATTTACAAGCCTAAACATAATTTTTAGTGCCCTAAAATCAAGGTTTTCTAATAAAACATGAATACTAGAGAATACTGTAGGATAAAAATTCCTCTGACACTGGGGCTTGAACCCAGGACCTTTTAATACTAGGCCTAGAGATGTAAAAACTACGAGGACATGTTCACACTCTCTTGTCTCTTTCCTTTCTCCCAAAGTAGCTTTTCTTTCTTTAAATTCAATACTTTTATACATTATATACTGAACTTTAAATTTTAACTCGGTCACAGACAGTCAAGTGGCATGTTTGTTTACACAGCTGTCATGTGTCGAGCGGTATGGGATGCAGGTGTCCAAGCACTTGCTACCAGTAGCCTGAGCCGCGGCTATGCAAGGAGGGGAAATTTTTTATTTATTTGAAACAGCCAGCCGTTGCTAGATTCTCAACCTTCTCATAAGCAACGGCTAGGTAGCAGTGGCTTTCTTTTATTTATTTCACTCAATGTGTTATGCAGAAAGAGTGAGTAATAAATACCTAGCCGGTAGGCACCTCTTTCGGTAGTAGGCTAGGCCTACTTGCGGGAAGAACACCGCCGTTTGAATGTAAAGCGGAGGATTCTGTTATATTTCCATAAAATATACATATACAAACAATAACCCAATACCGACAATCAGGTAATACTCTGCAACCTGGATTTTTTAATGGAAAACCAGATCACCAATTTCCAATTAAAAAATTAGCAGCAGCCATATTACTTTCTCAAACACCAGTCACTTCTTTCAATGTAAACTTACCACCTTTATTTTCTTCTCCCATTACGGATACCAATATAAAATTGCACTGAAGTTAAAACACTATTAATATTATCTTCTTATATTATGAATAGTGATAAATTAAATGCTTATCAACAGATTACGGTGTCGGTATATCCACTCATATAAAGCCTTCAACCTATGAAATAATGGCTGCCATCGAAAAAGATGCGGGACGCTTATCGGACGCAGAAATAAACCGGAATGACAACAGCTGCGCAAGTTACATAATCCACCATTCTGAAAGCGCACAATGTGTTAAGGTACAGTAAACAACTAAGAATCTTGAAATTTATAGATGTAGATGTGTAGATGTAGATGTCTCGTTCTGTAGATCCTGTGTTGAGCAGGGCTCAAGGATATAGAACACGTCAGATAAAAACATACATGCATGTTATAAAAAAAAAACATGATACAAGAATTGTTATGTCACACTTACTCAAGCTGAAAAGAAATCATCCATATTGTAGAAGGTGTGAGTTACTAAATATTGCTTCAGAGCTCTTTTGAAAGATTTGCATTTGCTTTTAATACATAGTGATTTAATCTCTTTTGGAAGGTTATTGTATATTTGTATTGCGGAATAATAAGCACCTTTCTGAAAAAGTTTTAATGAGTTAGCTGGTCTATGTAAATCATTCATGTTTCTAGTAGTACGCCCGTGTATACTGTGATTACTTTGAAATTTATCAATATTATCTACCATGTAACACATAACAGAGTATATATACTCTCCGGTGAGAGTGAGGACTTTTAATTTTTCAAACAGCGGTTTACAAGATTCTCGTTTTTTCTTTCCACATATTATTCTTATTGCTCGCTTCTGTAATCTAAATATTTTTTCCCTATGTGCCGAGTTACCCCAAAAAATGATTCCGTACCTCATAACAGAGTGAAAATATGCAAAATATACCATGAGTAATGCGTCCTGTTGTAATATATCATTCAAAGTTCGTAGCGCAAAACATGCTGAACTTAGCTTAGAACTTATCATTACAATGTGTTTCTTCCAGTCAAGATTTTGGTCAATTTGTAGTCCTAAGAATTTTATGTTGCTAATTTCCTCTATGATTTGTGTTTGATAATTGATTACAATGTTTGAGATATATCTATTTTTTGTTCTAAATTGAATAAAGTGGGTCTTATCAATATTAAGTGACATTTTATTAGCTTGAAACCAAGTATTTAATTCGTGAAAAGTCTTTGTAGCTAGTCTTGCTAAATCTTCTTGTGACTTTCCTGTTACGAGTACACTAGTATCATCTGCAAAAAGCAATGCCTTTGATTCGTCACTTAAGTTATCTGGTAAGTCATTGATGAAAATTAAAAAGAGCAAAGGTCCCAGTATCGATCCCTGAGGTACTCCATTTTTAACAGTCCCTAATTTTGATTCATTTCCATTTATTATTACCTTTTGAGTTCTATCAGACAGGTATGATTTGAACCACTTTAGTGTTATATTATCCAACCTATAGTGTTTCAGTTTTTGAAGTAGAATTTCATGATTTATACAGTCAAACGCCTTAGCTAGGTCACAAAAAATTCCTAGGGCATGTTTCTTTTTATCTAACGCTTCCAATATTTCTGTAGTGAGTTGAAATGTAGCATTATCAGTGGACATGCCACTTCTAAATCCAAACTGAGATGGTGTAAGAATGTTATTCAAATTAAGATAGTGTATTAAGCGGTTGTACATAACTTTTTCAAAAACTTTTGAAAATGAGGTTAGGAGTGATATAGGTCTATAATTTGATGGAACATTTTTGTCACCTTTCTTAAAGAGGGGCTTAACAATAGCATGCTTTAGTCTTATTGGAAATATTCCACTTTTTAACGAACAATTACAAATATGACTAAGAGGTTTACTAATTTCAGATGAGCAGCTTTTTAACAACTTATTACTTATCTCATCCCATCCAGAAGAGTTTTTGCTTTTGAGTGACTTGATTATATTTTCAATTTCTCTAGAGGAAGTTAATTTGATTTGAAATGTATGGTTCTGGACTATATGTGTTTTAAGTAGGTCTGCTGCATTAATGCTAATATTAGTTGTAGGAATACATTTCTCTGCAATGTTTATAAAGTGATTATTAAAAGCATTTGTGATATCTGATACATTATCTAGCTTTTTGTTCTGGTATGTTAGTGACATGCAATCATTGTTTCCCTTTGATCTCCCTGTTTCGTTTTTAATTATATTCCATATAGTTTTAATTTTATTGTCTGATTTATTAATTATTTGTGAGAAATGCCTACTCTTTGCCTCTTTAATTACTTTCTTCAGTGTATTGCAGTACATTTTATAGTGTTCTTTATGAGCTGGGTTGTTACTGGTTCTACATTTTAAATATAGCTCTCTTTTGTTTCTACATGATATTTTAATGCCAGTGGTTAACCATGTTTTATTCCTTACATTAGGTAAATTAGCAGTTTTCTTTTTTGGAAAGTTAGTTTCAAAATGCCGCAACACAATATTTAGGAATTCATTTAATTTACGGTCTACTTTGTCATAGGAAAATATAGATCCCCAGTTTTCATTCTTCAGATCTTGTTTGAAGTTTAAAATTGAAGCATCATTCATTACTCTAGTCATATGGGTATGTTTTTTAGTTGCGTTTACCTTACTATCGTTTAGCACTAACATTTGTGCATCATGGTCCGATAATCCATTTAATATTGGTAGCACAAGTATAATTATATTCATAAGTAGTGTGCACTCGAGCGCGATGCCCCTATATGAGTTAGGGTCGTTGATGTCCCCTTTTCCCTTATACAGCATTTTGACTGCTGATTTCCTCCATTGCTGTGGGATAGTGCCCTGTCTCATACATTCGTTCATGACAGAAGTAATTGCTCTTCTCAGTGTTGGTAGTGCTTGTTTAATATTTTCGTAGTAGACCCTGTCTGGGCCGCAGGCTTTTTTTTCTTTGCCTTTGTTATTGCCTCTTCTATTTCTTCTTCTTGAAACATTTCTTTTTCCATTTCCAGTTGGGCCTCAATATCCTCATTCCGGTTGTTAATTGGTCGGGTGTCTCGTTTTTGCAGCAGCTCTCTCATGTCCGTTTCCCACCTGTCTATTGGGATGCTGCCGCCGTACCTTGGCTGTCTTGGACAAAGGGCTTTATATGGGTCTTGTTGGGCTGTGTCTATTAATTTTTGTTCTTCTTCTTTCTGATGCATTATTTTCCTTTCTTTAATGAGATTCTTGTATTCTCTTCTCTTCCTGGCATACTCCTGAAGATGCTGTTCGCCTTGTGATGTTAGAGCTACATGACGTGCTTTCAGGGCGTTCTTCCTAGCTATATAACAGATTTCATTAAACCATGGTTTTTTCTTCTTTGTTCTAGATTCCGGGACATCAGCCCCTTTTAGTAGTCTTAGTTGAAGAGCTCCGTTATAGGTTACTACTGCCATCCACCCCAGGATATGAGCAATTATTGGAGAGGCTAAGGCTGAAGAAAAGAGAAATTTGGAGTGATTTTTACAGCACGGACGCTATGACCAATGACGAGTGGAAAAGAGGAAATTACGAGCTCAGACATGTCGTAACGCGCTTCGCGGTGCATGGCTTCCACCACCGGCTGTGCAAAGTAAAGAAGTTCCACCAGCCAGACATAGGATGCATATGTGAGCGATGTGGAAAGCAGTGTGAAAGATATCATGCGATGTATTGTGCACTTAGAAGTGAATCTCTGATATATTTCTGCAGCGAGGACTAACATCCTACAATGCCCATTGGGCGCAATTTCTCTTTATTATAATTATATTCATCATGGACCGTGAAAACGAGACCACAGACCCAGAAACTGACACAGTGGGAGATATTACCAGTGAGAATGGTACAGAAGAAGAAAATAACGTGGATGACCTGAACGGGAAAGGAAGGATGCTGGCCCCTTCAAGACAAACAGTAATAACCGCTCCTATCCCAAACCGCGGTAAAAGAGAGGCCCCGGAAATACCTACAAGTGGAATGACACCACTAAGAACGAAGGAAACACAAATCCAGACAGCAGAAGAAGCGAACGATGGATATGTTACTGACAACGAAGATGCCGAACAGGCATCTAGATGGCAAGAACTGACAAGAAAGAGACTCTCCGGTCGACAGAAGGAAGGATCCTCTAACAGAAGGGTAGATCTAATCAAATGTACGAGACAAGGAGAACTCAGATTACACGCTGCAGAGAACAACGTATGGCTGTACGTCGGACACATAGATCCAGAAACGAAAGAAGAAGACCTAGTGGAGTACCTAATTTTGTAGAATTTTGCACGCCATTGCTTCTACACACCAACCCTGTTAGGGGTTAAAATAAGAAGAAACAGAAATTATGGTAACATAAAATTGTATTGTCTTTTCGAAATATTTTATTTCTCAATCTCATGTAACCATACAATTGGTCGGGCTGAAATCAAAAAGAAATTCAATACCACTTTCATACTCCCTCCTTCCAAAACCTGGGCATAATATAAAGGGGCATTCGAACCTATTCTTTCTTATGGAGCCCCAGTGTGGTACGAAGCTCTACGACGTGCTACGAATGTTAAAAACTACAAAGCATCCAAAGGCTTATGAATATTAAAATGACAAAAGCATACAGAACAGTATCTTTCTATGCTTCCTGCATCATACCAGGCATTCAACCCATAGATATCGCGATAGATGGTAAAGTCAAACTATATAAAGCAAGTCATGGAGAGAGTAATTATGATTCGCCCATAGAACCAAGAAGCTGGAACACCGCAGAAAAGAGGAACTCATGAAAATACAACATATGACATTGAAATTTATACAGATGGAAGTAAATCAGAAGGAAAGGTAGGAGCAGCTGCAGTTATATCTCAACACCAAGTCATTATCCGTCAATTACAACACAGATTATACTCGAAATGCACAGATAACCAGGCAGAGCAGCAAGCTATATAGAAATCCCTACAGAAGCTTCAAGAGTTAGAGGATATCCCGAATGAGGAAAGAGTCGCTGCAATATACACTGAGAGCAATATTACATTATCCTTATTGACGGACAATAGAAAACACAACTCACTAATAGATAGCATACACGATACTCTCATTGCATTACAGCAACGGCAGTCACTTCGCATGGGTGAAGGCACACAACGGTACTATTGGTAATGAATTAGCTGATAGGTTAGCCAAAGAAGCATCTGGAGGAGAAGAAATAATATACACTAAAATTCCTAAGTCGACCATCATATCAGTAAAAGATTCATCACTAGAAGAATGGCAAGGAAGATGGAATAGCACCACAAAAGGAGCAGTTACTAAATCAATCTTTCCTTCAATTCAAGATAGACTAAAATTAAAGCTTCCAGTGACCCCATAAATAACAGTCATGGTGACAGGACAAGGGAAATCAAAATCATATCTATATCGATTTCATATCGTAAATGAGCCGGACTGTACATGCAACAGAGGAGAACAGGCTGTGAATCATCTGATATATGAATGTGACGACACAGTGCAACGAAAAAGGTTTAGGTTATGAATTTATTTAGTTAGGTTAAAAGAATTAATATTGCTTGATAATATTTGTTTGGGCTTATTAATATCTTTACTATTTGCTTATCTCTTTTTCAGCCCTGCATAACTGAAATCTAAAGTCCAAAGGAAGCATGAGGGCAGTCCCTTAGGGCCATAGATCTTACTTCAAGAAAAAGGGCAATGTAGGAGGCAGGAAGAATAATATTCAATAATCACAACTTTAAATAATTGAAAATTTTCAAAGTATGTAAATTTAATAAAAATATTAAACTGAACAATGTTTAGAACATAAAGCTTTTTAAAGCAACCATGTGATTAAATTTAAATAAGAGAGTAGCTATAAAATACTGGATAATATACAATTGACATATAACCTGACAATTTAGGAACTAACAAGTTCCTTAATACATCCAACTTGATAAGTCCAAGTGCGGTAAGCACAAAATACATAAAAAAATATCGTCCCCTGTATGGCAACTAGCGAAAGTGCAATACATATGTATTGCACTTTCGCCAGTTTGCCATACAGGGGACGATATATTACCTACAAAATGTATCTTACAATCTCAATAAATAGTGACTAATAAATCACAGCCTTTGTTAATACCAAAACCTAGCTAAATCCCATACCAAATGATTTTTAAATACAATCCTAACTTCAAAGTAATGGAACCTAACTATGAAGATGAACAGGGAGGGCCCTTATTATGAACCAAGACAAAATCAGTACCTTTCCATGTCAAATATTATATGAAAATCCCTGACTAAAGGTCAAAATAGAAGGTAGGTAGAAACACACTAATATAATGATGAAATGCAAATCCCAAAAATGCTGATATTAAATTTACATTACAAGCTAATCAAAACTGTAAGCACAAGAAAATAAACTGAGCATAATCAAGACAAGATCTAGAAGTAAATATAAATAGAATAATTTGAAAAAATAAAAAAATAATTTATAATGTAAGACTAATTAATTAAATTCACAAAATATTTTTAAATAAGGGAAACAGCAAAATCAATAAGAATAATCACATAGAAGAATGAAATGCCAGCAAGAAAGGAAGGATCTATCCAAATTTTGAATAACAAAATTTCAAGGGACCTAGATTACTTGTAATCAGTAGCGTCTCGTGACTCAAAACAAGAGTGTGCTGGCTTACTTACATAATTACTGTCTCAGAGTGAAGTCCATGCGACGTTCCTTCTTACTACAGAAGTTATCGATGACTTTTGTGTTGAATCCATCCATGCTTGCAACCATCTTTTTCTCTATGGAAAGCATTGCAAGAGCTGTAAGACGTTCTTGTGACATGGTAGTCCTTAGGAATGTCTTTGTCCTCTTCAGGGTAGAAAAGCATCTTTCTGGATCTGCTGTGGTCATAGGAGTGGTGACTATAATCCTGAGAAGCTTTGTTATTTCGAAGAATGTTCCTACCAAATTGTTTCTAATCATAAGCTCGAGTAGTGGAACAGCTCCATCAATTTTCCTGTAATCAGTTCTGTTCTCAATCTGCTCTTCTCCAGCATATTGTAATATTTTACAGCAGAGTCGAGTACTTTTTCTGGGAATGTTTCGAAAATTCTGGAAAGTATAAAGATCCTACCAGTCTTGCTGCTTCTAGATGATCCAAAGATTGAAAGCCATGACGAGCTTCTTGAAGGATTCGATCACACACTTCCTTGGCATCGGCATTTCTATGTGACTGCTTCCTTCGTTTATTGCCAGATGGAACTTCACTGTCAGCGTTATTTGTGGATTCCCTTATTCCACTAATTGCCTTGATAAAATGTGTCACAGATTTTGTTGTTTTGACGGCATCAGTCAACCTTGCTTGCAACACATTATACAATATATCTACGTGAGGCATTATTTTATGGTTCTGGAATATGAGCCAGAAAATAAATTCTTCATTTTGTAATAAAAAAGGCGGAGTCCCGAAGCTTCCAGAACAGTCTTGGTAGATGATGATGACTTCTCCAATTCCAAGAAACACTCTAACAGGCTGTCTTTATTTTCATATACCGCATTTACCGTTCTGGATTTAAAGTTCCATCTAGTTGAAGAACCACCAGGAATCCTTCGAGAAACCACTTCGTGTAATTTGGACTGTCGTTGTGGTGACCTTGAAAAGAAGGTTGGAAACCCTGACAAGTTACAGAAGAATATTCTAGCTGCGGCATTTTCTGATGCAGCTTTTTGCATCACTAAATTCAACTGATAGGCATAGCAGTGTATGTAACGGGCATTGGGGAAACGGCTTTTTATTTTTGCCTGAACCCCACCAGTTTCACCACTCATTACGGAGGCCCCATCATATGTTTCTCATCTTTGAAAATTTCACCAATTACTCCTAAAATGCACTCTGATATTGCTTCATCATCCTGCCCTTCGGGATTGAAAAACCCCCAAAATCTTTCACAAGGAACACCATTTATTTCATGTCGAAACACGATAACCAATTGTGTTTGTCTGAAACATCTGTGCTTTCATCCGCCATGACGGCAACGAACTCAGCATTCCTCATTTCTCCTGTTATCTTCTCACGACACACTTGTAACATGGAATCCAGTAGTTCGTTTTGAATTGTTTTGGAGGTTCCCTTGAAAACCCGATTTGATTCCATGTGCTATTTCACAGCACTGTCTAAACTGCTCATAAAATCAACAAGTCCCAAGAAAACGCCCGGATTGTCAGACATTTCAGTCTCATCATGTCCTCGTAACGCGAGTTCAAATGCACCACAGAACTTGATACAGTCAATTCTTGAAAGGATATATCTGTTCCTTTCCACTTGGTCATTGTGTGATCGTATGGCATCATGATAAGCACGGATTAATTGTGTTGAAATATTTACGCTTCCAATTGCAGCTAAATTCAACACATTATGGATGTGAGTCTTGTTGTCGTTGTGATTTTTGCTCAACCCTTTAAGGTGACCAAGATCCTTTACACCCGTTGCAGACCATGCTGGTGCACCAGTATTCCCGAACAGGAGGCAGGGGAAACAAAACAATAAGTTCCTTTCTTGGCACCCGCAAAGCCAATCATATGATTGATATATATCAGATTTAAAACGCCTGCTGTAAGGAGCCCTGTATTTTCCACTACCCACCTGAGTCAGGTTTAAATTTGGAGTAGGCCTGCCCAGTTTTTTTATGACTACTTTTTCCTCCAATTGCCTGGAAGAAAAAGGCGTCCTTAACAAGATGTCTACCGAATTCATATTTCCACAAACATTCACAAGGTAAAGGCTATGCTAACACTCACTCGTAAGATACCGTAATGCTTCTAGTGGCTAAAACCAAAACTACAGTTTCATCTATATTCCAACAGATGTCGCGGCAAGTTTCGTTTTGTGTCAGCGTGATCACAGCGCGCCAGTGAGACGTGAAGTAAAGCCTCAAAATCTCGTGAACGCAATTCAACGGCAGCCCGTTCTGCATGTTAAAAACAGCTTACACGCCATAATGTCCAGCTTAAGCATGACGTCACACCCTACGAGAGATGAGCAAAATGCATTCACGAGGCGGAAAAGATAATATTCACACTATCGACTTTCATTCTCCAATATAACAGCTAAGGAATTCTCGCGTGGACGCGCCAAGTTAAAAATCTAAGTAAAAGAAAATATAGTATTGCGTTTGAAAATACCATTATACGACGAGCAGAAAACAAGCTGAGTGATGTAGCACTGCAGCACTATAGGAGAAACCGCCACTGCTTGTAATATCAAGTGAAGAAGCTTTTAAATAAGACACAAAGCAATGTACAAGATTTATAAATAATAAGAGTGACAGGGAGAATAAGCACATTCAAAATATATATATATATATATATATATATAAGAGAAAAAAGGTACTGAGTCGGCATTCCCGCCGTCTCAATTGTTTGTTACGTAAAGTCAGCCATTTTTTATGTTTACGTAGTGTGGCGCCGACTAGCGGCAAAAGGTGGCGGTTTCCTTAAGCTTTGTCTGTTTTGTTCTCCATACATAGCCGCTATCTGGCGGTAGTTTGTTAAATGACTGTTCCCGGCTATGTGGCCGCGTCATTTCCGGCATCTCGCTCTCTCACACAATGGTCGCCATGACTGTAAGTTTGTACATGTTTCTGGCTGGTAAAGCCAGAACCGTAGAGTAGGATTCCTTTGCGTTTTCAGATGTAAAAATGTGTTGATTTTACTTGCCTAGAACCCTGGTTGATGCAGAAATGGTTGTGATAGTTTCCTTTGAGGCATGTCTGTAGAATACCAAATACAAACCCGGCGTGGGTCACGCTTGACCATGCCGGCATTCTAGGCTATTGGCGTCTTGCTTGTGTGTATTAAAGTCCTTTTCCTCTCACTCATCTGCTTCTATTTTTATTATGTTGCTTCTTCGTATTGTTTAGATATACTAGTATAGCTTAGTTCTGATTCCTTTTCTTTATTGTTAATGTAATGTGAAGTCATGGTTGATTGCCGCTTTTCCCGCCCTTGCCGCTACTAGGCGTCTATTTTGATATTCGGCCATCCCTTGTAGTTCTGCTTTCTCAAGCGTTTCTGCGTTAACCTATTTCATTTAAGTTACACATATTATCATTTTTGCCCCTTTCTTTAATTGTTATTTTAGTCATTTAACTTAGTATATTTCTCAACCCCCCCCCCCCCCCCGACCAATGTGTTTGAGGCCTATGTGTTGGACCGAGGAGGCAGCCCAACCGTAGTATTTTGCAGGTCTTGTTTCCATTCTAATTTCTTTCCGTTTCAGGATTTTAATGAATTGGTAATGTAAATCAAAATATGTGAATATATGTACATTTTCTTTTAATTATTTTGATATCACGCCCTTCAGGCGAAACAATTGAATTTTTATTTATTTCCAAATCAATTTTATTAGGGTTATTTGAAAGTGTGAATTTTGTTTTATTCATCCTAAACAACTATATTTAGGCTGTTCAGACTCTAATGAATTATATTGATAACTGAAGTGTGACATGGTTTTAGTTGTTTTTAATGTAATTATTCTGTACATTTATTTTATTTGAAAACACATACATATATAAAAAAAACTACGAAATTACAAAATTAAATAAGAGAGAAACAAGAAGTTGCTGTTCGCCTCAGTATTTTAAACTTGATCCTCCTGGGAACCCAATTATCCTCTGGGCAGGTCCGTATTTCAATTTAGGTTAGCTTTCCTTGGGCGGGAACCTTGCACTTCCTTCCACAATTCCCATACGGGGGTTCAAAGTGTAGTAGCCATCGCTGTGGTTTTTGTTCCACAATTTTATTTCATTTGTTTTATTTATTACACTCCTGTCCTTAGTTTCTGAGCATAATCAGTTTTTGTTTCTCTCTGTTTAAAATGTAATTAATAAACATTTCATACAGTAAATTTAATTTAAATTTTCCTTTTTCAGGAATATTGTGCCTTTGTATAAAAATAATTGTAATTAAACCAAATTTTATTTCATCAATTTATTTTAAAATATTTCAGGGAAATATTTTATTTGTAAAAAAGGGAAACTGTTGTATTGTAATGAATTTTGTCAGGATTTAGATTTTAAACATTGTAAAATTGTGTTTCATGTCAAATATGGACCGAATTCCTGTTGTTCCGGAGTATCTCAACCGTGAGGAGTTGATTTATGAAAGGTGCCGGTCGCTGCCACAGACCGAATCTCTGACATGCGGAAAAAGCTTGAGGAAAATGCTCACTTGCCGGTGGATCTTGCTGTCCTGGCTAACGGTGAGTTAGAAGCTCAACATGATCTTATAGTAGAACAAGTCAGAAACATAACCATGTTGATAAATTTAACAAAATTGTCTCCTTCTCAAGAAAGAAAGTTTGCAGAAAAACTTAAGTTTCTGTTTAATAAAGTTTCGGATCACCTTAGTAAAATTCAGAAGCCCCAGACTTATTGTAAATGGCTGCTGATTTTGGAGGAGATTACTGGCCTTTTGGACCAGTTGGACCATATCAGTAATTTGCCACCTGTGTCTAATCTAGTCAAAGATGCTGAGCAAGTGCCAGTCCAATCTAATTATATGTCACCTAGACAGACTCCTATTGTTCTTCACAACTCTACTAAAGTTACTAGCAGCCCTCTTTCACATCAGAATCAACCCGTGTCTCCTGAATCTGTTCCCCTTCCTGTTCCGCAACCTGTTAATGCTATTTCCTCTCTCAATTTTGGAACCTTGCCCCATCCTTTGTCACAATCCTTGGAGACAGTTTATAGATTCACGGATAGTTCGCTGGAAAGAATTTTGGATTTTGTGAAATTTATTTCTGAACTTCGCAGGCAAGCAGTTGTTTTTAATTTTAACCAGTGCTCATTATTGGCTATAGTAGCTGCTAAACTTAATGGCGGGCTCAGAGAAGTAGCTAATGAGGCTGTGCTTGCAGGTTTAGATCTTGACGCTTTCCATGTTAAGTTATTACAAATTTATTTCCCGGTTAGGGCTCTAAGTTATCTAATAAATAGATATTTTTACCGTGTACAAGAGGAAAATGAATCTTTTTCCAGATATGTCCACTTAATTAGACAGTACGCGGCTGTTTTCAGACTGGACCTTAGTGAATCAGATATTGTTAATAACATTCTTGATGGTATGGCTCCTGCGACTAGGTCGCAAGTAATCTTTGAGAGGAGGCCATCGTCATTTCAAGATTTGGAAGAATTGTGTGCTCGAGTGAATTCAATAAGTTATTCTGATTCGCTTCGTCCTGTCTCTCCGCCTAGTCATGTAAATAATCAAACTGGATATGATCGTGGTCAGAGGCGGACTGGCCCTAGAAATAACTCTGATTCCGCTAGAACCAAGTGCTTTCAGTGTGGACGGTTTGGTCACATGAAGCGTGAATGCCCAGATCTCAGAAGACCGTCTGGTGGGGGAAATGATTATCGGATTGCTGAAAGACAGTGATGTAATGCGCACCCCGGACCTCAGGGCGTGCATCACATCAAGTCAAGCCACGATCCGCATTTCCAACGATACATGGCTAGTCGAACTGAAGTTGTGTGAATGTGTCTGTAAATAGAAGTATATCTGGGTTGAGTGATTGTGTTGCTTCTGTAAATAATTGTCCAAATGGTGGAATTTCGGTTGGGATTTCTAGGGACAGTCCTTTTGTAAATAGTAATCCCCGTGGCTTTGTATATAACCCTACAGGGACTTGTAAAAATAATAAGAGGCTCAAAGTTGCAAATTGTGTGTCGCGCAATAGGCGGGAGTGTGAGTCTGCAGGGGTGAGGGGCCTGGTTGACTCGGCTTTACCTCTGATTGAGGTGCAGACCTGCAATCATGTCTTTTCTGCTCTGCTAGACAGTGGTGCTACCGTCTGTTTGCTTTCCGTGAGTGCCTACAATAGGGTGTCCTGTTTGGAGAAGGTGCCAAGGTTGACCAATGACGTAGAGCCTTGTAGGACAGCTGACTCAAGGTCTCTCGTCATTGCAGGCAGAACCAAGTTGAAAATTCGTGTCCTCGACTTTACCTGGATGGTAGAGTTCGTGGTAGCGGAAAACTTGGATATGCCCATGATACTTGGTGCCGACTTCATGCAGCGTTCTGGCCTATTGTTGGGCATACAGGAGCGGCTCGACTTTTTCAAGTTTAGCCCTGCGGCAAAAATACCTTTCGTCGATAATTGCTATTTCGGCCGACTAAGTTAAAATTAGACGAGACACCAAAATCCTCTTTGGGCGTAGAGTCAGAACAATTAATAAACGCAGTGGGCATAGATTTAAGCCATTTGCCTCAAAGTCAAAGTGACAAAGTTAATTCTTTGCTTCAAGATTTTCCAGACATGTTGACTCCGGAGTTGGGGTTAACAAATGTTCTTGAGTATGAAATCGAATTAATTGACCACCAACCGGTTAGGCGTCCGCCATATCGTTTGAACCCTGTTAAGATGCATATACTAAAAGAACATATACAGAAAATGCTGGAACAAGGCGTTATTCGGAAATCTAAGTCTAACTATAGCAGCGCTATTTTCCTTGTAGAAAAATCAGGTGGTAAGTTCCGCCCGGTGGTGGACTACCGTAATCTTAAAGCAAAATCAAGATTGACTCAGAGCCTATTCCCGATATTCATGCTTCTTTTTCTTTCTTCTCCAAGGCCAAATTCTTTACCTCGTTAGACTTGTATCAGGCATATTACCAGATACCTTTAACTAAGCGTCTGACAGCCTTTGCAACTGACTGGAATTTGTATGAGTATTCCCGCGTACCATTCGGGTTAGCCACTGGTACGCAGGTCCTGACCAGGCTCCTGGATGACATTTTCTCAGATATAAAGTTTGTCTATGTCTTCCACTACCTAGATGAATTGGTCATATATTCAGAATCCTTTGAGGAACATCTAGGTCACGTGCGAGTGGAGCTCGAGCGCTTGAGAGCTGCTGGACTCACAGTTGACCCTGAGAAAGTCACTATGGCTGCCAGGAAGCTGTCGTTCTTGGGTCATATAGTTTCTGCTGAAGGAGTCACTATTGATCCGGAACGCACTTGTGCGATCCGAGAATTTCAGCCGCCCAAAGATGTAAAGGGTGTTGCTCGTTTTCTCGGCATGATTAATTTCTTTAACAAATTCATTCCAAATTTTGCTGACATTGCTGCTCCTCTAAATGCCTTACGCAGAAAGGGTATTAAATTTATTTGGTCTGAGGCTTGTCAGAAAGCATTTGATGAACTTAAATTGCGAATAGTTAATCCTCCTGTTCTCTTGATGCCTGATTTCAATAGGAAATTCATCATTCAAACCGATGCCTCACATGTTGCGGTAGGTTGTGTGCTCCTACAAGATTCTCCCGATGGTCGTAGGCCTATTGCCTACGCATCTAGAACTCTGACCGCACAAGAACTCGTGTACAGTACTTATGAGCTTGAAGCTTTGGCGGTTCTGTTTGCAGTGGAGGAATTCCGCATGCATATTGAAGATGTCGAGTTTCAGTTGGAAACAGACTGTCAAGCTCTCAGCTGGGTTTTACCCAAGCCTAGAACCACAGGCAGAATAGCTAGGTGGGCCATTAGATTATCAGCTTTCAAATTCACCGCGAGACACATTAGAGGCTCTGATAACAAAGTAGCACATGCATTATCACGTATGTTTAGTGTAGAAGAAACTCAAGAAAAAGTCCCAGATGTTCAACCTCAGCTTGCTGCAGGCATTCTGTCTGAATTTCCCCTCGCTTTTAAGTCTATTCAGGAATTTCAAGCCAAGGATGAAGAACTTTCACCAATTATAGAGCGTATCAAAGCTGGTGACAAGAGTACCCAGTATGTAGTTACGTTTGGCATTTTGTATAGTGCGCCTACTAGAAGAATGCCATCTCGTATCATGTTGCCTTCCGCTTTAATTGACATTGTGTTCAGCTATTTCCACGAGTCAGCGGTAGGTGGACATCTCGGAATTGACAAAACAAAATGCAAAACTAAGGTATACTTCGTTTGGAAAGGCATGGACGCCGATGTCAAAGCTAGTGTAAAGGCTTGCCAGATTTGCGCCTGCTCTAAGCCTGCACAATTGACAAAGGTAGGGTTCCTTGCCTCCGAAGTTCCTAAAGCACCAATGGATCGACTCTTTATAGATTACGTTGGGAAGTTTCCTAGGTCAAAGTCTGGTAATGCTCACATTTTGGTTATAGTAGATTCATTTACAAAATTTTGTTGGATGTTTCCGGTAAGGGAAGCTAATACTAATGTAACTATTGAATGTTTGAAAAAGGTTTTTGCAGTGGTTGGATTCCCTCGTTCTTTAGTGTCGGATAATGCCGCATTCTTTGTATCGAGGCAATTCAACAAGTTTTGATTTGATTTGGGTATTAGACACATCACAACTTCTCCGTATCACCCACAACCGAGCCATGCCGAGCGATTTAACCGCAATCTGAAGGCTGCTCTGATTGCTTATCACTCAGAGGATCATTCCTCCTGGGATAAGAATCTTTACTGGCTTCAGTTTGCGTTTAACTCTGCGAAGCATGAATCCCATATGTACCCTCCAGTTACTCTGATGTTGGGTTTTAGACCAAATAATCCTTTACGTAATCTCTGGTCCATAAACGATTTGCTCCCTGACCCTCGCGACAACAAGAAAGTTAAAGAAATGTGGAAAAAGGCCGCGAATAATTTAAAGTTGTCTCACAGCAAGATGATGAACAAGTATAATAAGGGCCGACGTCAAGTTAATTTTAAAGTGGGCGATGAAGTGTTTGTAAGAAACTTTCCCCGTAGTGATGCAGCTGCGAAGTTCAGCTCTCAATTGGCTCCTCGTTTCCATGGTCCTCATGTGATTGTTGAGTTTCTGTCTGCTGTCACGGTGTTGGTGCGAGATCCATCGACTGGTAAGATATCTAGATGGCATGTTAGCCACGTAAAAAAGAAATAAGGTTTTCTGTTTGTGTAAAAATTTTAACTTCCAGGTTTGTTTCTTTATATTTGATTAGGTATATCAAACCTTTATCTGAATTGTATTTAATTGTGTAATTTGATAATAATTTAAAATGTAACTTCAAAATGTTCCCTCTCCCAGTATAGTAAAATTCTTGGAATTTGGTGTTGCCGCTTTCGAATTTATGTTTCAGTTATATATGTGTCTGTAATACTGGATGAGATCCACTCTGGCATGCTCTTCAAGATGTGGGAATGGTGAGCGACAGCAGAGAAAAGTCTACCCTAATCATTTGCACTCTACGGTGAACATGGTTGAGCGCAGGCTACTCACGTGAAACCAACATCTAGAGATATCTCGCCTAGCTGTCACCAAAATTTCACCATATCAGCACTATGTTCTCGCTCAAGTGTGGCTACATGGGACGGTCTAGTGTAAGTGTATCCAGCTGACCCCGATGGGACCTGACGCGAGACCGGGCAGCACAAGGTATGGCACTTTCCTTTAGACCCCCGCATGAAGTGGCCCGAGTGTAGTTCTGAAGTGCTAGTTCTCCAGTTGTGTTGGATATGCCTCCGTTTTCCATTCAGGACCAGACGCAGTTTCTGTTGACGGGGCATCCAATAAGGCGCACCCTCTGGTGGAACATATCCCAAAGATGACTTCCCGGACTCGACTGGTGCAAATTTTGAAGGTAGTGATAAATTAACAGGGTAGCCTACCGAAGTTGTAGTGACAACACTAATAATCTTCGGCAACTATCAACAAGACTCCCAGTCTACAGTCAAATTCACCTATTATAGCATGACCAGACCAGAAGTTCTCCCACCAGGAAGTAAATAAACTTTAGTTTTGAAATTCTTTGAAAGCAAGCAACAGAAAGGTGGATCACACTCCCTGTTTAAAACTGGAAGTTTTAAGAAAAGAGGGGGCGACTTGAGCCGGCATTCCAGCCGTCTCAATTGTTTTTACGTTAAGTCAGCCATTTAATAATGTTTACGTAGTGTGGCGCCGACTAGCGGCAAAAGGTGGCGGTTTCCTTAAGCTTTGTCTGTTTTGTTCTCCATACATAGCCGCTATCTGGCGGTAGTTTGTTAAATGACTGTTCCCGGCTATGTGGCCGTGTCATTTCCGGCATCTCGCTCTCTCACACAATGGTCGTCATGACTGTAAGTTTGTACATGTTTCTGGCTGGTAAAGCCAGAACCGTAGAGTAGGATTCCTTTGCGTTTTCAGATGTAAAAATGTGTTGATTTTACTTGCCTAGAACCCTGGTTGATGCAGAAATGGTTGTGATAGTTTCCTTTGAGGCATGTCTGTAGAATACCAAATACAAACCCGGCGTGGGTCACGCATGATCATGCCGGCATTCTAGGCTATTGGCGTCTTGCTTGTGTGTATTAAAGTCCTTTTCCTCTCACTCATCTGCTTCTATTTCTATTATGTTTCTTCTTCGCATTGTTTAGATATACTAGTATAGCTTAGTTCTGATTCCTTTTCTTTATTGTTAATGTAATGTGAAGGCATGGTTGATTGCCGCTTTTCCCGCCCTTGCCGCTACTAGGCGTCTATTTTGATATTCGGCCATCCCTTGTAGTTCTGCTTTCTCAAGCGTTTCTGCGTTAACCTATTTCATTTAAGTTACACATATTATCATTTTTGCCCCTTTCTTTAATTGTTATTTTAGTCATTTAACTTAGTATATTTCTCAACCCCCCCCCGACCAATGTGTTTAAAGCCTACGTGTTGGACCGAGGAGGCAGCCCAACCGTAGTATTTTGCAGGTCTTGTCTCCATTCTAATTTCTTTCCTTTTCAGGATTTTAATGAATTGGTAATGTAAATCAAAATATGTGAATATATACACATTTTCTTTTAATTATTGTGATATCACGCCCTTGAGGCGAAAAAATTGAATTTTTATTTATTTCCAAATCAATTTTATTTAGGGTTATTTGAAAGTGTGAATTTTGTTTAATTCATCCCAAACAACTGTATTTAGGCTGCTCAGACTTGTAAGCTCGTAGAGCTTAGAGCCCATTTATTATACTTTTATAGCAAATACTAGTAATGAAGTATTCATACAAGTCACTAGATGGCACTAACGCCAGTTACTAGCAAACAGAATTCTTGGCACACTTGTATCTCTCTATTTACATTTAGATAAAGAAAATATCTATTATGAGCTGTAATGATATTAGCTAAGGAATAGTTTGCACATTTATTCCAGTTATTATTAACTGTTATCATTGAATTCAGTAATTAATGTTAACTAGCAACAGAATGCTGTTTTACCGGCATCGATCTAATATCGATTGCCAGCATGATAATCGATAATACACTTGCTTGTCCCTATGGACAGAACGGCGTAGAGCACTTCAAGCGGACTATCGATTTCTATACTTGCGCCTACAAACAGTATACTAAAAGGTTAGATTAATTCCCATGAGAAATTCATTTATTTCTCTACAAGGGCATATTGTTTAATAAAATAGATACTCTCATATATCTTTTTGTATGTTACAGAAAGAGTACTGCATGTTACTTTGTTTAATAAAAGCCTACTTTAGGATGGAAGCATCTAGAAAAGTCGAGATCAGCCTTCCATCGAATTTATGAATGACTCTTTTGTAAGATGATTATGTGAACGCATTTCGTAGCCGTTAGACTTTATTCACTCTTTCACCGATCGTCGCTTCGTAAGGGCACAGCCCCAAATTTAGCAACAGACCACAAGTCTGAACATACTATTGTACAGTTTCTACATGGAACCAGCATCAGCAGCCACTACTTAATCTACCAGGAGGTGGATTAGAGGACATCCCTAGAACTTCGTGGAGCGTAGCTCGTAGCCATGGAAGGACTCGCTACTGGCCACCGTTCAGGATGATCTACAGCACCATAGATCTTCAGCATCGATAGCTGTACATCCTCACTTTAGCTACAGTCCGGCTAAATGCAGTCACATTCTCATCAGATGTAGTCGCAATACAAGTTAAGTAAAATAAAGCAAATTGTATTAACACACTAAGTCAAGTAAAGCTTAGCATCTTTATGTCACTAAAGTAAATACTGCTTATATAATTGTAGGTAGTTTTGGCATCCTTGCAACTCTCTTTTTTCCTCTACGTGCAAGCTAAATATGCTGCAGTAGTAGTTTGAACAGGACATAGTAATCTCACAAAGACCAAGGAATGGTCTAGCAAATTAGTATTTTTCAAATAGTAATTCAGCATTTATCAAGACAAGAAGTTTTGGCAAGCAATTGCAGCTTCTCTTTTCCTACTTGCAGATAGAGTATACTGCAGTAGTATTTTTGAGTCAATACAGCTCAATTATTCCAGAAGTTTGTAATTTTTTAGATTAAAATAAAGAACTTTATATTAATGCTGTGTATTCTCACAGCAAATGAACCTTAAGTCATTCCTGAAGTATACCTAGTGAAAATAGCAAGCACTATTCAATATTGGTCTATACCAAATACAACTCCAAGTAAGAAGAAAAGCAGTAGTCTTCAAGAAAAGAAGAATAAAGTAACAATTCTCTCTCTCCATTATTCCAGCTTCCTTCGATATTCCTACACTTCTAAACTTATATGGGGTACGCCGTAGCGTAGTGGTTGAGGCGCTGCGCTACAAACCGGAAGGTCGCGGGTTCGATTCCCGATGAGGTCGTTGGAGTTTTTCAATTGGCCTAACCCTTCTGGTGGCACTATGGCCCTGGGGTCGACTCAGCCTCTAACAGAAATGAGTACCAGGAGCAATCCTGGGGGTAAAGGCGGCCGGTGCGTAAGGCTGACAACCTTACCACCTTCACGTGCCGAATGTCCAAAATCTGGGAGCCTCAACCTCCTGGAACCCTCTGGGCCTCCATGGCCTGTATAGGGATCGCTTTACCTAAACTTATATATTTTCTGGGTTCTCCCAGTGGTCCTCCGAAAATCCTATTGCAAATTCTGTTAGGCACACTAGCCTACAAGCCTCTAATGAATTATATTGATAACTGAAGTGTGACATGATTTTAGTTGTTTTAATGTAATTATTCTGTACATTTATTTTATTTGAAAACACATACATATATAAAAAAAACTACGAAATTACGAAATTAAATAAGAGAGAAACAAGAAGTCGCTGTTCGTTTAGTATTTTAAAGTTGATCCTCCTGGGAACCCAATTATCCTCTGGGCGGGTCCGTATTTCAATTTAGGTTAGCTTTCCTTGGGCGGGAACCTTGCACTTCCTTCCACAATTCCCATTGGGGGGTTCCGTACTACAAAACGTTCTGAAATAGGCAGACAAATTCTTTTTCTTACAGAAAAATGGAAAATAGGCCTATAATAATTTTAATTTACTATATCTTGTTTATATGCATATAACTAAATATGGAGGTAACTGAGAAGATATCAAAGGAAACTGCCAAATTTCCACAGCCAAAGTGTTACATCAGCAGGATTAATAATTATGTATATATCTGTTATAAAGTATAGATAGTAGGACACAGCCTAATTTTAAAAAGAAAACTGATGAAGGATATATGTGCCTGAAAGATTTACTACATGCAACCTTACTGTAAGTTAAGAATGCAAATGTAGATTTTTAATATTAACACTAGTTGAAAAGACAATGAATAATGGGGAATATAGACTAATGGGAATTTCAGACTTAACCCATCTTTTGGAAATTTAAATATAAGCAATTACATAAAGTACAGAAACCAAAAAGGTAATTTGAAGTTCAATGAAATGCAGTAAATTACTCAAAACGGGCCATGAAATTACAACAAGAAATGTCCCTAAATTAATTAAGCTAAAGGTTCAAATTAGCAAACTAAGTAGTAGAATGAAGGTGTAATGAAGCAAATGGTTACGTGCATAATAGACGGTAGGAAACCATCCCTAAACAAAGGAAGGATAGGGGAGACCTCAACTAATCGATATTGAACACTTTCATGATTATCGATACTGCCCTGAATTTATTTGAATTACAGAAAAAGGAGAAGTGCGCATGCGTGGACGGCGAATCGACGGGAGAGGAGTTGAACCTGAAAAACGGTTAAGAGAACGTGTCTGACTACGAGAGAGGAAGGTTGAAGAGAGAGAAGCGGGGAGACGAGACTGGAATGTGTGACAGCGGTGGAGGCGTCCTGGCATGATGGTTTGTCAGACTTTCATCTAATGAAATTCTGAATGAGAATTTCACTGACGCGACTATATGGGGATAGTCGTTAGTCGGAAGAGTACATCACGTCGGCCGGTACGAGAGACCGCTACAGCGAACACCAGCTGTGGAAGGAAGAGTGGGTCACGACTGCTTAGTCTGGAATAAGGGAAGATGTGGACATCAGGAAGTAGACGGAAACAACACAGGATCAGAGGATAAGTTGGTCACCACCCGTTGAGTATAATCACATAAACATTTTTTTTGTTTTGGGAAGTGGGAAAATTTTGAGGCATTGTTATTTAAAGCCTGTTTCTAAGAGATGTGTGGCGACTAGACGCCGTAATGAATGATAAAGAATAGGGTTAGAAGTATAGATGTGATTAGTCTAGGGTGAGGTAATAAAGTACAGTAATCCAACCAGTTTCCATTTCTGGTCTAAGTTAATTACAAAAAGAGCAGTCAAGAGAGTAACCGCTGAATAGTAAAGATAAATCTCTATACTTTGGGTTTCTATGGGTGATTGTCCCACGAATGAATACATAGCTCGGGGCAATTGGTAATGCTCATACAAACTTTGTTTTTATAAGACAGGACGCGAGGAGAGTAAGGAAGAAGGGTAATAGGGGCTTACTTAGTATTGCTTACGAGGGCCTCTCCTACTTGGGTTTCGTTCAGGTGACAGGTGATTATCTATAAGTGGATTTCATGCTGGCCTGTAATGTTGAGTTTTTTTTTAAAGAGATTTATCGAAGAGCGGGAATCGTATGGAATATGGTAGAAGGAGATAAGAATGTGAATATTGAGAGGCAGAAGAGGGCCTATGAGTAGCAGTAAATTAGGCGCATACCATTGGAAAATTTACATGTTAGGATAGAAGCAGAAGTTCACTCAAGGGTTATAAAGAGAGTTACTGACCTGGGGCGTGAGTTAGTTTCAGTTAGAATTCTAGGGAATTTAGAAACAGGAAAATTGGGTGCCCATGGTGGAGAGTAGTAACCTGAAAAGTATGGAAACCAGAGTAACATAAAGTAGGTAAATTAGAGCAATGGTATAAACTGAAAGGGAACTCTACTTAATGAGAAAGGAGTTAAAAGATAACAAATAATAACTGGTTAGATTAGAAAGAGGAGAATTGGTAATCTTGTGTAGTGAATAGATAACAAGTGGTTCAGTAGCACGTACTAGAGATTACCCCAGGAGGAAAAAAAAAGGTGAGGTGAGGGAGCGCCGGAAGTGTCCCAAATAAAGTAAATATAAATCTAGTAGTAGGCAAAGCCTATACTAGTGGAGTATAAAAATTTATAAGAATCTGTGAAAGTCATCGGTGTTGGAGGCTTACAACGGCCCCACGAGCCTCTAGGAGAAGAGTGTCACGGACCTCTAACATCGATTGTCAAAATTGTGTTTTTGTTTGCGGCCCGTTAATATTTTCCCGGTTACAGGAGAGGAGTCAGATTGTTTGTAATTCAAGATCTAGACGCCGCCCCTGTATCGGTGGTCTATCGCCACAGTCACTCTGTGGATATAGGCCTAAACTTCCGTTTCTTTCTTCATAACACTGTCTTTCCTATCTATCTTTGAGTACAATTCTTCATGGACTAAAATGACTAGTGGACTGGTATAGGAGAAATAGGGGGAATCATTGAGTATAATATGTAGAGTTAATGACTGAATTATGAATTGAAAGCCTTTATTTATTTGGAAGAAAGTACAATATATACATTGAAATATTTTGAAATTGCAAATGTAAAAGACTACGCAAGTTAGTAGTAAATTATAAGGATAATGCGAGACGTTCCAGTAGTCACCTGGAAATAAAGAAAGAAAGGAGATTAAAGTAATTAATTAGGAATTTGTCCTGTAGAACAAGGAACACATTTATACAATTAAACTGGGTATACTAACCTTGCATATGGGAATTGAATATTATTCTTCCAATAAAAGTGTTGAATGGTTAATGTTGTTCAGATCGTGTGACCTGAAGGTTTTAAAGATGAGTAGTTGTTAAAAAGGGGAAAACCCAAGAGAAAATGTAATTTATTGTAAATAAGATTGTTGTTGTTGAAAAAAAAAGAAAAAAAAATTAAATAAACTATGGTTATTGTTATGCAAAGTAAATTATCGTGAAGTTCAGATTTTTGACCCCTATCCTTGTAATGGTTTGAGAGCCGCAGATTTTTGGGCTAAGTTACATATTTTGGTAATGGTCATTGCAAAAAAAAAAAAAAAGAAATAGAGAGGAGTAGTATAATAATAGAAGGACAAAGCCGAACCTATTCCCATCTCCACTGTTAAAATAAAAAGCTAGCCGAGAGGCCTGTAGGTACATAGCCTGTGTACCTATAAATTTAATTTGTGACTGGGCAGATACAAGATAAAAAATCCCTTTAGGCAGGCCTACAGGCGGAGGTAGATTTCGAAGTGCTTTTGGTTTAATTTATTGTCGCTGCATAGCACTCTTCTTCTTTAGCCTTGGCATGGCAAACCTGCAGTAATAAGAACTGAATTCGGTAAAGAGGAAGAGCCTACAATCATTTGTTTTGACAACAAGAATAGGATATAATATTCTGGGAGGCCGTGCGCAAGATTAGCAATGAATAAAAATAGCAAAGCCGCTAAACAAGACAAAATTATGATATTATAATAATTCTTTTAAGTGTTATTATTTTCAAACATTAAAATCTCGCGTAATATGAGAGCTATCAAGAAACTATTTATTGATTTGTAGAGTACTCATCAAGAGCTTTTCAACGATACCCCACAAGACGTGGTTTCAAAAGTTTCGAATTTTCATCCCCCACCCCCACCTCCACCCCCACCCTCACTCGAACCCCCGAATCGTTGGTGTCACTGTGAACTCCATAGGGAGTACTCTAATTTATTCAAACAAAGTTTCCCTCTATACCTCATAGGGGCCGAGATATACATTTTTAAAAATTTCAACCCCCTCCCCCGACCACCCCCTTGGGCCAATTTTGCCCATTAACGAACTTGTCCGAACTATTGGGCCTAGAAATAACATAATAAAATTTGGTTCAAATATCTTCAAAATTACGGCCGCTATCGTGTAAAGATATATATATATATATAAATATATATATATATAAATATATATATATATAAATATCACAAAATTTTTTTTTGAACGGGCGGTGGTTTCGTACTTAGGGGAGCATGAAACGTAAAGATATGAAAGAATTTTTCGAAAATCATAAAGTGGTATCCATTGCAATAGGTAGATTTTTCTTCGAAGTATGCATTGGAGAAAAACACGGTGATTATGCAACGAATGGAGGAAGTGATCAAAGAAAAAGACTCTCGGATTGCTGAACTGGAGAATAAGTTAATACAGAAGCAGGACGACCCGGAACAATACCAGAGACGGCAATGCTTACGCATCTTCGGCGTACCTGAATCTGGAAAGGAAGATACGTACAAGATTGTGGTGGAGGTAGCAGCGAAGATTGGGGTCGATCTCAAAATTGATGATATTGACAGGAGTCATCGTGTTGGGGTTAGAACCGAGAATCGACCGAGACCAGTGATTGTCAAGTTTGTTAGCTAAAGGAAACGTAGTGAAATTTTCCACAATAAAAAACAATTACGCGGTTCTTCCATAACTATAAGAGAGGACTTTACTCGCAACTGCTACAAATTGCTACAAGAGTGCATCACTAAATATGGTGTCATGAATGTGTGGACTCTGGATGGAGTAATTTTTGTGAAAGAAGGTGCTTTAAACGCCGCATAGTAAGAGCTGCTGACATCAGTAATCAGCAAGTCACTGGCCTAAGTCGTTAACGTGACACATTTTAATAGATTCATTATTATTTTTAATTAAGCTGAATACATTATATTAATTATTTATAGTTTGTAGTTAGTTTCTTATTTTTAGCACTATTTTTCAGTAGTTGGCACCATTGCTCAGTTCGATTCATCACTTGTTTTGGAAACTCCTGAGATTAACGTCATTCTTTGTGACAATGACTATTACACGCCTTCTGCAGCTGACTGTTTGAAATATTCTCTCTCTCTTCTCTCTCTTTCTCTCTCTCTCTCTCTCTCTCTCTCTCTCTCTCTCTCTCTCTCTCTCTAGCCCTACTTTTTCTCTTCAGTTGGCCCATGTCAATGCCCAAAGCCTTTTGTCACATTTCCACGAATTTCACTCCATATTTTCCCAGCTGCAATTTCACGTTATTCTAACCTCTGAAACATGGTTAAAGCCTTCTTTGGCTTCTACATTAGTTCATCTGCAAGGTTACTCCTTACTTCGCAATGACCGCACTCTTAAGAAACAAGGAGGTGTCGGAGCTTACGTAAGGTCAGATTTAAGTCCCAAAATAGTTTATCCATCACCCAGTCAATATGCGGCCCATCCAGAAATAATGTTTATAGAAATTCTTCTCTCGACTCAGAAATGCATTGCTAGTGTAATATACAGACCTCCGTAAACCAGCTTCCTAAATGACTTGGAAACAACACTCCTTAATATTGTTGGGACCCCGAGCGGTTATGGATCTTTATAGATTGGTGGTTTTATTTAAAGATGGCTAACTAATTTCTATAGCACTGCGTATTTATTAGGTGTGAGAAAATAAAGCCTTCCTGAAAAATTTAACTAATATTTGACTTCACTCGCGCTGTAGGTTTTCTCGACGTACTTCCACTTACCTTGTCATAGCTGTAAAAATAATTATTAGCAACATGCTCTTTAAATAATAAAATAATTATGTTAATTATTTGTGGTTTATTTATAAGCAAAATTACAAAGATTAACTATTTCGTTAAAATAAGTAACTTTGTTTCTAGTCTTAGAACTACAAAGTTATTTTAATTAAACTTTCAAATAAAAATTGTTAAAGTGATTAAAAGATAAAGTAATAAAAGTATTAATCTACATAACAAATTGAAAATTTGTATTTTACCTACTAGTACATATTGTGGCAAAAATTTAAAATAATAAATCAACAAATTTTAACAAACAAAATTTGTTTCCTAAAAGCTAACATTTCACTAACAAACTGCTTAAGAAAACGATATTTTCTTAATTGCATGGTATTTTGTATAAATATACATTTCAATTATTAATAAACTTTTATCTTGGTTTCAACTTAGTAAGTAACAACAGTAACCAATGGTTACAAAATATTTAACTTCAAAATATGTTAATCTTTCGCTTTTCCGCGAAGTACTATGATCTTCATATAAATTTCAACTCATGAAATTTATATGGTAAAGCTAATCTTTTTCTACTCTGTTTCTCAAATTTTGAAATTTATAAAGTATATTCTTTTGTATGTTAAAAAGTACAAATTACGTTATTTCCTCCATAACGCATTAAAACTCATAGTGAACTTACATAAACTTGTAATTAATTTATTATACTATTACCTTCATTCGCTAAAGTAGTGAGAATACATCGTATAAATTTTAACACATAAAATTTATACGGAAAACAAGTGGAAAAAATATTGACTGTTGTGCTTCAATTTCTTTAAAATGGAAATCCTCCATGTGTTCAAATTAACTAATTATTTTGAATAATTTCTTTATATTAATTTTGGCGTTTCTTACTATTTCAAACAAAAATAATACTAACTACACAGAATAAAATTGACTATAAATCTGCCTATGATAGTGTATGGAAGGATGAGTTGTGGAATGAAATGTGCATGCTTGGATACCCCAAGAAACTAGTTAGACTCTGTCACATCCTTAATAAGGATGTGCTTTCTGTAGTCAAAAGGGGTAAGAGCATATCTAATGAATTTAAACTTGGAAAAGGACTAAGACAGGGAGATGCTATCGCTCCCTTGCTGTTTAATACAGTGCTGGAAATCTCTGTTAGGAAAGCAAATGTCCAGCAGAAAGGAACAATATTTAATAAATGTAGTCAGATACTGGCCTATGCGGATGATGTGGTAATCTCTGGCAGGAGAGTGCAAGATGTTAAGGAGACCTTTGAAGCCCTGGAACGTCAAACCAGGAAATTCGGCCTAGAGGTGAACGAAATAAAAACTTAGTTCATGACAGCTTCCAAAATGCCTCAAGGGAGGGTTAAGCAGTCGGAACCATTTGGCCCTTTCTCCTTTGAGATAGTGAATGAGTTTGTGTATCTGGGTTCTGTATTAACCAGTAACAATGAACTAAAGAATGAAATAGGTAATAGAATTAAAGCTGCAAATAGAGCCTATTATGCACTTCTCCCAATACTGAAAAGTCAGAATGTCTATAGAACAACTAAAATCGAAATATATAAAACATTAATTAGACCAGTCGTCCTGTATGGTTCAGAAACATGGACAATGTCGAAATCTGCAATAGGCTTGCAGTTTTTGAAAGAAAGATATTAAGAAGGATACTGGGAGCTATATACGATGGAGCTAACTGGCGGAGAAGATATAACACCGAGTTGATGGCAATGTATGGTGACACAGACATCATATCCTTCATTAGATTAAACAGGCTTAGATGGGTGGGACACGTTGGTAGGATGACGAATGACAGAAAAGTGCATCAAGTTTGCTATACGCAACCAGAAGGAAGAAGGACGAGGGGAAGACCTAGGAACAGATGGTGGGACTCGGCGCAGGACGACATCAGGAAATATGGAATAAAGAGATGGACTCAACTGATAAAGGATAGAGGAGTGTGGATGAGGACATTGAAGGAGGCGAAGGCCCGCATTGGGCTGTAGGGCCATACAAGAAGAAGAGAGGAACCTAAGAAGGATAGTTTACTTAAGAGAGTATAAAATTTTGTATTGTATGGTTGGTCAAACGACAGAAGAGCTGCTGATAAAGACTTAAAACCTTATTATCAGCGAAAAGGTAAACTAGCTATTGAAAATAATGTTCTTGTTTGGGGTCATAGAATAGTTGTACCTTACAGTTTACGAAAGTTACTTTTAGCGGAGTTGCATAGTGGACATCTTGGTGTAGTCGAAATGAAAGCTATGACTCGGTCTTACTTTTGGTGGCCTGGCCTAGACTCGGATATAGAGAATCTTGCCAACAGTTGTTCACTCTGTTAGTACGTCAGAATCCAGCTAAGTGTAATTTACATGTATGGGAATACCCAAGAAATGTGTGGGAACGTTTACATGTAGATTTTTAGGTCCTATAAATAATAAGTTGTATCTTATTATAGTGGACCCCGTAGCAAATGGTTAGTGGTGGAAGAGGTACACTCGACATCAGCAAAACAAACGGTTTCCAAATTAAGGCCGTTATTTGCGCGGTTTGGTTTACCACATCAGTTAGTTTCGGACAATGGTCCACCATTTACATCACATGAGTTCAAATAGTTTCTGAAAGGCAATGGTATTAAGCATACGCTAACCTCACCCTTTCATCCAGCTAGTAATGTTCTAGCAGAAAATTCGGTGAAAACTGTAAAGAAAAGAATCAAAATGGCTATTATGAATAATGAGGATGAAAATTTAGCATTGTGTAAGTTTTTGTTGGCGTATAGAAATGCTATACACTCCACTACCAATGAAACACCAACTAAGTTGATGTTCAACCGACCCTTAAGGTCAAGATTAGATTTACTTAGGCCAAATTTGCAAAGTTTTGTTTATGGTAAACAAGGTAAACAAATTGCTAATTATGGTGGAAGTAAGACAAGAGTATTGTGTGAAGGACAACCGGTAATTGTAAGAGACTATAGAGGTAAAAGTAAGTGGATCGAAGGTGTTGTAAAAATGATAAGTGCAGTGTCATATCTGGTTAAACTTTAAAATGTTGTTATTTGGAAACGTCACATTGATCAGATAATAGGTTTGAATAGCGAGATAGAGGTGCCTGCATTTAGAGTAAGTAGTGACACCCCCACATGACCACTTATTGTTACCTAGTGTGTCCTCCGATCAGTGGTTGAAATGTGGAAGGAACGCAGCAGTTGTGGAAACACCACACTCCGTATCCTCTCCACACCGTTCTACCAATCGTAGATGTTTCGTAACGAATAGTGACGTTACCGCACCTGTTGTAAGCTCGGATGGTACAAAACTTGTTAACACTTGTTAACTCAGAAAGGATTACCCAGTTAGGGAACGCAAACCAATAGAAAGGCTAAATCTGTAACTATTAACTTGTACCTTTGTATTGTAAAAAGAACATGTTCTAACCTTTTATACATAATATTCTGTCATACTTCTCCAAATTTTGTATTGTTTTAAGTAATTATTTGGTATAAGTTTTTCTCATATATAGAACTGAACCACCCCCGGGTGGTGTATCAACTTTTTATGTATATTTTTCGTGTAATTTGAAACAATAAATTGTAATTGTAATTGTAATTGTATTGTCATGTTTATTGTGTATTTTTTGCTATAAATGTTAGTTGAGTAAGTTACTACTAAATTAGTGAAATACGTAAAAAGTTAAGAGGGAGGAGTGTAATGTATGTAGTTGAGTTCATGTGTGGTACGACTGTGCGTGTTAACTATGTAATATGGCAACATTGAATAAAGCCGGCTGTCGGGTGTTTCCTATTGACCAATGACAGCCTACCTTCCCTCCCGGCATAGGACGCTCCTTTTAGAGAGTCTGCCATGGAACCTGACGCTGGAAACATCTACCCTTTACTACCTATAACACCGACGGCCTAGTTACTTTTTTATTGTGAGTATCTATTCAACACCTACCATACTAAATAGATAGAACCACGATAAGGCAGAAACACTGCACCAACAATATTTTGCCGCTTTATGAACATGTTCTTATTCTCGGAGACATGAATACTAATTAACTAGAAACGACCCACAAAGACACGAAAGAAATGTGTGAAATGTTCCAGTCTTTCGATCTAAATATCCTTCTTCTAAATCCTACCCACCACACAAGTACTTCAGAAACTTTACTAGACTTAATTGTAACAAACAATAATGACAAAGTAATGACTCACGGACAGGTCCCTGCTCCGGGCATCTCTGCACACGACATTATTTACGTAATTTATTCTTTACACTGCCCTACAAGAAAAGCAAGGGTAATTACTTACAGCGACCTGAATCAAATTGACGAGTCAGCATTCTTAGAAGACGCAAAAGAGCTACCTTGGCACAGAGGTTGGCATGCACATTCTGTTGACGAAAAGTAGATAAATTTAGTGACTTAGTAATTAAATTGTATAACAAACATGCACCTGCTAAGACAAAACACACAAGAAGACCGCCCGCTCCGTGGATGACACCCGACATTCGAGAGATGATGGCTTTAGGAGATCAGGCATATAGGAAATTCAGACAGAATAAAAATGACGAAAATTTTCAACATTACAAATGTCTTAGAAATAAAACCACACAGATGATTAGAAATGCTAATGTTGGATATATCAACAAACTTGTTGATCGTAATACGTCACCGACTGACCTGTGGCAGAGTATGAGATCAATGGGAATAGGACACATAAAAGAGCAAATAGAACATATTTCTATACCTCTTGACCGTTTGAACGAATATTTTACGAATGCCATGCCCACATCTCAGAATGTTACTTCACATTTTCGAAATGACACGACTGACATGCAGACGGACACAAACTTTATAGCAGGCAATTTTTGTTTTTCTTACATAATGGTTGATGACGTAATGTCAGCGTTGAAACTTACAAAGTCTAAAGCGACAAGTGTTGACAAAATCAGTATTACTCTTATAAATAAAATAGCACATTTAATACTACCAACTATAGCACACATTTTTAATGCTTCGATTATGACAGCCAAGTTCCCTAGTACATGGAAGAAGGCCTACGTACATCCCCTTCCTAAGGTTAAAATCCCCGAAAGTCCTAATGATTATCGTCACATTAACATTCTTCCTGCCCTCTCCAAAGCACTGACTAACTAACTACCTGAATGAAAATAAACCTCTTGACTCTTTACAATCTGGCTTCCGCACAGGACATAGTACTACAACTGCAGTCATAAATGTCATTGAGGACATCCGCACTGCAATGGACGTGAGCAAAGATTCAGTGATGACTTTACTAGACTTTTCCAAAGCATTTGACTCTGTGAACACAGATCTACTTATAAGCAAACTTAGACGTCTACCTCTTTCAAATAATGTTGTGAACTGGTTCTGCTCTTACCTTAACGGCCGTCAACAATATGTTGTTTTGAACAATATGTGCTCTTCTTGGCGGGCTGTTAGGGCAGGAGTTCCCCAGGGATCCGTACTGGGACCTTTACTTTTCGCAATATATATAAACGATATATCAAATAATTTGACCTACAGCAAATACATGATTTATGCTGACGATATTGTACTCTATACACACTCTCGACTCGACCGTGTAAATGACGCTATCGAAGAAATCAACTGTGACTTACACTCGATTTCCAAATGGGCAGAAAGACACGACTTAAAGCTAAACCCTAGGAAGTCACAAGCTATCATAAGAGGGCTCAAGCGGCAATTGTCCAAAATAGATGCCAATTTTCTAAACCAAGTGAAATTAAATGATCCTATAATTCCTTATAGTAATACCGTTAAATGCCTTGGCATACACATTGACCATAATTTAACGTGGGATATGCAAGTCGTTAATATCTGCAAAACAACATTTGCAACGCTGCATACTCTGTATGGTATAAAAGATTGTCTCCCGTTTCAATTAAGAAAAACACTTGTTCAAACACTCATTATGCCTCATTTTGATTATTGTGACGTCCTACTTACTGACTTAAACAATAATTTGACTCAAAAACTACAACGTGTTCATAATGCGTGCGTCATATATATATATGTAACATTCGTAATTATGACCACATAACACCGTCACTGGAACCACTTCCACTTGTGAAAATATCTTCGCCCATGCAGGCTCATTCTGCTCGATAGAATCCTGCATACTTCAACACCTAGCTATCTTTCCTGTCGCTTGCATTACCTTTCTTCCTACTATAACTTGGGCACACGCTCTCAGCTTGACCCCTCACTATCCATGCCGCTTTACAGAACTACACATTATTCGAATTCGTTTACAGCAACAGCTATTCGTCACTGGAATTCACTGCCTAGCCATCTCAGGAGCTGCCAAACGACTTCAAAGTTCAAGTGCCATTTAATAAATTTAGTATACAATAACATTTAGGGAATGATGCTAATTAGTTATATATATAATTTTCATAATATTTGTAATAACTAAGAATTTTATTTGTTTTGTCTTTCATCTCTTTTTGTATTTATTTATTTTAGTCATTTGTATTATATATTATTCAAGTACTTATGTTCGAATTTTTTCTTTGTATTTAATGTACGTTTCTTGTATTCAGATATATCATTTCTTGTTAATGTATTTTCATTATTATTATGTATTTCATGTTTTTGCCTTGGCTGAGTAGTAGAGAAGGCCTTATGGCCTTAACTCCGCCAGGTTAAATAAATAAATAAATAAACATCCACATTTATCAACTACAAATACAAAGCCTACAGCTAAGAATAACATATCAGTGGGTAGAATATTTTGCCGATTTCTGATATAATACACTCGTTGGCACACTCAGGCTGAGACAATTGGAAATGCTATCCCTTCAATGTGATCGAATTCTACATAAAAATGTGAAGTGAGAAAGTGGTTTTCTCTTGTCTAGGGTACAGAGAGTTTTGTGAGTGCATCACATTGTGCATTATTTTCGTGGATTTCATTCATATTGATTTACACCAATTAATTATATCGATAATTTCTCTAATTATCCAGTGTCCCGTATCATGTACTTCCTAAGCTACGTGCTAAACACCGGCAAAATACATTGTTGTCATGAGAACTACAATATATAGAGATTAAGCGAATAGAACGAATCTTGTGCTTCCGGGTGGGCATATAGATTCTAAATGAAACGTTTAAAACGTACCGTAGACTCATGAACCTTACCCAAATCATCCATAAACAATGAAAACAATAAATAATAGATAATGATGTAATCTCACGATTAAAGTATGATGCCCGCGGAAATAAAACGAACTCAGATTCGAATTCTCTAGCCCAGCGTTTCTCAACCTATGGTCCGCGGACCACTGGTGGTCCGCGAAGATTGTGCAGATGGTCCGCAGACATAATTTAAAAATATCATAAAGCAAGTGGAAAGTAAAGAAGTAAAAAATTTTCACATAAAATGGACACTAGATGTCAAAGTTTTTAAAATCTTCGAAAATATAGGTCCTATTGCAAATTTCCTTACTTTTGCAGTTACGAACCACAGTTTGAAACCCCTGATGCACTGACGTCTATGATTCCCTCTTCCATTCAAAAGCCTGAAAAATAAGATTTTGTCGGAATTTGTTGTTAGAGGCGCTCTCTTAACAAGGGTTTTATTGTTGGAGGTGCCCGAGTATCTGATACCGGTAAACCTGTGTTCAACACATGCAGTTGCTATGGCTCGGTAGTACTCTTTCAGAGTATGCTAATGTTTATGATCTTTAAAGTAATAAACTTATGAGATTTTAAGCCCGTTCTCACAAAAATTGTCACGTATGAATTTCCAGATTCTCACATTTAGGTCAACCAATCAAATTAAATATTTTTAAACTTTGCGAAAATGTGGCGTCTTTAATCTTAAATTTAACAACTATGCCCGCTTCTGGACTGGCAATCCTGGTTCCTCAGTAGGTCTTCAGACATGCTAAGTTATATTATTATGGTAATAAATATTAAAAGTCTCTTCAAAATATAATTTTACTGTCAATAGTTTCCTTCCAATTCAATAACTGTGTTTCCGTCGAATTAAAAAACATGTATGGCCACCATTGCATTAGTTATTTTTTCATAACGACAGTATTAACAACGAAGTTCTTTTGTTTTGCATTTTTTTCAAATGTTAGAAGTCGGTGGCGGCCATGCCCTGGGAGATTTTATGCTGTAACAGGAAAAACTGAATCCATAGAGCAAAAATCTACTAATAAAAATTGCTTGTCTATGTCCCCTCTATACACAGGTAAAATATTTCTGTGTTATTCAATAACACCAGCGCCAGGTAATTTTGAGATGTCTACTACGTTGCCCAACAACACGTTACCCTTCTAGGCAAAGTACCAGTGTAGAGGACCCGTTCACGCGATATGGACGTTCGCACGGACGACGATATTTTTGTTTTTGAGGGAAACAGGATGACCAGCTATCCTTCTTGTACATTAATCAGTACTGTCGCAGCAGACGACCATGAAATTTTGTACAGATAGTCCAAACAATATATCATACTATCCACGCAGTTAACCAAGCGGAGTGGAGGCGGCAACCGTAGCGGAGGGCAAACGATTTGTAGAATAATTTCCGAAAAAGACTTCTCTACAACGCTGGCAGACAGGTTCAGACGAGGGGACAGGCGGCGCCAGCAAAAATATGCATAGTCTTGCCTAAACTGCTTATATATTCGACGTATTAAGGAGCAGGACCTTCTCCAGGCCAACTAAGTCATTAAAATTAATAATCATCATCGGATTTGTGGAAGCCGGTCTCCTATCCTGAACCTGTGTCACCTATTCAAATTCCAACATGTACTAAAAATGTTTAAAATTATCCTTGTTGCAAATGTCAGTGACGATATGAATAATACAGCCATCTGAGTAAAGAAGATCTTCACTTATTTTGATAGTTTACAAACAGTTTGTACCTCTTATTAAGCGTGCCGATGTCATGTGGGTGTTCAATTTTAATGTATAAATGACTTCGTTTCTTCTGAATACTGTACATGTTGAATCATATTTCGTAGCTAACACCTATTCAGAGCCCCTCTACAACAAAGCCCAAGTCTTGGTTCTTAATAGGTGTACTTTTTTTTTTTAATTTTATGCACAAGTTACTTTGTTTTCCTCTCCAGCTAAACAGGATCTATACACACATTGTTTACAGATGATTTTTCATATTTCTTTGATAGTTTATAATCAGAGTGCTTGAGTTGAATTAAAACACGTTACCATTTAGCGCCAGTGAATATAAGCCAAGATTTTTACAAAATATAGCTTGCAGTGATTTTTTAAGTTACAGAATTATTTTAAAGCTGGCGTGATTGTTAGGAAGATTATTTAACAAACATACTGTACTGTATTTCCTAGAAGTGAGTGTTCCTCTGCCACTAATCGTAAGTGTACTGCGGTAGAATGAGGAAGCTATGTTAAGAGGTCGGACGGACAGCCTGCGTGAGGGTGGAGCAGAAACAAAGAGCCCTTCATACAATGAGACATTCCATCTTTCACTTCTTTTAGTCTAGTGGTCATTCAACTGTTAAACGCTACACTACAGTTAACTTACTCGTAAGGTTGTTAAAATGAAGAGGGTTGTTGTTACACTTCAAGAGAAACGAGAAGTTTGTGAATACAGTGAAAGATTTCGAAAGTCTAGTCAACAGGCTATTGCATCACATTTTTCACTATTGTGGGGGAAAACTATTAGTCGGACATAGCACTGTAGCACTGGACATGTACGGGTACTGTAATAAATTAAGTTACTTTACAGTGTTTTATTTTGTGTTCTCTATATGCATTTTACTTAATTTTTCTTTCATAATACAGTTCAGTAAGTTAATACATCAATGTATTACGCCATTTTTATTTTAAAAATTAAATTTCGTTCTGTGACACCCTCGCTTTGTGCCACTGGATATTAGAGAACGGATGGTGACATTATATCGATGGTTGACTGTACTAATATGCAAATATTAAAGCCTTACTGTATTTGCTGCTTTTACACACGATTGATAATGTAATATTACAATATGCTTTATTGTGTGTGCCATTCTGTAAAAGTACAGATCGCACGTCTATGTATGTAAGGGAATATTTGGAATGCGATTGGGTATGTACATGGAAAGGGATTTCGCCGTCGGCATACTAGGCTCAAACCCAGGTTCGAATCAGGTTCAGGACAAAATTTCCTCTAGAATACAAATATCTTCAAGTGAGGTAAAACTGAACTGATGTTAACAGTTTCCATTGTTCTTTTTTAAATTTCATTTATATGTTATTTTAATCTGATCTGTTTAAGTATATCACAGTACCGGAACATTAAGGCGAATAAGCCGTGGTGCAGTTGATGTGGTGTGCTTCAAGCTTGGTATCTGGTTCGATCCCCGTTAAGGCCATTCGAATTTTCGACTGGCTTAGTCCTTTTGGTCCGGTCGTGGGAACCACCATTAACGGCCGTGGGTGTCGGCATTCTTTTTTCTTATTGGCCAATGTGAAGTTACCCCCTGAGCCGTAGGCTATACCCCTAGACAAACTACAAGTTTTAAAATTACAATTTGTATGAACAATAATCAACTGTTCCTTCTCACTTGGCTGTGAAGTTATTCTTTCGTTCTTTGTTACAAACACAATTACAATCCTGAATATACAAAAACAAGTGAGAAAACAAAAATGATACAGTTCTTCGCACTGCACTCATTCACCCTTGCGTGAATGCTGACCACATGCCCCCAATCCTGCCATCTGCCTATGGTAGACGACGCAGCGGTCGGGTGGTAGGCTTTGTCCCTTCAGGGATGTAGCGATACGAAGTTTAGTTTAGTTCTAGTCCTTTTGGTTGAACTTTTCTCTTGAAGTTCATTCCTAGTGGTAAAGGTGGCCGGTGCTTAAGGCTGGAAACTTTATATTTGCTCGCCGATTGTTTAATATTTCTGGAATCTCACGCTTCAAGAACCGTATTCTGTGTTTTTAATGTCACAAGAAATAGAAAGCGTTTAGATTAAAGATATTATTACATTTTTTCAAATTAAGGTACTAAATATCTTATTTATTGTCTTTCCAGCTTTCGGATACCCCATGATACTAAAATAGCCTACTTATCTTATTTTTGTAGCTATGTGGCAGGAAAAATAATGCTGAAAATAAATAGCGATGCCTACGTTATTCTGAAGTCAAGTTCCCCCGTCTTTATGGATTTAATTTATAGGGGGTAAAAATGCAGCATGAAATATCCTTCTAAAGCAAACCCATTTATACAAAATAGTATGAATCTCACAAGGCATGGCTATGTAATGCCTGTTTTATGTGTTGTTGTTGTATTTAGATAGCAATTAATGCTAATAATAAAAACATCATTATTCAATAAAAATCAGTCTTCTCATATGAACATTAATACTCTTGTTGGATTGGACTCTTAAGTTTCTTTCTAAATGTATATGTTGAAGAAGATGATTTGATATGAGTCTTAATTTTATTATATTTAGATACACTTTCCATGAACTGAGATTTCCTGTTTCTCACATAATCCAAAAAGTAGTTGTTTCCTGTTCGTGTGCTGTATGAATGAACTTCTTCATTCTTCTTTAACCACTCCCTAAAAGTGTTTGGTAATAAATTGTTTTCAATTTTGAAGATAAAAGTCATCATGTCAATATACACTTGATCTTTAAAGTATACCATATCAAGCTCCAGAAGCATATCTTTAATCGAAATCCAAGAATAAGTAGGATTTAAAATAGATCTTAGGCCTGAATTAATAATTACTTGTATTCTTGATATAACTTCAACATTTGCGTTTGCAAAAACAAAATTACAGTACTGAATATGTGGCTTAACAATAGCATTGAAGATATTAAGTTTAACTCTTCTAGGCACAATATATCGTATTCTTCGTAATATAGAAACTTTTTGCTTTAACTTGTGTATAGTATTTTCATAATGTTCTTTAAAATTTAACTTTTCATCAATTTGAACACCAAGATATTTGATGATTTCACAATTTCCAGTTTGTCACTATTAATCTTTATATCATCAATTTGATCTTCAGGTTTCTTTCCAAATATTATGACTTTAGTCTTTTTTACGTTTAAACAAAGTTTATTTTCTTCCAGCCAATTTGAAAAAGTCACCAAATCTTCATTAATTAACTGAGTTCCACTTTTCAGACATTTACTTTTAAGATAGAGGGGGTACGCCGTAGCGTAGTGGTTGAGGCGCTGCGCTACAAACCGGAAGGTCGCGGGTTCGATTCCCGATGAGGTCGTTGAGATTTTTCAATTGGCCTAATCCTTCTGGTGGCACTATGGCCCTGGGGTCGACTCAGCCTCTAACAGAAATGAGTACCAGGAGCAATCCTGGGGGTGAAGGCGGTCGGTGCGTAAGGCTGACAACCTTACCACCTTCATGCGCCGAATGTCCAAAATCTGGGAGCCTCAACCTCCTGGAACCCTCTGGGCCTCCATGGCCTGTATAGGGATCACTTTACTTTACTTTTAAGATAGATCAAGGTGTCATCAGCAAACATGTGTACTGATGAATATTTGAGTATTTTAGATAGATCATTAATAAAGAGAATAAAAAGTAGGGGACCTAGTTTGCTCCCTTGAGGCACACCAATATCTATTGGAACACTATTTGATATCGAGTTTCTAATCTTCACACACTGTTGACGGTCCTCTAAATAGTTCTTGATCCATTTTAGTGCATGTATGTAGATGTATGACTCGCCAAATTTCAATTGCAGTGTACTGCCATTTTCTAATGGACGATTATTTGCTATAGTGTGTAATTCCTCTGTTCACATTGCTTCTTCAACTACAGAACTTCATTAATTTATGGCGAATATTTGTTCTTTTGAGAAGAGATTCGACCTTATTACGAATTTAGCGCCAAGTGACCAATTTGAGAACTACGGCGGTTTCACTGTTTTCATCCGAATGGGAAGGCAAATCGACAGGTAAGCAAAGCAGAAGACAGAAGCGAGAAGTGAGAGGTTACAGGTGACAGAAGATACAGGTGCAATAAAGTTATGGATCGTACGAAAACATTAGAGGAAAAATTGAGAGAGGCCTCTTGCATTGGTGATATTGAGAGCGTTGAAGAGCTGATAAATAAAGGAATAAATGTTAATGCTAAACACGACATTAATGGATGGTAAGAAACTTAGGACTTCGAGTGTCCACATTATTATGCCTACTTGTCCACACTTTGTCAACAATGATATTAATGAAAATAATAAAAAAAAATCTTTATTGTCATAGGCAAATACATGCAAGGGCAAAACTCGATAGTTACGTTGTCAGTAAAAAAAAAAGAAATAACATAGGCCTATATATTCCAGGCATAATCTTACCTCAACACTGTCTCTAACCTAACTACCACCAAGCTAGCTCTACATGTCACGAACACTGGCCTATCAATATTTCTAACCTAACTCTAAAATGTCACTAACACCAACATTACTGTTCCCAACCTAACTGCAACAAACCTAACTCTACATGTCAGTAACATTCATATCACTCATCACACTTAAGCTCCATCCACAATGTGCAGTTGGCATTCGGTAGTCGAAGTATAACGTCTGGTGAGTAATGGACGCCATTCACAATGTGCAGTTGCAGTCGGTAGTTGGTAGACGGCAGTCTGGAAATTCATCTTTGACTACCAACTGCACGACTGCAAGTAACATATAATGATGTAGATGTAGATATCTCGTCCTGTAGATCCTGTGTTGAGCGGGGCTCAAGCATATAGAACACGTCAGATCAAAAAATACATGCATGTTATAACAATAATATACATAAACTGCAAGCTGCCAAATTTATCCAAGCTGGAAATATTCCTCCAAATTGTAGAAGGTGTGAGTTATTAAAAATTCCTTGACAGATGTTTTGAACGGTTTGCTCTTTCTGTGAATACATAATAGTTTAATGTTGTTTGGAAGCTTGTTATATATCTGTATTGCAGAATAATAAGCACCCTTCTGAAAGAGTTTTAACGAGTCTGTGTAGATCATTCATGTTTCTGGTAGTACGTCCATGTACACTAAAATTAGTTTGAAATGTTTCAATATTATCCACTACATAACACATAACAGAGTATATATATACTCCCTTGTAAGAATGAGGACTTTTAATTTTTCAAATAGTGGTTTACAAGATTCCCTTTTTTTCTTTCCACATATTATTCTTATTGCCTGTTTTTGTAATCTAAATATTTCCTCCCTATGGGAAGAGTTGCCCCAGAATATGATCCCATACCTCATTACCGAGTGAAAATATGCAAAATATACCGTAAGTAATGCATCCTGTTGTAATATATTATTCAAAATTCTTAAAGCAAAACACGCTGAACTCAGTTTTGGACTTATCATTTCTATGTGTGTCTTCCAGTCAAGATTTTGGTCAGTTTGCAGTCCTAAAAATTTTATTTGAATAAAAACACTTTCTTAACGCACTTTATTTTACCTTAGTAAACTTCTGCCAACTTGGCACTCTGCTGATGATGCAGGAACACCACCTGCGAAACAGCCGTCCAGAAGTTTACTAAGGTAAAATAAAGTGCGTTAAGAAAGTGTTTTTATTCAAATATTTGTACACAACGCTAAAGTCGGACACAAGAATGAATAAAAATTTTACATTGCTAATTTCTTGTTTGTGTTTCATAATTAATTTCAAGATTTGAGATACATCTGGGTCATTCTCCAGAAAAGGGCAGATTTCAATGTTAAAATTTTTTTAAAAATTATTTTTTATTTTGGGCCATGTAATTTTTTTATGTAGGCTAATATTTCTTTCTGCAGAGTACTACTGAGGTACTTGCCCTACTTACCGAGTGGTATTTTGCATTAAATTAACAAGGTTAGAAAATGGTGCATTCATGGAGGTGAGAAAATAGTAAGAAATAGTAATTGGGTGATTCTTCAAATACGGGAAAATTTGGAGTGTGTGAAATCCAAATTTTTTACTTTGTTTAAAAAATCTCAAAAAAATCACAAAAATACTTCAGGGGTTACTTGATTATAATATGACACCAGTAGAGCTTAAATGTTTATATTTTTATTTAACTTTATTTCTTTATTTTTTTAAAGCCATGTGGATGACATCCGTGTACATGTGGATGGCAGAAGGCCACATTAATGACTAACTTTGGCAACAATCTGCTTTTCTTTATGTGATTTCAAATTTTTCTCAGCATACTTCAGTTGATTTTGCATCAAATTTGCAAATTTGTGTGCATACTCCGCAATTAATGTAATTTTAACGAGACTGTGTTTTTATGGTTTTGGGGGAGGGGGGAATCAAACAGAAATTCATTTAATCAGTTTTAAGATCTTAAGTACAGGTCACAGACACCTCAAACACAATAGTATCCTACATTTATCATCTACATGACTTGAGAGTCATCCACATACCCCTTCATAAGAATGTGGATGACACAAAAATCAGGCATGTGGATGACAAAAAAGGAGTTTAAGTGGTCTCAGCAAGCCATTTCTAAACCTCTGTAGGCTCAACTTCAGTCAGGTACTTTGAATTGGAAGGTTTATCATAGTGCATAATCAAAATTAATTAATATTCACTTTCTGCCTACTTTCTAGAAGCCATGTTAATGACGGGGAATAAAAACGTTTTCCTTGAAAATGATACAAAGTCCTTTGTTAATCCCAAACTGTTTGTAAGCAAGCAAAATTCAACCTTACAATTCAACCACAAGCTGCCCTGTTGGCTTTCTAACACTGTTGCCTTTTTTACAAATTTCTCATTTCTGCAGAAAAAATTCCATTCTTTTCAGCCATGTGGATGACCAAAAACCCTTGGGACATTCTTTATGTTCATTAGGTGGGGTGACAATTTTATTTCATTTTATTTTTTAGGGGTTAATATTCTTCACCCATTCATACTCATTGACAGGAAAAAAGTTGAAAGGGAAATGACATTTTGTTTTGTGGAAAAATGCATTAGAATATACAAAACCGAGGTTTGGGACAGTGCATGTGGATGACATTTCATTGAATTAAATTCGATTTTGGAATATCAGAATTTAAAGTTAGTGACATTTCAAACTGATAGTTGTAGTATGGAAGTAGTAGAAACAAACTTTTATTTTAATTTTTTTTTAAAGTTGAATTTGAAGGGAAATATTCCTCCGGAACGCAAATTTTCCCGTATTTGAAGAATCACCCAATTATATAGAAGTTATGTGAGAATTAGAATTAATTTACTGTATTAAATGTTATCATGAAAAAGAACAATATTTATTACCATACAAATGGATTAACATACAACTTTTTATTTATTTTTATCTATGTTAAAATAGATTATCACCTTAAAATCAAAACTTTAAATTAAAGCATGATATATTGTCATAAACCATTAGGCTATACCAGTATCTTCTTTAAACAAAAATAAAAAATGCACACAGTTAAATATGTCATTAATTACACCTCCATGGATAGGACTCGAAAGTAACAGTAACGGAGGTGAGGGTAACGGAGGAGATTTTTCTCTGATTTGTCAAACAGCTTGGAAACATTTGAGGTTAGAAAATCTCAATTGTAGAGTTTAACTTTGCATTCCTTATTATTATAATTTATAGCAAAAGTAAATATAAAAACATACAACTTTGCCGTTGGGTGTAGGTAACGGAGGTGAGGAAGTCCAATTACCAACTCTGCATTTAGCCCTTTTACACAAACAAAACAACACTTAAAGCCAAACTAACAGCTTGGCTTTATATAAATGATAAGAAAACACCAAAAGTTGGAGTCCATGGAAAATAGAAAGACTACAGTGCCATATCTGTGGAAATAATTGAACTTTTATATTGTTTCACGGAGGTGAGGTCTCACTTTGGGACAGGCATGTTTAGTGAAAAAAATTGTCTTTACAAAATGATATATTTTCTTTTCTTTTATTAATGACTCATTTTTAGAGCCGTTTGTTCTTGATATAACACTAAAATGGAATAAAAACTAAAGCCTGTTGAATTATGAAAGAATGAAAATGACAAGTCAGGCATTGGGACATGACACGGAGGTGAGATCTCACATACTGTGCCCTAAAATGCAGAAAATTGTAACTTTTGTTTAAAAAGTGGAATATGGGATCAAATAGACCTTACTTCAATCTAACTTATCATAATAATTCATAATCCATAAATACTTATTTTACACCAGAAAATCAACTGCGACATGAATCTGCCCTTTTCTGGAGAATAACCCATCTGTTTTTTGTCCTAAATTGAATAAAATGGGTCTTATCAATATTAAGTGTCACTTTATTAGCTAGAAACCATGTGTTTAACTCACGAAAAGCCTTTGTAGCTATTCTTCATAAATATTCTTGTGACGTTCCTGTTACAAGTACACTAGTATCATCTGCGAAGAGATATGATTCGTCACTTAAGTTATACGGCAAGTCATTAATGAAAATTAAAAAGAGCAAAGATCCTAGTATTGATCCCTCAGGTACCCCATTCTTAACAACCCCTAAGTTAGATTCATTTCCATTTATTATTACCTTTTGAGTTCTATCAGAAAGATATGGTTTGAACCACTTAAGTGTTAAATTATCGAACCCATAATGATCCAATTTTTGAAGTAATATTTCATGATTTATACAGTCAAACGCTTTAGCTAAGTCGCAGAAAATTCCCAGAGCATATTTCTTTTTATCTAATGCTTCCAGTATTTCTGTAGTAAGTTGAAATGTAGCATTCAGTGGACATGCAACTTCTAAATCCAAACTGAGATGAAGTAAGAATGTCATTCAAATTAAGATAGTATATTATACGGTTGTACATGACTTTTTCAAAAACTTTTCAAAATGAGGTTAAGAGCGATATGGGTCTGTAATTTGATGGTAGATTTTTGTCACCTTTTTTAAAGAGGGGCTTAACAATAGCATGCTTCAGTCTTTCTGGAAATATTCCATTTTCTAATGAACAATTGCATATGTGACTAAGAGGTTTACTGAGTTCCGATGAGCAGCTTTTTAATAACTTATTACTTATCTCATCCCATCCAGACGAGCTTTTACTTTTGAGAGACTTGATTATATTTTCAATTTCTATGTGGGAAGTCAGGTTCAAGTGAAATCTATGGTTCCAAACTGTAGATTTTGTTAGTAGGTCTACTGCCTTAATGCTACAGTGCGTCTTTCGATTGGCCGGACCGGCCGGACATTCTCTATATCTCCGAAAACAATTCTGGTTTACTCGCAAAAGTTCATGTTGACTGATTGCCTGTATTTCTCTCGTGATGCTATCCTTCAATTCTTGTAACATGTGCGGATATGTTGCATACACTTTATTCTTTAACGTTCCCCATAAATAAAAATCACATGGCAACAGGTCAGGGGAACGAGGTGGCCACAATCCTCGACTAATTATTCTGTCACCATACACACTTCGCAATTCATGCATAGAATTTTCAGCAGTGTGCGCTGTAGCTGAATCCTGCTGAAACCAGCCACACAATCCTACATTTCTTGTTAGTAGCGGAAAAAATTATTTAAAATAGAATTTACATAAACGTGTGAATCAACTGTTGTGTCGTAATATATGGGACTGATAATTCTAAGTGTACTCACTGCGCACCAAACCCCAACTTTTGCAGCGTGGTGAGGAACTTCATGAATCATAATATGATGGGATTTTTTCAGTAGCCCAGTATCTATTGTTCTGAGTAGAAACGTGACCTTGAAGATAAAACCACGCTTCATCAGTAAAGAATGTTAAAAGTGGGTCCACTTCTCCATTATGAACGGACTGCAAAAACCAATTGCAAGAATTGAAGGACAGCATCACGAGAGAAATACAGGCAATCAGTCAACATGAACTTTTGCGAGTAAACCAGAATTGTTTTCGGAGATATAGAGAATGTGTTCACGTTCAAGGTCATCAATTTCAACATCTGTTGTGATGCAGGTAAGCCTAATGTAAGTTAGTACAGTAGTTAGTGTTCCGTACCCATGACTTGCCGGTTGTTTACGTGTAACATTGGCGGAAGATGTGCCAAGCCTCACCCAGTCCGGTGCCCCCGCGTGACGGTCCGGCCGCTCGAAAGACGCACTGTAATATTATTTATAGGAATACATTTCTCTGCTATATTTATAAAGTGACTATTAAAAGCATTTGTAATGTCTGATAAATTATCTAATTTTCTGTCTTGGTATATTAATGATGTACAATCATTGTTTCCCTTTGTTCTCCCCGTTTTGTTTTTTATTATATTCCATACAGTCTTAACTTTATTATTTGATTTATTAATTACTTCTGAAAAATGCCTATTTTTTGCTTCTTTGATTACTTTCTTCAGTATGTTGCAATACTTTTTATAGTATTCATTATTAGTTTGGTTGTTACTGGTTCTATATTTTAGGTAGAGCTCTCTTTTGTTTGCACATGATATTTTAATACCAGCAGTTAACCATGTGTTATTCCTTGAATTAGGTAAATTAGCAGTTTTCTTTTTTGGAAAATTTGCCTCATAATGTCGTGACACTATGTTTAGGAATTCACTTAATTTACTATCTACTTTGTCATAAGATAACATAGATTCCCAGTTTTCATTCGCAAGATCTTGTTTGAAATTTAAAATTGAATCGTCATTCATTACTCTAGTCATATTACTATGAGCATGTTTACTGTTCGAATTTACTTTATTATTGTTCAGCACTAACATTTGGGCATCATGATCTGATAATCCATTTAATATTGGAAGTACTTTAAAATTAAAATGTTTTTCTATATCTATGAATATATTATCTATTGTTGTTCGGAGTTGTTCTGAATTCTAGTTGGAAAGTTTACTATGAAATCTAGATTATAGCTACCCAATAAAGATATCAGTCTGATCTTCTTCTCACTATCAGTTGAGAAATCTACATTAAAGTCCCCACACAGTATAATATTTACGTTAGTACTATACAGTGAATTAAGAACCCTTTCTAACTGATTTACAAAATAATTGAAATTATCTGATGATGCCCTGTAAATGGTTAGTATTACAAATGTATCATTGTCAGAATCCAATCTGGCTTAACAACATTCAAAATCCTGTTCTTTACAGTTATTTACTAATGCAAATAAACATATTAGCATAGGCCTACTATGAGAAAGCAGGATGTGTTTATTACATATACAGGGTCTTTATTATAAGTTGAGACGGGGCGACCGGTGTTTTCACTCTCCGCTACGGAGTCCGCATTAGCCGCGGGTGGAGCGTGCACGGTTTCCCTGCTTAAAGTCTAGGCTATATAAAGTATTGCATATCTTACCTTATACCATATGTTGGAAGTGTCGTCCTTCCTGTGTTATACAGGCATTGTATCTGGAAACCACATTCTGGCTGACGCGAGTGAGTTCTTCCACTGTAATGCCCCTAATTTCATTCATAATGTTTTCTTTCAGCTCCTCCAATGTGTGAGGATTTGTTCGATAAACCTTATCTTTAAGAATGTGGTTTCCAGATACAATGCCTGTATAACACAGGAAGGACGACACTTCCAACATAATATGTTATAAGGTAAGATATGTAATACTTTATATAGCCTACACTTTAAGCACGGAAGCCGCGCGCGCTCCACCCGCGGCTAATGCGGACTCCGTAGCGGAGAGTGAAAACACCGGTCGCTCCGTCTCAACTCATAATAAAGACCCTGTATTATGCAATTATAAAGAGATTCCTCCACATTTTGTATACTGTAAACTGTTTCCCTAACCTCAATGTTGTGCATATTGTGGACAGCTCGAGTGCTGCTCCCAAGCGGCCAACTGCCAACTGCACATTGTGGATAGAGCTTTACTAAACATCACGGTAAAAGATAGATTTATGCCGTGCACCAGCCAAGCTCCGCCGTTTTGTTAGGTTAGGAACGTTTATGTTAGTTTAGGAGCAATACACTGAATAGCGTGAGGTTTAGTATGTCTCACATTGAATCTCTTCTGTGACGAAACCCTAAACCCCATCTTCCCAGGCGGGTCCCATTAGAGAGGGGTATAAGTGCACTATACGTGTATAAACTAACAACAGTATGACTATTCCTAACCTAACTGCCACTCATGTAGAATCAGAAGTTGATATGTAGTATGGGGCAAAAGTATATGGAGTGAGTAATGAAAGAAACTAAATCCCAAAATTAACATAAAATGACACTATGAAGTTACGAAATTCGGCTGCTGGAGACTGTTGTGCTGTGATCAGTTAGGAGGTGATGTGTTAGCCTGCTCATCAAAGAAACAGTGCCGCAAACTTGTGATACCGTTCATACCACTGGATCTGTCATGATCACTGATGTCTGCAATATCACTAGGCTACAAAAAATTGGGGCATAGTTTTGTTGATGATACACTATATTTATTCACATAAAAAAGTTAAAAATCTATTATGTTTAGCTTGTCGTGTTCTTCATAAACTTAGAAACCACAATATTGTTAGGCTGGGATGGATTAAGATTGGTATCAGACTATTGTTTAGTAATTTATTGTCAGAATGTAAAATCTTATAATACTAGGATGTTAACCGCATTATCTAATCATGTAGGGGATGTTGTTTTATTAATGGTTATTGCATGAATTTTATTTTTTGTGTCAAGTATTCGAAAGGGTGGTTAAATGAGAAAAAAGGTGCGTCACTTTTCCAACCTAGAAATGACAGTCTAAACAGAATAAGGCTGCTGCATGATGCAGGGAGTAATGTGACATGACAACAAGCTGGCAGACATGATGGAGATGGTGATGGTGAGTGTCTTGTTCACTCAGACACTGCTGGGGTGTAACACATTTATATCCTGTACAAGGCAAAGAAACGCACACCGATTGAGACATTTCACGTCACCAATACAATTCTAGACTAATATCACTGTTCCTAACTTTCCAGTCATGGCATGCTAGATTATTTGGGATGCTAAGATAAAGGTTTACCCTAACCTAACTAGAGTTATAATAGAAAATAAGTGCCACTAATTTTTTTTATAAAAGTACAGAATTAACCTAACCCAACCTAACGTAGGGTTATCGTAGAAAATAAATGTTACTACATTTTTATAATACACAGCAAGGTAGCTGCATACAGGTAGATATCACACTCAGCTCTCCTCTTGCTGTGATGTTACGCATAGGTAACTAGCCACGCTGTGCCATATCACTTATGGTGAAGTAATGGCTAGGTAGCCTATACCAATGCAGTGTTATATTTTAATGCGAATTATGATAGAAATTAATAATTATATTAGTAAAATAATAGGGAAAAGCAACCATAACCATACCCTCTTAATTATAGAACAGTTTTCTTCGTCTTCTTTACACTTTTGAGACTGCCATCTCCTGATGATTTCGAACTAGTGCTTAAATTCTAACAAATTTCCTAGTTCTGGCATAATTCTTTAATACGAATTCCTGGATTGATATTAAGTTACCGTGTCTTTCCTTCAATAAGCTCATCACAGACCGCATAACATTCTCACACTTCTAAATAGTTCCAACATAAGAATTAAAAAATAAATAAATAAATGAAACTCTAGGAACTGTATGGACCAATCAAATTTGACCTTGAAATGCATTTAACCAATCATAATTAAGATATCCTATATATCCATATCCTATCGTCTTTAGGATTGTAACATATTGCACTGTCAACATTCATTTCATTACCGGTATAAGAAATGGTCAGATTTCTTCCTTTCTCTTCTAAGTTTTGTGCTCATAGGTGCCGTCTTTGGGGGGGGGGGGGGAAGACGGACTTTCTGTCCCCAACATTTAACTACTAAAAAGCCAATTATTGAAGACATGCCCGGAAAAACGGTTTAATCCACATTTTTCTGAAATGGAGAACAATGTTTCATGAATGAATGAGGCTGGAAAAATTTTTGAAGTTATTTTTGTTACTTTCTTTGAATAAGCTCCAAGCATTTTTCTACATTGAATCAATTCTTTTTTTTTTTTATTAAATCCCAGAGCAAAAGAAATAGTGGCAAAAATGATTAAATCATTTTTTAAGGTTAACCTTTATTCCAGGCATGTCTTCAATTTTTACCATCCCCAAACATTTACTTTCAAGTCGGCATCTTTCTTTGTGCTTGTTGTGTCATTAAGTCCAAATTAAATTCCATTATTGCTTCAGAGAAGCCAGTTATCTGAATTTCAGTATATGTGTACTGAATGCACAAATATTTTCAGGACACCATTACATTGGGCAGCAAAACGAGGGCACAAAGCTATTGTAAGCTTGTTGCTTGCACATGGTGCTGAAGCTACAGCTGTTACTTCAAAAGGAGAGACTCCTGCAGTACTTTGCAATAATCCTGAAGTTCGTAAACTCTTAGGGATGGAACCTGGAGGAACATCGGTTTCTACAGATTCTAACTCTAATCTACCAATTACTCCCTATTATTTAAAACACCAAACTCTTAATGGAAGAGTTGATTTGGGCACAGCATCATCAACAAAAAGGAACTCAGAAGCAGTTGGTCTACATGGTATTTCAACACCAATTAAAAACCCAGTTCCAAAAGCTGGACACAAAGCTGGCAGTGTTCCTCAAAGTGATGGTAAGTAAACAAATTGTGCTTATAAAGTTGTTTGGTTTATGGTTTCTTTCTTCTTTTTTTTCCTTTTTCTATTCTTTCTTTTTTTTCTTTCTTTCCTTTTTTTTTTAAATCTACATACACAAATGCCATCAACCTGGTCCAGGATAGAACCCGCTACCTTGGCCAGTACCATACACACTGCACCATCCAAACTGATTGTATTGGTAAGATTTTTAACAGGTATAGTAGCACTGAAGGTCAGTGCTTTTTTTCTGGGGGTATGCGGGGGTACGCATACACTTTAAAGATTTTTTCCAGTTTCATATAGGAGAAAACCATTCTTCTTCTTCTGTAGCACTACAGTCTGAATCAGCTTTGGCTTATCTCAATCATTGCCTCCTCCCTTCTCTATTTGCTGCATTCCATTCCAGGCTCCTACTATTCAGCAAGCAATCATTCAGGATATCAGAACCATGTGTAAAATTATTGTGGAAGCACAAGGTAAACACATTATGTTTCAGTGGGTACCCTCACATGTGGGGCTGATGGGAAACGAACAAGCAGACCGTTTAGCAAAGAAAGGATCCAAACTCAAACAGAGAACAGTAAAAGAGATAACGATACAAAGGAGGCAACAGGAGCTTAAACACAAAATACATCAAAACAGAAGACAACAGAATACAAAAGACCTCCAAGGCAGGAGATATGAACACATAGCTAAACATGCAGAAAAAATCAAACACCTCCCCAGAAAAACAGCAGTAGTGCTCTTCAGACTAGAAACAGGCCACGACTGTCTAGATGACCACCTTAATAGAATGGGAATTGTCCCCAGAACCAACGGATGCTCCTTGTGCGGTGAAAGTGTCCTCCTAAGCAAGGAACACCTGCTGCCCTGCAGGCGATTCGACTCTGAGAAAAAGAAGAAACAAGATATAGCGGGACTCTATTGGGAAGCAAGAGGACTAATGGTGTAAACCAAGCTCCAACCATTTGAAAACAACAAGACTATTCAGCAAGCTTCTTCCATCTTCTCTGACTTCATCTAACCACAGCTTCCTTGGTTTGCCGACTGGACTATTTTCATACATTTTATTAATGATTTTAAGGGTGTACTCTGTTCATTCTTCCTTAAAATATGACCTGTACATTGCAGCCTTCTTAACTTCAATACCTTTATTATGCCCAGTTCCTTATATATATGGGCCTACCATATATTTCTACCCAATTCTCCAGAATAAGTTTTCATTCACTGGCCCTAGAATTCTTCTCAGTATCTTTCTTTCAAAAGCATTTGACATATTCTCCGTTTCCTTTTTAAATACCCATGTCTCACAACCATATATTAATATTGCTTGTTGTATTCTTAGCCTTCAACCCTCATTAATTAAAACAGCAACATAATTGTGGAATACCCAAAGGACTTGATGTAAGTATATGAACTGTAAACTTGTTTAGCAATAGACCTTTTATTATAAACCGACAGCAGTAGTATTTGAAATCCAGTATGTTACACTATAAGAAAAAAATGTAATGTTTGTAAGTTAGGTTAAAAAAATTTAACATATATCTTAAAAATATAGCAATTAATCACAAAGTAGTCTAAATTAATGAGAACATGTCAATATACCATGCAGACTGTTATATTGCTTTAATATTGTAAAGCTAGTCATATAGGCCTATTAAAAGCGATAATGTTAATATTGAGAAAAGTCTAAAATAAAAACACTTCTAACTCCACTTGCATCAATTTATAAAATTGGACTAGTTCGGGAGTGTTACTCCCATCCTCGACCGGCATTTTGGCAATCGTGGTTGGTAGTATAAGTACGCTGCTTGGTGCTGCCCTCCCTCTTCCTGGTGGTAAGTCTCAACATTTCAAAATTCAAAAGGGATTTCAAAATTCATGATGCCCTTTTCGTTCTTTATGATGAAAATCTTTTCCCATGCATTTAGTTCTGATGGTTTCTTGGCATGCTTTATATCCTTTTTAATATGGTGGTTTTCTGTCCAGCAGTGATGTGCTACTGCTGATTTTTCTGTTTGCATTAGTTTTACATTCCTCAGGTGTTTTTTTTTTTTTTCTTTCTTTCTTTCTTCGGAATTTGGAATTTGAATGTCATTTTTACTTTGTATCTTTATCTCATTTTCTCTCCTGTTTTTAACGGGTGGTTAAGTAGATTCCTGATGGTATATTTATTCTGTGGTCCCTGTTGAATATTGTAGTTTTTCGATCTTGTCACATTTATGGCCTTGAGTGATTAGATGTTTAGCATATGCTAATTTAAGTCTCCTATGTCATTGAATTTAAATTTAATTTTTGAACTCCTTAGCTAGTAAGTGTTACTTACGAAAGTTGTTTACATGGTAGATATTTAAGCATTCATGAACCACAGATTATTGTCTCTGTTGGACATTACATGAGAATATTATAGGAGAAAAATTCCTCCGGCACTGGGACTTGAACCCAGGACCTTTGGCTATTCGCGCCAATGCTCTACCGGCTTGAACTCCGGCTTAGCTCAGTTGGTAGAGCATTGGCGCGAATAGCCAAAGGTCCTGGGTTCAAGTCCCAGTGCCGGAGGAATTTTTCTCCTATAATATTGTTTACATGGATCGTAACTTGACATTACCACACGCAATCTTGTTGCTAGGGGCGACGGGCAGATAGTTACTTGTTACTAGGGGCGACGGGCGGATAGTTACTTTACCGCCCGCAAACGCTTATTTGCGGGCTGTAATGACCAAGGCCTCCCCGCTTTATAAATATTCGGTTGCCATAAACAATAACAAATGCGAATCACTTTCTGAAATAAACATCAATCTTCAATAGTGTATATATACATAATATTTTCAGGTAATATAGCAATTAATATAATTAAATTGATATAAGTAACCGTCGTGCAAAAAATAGCATGCAACACACGGGCCGTAAAGGCATTTACGGGTCTCGAAAACTTGAAAACCCTTGGCGCAGGCGCCTCGAGTTTTCAATCTGTTTCCTCAACCCGTGAACGTGCCTTTCCGCCCTTGTGTCGCAATATACTATTTCCTGCCAGTCTTCTGTATGTATACTTTACTACAGTCGAACACTTTAATTTATGTACACCGTTATTGTCATATATGTCTTCTTGGTTGTTTTTAATGTTATAACTTACTCTTAATATCATTATTCATTCTGTGTGCTATATGAATGCTATATAATCTTTTCATAATTTTATGAACTTTTCCATCAGTGTAGTTAACTTTAGCATGTTTTACTTTTGTATTACTATCTTTAATTGGAATTGGGAAAATGGAACTTTGCGCCCCATGCGAGTCCCTCACTCCAACTCTCTAACTCCCTCCCTTAGCTGCGGCATTTGAATTACTAGCAGCAACAGTGGCTCCATCTCTTAAGCAACTGATGAAACAGAAAAAATAATTTATTTCTTCTTTATTATCTTCTTCTCTTCCTTTCCCGTCTCCTTCCTCTCTACCTCTCACCTCCTCTTCACCCTACCTACCTATTTGAGACCTATTCCTAATAGTAAATTTTGGATCGACCGGAATTTGAACTTGGGACCCCTAGCATTATAGCCAGGAGTCTTAACCACTACACCACGAGTGAATGTTGAGCTCTGAAGGAAGCTTTCGTATATTTGAGTTATGATAGGGGGGTTTCATGAGTTTTAACGCAAGAATTGGCTTTTATAATTTTGAGATATTTTGTTAGTTATGAAAAGAGTAGTATTGGTGCAAGGGAATTTTCCTGCATTAATTAAGCAACATTTAATGTTATAATATGGGGTTTTTTATAATTACGAAATATTATGTATGGTACAAGGGTATTTTTTGTATTGTGAAACAGCCTATTTTGTTGCAAGGGTCGTTTTTATAATTGTGAAATATTATGTGGAGGTGCAAGGGGTTTTTTGTTGTGAAATATTAGGTGACATGTCAATTGCAATTATTCATTACTGGCGTTGAGGTTGAAGAGCGGCTACAGGCATGGTGGCAAGCACTGTGGGGAAGCAGGGCGGCACGTGTGCAGCTGCCAGGCGAGTGGCGAGTGGAAAGGGGAGCAGCATGGGGCGCAAAGTTCCATTATTCCTTGGAATTAATTGACAGCCAGGGTTGTTGTTAGTTTGGCTACAACAAACATATAGTCAATAAATATGAAAGAATAGCATCACTTCAAGTATGAATTCCCACTACTGTTTTCAGTCTCATTAGAACTTTGGGCAATGTGTGTTCCAGTACTAAGTCTAATTTCTGTTGCTAGGCTTATTCAGACTCATTTTCTAGCATAGACGACATTGCTCTGGCTTTTGATCAAATATTGAAATAATACCGCAAAAATAAAATGAACTGATTCAAACTCTGGAAGAATATTAGGCACGTTAGAAACGAAGTAAGGTTGCTTCCTCTTGATGTTTCTCTGATAAGCTAAAGACCATAGAAAACACTTCTTCACCTGTACGAAGGACAAGTAACCAGACAGTATTCTTATAATAAGGGACTGTACAAGCTTAATTTTTCAAAACAGTGGATAATAGTCAAGCAGACTTACACATAATTTTCACTATCTTGATTAGCCTTACTCAGCATTCATTTGTAATTCTCTGTGCCTCTTTGTTTTCCAGAATTGGTTATTAAAGTTCGCATTGCCAACTCCGGTGATCCAGACTTTATTGAAGTGGAACTTCCGAAAAATGAACTTACCTATTCTCGATTGCTAAGGGTTTGTTGTGAAGAGACAGGCATTAGTGCTAATCAGATTATACGTGTTCGTAAACTTCCAGATACTCTTGTACGTAAGGACAAAGATGTACAGAGGTTTCGAGATTTCCAGGAGATTGAACTAGTTATAGCAGGTGCAGCTGGAAAAAATAAGCTGATACCTGGCAGTAATGGTCTTATTGGAATTGGAGGGATGGGTGGACCTAATGTAAACGGTTACCAGTCTATCTCTCTGTATAAAAATCAGACAATTCTGTATTAAAGTTTTTTCATTTCCTTAACTAAAGTTGATACACAGATATTTAGGTACTGGTAAACATTTTCTAGGGTTTCAAAATGTTCTATCGTTGAAGAGAAATAGTTAAAAGTGTGACTGAAGGTACGAAGAATGTTCCTAAAGTTCAAGAATTAATAGGCAAAGAACATAAAAAGCCTGTTATTTTCTCTTTAACGCTATTATACATAGTGATTCAGGACCTCTGTAAGAAATTCAGAGGGATGCTAGATCTTGTAGGGAGGATCATTTTTTCTCATGACAACCCATGTTCTGAGGACCCTCATTTTAGGAGTTGTGCACATCTGGTTGAATCACATCACTACATAGTATTTATATTTGTACCATTGGTATGAGTGACACAGAAATTATTCAGTTAGTTATTTTTAGAATGTTTAAATGAGCCATGCTCCTTTTCCTTTCCCATTTTTATGTCAACCAACATGGATTCCTTGAAGATAAAACTCATACCACTTAATGTTTGCTCAACTTTATCATTACCTTGGGGAATCTTCGACAACTAGCCTCAACTAGTACATCTTTTTGACCAGTTTCAGCAGAGCAGCCTCACATGTTGAAGAAAGTTTATGATCAGTAATTTGATATTGTAATAAAAATGTAATGTGATTCACAGTGGGCTCTTTATGGCTGGAATTAATTAATAACTAATAAGAATCAGGTAAACTGATGTAACAAAGTACCAGTATGCTTTTGTTTAATTAGTTATAATTGCAATTATGACATACAGAAAATAAGTTTTTTTATTGATTTCCGAGGTAAGCTCCAGATTCATTCGTTAAGTAGAGCTTCAGGGAGAACAAAGGTCTAGTTTTTTAATCAGCTTTAAATCGTCCAGCATCAGCAGAACTGTACAGATTTGTGATATCTTGACAATCGCACACTCACATAAAAATACAAAAAAGATATGTCAAATTGGCCGGCCATGGGAATTGAACCAGAAACAACCAAAATGTGAGTTCAAGATGTTACCATCTCAGCTACCTCGGTCAATTTGACGATCTACTTTCATAAGCGTATGTGAAGGAATAATGTTATTTGTTATAGCTAACTGTATTGCAATTTCCAAAGCCGTATATGAATACTGTAAAACAATATGTTGTCATGATAACTAATTTGCATTTGATAAATGCTTTCAAATATATTACCATAAAATAGGCACTAAATTGGGCTTTACTCCGGTACCGGTCAACCGATTTTGTCCAATATCAATAGGGTTCTTCCCATGGACGTTATAAATACGTATACCAAGTTTCATCAAAATCCGATAAAGCGTATTTGAGTTATCGCGTGTACAGACAGACGGACAGACATTTTCCCTTCCCCGCACAATCTCATAAAGTACCATACTGGCACTTAATAACCTGGTATATACACTGACAAGATCAAACACCTTCCACAAAAAACAGCACTAGCACTTCTAGGATTGGAAATAGGCCTTGGTTGTTTAGGAGAACACTTTCAAAGAATGGTATTTGTCACAGAAGCAGGGAGCCGTTTGTATGAAGAAGATATCCCTCTAAACAAGAAGCACTTGCTAGACTGCAGACAACTAGACCCAGAGAAAAGAGACTGAAAAGATTTAGCAGGACTCTGTTGGGAAGCACAAGGACTGATGTCAATGATAACAGATATCAGACATCAACAAAGAGGTTTGCGTTTATTGGCTATGCTATGTGCATGCAAGTTTATTGTTGCCATACGACTTCTCTGGGACAAATTGGGTTAAAGGGTTGTCATAAAAAATATTCCTCCTTGAGAGAACCATCATCCCTCAGAGTATGCTGTAGTCTCCTGAATCACTCTGTATAAAAGCACTATTGTAGACATTTTCTGTTAGGCATTTACATTGTCAAGTAGGCCTGTTGCCTTATTCCAATTAATGATTAAGAAACCTATTTTTTTGAATCCATTTATTTAAGTTTCATTCATCATACCATGAAGGGATGTTACCCAACAACCATGTCATCTATCTCAGGTTCAGATTATTATTATTATTATTATTATTATTACTACTACTACTACTACTACTACTACTACTACTATTACTACTTTCTGGTAGGTGGCAGAATTTGACTGCATGAAACCTTCAGTATTAATACAGGTAAGCTTTCCATAAGTATGACAGAGGGTGGGAGTCCAATTTTTATTTTCCGATCTATCTCGACTATGGTAGAGAATATATAAAAAGTTAGTATTAATTTACTTACTTGTTTTAGAGACAACTTAAATGTATTTTTTTTTTTTTTTTTTTGTAAAACACATTTCTTTATAAAATTCACAATTAACAAGATTGAAATGAAATTAATATGTCTTGAATGCACATATTTCTCTGAAAACATCTTGAAAAGATATAAATAGCAGAGCGGGGCTAGGGCGGGCTGAGCCCAGCCTGAGTTCATATCTCACCCACTTTCTAAAATTCTTTTTGGTAATGCTTATAATAAAGCCATCTTTTTCAATTCAGCTCATTCGTTTGCCTGTGGCATTACAAGCATAGAAGATTTGAAAGTTGAAAAACTTCCTACATAAGAAAAGCATTGAGGAATCTCTCTACCTTGAGATATAGGCTGAGTGACAAGAATAGGAATACGTTTAAGGATTGTCATAACATATCAACAACAGTAAGAACTTTTGTATGTAGTACAGCAGTTTGTGAATCTAGTTTCTCTGTCCTAACAAGAATTAACAGGCCTCAAAGATTTGCTATTACTCACTTAAGATTGGCTATTTAGTGTAATTAGCCTTTGAGAAGAGCAGAAAAAAAGGGACATGAAATTGTAAAAGAATCTGAAAAAATTCAACCTTTTGAAAAAGAGAAAGATTCAGTTGTACTAAAAGATTTTTATTTTTATGTGGGCCTATTGCTTTAAAGCAAAGCTTGAGGATACTTTTTGTGCTTTTAATTGAAGTACTTTTTAGTGATTGCTACAGGACAAACAATTCTCATGTCATAGTATTTTGCAGTTAATGATTTTTATTCCACATAAGCCCAAATTCAATATTTGTTCACAGCATGACCCCAGTCCATCATGAGAAACAATTTGCCCATCTCAATCTTGAATTCTGGCTATGGTCATACCTTGGTCTTATTGCATGCAACAAACTCAAAGAAAATAATGGGCAGACCCTAAATATGAACATGGCACAAAATTAACTTTTTTTTAAAGTAAGTTGTACAACTAAGGATGTACATTTTCTGCCAAAATGTATTTTATAAGCAAAGGATAAAATGTAAAAGGTCAGTCTGTGGATTAATGAATTATTGTATCACTTCATTATGTGACTTCCATCATTTATACTCTTGAGTTTGTTAATAAAGGTCAGTTTGATAATTAATGTCAACTCATAGAAGACATTCATAATAAATTTGGAATTATCTAACATAGGAGATAAAACGATAGTCATATTTTGATTTCCGAAAGAATAATAGAGTTCACAAAAAAGTGATTAAGAAAGCACTTTAATTTCACTCTTTGGTTCTTATTTATACATACAAGTATGTGCATATTATTACAAAAGCCAAGGCACAAGATTTAGTGAATTAAAGGAGTTCTGTATTGACCTTAACTTCCTTCTGACTTAACAATGTAATATGTCTGACTAGCAGCCAAAAATAGCAGGGTTTAGTACTCATTTGGACAAAATTATCTGGTTGAAGTTATTGAGTCCTATTTCTCAATCATCACGACGAATGTCAGATAATCTCACCGGTGTCTAGTCTATTTGAGGAATTGAGACAGTTGATGTACACACAACGAATAATATGATCTTTGGTTTCTCACCAGTGTTGTTGGTATGTCTGAATTCTCAATAACATGTTTCTACAACAGTTTAGCAATCACCAGTGACCGTCACTTGTGTCCCAGTGTGAGAAGGCCTTTATAGCTGTTAATTCAGCCTGGAAGACTGAACATTCAGGGGGAAGTTTAAACATCTCTGAGTGAAAATATAGTGGTAGAACTTTTATCATCAGATCCTTTGGGTCAAGAAATGTCTAATATCTTCCCAGCTTCTGTTGAAAATGCAATTTATGCACTACGGAAAGTAGAAATAAAGGCAAATGTAAGTTCTCTTGCCTGAACCATTTCTGGGTACATATTTTCTTGACCTACTTTTATTAAAAGTAATATTAGAAAATAGTTTGTCTGCAGCCTCAATGCATCCTTTAAATATCTTAAACAGTGTGAAGGCATTTCTGTGTTCTTAGTATCATAGTTTTCAAAATCTCACTATTGAGAATTAGTTTTATTCCAGAATTACTTTATAGCGAATTCACAGCACAATAAAATATGTTGTAAATTGATAATACATTTGAAATACAGTGTTTGATAATAGGATAGTGCATCAATCATCTCAAATCGGAATTTAATCTGATTTGATGGATTCCTCCTGTCATTGCTGTCACTAGCATAGTATGGTCAAGACTACAATAACTTTGATCTTTGATGTTCATCTTGCTCCAACCCTCGTTAGTTCAATGACAGCTCCCACCACAAGTTTTAGGCCTACTACCATTAATATAAAACTAAACTAAACTCCGTGGCGCTACATCCCTGGAGGGACTTGGCCTACCACCCGACCGCTGCGTCATCTCCCGTAGGCAGATGGCAGGATTGGGGGGCATGTGGTCAGCATGCCGACACCCACGGCCGTTAATGGTGGTTTTCTTGACCGGAGCCGCTACTTCTCTATCAAGTAGCTCCTCAATTTTGAATCACGAGGCTGAGTGCACCCCTACCAGACCTCCCTACCTCAGAAAAATCCGAGGAGGTACCGGGAATCGAACCCGGGCCGACGGATCTGTAGTCAGTGACGCTAACCACAAGACCACGCCGGCGGACACCATTAATATAGCTGCTGTTTATTTCACCGTTGCATGCATTTTTTTTTTCATATCTTTTAACTGAATGGCAGATATCCACAAATTATATCCCCGACTCATGGACAAAGTGTTATTCTTAACATAAGTATTAAGCTCTGCTAATATATACAGTTCTACCCAAGAGACAGTGATTTCACTTATATCACTCCCAATCTTGTACAGAGCTACATTTTCATGAGTATCAAACTCTTATATTACCTGTACTTTTAGTGGAGTATGCATTGTTACAGTAATCATGGCCTTATAGGATTACCGTTGCTGCTCACTTTGGTTTCTATTACTGATATGTACAGAACTCAAAATACAACTATGCACAAATGATTAAACATTTTTATAAAGTTTTAGTAAAGATGCCTAACTGTTAAATACCTCTTCACCTAGATGTATGAGTAACGAAAACCAAAAGAATACTAAACATTAACGAATCCCATAGATTCTGTATAAAGAACTACTCAAAACAAGGACCATAGGCATGGTTGAAGGAAATTATTGTTTACTGTTTTTATTTTGTCCCCTTGATAATTATAAAAATTATATGGGACACCTCATAATGGAGGAACATACAATAAAATTAAATGCAGTAAAAAAGTGATATTATGTTAGAATTTGCTTACATCAACCAATAATTATGATTAAGACTAAGTATGGAAATTGATAAATTTCATGTTTGACCGAAGAGGGTGACTTATTTTAAATAGTATTTTTCCTCCTTATTCCCTCTAATAATAACAATACAACACACTGTGACACTTAGGAGCAAACCTAGTTTATTGACTTGTTTCACCTGAACTTATATTGTGTAGTACATTTATAGACATGGAATGTATGTGTTACCATGGGGGCAAATGAAATAGCCACATCAATTTAATTGAGATTAAAAACAGGATATAGAGTAATAGCCTATATGTCAAGTAGGCCTATATTGCCAACTAATAATGGTGATGACGTTAAAACTATATCTTATAACTTTCCAATTATATTGTTTGGAGTGTCTTATGTACAGGAGCTAAGCAAGATATGTACAAATTAAAATAATAAAATGACATAAGTTGCACATAGGTCTATGTTGTCAGTCATTAAAATATAGGTGGCTAAATGAGTTTCCCTTTTCTTTTTTTATACTGAGTGTCTTAACACAATAAATATAATAATAATGTCCAAATTTTCACATTATAACATGCCATCATCAGTTCCAGATCATCAAAACAAGGAACTGATGATGGCAAAACAATATTATCGCCGAAATGCATATTCACCATTAAAATAACACCACAACACACTGGGCATCTACATAGGAAGCCAACCAACGAATTCTGCGAGAACATCATAAAAATAACTAAGAAACGAGCACGTTTCGCTTATAATGTGTAAATTTGGACATTATTTTTATATTTATTGTGTTAAGACACTCAGTATAAAAAAAAAGGGGGAAACTCGTTTAGCCACCTGTATTTTAATTTGTACATATCTTGCTTAGCTCCTGTACATAAGATACTCCAAACAATATAATTGGAAAGTTATAAGATTTAGTTTTAACATCATCACCATTATTAGTTGGGAATATAGGCCTACTTGAAAGTTATTTTTACTCTATATATGCTGTTTTTAGCCTGAATTAAAATTATGTGGCTATTTCATTTGCCCCCATGGTAACACATACATTCCATGTCTATAAATGTATTACACAATATAAGTTCATGTCTAACAAGTCAATAAACTACGTTTGCCCCTAAGTGTCACAGTATGTTGTATTGTGGTTATTATTAGAGGGAATAAGGAGAAAAAATACTATTTAAAACTAAGTATGGAGTTGCATAATTAAAATGCTAGTTTAAGTAATCCTTAACACTAAGGAACTATCCAGTCAGAAGAATATCGTTTAATTTTTTCTTAAAAAGGTTTTGATATTAGAATTTTCTATTTCTTGTGTGATAATTATGTATCTCAGAATTTAGACAAAATTCAATTTTATTCTTATGGATGAAGAGTAATGTTTCAAATATATATATAAACACGGTGCAGGCAAGGTTCCTATTTTTCCAAAGAGCTCTTTGGTTGGTGTTGTTATGGATAAATGAAAAATTGTTTTTAGTATTCGCTTTTGCAATTTAAATATATGATTAGTTTTAGGAGCCAGAAGGGGATCCCATATCTGATTCGGGATACAACATAAAATCTTAAGATTTGTATGGAGCAGGTATTACACAGAATGCGAAAAGGAAAGGAAAGTTTACAGAGGTGTTTACTGAGCTCAGAAATGTATTTTTCCTAAGAAAGATCAGAGTCAATCCAAACTCCGAGAAATTTAGTCTCACTTTTAAAAGCTGAAGCAGTATTGTTAATTAGCACAAGTAAGTTAATGTTTTGGGCCCGAAAACTGAAGTGAAGGTATAAACATTTGTCAATATTAATTAATAGAATTTTTTCTTTAAGCCAACATTCATTGTTATTGTTAGCTTAATTTACTTTAATTTGAAGCGAATTAATATCCGTGCTGTTGAGTATGAGTTTTGAGCATGAGGTATATTAATTAGAAGGTCGTTAATGAAAATTAGAAACAGTATTGGGCCAAGGACTGAGCCTTGGGGCACCCCATGTTCAGTGTTTAGTGTGTGTGACTTTACTGATTCTATTTCTACAAACTGTTTTCTGTGGTTCAAATAAGAAACGAACCACTTGTTGCCGGTCCTCTTATTTCTAAATAATTTCCAAATAATTTTTAGCTAGAAGAATTTTATGATTAACAAGGCTTTAGTCAAATCTAAAAATAAGCTGATTTAGTAATCTTTATTTTTAGCTTTTAGTTCACATTTTAAGGAGTGACAAATCTTGAACACCAAAAGTTAAACTGAGTTATGGTAAAATATAACATTGTAAAGATCATATGAAAAAATACAGACGATAGGTTTAAAAAAATTAAACTGGTTGATATTATGAAATGTCTATGTTTGTATTAACCTTTTCACTGCTCACATATTATTCACTGTAGAAACTGGTGGTGCTGAATTAATTTGCAAATTTCTTTTGTAATCATAAATGGACAAATAATTTGTCAGTTTCCTCTGAAACAATAGCACAACATGACTGATTTACATAACCCTGGGGATGTCCGCATGACATCACGACAAAGTGGTGTTATAAGACAAGCGGTGTTATAAGACAATGGATGGTGCAATACATTTCCTAAAATATTTAGCTACAAATGGCAGCTAAGGCAGGGAACATGAGAATAGAGAACTGATGGTGTCAGGATGTAGACAACAGATGGTGCTAATATGCTGGCTTACTTTGAATCGCTCTCACGGAAAATTTCTTCCGTCTTTTGGCATGCAGAGGGTGCATCATATATATGTAGGACCAGTAGTGATGCGCGCTGATGCATGTATATGTCTGTAGCAGTGAAAGGGTTAATTAGTTATATTAGATTCAGTCACTTAACAAGATACTGTGTTTTCATTTCTTGTGAGTAAATACAAGTACCGTACAGTAAAACCTGTATTAAAGACCACCCTCTTTAAAGTTCAATTTTTCCAGGAACTGACAGTAAAATCGGTAAGGTCAATTCTATTTGTACCCTTATAAAATGACCACCCCTCTCCCTGACCAACAACCAGGGTTTCTTTGGTGTTAAACTCCTCTATAATAACCAGAGTCATAAAATTTTTACTTAAACAGTAGGCATTAATCAACATTTTAACAGAAATACTAATATGGACACTGGTAGTCATTTTTGCAGTTTTTACTTGTAACAGCAATGATTGACAGAGGTGGGAACATGGTTGAACAATACTTTGGGCTGTTTTTCCCTTTGCGTTCTGGGAAATACTGTACATATTCTTGTTGGACAGTGAGCAGGTACTGTACAGTGTCGTTAACAGCACCCATATTCCAATCTCTTACCTCTGACCGGCTCCTTAAGAACTCATGCCTTTATTATCTACACAATTGCAGAGACTTTCTTATGTCAATGTTTATTCAGTGTTCTGTGAAATGTTGGTTTCTAAGGAACATGCTGGGCGAGTCCACTTCATTGTCCTCCAGAAATAAACTTCATGTAGGCAAAATAGATGTTGCTTTCAATTCTTGGAAAACATTACCCTGCTACTGTAAATAGAGGCTCAGTGTTCTTGACCTGCATGGATTAAATGTTATTGTATGAGATACTGTTGTCCTTCACTCATCTGAAAATGTGCAGTAAGAAAAGAATTGCTTTGTGCTTGGAGGACTGGGTTCAAGTTTTTCCTTAATGAAAAAGCAGAATTTTAGAAAGAAAGCTTGCCGAAAAATTCAACTATGGACAGACTCAGATTAATACGATTTTAAAATAAAAAACCGAAATTCTTGGTGAATGGGAAAAAATGTGAATCGTAGTGTTAAGAAGATGAGGCAAGAAAAGTTTGGAGATGTCAACACCCAGTTGCTAGAATGGTTCAAAAGTGCCAGGTTTAAGAAAATGCAAATTAGTTGTTTGATTATGAAAGAGAAAGCCTTGGAAATTGTTAAGCAGCCAGAAGTATTCAATTTTTTTGCAAGTAATGGTTGGCTTAATGTGGATGGTTCACGTAATGTGTGTGAACTGGAAGGATAGTCTCCCTTCAGTTTGCAAAGGATATGCACCTAGAGACATTTACAACAAGGATTAAATGAATTGATTTTTCACGTATTGCCATCAGAATCTTTGATCTTGAAGTCAGATCAATGTACTGGAGGGAAAGTTTCAAAGATACATTTAATCATCTCATTCTGTGTCAGTGGGAAAAGTGAAAAACAACCAACTTGAGTGATCAGCAAGTCCTGTCGATCAAGATATTTTAAAAACATGGACTGGACAAAGATGGGTGGTTTATCCTGGGACGCCAATAAAAAAGACGTGGATGACAGGCGAAACTTTTGAACAGTGGTTGTCTGCTTTCGATAAAGTTATTTATGTGGACAGTGCCCCTTGCTATATTCAACAATTACAGTTGAAGAATGTGACATTGCAGTTTTTGCCACCCAATACAACTGCAGCCTTTACATCAAGGAATTATATAGTCTTTCAAAATGGGCTACAGGAAGAGAATCCTTCGTTCTGTTATACAGTGAAACCTGTCTGTAACGGAATTGCAAGAGACCATATTTGTATTCTGCTATAGGCAGTAAAGTGAGTAAAGGTTACATAAATAAATACTAATAATTAGGCCTACTTACATTTTGTTATGCGGTGGGGCTGATTTTTACTTATAAACAATGGTCCATAAATACAATCCATTTTTCCTTTTTGGATGGTGTTGTAATGCTACAATAACAGAAGGTATAGTATAATATTGCTATAGCCAATGGAAGTAATTCTAGAGGTTCGTACAGAAAACAATAGGTAAACAGTCTATAGTTCTTGTTTATTTTTTTCCAGTTGTCCAAAATTGTACGCAATTTACTCTGTAAGCACGATTCTCAATTAGAATGTGCACACGGCAAATACTGTCAAGTAACTCTGCATCATTTTTCACTAGTGAAAAAGACTGAATGTCCTTTACTGCTGACAAGGGATTGCTGGTAGGACTGTTATCGTTTCCATTCACAGAAACGCAGTTTCTACGCATACATCACTGTATTGTTTTCCAGGTTTAGTGACCTATCGTACATTCTTGACTACAGGATTTCCCAGTTTTTCCCCATTAGGATGCAAGGATGTTCAAAGACTTATTTTCGTTACTTACTAGGGTTGTCCAAGTAATTCAGAACGTGTTTTCCTGTTTTACAGTACTGGTATTTCCTGGGTTCAAAACCAAACATTTTCCGTTAAAGCCGCAAATTTGGCTTCCGTTTCCGCATCAGACGGGTTACGGTAATTACAAACAAATTTATATGTATAATACATCGTAATTTACGGGACCAGGAAATTTTTCCGATGGAGACAGTATTCCGGTTCATAAAGGCTCAGCTGATGGCAGGTTTTAGTGCAGTAGGAATGGATGAAGTTGCAAATGCTTCTGAACTAGCGAAGAAAATGACTGTCAGTGATGTCATTTCCTGGATTATGTCAGCATGAGGAGAAGTTTGTGCTACGACGATTACAAAGTGTTTTTGTTTGTGTGGATTTCCTGGTACCTTTGAAGATAGATCAACGCCTGAAAAGATACAGTAGACCTAGCCATCCTTGGTCAAGTGGCGGGCATTGATGATTCAGCAGCTGTGCTAGATTACTAACAACAATCTCAATGGAAATTGGGAACAACAGACTGTAAAGGAATTAGTAAGCTTCATGTCTCCTACCTTTTGTTAGGCCTAAACTAAACTCTGTGGCTGTACATCCCTGGAGGGACTACCATCCGACCGCTGTATCATCTACCATAGGCAAATAGCAGTATTGGAAGGCATGTGGTCAGATTGCCGATATCCATGGCCGTTATTGATGATTTCCTTGACTGGAGCCACTACTTCTCAATCAAGTAGCTCCTCAATTTCAATCACAATGCTGAGTTCCAGATCTCCCTACCTCAGAAAATTCCAATAAGGTACCGGGGATTGAACCTGGGCCTGTGGATCTGTAGTCAGCAACGCTAACCACAAGACCATGCAGGCAGTCATGAGGCAATGATGATGAAATTGGCGACAATAAGGATGGAAGATCTACTGTGTCAATGAAAGATGCTTTAATAGAAATAAAGAGAATCCAACAATCAGTTGAATTAAAAGATTACATCAATCAGGAATGTATACAGAATATTTTTGACATGCTAAAAGACAGTTTCTAAACTGTAAAAAAGAAATGTTTAGGTGTAAATAATAAAAAAAAAAGATTGACAATTTCTATTTCTAGGTCTATTTCACATATGTACTGTACGGTATCTGTAATCTCTTCGAAAGATGATGTTAGTATGTGTGTCCCTTATAGTCTAAAAAACTACTGAACCAATTTACACACTGTTTTTTGCAAAGTGATCTGCATTGTCTAGAGAAGGTTTAAAGCTTTGGAAATCCTCAATGTGACCACTAGAAAGAAAGTTAAGGGCCTAATTTCTGAAAATATTATACTGAATTCATCAAATGCAATTCAGTTCTCATGACAACAATATTGATTGCAGTGTTCACATAGGACTTTGGCAGTTGCATTTTACTGCTCTTTGACAAATAATTATGAATTGAGAGGCTATCAATATCATTCATTTCTATAATTCAGTAATGAAGAATGGAATCCACATGATCGAGTGTGATGCATCACATAACTTTCTCTACCCTAGGCATGGAGAATATTTTCTTACTTCATATTTTGATGTAGAATAAGAGGTTGTATTGCAGGGACAGCACTTTCAGTTGTCTCAGCCTGAGTTTGTGCCAACGATGGGAAGCTAGTATGCTATATCAGAATACAAAAATTCTATCCACTGATACATTATTCTCGCTGTAGGCTTTGTATTAGTTGAGAAATAGGGATGTTTATTTTAAGCTCTAAGCATCTAAAAAGAGACAAAATAGGATGGAACACGTTTAATCCTATGTGGCCCAGATTTTTGGACAAGAATGTAGGAAAGTGATATTGATTTTCTATAGATTTTAGCCTCGAAATGGTTCAACCCCTACGAGGCATGGTGTGTAAAAGCAATGGGTTGCAAAATTCTAAGTCCTGTAAGAGGGATAAAAGTCATATCTAGGGTTTTCTGAGGGAATAGTTTGAGTATGATAAGTCCTTCCCTTCGAACTCTAGATCCGTATGTATAAAAATTTACCGCTTAAAAATCAAAGTCCTCCATAATTTAATTTTGAATTGCACCCAAATACAAAACCTGGGCGACGCTGGGCCTTTCAAGCTAGTATGAAATAAAAAGTAAGTAATAGTTCACTATGTGTTACATAATGTAGTAGGCCCTACCATAATTATTCTATTGTATTTTCAGGTTGCTGATATAAAAACATATTCCCCCTATTAAGAGACCACCCCTATTAAATACCATTTTTTCATGAAACCACCCATGATCTTCATATAGAGGTTTTACTGTACTCTGTTTGGAATGGGCTGAAAATAAGTTTAGCTGTGTTTCTGTACAAACAGTCTATCACAGTGAAGATAAGATTCTTTAGCTTTTGCTAATTTGCACCAAATAAATATATGTAAATTATATATATATATTTGCTAAACATATATGCTATATATATGTGTGTGTAATTAGTTAAAAGTTTGCTATTAGTTCCTGTTAAGAGTAATAAATTAAACTTGTAGTACATTTTTTAAAGGGTGTATGATAGACACAGATTTAAAGTAGAATTGTCTATGTAATCTCTGCATTTGTGGATAACTTTTGCAACTCTTATATTTGTGTAATTCATGAGTTAAAAACTAAAAATTACCTAATTCTGTACCATAGATATACCTCTTGTGCACTTCAATTTTGTAAGTAAATTAAGTATAATGAAAACCAATGAAATTTCATCCCAGTTATGAAAATTAATGGACTGATGTTTTTTTAATTCACTAATATTTATATAGAATAGTTTTTCCTTAATTTCTCTCTTCACTGCTTATTGGCAGTCTATAATAGTGATATTTTTATACTGTGTATTGTTTTAATGCACTTGTAAATAGAATGTTATAGAAATGATTTTCACTATGAACTTTGGATGTAAATGTTAGTGTCAATAAATTTTACTGAGGAAATTTTGGTAATGTTTTACAAACCTGATTAATTATCTTATCTGACTTCATTTTAGCAGCTTAAAGCAAAAAGCCAATTTTTTTAATTAACAAATTTTAAAGATTTCTGTCAGCAATAATTTTACACTTAATGAGATAATTAGGGGGCATTAAAGAAGGGCCCATTAAAATCCCAATAATACTCTTAGATGATATATATGTGCATATAGGCCTACACATATTATATGTGTGCCATTCATATTTCTGACCACTATTTTCTTTTATTATGTTTATTTTCTTTTTTGTATCTTGTTGGCTTTCTCTCCTTGCTGGATTTAATGCTGCCATCATGACGACTAAAATAATTCAATATTTCTTAACAGAAAGTATTGATGTTTTAACAGTTCCAAGCAAATAGCATTAACTGTATTATTTACATACATAGACGTTTCCTCATCTAGTAATAACTGAAAATATCCCCCTTTTGTCGTAGGTCTACCCACCACATCTAACATAAAACTTTCGGAAGAAATTTTCCATGTAAATATACAAATCCCAAACACAGATCACAACAGTGTGACAATTTTAATATAAAGCATTACTTTCAGCTAGGGTTGCTTAAACAACGAATGCCATATAAAATTAAATCAGGTAAGATAATATAATATCAATAATTTTAAACACACCATCTAATTGGAGAAAAAAGTTATCTGAACAGAATATAAGTACTGATGGACAATGCTTCTCTTACTGTTTTTATGCCTATATTTGTTATATTTTTTCCTAAACATTTTGGAATTTCATTGTTCCCGTGTCTTTATTATCAAGCCATACAAAGAAAATGTTTAAAAAAAATTGTAAGTCAACAAGTGACAGCAGACAGGATTAAGTGAAGCCAATCAGATTTTTTTTGAATCCTTGCTGGTTGTGCACGTCTGTCACAGAGGGGGGGGGGGGATCGAGGGAATATATCCCCCCCCCCCGAAATTTGAAAAAAAAAAACAGTATAAACAGAATAGGCTATAAATGTGGATCGGTACAACAAATTTTACATACCGGTACCTATTTATATCTGTGTTCTCTAGTAAATAAATTGCGTATTACTCATGAATTGAAAAGAGAATACAGAATACAGAAAATATTACTCCTTATTCAGCTTGTTCAGTTCGTATTTCTACAATCAGTTGCTCTTAGATCCATTCTATCGTTATCATCCCATTTTCATCTTGGATTTGCTTATTGTCATTTTCCTTCTGGCCCTCCCATTAAAATTAGATAAACGCCCCTCTCCACTCCCATTCAAGCAACATATTATACAGTTCGTATCAACCACCTACATTTAATTAATCTTACGGTATTAGGAGAGTGATACAGACTGTAAATTTTATTGTTGTACAGCTTTCTGTATTCCCTTGACATCCCATTCTTTTGGGCCCAAATATTTTCCTTAATACTTTGTTTTCAAATCCTTTCAACTTGTGTACTAGGGCTGAGTATCGATAGTTAAAACATCGATGTTAAATCGGCGGTAACCATCGATGTGACGATAATAATACAGAACATGTTAAAATCGGCGGTAACCATCGATGTGACGATAATATCGTCCTGAAAACATCGATGTATATTTCTTTAAAAGTAATTTTTTCAGAAAATTAGGCAAAATTCATAAATAAACTGAAATATTTCCATATGAACTGTCGATATATAAAAAATCGATGTTTTTTTTGGAAATTATTTAAATAAATTAAATCTTAGAACCAAGGTAGGCCTCATTTTTATTCTAAAAACATCGATGTCGGGGAGAAACTTCGATGTAGCAGAAACATCGGTTATTTTCCGTCAGTGTAGAAAACGTCGATCATCGACATGAAAACAACGATGTCTTGAAAACATCGGACATGGAATGGTAATTGGACATCTTTCACATTCAAACAAAACTACTAGTAACATTAAAATTTTGTAAACTCATAAATATAATTTTTTTCTATCTCCCCAAATCCCTCCCCGAAAGAAAATCTGCGCCCGCCATTGACGTCTGCCATATTGATCCTACGAGAGGTTAAATTTTATCCAGTCATCCATGAAAGGAGAAACTGTTTTTCCCTTGGAAAGATCTAACTAAGTTTGTAAAAGCACTTTTTCTGTAATTTTCATATTTACCCAGAGGACAAACGTTTATCCAGGGTTCTAGAAACTCGCCTAATACGAGAAAAGGGGCCTTGTAACTGTTACTTTTGATTAATTGTAACAGGTTGTTACATGTAACAGCTACAAGAAATATTCTCCACTGGCAGGGGTAACCATTAGCCACTACTCCACTAGCCTAGCCGTCGCAATGGTGTTTCGTGGCATGCATTGCTGAGTGCCTTTAATAACAGTGTTATTGCAATCGTATAAATGTAACGCTACATGTAAGGTGAATTATATTGGTACGTTGACTACGCCTACCGTACTCTTCAGCCTTTATAATAATTGCCTTCTGAACTGATAAAATAGCTTTCTTTCCTACCAGAATCCATATTCCGGGGATTTAGGATGATGAGTGGCCTATTTAGAAGAAGAGTTTGAAAACGACTAATTTTAGATTGATATGTTCTTGACATTCTGTAGAAATATATCAAGTCAATTTGCACATAAAATGTGCAAAATACAAGTAAAATCAAAATGCATGATAAAACTGCTTATAGGCTGTTAACCTAAAACTTAGCATACAGTAGTACCGTCTCTTGAGGCTTTATATATATATATATATATATATATAAAGAGGGAGAACTACGAGGGCCGTCCACAAAGTAAGTTTCCCTGGGACCGTTTACAGAAACAAAACACAATTTCGTGGAAATATTTATTGCAACAGATACAGCAAGTGTTCAGCGGTTTTTCAACATATTCACCGCCGGAATTGAGACATTTGTCATACCATAGGAACAACGATAACCTCCGTTTCTCTGTCATTTACTTGAGAGGTAGGAAAAGATCAAAATCTCTGGGTGCGTGGGCCGAGCTGTAGGGTGGAAGTTTCAACACCTCCCTGCAACTCTCCTGCAAAAGTTCGGCTAGGAGATGTTTCAACATCCACACTACAGCCCAGACCTAGCTCCCAGTGATTTCCATCTTTTCCTACACCTCAATAAATAACAGAGAAGCAGAGATGATTGTCATACAGTGGTTCAAATCCCAGGTGGTAGACTTGCTGTATCTGTTGCAATAAATATTTCCTCGAAATTGTGTTTCGTTTCTGTAAACAGACCCAGGGAAACTTATTTTATGGATGGCCCTCGTATCATCACCTGGTCATGGGACAGTATATCTCTTCCTTTCCCTCCCTTTCTTCACATTCTCCTTGCCCTACCTACCTACTTGTGACTTATTTCTAACTGTAAATTTTGCATAGGCCAGTACAGGAGCCCGTGACCACCAACACCATAACCAGCAGCCTTAACCATTTCACTACAAGTGATGAAGGGAAAATTCATATATTTAAGTTTAGAGAGCTCTCTCATGCATGAGAAATAGCCGCTTTCGTCAAGGGTAATTTTTTATAATTGTGAAATATTATGTTGGCTCTAAAAAGAGCCGTTTTGGTGAAAGGGTCATGTTCGCTGCATTAATAATTAAGTCATCTTTCGGGTGGCATACCATTCAAGTTTAAAACTCTTCGCTGGAAAATAAGATTACGACCTCTTACTTCTTCTTTCCCTGCTTTGGTCCCAATGTCTGTAATAATTCATAGTATGATGCAGATGTGGCTTCATCCTGAAATATTTATTAATGCTGAACTTATATGGTGCAAGGGTCATTTCTGTAATGCTCTGATTTTGTATATTTTTTAAATGATGAAGCTTACATAGTGAGCTGCAGTGCCGGCATTGAGCAGGTTCAAGCCTGGATAGGGGAAGCAAGTGGCAGCGTGCGCACTGACTCTGAAGCGGATAGGGTGGGGGGAGCTATGCTGGTGTGCGACTTAAATTGTCTTGCCAAAATTAATTAATAAAATCTAAATAATTAAATAATTTTTTCTCCTCTTTCCTCCCTTTCTCTCACTTATTCTTCACTCTACCTACCTATTTGGGACCTATACCTAACCGTAAATATTTGCATCGAGTGGGATTTGAACACGGGTCACTGACTTGATATTCAGTAGCCTTAACCACTATCCATTGAGTGATCATTGAGCTGTGAAGTGAGAATTCATCTATTTAAGTTCAGATAGCTTAAAAAAAGATCTCCTTCCCAAACCATCCTCTACCATCATGTGATGGGTCCTGAGTAACCCTAAAGAGGCTCTGGTGATTATAGTTTTGATTTGGTACAAGGGACATTTTCGATATTGTACCGGTAGTAATTAGGGCATATGATTTGGTACAAGGGTACAACAGTAAGATGCATTTCTAACATTAAGCAGCTTAGCCAGAGTGAACATTCAAGGCTAGGGGTTAGGGGAAGTGAATCTGGAAAGCGAGTAAGAGTGGGCAGAGCTTACAGGGGCGACTTAACACTTTCTTTCGCTTTATATTATTCTTTAGAACCTATAGATTCCATTTTTAAGCACCTTGTATGAGGGCTATTTTTTTTCAATCTCTGATGGGGCATAAAACGAAGACAAGTGTGAATCACAAAATTGTTTTATTACCAGGAGTCAAGTATAATCACAGTTACTTTTCCATATAGTCACCATGAAGATTAAGACATTTGTCATATCAGTGGATGAGCTTCCCAATACCTTCTTCATAGAAGGTTGCCGCCAGTGTATCTATTTCACGCCTCTAGAAGTTCTTCATTGGTGTGAAAGTGCTGTCCTCCCTGATTTTGGATTTGTTCGGGAAATTTTTTTGCATCCATTGTTTGGTTCTTTTGATACTGGATTGTCGTAACAAATCCATGTTTCATTCCCTATCATGATGGATTTCAAAAACTCATCCCCATGACGAGTGACTCATCTTTTTCAGCAGCTGAAGAAAAATCTGGGAGGACAGTACTTCCACACCAGCGAAGAACTTCAAAAACACTTGAAGACCTTTCTCAACACGCTAGCGACAACCTTCTATGAAGAGAGTATTGGGAAATTCGTCCACCGATATGACAAACGTCTTAATCTTCACGGTGACTATGTGGAAAAGTAACTGAGATTGTTTTGTATTTGACTCCTGGTAATAAAACCATTTTGTGATTCACACTTGTCTTCGTTTTATGCCCCTGGACCCTCTTCACTGAGAACTTCGAGTACAGTAACTTTGTATTGGCCCTGGATCCCTTTCCTCTTTTTTCTGTGTTGGGAATTTGTCCCCAAACCCCACTGGAACCCCCTTCCAAGCTCCCACCAGACCCTCTTCAGCAGGAGATTTAAGTATGGTACCAGTACCGTAATTTTGTAAACAGTAACTAGGGGAGGGGGAGACCTAACTACATAACTTGTTGCATATATAAAACTCTTGGCAGTACTGGATAAGCTTTTGCGGGAAGGGCCAATAAGATGCAAGATCATCAGGAGCCAATGAGAATGTTGATAACCAACCTATGGGTCGTGTAATCGCTCTGAACACCTCGTGTGTAAATCCAGTAGAGAGCTACAATGCATACAATTATCACTGATTAAACAAAAGCATTCTGGCACTTTGTTACATCATGATTTGATTTTTGTTAAATTCACATTCACAAAGGAATTGTATGTGCTTCCAACATTGGCATGATCTGAGAGACTAAAATCTCTCAGGTGGGGTAAATTGTCATCTAAAAGAAGTCTGAAAATTTTGATAGCTGATGATTGATATTCACTTTTAAGGGCTCGTAAGAATTTTGTGCTTTATGTTTTAAAAATCAGGGAATCTGGAAGAAGATTTCTTGAATAATAACTTCTATGCCGTTACAAAATAATTTTTAACAAAATCTTCTACTTCATTTGACAGCTCTTGACAAGCTTAAACACATGAAAGATTTTTTTTCTACATTTGACAACAGATTTCAACTTATGCCTATGATTATTTTTTTCTACATTTGGCAACAGATTTCAACTTATGCCTATGGTAATGTGCGTCGTTTTTAACTATAATATTTATAGCTTATAGTTTTCTCTTTTTCGTTCTATGTGCTGTAATCATCTGTCTTATGTAAAAAGTCGCTGACTTTCTTTTCAAAATTAATGTTTTCTTCTCATTGTACTGGAATTATTACACAGTTTTTGAAAAAAATGACAACTTCATTTCTCGATGTTTTACCATAGAAACAGATATGGTAGTATCACTGTGGCATTAAATATTTAGTGTCTGCAAGGATAAGATCATAAGAGTTTTTCCTAACAATAAGTTGAAGTTTGCCAACATCATCATGATTGTAAATAATAAATTCTTCATAGTTTTTTGTTTGCATTTTTTAAGTTATTGATCTGTGTGCAATATAGATATCAATAGTTCAATTTTCATGGTGCTGACTTAAGAGATGAGCAGATTAAAAACAATTTTTTTTACAAAAGTTATGCAGATATGCCTTTGTTTTATTTACTTCCCTATGTACAGTAATGGTTGTAATACAAAAATACATATTAATAAAATCAGGTAAACTGATGTAACAAAGTGCCAGTATGTTTTTGTTTAATCAATTATGATATGCAGAATATGTTTCTTTTTAAATTGATTTCCAAGTTAAGCTCCAGATTTATTCATTAAGCAGGGCTTATGGAAGAAGAAAGGTCTACCATCTCGGCCACCTTGGTCATTTTAACGGTCTAGTTGGATAAGCGCATGTCAATTAATATGTTTTTTGTCATAGCTACCTGTATTTTAATTTCCAAGGCCTTATAAGATCACAGTACAACAATAGGCTATGTTGTCAAGATAACTGATTTTCATTTTTTTGTTATAAATTCTTTCGAATACGTATATTACCATAAAATAGGCACTAAATTGAGCATTACTCCGAAACAGGTCAACCGATTTTATCCATTATGAATAGACGTCTTCCCATGGACATTATAAATGTGTATACCAAGTTTCATAAAAATCCGGTAAAGCGTATTTGAGTTACCGCGTCTTTAAAATATTCACTAAATTGGATTTTACTCCGGTACCGGTCTACCGATTTGGTCCAATATCAGTAGACGTCTTTCCACGTACATTATAAATGGGTATACAAAATTTCAGGAAAATCCAATAAAGCATATTTGAGTTATCGCGACTTCTTTTATATTAACATAAAAACACTAAATTGGACATTATTCCGGTACTGGCCAACCGATTTGGTCCAATATCAATAAACGTCTTCCCATGGACATTATAAATGCGTATACGAAGTTTCATAAATATCCGATAAAGCGTATTTGAGTTATTGCGCCTTTAAAGTAGACACTAAATTGGGTTTTACTCCGTTACCGGTCAACAGATTAGGTTCAAATTCAATAGGGCACTTCTCATGGACGTCATAAATGGGTATACCAAGTTTAATGGAAATCCGATACAGCGTATTTGAGTGATGGCGCTTTTCTATTAGAAAGGTGCCATAATCTATTAAAATAGGCACTAAATTGGGCATTACTCCGGTACCGGTGAACCGATTTGGTTCAATGTCAATAGGGTTCTTTCCATGGACATTATAAATGTGTTTTCCAAGTTTCATGAAAATCCGAAAAAGCGTATTTGAGTTATGGTGCGTACAGACACACGGACAGACAGACGGACAGACATTTTTTCGTCCACCACACAATCTCATAAAGTACCATACTGGCACTTAATAATGTAAGACAACCAAATAATTATTAAATATCCACATGAAGGGATTTGAACCTAGATGTTTGACATAGAGGGTTTTGAACCTCTCTCTGTGGGAGTGATGGACACGGAGGATTTTGGAACATTCAAAGAACTCTCTGAATAACTTATATTGCGATATAAATCCTGAATTATTCAAGATAGATATCTGTCTACAACCTAATAATTTATGGAACTATAGTTGAAGGTTAGTGGTTTCGTTGGAACGAACTGAATGGAAGATGATGTAGTAATGAAATGAGATAGATTGTTATATTGGATTCAATATTTATCACTTGGGTTCGGATGTTTATGACATGTCATATTTTTATCCTGACCTCCGTTCTCACTGCAAACACAAATTAAACACAAATTGCACGCTTGTTATCCTAATCGGACCGTTTTTATTTTGCATATAAAGTCATATTTTGAACTTTTTTGTGGTCTTGGTCATATTTAGGCCATATTTGTAATTTAATGTTCTGGTGGCACCATGGCCCTGGAGTCGACTAAGCCTCTAACAGAAAAGAGTACCAGGATCAATCCTGGGGGTAAAGGCGGTCGGTGCGTAAGGCTGACAACCTTACCACCTTCATGTGCTGATTGTCTAAAAATCTAAGAGCCTCAACCTCCTGGAACCCTCTAGCCCTCCATGGCCTGTAATAGGGAAAACAGTTTGTAATTTAATGTCATATTTTAGTTATAAATTTGCTACAAGAGCACAATTATACAGTGTATGTACTACATGGACGAGTTAAATTTGAAATTTATTTAATTAATTTAATGTTTATACCAAATTAATAGGTAACTTAAATTTTAAAATTAATGCAATTGTTCAGGGACACGCAAGGTCTACAAAATATTACGAATATTTGGAGCTGATGACGCAACCAAACAGGAGCAAATTCTTTAAAAAAAATCTGATGTGAAAGTCACATAACTTCCTCTGCCCAAATAAAACTTAGCAGTATTCACATATCCTTGTACAGAATCGCAAGACACAATTTTACGCTAATTATCCTATAAATACTGTACCTCTTCTTTCAATGATGCGACTAAAAGCGCAGTCTATATAACAAACTTTAAAAAAAACAAAAACAAATGACTGCAGACGTTTATTGAACTTTCTGCCGTAAAATATAATTTCCGAAATTTATCGAATATTTCCCTCAGATACATCTTTACTCTATGCATGGCCAACAATACATCTTTCTCACTTCACATTCTTATATAAAATAAGAGGCCGTGAAAGAGCGCGAATTCAGTTGTTCATCACGTAAGACAAACTTTCTACAAACAGTGGGTGAACAGTGGGTGGCTTGTAACTACCCTCAGAGAATTTTCTCGAAAAAATGTTTCAAATAAAAGTTTTAGCTCTTAGTATAAGCAACCTATGTGCAAAATTTAAAGAAAATCGTTAGAGCCATTTTCGAGAAAATCTCGAAAAACGAAAATTTCTTCATGTAAAGTCCCCTTAAAAATAAGAGAAAATAGTCGCCAATCTTATCCTCACATCTTCAGAAGGTACCTGACCCAAATACGAAATTTTGTTTTCATACGATTTTCCGTTTTGGAGCTAGCTTGTTCACAGATATTTTCCACACAGACACACAGACACACAGACATGTTTCCAAAAATAGTATTTTTGGATTCAGGGGGCCTTGAAACGTGTATATATGCTAAAAACTCAACTTCGAATTTTGGGGTCGAAAACAATACTTCCTCTACCTATAGTACCTATGGTACGGGCAGAGGAAGTAATAGATGTTCATTAGAAGTAAAACTGTAAATAATCAAATTGTTAAAAAGTGATTATCTGATTGAATTCATGGAATGTTAGAATTTAGTGTCATTAAACGTTTTAAATTGGAACATTAATTTATTTGAAAATACGTCATTTTTATCAGGTCTTATTTAGGATTTTCGGGTCATATTTCATCATTTTTAAGGGCATATTTTCCACTTTTTCAGGTCATAAACATCCGAACCCTATTTATCACTCCATGTCAAAGAACTGTCCCTGTTGCAGCTACCAGAATAGAAGCAAACATGTAGCTACAATGATGTGCCATCACTAACACTCAACTTAAGTACTTAAAATTCGGCCACTCTTATTTGGAATGCAACAGAATGTATTTGACAAGGGGACAAAATAAGGCAGTATACAGTATGAATGGTTGGATACAGATATTCAAGGATGCTAGAAAGGGAAGAAAAATTCAGAACAGACCTTACAACTTAAAAGAGATGAAATACAAAGACTTCCTTGGTATCAAGAAAGTCCCAAAAACATAAAAATTACACAGTTTCCAAGGAAGGAAAACCTGTGTTGTGACTGAAAATTGAATGTCTTGAATTGGGGGGGGGGGGGGGGGGGAATGCAAACCCTTATGATATTATCTGTTATTATGACCATGGGACCATACCAGTCTTTCACCTTCCAATAGTGCTAGTCAGCCTAAAACTGGAAGATTAGAAAGAGTGTTCAAGAGTTTATTGCCCTTATCAAGACCGTCTCTCCTTTTGCAAGATGGGTGTTGCGTCTGAGGAGTTTTATGGGATAGTATGCCAACTTCTAGCTATGAACACTGAAAAAGATCTATGTACCAAAACCACACCTGGGCGATGACAGTGAAGATGCAGAAGAGAAGTGAACCAGTTTGTATGTGGTTTGGTTTGACTGAAGTACCATAGTGCTTAATAATATTCAATACGCTTCCTATTTCGTGGTCATAGTAAAGGATAACATGTTACAGTACCTTCTAAGCCACTTTACTCTTTGTATGATGAATAACTGATCGATTTTAAAATAATCTTTTGTGCAAAATTCATTAAATGGTCTATTTGTGAAAGCAACGACATTGCACTAGTGTTAAATTGACACTGATCTATAATCATTATTTTCGTGTTAACACATGAATGTACTTGGTAGAGTATGTAGAATAAAATTTCTTACAAAAACTGAGTTTTCACTAAGGTTCAGACTTCCAAAACAATTTTTCTCGAAATTATGGGAATAACAGTTAGTGACCAAGTGGACAGGCCTGATATTAAGCATCCAAAAGTGTATTGTACAACATTTCTGCATCAAATTTTGTATACTGGTATTTGTATTCTGTGTCTTACAGACAAAAGGAAGCTGGCCCTCCGAAAGTATGAATAAATATAAAAACTGTAATATAGCAAATAATGTATTATTTAAAATCCGCATTAAGAAATTATGACCAATTAAGAAAAATACCATTATACATGTATTATGAGTTAATGTATTTCAACCAGAAATTTATGGAATGCAAATAAAAACTGCAATTTTGTATTTCTATTTTACAGGTAAAGTTAAGGTTTGATGCACCTGAGTTTTGCAGGATATGTCGATTTTCAGAATTATATACAAAGGGCGAAAGTAATGGCTAATGTTGGAACTATAACTTAATTAAACAACATAATAACATGCAGCGTAAGTAGAAATGTAATATTAAATTGTATGGGAAGTTAACACAGTGTAGTTATATAACATAATAATTATATAAGAGTTCAGTTGAAGTATAGCTGTTGACAATGGTAGTGAAGGTGCCGAAACTATTAAGGTAAACTATACCAAAAGTGAAATTTTTGTGTAAAATACAACTCTTATATAATTATTAAGAAATGTAACGTTTCAATGTGCAAATTCTTACCGATATATTAAGTTTGATGTTTAGTGTATGTTAATTTACTGCTGAGAAATTATTTCCAAAAGAATCTTCCCCTAAATGCTGCACACCTTAGTATGCCAGTATTTAAATGCCACTTGTAGCTTTAACACGAATATTGCCTTTTAACTTAAATATTACTGCTGTGTAAATGTATGTTTTGAATGGCATGGACTGTCTATTCTTTTATGTTTTTGTGTTTCTAAACTTTCCCTGTGGGTAAGATTTATGGAAGGCAGACCTTGCTTGCAAGATTTCCTTGCCCTTCCATGTTTATTGAATAAGAAAAAAGTTACCGGTAATAACTGGATTGTTAACTTAAACCAAGAATTTCTTCTGTATTGCAACCTGTTTACCCGCCTCAAATTTACAGTTAGCGGAACAAAACTGCCTCCGCTCATGGACTAAGGATGTAGGTACATCCTTGTGCAAACAATTTCAAATTTTGTCAAAACATTACTAAATATTTGAGATAAAAGACTGCTTTGCTTAATATGTTCCTGGAATGTATAGTACAAGTAGACAAGTTGAAGGAGACAGTAGAGTACATTAAGTGTTGTGATTAAGTGCATGAGTGTAATGTTGGATCAAAAAACGCAATTGCTAGAACTAGACTATTTTAGTGCAGACCAGAGTAGAGACCAAAATCAATCAGGTTTCAATTCTACCACCATACTAAACTTATGTTTGATTTTTATATTTTAGTGACACCATCTGCCTTTACAATGCAATAATGAAAGCAACGGAAAAATAAACAAATACGTTCACGAATGTAAAATATATTATACATTGTAGGTGGCCTGTGAGACAAACGACAGGGTTGTATTATTTTCCAATTGAATTTTTCAATACTCAGTCAGTTTGCTCATAGTTGACATGTCTCAGCATGTTCACTGTGCTGCTTTGCCATGTTTTTCCACCCCATTATGACTTCTTCTTCATCCTCTCCAAGGTTTGGGAGTTATCCCGTTCTGCGCCAAAAGTAATCCTTTTTTTAAAATTGGTCTTTCCATCTGGTCCTCGGCCGTCCTAAATCCCGTCTTCCCTTTGGGTTGTATAAAATAGCTTGCTTCGGTAGTCTGTCAGCCGGCATTCTATTGACATGTTCATGCCAATTCTTTTGGCACCATACTTCTTTCTAGGCCCGGTTCTTTTCTTATGTCTTCACTTCTTACTCTGTCTCTAAGGGTTACTCCCTGTAGCCTTCTCATAAATCTCATTTCTGAGCTTTCAATTTTATTTAATGATCCATGATGACAACCTATTAAATTCCCTTTCTTCCTGTTTTCGTACCACTGGGCACAGTACATGGTTTTATTGGAATTGAAAGTAAATATAGAGAAGCATGAAGTGAAAAAACATCAAAATATTAACAAACAAAATACAGAATCTTAGTTAATATCTGCTTAAAGAAAACTGGGGGACTTTGGACAAAATAGGATCAATGACCCAACAATGGTAGAGTTCATTAGGATCCTGCAGGTCTGCATATTACCAATCATCGTCATACTATCTATTTATGAATGTCTATATAGGGTAGAGGAATAATTTGCAACATTATAGACCACAACTAGAGCCTTAAATATGTAATAGGTGTAAGTAGGATATGTGTATTGATATAGAACTTACATGGTGATAAATGTATTATATGAGTTTACACTTTGTTGCTTCACTTACCATTATTTTGGTAGGTCAAGTTTCAAGAAACAAAAATTTTTGAAAATAAGGAGAGGATCCCTGAAATATGTGAAGCAACAGAGTCAACTCATATAATATGATATAATAGATTTAAATTATTAGGATGAACGTGTATTTCTCTTTAATTATGTATAGATTTACTGTGTGTTTATGTGTGTACGTTTATGTTTATGTATGTATAACATTTCAAAGTAAAATGATGAATTCCATATAATTTAGGGTGTCCATTCGTGCCGTTTTCCCAGGACAGTTCCTTTTTTGACAAAATGTCCCACTGTCCCTAGTGTTATTGGGGACACTCAAATGTCCCGCTATTTTTTGCGATTGTGATTGCCCAGTGTGTTTCATCGTTTCACGGTATATTGATAAAAGTTAAAACAGTGAAGGCCTTACTCATTGTTGGGGCAATATGTGCTGATTTTTATGGTAAATTATAATAAAAAAACTCACGTTTTGATAGAATACATAAAAGTGAAATGTACACTGACAATGAGGCATCTATTTCTGTGAAATAAATTATATACACCAGTCTTCAGAAGAACCGCCGGTGTGGTCTTGTGGTTACCATTGCTGACTACAGATCCATCAGCCTGGGTTCGATCCCCAGTACCTCCTCAGATTTTTCTGAGGTAGGGAGGCTGGAATGGAGTGCACTCAGCCTCGTGATTCAAATTGAGGAGCTACTTGATAAAGAAGTAGCGGCTCCTGTCATGGAAACCACCATGAACAGCCGTGGGTGTGGGCATGCTGATCACATGCCTCCCAATCCTGCCATCTATCTATGGTGGATGAAGCAGCGGTTGGGTGGTAGGCCTTGTCCCTTCAGGGACGTAGCGCCTCTGAGTTTAGTTTTTAGTCTAAAGAAGAAATTTAAGAAGCCATTTGGGATAATTTATGTGTATGAGACAAAGGTAAATTGTAAATATTTCCTAAATTTTGTTAATTAAATTTTTGTCCCCTTTTTTTCTTAACTGTCCCAAGTTTTTTACAAAAAAATAAAATGCCTCGTTTTTAAAAAACATTATATGGACACCCTAATCTAATTGCATGACTAAATAAAATATTTACTTATTTTTTCATTTTGAATATAACAGATGACTCTACAATGGTTTGGAGTATGGGGAATGATGCACTTTTCTCCCCCTGGGCAAGAAGAAAAGACTCAGTGGTGTATGAACATTACTAACCTTCTTGGCAGTAAAAATGGCTTTCTACATTTCAAAAATTTCTTGGAGAGGTGTAGATTTGAAAATAACTTAAAAATTTTGGAATTCTGGAGGAAATGCAATGAAGGTTAGTGCATCAATCATTACTACATATACATGCATAAAACTGAACTGGGGTTTTACTTTTTCTGAAAGTTTCCATGACTAGTTATTGTTTATTAAGTGCCAGTATGGTACTTTATGAGATGTACAAAATTCCCACATCGTGATATTCATAAATACACATGAACCTCGCCAGATAGAGAGATGCATAACCAAATCGACCATGTGCTAATAGATGCAAGGCGGCAGTCTAGTATAATCGACATTCAAACTTTTAGGGGTGCTGACTGCGATTCGGATCACTATCTGGTAGTTGCGGTTGTCCGAGAGAGACTTTCATTAAACAAAGGAACTAGGCAAAATTTTGATGTAGAGAGATTCAATCTGAAAAAGCTAGGAGAAGACCAAAGTAGGAATCCTTACCAAGTTGAGATTTCAAATAGATTTGCAGTCCTAGAAAACACTGCCGAACAAGAAGCTAGGGATGATATGAATATCGATAAAACCTGGGACTGCATTAAAGACAATATTGAGGTAGCTGCAAAAGAAAAATTAGGTCCGCTTGAACTGAAACGAAATAAACCGTGGTTTGATGATGAGTGCGTGAAATTAGTAAATGCAAGAAAGCAGTGAACATACGTAACATACGCAAGAAAGTAGGCAAAACTACAGTGGTTGCAGAATCCGAATGACACTACGGTCGAAAATCTCAACAATGCTAAACGAGAAGCCTCTAGAATCATTAGAACAAAGAAAAGAACCTATCTCAAAGACAAAGTAAATTAATTAGAGGGAAATAGTAAAGACAAAAATATTAGGGATCTCTACAAGGGAATAAATGAGTTCAAGAAAGGTTTTCAACCTAGAATAAACATAATTAAGGGCAATGATGGTACTATACTTGCGGCTCCAAATAATATTTTGAATAGGTGGAAAAATTTCTTTACTCAGTTATTAAATGTACATGGAGATGTCCGATGTGGAGAAAGTTAAATATTCACAGCAGAGCTGTTGGTTGCTGAACCAACTTTAACAGAAGTAGAAACGGCTATAGGTAAACTAAAAACACACAAGTCTCCAGGAGTTCACCAAATTCCAGCAGAATTAATTAAGGCAGGTGGGGATAGTTTAAACTCAGAGATCCATAGGCTCATTCTTATGATTTGGAGAAAGGAGGAATTGCCGAAGGAATGGAAAGAATCTATTATTATACAGATCCATAAAAAGGGAGATATGGCCGAATGTAATAACTATCGAGGAATTTCTCTCTTATCAACATCATACAAAATGTTATCTAATATACTGCTGTCAAGATTAACCTCATATGCAGACGAAATCTTAGGAGATCACCAATGTGGATTTAGGCGAAATAGATCAACCATTGATCATATATTTAGTATTTGCCAATTTTGGAGAAAAAGTGGGAATATAATAAGACTGTTCGCCAGCTATACATAGATTTTTAAAAAAGCATATGATTCAATTAGGTGAGAAAAACTGTACAATATCCTCATTGAGTTTGGGATACCAAAAAAGTTAGTTAGGCTGATCAAAATGTGTCTAAATGAAACCTATAGCAGAGTCAGGGTAGGGAAATTTATATCAGATAGGTTTGCCATTAGAAGCGGCTTGAAGCAAGGAGATGCACTATCATCTTTACTTTTTAATTTCGCTTTGGAATACGCCATTAGGAAAGTTCAGGAAAACAACGTAGGCCTAGAATTAAATGGTAGTCACCCGATTTTAGCTTATGCAGATGACGTTTGCTTATTGGGCGATGACGTAAACACAATCGAGAGAAATGCAGAAAGTCTTTTCGATGCCTGCAGGAATGTTGGATTGGAGATTAATACAGAAAATACTAAGTATATGGTCATAGAACGTCAAAATAATGCGCCACAAAATATTAGAATAGCCGGTAAATCGATGAACAAGTGGAGGAATTCAAATATCTGGGAACAGTAATTACAGATACAAATAATATTAAGGCAGAAGTTAAGTGTAGACTCAAATCAGGAAAGGCTTGTTTTTATGCAGTTCAGAAACTCTTATCGTCTTGTCTTCTGTCCAGAAATCTAAAAATTAAGATTTATAAGACTATTATCCTGCCTGTTGTATTATATGGATGTGAGACATGGGCGCTGACTGATCAGGAAGATCATAGTCTGAGAGTTTTTGAAAATAGGGTGCTTCGAAAAATATTTGGGCCCAAGAGGGATGAAAATGGGGACTGGAGAAAATTGCATAACGATGAGCTTCAGGACCTGTACGCATCACCAGATATAGTAAGGGTAATTAAATCGCAAAGGATGAAATGGGCTGGACATGTTGCACGCATGGGGGAGGAAAGACATATCTCAAAAGTATTGACTGGGAGACCCGAAGGGAAAAGACCATGTAGGTGGGAGGACAATCTTAGAACGGATTTATGGGAAGTAGGATTTATGGGGGATGATTGGATGGAGTTAGCACAGAATAGGGTTGAATGGCGGACTCAGGTAAGAACGGAAATGAACCTTTGGGTTCCATAAAATAGATAATATTTCTTTAGCTTGCTTAGGAATTTTCTATTGCCATTGAGTAAGTAAGTAAGTATATTAGAAAGAATTTAATAAATGCAAATCGGTTATCCTGACAACATATGTTTTACACTGATCATATACAGCTTTGGAATTTGCAATACAGTTAGCCATGATATATTCCTTTGGATTTCATTATTAAACTAGTCAGATGTTTATTTCGTTGTTGAATTTTAATACTGTTTATATACAGAAAGTATATTACTGTGAAATAATTAGGCCTACATAAATTAAGTGGAGTTCTTCGCCAGTGCATTTTGTGAAATGTTGACATATTTTAAGACTTTTTTTTTATCAGTGTATACGAATTTGAATTAAGGTTAAGTATGTTCTTCCACAAGCCCTGCTTAATGAATCGATCTGGAGCTTATTTTGTTCATATCATAATTGCAATTAACTTATCACTGATTAAATAAAAACAAATTATATTATGTAAATAATAGTGATTTTTTATAATAATCTTGCCTTCAAGGAGCAAGCAGTTAAGCTACATGTTGAAATCATGTGTGTCAATGTCTACTTTTTTCCTGTGCTAGCTTTACATCTCATCTAATGTTACCGGTATATTAATTTAGCAATCTGTACATGTCTATAATACAGTTTTATGTTTTACATCAGAAATAAAATATTTCTTCTAATGAAGAGGAAGGGGGAAACGTCCCCATAACACTAGCAGCATTTCCCCTTTGGATGGCTATGCCTATGCGCTGCCTCAGGTATTCAGTGGCGAGAGGATCGTTAGTAATGGACTGCAGATTTTTGCCCAATTCACTAACGAAGGCTTTGGCTTCAGAGCACCAGGGACCAAAGGTTTCTACTCCGAAGACGACAAAGATGTAATTAAATAAAAGCATTCTGGTACTTTATACATCAGTTGTTATATCAGTTTACCTGATTTTATTTTTGTTTGGGAATAATCACTTTTACATTAAAGAATGCACTTTTTTTTTTACATTAAAAAAAATTATTTTACATGAAAAATTCAATTACGAAGAAAAACCCCTTTTTAACAAAACTTAGGGGGACTATTTCTTTTCCTTGAATGAGATTTTCCTCGAATGAACACAAAAATGCACCAAATTATAGAAAAGCTTGTAATTTACAGTATCATAACACATTCTGTATTAACACAATCCAAAAAGTGTGCTTCAATACAAAGGGCACCAATGAAACAACAGTACTAGTTAATGTGATCATATTGCTGGGAGTAAAAGCTGGGACCAATTGAATAACTCCTACTAATAAACTGAATAAAAGATACTGAATGGTAATTTATAACATGGTTTCTACATATGGCACAGTAGGCTACTTACTTAGGTAACTGCACACCATATTAATGCTCACATCGGTTCTTAATGCCCCCTTAATTCTGTGACAAATGAAATTGATCCATGAGATGTTTGCATCGCTTTAAGAAATCATAAAATTCTTAACAACTGTATTTCAAATTAACTGTCATCATCAGTGTTGCTTTCAAAATGTCTGTGATGGGCACCTATGTGATATTGTCTTTAAATTCTTCTAACAGTATGTGAATATTATTTATGGGGAAACTTGAAAAATAAAGTGTATAGGTCAATTTCCCGTACATTAGAAGAAGACAATATCACAAGAGAAATTAACTCTATCTCGGAAGCTGAACTTGCTGAACTGAACTGCGCGTGAAAGAAAATTTCCTAAAAAGTGCCAGTATTGTCTGAATGCAAGAGGAGAACATTTCCAACATCTCTTGTGATGAGGTACGTGGTTATTTTCATTGTAACTTTAACTGTAAATGTGAGAAACTGAATCATTAAACTGATCGGGGCTTTATTGGCGTAGATATTTCGCCTGATCGCTCGGGAGTTGGAGCTATGCCTGCCGCGATGCAGAAACCCGCATCATTGGCCAACTCTTGCATGGGACTCACTGTACCAGGAAGACATCACACAAATTCCACCATCTTAAAAATATTGTTATAAGATACTCATTTAATATGAAGGGCTGGAACATACTTGGCACCCAATAAATATCAGTGCAAGTTTTTTTCTCTGCTCTATTTCTCAATTTGCTGAGGTTTAACAAACAGCTGCATATGCTCTTCGAACATGGCATTATAATTAATTTTTGAGTTCATAACACATTTGTAAGAGAATCCTAACATTTTTGTCTCATCCCATGCAGTGCCGTTTGGGAAATGCTGAATTCGTTACAGACTAGAATTGAATTAGGTAAAGTTAATAAACTATAAAAGAGTTACTAGCTACAGTATGCTATAGGTCCTAGAACACTCATGCCTGTGGAAAACATAAGGGTTAGCAAATTGAGTCCAGTAATAACAAGTTCAGTGTAAATATTACTGAAGTTCCCAAACTGAATTCATGACTGACATTGCCAGAAATATAAAAGATTGTATGGAAACCTCAAGTGACCAGAAATTCAATTTTATTTCTAAAAACCAGAACATTTAAGCGTCCTGATGAGGACAAGGGGACTTTACTCTGAAAATCGGAACTGTCCTGGCCAAATAGGGAAGTCTGGTACTAGTTGTCAAACGTTCTGGAGCTTTTGATTTAACCTCATTTACTTTTGGGCTTCCTAATAGTCGGAATTCTTCTGTTTTAAGCATTTTGTGGGTAGTTATGTAAATGGTAGATGCTCTTTGTTCATGATGGTATTATCTTTTGCATAATACACAATGTGATGAGTAGAGCAAATTTATTTGGTGAAGATGTTCTGCTAAGCAGTCATGGCCAGTTTCTAAATGAAATAAAGCAACTGTATCTGATTCAGTGCCGTAGGAAGGGGGTGCATGGGGTGCGAGCTGCTCTGGGTGTCATCAATGAGGGGGTTTACAAAATGGCAAAAATGTGTTTCAAATAGATAAAAAATGGCTCAGGACACTTAAAAAGCATAATAATGTTACGTAAAACAAGTTAAAAAAAACTTTTAAGACAGCGTAATATGTATTGATATGCTTTAATTCAGTCAATAAACGCAACAAAACTCAGCTGAATTCAATGCTCTGTACAGACGAGCATATGGATAAGAGGGGGCAGGGTGTTTCTTTCTGCCAATGTCTGTCTGAGAAACAGTATACTGCAAAATTCTACTTTTTTTTTTCTTCACAGCATGATTGCCTTCCCTGCGTCCCCCCAACTAAAACACTGATCTGGGATATAGTCGTGCCAGCTCTCATAAGTACTTAGTTGTATTCCTTATCAATGTAAGGAGCTGCTCGTTCATAACTTTTTCATTACACCCATTATTTTACACTTTAAAGAATACTAGAAATTGGACTAATCATCTTAGCATTAGATGCTTTCTACAGGTACTGTTCATTTCTTCTTCATCTTGCCTACCCTACCTTGATCTTGACTATCAGTAAATGTTGTTCATCAATAGGTGTGCTGCACAATCAACAACAAAAAAATAATAAAAGACCCTACTATGAAAATCTATCCATGGGGGAAAAAAGTATGAATATATTATATAAGGATTATAATTATGTAGTTTATTTAATGAAAAGTTCATTTTGGATCATTGACGTATGCAACAACCTACCCAAATAAAATATTACCAATATAATTCTTATGGATGTTTAATATTCAAGTTCATGTTTTTTTTTTTTCCTGAGAACGTGAATATGCATGTAATGAAGTGTGTACTGGTAATTCTTTCTTTCCTATCGAGTTTTTACAATTTAAAATGTGGCATGTCGAAAGTGGGTGACGGCCTACCTTCTCTTCAATAACAGTCTCCCAGCATTGAAAACACTGAAACCACAAAGAACTCGGGAAACACAGATTTGAATCATACACGGAAAAGTTGTGTTTCAATCTGTAGAAGGATACCACATGAGCTTGCTACGAGACTGATCTGATTGAGGGCTGTCTGCTACAATATCAGGTTTTAGCTATGTTTCCCATTTGTTTTGTTTCAGTTTGTTGTTATGAGAGTTCAACATGGTTTTTTATTTTTAGTTTGGTTATGAGTTTTGCTGATTTAAAACTTTCTCCTTACCTTCCAAATCACGATGAGCTGGGATCCATTGTAAAATGATATTCTGATTTAACTTATTAATCATTTTGATGCAGTTTTTGCATTCCATTACTCTTGTGTCTTGGATTGAGTAGTAGTGTATGAAAGGAAGTATAGCTGAGTTAGAATGAGAGAGAATTACAACATTATTGAAAAAATTTATGTATAAGAATAGCTGTTGTAGATTTGTAAGTATATACAGTGAACTGAAGAAAATTTACGAAATTGAAACGAAAAGTTAGGTTGATCAAGATTAGTGACTATATTGCTATGCCAAAAGCCTATGCCAATACAGACACTTTTTACCATTCTATATATCGATAATGAGCAGTTTCCTCCTTGCTGTTGAGTTATTTGAAGGTGGCAGATGCATTAACAAATTTTTCTGTGTCCCCTTGTCTATCAAGTCAGTCTGTTTCACCAGCTTAAATTCATTATTGCACAATAAATATTTATAAATTCTCAAAATATTTCAACACAGGCCTACAGCAAGAGTTGCTGAAGGCGAACTACAGTGCACCAGGGAACTTTCTCCACAGCGAGCATGTTGAAGAGGGTGCTAGCAACAACAGTTATGTTGGCAGCATGAGTTTTTATGAAAACCAACCGTCAATTGCTTACACAATATTAAATGCTTGCACACTGCAAGAGAAAGCACCCATTTATAAAAGTGCCAATGACCTATGCCTGCCTGCCTGCCTGCATTCTGCTGCCAACATAACTGCTGTTGCTACCACCCTCTCCAGCATGTAGCCGCTATGGAGAAAGTTCCCTGGGACACTATAGATGGAGCAGTACAGTTCTTTCAACTGAGGCTCAACAAGTCATATTTGGAATGCATCATCAAAATCTTTTGTCATCTCTCTCCTGTATGGATGTGTTTATTTTACAGAGAATCCTGACCTGGAAGTACTTGCATCTGAGGCTGAAGATCTAGATTTTGAAACAGAGTTTTCTCAAGAGGAAGATAAATTGCAAAGTTGGAAGAATGAAGCCCAGTTTAGACTAGAAAATACATACAAAGAATTTTGTAAATGGTTACTTAAGTGAAGAATTGCTATATTTACTGTTATATTTTGTATGATATTCAAAGCCTTGAGTATTATAATGTACGATTCTTTGTGAAACTGTATATTGTACTTTATTCTAATAAATAACACATTGTGTAACTAAATTTTAAGTTATGTAAAGTAATATAATTTAAAGTAACGTAAATTTTGTCTAATTAGATTTAATCTAATTTAATGAATGATAGTATTTTAATAAATCTTCTTCAGACCGAATTTGGACAACTAAAGTTACCCACCTATAAACTAGGATTCCTATAACCTGACTATTAACATCAATAATTTAAACTTAGATAATCAGCATCTAACCTGAAATCAGTAGAACTCAGGATCAGGAAGCACTGGTGGGCAAATAACCCAAAGATCCATTGAACTTAATTAGCCAGAAAGGGGGAAAGACGACCAGGTAACTAGAGTAATATGCATGAAGAAAGGAAAGAAAGTTTCAACAACTTTAATAACAATAAGTAATTAACAAACTTGACCACATTACAAAGTCTAAGAATATATATAGGCCTATGTAAAAGCAGTAAATTCTTATAAGGTTACACAAGCGTAATATCGAATCGATTTAGTAGTAATAGATCCTGTCACTCCTCAGAGGAGCATAGGGCGTCAACAAGAGATCTCCATCTGACCATCTGACACAGTTGGCTGCCATAGGCTTGATTTCATTCCATGTTCTCCCAGTTCTTTCCCCCTCTTCATTTACAGATCTCCTCCATGTTCCTCTTGGTCATCCTACCTTTCGAGTGCCTTGCAGATTCTAATCCAAAGCTTGTCTTTCAATGGCATCAAATGGTTTTCTTAATGAATGACCTATCCACTTCCATTCCGTTTCCTTACTTGTATTTCAATTCGTTCTTCATTTGTCATTCTCCATAGGTTTTTATTACTTATAATCATTGGCCAATGAATATTTAAAATTCTCCGCAAACACCTATTTATAAAGGTTTGTAATTTTGTGTTTACAATATTGTTGGATACCCAGGTTTCTGATCCATATAGAAGTACAGATTTGACATTCCTTCTAAATATTTTAAGCTTTGTGTTTTAGGAAATATTTTGATTCTTCCAAATATGGTAAAGTTGTACAAATACAGAATTTGCCTTCTTTATTCTATGTATGACATCTTCAGCTGTTCCTCCAGTTTTTGTAACTGTACTTCCCAAATAAGTGAATGAGTCAACTGATTCCAATGCTTGACTTCTAATTTTTAATTGTTTCTGAGTTTTTGGATTTATTCTTATTTCTTTGGTTTTCTTAGTATTAATCTTCAGACCTGCTGGTTCAGTGTTTGCATATGCTCAAATCTTTGAGCTAACAAACATACATCATCGGCATAATCAAGGTCTTCAAGTCTGTCAAATAAATTCCATCTAATACCCCTTGGACCATCTTCGTTTACTTTCCTCATTATATCATTTAAGACCAAGGTAAACAGGATAGGAGAGAGTATACACCCCTGTCGCACACCACTATGAACAGGAAAGATTGTGTAAGTTTTCCTTTGTGAAGTACTTGATAACTATAACCATTGTATATTTCTTTTATTATATTTATAATTTTCTCTGGCAAACCATACTTTCTCAGCACCTTCCATATATAACCTTGTTTCAGAGAATCAAATGCCTGCTCAAAGTCCAAAAAAGTAGCATACAGGGTAGTATTCCATTCAACGCTTTGTTCTATGATTATCCGTAGAGTATTAATTTGATCTATACAACTACGGTCTTTCCTAAATCCTGCTTGCTCCTTCCTCAGCCATGCTTCCATCGCCTTTCCCATTCTATTTAGAATTATTCTACTAAACACTTTCCCTGGAACAGACAACAGAGATATTCCTCTTCAGTTTTCACATTTTGATCTATCTCCCTTTTTAGGAATTTTGACTATTATGCCACTTTTCCAATCCTTAGGAATCTTCTCCTTGCTCCATACCCCTCTGAAAAGCGGTAATAAGAGTGAAGCAGTCGTTTCAATGTCACTTGTCAGAATCTCGGAGGTTATATTATCTTTTCCTGGGGCAGTTCCTATTTTGGTTTGTTTCAGTGCTGTTTTGATTTCGTTCAGGTCAGGGGGATCCGTTTTAATTCAAATATCTTCATTTTCTGAAGGCTCTTCCTCCACTGCAGGTGTTTCAGAACTTTCCTTATTCAATAAGTTCTCAAAATATTGCTTCCACCTATTTAGTTGATCCTCTTCATTGGTTAGTAGCACACCTTCTTTATTTCTTACTGGATAATTATTATAATCACAAGTTTTCTTTGACAATATTTTAGTAATGCGATACAATGATCGTAAGTCTCCTTTACTTGCTGCGTCCTCTGCCTTACTAGCTATATCATCAGTCCATTTTCTTTTATCTTTACGAGCACTTTTCTTAATTGCTTTATTTAAGGCATTATACTGGCCAGTTAGAAGATTTCTGATTTCTTGTTTTACATGAATTAAGCTGGTGTTTCACATTTCGTCTTTCTTCTATTTTTCCCTAAGTTTCTGCTGACATCCAGTCCTTTTTCCTAGTCTTTCTGTAGCAAAATATTTCTTTGCTTATTTCTAGTAAATTATCTTTTATCTTACCCCAGATCGATTCAATATCTTCAGTTTTGAGATCTTCTAATACTTGAAATTTATTTCTTAACTCTATCTTTATTTGGTCTTTTACAGTTTCATCCTTGATTTTACTTACATCAAATCACTATCGAATCAATTTGGTAAGACTATATTCGATTAAAAAAAAACTCCGTGGCGCTACATCCCCGGAAGGACTTGGCCTACCACCCGACCGCTGCATCATCTCCCGTAGGCAGATGGCAGGATTGGGGGCATGTGGTCAGCATGCCGACACCCACGGCCGTTAATGGTGGTTTTCTGGACCGGAGCCGCTACTTCTCTATCAAGTAGCTCCTCAGTTTGGAATCACGAGGCTGAGTGCACCCCTACCAGACCTCCCTACCTCAGAAAAATCCGAGGAGGTACCGGGAATCAAACCCAGGCCGACGGATCTGTAGTCAGCAACGCTAACCACAAGACCACGCCGGCGGACCTATATTCAATTAGAAATGTAAATTCAAAACACTAACGTTATCTAAAAATCCTCAAATTGTAAAAACATCATTAATACCAGTTACTTGCATAAACTGTATGTTGGGAACAATCCAGAAGACAACTGTGAATGCTATCAGTCAGATAGGCCTATAATATGATTTGTTTAAATGTAATAAATAGCTAATAATCAAAATTCATACATCATACCAATAAATAAATTAGTTAATATGTAAATATATGTATGAAGAGAGTCAATATAGAAAATATCTTACAAATTGGTATGACTCATAAATATGAATGAAAACTTTTAGGCAAAGAAAAATCAAAACAGCTGATAATTATAAAAGGCAAGAGAACATAAAACAAGGGCCTGAAAATCTTAGGTGATTGTAAATTAAATATATTTTTATTATAGCAAGGCAGAAAGCAAAATAATTCTTCAGAAAAATGGAAATACTCCAATAATAAGGTAGTACTGTAATTCGAGATTAATTTACAGAAGAAGGAAAAGTACAGTATGAATATGGAAATTAAGAAAATTCTAAATTTAAATTTAATAAACTAATGAAAAAAACTTTAAATCAGAGCAGACAAAAGGATATATCGAATGAGTATAAATGGAAGATCAAATAAAAAATAAAAAAAATAAAAATTGAACCTTGAAGAACAAAATTACTGTACAAAATATTTACTATTAAATACTAGCTCGGACAAAATTGAAAAAAAAGGAGTTACGAAGCAAAAAACTTATGTAATGAAAAAGGAAAATTTAGAAAATCTTTAATAACCCAGAAAATCGGTAGAAAATATAGAAGGGAATGATATACAGATATAATTGCCTTTGTTTTATTTACTTATCCATGTATAGTGATAGTTGTAATACAAATATACATATTAATAATGTAAAACAACCAAATAATTATTAAATATCCATATGGAGGGATTTGAACCTAGATTTTTGACATAGAGGATTTTGAACCTTTCTCTGTCTCTCTGTGGGAGTGATGGATACAGAGGATTTTGGAACCAATTCAAAGAACCCCGAATAATTTATATTGTGATAGAAATCCTGAAATTATTCAAGAAAGATATGTCTACAACCTAATAATTTATGGAACTATAGTTGAAGGTCAGTGCTTTCGTTTGAACAAACTGAATGGAAGATGATGTAGTAGTGAAATGAGATAAGTTGTTATATTGAATTCAATATTTAGCACCCAATGTCACAGAACTGTCCCTGTTGCAGCTGCCAGAATAGAAGCAAACATGTAACTATAATCAGTGCTTTTTTTCTGCATACCCCTTAAAGATTTTTCCAGTTTCGTATACTAGAAAATCATTAATTTCCACAATTTTGAAACCTGGAGAAATTATGCCAAAAACAAAATAAAATCAGGTAAACTGATGTAACAAAGTGCCAGTATGTTTTTTTTAATCAGTTATGACTGCAATTATGATATGCAGAATGTGTTTTTTTTTTTTAAATTGATTTCCAAGTTAAGCTCCAGATTTATTCATTAAGCAGGGCTTACGGAAGAAGAAAGGTCTACCATCTCGGCCACCTGGGTCATTTTAACGGTCTAGTTGGATAAGTGCATGTAAATCAATATGTTTTTTGTCATAGCTACCTGTATTTTAATTTCCAAGGCCTTATAAGATCACAGTAAAACAATAGGCTATGTTGTCAAGATAACTGATTTTCATTTTTTTTTATAAATTCTTTCGAATACGTATATTACCATAAAATAGACACTAAATTGAGCATTACTCCGAAACAGGTCAACCGATTTTATCCATTATGAATAGACGTCTTCCCATGGACATTATAAATGTGTATACCAAGTTTCATAAAAATCCGGTAAAGCGTATTTGAGTTACGTCTTTAAAATATACACTAAATTGGGTTTTACTCCGGTACCGGTCAACAGATTAGGTTCAAATTCAATAAGGCACTTCTTATGGACGTCATAAATGGGTATACCAAGTTTCATGGAAATCCGATACAGCGTATTTGAGTGATGGCGCCTTTCTATTAGAAAGGCGCCATAATCTATTAAAATAGGCACTAAATTGGGCATTACTCCGGTACCGGTGAACCGATTTGGTTCAATATCAATAGGGTTCCTCCCATGGACATTATAAATGTGTTTTCCAAGTTTCATGAAAATCCGAAAAAGCGTATTTGAGTTATGGTGCGTACAGACACACGGACAGACAGATGGACAGACATTTTTTCGTCCACCACACAATCTCATAAAGTACCATACTGGCACTTAATAACGAAAGTGATTATACGTTTTCTTGTGCATTAAAGTAGCTATTTCTAGTGTTCATTATCTATCCCATGATTTTTAAGAGGTGGTGCCTGACATTAGCACTGCGATCAGGAAAACAAGCGAGCCCTACTGCACCGCTGCAATCTTAACCAATGGTGTCGGTATTACTGATGTAATATTAGAGTTTGTTGTATCCCTTACCTCTTGGATTGATATTGCATTTATTTGCATTGAATGCTGCTGCAAATGTCATTGTGTCTCTGGCTATTCTGCAATTGTTTCTCATGTGTTAAATTATATGTGCCGTTGTGAAAATGACTCCACTTATATACATGTCAGATTATCAGCAATAATCCTCAGTAGTTCTAAGGTTGGTCTCAAACCTGTCAGGCCCCAACTCTCGAAAATAGAGGTACTTCTACTTTTAATTTTTAATTTAGCGACTTCTGGTGAAAGGTGCAAGAAACCCTGTGATCATATCAGAGACTAAATTGCAGCTTCCGGGTAGAATTGAGGTGTACGAACTGAATCCACCTCAGAGGACTTAAATTCATATAACCTTATGCATATTGTGTGATTCCACTTTCATTCTAAATAAGTAAGTCTGCCAATGTTCCGTCAAGTCAAAAGCGAGAGTACCCCTTAAAGCTTTTTTTTTTGGGGGGGGGGGGGATGCACAGGCTATAATGATGTGCCATTGCAAACACTCGTTTCACTGTGACTGAACTTAAGTTCTTAGAATTCCGCCACTCTTATTTTGAAATGCAACAGCATGCATTCGACCATTGAAAGGGACAAAATAAGGCAGTATATAGTATGAGTGGTTGGATACAGATATTCAAGGATGCTAGAAACGGAAGAAAAAATCAGAATAGCCCTTACAACTTAAAATAGATTAAATACATAGACTTCCTTGATATCAAGAAAGTCTCAAAAACATAAAAATTACACAGTTTCCAGGGAAGGAAATCCTGTGTTGACAGAAAATTAAATGTCTTGAACTGGAGGGGGGGGATGCAAACCCTTATGATACTTTCTGCTTGTATGACCATGGGACCATACCAATCTTTCACTGCCAATAGTGCTAGTCAGCCTAAAACTGGAAGATTAGAAAGGGTGTTCAAGAATTTATTGCTCTTATCAAGACCGTCTGCGTTTGCAAGATGGGTGTTGCGTCTGAGGAGTTTCATGGGATAGTATGCCAACTTCCAGCTATGAACACTGAAAAAGATCTGTGTACCAAAACCACACCTGGGCGATGACAGTGAAGATGCATAAGAGAAGTGAACCAGTTTGTATGTGGTTTGGTTTGACTGAAGTACCATAGTGCTTAATAAACTCAAATTTCATATTAGTATTTAATACGCTTCCTATTTCGTGGTTATAGTATATGCTAACATGTTACAGTACCTTCTAAGCCACTTTACTCTTTGTATGATGAATAACTGATCAATTTTAAAATAATCTTTTGTGCAAAATTTATTAAATGGTCTATTTGTGAAAGCAACGACATTTCCTCTAGTGTTAAATTGACACTGATCTATAATCATTATTTTCATGTTAACACATGAATGTACTTGGTAGAATGTGTAGAATAAAATTTCTTATAAAAACTGACTTTTCACTAAGGTTCAAACTTTCAAAACAATTTTTCTCGGAATTATGGGAATAACATGACTTTCTATTTAAGACAGACATAACTTCAAAGAGCTGTATGCAGCCTGTGGACTGTGTCGCACTATATAATTTTTAGATAACTATTTATTAAATAACTATTACTATTTCCGTATTTTACGGACCATAACAAGCACATTTTTACCTTGAAAACAGAGCCTTTGACAGTTGGGTGCGTCTAATGGTTCGAAGTATACTAAAAAATTATAATTATGGTAAATATTGCCGGAATACTATAATTATAAACAAGGCATTGTAAACGATGATAGTTACATATTTTGGCACAGACTGTACATCAGTGCACTTATAACTATCTCAAAATGAGGGTAGTGGAAAGCCGGGTATACATTGCGAAAATAAAGGAATGTTGAGTTCTTTTATACGAAAGGAGTTATCTCCACGCTGGTTTAAATGACGGCAATGACCTCAAAACAGCCTTGTCCCGTTACACCTACCATATGCTGAATAGGGTTAGAGGGGATATAAGTATTTTTCAGTCTCTCATGAGAAATCAGTTCAGTTGTTAAAATTTACTGCGATGCCACCTGTACAGAAGAGATTTTCATGCAATGCAGATTTTAAGCTAGAAGTGATTAACACTGATTTCATTGTACAAGGATATAATTTGTTTATGCAATGAAATATATTATTCCCTTTAAAATTTTTCATTTAGAATTACTTTAATTTTCTTTTCCTTTAAGTTTCCATCTTAAAATCAAGGTGCGTCTTATGGTCCATAAAATACGGTAATCTGTACAGACATTGAGGGGTTAGTTATGACTGTTAGTGTGTGTGTGTATTAGTCACACTCTACAAAGAAATTTATAAGGTACAGTCGGTCAAATAAAAAACGTCGGGACTCGTATGCAGTTAAAATTAAAGTTTTAGCGCATTAGTTCACAAGTTTCCTATAAAAAACATAAAATACAGGTCATTTTCGGGACATATGAGGCCATGCGATAGGAGAGAAAAAATGAACAACGCGGAAAGCTCAACACACGATATTCAACTTAATGTATTGTCATAATTCATTTTGCTTTGTGTCATCGCCACATACAAATGCTAAAGTGAGAGAAAGTGTAGTTAGGGCTGTAATTGACCTGCATTTTTCGGCCTCTGAAGCAGCGAGAAGGTTCCATATTTATGAAAGAGCAGCTCAGTGCAGTGGTGTGAACTTTACTATAATGCGACCGGAAGTTTTCATAGGAAGCGTGGATCTGCGGAAGGCCGCGTTTTTCGATGCTAGACTGGTTCCAGAAGTTGAGCGTAAGTAATTGATTTTGCACTAGAAGTACCGGTATTATAAAATAAAATCTTTAAAAAATGCTCCTTGAATAAACATATTCCTCGCGAATCTATTAATTATTAATATTATAAAAATTTGCAACCAAGAATATGGCGGATTTGAGGCATATAGCCACAGCCTTCTATACATGTTTGTTTTGGAACAAAACTGACTAAATAATCAAGAAAATACATGAATAGACAAGAGGCATGTGTGAACCTAACCTTAAGTCTTCCTGTACATGCGCATATGCTCGTTCGTGATACTTAATCAAATACCGCCCGACGTTTTTATTTGACCGACTGTACTTAATAAATACTGTTAGAGAAACCTAATAAAGATCACAATCTGGCTTACAGATAGCACTGAACAGAGATAACAATTATTGCTTGCTAATCAGGCAGAACTGAGATAAAGATAACTACAGCATATTCAGTCGCTTATCGCAAAGTGTGTATTTAAATTCCTTAAAAGATATATCAGATAGGTTAACATTAAAAGATATTTTATATCAGATGGATTATCATTAAAGATATTTTATATCAGATGGGTTATCATTATACCAAATAGGCTTCTACACGAAGTGAAGCATGACTGTACAATATTATAACTAATATAAACCCACAGTGCTATAAATAAAGCATAGTACAGCCTTACTTATAGGACCATTTAACACTGTTGTTGGAGGTAAAAGGTAAACACTTTTTAAAAAGAAAAAGAAAACCAGAAAAATCTGTAATAGAGGTAAGAGATTTTAATGTTGACAATATAAATAATTTTAAAGAAATGATAGAACAATTTAACAGAAATTATATAACAATGACAGTTTAGCTGAAGAAAAATTCGAGATCTTTTTCATGATGTTTTTAAGAGATTTTTAATATTTGTCTAAAAAGAAGAAAATCTATAGAAAAAAGGACAGTGTGGTATGCATTTAATATAATTCACACCTTAAAACTGAGAGTATGAGAAATAAACTAATTTTATTACAAGATATACACAAAACTAGACCAGATTTTATTTCTTTGGAAATTCTAAAGGAATGCAGAAAAATGTACAGAAAATCCTTAATAAGGGCTAAGAAGGAATCGAATACTGTATTTTATGGACTATAAGATGCTCCTTAATTTTTAAGCAATTTAAAAAAAAAATTATTGTTATTAGATTGAAAAGCCACACTAAAAAAAAAATCCTTAGTTTATAAAACCAAACTGGCCTTTCAATTCAAGTTCACTGGCACCGTAGACTGCAATGATGCATCATAGGCTAGACAATGTTCTGGGTTTGTGATGGCGGGGCGGGAGGCAGACAGTGTTAGCAAGCTTGTGAATCCCCGCAACTCATGTTCGTCACATAGGTGCACTGCTGCTGCCAGCTGAATCCAATGTTGCCAGATAGAGATAGGTTTCCCATTGCATTGAATAAACGGTCATTTTTAAGACTGGTGGGAATTTTAAATCAAACACTGGACATTTTTATATTAATTTCGAGTATAAGACGCACCTGAATTTTGGAGGCAATTTTTTAAAGAAAAAAGTGCATCTTATAGTCCGTAAAATGGAATTAAATTACTCAGACAACAAATCAAAAGCAGCATGAGCGGTAATAAATTCTAATGCAGAGAAATACAGAACAAAAACCAACAAAGTAACAATAACTCCTAATGAATTTAAAACTTTTTATTGACTCAGTAAAGGATATATCAAATAAAGTTCACTCATGTAAGGATAGTGCATTACAATTTTTACATATTTCAGGAAAAGTAATTGGAGATTTTAAACTTAGAACTGTATCACAGAATGAGATTAAAATGATTACAAAGAAATTTAAAAACTCGAAGACAAAAGACATTTATGATATGTCAAACAATTTTATTAAAGAAGTTATTCAGATTATTGCAGCTCCACTAACTGTTCGTATTAATGCATGCTTTACAGATAATTTTCCCAGAAAGTTTAAAATTTTCCAGTGACCTCCACATACAAAAAAGGTGATAAGGAGGATCCTAGTAGTTATAGACCAATATCAATAATCCCTACAATAACTAAAATTTTAGTATGTCCTTTGAAAAATCAATTACAAGGCTATTTGGAAAACCATTGTTTGTTAGTTGATAATCAATATGGCTCCCTTAGTGGTAGATGGCAGAAGACTAGTTGATAGCAAAAATACATCAGGTTTTTTAAGATGGTATGTCTGCCCAGTCCAGTCTCTGTGATCTGAGCAAGGCCTTTGATTATGTGAGACATGATATTCTGCTTAAAGAAATGGAACACCATGGTATAGAGGGCACTTGCATTTCGATCATATATTGAGAATCATAAACAGTTAGTAATAGTCGAGGGAAATCAGTCTCAGGTCTTCAATGTAGAGGTAGACATCCCACAAGGCTCAGTGTTGGGACCACTGCTATTCCTGATTATGATTAATGATGTGTCCAAAAGTTATTTTTGTCATACTGTTGTCTATGCTGATGACACGACTTTCGTTAATAGTCATAAGGATAATATATTACTTTTAGCTTTAGCTCAAAATACCCTAAATAAATTACAGCAATGATTTAAATCAAATGGATTTTTTTATGAATGAAAATAAAACACAAAATATGTTTTTTTAGAATAAAACCAGGATGCAGTGTTTTCAAATCCAACCAAAAGTGTAGGGTATAATTGTAGTCAGACATCTTTCCTGGAACTCACATATAGACCTAATATGCAGTCAACTATCAAGTATGGTGTACCTTTTGGCAAATTTTTAAAAAGTTGTACCAACAGTTTATGTACGTGTGGCTTATTTCTAATTCTTTCAGAGTGTAACAAGGTATGGATTGATATTATGGGGAAGTAATTCCAGAACTGAGAAAGTATTAGTAATTCAAAAGAAAGCAGTTAGAATATTGACCAGTGCTAAAATAAGAGAACATTGTAGACCATTATTTCTAGAAACAGAAATTCCAAAGGCTATTAATTTGTACAGATATGATATTTTGTGTTTAATTAGAGAGAATCTACACATATATACCTTAATATGAGAGGATATTCTTAATTATCATACAAGGAGTTTGACGTCCCACCTCACAGCACAAATTACAAAAACTTCAAAATATTACAAACAAATGGGAATAAAATGTACCGTACAACAATTTGCCAACAAAAATTCAAAACTTAAATATTAATATGTTTGAAAGTAGATTATGTAAATGACTGGTAAAGCATCTTTTTTATAAAGTGAGTGATTTTGACAATGTAATCCAAGATGACATCCAATTATTAAATTGTAAAGTGTAGTAATACCTTGATTTTCTTTTTACATAAAATGAAAATATTTTATATGTAAAATGTGACGAAGCCTATAGCAAACTTGTATTTTGCTCAATTGGTGAAAATTAAATTGGAATTGAAATTGTGTCTCTGTAGGTGTTATAGAAGTGTGATCACTCAACTTGTGAGTTTTTTTTCGCCATACGCAGTGAATATAGCGCTGATGCAATACTGTGACAGCCGACTCACCATTGTGGCACGCTCTGGCTAGAGAAGATCCAAACCCCTCCCGCCGACAGCCGTGTGAGGCTACTCAATATTTCAAATTTCTAGATTCTAAATTATTTTTAAGTTTATATGAGCAGCTAATTTTTGGCGTGTGTCTATCTGCAATGATGACCTACCGATGTGCTAAAATTGAGAGTAGGTTTTGACAATGACAACCCTTGTTCCCTATTGGTTCCCTTGTAAACTGGGAAAGAAGTAAAACATGTCGCCCCTGAGTCCCCCACTCCTACTCCCTAACGAGACCCACCTGGAAAGTAGTGGTTCTGGGTGGGGGAGACATCTAGCGGCGGCTTTTGAACTACTAGTGGTGATGTTAGCACCATCTAGGTGTAAGAAGGTGAAAGTGAATCTCTTTCTCTCTTCCTTTCCAGTCTCCTTCCTCTCACCTCCTCTTTACCCTACCTACTTATTTGGAACTATTCCTAACCGTAAATTTTGGATAGAGTGGGATTCGAACCCAGGACCCCTAACATCGTAGCTGGCAGCCTTAACCACTATGCCACGAAGATTGCTGAGCGGTGAAGGAAGATCTGATATAACTGAGTTTAGTTAGCTTTAATACATGAGAAGAGTTTTAATGCAAGTGTCTTCTTTTTTTTTTTATATAATTTTGAAATATTTTGTTAGCTATAAAAAAGAGCCATGTTGGTATAAGGGAATTTTCCTGCATCAATTAAGTCGTATTTTATATTATAATACAGTGTTTTTATAACTGTAGAATAAGAAAAGTAAAAAAAACATCATTAAAAAACAAATACAACTAAATTTAGTAACAAATACAGTGTCAGGTTTACAATTTTTTGGTCTATGTGCTTTATTGACTTGAAAAAAACTTCATTCTTACCTGCCCAATATAATGAAAAATATTTTTCTTTCCCACACAATTCAATGCTCCCTGAAATTGTTTCAAGGAGAAGATTTATAATGCTGAATAAGAAATTCAATAAAAAATGTGTTTCCTGTAAAATAATGATTTTGTGTCTTATCGAGTTTTGAAAAAACGCTCAATTGTAATGTTTTAACCCACAGCAGGAGCCTTAAATATGTAATAGGAGTAAGTATTAGATGTATGTGTATTGATATTATGGAACTTACATGGTAATAAATATATTATATGAGTTTACACTTTCTTGCTTCACTTACCATTCTGGTAGGACAAGTTTCAAGAATCCTCATCCTTGTTAAAAAATAAATAAATAAAAAATGAAAATAACAATGTGGATTCTTGAAACATGTCGTGCCAAAATAATAAGTGAAGTAACAGAGCCTACTAATATAATACCTATGATAAAATAGATTTAATTTATTGGGATAAATGTGTCTCTCTCTTTAATTATGTATAGATTTACTGTATGTTTATGTATGTACATTTACGTTTATGTAAGTATAACACTTCAAAGTAATATCATGATGCCCATGAATCCCATGTAATTGCATGACAAAATATTATTATTATTTTGAATACAACAGATGACTCTACAATGGTTTGGAGTATGGGGAATGGTGAACTTTTCTCCCCCTGGGAAAGAAGAAAAGACTCAGTGGTGTTTGAACATTACCAACCTTCTTGGAAGTGAAAATGGCTTTCAACATTTCAAAAATTTCTTGCAAGGGGGTACATTTGAATATTGCTTAAGAATTTTGGAATTCTGGAGGAAATGTAATGGAGGTTAGTGCATCAATCAATACAACATTTACATGACTATAGTCCTTATTAATGTAAGAAGGCATTCTTTCATAACTTTTTCATTACACCCAATAATTTTTTCACTTTAAAGAATACTATAAATTGGACTAATCGTCTTAGCACCCTCTCCAGCATGTAACCGCTGTGAAGCAAGTTCCCTGGTGCACTGTAGATGGAGCAGTAAAGTTCTTTCAACTGAGACTCAACCAGTCACATTTGGAATTCATCATCAAAATCTTTTAGTCATCTGTCTCATGTATGGATGTGTTTATTTTACAGAGAATCCTGATCTGGAAGAACTTGCAGCTGAGGCTGAAGATCTAGATTTTGAGTTCTCTCAAGAGGAAGATAAATTGCAAAGTTGGAAGAATGAAGCCCAGTTTAGACTAAAAAATACATATGAAGAATTTCGTAGACGGTTACAGAGCTTGCCCTCAAACTGAAAGCATGGATGACGACACGTACAGGGGCGGTGGGAATTCGAATGCAAGCAGCGAAACGAGCTGAGTTGAAAACATTGACGGTATCACACTGGTATCCACTTGGTTACCTAAAGTGCGTGGAGCTGAGGACTATATTTTCACTGTTGACTTTAGCACTCCACGCATGCGCACTGCCAACGGCATGTTCGAATTTAACAGTCGCGAAGCTTTCAGATTCCAGGCAATCTCTGTACTCAAGTGAAGAATTACTATATTTACTGGTATATTTTGTGTGATACTCAAAGCCTTGAGTATTATAATGAACTATTCTCAGTGAAACTGTATTGTATACTTCATACTAATAACACATTGTCTCTCTCTGGTTTCCTATTTCCCACTCCACTTGGAGGTTCTATTATCTAGGTGAATTTTTGTAATAATTGAGCAGGATATTAAATTAATTTTTTCCTTTTGTGACATATTACTGGTATAGTCATCTTACTATCATCGTCCCCAGCGGTGCTGTCTTTGAAGTGTTTGTTTAATGCAAGAAGGACTCGCATGTTAATAGCCACGTGTTGAAGTGCTGTCACATCTCAGTTGGAAATGAAAATCAAAGAAAGGAAAAATCTTGTATTAATTTACTATTATAATTAAGATCGATTTGGAAACAGATTTGATTTGCTTGGATTTGAGAGTGCAAACTACTGTCTGTGCGCAATGCTCAGCAAAATTTATGCATGCAAAGATCTGAAATTTTAAACATGGATGGACTGAAGGGTAGCCGAATGCGCTTTGAAGCCGGATTTTTAATTTTTGCTTTTTTTCGCGAGTTACGAGTGAAAAACTGGCAGAAAACGTGAATTTTTTCGCTATTGAAGCATCAGATTTCAGAAATACATTTCAATTGTCCAATCAGTTGTAGGTGGCTTTGCCTTTTTTTTTTTTTGGCCATAACTTGAAAATAAAAGCATCACAAATTTTTTAATACGTTGATCGTTTCGATTCTGTGAGCTCACCCTGGTCGATTCATTTGTTTATAATGTCAAATACAATAGAGGCGCTTTCTAGTGTAAAATATTATATAAGTATTTTATTATTTCTTGGTTTTTTGTACCGCCTTGTAATAGTATTTAGTATAATTTCCTATGTTTTATATTATAATACCAAAAATATATTTTATAAAATTAGCATAACTGATAGTAGGCTGGATCATAATGGTACTTTCATCAGTTTCAAGATTAATTTGACAAAATGGTATACGAAAAACACAACTAATCATATTTTGGAAAAATGCTAGGTAATTTTCGCATGCTTTAAGGTCACCTGATTTATTTTTATTTACTTTCAAAAGTTTTATGGTGAATTGTGGTTCCAGCACATGATTGGCATTTCTATCTCAACTGTGGATATTAGTTATTTCTTTGACAGTCTTTCACAGAAATAAGTGTTGATTGAAATCCAGTTGGATCATGTTTTTTTCATCTACCGATTCAAATCCTAAATAATTTGAATTCCTCCTTCATGTCTTAACTCTGATCCCATTTATATGAGAAAAAATGGCAAGAACATCCTCACCTGCTTAATTCTTAGCAACAAAGACAAATTAGTAACATAAATACTACTGCCCAAAATCTCAATACTTTTTTCCATGAGTTGTTTATAAGAACATTCATTTCTAATGGTTGTGCAAATTAATCAGAAAAGTAATGCATAATATTGATAGGTATCAATCTGTATTGAAATTAATTTTCAGAATGCAAAAGCTTGAATTGTGAAATTTATTATTGAGTCGCGTGTTCTCGTGCAACCATACTCTCAACTTGTCCATCTCAAAGAATAAAGAAGCAACTGAAATACAACTGGGTCATATTTGCTAATCAAAAGACTAAACGTAATGCTTCCTGTGCACTGACCCAGGAAGGTTCCAAGATGATAACTGTGGTCACAGTAACTTCGAAACCATTGGACATGTCTTAGGTTCCTACTATTACGAGGAACAAAATACCATTTTGTATTGATTAGGAAGAACCACGATTTCCATGAAAAAGTACACAAACTGTCTAGATTCCAGGATCGACATGACAGCCACTGACCGATAAACATCTGCTGGGATCATAATCAACTCGATTTGAACTGAACCTTATGCTGAATAACCTCATTATGTGCACCTCGAGAAGAACATCAATAGGCCTACTCAAACTACCACATACTACAGAGAAAAGTACAGTCCCATCCACACTAAGATAATTGGACTGATGATTGGAGCCAAAGGTACCATTCCAGCCTTCTTTGTCCATTTCTGTCGTGGCTGTGAATTAGATGGTTTGCTGTGACTCAGTTTATTGTAATTGAATGTAAACTGACAATTGAGGAGGCAGCGGAAGAAGGGCTCGTACTCTAAAACACCTGTTTTGAGCAAATCAGCTTCAAAAGTTTTATATGCATTGTAACGTATACAGTATATTTCCTCTATGTCTTCAAATTTCAAATTATTCGCAATACAGATTTAAAATGTTATATGCTTATAAGTATATATGCATATATTAAAAACTAAGAGCATGGGTTCTTCTTCTAGAGAACATATTTTGATGGGTGTGGACGGTAGTTTAAATTCCAGTTTTAATTTTAAATCTTAACATTTTCAAACACAAACAAATTATGCTTGGAAACAATGAACATTTTCATACTTCTATCTGAAATTCTGAACAAATAAGAAAATGCTTTGACATTTTTTTGTAGGTTGGATACATCATGTTTCATGTATTATTTTAAACTATTTTGACTCTTTGCTGAATTCTGATTCCTACCCAGTAGCAATTTTGAGATGGAATTTGTGTAACTTGTATTGTAATACTACTACCGTCTTGACATAGTTCAGAAATTATTTGCTGACTTTCTTGCTCTAAATAAGGAAACAATTTTTTACGTCCTTTACTTTGTTAGCATTTATTTGTACATGTGGAGCTGTACTGAGATTACATATTAATAGGTGATTAAAGATGTCATCCTTTTGCTCCAATAGTGGATAAGTAATCAGTTTATGACATTGAGTATTACTTTCAACATCTTTCTGAGATTGAATCAGCAGGCAAACTGGACAATGTACAGACATTATTGTTATATCCTTAGTTATTAGAGTTAGTGAAGAAGATTGTTATTCTGGCCTTTTCAATACCAGACATTCTGATGAGGACCCTTTTAACACCCTTCACATCGATCGTAACATCTGACATAATATCAAAATAAACAGGTGTCTGATCGTCACTGCCCATGTAGTCTAGCAAATAGTCATGTTGTTTCCGTGGACTAATTACATGATGCTGAAATGCAATTAGTTATTCATCAATTGCCGGGTGAGCTAGCTTGTTCTGTGCCATAGCATAAGTTCTGCCTTCCTTATCACTCTTACATACCAGCCCGTACTCGCTTTGGATTGCAAGCTGCTTGCTTTCGGGAAATTCCTCCTTATTTCCAACACCTTCGTTCTGATTAACTTCTCGAGTAATTGGAGTAACTGCATAACCTGTTGCTCCAATTCATGAAACCTTCCCTGCTTAGGTCCCCTGAAAGTTTTTCATGTAGAACTGGCATTCTTTAATTTATTCTTCATCTGACGCCACTTATGAACTGAGACACCAAATTGTCTTCCCGCCACACAGTTGTGTTCTCGGCATCATTAATAACCATTAACTTAAAGGTAGCGTCTACATGAACCAGTTGTGAACTGCAAACTCATAACTCAACAAAGTCAAGGCTATGATTTGCATCCAATATCAATTGCTACAATTTGCCGTCCTTATAGTGACAGTGAAAGCAAACTGAACGATTTGGTTACTTTTTTAGAAAATTATCATCGCAAAATTTAAATGCCAATGTAACAATGACTGATAAAACAATGCAATTTAAAACGAAGACACGACAATGGATAGTAATTTAAATGTTCTGTAAAAGCTACCACACCAAGTCAAACATTGACTCTTCAACTACCAAACTTTAATCTATGAATGTAAGATGACCCTGTATTTTTCACCGATAATGATGTATAAATGTGTCACCTCAAAAGATGTATAAAACTAGAGATATAAGATTAGTAAAGTAATGATTTATGTAAAATTTATGTTATATTTGACATTCATGAAAACCAGCTATTCCACTGAACTTTTCCTCATTGATTTAAAACTAGAACAATCTGATGATTTCACTTGATGACTGCCTTTATTAACAGTGTATATTTAAATTCAGTTGTGAAAGTATTAAGATTTGATGCAATGAAGTGTTGTTTGGTTTATTCGGAGTGGGGTTCTCCGTTGTTTTTGTTAGGATTGATATTTTAACCTTGGGCATGATGTAAGACGCACCATGGTGCTTGGAAGGAAGAAGTGAGATTCTTATGGCATGCAGTATGTAAAAGGCATTGTTGTGAATGGTACTGCAGGGAAATAAGGAAACCATGGCTTGACAGTCTCGTTTTGTTGCAAGTTCAGTGAATTCTATTTGTATCAATTAATATTCAGTGAACAGTATTTTTTAGCCTCTTGTAATATATTACACGTCAATATTGCATAATGTTGAACAACACTTGGTTATCCACGTGACCATTGCATGACTAGTGCGTCTACTGTAAGCCCACGAGCTTATAGCTTCAGTATGTGTTCTATACCTACCACAGTTGGATGCGTAGGTGACCAGCTCCAGTTTTCCCGCTGTTTTGCCGTCAACAAAACATGAAGAATTAACATTGAATAAATCTATTAATTGCATCAGTGATTCTATGTAACAACGTGTTTTCATAGTGAATCTAACAGTATAAGAATTGTATTTCTTATAATATCAGTGTATTGCGATTGCATCATTGAGAACAGTGACATTCTACGTAATATCATTATTGTATACAGTCCATTATATTTAATCCTAAGTTTAATTGAGTTTAAATAATACCAGAGTGAAATTCAAGGAACATTGAGTTATTAATTCAACATATTCACATGTACTAATAATTCAGTGCCACGTGTAGAATATTACACATTACATACATTCGGGAAAAAATAAATTTAAGTCGCACCTTGGATGAATGTTCCCAGTTCCCACCCACCACTCCCTCGCGACGCACTTTCTTTTATACCACTTCTTCTGTCCTCATATTACGTAGGAACTCGTGATTGGACGTTGGTAGTGTGACGTCATACCGGTAAACAAAAGTTTAACAAAAGTTGACAGGCTTACTAACGTCTGGAAGATATAATATGCCACAATTTCGAAACCTACAAACAGTGTATCGTACATTATTCGAAAATGCAAGGGCGCTTCGCTTCGGCTACCGCCTCCGCTCGCGCACTTAACTAAGTGGATAGTGTTATGCATTATTTAGACTATGTGAAGAGGTGATTGTGGTCTGGTCGGGATTGCCGAGTAAGCTAGAGGGTTGTCATTTTGGTGTAAGGGTTGGTAGCTTGTATTTGGTACGATCGGGAGTTTGGAGAGAAGGAACGATCGGGAGTGCTGAGATAACAAGCGAATAGTAATGCATTGTTCGGAGCGTAAGGGGCGACTTAATCTTATCTTTCGCCACACATTCTACCATACTTGTTCCACAGTGCCATATGTAAGTGAGGGTGCTGGCGTGAAAAGTTATCTAACATCTTTGTGTTTACGCAAGTTCCGGATTTTATGTCCTTCTCGCACATCTTCTTGGGTCCACCTGAGCCTGATCCCATCAATGCATTTGTAACATGTGAAAAGTTATTTTATGTAGTGTTTTTAACTGGGGAATTATGTTTCTTACAATGTGACAAGTCATTATCTTTAAATATAGGCATTATTATTTATTTATTAAGGACATAGTAACTGGTGTACAGGCTAAATCAATTAAAATGCTGCCATGTTTTTTGCCAGGATGTAGAAATGTATATGGAAAAAATTCTTATAAAATAGTACATTTCTTCAGGCTCAAGGATAAGATCAGTTTTCCAAAGTCTCTTTGTCACAGACTATGTTTGTCTACTTCTTTTTTCAGAAGATCAAACACAGTTAAATAATATAAATGTCCTTTGATTAAAAACACAATTTTCATTCAGTGCAATCCAGTTCGTGTGCTTTTATAGTTTTTTTATGTAAGCAACTACCACGACGCCCTCTATCTTGTGATGCACGCGTATTAATAACATTGGGAACTGGGATCGATTCATTGGCTCGATTCGTGGACTGTTCATTCATCTAGTATGCCGTAGTCTCACGGCTGACAGAATATTGACAACAAAGTAAGAAAATAATTATTATTTACAAAATCCATCACATTTCATTCATGGAATAGTCTTAATAAATCCTACTCAAACCTGCAAATATATCGATAAACTCGTAATCTCTCGTGGGATTACCTATGAAAAATTTACTATTTGGTTTAGTCCTGTTATTACTTTATTAGTTATTAGCCAAGAGATGTCTTCGTTTTGTCAGAAGGAAGATATTTAAGAGTTCAAAGAGCACATCTAGAAATATAATGATATGAACATCAAAATATACAGCAATAATAAAAAAAAGAAAGTACATTTTATACTGATATTTTTTTATTCCTTTGCAGGCCAACTGCGCTTTTCTTAGCTTTGAGTTTGTTTTTGTCTTTTCTTGGTCGAAGAAGACCCCACTGTTTTGAAATTTGCTGCTGCTGTTCCTTCTCCTCACCAAAAGAAATTACATTTGATCTGGCTTTTTTATTTTTCTTCCCATCTTTCACTGGTACCAACTCCTGAAACAAGAATAACTGAGTGAGCATCTTAAAATAGAAAATTATTTTATTTCAAAGCACTGGCCATGAAGAATTGCACCTGCAAAGCAGGTGTAGGCATTTGATGATTTTGCATCTTTTTTATATGAAGGTTAAAAGATAGATTGAATATATATGTTATCGGCATTGTGTGAAATCCTGGTATTCTATAGAATGCCTAGGTAATGTATAGAATGCCTGATGGTTTTAGGCAAACTATGAAATATAAGTTTTTTGTGAAAATGTTACATACTTTTCCTAGGCATTCTATACAATTCCTAGGCATTATACAGAATGACCAGTACCTTTTATGCAAAGTGTGAAAAGGGAACAAGATGAAAAGCCTTTATTAATTAATACTCATTTGAAACTGAAAGAACAAAACTACAAAATAAAGCACAGGATATTCTTACCGGAAAACAATGAAAGCAGAACTGAGATTGAAGTACTTGTTACAGGAAGTACTCACTTACCAATGAAATTGCAACCTAATTTTCTCAGTAGCCTGTCTTATTCATACAAAGAAGTCCTACTACATAATCACAGTTGTCATTTTTACATTACACCATATTTCAATATAGAATGTTGATTTCAGAAAAGTGTTTTTTTTTTTTTTTTTTTTTTTTTTACGAAAACATATTTTATCAGAATATAATGATGATGAATCTCACATAGCATATTTAGCAGCCTATATAATTCTCCTATTTCAAAAAGTCTAAACACATTTTAAAGTCATAAGTTCTTCTACACTAAATATTTGTGACACAAAGTAGAAATTATTTCGTACAAAGTGATTTTGTTAAAAATTTAAGTTCAGGATATTTGGTTTGCTTTTTTTAAAACTTTTATACAAATTCATCCTCAATTCTACTCCACTGACACATTAGTTCCTCTTTATGCATTTAGTCTATTTTGTCCTTCTGATGTGAGTTCAATCATCAATCAATTATCAATTATCATCATTGTCTTTATTATTAGACAGTGGTGGCGGGATTAGGCGTATTATATACTTTGCCGACAGACAATCTGGCTAAGTATACAATGCCTAGGCAATGTACAAAATATCAATCATTTCATACTTTGACGTTCGATTTTAGGCATTCTATACATTACCTAGGCATTTTATAGAATGCCGGATTTCACACATTGCCAGTAACATATATAAATGTGTCTCATAAAATAATTAACTAAATAAGGGCAATTTGTTTTTGCATTTTTTTTGCTTTATTTTGAATTTTTCAACATTATCAAGAGAAAGGTCATTTTTTACATATTTAGGTCATTTTCGGCATTTTATGTCATGTTTCAGTGAAGGTAGAGAGGAGCTTTTCATGTACAATGGCAGAGGTAATTTGATAGCCTGCCAGTTCAGAAAAGATTCCCCCCCGCTAAAGGTGTCCAAGTAGTATAAATTTACTTACTTCTTCAGTAACAAAATAAGTGTGTTTTATATTTTAAATTTCTTATATAACGCATTTTCATCCATGTGCTAAAAAGTTAGAATAATAGTAAAGCAAATGTGGGTAAAATTCCTCAAAGTAAGGTCATGCTGAGTCATAACAATTTTTTTGTTTGTAATTTTCAGAACTATTAATTTGCTTTAGGCACTCCTGATTTTCTTTCCCTTAGAGTGACCAGAACATTTGGTCATCTTGCACAAGTGTGCTATTCTAAAGGAATATATTTAGTGCATCACAGTATACAATTTTCCTTGCATCTTTACTGTAAATTGAAAATAATCAAACTATTCTCAGTGAAAAATTGAACAAACTAGTAGGCAGTAACAGACACTAAATATAAATGGCCAGCACAAGTCAGCTTTAGGTAATAATAGCATGAACCAATGGAAAATGTGATACTCTTGGCTAGATGCCACCTTAATCTGTGGCTGTAACAAATTGTTGTAAGAATCTTCAATCCTACAAGCAAGTATCTCTGGTTGACAAATGACACTCTATATAATATTTGAAGCTTTCACAGCACTGATTACTTAAGATGGCTTCTCTGGTTGTCAGCCATGTCAAACTTAATAGGCTCGAGATTTTGGCCATCTTCATTCTGAGGCCTTCTTCATGAGTGTGTATAGAAGAAGCGTATCCATATTTATAGGGGCTAGACAAATATTACTAAGGGAATGTGATATCTGATTGGCTGGGACTGTAGGAAATTTCGCTGGCCCTGAAAAGGACTGATTATGTAACAAACTGATGTAACAAAGTGCCAGAATGCTTTTGTTTAATCAGTGATAATTGCAATTATGATGTACAGAAAATAAGTTAATTTTTTAATCGATTTCCGAGTTAAGCTCCAGATCGATTCATTAAGCAGGGCTTACGGAAGAACAAAGGTCTCAAGTTGTGAAGGAATAGCCTTTGTGGGTAGTGTTGTTTGTCAAAGCTACCTGTGTTGCAACTTCCAAAGCCGTATATGAACACTGTAAAACACAATGTTGTCATGAGAACTGATTTGCATTTGGCTATCCTACTCTTATGATGCATGTTTGATATTGGCCAATAACGTTTAGCAATTCCTCGGATATAGACCAATCACAGCCGTTTATCTTACAATATTCTTTTAGGAATCGCAAGGAGGCCGTTTTATTAGGGTAAAATCGTGTGCTCATTACTGGGCATGTAAGTATCATACAAGTATTATACAACATAACTTGTTTGGAAATTGAAATAATAGAAATGTACATTGATTAAAACACAATTTTGATACGGTGCAAGCCAATTGGTGTGCTTTTATTCTGTTCTGCTGTTAGCTTACCTGAATGAAGTTAACTATGTCTTATGGCGCAATTCCACTGAAGCAACACTGAACAACGTGTGGCATGCTACTTGTATCCTAGTGTTGCCTGATTGTAGTTGTGCGACCATGTGCCACAAAAATCAGTAATGTCGCATGCGCTTTGTCGCCTATGCGTGTAGCATGCGACTAAAACGATTCAACTGAAGCAACTTCAGTCTGGTGCAACATATCTTTACAAACAATCGCTGCAGCTGCTTATTTGGTAATAGCTTTGAATCGTAAAAAAAAAAGAACAAAGTCACTATTTTCTCAATATAAAACACTAACCGTAGTTAATCTGTACATTTATTCAGTTTTAGTGTATTAAAAAAAAAGTTACTGGAGCTACAATGTAGAAATAGTATTCACTTTCATAATACCAGATCCAATATCCATATCTATGTATAACACCATACGCTATTAAAATGTCTGAATAGCTGTCAAATTATTGGGCAGACACTATTTAATAAATTACCAATAATTTATCAAAATTAACCTGTAAATTTCTTTAAGATAAGAGCACATGACTGGTTAGCCAGGAATCCATCAACGGGGACATTTAGTATAATTGATTTTAGTTACTCTACTCTTGAGAATCGTATCAGAGAATTGGCATATTTAAACCTGCTTTTGTAACATAGATGAATTTTTTAATAGTAATATAACGTAACAATGCAATCCTAATATTGTCTTATTTCTACATAACATCAATCAGACTGGTCTATAATCCTTATATATTTTTTTTATTTTCTATATTATTGTCTTGAGAATGCACAAACTTGGTCTATTGACAGATTATGCAATAATTGTAAAAATGTAAGATTCTTATGGCGTAACACTTAGCTTGCTGTCACTTTGCATAATTTAAGTTTACTGTTACCTGACTTTGTCTATTGGGGGGGGGGGGCCCTCCTGTTTCCCCTGCAATACATCATTCTACCAGTGCTCTTCATTGGTTGCAATAAAGGAATTATTATTTCTCAAGCCTAATTTCGAATGTATAAATGTAACAACTACTTTCATTGCTGTTTCCCCATTTCAACTGAACTGCTGGCAATTACTGGGATTTAAAGGAAAAATATTTATTAAGTTTTAAAACTTCAACGAGACCCGATATAGTTATTTTCTTCCTCTTCCTTTATGCTGACGTGGCTGTGATTTAAATGCCCTGCTCCATGAAGACCCATGTTTGTTTTCATAGCTTTGTTTATGCAGGTGCATGCAGCACATGTCGCATGCTACAAGTCACACCGATCCGCTGGCTGTTGGATAGCGACGACACTGTTCGACATGTGGAATTATGTCGAAGGGTGACGCATGCGTCCCGGCAACAACAGTCAACTTGTAGCATGCGGCAAGGAGACTTGTGTTTTGTCGCTTCGTGTTGCTGCAATTTAAAGACTGTGTGTAGCATGCGTCAATTGACACATGCTACATGTTGCCCAAATGTTGCCTCAGTGAAATTGCAGCTTTATAAGCACTGTCACAACAACATTCATGGATGGTTGATTCGTAGTATGCTGTGATCTCGTAGCTTTTAGTTTTATTTTTATACAACAAAACAAGAAAGTAATTATTATTTGTATAATCACTACTTTTTTAGGCCTATTCGTGGAATAGTCTTAATACATCCAACTCGAGTTGACGAGTTACATCAGATAAATTCGCTCCTGCTGCGCAGTCATGAATCTATCGATAAACTCGTCAACTCTCATGGGATTACCTATGACAAATTCTTTCTAATATATTACCATAAAATAGGCACTAAATTGGGCATTACTCTGGTACCGGTCAACTGATTTGGTCCAATATCAATAGGCTTCTTGCCATGAACATTATAAATGCGTATACCAAGTTTTACGAAAACTCAATAAAGCATATTTGAGTTACTGCGCGTATAGACACATGGAATGTATTTACAGATCAACTTTAAACATACAACTAGTTTTGATTTCTTATAATTTGAGCAGAATATAGGTACTGAATGATGGCCAATGTTTCTATACTGTTTTTGGTGCCGAAAGTGCCACAACATTTTTGCAATGTGCAGCAATGTCATAATGCAACATACGGTAATTCAAAATTTTACAAACCATTAAAATCATAAAAATTCTTGTATACCATATTAAGGGTTTGCCATCAAAGCTCATCCAATTGTCCTCTTAAATGCTAACCCAAAAGACTTAAAAAGTTTCAGACCTATGATTACAAAGGTGTTAACAGTTTTACTATATTTACATTTAGGAATATGCAAGTCCTTGCTTTTACGAGCAGAACAGTTATGAAAACTTGAACACTGAATATACAAATTAATGTTATTCTTCCCTTAACTTAGACAATTTAAGACCAACAGTGACGGCAAACTAAGAATCTGAAGTAGAAAAGTGGGATCTTGGCAAAGCACTACAAATAAGCTTAACTGCTCTCTTTTGCAGAATAAAAATGATGATTGCCCCATAATAGAATTCCATAGCTGAGATGGCTCTGTATATGCCCATAATATACTAGTAACGGGGATTGAACTGAAATACTATTTTTAAGCACACATAGCATGAATATCCTTTGCTTACTCTAGTGGCAACATAACTTGTGATTGCCATTCATATTTTATAATTCTCCATACCCCTATCATCAAACCATAAACAGAAAATAATAGCAACACTATTTTTCTAATTCAGCAAGACTTTCAGACTTGCGATTACGTACAGGAAGACCCTACCGACCACGCATGCACGGTAGTAGTCAATCAGCCGACGTGTGTTCTGTAAGACTCTACCGCCCATGGATGCATAGTAAAAATGTCCACTTGGGATGTAATGGTTATATTTTGGGTATTGAATGTAACATATAGGCTTGCTGTTAAGTTCATAAACATGGACAGTTACTTCTTTTTGGATATTTAGAATTAATTTAGGAGACATAAGTGAACGTTTTTAAAAATAATATTAAGAACTAAAATACAAATTAATATGGACTTGGAGCAACTTTACTTATTTTCAATAACAATGCTTGCATCTTGTCAGGGATCGTAATTTTGTTGCAGAGTCCTTGGTTTGCTGAACTGCCTTCGTTAGAGCCAGCATAGGGGCTATGTGTTTGGCTACAGCATCCATTTGTTCTTCTGTACTAGCAGAATTTATTATTTCTGTTACCTTTGCAATTATGACTTTTGTGAGGAACAAACTCATAGACAGATTAAATCAAACCAAAACAAATGAAATCTTTATTAGTCTTTAGATAACAGTTGTTGCATTAGATTTCTATATTAACAGTCATACACAAGGGAAAGATAACTTCAAAAATGTCTAACTTGAGGAAGCACCATAAGAAAAGTATGGATTTGCAAACAGACAGAACTATGCAGCAAGATGGATACTGGCAAGTTGTTTCATCGACAAGCATTAAGTTGCTCCAAGTTTATATTAAATTGTTTTTAGTTATTAATATTATTTTTTAAATTGTGCTCTAAATTAATTTTAAATATCCAAGAAGTAGTAACTGCCCATGTTTATGAACTTAAAAGCTAGGCCTATATGTTACATGCAATACCAAAAATATAACCATGACGTCCCTAGTGGACATTTTTACTGTGCATGCGTGGTCGGTAGAGTCTTACCGAGCACATGTCGGCTACTTGACTACTACTGCGCATGTGAGGTTGGTAGGGTTGTGTATGTAGTCACAAGTCTGGGGCAGCAATGCTATCATTGCTGAGCTTTGGAACAAAAGTGCTGCCACTGATATATTCAGTGCGTTTATTTTTAAATCAAACCTGTAAAGCGCTTTACGAGTGATGCACGGTCGCTTTACGACCGCTGCAGACAAAAAAGAACGGCAAAGTTGATCAGCTGACAGCTTGCTCAATGAGACTGGCAATGTTTACATCCCTCTAACATGGTTAAAACACGTGCAAATAACAGTTATGCCGGGATGGCAATAATAATTATTGTACAATATGATGTACAGGTAAAATCATGATACTAACTGTGCTGAAAAAGGCATTCGTACTCGGGAATTTGAACAATGATGTTAAATCCATCAAGGAAATTTTCGATGATCACCTAGTGGGTCATTCCATGTCAAGTGAACCAATGGAAAAACGTGACCACCTCCGATTTTAGTCATACTTGGTTGTCATGAAGTACCACCTGAGATATGTTGAAGTACAAAATATCAGATTTTTATGTGTTGTAGTTTTCCAGTTATACCCTTCTGAAATATGGAAAAAAACCAAATTTTCTGCATAAGTGCAATCACAAAATGACGCATAAATCAAGCTGGAATTGACATAGATGAGTGGGAAAAGTACCAAAATGTAGCTTATATTATGAGCTTTAATTTGATATGTCACACGAGTACTTTCGAAAAAAAAATATTTTCAAGGTTACCCCCAAAAAATTTGAAAACTGAATTTTTCAAAAACCTATATTTTGAAAATTTTGAAAAAAATCTCACAGAAACATACATATTTCAGCATCATGTCCTACAAGTTTTGTTATGGGATCGAAATGGGATCATATTTTTTTACATTTATAACAAATACTATGCACGCTGGGTAAGAATATATGACACAGGAATATTGCACTTAATTCTAAAATCCATTCCTTTGTCCAGGGAGTTGTTTACCAACATGCATATACCAACTTGTGCAAGTGGTCAAATGGGTATGAGTAAACACAGTCTGCAAGCATGTGAGTCAGCCAGGGAATGCAAGTTGTAACCTTAATGAATGTCCTTCATGTCCAGGTGTAGATAATTTGAAAGATGAGTTACAGTTGCTGCTAGATAATGAACTGGTGGACAACATTACATACAAGCAGTGGGTTTCTGTTGACAGATGTAATTTAGTAACCTTCATCAAAACTGCAGATGAGTTTATAGAAACTTTGTGTGAACAGTTGTTGATTTTGAAGAGACATTCTTTTATTGCAAGAAGACAGGCAGAATATTATAATCACTTGAAGCAGAATATTGGAGTAAATGAAGCTGTGGTATGTATGGACTTTGCAGAAAATTATTCGTTTGTACTACAGGATGAAGCCCAGTCTTTTCATTGGAACAATGATCAAGCAACTATTTTTCCTATAGCAGTCTACTACAATGATCATAATATACACTACAAAAGTATTGTATGTATCTCTGAATGTCTACAGCATGACACCACTGCTGTTCATTTATTCCAGAAAAGGCTTATCTCTCATTTGAAGTTGGAAGTAATTAGAGATTTGAAAAAAATTTACTACTTCTCAGATGGTGCAGCTGCGCAATTTAAAAACAGAAAAAACTTTTCAAACTTATGCCACCATGTTCATGATTTTGGAATTGAGGCAGAGTGGCATTTCTATGCAACAGCCCATGGGAAAGGAGTATGTGACGGTCTGGGTGGTACTGTGAAAAGACTTGCAGGAAAGGCAAGCCTACAGCGGCCATACGAGCATCAAATCATGACACCAGCACAGCTGTTTACATGGAGTGAGGAAAACATCGACTCCATGCAGTTCTTCTTCTTCAATGAAGCACAATACAACAAAGAGGAAAAAATACTTGCAGACAGATTTCTGTCTACAAAAGCAATACCAGGCACACAGAAGTTCCACAGTTTCATCCCATTGTCAGATAAAGTGTTGTTGACAAAGGTATTTTCAAGAAGTGAACAGTCATCCACTTTTTCAGTGTTAGGACCACGTGTGCAACAGAGGCTGAAGCTAGCAGAAGTAAAAGGATATGTTACATGTGAGAACAACAATCATTGGTGGCTTGGTGTAGTTGTGGACAAAAATGAGACAGCACAGATAGTGGAACTGATGTTTCTGCACCCTGCAGGTCCTTCTCCATCATTTACTTTCAAAAGTGACTGTCCAAATAAACTGACTGTGCCTCTCTCTCAGATCCTCACCCTTGTGCAACCTACATGTCCCACTGGCCGTAGTTATTACCTCTCGAAGGAAGAGATGGATGCGGCAACCATGGCTCTAGAAAATTACTGTAGACAATAAATTCACGTTTTTGTCATTGAAGAAGGGAAGGTAACATGTTTTCTGTAAGTTTTTCTTTTTGATTGTAATGAAATTTTAGAATTAAGTGCAAGATTACGGTGCCATATATTCTTACCCAGCGTGCATAGTATTTGTTATAAATGTAAAAAAATATGATCCCATTTCGATCCCATAACAAAACTTGTAGGACATGATGCTGAAATATGTATGTTTCTGTGAGATTTTTTTCAAAATTTTCAAAATATAGGTTTTTGAAAAATTCAGTTTTCAAATTTTTTGGGGGTAACCTTGAAAATATTTTTTTTCGAAAGTACTCGTGTGACATATCAAATTAAAGCTCATAATATAAGCTACATTTTGGTACTTTTCCCACTCATCTATGTCAATTCCAGCTTGATTTATGCGTCATTTTGTGATTGCACTTATGCAGAAAATTTGGTTTTTTTCCATATTTCAGAAGGGTATAACTGGAAAACTACAACACATAAAAATCTGATATTTTGCACTTTAACATATCTCAGGTGGTACTTCATGACAACCAAGTATGACTAAAATCGGAGATGGTCATGTTCAAAATTGACAAAAAATTGGTTCACTTGACATGGAATGACCCTAGTCCGCCATGACAGTTCGTGCAGCGAAACCATGCAGCAGTCGTAAAGCGAGATTTGAGTTCGCTGCACGGGCAGGTAGAGTGGGGGTAAAGCAAAGCTGCAGCAAAATGTAAAAAGGAACGGTTTTGATGCATCACTCGTAAAGCGCTTTAGCTCTGCTTTAAAAAGAAATGCAAGGGTTCTAAGGAACTTGATGGAGAAAAAAAAAAAATTAACTTACTTTTTCAGGATTCACAGGTGCAGCTTTGTTAAGTTTCTTTTCCTTTTTGAATTTCTTTCTTTTAGATTTACCTCCTAGATTTGTGTTATCCTAAAATAAAAAGAGCAAGCATTGTGAAATAAATATATACTCTGTTAACAATCTTATACCACCATAAATATTATTAAAACTAAGAATTTACTGGTCGAGATAAGTTTTGAATTGTGGATATTAATAATTGTTTATTATATAACTAATACTATTTATAAAAAGAAACAAAAAATATCAGTAATCTGAAGCTATACTTACTACTAATAACAGTGAAATCTTCATAGAACAATTTTGCATGGACCAGAAAAAAATATTGTTGTAAAGTGTGGTATTGTTATATCGAGTATTTATAAAAAGTGTACTAATTTTGATGGTTTGTACGGAATCACTGCTGTAATTGAAGCTTTTTTTAAAACTATTTAAGAAAAACTAATGTAATTCTACCACATGAACTTACTACTGTTCCCTTAAATTAATGCACAACACACTACGCATTCATTTTTTACTCTCTTTTCACTCATTTTACATTTTACATTAGAGTATCAGTCAAGGTAATCATGAAGAAATGAGATAAACTTTATTTTTGGCTCTCTTTGAAAACGTCCGCTAAGATAGTCAGTTTCACTTTTTTATAGACCTTATTGCATTGGAATACAAGGGAACAATTGATGGAAATTCCTGTAGAGCTTCGCAAGAGGCTTCTAATATGGTCCTTCTCCTCCTCCTCCTCCTCCTCCTCCTCCTCCTCCTCCTCCTCCTCCTCCTCCTCCTCTTCTTCTTTTTCCTTTTTGTTCTGACTTACACTATTGTGACCTGTTTTATCGTTGTACTGCATCTGAATGTATCTGGGATCTGAACGTATTCGTAATGGGGAGGTTTATCGTTATTAAGAGTATCATAAAATTGAGAGGAATTTTACATTCGTTTAATGAAATAAATGCCGGGACTAAATTATTTTAACATTATTCAGAGTAGTATCGTTATATCAGTAATCATTGTATGGAGATTTCACTGTAATATTAATATTTCCTACTATTCACAGTGGTATATTCACCTTCTCGTTCTTTCAGGCAGGGTTGTCATTTTATTTATTGTACAAAAGTGCTGCTACAGATATGTTCTAAAAGGAACTTGATGAAATGGAGTAAAAAAAAATATATATATATTACTTACCATTTCAGGTTTCTCAGGTGCAGTTTTGTTAAGTTTCTTTTCTTTTTTGAATTTCTTTCTTTTAGATTTAACTTCTAGATTTTTATCCTAAAATAAAAAGAGCAAGCATTGTGAAATATGTAAAGAAAATATATACTCTATTAAGAATCTTATACTGCCATAAATATTTTTAAAATTAAGGATCTACTGGTTGAGGTAAGTTTTGAATTGTGAATACTAAAAACTGTTTATTATATAACTAACACTACTTATAAGAATGAAAATTATAGAATATTCTGAACATGTACTTACAACTAATACAGTGAAATCTTGATAGAAAGATTCTACATGGACCAGAAAAGAATATTGTTGTAGAGAGTGTTATTGTTTACCGAGAATTTACAAAAAGTGTTTTATTTTTTATGGTATGTAGAATCTGATCATGCTATGTGCCGTGCTTTGTGGACCTGAGACAGCTGTTTGGGAACCCAATGTGCACAAATTTTCCATACTCTAACAGTCTTACTAATAATCCAGTTGTAACATTTATACCAGGAATATACACAACTGAGGAGAAAAATGTACTAATAATCCTTGCATAAGACTGAATGTGTGCAACCTTTACACAGCCTGGCCCTCGTGTATAAACTTGACGTAAATAATCAAGATGGCCGATATCCGTAACAGCCGATCGTTTCGTAGATGTCTGAGATTGAATTTTGAGGCTACGCATATTCTGAGCTGCTTTTGCGGAATTATAAACATTGTTCCTTGTTTGCGGGACATATTTCCATACTTGTACCCATGATTACAGCTTTCTGAAAACAATATAATGAAATACTGAAACTAGAATTAGTCTGCAGACGATCCATCGTTGTTTGCCCGCTACACCGATAGATGGCGTTCAGCAGTCCCTTCATAGCCTGGGGCTAGTAACGTCACAACTAGAGTGACGTATTTGATGACGTTGGATGTACAAACCCGGTGTAAACTCGGCAGTTACACTCCGATTATTGGTAATGCGGCTTATGCAGAACTTGCACGGTGAACAACCAAACAACCGTTCAACGCAGGTATAAGCAGCTTTTATTAGTAAGGCTGAAAGTGTTCTGTAACGATCGTGTACAGAGCTGACCTCAAAATGTTCGGAAAATCCACAGATAACTCACTAATGGTAAACCCCCATCACTCTCAAACCACTTCATCAATTCGCTGAACAAGGTCTTCTCCAGTGACAGACTTGCGTCCCTGTCCACCTTCATCATGAAGATTAGTTCGGCCTTCTTTAAATTTCCTGCACCATTCACGCACAACACCATCATTCATACAGTTTGCACCATAAACATGGCTCATTTCGTGATGAATTTTTGCTGCACTATTGCCTTGTTCCTGCAGAGAACGAATGTTTCGTAACTCCCACTTGACAGAAGAATCAATGATTCTGGGATGTTTATGTGCCTGCAGCTCAGCTCCAAATGATGTATTGAACTTGGCCTGGGTAGACATTAAGATGGGGTAGTTGTACAGAAGCACAGTGAGCAGATCCAGCCCATTACACTTATCTAGTCACTTAGCAGAGTGATCAAAGGTTGAAAAAAAAATAGCCCTCATACATACAACAACGAGAAGTGGTCCCAATGACTGCAATGGCAACTAAACTCCATCACGGTCCATCTGATATTATGGTTTATAAGGTGTCACCATCCATTGTGCTGCACTAAATCTATTTTGGACACCTAAAGGACTCAAGATAATAAAAAAAAAAGAATGCGTGGAACGCCACACGACAGAAGTAAAACTTTTATTTTTTTATTTTTTAAATTTTTGATTGTTGGATTTTTACAATTTTGCATTATTGGACTTTTTAATATTGGGTTTTTGGACTTTTTTAATTTTGGATTTTGGACTTTTTAATTTTGGATCTTTGAATTTTTAATTTTGGATTTTTTAAATTTTCTTCCTTTGAATTGTTTATTATTTAAATTTTTTATTTTGATTTTTAAATTTATTTTATTATTTATTAAATTTTGGATTTTTAATGTTATAATTTTTAATTTTGTTTTTTTAAATTTTGGAAATTTGCATTTTTTAATTTTGGATTTGTGCGGTAATGAACCGCCGGGTTCCATAAAATAGATAATATACCTTTAGATTGCTTAGGAATTGTCTATTGCCATTGAGGAAGTAAGGTCTGAAAAATTTCCTTTGATTACTCCTATTGTTTTCTGTGCAGTCCGCACCGAAACAAGTCGGTTTTAGTGTGACTGATTGTGACTGATTTCGTGACGGTTTTAGTGTGACTGATTTCTCCGATTTACCCTCTACCGCCACTAAAGAAGTTTTACTTCAAAAATTCCCTCCTCTAGGTTATTTTCTCATTCGCAAACAGGTAGGGTTTTGCCCAACAGATAAGATCTACAGATTCAATAATTGATAATGTGCTTTTGTGGTGTACACTAACGATTTTGAGATTTTCCATAAAAAATATAAGCTTGCTCCTAAGTGCAGAATTTTCAAAGTAGAGCTTATAGAAAACTAAATGAATATTCTAAACATGTTTGCCTCAACTGGATCAAATGACATGCCGGAACTATGGGAAATGAACATGCAGACTACAAATCAGCTACTAAATCAAGAATGGATAACTTCTACTGCCTCCAGCCACTCTCATACATTCAAGAAGAGTATTAAAGACAGAAGCATAATGAATAGAGGAGAAAGTGTGATGACTGAGGTAGTTCACTGGTTCCGCCGCTAGGTAGCAGTTACTCTGCTTGAGATTCACGGGAGCAAGATTACTACGGGCGGTATAGGAAAAATTGCAAACATTCTTAAACAAAATAATACATTAATCTTTTTCAAAATGACTCACCTTATCTAAATTGAATTGTTAGATACTTTTGACAATTTTCGGGCTGCTTTACACGTCTTGGAAGATCTCATCTCCATAAATATACATGGTCGTGTGTAACAGTAATTTCTCAGATTGCAAGAAGCTTGACCGTAACATTTCGTTCCACATCTTTCCAAAAATCGAATATGTTCACAAGCAATGAACAATTATATAATATAGGTATGAAACAGCTAAGGGATGTTGATCTAATATTTTGTTGCCTAGAAAATAGGGTAGAGGGTATGTTAGTATAATTTGATGAGAATTTGTTAAAGAATGTACATTTGTATAGAAATAACAACGTATAATTAGGGTAGAAAACAGCTAAGGAATATTTTATAAATTAATATTAACACGTGAAACACGGTCAAAAGTGTAGATCTGTGTACAAATTATGTGAACAGAGATAATATAAACTAAGGGATGGTTTGTGAATTGCAGGGCACGGAAAATTTCATAAGCAGCACTACAAAAATAGGGCGCGTGATCTTTAAAATTGGCGTCTCAAGATCCGATAAAGACGCACATACGCAAAAATTGTTTTGCAATGCATTCTACATATATCACACAATATTTCAAAGCATTTTCCCTGATTTTATCATAAAAAAATTAAATCCTCTTGCCTTAACTACAGCCCGCTATTTGCTCAAACCCTCGACCATTCGCCGTTCGCTGTAACTGATGTACGTCTTATGTTGTTAAATTATATTATTAAAAAAAGGAACAAGATATTAAACTAATAAGACATTTGCTATGATAATTATACATAAAAATTACTAACATAAGTGAACAGAAAATATGATAAATAATCCAATAAATACATAAATAAAAGTAGTGCAGCTTTACTAAGTTAGAAAAAAGCTTCATTCACTCCTTTTCCCCAGCGGTCAATCTTGCAGTATGGGTACAAGTAGTCAGTTAATATAGTATTTATTATTGAGTCCACGAATAAATATGTAAAAATGTTTACGTTATTGCTGGTATTTTATGGAAAAGATGCCTGCTAATACCTCAATACCATTCTGATAGCTTTAGCTTTAGAGTAATTACTATTACTCGTTAACCATTATAGATATATAGGTGGTACTCGATTTATAATAAGATCCAAATATTTCACTAAACCTTACACGCTTGATCTCTTTCTGGACACAAAAATAAAACAATAAATTTCGCATAGTCAAATTTGTTTCACCCTCAACATTTCACGATCGTCCCACATCATTCATTCAGCTGTAGCGCTCGGAATAATTACCACTCAATTACTCGTAAACCATTCAAGATATAAAGGTGGTACTGAATTTAAAATAAAGTTGAAATATTTCACTAAAACTTTCTCGCTTGAAGTTTTTACGGGACACAAAAATGAAAAAAATTGTCGCATAGTCAAATTCCGTTTCACCCTCCATGAATTTTGTGTAATTGGTGATGTTTATATCATGAAATAAAAACATTTATGTCCGCATTTTTTAAGTCTCTGTTTTAACCATCAGAAGGACTGTGTTGTGCAGATTATTTCTGCACAAATTTCACAGAAATAGGACCAAGAGTTAATTAAAGATTGCGAGTTTAATCATAATATGCCAAACTATCATGATGCAGCATTGAGAAGTTGAAACGCAAACGAAGGTGCTGCCAGTGTTTCGGTGGACCGCCGCTCTCCCTATACCCACCATCGTATTAGCGGTGGAGTCATCACACTTTCTCATTCTATTCATTATGACAGAAGTAACACTAAGTTGGAACACTGAATGGTTAAATAGTAGCAATGGCTCCCTGACAGGAACATTTTTTTCCTTCAGCGTTTGAACCGGTTAAAGTTTTATACCGATACAGTTTATAACTGGTCAAGGTAAATTTGGACTTTATCTGGAATGATTCAAACTAGGAACCAATATCTGTATTTGCAAGGACATCAATCAGACTGTATCACATCTTGCATTTAAATGCTCTGCTTTAGAAGTCCAAAGACAAGAAATTATTACTCAATTTTTACAATATATTTCAATAGCCTTTGACAAATGTTTTGCATAAGAAATGGTGCTACAAGAAGTTATGTGACTATTTAACCCATCCCCATCCCCATCCCCAACGGCATGTTATTTTTTTTATACAGTCAAACCTCCTTATAACGATATTTGCGGGCCCTAGCAAATCATATTGTTTTATGGGGATTATTGTCATATTGAGGGACATCTTAAGAAAACTGCATGCAAAACAAAAAAACCTAATTATGACTTACACAGCCTAACGGAAGAATTTATTTAACATATACTGTAACAAACACAACACTTTCCTCAATTTCTCTTCTCTTTTTAAGAAATGTAGCCAACGTAGATTGTGAAAGTCCATACTTTTTTGCAACTTCTGTCTGCTTCAAACTATCATCCAAATCTCTAAACACCGCTAATTCTATTTCAAGACTTATTGATTTTTGTTGAGTGGAGACCATAGCTATTTTTCGCCCACCCACTGAAAAGTAACTGGTTAGCTGTTTAACATCGCCTAGCATATGTCCAGCAATTTCATAAAATATGGGAATTTTTCCCTCAAAGAGAGAAGTTATAAAATTATTGTAATTGGGTGGTCAAAAATAAGTTTAAACCCTCAAATTCTCTGAATATTAAGGACTTAGGTGTATCTGAAGTGGTTTCATGTTTAAAATCTGTCGATTTACTTATTTATTGCGTTGAATTACTTTTTTTGGCATTTTTAGCATGATTTTAACATTCTTTAATACCAAGTAGTTGAGAAAATATACATCTTAAGGTACAATTTGTTATAAGATTAACTTCAAAAAATATGTGTGGTTAATTACTATGTAAAATAAGAAACAAATGAATTTTGTCCCACCCGTAATGGTGATAGTCTTGTTAAATTATTATTGATGAGTTAAATAAATGTTCTGACAACCTGGAACAGTTTATAATTTGTATTTAATTCCTCATATCTTCACTAATAACAACATTAAGACCCTAACAGTAATAGCAAAACAGCAAATGAACTTTTGTTTTGAATCATTAAAATCGGTGTCCAAATTATGTCCCACCCATAACAGATTTTGAAAAACAAATTTAAAATATTTAAAATAAATTTTAAATAATGCTTTGCATGTAGTGTGGAGGAGAAAGTATTGTAAATTTTACAGAATGTGAAGAACCAATTCTAGTTTATTATTTATGATATGTAATAAACAAAAATTGTTTTTATGATTTGTTAGATGGCTGTGTCGCAGGAAGTTCAGTAACATGGGAGTGGAAAGAGGGAAGAAAGAGAGCGAAAAGAGAGAGGGAAGACCAGAACAATCACATTGGTCAGTGACCTTGTACGCCACCCTCTACTGAGAATAGAATTTATCTTCTGAAATTTCCAAAGGTGGTTTAATGGTTTGCACCAGCTGGGAAGGACACTAATTTGCTACCTGCTACCACCTGCAGGCTAAGTTGCTGGTCTAGAATGGCCATTTCCCTTCACAATATGTATCTTATAAAAGGGTGTTAACAAAATATCTTAATCGCTATAAGGAGGGACAAATAACGTTATTAAGTTAGGAAATTTGCCAGGACCATAGAAAAATATAACTTAATGTGGGTTTATTGTTATATCAGTCTTCATTATATGGAGGTTTGACTGTACATGGTTGTAATAAGTAAGGTAACTGGGTGTGACTGTGAATCCCGCAGTAATCACAATATTTTCATATTGATTTATAACTTAAAAATACTGTTTTGCATACCAAGACAATTTCTTTGGTTTTAAAACGGTATAAGGCATGTACTTTGCTCATGTCTCACAGCAGTGATAATAGGCTAAGGATTAAATTGTATTTTTAAGAAACTTTGATTTAGTATTTAGTACTCGATTGTTAATTTTATTCATATTTGCTGTATTATTAATATGTAACTATAGAAATTAAGATAAACTGTATTTGATGTAAATTACATAAATCAGTACTGTAACTAAAACCCTAGCATACTGAAAGATGAATTAGGGTTAACTGTACTTGTAGATTCAATAACATTAGATATCTGAAATTTTATGCAACTGGGCCTAAGTATAATTGATTATTTTCATGTTTCAAGTGGTATAGTTCATTGAATAATCTTAATAGGTTCCACCTATTACACCACTAATATGACCAAGCACAATTGAAAGCTGAAGAAGAAACAATTAAGAATGCCAGTTCACTTCTACTGAAAGATTTATTTGTATGTTTATTAGTCTTTCGTAAGAATTAAGTTATATAATGATTTTGATGTGATATAAAAATTATTACCCAAACTGGGTTAGTATCAATTTATTAATTGAATTAAATTGAATTGTTTTATTCGTCCAATATATCATTACATGATATGGGACACATCATACAATAATAATACAATAATAATAATACAATAATAATAATCATAGAATAATTTAACTTAATGAATATAATAAATACATATACAATTTACCCATCTAATAACACAAATATTCATCTACAGAATAGTACGATTCATTACATAGGAAAGCAGATAATTGAGTCTTGAATTTGGTAAAATTTTCAATTTCTTTAATTTTGGTAGGTAATTTATTGATGTGTGAGAGAATTTTCAAATAATTTTGTATTGTGACTGATTAAGGCTAAATTCGATTTTCCTCTTGTATTATGAGAATGTATTGCTGAATTTGTTGTGAATTTATTAATGAACGATTTTACGTGCAAAATAACATAGAACATGTACATACATGGTAACGTCATAATGCTTAATTTTTTGAAATATTGTTTACAGCTTTCGAATCTTGGAATATTACAGATTATTCGTACTACTCTTTTTTGTACCCTGAAAACTCTATTGGAAATCTTCATTCCCCCCCAAAACATTATACCCTGTTTTAATAGGCAATGAAAATAAGCAAAATACGCTGTTCTAATAATATTCATATGAACCAAATTTTTTAACGTTTTAAAGGCAAAGCAAAGTTTACTAAGTTGTTTCGTCAAGTTATCTACATGGACTTTCCAATTTAAATTTTCATCAATCCATACACCTAAAAATTTTGTGCGATGTTTGTAAGAAATCTTCGTATCAGTTAAAATAAAATCAGGGAAAATTAAACTTTTGTTTACTTTATGATGGAAACCAATTGAAACTGTTTTATCGATATTTATAATAAGACCATTTTCATGAAACCAGGGTATGAATCTCTCTTTTAATTTCTCTAGATTTAGATTTACTTCATTTATATCCCTTCCTGAAATTAAAAGATTTGTATCATCAGCAAACATTGTTAATTTGATATTACAATTTTCGACAGTTTTATCTAAATCATTTATATATATTAAGAATAAAAGTGGTCCCAATATGGAGCCCTGTGGGACACCACAATGAACATCTTTTACTTGAGAATATATGGGTTTTGATTCCTTTAATTGATTCCTTTAATCATATTTTATGTTCGAACAAAGAGCTCTTTCATTAAGCAACAACATGCCTTCAATAAGATCTAGGCTTAGGTATGACTGAAGATGATGTTTTAACATTGAAATGCATCTCATCAAGTATTCTTCATAAGCAACCGAAAGCTGAAGAGGAAAAGAAAATATAATACCCTGTGACAGACAGAACCATAACAAAGGGTCAACATAGTAAGCGAGCAAGAGAAGAACATCAACACTGTTAATAAACTACAGTATTGCTCAATTACATCACACATAGTGAAATGCCAGGCATAAATGAAATAAAGACATTATGTTATTAAGACTGTTTTGGATAATTTCCAATCCATTGATCAAAAGAATCATTGTACATATGAACTATCTACTACATATCTAATGTCACAATGTAGCACGTACTGATATTTTAATAATTAGTAATTTTAGTTAAATCAAATTTTTAAATACTGACAACATGTTTACTTATCCTGAATATATGAAACTTTTGTTAACATTGAGCTCTTTGTTCGAACATAAAATATAATTAATAAATTGATACAAACCCACTTTGGGTAATAATTTTTATATCACATCAAAATCATTATATAACTTAATTCTTACTCAAATACTGACTAATAAACATACAAATAAATCTTTCAATAGAAGTGAACTGGCATTCTTAATTATTTCTTCTTCAGCTTTCAATTATGCTTGGTCATATTAGTGGTGTGATAGGCAGAACCTATTAAGATTATTCAATGGGCCTAAGTAACTTTTTTAAATTTGTGTATTTAAGAAGCTAAGCTTTGTTTAACTTCTTAACTCCACAGTCATTCCAAGAAATCACACTGAAACCTGTTATTTTAAATAATTACTTTTGTTAAATACACTGACAGGCAAAAAAAACCGATCACTTAAAGAAATTTAAAAAATTATGTAGTAGGCCTAGTGCTTGAAATAAAATTACTGCAATTGTATACATTTTAAGATTAAAATTTAATGACACATTTCACACTTAATTCCCCATGTTGCCTCTTGCACCGTGGTGAATGGTGAGCCTAAGGTTGCAGCGGCATAACGGAGGCTGCGCCCATCATCAATTAGAGCAACAGCTTTGTCAACGTCTTCAAGACTGAGAGGCATAATGTCAACTAAACTTACTGACAGAATCACTTCGATGCGAAGGGAGACACTTTCCTTTCAGTTTGGAAGGAAATGATGCAATACAACAATGAAATACCTTGCAATATGTATGTCAAGCTAGTCTACATAATCAGATTGGAATCGCCCTATTGCGATGTTTATTTTGTTTTGTTTGGTGATAAAGTGAAGATATGAAGAAAGCAGATATGCTTTATCTATAGCTAATGGTTCAATAAAAATAATAATTCATCCTCACCAACAACAATGTATAAACATCCAATCAAAATTATGTTTAATCTTAAAATTACAACACATTTTACAGTGATCGGTTTTTTTTTTTTTTTTGGCCTGTCAGTGTATTTATGATCATGTAGTTCAATGCTAAGAGAGAATTTCTAAACCTTTTTTTTCTTTTAGTTTATTACTAAATATTTCTGGCAAGGTGTAGAAAAATATAATGCATCTAGATGCAATAGAATGAACTTACCATTTCAGTCTCCTGGTCTGTAATCTTTAATTCTTCATATGCAGCTTTGTTATCTACATGACTTTTCTTAATACTTTTGGTAGCTGTGTTAACTTTCTGTTCTTGTTTTATATGTTTCAATTCTCCCAATCCTTTTCTTTTAGAGGCGCCTTCTACATCTCCATTTGCCTAACATATGAGAAAAATAAAGGATAATATAAGTTTATAATACAGTAGAGTCCTGCTAATCCGGACTAGATGGGATAACTGAAATCCCGGATTAAACGGTACGCACTACACTGTAATACGAGTTTTAGATGGGTAAAACCATAAAAATGTATGAATGACTTGAGGTTTTCCTGGTGTTTGGTCCGAGTGTAATGTTCTTGGGTTGCACTGGTGGGCCCATCATCTCGATACTTCCTGATTGGTTGACCCTCCTCACTTCTAGAAAATTTGAGATGTCACCTGATTGGCTGACTCTTCCACGTCCATGGGTATAAATACTGACACCTCTATCCACTCGACACTTCAGACTCCTGGAGGATGGAGGAAGCATGTTCCTCTGAAATGTTGGAGTTCTTCCAATCACTTACCTAGCTAGCAACCCAAGAACATTAAACTCTATAAAAATTTATATTTGTTTTCATAAATACTTTTCCTACAATGTAATTGTTTGTTTTTCTTCTATATAAAAAAGCCAAAACCCACTGACTGACTGACTGATCACAGTTTCTCAAAAACCATACAGCTTAGGAACGTGAAAATTGGTACACATATTGCTCCTAGGCTCTAGATGGCACTAAGAAAGGATTTCAAAATCTTTGGCTTCTAAGGGCCTCTAAGGGCCAAAATAGGGTTGTAAAGTTATGCAATTCACCAAATGGAATTCATACTGCATGTGCACAATCTCCATGGCAACATTATTTTTTTTAACTACACAGGTGGCTTGGCATGACACTGTGATTTCATGTAGACCTAATAGATATAAAATTATGAGAAAGGCTATCAATAGAATTCCTATAAATGATTATCAACTATTTTGTGAAACGAAGTAAATATTTAGAAGGTCCTGGGTTCTATTCTTAAGATTTGAACTATTTTCTTATAGTTAGCCTAGGATTGTATTGCGAAAGATAGTTCATACAATATCAATAGATATAATTTCCTGATTAATTTCTGTTTACCATATTATCTCTCTATCTTTACGTTAGTTTTTACCTCTCCCTTTTGGGGTCATTTAAGCGACCCATGTTGCCCGGGCCTTACAGGGCCGCGACCTGTCAGGAGAGGGATTATCCATGGATCACATACATACTTTTTTGACCAGACAAGGACATGGAGGGCCTCCCGGATGAGTGATCAGTCCAATGCCGGGGCCACCTCCGAGACAACACGAACACATAGGACGAGAGACACCATTCACACACACTCACTCCAAACAAGGCGAGGATGGGATGAAGATGACAATGGCTGCCAGATGATATCCGGGGACCACTAGGGCCTAAAGTTACCAGACATTTGTCTGATAGGGGAAGGAAAATCCCGGAAAAACCCTACCTAGGTAACTTGTCCCGACCAGTATTCGAACCGGAGCCCGCTGCGTGAGAGGAGCGAACGAATCCCCTACGCCCAGATATTTACTGTATGTTTGCCAAAATTGAAACAGAACGATTACATTTTTTAAGACATAATCAGAGCAAAGTATGGGTGAAGGAGTATGTGGAATATAAATACGTCCACCGTGTTGACTGGATGGCTGATGATTTATAGAAGTACATCGAATCGACTTTAAATTGTGTTCGCTTAACCTTATATATATAAATCTAACAATGCGAAGCATTGATGGGTTAGCTAGTATGATATAAAGTCCACCTAAGCTCAGTATGTAAGACACTTTAGACACCTAACCTATTCTGAAAGCATAACTTATCCTATGACAGTTTACCTTGTACATAAGCAGCATAAGCTACTGGTCTAGAAATATATAAAAAGATTTGTGTACTTATGATACAAGAGTTATAAGCATATTAAAAATTCTTAACACAGTTAAATATGTTTAAAGTTCATAAAAATGCAAGTCTTATAATAAAAAGCAGACGTCTTCTTCTTACAATGCGCTTCGACGTTAATTCATCATCTTCAGATAGTACGTATATTATATTTGTGTAGACAGAATAGCTGTAGGCTACATGTTTCTCCTTGTGTTGTTGGCCGTGTACTTAATTGTTGTTTTAAATAATCATTGTGACTCTCCTGCTTTTTTCATTTTTTAAAAATCCCATCCAGACTAACCAGATATATGGCTGAGTGGGCTTACTGTACGTGCGCATAGAGGTAATACATTCCTCTGCATAAATCCTACCCCTTCATATTAATTATTAAAACAAAATTAGCTAGTTTCCTACTTATCTGCTTTATTGTATTTAAGATATAATCAGAAACTTCATCATATTAAATAACCATATATGATGTAGGAAACCCAAAAAAAGTAATCTAAAACTGAGGCAAATAAAAGGAATTATACTACATTAGGCTCAGTAGGCATTTACTGAGAAAACAAAAGACTCAACACTTCTTTCATTCTTTTCCAAAAGTCAACTCTTTTTCTTAGAACTGTAATCTCTGAGTAAGAAAACCATCTAAGATTTCTTTATTCCTCTAAAAAGTATGAAAAATATAAAGATCTGTGACTATAGATAACTGATATTGAAAATAATACCGGGAAGTCACAACATATTAATGATAACATTTTCACTGCTACTGGTGTATAAATTCATCACCTCAGAATTTGTATAACCACAGAAAATAAGAGTGTTACTTTATGTAAAATGTGAAGTTATTTATTCATGTATGGCGAGACCAGTTACTTTACAGAAATTTGTCTCCTCAATTTCAAAAGTAGGACCCACTAATAGTTTCACTTGATGATTGCTGATATTAATATATAAATAATATTCAGTTCTAAAAGGATTTTTAAAAATTAGGGATGGGTCGATACCAGATTTTCCCAATACTCGATACCGATACATAATTTTTTCCTCTATACTCGATACCGTCAACATTTCCAATACCGCATTTCCTTAAATTGCAGAGTTACCAAAGTATCGAAAAGTACCAGGTGAGTTTTCTGAAGTATTGCTCGATGCCAATACCATGCAAGTATCGAGAGTATCGAGGTATCAAAAGTATCGGGGACCCATCCCTGTAAAAATCACACAAAAAGTTCACTTAACTCCCTCAGTATATGTTTCTGGTGCTGTTGCTCTCATCCTCAGCTAAGGTAGTTATCCTTGAGTGAAGTTTGAAGTGTTATTGGTAGTATAAGAAACAGAACACTGAGGGCTGAGTGTTCATTATAAATTTCTGTTTCCTTTATGAGAGTATATTACACAATACACTACACACTCCCCCCCTAGTGACAGCGATAGTGTCCTAGAAACGTGCAGGGAAGTGAACCTTGCGTCCTGATCTGGTGAAATGTCCAGTCACATCAGTACGAGTTTCTTGTTGAGGGTTAGTAACACTATGGGGACCTTCTTCCAATAGAAAAGCTGGTTTCAGGCGGTCCACTGAGATTCGCTTTATTAACCCTCCGATATTAATGTCGAAGAACTTATCAGTTCGACTCTTTACTGGGTAGGGACCATCGTACGCAGGTTGGAGTGAGGATAATGGAGGTCCATGATGTATGAAAACATGAGAGCAGTCGGCGAGATTTTTGGACACAAAAACAGGTTTCTTGCCATGGGTTGATGTCTGACTTGGTTTAAGTCCTCTTACTGTCTCTTGGAGATGTCTCACGAAGTCAGACTGTGATACGGTAGGCTGGTCGTGAACAGTTCTCCTGGAAGACGGAGCGGTGTACCATAGACCAGCTTGGCGGCTGAGTGACCCAAGTCTTCTTTTACCACAGATCGCATGCCCAATAAGACTAGAGGCAATGAGTCTACCCACGATGAGGATTGTAGTAGATGGCATTTGAGTGCTGCTTTCATAGTGCGGTGTTGGCGTTCGATAAGACCATTACTTTGTGGATGGTTTGCGGTTGTCCTGATGCTCTGGAAACCTAGGTACTTGCTTAGGGATTTGAATAATTGGCTTTCAAACTGTCGACCTTGATCAGTAGTTATTCTTACAGGAATACCAAATCGTGAAAACCAAGTGGTTATAAGTGCCTGTGCAACAGAGTCAGCTGTTTGGTTTACTATTGGTACAGCCTCCATCCATCTAGAGTATCTGTCTATAGCCGTGAGGAGATATCTGAATCCTTGGCACACAGGTAGAGGTCCAACGATGTCGACATTTATGTGTTTGAATCTGTCGTTGGAAACTAGGGATTGTCCGACAGGAGATCTACTGTGTCGATGAATTTTTTATCTTTGGCAGTCGATACATGCTCGTGTCCACTGTTGACAGTCTTTCTTCATATTGGGACAGACAAATCGTTCAGTGATCATTTTGGTTGTTGCTCTGATTCCTGGGTGAGAAAGGCGATGAACAGATGAAAAGGCAGCTTGGCGAAAGTTGCATGGAATATACGGGCGTATATGCTTTGTTGAATTGTCACAGTATAATTGTTTTCTACTATCCGGCAAGCTGAGTTTTACTATTTTCATTTCCGGATTCTGTTGCAGTGATTCAAGGTCTACATCAGTCTGTACATCTGCCAGCTGATCATAATTTAGAGGTGAGGGAGATTCTATGGTGGCTAAACGTGACAATGTGTCAGCCACGATATTGTCTTGGCCAGCAACGTATTTTATTGTCGTCGTAAACTGTGGAATATACTGTAATTGACGAGCCTGTCTGGGTGATGCCTTGTCCAAATCCTGTTGAAAAGCATACACCAAGGGTTTATGGTCCGTGAAAATTACAAAGGACTGGCCTTCTAAAAGATGCTTGAAATGTTTAATGGCGCTATATATTGCTAATAGTTCGCGATCATAAGCACTGTATCTGAACTGTGCTTTAGTGAGAGTTCGTGAGAAGAAACTGAGAGGTCGGACTGCGCCGTCAGTATCCTGTTGAAGAACTCCTCCTATTGCGACGTCCGATGCATCTGTTACCAAGGAGAGTGGAGCATCGGGAATAGGATGTACCAGGGCCGCTGTGTTGCAGAGGGCTTCCTTCATTGCAGCAAAAGAGGTTTGTGCTTCTTCGTTCCAGTCCAGCAGTTTTGTGCTATTCTTCTTGTGTCCGCTAAGTAATTTTGAGAGGGGCTGTTGCAGCTTGGCGCATTCTGGGATGAATCTGTGGTAGAAATTTACCATTCCCAAGAATCGGCGCAATCCAGTGGCTGACTGTGGCTCTGAAAAATTCTTAATGGCACTAACTTTCTCAGGTAGAGGCTTCAGACCTTGAGGACTGATTTCGTACCCTAAGAATTTGATCTGCTGCATACCGAAAATGCATTTGGCAACATTGATGCATAAGCCGTATTCATTTAGTCGTTCACAGAGGATGCGGATATGCTGAAGGTGCACTTTATCGTCTGGAGAAGCAACCAGGATATCGTCTAAGTAACAAAAGACAAAATCTAACCCTTTGAGTACCATGTCCATAAATCTTTGAAAGGTCTGTGCTGCGTTTCTTAGTCCGAAAGGCATGAATGGAAATTCAAATAGTCCAAAAGGTGTTGTGATGGCCGTCTTCGGTATGTCCGCTTCGTGCACAGGTATCTGTTGGTATGCACGTACAAGGTCAATGGATGAAAATATGGAAGCTCCATGCAGGATGTGGTTGCAGTCGGTTAAAAAAGGTATAGGGTATCTGTCGGGTACTGTGATATGATTGAGTTTCCTATAATCCCCGCAAGGCCTCCAATCACCAGATTTTTTCTGAGTTAAGTGCAGAGGACTAGCCCAACAACTTTTCGAGGGTCTACATAACCCTTGCTGGAGCATGAAGTCAAATTCCTTACGGGCTGCTAAGAGTTTTTCAGCTGAGAGTCTTCTAGTTTTGGCAAACACTGGTGGGCCTTTCGTTTCGATGAAATGTTCAATGTGGTGGCTTGCGATTTTTGTGTTGAGAATGTTAGGTCGCAGAATGTCAGGAAATTCATGTATAATCCGCTGATATCGGTTATTAATTTCCGTTAGCTGGACCTGAAGTTTGTAGTTGTGAGAAGAGGTACCATACGCGGTCGAGTGTGTGTTCCCGTCTATTAAGCGATGATTAGAACTGTCGACGAGTAAATTGAAATGCGACAGGAAATCGACTCCTATTATAGGTTTACCTACTTCTGCGATTATGAATGGCCAATTGAATGTTCGACGTAAACCAAGGTCAAGTGTCATAAGTCGTTGACCATACGTCTGGATCCTAGTACCATTCGCTGCAAAAAGTTCAAGTTTATTTGGTGACTTCTTTTCACTGTGTGTTGGTGGCACTACAGAGACATCTGCACCGGTATCGATTAGGAACTGGGTTGCTGTCCCTTTGTCACTAATAAAAAGGCGACTCAGCTCTAACCCCTGGCTCCCTGTCGCCGTGGAGAGTTGGGGAACTAGTTTTCCGGTCCGTTGTGAGGTGTAGCTCGGAGAGACATGCTGCATGGCTGTAGACATCTGTATGCCTCCTCGCCAAATTTAGTGTGGTAGTAACATTTCCCTACCTTTGTTGTCTGTCCTGTTTCTGCATTCCTACCTCTGGATCTGGACCTAGACTTTGGTCTACCCTGTCAGCGGCGGTCGGCGAAAACATGCTTACTCAACTCTGCAACAAGGAGTGAGAGCTCAGAAACTTGCTTCCTCAGTTCCTCTATTGAGTTGTTCATTGGTTGCCTAACAGCAATAGGAGCAACATGGTACGAGCTTGTGGGTTTTAGCTCCCAAATCTGGTCTGCCATGGTCAACAGTTTCGTCAGATCGTCACTACTCACTGACAGGATAGCATGCATTTCTCTTGGTAGCCGCTGTAACCATAAAGTTTTAAGAAAATTCTCACTTACCTAGTCTGAAGCTAAATTTCTAATTTCACAAAGTAATTGCGACGGTTTACGATCCCCGAGTTCCAAGTCTGTCAATAGTCGCTGTGTTCGTTGCGTTTCACTATCTGCGAAAGTTGAAATAAGACGCTTTTTGATTGCATCATATTTACCGGAAGACGGAGGATTCGTGAGAATATCGGCCACTTGTGTCAAAATTTCTGAGTCAATTGAACTCACCACAGTGTCATATTTAGTTTGGTCCTGGGTGATCTTCGAGTTACGGAATTGTGCTTCAAGTTGAATGAACCATATCCTCAGATCAGGCTTCCAAAACGGCGGAACTTTGAAAGATACGCGGGCTACTACAGTTTCTTGGCTTTCCTGAGCAGTTCCAGCTGTAGTCTGCTGTACTTCTTCCATCGGGTCACCACTGAGGTGCCAATGCATCGGGGTCACCACTGAAGTGTTATTGGTAGTATAATAAATAACTACTAAAGTTTTACACTCACATTTATTTGTGTTCTTTCGTATTCAGACTACTGCGACTATCTTCGCCGTAACTTTATTTAACAATGTCAACAGAGAAAAAAAAAACAAAAGAGGGAAACAGAACACTGAGGGCTGAGTTTTCATTATAAATTTCTGTTTCCTTTATGAGAGTATATTACACAATACACTACAAGTTTATCTGTGTCTTTTTTAAGAGTAATAGCGATTAAGAAGGAGTGAGTAAGATTTACCTTTGAAATTTTAAAAGGTGAACCTTAATTTTGGTTTACAAGACCAATATTTTATTTAAATTGCTAAATCTAATGATATTTTATTTATTTTCAATTTTCTTTGTGGTATTTGGCGTTTGTGGTTTTATTAAAAAAATTTGCGTTACATTGTGGTTTAAATTTGTCTGCAAATGTACCTAACATCTTAATATATGAAGATAATATAATCTTGACATCAGAATACACCATTTCGTTTTATTGCTAATCAACAAAAACAAACACCTCAACCTATAACTGACGACCATCTTATCGACATGAAATATTATCGTCTTACAAGGAAATAAAATATGAGGGTTATTCGGAAAGTAAGGTCCGTTCTCCGATAAAGAAAACAAAAACATTAATAAGTAAGAAACATTTTTTGCAATATTTACAGAGATTCAGTGGCTACTTCTCTACATAGTCGGCACTGCTATTGAGGCATTTATCTTAGCAGAGTACCAACAATTGTATGCATGTCATAGGACACTGCTGCCAGCGGTACGCAGAGAAAGGTGATGAGTTTTTCGACAACATTGTCACTGAGGATGAAACCTGGTTGAAAAATCTGAGGAGGGCGATTCAAAACAAGATACATGAAATGCTGACAAGAGGCATTACCCTTTTGCATGACTATGTACAGCCCCATACAGCAACACCACACGGAATCAGTTGCTTTAGTTTGGATGGGAAATCTTCGACCATCCACCCTACCATCCCGACCTCGTGCCAAGTGACTTCTGTCTCATGAAGCGATTTTTGGCAGAAAAATGTTTCCACAATGACTCTAAGGTACAGACAACAGTGATTTCATGACTGCAGACGTTGGTGGGAGAGTACTATGACACGGGCGTACAACTGTACACAGGGTTGTAAAAAAGCCGGCTAAAATTGAAAAAGACCTGACCAGCGGTTTTTTTCAATTTTAGCCGGTTAAAATCATGATTTTAGCCGGCTAAAATCAATTTTTCCTGGTTGGGGGAGGTGGGAGCGGGTTGAAATTTTGAAAAAATTATATTTAGGGCCCTATGGGGTTTAGAGGGAAACTTAGTATGCATAAATTAGACTCCAATGATTCAGTGGTTGTGAGGGTGAGGGTGGAAATTAAAAATTTTTAAAACCATGTTTGTGGGGTATCGTTGAAAAGCTCTTGATGAGTAATCTCTAAATCAACAACTAGTTTCTCAATAGCGCTCATATAAGGAGAGATTTGAATTTTTGAAAGTCAAAAACACTTTAAAATATACCTCAGCCAATAGGCATGCCGAAATGAATTTATGAGGACCAACTGAGGCTAAAATTACCAATGAAATAAAGTTTGAATTATTAAAAATAATAGTTAAATATCTTTAGAACAAGTCAGATGGAGAATATACGAAGAGTCAAGAGGAAACTCTGGAATTCCTACTAAAGACTCATTTTCCCGATTCTGACATAGTTGAGGTGGAAGAACAGGTTTACGAAAATGAACCATCTTCTGAAGAGCACAGTAAAAGAGCTAAAAGCCTGGCTGGTTGCATCTTCACTCCCAACTATATTAAATGGGCCATCAACTCATTTAAGCCTTATAAAGTTGCAGGAGGAGATGGAATCTTTCCTGCTCTATTACAAAAAGGTCAAGAAGTTCTTATACCTATATTGAGAAGGCTGTTTAATGCAAGCCTCAGACTAAATTATATTCCTCTAACATGGAGGAATGTCAAGGTGGTATTCATACCAAAGGCATGTAGGAACGATTCTACAAAGCCTAATGCATACCGTCCCATTAGTCTAAGTTCTTTTCTACTCAAGAGTATGGAAAAAATCTTAGAAAGTCACATCAGAAGAGAGATACTACCTAAAGTATCACTTCAGAAAACACAATTTGCATATCAAGCAGGCAAATCAACAATAACTGCTCTTCATAGTCTTGTCTCTAAGATTGAAAGGGCTCTTATGTATAAGCAAACTGCTCTCTGCGCCTTCCTGGACATTCAAGGGGCTTTTGATAGCACCACCTATGAATCCATTGAAAAGGCGGCAGAGAAAAAGGGAATTAATCCCACCATAGTAAAATGGATAATATCCATGCTTCAGAGTCGCAATATTACAGCCAATCTCGGAAGTAAAAGAATCACCATAAGGTCCAATAAGGGGTGCCCCCAAGGAGGGGTACTTTCACCCCTATTATGGACCTTGGTGGTTGACACACTTCTAGAGAAGTTGGCGAATGCAGGTTTTGAAGTACAAGGCTATGCAGATGACCTTGTCATCTTGATTAGAGGGAAAGATGAGTCCATTCTTATGGAACTTATGCAGAATGCTCTCAACCTTGTTAATGACTGGTGTATGCAGGAGGGGTTATCTGTTAACCCCAATAAAACAGTCATTATACCATTTACGAGAAGAAGAAAGCTGTCTATTACAGCTCCAATTCTCAATGACACTATGTTAGAACTGCAGGGACAAGTCAAGTACCTGGGCATATTATTGGACAGCAAAATGACTTGGAATCCCCAGCTACAAAAAGTCTATAGGAAAGCTCTGGTAACAATCAAGAGTTGTTACAGCCTATTTGGCAAAACATGGGGTCTCAAGACAGGTATGATCTATTGGTTATACACTGCTATTGTGAGACCCATGGTCACCTATGGGGTACGCCGTAGCGTAGTGGTTGAGGCGCTGCGCTACAAACCAGAAGGTCGCGGGTTCGATCCCCGATGAGGTCGTTGGAGTTTTTCAATTGGCCTAATCCTTCTGGTGGCACTATGGCCCTGGGGTCGACTCAGCCTCCAACAGAAATGAGTACCAGGAGCAATCCTGGGGGTAAAGGCGGCCGGTGCGTAAGGCTGACAACCTTACCACCTTCAAGTGCCGAAAGTCCAAAATCTGGGAGCCTCAACCTCCTGGAACCCTCTGGGCCTCCATGGCCTGTACAGGGATCACTTTACTTTACTTTACTTTTTATGGTCACCTATGCCTCTCTGGTCTGGTGGCCTAAAGTGGAGCAAAAAACAGCGATAGCCTGTTTACAGAAAGTCCAAAGGCTAGCTTGTTTGAGTATAACTGGAGCAATCAGCACCTGTCCTACTGCAGCTATGGAGGCCCTAATAGGCTTGACACCTCTGCCCATTGAGGTAAAGAAGGTTGCCTTATCGTGTGCCCTTAGACTGCAAAGAAATATGAGTTTCAAATCGGGTGATCTGACTGGTCACCTGAAAATTCTCCGTGAAATTAAGGAGGAGAATCTCATCACGCTGTGGGACCGGATGACACCTAAACCCAACCTGGATCATTCCTTTACAGTTACTATTACTGAACGTGAAACTTGGAATGAACAAGGACCTAGCTTTGGAAATGAGTCCCTTGTATGGTTTACGGATGGCTCTAAAATGGATGGGAAAACTTGCATAGGAGTACATGGGCCTAATTTTGCCCTAGTGAAAGCTCTTGGCCAAGAACCCACCATATTCCAAGCAGAGGTACATGCCATTGAAATATGTGCTCATGTAAATGTCAGTAAAGGCATTCGTGGTGCCAGGATTTATATCCTATCGGACAGTCAAGCGGCGTTAAAAGCTCTTAGCGCTCGAAACATTGAGCTTGTTGAAGACTGTCTATCAACACTAAACCAGCTGGCGAAACACAACAAGGTTACATTAATGTGGGTGCCAGGGCATGAAGGAATAGAGGGCAATGAAATTGCCGATCGCCTAGCCAAAGAAGGAGCCAATACCTCTTTTATTGGCCCAGAACCTTTCTGTGGAATACCAGACGGCTACATCAGACGGCTACATCAAAGGAAAGATAAAAGCCTGGGAACACAGGAATACAAGTAACTATTGGAAACATGTTCCAAAGTTAAATCATTCAAAACAGTTCATTGAACTGTCAGCGAAAAGAGCAAAGAAGATACTCACACTCAGCAAACAGGAGTTGAGGATAATAAATGGCCTCCTTACTGGACACTGCCCTCTCAAAGACCATCTCTATAAAATGGGTAAGGCTGAGGTGAATACATGTAGATTCTGTTTAGAAGAAAAAGAAACAGCAGGGCACATACTTTGCGAATGCGAAGCAATTGCCCAACATAGATTAAGGCATCTAGATTTTGCTTTTCCGACTCCAGGACAGATTGCCTCAACATCACCCAGGAAAATTATAGGCTATATCAAAAGCATTAAATTAAAATGGGACTTTTAGAGTAGGGTATTCACAATAGATCTATAAAGGTCGCAGTGTTGAGAAGCCGAAAGGCTTGTACTACCCCTCAGTAATCTAATCTAATCTAATCTTTAGAACAATAATCCTTGGCCAAATTAAAAATGAAATAATAAAAGATATCAATTAATACATAATTAACAACTGTCTTTTTATAAAAAAATATTTCAGTTTTTATTCTACACATACCCCAATAAATTCATAAAAAGCACTATGAAATCTACCTCAGCCTGTGCCCTGTAGGCCTACCTAAAGGGATTTTTTATACTTATTTCTCCATCAATTACACAAATCTGAAGCATAATCACCTATCGCTGGAATTTTGTCATGCCATAGAATCTTTACATCGTATGCCAGCCAGTTCTGCATCAATCGAAAGAGTATTTTCTTCATTTGGGTTAATACAAACAAAATTGAGAAACAGACTAGGCAATGAAAAAGCCCAGAAGCTTGTATACATCAACAGGCAGAATAAAGCAAATATGCAAGAGTCTTATGATGAATGGTGAATTTACCATATTTACTTGAATATAACGTGCCCTATTTTTGTCCATTTGTAGATTTCAATACTGAGGTGCGCGTTAAATTCTAGTACAAATCCGTTTCGTAGGTCGGAGGTAATACTGATCTACATAACAAGGCACTGCTATAATTCTCGACTTCGTTCATTTTATCGTTACCCTACACCGTATGAAATTTAATTTCTGAAACATAATGAAAAAATAGTTTTTGTCAGTTCTATCGTGCAAATGTGGAATATTGTGCATTGTCAATTTTAAACTCATTTAAGAGTGGTATCAGCTTTTATTGTGAAATATGCATTTAACATTTTGTTTGTCCTTTTAGCAATAAAAATAAGAACCTCCAAGGATTCCAGTGATGAACACATTAGTGAATATTGATGAGCCATGCCTATAGGTCTACTTGTAGGCCTAAAACTGGAAGTTAACTGTAAATGTTTATGTGTTGGTTCATTATTCTATAAATACTAAGACAAAATTCCAAATAAAATATCCTATTGATGCGCATAACATTCGCTAACAAACTCTTTTTTTATGATTTTAAATTTCAAAATCAGGGTGCGCATTAAATTCGAGGGTGCATTATATTGGAGTAAATATGGTAATTAACTATTGCTGGGAATTACACAGTGAAGTGGTACAGTGAGTCCCATGCAAGAGTTGGCCAATGACATGGGATTCTGCGAAGCGGCGGGCACAGCTCCAACTCCCGAGCGATCGGGTGAAATATCTACGCAAATAAAGCCGCGATTGGTGTAATGATTCAGGTTCTCATATTTACAGTTAAAATTACAATGAAAATAACCACATACCTCATCACAAGAGCTGCTGGAAATGTTCTTCTCTTGCATCCACAATATAGTGGCACCTTTTCAGGAAATTTTCTTTCACACGCATAATTTCAGCTTCCGAGACAGAGTTAATTTCTCTTGTGATATTGTTTTTAAGTTCTTCTAACAGCATGTGACTATTATTTATGGGGAAACTTCAACAAGAAAAATTAACTCTATTTCGGAAGCTGATATTAATGCGCGTAAAAGAAAATTTCCTAAAATGGTGCCAGTATTGTGTGGATGCAAGAGCAGAACATTTTTAACATCTCTTGTGATGAGGTACGTGGTTATTTTCATTGTAATTTTAACTGTAAATGTGAGAACCTGAATCATTACACCGATCGAGGCTTTATTTGCTGTGCCCGCCGCGACACAGAAACCTGTGTCATTGGCCAACTCTTGCATGAGACTCACTGTATTAAATTACACTAAATACAATTTTAGGTTTCTGAGCTTGTATCTTTTAAATTTGTGATGTTTGGAAATAAGAACATGAAAGAAACTTCAATTATTTTTACTCAATTTGATTTTATCCAGATAAAATGCCTGGCATTTTTCAAGTGGATAAGACTGGTAGCTCTGCATTTGCACTCAGTAGGCCTAAGTAGGCCTACTACAGGTTCTGAGCTTGTAACTTTTAAATTTGTGATGTTTGGAAATAAAAACAAGAAAGGAACTTCAATTATTTTTATTCAATTTGATTTTAGCCGGATAAAATGTCTGGCTTTTTTCAAGTGGATAAAACAGAGGCCTACTACAAGTAGGCCTACTACAGGTTCTGAGCTTGTATCTTTTAAATTTGTGATGTTTGGAAATAAGAACATGAAAGAAACTTCAATTATTTTTACTCAATTTGATTTTATCCAGATAAAATTCCTGGCATTTTTCAAGTGAATAAGACTGGTAGCTCTGCATTTGCACTCAGTAGGCCTAAGTAGGCCTACTACAGGTTCTGAGCTTGAAACTTTTAAATTTGTGATGTTTGGAAATAAAAGCATGTAAGAAACTTCAATTATTTTTATTTAATTTGATTTTATCCGGCCTGGCTTTTTTCAAGTGGATAAAACTGGTAGCTCTTCATTTGCACTCAGTAGGCCTAAGTAGGCCTACTACAGGTTCTGAGCTTGTAACTTTTAAATTTGTGATGTTTGGAAATAAAAACATGAAAGAAACTTGAATTATTTTTATTCAATTTGATTTTATCCGGCCTGGCTTTTTTCAAGTGGATAAAACTGGTAGCTCTGTATTTGCACTCAGTAGTCCGAAGTAGGCCTACTACAGGTTCTGAGCTTGTAACTTAAATTTATGATGTTTGGAAATAAAAACATGAAAGAAACTTCCATTATTTTTATTCAATTTGATTTTATCCGGATAAAATTGCCTGGCTTTTTACAAGTGGACAAAACCGGTTAAAACCGGCCGGTTAAAATCAGGCCGGCTTTTTTCATAACAACCCTGACTGTACAACTGTTGATACACTGCTAAGATAATTGTCTCGATAACGGTACAAACTATGTAAAGAAGCAGCCAATGAATCTCTGTAAATATTGCAATACATTTTTCTTACTTATTAATGTTTTTGTTTTCTTTATCGGTGATCAGACCTTACATTCTGAATAATCCTCGTACATTATGACAGCATGCAGAAGGCCTTGCTTAAACCCCATTATTGTGTTTCAATAATCATCCCAAAACGATACAGCCTATGCCAATGGCAAAAAATAAATAAAGAAATAAAAAAAAATTAATTAATCAATAATAATAATAATAATAATAATAATAATAACAACAATAATCCAGGCAGGGGTAGTAATATTCTAAAAGAAAAATCATCAGCTGCAGGCCATGTTTGGCCTTCCCTTCATCAGGGAAATAATTCATTGTTTGTCAGGGGTGCCATTCTGCCTTGCTTGGGCCCTGAATTCTGAATATGCTAAACATGAAATAAATTGCGCAGAATTCTAAAGTACTTTGTATATACAGTGAGTCCCAACGCAAGAGTTGGCCAATCATGTGAGTTTCTGCATCGCGGCAGTCACAGCTCCAACTCCCGAGCGATCGGGTGAAATATCTATGCAAATAAAGCCCCGAACGGTGATATGGTTCAGGTTCTCACATTTACAGTTGGAATTACAATGAAAATAACCATGTACCTTATCACAAGAGATGTTGGAAATGTCCTCCGCTTGCATTCAAACAACACTGGCATCTTTTTAGGAGCTTTTCTTTCACACACATATGTTCAGCTTCTGAGACAGAGTTAATTTCTCTTGTGAAATTGTCTTTAAGTTGTTCTAACAGTATGTGACTATTATTTATGGGGAAATTGAAAAATAAAGTGTACAGGTCAACTTCCCATACATTAGAAGAACTTAAATACAATATCACAAGAGAAGTTAACTCTATCATAGAAGCTGAACTTACTGTGCGTGAAAAACAAATTTCCTGAAAAGATGCCAGTGTTGTGTGGATGCAAGAGGAGAACATTTCCAACACCTCTTGTGATGAGGTATGTGGTTATTTTCATTGTAAATCCAACTGTAAATGTGAGAACCTGAACTGTTACACTGTTCGCGGCTTTATTTGCGTAGATATTTCACCTGATTGCTCAGGAGTTGGAGCCGTGACCGCCACGATCCAGTAACCCGCATGATTGGCCAACTCTTGCGTGGGACTCACTGTAGAAAAAATGAGAAATCACATTCAAATAAATGAAACTACTCAGTAATGACTAATTTCAAGAATTCTTTAGGCTCATAAAATAGCTGCACTTACCTCGTGATTCTTAGCATTCTTCTTTTTTATTTTTCCCTTAGTGTTTACTTTGTTAGCCTTCGGTTTTTTGCTACTATGTTTAACAACTTTAAGCTTCTTCCCCTCTAGGTTTTCATCATCCTAAAACAAAAATTCTCAGTAAGTAAAATGTTGTTAGAATAATTAATGGAGCATATATCCAATTAAATAGAAACACTATCATGTCCCTGTCAATAACCCTTCTTTTACGATCCAAACTCCTTCAATTCCAAGCTCAATTACATTTCTTTAATGCTATCTTTCCATCTTGGCTTCATTTACCAAATGCCCCTCCCCCCAACAGGTCTTGATTTGATGTAATTCTTTCACAGACCATATTGAATTCATATTTCCTTGCATATTATTTGCATATGTACAAAATTGTGCAAAATATCAGATAGGGATTTTAGAGCAGACACACACTCTCTCAATAGAGTCCACAAGACAAAATTTTAAGTTTTAGCAATGATATAAATTAACATGCATTGATGTGAACTTTAAGCCCATCAATGTTAATAATATTTTAATATTGCAACATTATTTCTCATGTAAGTTATTCCTCAGGTTCGCGAGCGACCCCTGGTCATCCCATAAGGGGATATTCTTAGTGTATTTGCTACTGGGGTGCACCAGTACCCTACCTACTTAAACCTAAGGACACACACACACACACCCAGCCCTGAACCCGGGAAAGGAATTTTTCACTACTAAAAAATCCCCGACCCGGCCGGGAATCGAACCTGGGCCGCCGGAGTGGAAGGCAGGGGCGCTACTGACTCACCCATGGAGACGAACTAAAACACTTAAAAGAAACTGACGTTCTTCAGTAAAAATACCATATAATTATAGTAATAGTATTATGTAAAAACTTGCATCTTTATGTTTCCTCTTCTTGATATTTTCATCAATATTTTCATTCCACTGCTGCCTCCATTCACTAAGGTAAGCAACCTCAGCAGCTTCTGCAACATGTTCATTTCCAGCATCTGAATCAGCATCTGAATTTGATTGTGTATCTTCCTGTTCTTCTGATTCAATTACTGGCTCTGTTTTCTTTTCTTCTAAACCTGTCTCTTCATCTGAACCCTCGTCCATCTGAAAGACAGAAAAAGTTACACGTTTAAAAATCTACAACACCACATCCATAGCATTAACAAACAGTAAAGCAACGTTTTTACCAAGAAGACATAGGTCCAAGACAACTTCAGACAGTAACCCAATCTCTATAAATCTTTTCAGGAAAGAAAGAAAAAAAAACTAATTTTAGTAAGCATCTTTTGTGTAATATTGTAAGTTGTATGTATCCTTTTCTCCCCCGGTTGAGTGGAAGATAAGGTCTCATGGCCTTAACTCTGCCAGGTAAAATAAAACATTATTGTATTGTACTGTCTTGAATTGGCAGTTGGACGTTACAGTAGAATAGTGACAATTAGTTCATCTTGAAAAAAGGTGACCTTTAGAGACATGTTAAAAAAGTTACTTTTAGTTGAAAAAGTGTCCTGTTATGAGCCGTGTAATTAGTATGTAACCCACTGACCGTGACATAAGCTGGAAGTATCACATAAGAAATGCTCTTACCTCCTCATCAGTGTCATCTTCAAAATCAGACTCTGTGAATCCCATAGCCCTGTCTTCTTTTGTCAGTTTCTTCTTCACAATTACTTCACCGCTGGGCATAACAGTCACATATGCACCTGGTATTGTCGTGAGTTCTCCTTCTACTGGAACAGCTTTCTTTGGCAAAACTGGCTCAAAAACAGGCACCTTTACATCATTACTATTTCCTGCAAATTAAAAAATTGCATTAATTTTTTCACCGCTACTGAAGTATAAATATGTTGCCAAAAAAATTGTATTAAAGGAGAGATTAAGATTAACAGCATAATGCTTTTTGTAAAATGTGAGGATTTTTACCCAATGTTAGAATTGAGGGCCTGAGAAGCAAAGTGATAAAAGTGACATTTAGTTACTTTCAAGATAAAGTACTTTGAAGTTCAAATAGCACTAAAAAATAAATTGCAGGGCTATGGTGTTGTAACTTTACAGTGGCGTACCCAAGAACCCATACTTCCCATACAATAAAATTAAATCAATTAACCTAAATGCATCCAAGGTACCTTAAGGCCTAAAATCACTTGTATTATTTTGCGATCAAATGTTATTCAAAACAACGAACATTGAAACGTTTCTCTTTCTGAATAGTATCTAGGCACCTCTAATATCATACATATACTTATATACAGTGCACGCCGCTTATTGTGATCACTTCGGGATGCAGCTAATCTGAAAATATTAACCGATTGATAACAGTAGCCGAAGGAATTAAATGAAGGTTATTTATGCATGTATAAGGTAATACACTACAAAACAGAATTAAAAGCTATTTATTCATAAAATAATAAGTAACTGTGAATCACTCAACCACTCATAGGAAAATACAGTAATAAACTGCAATCAACTATTTTTCAACCAGTAACGAAGTTTTAAATTGTTTTACTTTTCTTTAGGATTATATTAACCAATATGCCATACTCAGTTACGAGTTACGAGTGTTTTTGGGAGTCTCTGATCTGTGGTGAACACCGCATAGCAAACCATCTAACGCCTGTCTGTTCAAGTCTTTTCATTTTACACTATCCATCACTGCATGTCAACACCGTTACCTTCATAAATCAAAAGCTGCAGCTTAACTATGGGGTGAAACATGTTATATTGCTTAAAAGAAGAAGTTAGTAATGCCACCCCTCGAACTGGTCATCCTGTGAGCTGGGAACAATATTGCCAGTACAATACAATACAGTTGGAAATGAAGCCGCAAAAGTAAAATGTGATAACATAAACCGAATCTTTGGATCTTCTCTGATAAATGTATCAGTATTAATCCGTACGAGACTTCATAAAAGTGATAACATTACCCGACTGATAACATTATTTGCGATTATATTAAGCGACGTTCACTTTAATACAATACTCAATATAAATTGAAAAAGTCTTACTATTCCCCAGTGTTGCAAATAAATCAAATACAAGCAGTTTAACAGCAACAAGATCCACAACAGTTTACTTATATTACTTTACCTCTCAGGAAAAATGCTAGTCATAGTAGTATAAGAGTTAGGACAATAGAGAGCAGCATTGACTGGACCTACACTTGTATTACTTTTTCTCTGAACAGAAGTGATGTTATATATTTGGAATATGCACTTATATAACTTTTTTCAAATTTGTCACTTATATCACTTTGCTTCTGAGTGCCTCAATTATCATTTAAGAAAAATAGCTATTGCACGGAAATTTTCCCCGTTGATTTTGAACTTAGTGAAATATGTATTACGAGAGCAAGTCAGTAATTAGGTTACAAAAGCAAAGCATGTTTATTTCTCTATATAATTACCATTTACACTGATAAATTTGTCCCATATCTTTATGAGTTTTCCAATACCTGCTGCCTCAGTCATCTATGTACCTCACATTCAGCATCTGCATCAGTCATGAAATGCTTGCCGCCCACATACAATTTTAGCGGACCAAGGGCTTGCAGCTAAGTCTGGGCTGTAAGGTGGATGTTGAAGTTGTCACCAGAACTCTTCAATTTTCTCCTGGGTTAATCGAGCTGTATGAGGACATGCATTGTTGTGATGGAACAAGATTCTGCTGCGAATCAACAAGGCCTGGATGTTTTCGGAAACAGTTGGGTAGTGTTGCCACCTATTAGCATATTTGGAAACAATTTACTACTAATTTCCAACCTCTCATATTGGTTTGTAAATTACCTACTTACTGATTTGCCCTCGTAATAAAAATAGCTACTTCTCTCTCAGTCTGGTGGGGCCTGAGATACATCTCGGCATGATACAATAGGTTTGTTCGCAAAGCAGATCCGTGACTGCTTGAGAATTTGTTGTACTGTACATGTCCAGTGACTTACCCGTGATTTGCACTTTGCGAATAGTTACAAGAATTTGGAATTGATAGTTACTGCGTTTAATCGTTACGATATGCAAATAAAATACGTATTTCCCTTGTTATACATGCAATATACATCGGCAATATAAACTATATTTTGGGAAACTTTTAATTATCTTCCATTATTCATACATATAAGTAGCCTATGCTTATAAATCTGGTGCAATGTTATTGGAGGGAGGAGTCAGGCACGTGAAAATAGGTTACTGCGCACGTCTCTGATAACAATTCATGCTAGAGCCTGCAAAATTTTCTTATAGTACAGAAACTGTCCGTGAGAACAGAAACAGAACTCATCAAACAGAAGATTGAAATCAGAATCACGAAATCTCGCTTTGCAAACGCGTGTGGAGAAAGAGCGCATGCACGAACGATGTGTTCCTGGTTTCTGACTGCTTTGCGAACAAACCTACTAGATGAGGTATAAGTCAAGATTTGGTATTAATAAAACTTACATCTCCCTCATGTAATGGAGACATAACTACCAGGTTTTGAGACACCTAAAATGTAGTCTCACAGTGGATGAGAGAAATTCAGAATTGAAATGGCAGAGTATATTATGGTGATTTACATGGTGCTGTTTTTGACACTATTCACTAGCTTTTTTAGATGCTATCGTAATGCTTTCCTGAACCAAATATCTGGCTGACCAATGCGTTTGCAGATTTACGTTTACATGGTGCTGATAAAAAGTAGGAAGTTCCCGGAGTTCACTCAGTTTAGACCCACTTGCAAACACCCTTTGATTAAACTCGGAACACTTAATTAACACTTGGTCGGATTACTGTGAAATCTGTGCAGAAATAATCTACACACAAGAACCCTACTAATGGTTAAAACAGAGCCTTCAAAATTTGCATCACTTGCACTCCAAAGTATGTTGAGCCAGGAAGATATATCAAAGATCGATTGTACTCAAGGAAAGGTACCAAAATTAGGTAACCTATCAGAAGCTAAAACTTAAATATAAATCAAAGCTAAAAGAACTAAGAATCAGTAGCTGGAAAAAAAATTTGTAGAAGAAGCTTTATCAACAGATACATCGCTGCAGAAAAGATCAGCAGGCCTATTCTGTAACTCTTCGATTTGAGTTTTTGATTTGGAATCAGTGAAGAAACCAAATTGTTCATGTTTTGCTATTCTGTAACTCCATATCGATTTTGAGCGGTAGAAATGATTCTGATAGTAATGGTGGCTCATCAAAATCCTTGCCGTGAGGTCTCACGCATGCGATTGGGAATTTCTAGTTCAAATAAATGACAAAAGAAAGTAGTTTATGTTTCATTAATTATAATGGACACTTTTTAAACACTTGTAGCTCTACTTACGTCTTGACGTAAGTAGAGCTACAAGTGTTTAAAAAGTGTCCATTATAATTAATGAATCAATAGCTTTACTGTTTATACCACTTCTCCTGTTTTATATATTTAGTAGTTTATGTTGTTTTGTTAAATTAGTATTATTAATTCATAAGCATAACTAATTAGAATAATTAAAACTTAACAAACTAATGAAATCATACCAAAATAATATTTGTAAAAATATAGGGTTATTTGCCTCCCTCGACAAAACAATTCTACAAATAATGGCCAGAAATATCAGTTGTAGCATAAATGTATGTAGCCTACTAATTTTCTATTAAATGTAAGATAATTTATTCGTTAATAACACTGTCAGTCCTAATTCATTGCCAGTATAATATGTTCTTGCCACAATTAGAAACATTAGGTAAAGGAAAACAAACTACGAATAAAACATATAGCAGATGGTAGTGTACTGACTGCTAAAATGTATTGTACATGGACTTAACCTATGGCACCTAACTCCGAAATACAGAAAAAAATTAATATAGGGCAAGGTGCCCAAACACTTTATATGAAGAGCCAATAATTATTTGAATTGTTCATTGTGTGCCATATTTAGACTGGCAGTACTTTACGTTAAAAAAACTAGACCTAATAGTATCTGAAAGCAAAATTAAATTTTAATCACTTCTGTATGCACTGCTTTTGTTAAATTAAGTGCAGAACTATAAACAAATAATGTAATAAAAACACATAGGACGGCTGTAGTACAGTAAAAGACTACTTTAGCAAATAATATTTAATAAAAAATCATTTGGTAAATGGTTTTAATTATATGTAACATAGTGTACTAGGTAGTCAGCTTGTGCAAACATAGGGAAAATACATGCGTAATTACCTGGTAATGAGAAATGTATTTCTGGCTTTTAAGAGCACAAACCACTGATAACTGGATTCTCTCTTGTGGATACGATTAATACAATTAATAAGCCTATAGCTTGAAATAATCATGATTTCTATGCTCTTTCACAGAATAACTACAGAACTAGATTCATTATACATTCACTATTAATCCATTATGAACTTCGGACATTTCAATATAACCTGCAATAGTGACAGTATTACACGGAACTGTACAGCTACTGTTGACTACAAATGACTGACTGCAAAGTACAAATGTGAAGAAAAAATCTGAAAGAAAGGGAATATAATGGTCTAAGAGGGATGAATGACCGCTGTCCCTTTTGCCTTGGCGTATTTCTTTGAAATGCAATCCCAAGTAAACTGAACTTCACATTCCTATTTTGGGAATTGACACCCATTTTGGTATTGCTGATGTATTACAATAGATCATTGCAAAATTTTAAAACCACAGCAGTAGTCATTCAAGATACACAGGTCTTATTATAAATTATTAGTAAGGCCTGCCAGAAAAAAATAAGCATCCTATTCATATTAACATTTCAGCATCATTTTACGAATTGTGTGAGATATTATCAAGTCTTATGAATTTTAGGGATAGCTAATGCATTTTCATTATGGTAGAAGTGTGGTCTCAGACAACAAATCTTCACAGTTTTGATGACGTCACTTAAAACCCTTGTCTCTCATTGGTCAATCATCACCTGTATGTCATCAATGCTTCAGCTACCTTTGGGACAACATATCAATTTCTATTTGAGACATCCACTGGAAATGGATGATCTCCATTGGTGTAACAGCATACCAAAAATGCCAACATTTTGATCGACTCGGAATGTGGAGATCCTGATGGCAAACATCTTGAATCGAGCGACTAGCAAATCGAAAAGTTACAGAACAGGGCAGCTGGTCTCTGGCTATCGTCCCAACACCAAGAAAACCCGTACGAAATATACACCGAAGACTGTAGAAGTCCTGCTCATGGACTGTTTTCTCCCTGGAGACAATGCCTTAGATGATTCTAAACATCACTAAGTTTTAAGAAGTCAACTAAACTTTCCATGCTGGACTGAGACTGCTGCTCTTCCTTTCTCCATGAAGGAGGTGAAGGTGGAAATGAAATGGATGAGGAGAAGGAAAACCCCAGGGGAGGATGGAATCCATGCAGAGGTACTTCAAGAACTGACAGACATTGTCTCCCCATGGCTGATGGACCTTGTAAATGAATGTCTGGCACAAGGAAAATTTCCCTATTGTTAGAAGGTGGCAAACAAGTAATACTGACAAGGGAAAAGGTAAGGACCCTCGGGATCCAAAATCTTACTGCCTGATCTGCCTTCTCAACAATATGGGGATAATACAAGAAAGGCTTTTAAACACCAGGATAAGAGAACTCAGCCTTCATGAGAGGGACGAAAGAATGCCAGTATGGCGTCAGAAAAGGAAGATCAACCAAAGAGTGATGGAGAGAAACAACTCTTCAGAGAAAACATATGTGATTGGAAACTTCGCAGGCATAGCCGGGACCTTTGCCGACTTATGGTGGTTAAGCTACATAGAAACCTTTATAATGCTCACCAGCACTCTACCACTTACTCGCAGAATACTGCAGAAACAGGAGAGCCTACATCAAGAAAACAACAGGGAAAATAGCCATTGGTCCTCAGAGTGGAATTCTGTGACATCAGACAAAAACCTCTCTTAAATCTGTTAAGGGATTGGTTGGTTGCGGGATGGTTGCTTATGCAGACAACCTACTGACTAAGACACAAGGAAATTGCAGGAAAGATCTTGAAAATACATCTAATGAGATCTTGACAATGGTAGATGTCTGGTGTAAAAAGTTGAAAATGCAGATAGCAGCATACAAGACCACCTATGTGTAAATGAAAGGAAAAGTTGAGGAGAAATCCAACCATAAGGGTCAATGGAAGAAGTATCTCAAGGTCGAAGCACACTAAGATCTCAGAATTCATGTAAATGAGATCCAGACCTTCAGAACCCACATGATACGACGAAAATCAGAAAAGCTAATGATGAAACTTGCTGCAATGGGGCAGAGGAAGTTCGGAGTCCCATTGCATACAGTCAAGATGTATCATAGTGCCATCTTAGTAGCCATTATGGGTTATGGGGCTGGAGTCATCGAGCCAAAAATGTCCACATGAAGAGAATGCTCAGAAGTTCCCAACGAAAAGTATTAGAGTACTGAGGTTCACTGGGGCTTTTGGGACAATGCCAACCCTAGCCCTGCTGGTGACCATCGGTATATGGCATCTGGATCTCCAAATTAGGTGGAAAGGAGCCATCTACTGGATGAAAAAGAACAATGTAGCAAAAGTTGAAGAAATTGTCGGGACGAGGAATCTTGAAAAGAATAAGGAATATACTACTCAACCAGTGGCAGCAAGAATGGACAACAGAAGAGGCGTGTAGAAGAACAAATAATTCTTTCCAAACATCAAACATTCGGTATGTACCTGAAAAAGTTTTCAAGAAAGGAAAGAACACAACTGCCCTGCATATGAGGGGTATACACAGATGCCAGAACACATGCTCTTCGAATGCCTCAGTACCTCGAAGGAAATTCTGGAAAAGAGGGTTCTCCTACAAGGGAAACCCATAGGAGAGATACTTAGGAACATGGAAAAAATGTCGTCCTGGAAGAGCTGGCCAAACTGGTAGCCAAGGAGGCGGCAAGGGAGTACAGGGACAACAGGGCAGCAAGAAGGAACACGTACCAGAGATGACAGTGGTGACAGAGAAAGAGACAGTTTCCCTCCGAGAGATTGTGAGCAGTTCAGGCTTGTGTAAACAAAAATTAAAAGAACAAGAACCCCTTAGGATCAAAAGGAGAAGGGAACTCGCGCAATCCCTGGGCAGACAGGAAGAGCTGCCCAGTAGAGGATAAATGTCTTGGGGAACAACTCGGAAGAAGAAGAAATCAAACAAATGACTAAATGCTAATTGATTAACAGGACAGATGATCAAACTTAAAACTGAAAAAAGATAGAAAAAAATGTAATGGCATGAGAATGTCTAGGTAGGGAGTGCCAAAATCTAAGTTTGCAGAAGACCCTTTTCTAACTGAAATGCTTGCATACCAGCAAATAAAGACCAAGCTCTCCCTGCCTTTAGTAGTTGTAGTAATTTGTAGTTTGGTTGATAGAGTAGAGTAGTAAATAGTATCTGTAGAAATTCAATTACTTTGTTCATGTAGAAGAAAGTTTAAATGTAAATGTGAATGTATATTACAATCTGTATAATACGTTGAATTGTACAAGGTGGGGCAGAATGGACTCCCTAGTTTCGAAAATTCACTGGAGGCGCTCCAGAGCAGATAGAGGGGTGGGACAGGTGCCATTAGGTTGGACTGACAATGCAGTTTTCAGTAGTCACCATGCAGTGGACAGGTGAGCAACGGGGCTTTGTTGTGGAGACCTTTTTTTAAAAACGAGGAAAGTGTAGTGGCGCATTTTCACCTTAGCGGTACAATAAATAAGCAAAATTCTCATTACTGGGCAACTGAAAACCCTCGTGAATTGCACCAAAGACCACTTCTCAGCCTTAAAGTGACAGTTTGATGTGCTACGTCCTCGATAGGCATAATTGGACCTTATTTTTTTGAAGAAGATGGCTCAACTGTGACTGTGAATTTAGCGCGCTACTGTGACATGTTAGAGAACGTTTTACGCCCCAAAGTGGAATAGTTTGGCAGGGAATATGACTTAGAAGACTTTTGGTTTCAACAGGATCGAGCCACGGCCCATATTGCCCGTCATTCGCTCGAAGTTTTGCAATAAATGTTTCCCGGCCGCCTGATCTCCCTTATGAGGGGATGTTCCAAGGCCCCCTTGCACCCCGGATTTGAGCCCCTGTGATTTTTTCCTATGGGGCTACCTGAAAGCTGCAGTTTATAAAGTTCGACCTCAAACCCTGGAAGCTCTGAAAGAGGCAATTGAGGATGTAATCACCGGAATTCTGCAAGATATTCTGGCAAAAGTGAGCGAAAAATTTGTTTTTAAAAAAGGTCTCCACAACAAAGCCCCATTGCTCACCTGTCCACCGCATGGTGACTACTGAAAACTGCATTGTCACTCCAACCTAATGGCACCTGTCCCACCCCTCTATCTGCTCTGGAGCGCCTCCAATGAATTTTCGAAACTAGGGAGTCCATTCTGCCCCACCTTGTATTAGGAAAAGGTAAAAAAAATAAAAAAAAAATAAATAAAAAAAAAAAAAAAAATCTTAGCAGATTATGTCCTGGTATAGAAACCTGGACACCAGGATCTAATCAAGCAGATTTTAAAATTTAGATACAATAATATTAGTTAGTTTTTCAATGTAGAATGGCTTTATGTGGTTGAGAACAAAAGGAGACAATATTATTTATATTTTTAAGGGAACTGCAATGAAATTCATTTTATTAGGAAGTTTGAAAATAACACTTACATAATTATTTACTTCCTTACTTTGCATGCTTAATCTACGTAAAGGTCGTATCGTGTATTGAGGTTTGGATGTGCCAGTGGGCTCTTGTAATAATTGATTCGTGTGCATCTATTTCTATTGATAGGTCATCTTTTTGGCTGATATTCAGTTTAAACAATTATGATATACGGTGACATGAAGTAAACATGTCCAGCAAGTTCGATGTTTGCCTTTGCATATGAGGAAACCATGAAAAACACGTATCAAATTGGCCATCTTGCTTGGATTGGATTTAGTGTTTTTTGGAATGCATTTAACATGGTTTTGGTATACTGTATTTCCCAACAATAAGTTAACATTGTAGTAATTTTTACAGAAGAACGACTATAGCCATTTTGCTAGTCATAGTTAGGAGTCTCAAAATTAATATTTTTATTAAAATATTAGAGTCATTTTTTTCAAAAATTTAAATTTTGAAAAATGTTTTCATGAAAAGTTTCCTCAATATTTCAGTTATAAAAACAAAATTCTGGGCATTTCAAGAAAAAGTAAAAAAGTATTTTAAAAAAGCAATAGTGCTATCTACCCTATATAGTCAATCTTGAATATGCATCCTCCATCCAGCAAGACTTGAAACTTACTGTTTGCCCTAACTATTCTGCTTGGATACATAACTCATGCCCTGGTATCAATTTATCGGCAGTTGGTGAAGAACGATGTACAACAAATAACACATAAAAAATTAAAATAATTGATTTATGCTTTTACAGCATCCATTTTTGAACACTGAATTTTAAAAGAATTCATTTTCTCTATACTTACTAAGAGAGAGATAAACTGGTACTGAAGCAGAATCCTGTAAATGGATTTCCAATGAACGAATGTTTTTCCAGCCACCAGGAAAACGCTCTGCCAAACCTTCAGCAGCAGATTCAATATTTTCAGCTAATTCCTCTATAGACTGTTTTGTATGACCAACCTGCAAACAAAGAGACATCCAATGACAGTGGTGGAGTTAAGGTTGGGAAAGTTCAAGACCCCAAACATCACAAGGCTTCTGTTACATGCTTTCTAGAAAATAGTACATGCTAGGACATCATTTAGTAATTTTACAGCAAATCAACTATGTTAAGTTTCCAGGATGGAAGTTTGGCAGTTGAGGATGAGGAAATGGAAAGCATGCTCCTACTATGTTTTTTAAATGGCAAGCGATTTGCCTGACAACGAATTCTGTGTGCGGACTTGATAAACATTGCTAGTACATGCAAGTTACCCCGTCTACCCTGCCTTTCTCTCCAACATATATTTCTGTCTCCCTCAGTCATTTGTCTGCCTCTGCCTTGAATGCATTGCTTTGCATGATATTTAACCACTCCTGTTCCTTAGAAATAAGGTATTAATAAGTACGAACGTAACAACTGTATAAACACATTACAGTGTTGTGATAATACAGGGCGCACCAATAAAATGTACCTGTTTTTAAATGCACATCAGTTCGAGAATAAATGACATAAATCAATTGTAAAAATACAGATATGGAGAACAAAGATGGGAGAATCATCTGTTAAGAACAAAATGTTCAATATGTCCACCTGCAAGGCTCATACAACGATTCAAACGAAACCCAAAATTGTGTATCACTCTAGCACACATTTCCACCGGAATTGCATGAAAAAATTCTTCGATTCTTCTCTTGAGCTGGCAGATTGTGTTCGGGTGTCGTGTATACACATTGTCTTTTGTGTAGCCCCACAAGAGGAAATCTGCGAATTGTCTATGCTATGGTGTTGGAGCTTCTTGAACATGGAAGTGATTGTGGAATCTCCGCTGTGTCTCTACTATACATTTTGTTACCAAATAAAATTTGACTATTATAATTCTCTCTGGCGTAGTGAAAACCATTGTGGAATTTTCTCCCAGGCTTGCACAACAATGTTTAGAAAAGAACAGAAAGATATATTACCAACTTCACAAAATATTAAACGAGAAAAACATTTACATTTTACTGGCGTGCGCTGTATGTGATATTATAATACGGTATAATAAAGTAAAATAAAGTGTTCCCTTTTACAGGCCATGGAGGCCCAGAGGGTTCCAGGTGGTTGAGGCTCCCAGGTTTTAGACATTCGGCACTTAAAGGGGGTTAGGTTGTCAGCCTTACGCACCGGCCGCCTTTACCCTCAGAATTGCTCCTGGTACTCATTTCCGTTAGAGGCTGAGTCGACCCCAGGGTCATAGTGCCACCAGAAGGATTAGGCCAATTGAAAAAACTCTGACCTCATTGGGGATCGAACCCACAATCTTCCGGTTTGTAGCGCAGTGCCTCAACCACTACGCTACGGCATACCCCATACTGTATAACAACTGAGTAATATACTGAGTTCAGAACCTGGTTTGTTTTACAGCCGGTTGAGGTACCTAAAATGTCGGGTGTCCAGTTTGCTTCCTTGGAAAAGAAAACTGGAGTCAGCAAATGCATGAAACAGTAGCCCTGTTTATGACACATGCTATGAAAGTGAGATATCCAGATTTCTAAATTAAAGTTTTTCTCCTCTTCTTCTATGGAACACTGTTAAAAAATATATACACACTCTAAAAAAAATAATCTGTCTGGCCTGGCTTCGCAACACTTGTTTTATTGCTGTGATTTGCAGTTGGTTTACTTAACGGCACCGTAAAGGCCTATTGAGGCAGTCACTATAACATGTCCTACGCTTGCTAACTGAAAACTGAAATAACAGTCATAGAGAACCATGACGCAGTGGTCGGGTGGTAGGCCTTGTCCCTTCTGGGATGTTAGCGCCATGCAGTTAGTTGGTTAGTTAGTCATAGAGAACCTCTTTAATTAAGCTTTAAACTGTGTTGGTGGTTTTTTATTTATTTTCATTTTTTATCAGAGCATGTCACTGACAGAAAGGAATCATGCTTGTGCTTATTGTTGTTTGTTCACCAGTGAAAGACTCCAATCTTCAGACGGGCCACAATAAGAGCTTCGTAGTAATATAAAGGACATACAAATTAGATTTGAGTACCAATGATATCGTAACTCAACTCTTGCTGTAGTTCTAATGAATACAAACATTCATCTGATAGCAGGTTAGGAACTAGTCAAGCTAAAAATATGATTTTTGCATGCCCTCTTTAACCCTTACCTGAATCCCAGAAGTGAAATTACAATATTTCCGTGTTGTGCAAGTCTTATTTCGAAGTCTGAATTCTCCATGCGTGGTAGTGCAGCCTGACAGTGGAAATACAGCTAGGCAACATTGCATAACTTTGATTGGACTGCATATAAAAGCAAGAGAAGGGCAAAACGCTTGCAACACAGAGTGTAGTACATGTTGAAATATTATTTATTTATTTAATCTACATTGAGTGAGCCCTAGTTTACAATAAGTATGTCAGGGCTATATTTAGTCAATTGAGGTTTCCTGTATAGATTTAAAGTTCAGGAAGATACATTCATAGTCTCTTAAACACATATTCTAAAAAAGCTGTGAATGACAAATAACAACATTTCCTAGTGAAAATTTCTCCGTTAAGCGGAAATTGAAAATTTGCACTGCACTTGTCTAAATGTAGTTCAAGATCTAATCTGTTTGTTTGAAAAACTGGGCAAGTGAACATCAGATGTTTGGCATTCTGAAGACGGTCACCACATATGCACTCGTATATATTGCTGTCTGTCTTGATATGAAATCTTTGGAAGTACTCGCCAAATTTTCCGTGGCCGGATAGAAATTGTGACAGAATAAAGTTTGGTTTGATGAGTGTACTTTTTAGACGGTGAGAAACATTGGGAAAAAAAAGAGTTCTTTGATAGTCCTTCTGCAAGTGGTTGATTTCCATATGTTGTTCCATCTGTGGATACCCTCTTCTCGAAGTTTCATTTTAAGGTGAGAGATTGGACATAGGGTGTATGACGAGGCTGCCGTTGTATGTTGAAATATTATAATGTATGTAAAAAAATGTGTTGAAGTATTATAAAGTAGTGTTAATGTGTTAATCAGTTTAAGTTATTTGTTTAAAGCAAGGTCAAAACATATTATTTTAAACTAGACAACTACATTTTAAATTAACATATTGAAGCAGGAGTATTATGCATGATTTTAACTTACTTTGAGACCAAACTTCTGACCTTTTCCATCTACAGTAAGAACTGTCTTTCGAAGAGCCGAATCGAATTCCTTCTTCAGATTTTTTACTTTCATATCCACAGGAACAGGCAATCTGTAATACAAGAAAAGTCAGGTTAAGCTAAGTGATACTTTTAACATTTTTTCTGGAAATATTACTGGCAAGATTAACTTTTTATAAAATTACCTTAATGTGCCATGTGTGTCAAGAAATAAAAAATATATCTACATAATAAGAGGAAGTGTTTGTTTTTCTGTCTGTGTGCGATGTCCAGCCAAATCTACGGCAAACAGAGATTTGTCATTTTTAACATACAAGGCGTGTTTTTAAAGTAAGTACCATTTAAATATTTTGTCGCTGCAGCATTGGAGTTGAGATTTTGAGGATGAGCAATCACTTCCTCCATTCATTAGGAAGCCAGATGAAGAGTGAGCGAACATCACTTTGTGTTTTCCTGTAATTAGAGTGTTTTGAAATGTTCAAAACAATCAAACGACCCGCAGACTGTGAAGTCAGATAAGTGATTATTTTTTGTATGCGAGAAATGTTATGCCAGCAGACATTCATCGCCAACAGTGGATTAGTGGGGAAGTGGAAGTGGATTAGACAGTTTAACGATCATGAAAATGTGCATGATGAGTCTCGAAGCAGCCGATGGTCTGTGATCATGGATGATTTGATGCAAGCTGTGGAAGAAAACATCTGTTTCTTCATCTGAAGAAATTCCTTGGTAGAAAACATTTCAACGACAATAATGTTGTGAAACAAGAAGTGCAGACTTGGCTTTCATCACAGGCGGCACCATTCTTTGATGAAGGCACACAAAAACTGGTTTTCCGTTACAACAAATGCCTGAATAACGGTGGTGACTATGTGGAGAAGTAGTGTAATCATGTAAGGTAATGATTGATAATAAAGTATTTGAAAAATAATGTTCTGTTATTTTTTTAAAATTATCTGTACTTACTTTTAAAACATGCTTCACATATGCACCTCGAAGATGAATTTTTATTTTGCTTTCGTTCCTGAGTTATAAGCAAACAACTGGCAGAAAACGTGATTTTTAGTGCCACCTGAAGCAAATTTGTTAGTCGATCTCAGCTGATGATGATAATGGGAAACCCATTGAAATGTACATTCTAATTTGATAAGTTTTTACTAACAACAATTATGTGAAGTTGAATATTTTAGAGTCTAATGTAAGAAGACAAGCATCGACCAGCATTTTATCCCAGGTACCACAAGATCATGTCTGGGTTTTGTCTTGTCCTTTATTGGTTTATTTACATATTGTTTTTCGTACTTTCAGTTTTGCCTTATGTGTTCTTATGTCTTGTCTATATTGGCTGTTAATATAGTCTTCTTTTGCTTTTTGAGAAAATAGATGGGCCGGCAGTTGAGTGAGGCCGAGCACTATCAAGTTCCCTCAGTGTCCGCAAGCATCGTCACTTCTATGCTTCTCTTCCTGAGGCAAGGCTTATTGTCCAATTTCCAGTGTTGCGGCTCTGCCAGAAGCTCGAAAAACATCCATTTTATCCAACTCCCTGTCCATAACACATGCTCAGAAGTAGTCAACCCCCACATTCGCAGGCGTCAGAATCCACAATATTCTTTTTTTAAGGTAAACACATAGGGTCTATTAATTAAGTGGAGGGAAAGGAAATAGACATTAAATCCATGTCTGGGATATTAATACAAGTAAGAATCAGCTTGAAAAATTTTATGTCATAACCGGGATTTGAACACGGATCTTCGGCTTAACGCACCGATGCTCTACCATTGAGCTACCATGACAACATGCCAGTACGATATCAAATTCCTCAACTAATTCAGAAGACAAGGCAGACCACGGGAGGTTTCTCCGTTGAGAACACACATCCAATGGCGTCCTACATTTGTAGGTACTTTGAAGCCAAGTTATATTTATATACTATTAATTAAGTGGAGGGAAAGGAAATAGACATTAAATCCATGTCTGGGATATTAATACAAGTAAGAATCAGCTTGAAAAATGTTATGTCATAACCGGGATTTGAGCACGGATCTTCGGCTTAACGCGCCGATGCTCTACCATTGAGCTACCATGACAACATGCCAGTACGACATCAAATTCCTCAACTGATTCAGAAGACAAGGCAGACCACGGGAGGTTTCTCCGTTGAGAACACACATCCAATGGCGTCCTACATTTGTAGGTACTTTGAAGCCAAGTTATATTTGGGCCATTCCAGAAAAAAGTCAACCAGGACATGGATTTCTAAAAATGAATGTAATTAGAAAGTAAAACCATATTTACGTAGGGGAAGGATTATATTTCACAGTAATATTTTGTTTTTTGAAGATACCCATGGAAAAAGAACCTCTTTTACACCAAGTACGTGACTGAATTTCTCCACCTTTGTCGTTGATAATTTTGTTTCAAATAAAGGTAAAAAACTTAACAATTAATCATAGAATTAGTATCTGGTATTCATTAAGATTCTTTAAATGCACTTATACGTGTATTTTAAAAATATTTTATACATTTAAATTAATACTGGAAGTTTCTGTGCATTAGGCATGTAATTCCGTCACAAAAACGGACATTTTTCACTGTTACTATTCAAGTAATGGCAGTAGGTGGGAGAAAATTTGTATGCAAAGCTAGTTTTGCCTGCTTTACAACCAGACCATATCATTTGATTCACAGGATTACATTTATATCAACATTTAGGGTCGTGACGGAATTACATAACCTGTTTCACACACTGAGCCTCTTACTAATAAACAGCATTAATATGAACTTAGGTAGTGTAAGTTGAAAAAAAGGTATGTAATACTAAAATAAGAATAACAAGCATACTGGAACTTTATTAGGCACAGAAAATTCTGTAGCCTAATATTTTATTGGATTATTTGGAGTATCAATTTCTTCAGTGACCGTAATGGGTAAAACAGCAGCAGAATGACAGTGTGAGTGCCGGAAAGAAAAAAGAATGCAGGATTACATGAAGAAATGAAAAAGAAAGACAGAGAGCAGAAAGCAATTAAAAAAGCATCTATGAACCACCTTCAACTCAATAAACTAAGATGACTAATTACGTAGCAGTACAGAAATTGAGATGTAAGAAAAAAGAATGTAGAAATACTGTAGAAGTTCCCTCAACTAGTGACCATTCTGCTTCAACACATTCTCCATACAAATCAAGACAATCCTTTGGAAAAGCTGTGAAAAAGGTTCTGAATGCTCTCCCCGCAAGTCCACGAAAGCGCTCATCTGTGGTCAAGGATTTAACTCCAATTTCAGACAAAACTGAAAACCTCAACAAGTAGGTTGTCAAACTGTACAAGCCTTTTTCAATATTGATCATATAAGTTGGATGTGCCCAGGATGTAAAGATTTTATACACACATCTATGTATATAGGCCTATACATAAAAGATAATCTGGAAAGACTGAAGTCAAAAAAAGGTACATGTTGATGACTCTCAAAGAAGCAAATGCCTTAGTCTGTGAAACTCATACCGTACCGAAATAAATGTGGATTTTCTTTATTTTGCAGTTTGTAAATGTTATGAAAGATGGAACAATATCAAAGACGTTTCACATTCCAGAGACATTCATCTTGTTAAAGTGATTGATCTGTACAAAATTTCTACCAAACTGTAGGCCTACAAATCCTCAAAATATTGTGATATACATTATTTCATAAGCGTAACTGATAAACAGGAAGATCATTCCTGATATGTTTGAAGTTCTTAATTTGAGGCAGAAAGATGATAAAGGAATTAGCTTTGTATTTCATGGAAAAGAAAATAGATGTTGGCTACATGCCAGTAAAAAAAGTGAAGTGTTCCGTATTAAAGGCCATTGAAGGCTCAGAGGGTTTCAGGATGTGAGGCTCCCAGATTTTTAGATAATCAGCACATGAAGGTGGTAAAGTTGTCAGCCTTATGCACTGGCCGCCTTTACCCCCAGGATTGCTCCTGATACTCAATTCTGTTAGAGGCTGAGTCGACCCCAGGGCCATAGTGCCATACGCCAGTGACCTGCAGAAATTACCTGAACAACCAGTATTTCAAGTAAGAGGGTGTTGTAGTCATGTTTTCACCAAAGTGCCATGGGTGAATATGTTAAACAAGCCAGATACTGAAAATAATTATATGATTAAGTATTCTTTACATATATACGCAACCTGTTCCTATTTTATTTTGTTTAATAACATTAAAAACTCATTTAGGGGTTAGTTAGACATAGACAGTCTACAAACTTAATGACTGGTATGAGTACAGTTCAATTAGATAAATTTTAATTTCAAAGGAAAATTTGAAATTCCGTCACGTAATTCCGTCACACTCATTCATTCATTAATGGTATCTAAATAAAAAGGTGTAACTAGTTTAGAATTTAATCACATAAACTACAGGTCTTCTAGTTTAGAATGATGTGTAAATAAAGTTCCTCAATCCTTAGAGTTCACAGAGTTTCAGAAGGTTTCACGCTATGGTTTGTATGTGGTTGACATTTTGTAATTCCGTCACAAATATTAAAAACATTTTTTCCCTTCTACAAGTTGTTTAAATCCAGTAAACTTATATACTCCTAGAAGCGTCCATACATCACCTATCAACACACAAAGAATCACTTTCTCTCATAAACACAGCTCAACGTATCTGTAAGGACTATGGCAAAAAAGACATGCACTTTGTAATTCCGTCACAAATGGAATGGCCCGTTTATATACTATTAATTAAGTGGAGGGAAAGGAAATAGACATTAAATCCATGTCTGGGATATTAATACAAGTAAGAATCAGCTTGAAAAATTTTATGTCATAACCGGGATTTGAACACGGATCTTCGGCTTAACGCGCCGATGCTCTACCATTGAGCTACCATGACAACATGCCAGTACGACATCAAATTCCTCAACTGATTCAGAAGACAAGGCAGACCACGGGAGGTTTCTCCGTTGAGAACACACATCCAATGGCGTCCTACATTTGTAGGTACTTTGAAGCCAAGTTATATTTATATACAATTAATTAAGTGGAGGGAAAGGAAATAGACATTAAATCCATGTCTGGGATACATATGAAAAGACCAATGAAACTCAATACTTCAGAAAAAATCTTTATAATGAAAAACCAAGACATTGTTATGAATTTTGGAATTCCGCCAGCTAATGATGTCATTAGATTGACCAATGGGGACAGAGACGGCATCACAACACAGACATCTACCAGCCATAGCCGTGAGAATGCCAGTCGACCATTAGCCAAGGATGGGGATGATGGTTTCCCCAAAATTAGTCCATAAAAATGAGATGTAAGAGGAGCTACAAGTGTCTATAAGTTGACCATTTTTAATAATGATTCTCCCAATTAATTAAATCAAATCAAATCTATGTCCTGTGTTACTTTCGCCCCACCTAGTTTGTCCCATATCCAGGATCGCATTCCTAACACTTCTTAGGGCTGTGTTCACCAACACAGATAAAATTTCTCAATATCGTGGATAATAAAAAATAAGATTAATCTATTATCTCAAATAGTAAATCTTTCGGGTTTCACCACATCGTTTTTCACTGTGGTTTTCAAAAGCTTGGCTATTGTCTACTACTTGTCTGACCCTTCAAATTTTCTTAAGAAAAACCACCGTCATCTGGTGAGTTTTGTGTGAAACAGCGCAGAAAAAAATTCTATTGGCTTATGTCCAGGTGCTAAATGTACAAATTGCAACATGTAAGTTTCCCCTCACGCTGTCTCTCGCTAGTAGTTCTAGAAATGGTCACTAGATGTCTCACTGTTTGTGGGGCATGACAAATAGCAGATAATTTCATTTTCCCCTTGAATCTTGTGCAGAAATTAATGTCGTCATAGATGTCCAAGTACGACATAGGCTTTTTTAATCCATCTTATTCTGTGTTCTACTTCATATTCCTCGAAATTTGGCATCATCTGTCAAACTGATCAGATGTTCCAATCGCCTACGCACCATCTTGCTGATGCAATTAGCCTGGTTATCCTGTCTTGCTGGCCGATACTTCACCGGTAAAGCATTAGCTTGAATATTATCGAAAACCAAGTTAAAACGCAAAATGAACAATATTACAGCTTTTCAGTCTAAAACCCAGGATCAGACAGATTATCAGCATTGGTGAACACAGCTCTTATTGTCTACTCCCATGGGACAAAATTCAGACACTATAGCGACAGTTGCAGGCTTCAGTAGCAATATAGAATGGTGGATAATAATTAAAACAAATAAACAAGAGTTGCCTCAATAAGATACAGCACCAATGATTTCAATGGAGCAAGTAAGAAAGTGTCTGCTAATTGTGAATAAATTTCTAAAGTAACCTCCCTGCTTCCCCTGCCTGACACCCACCATATGCCACTGCCAATGTGTAGAACATGTAAATGAAAATGAAGAAAAAAACAGCAACTCACTTTCTTCTTTTGCGTATTTCCTTTCCAAGCAGTCCTTGCACATGTCCAGTAATTCTTCCATCAGCTAAAAACACATCAAACTGACTCACCAAACGACGCCTGAGTTCAAATGTGTCATATTCAACTTCAATCTGTCTCAAAGGTATAACCTGTAAAAGAAAAAATTCAGATCATTTCCATAATGTTTTATTCAGCTCAATATCACATTTATTACTCTACAGATGCTTTAGAGTAAGTTAAGATAATAGGGAGAGTAAAACTTGATCAAACTAGAACGTGTATAACATGAAATTCTGTCTGAAGTGTACAAATATATTGGTTCTGATGCACACAATATACTTTTATATGTAAACTAGCATGTGCCCGCGGCTTCGCCCGCGATAATTATTTCAAAAATTAAAAATTAAGAGCATAATAGTTAAATCATTATATTTATTAACACCTAAATCATGTGGACAACACACCACGATTAGATAGCGTCGTCTGGTAAAAGCGACCTCAGATTCGAGTTCCTTGGCCCAGAAAACCCCTGTATAGTGAGTTTTGTCCAAATAAAACAATGTTTGACCATATTTAGGGCTTACAACATTCAAGCGATCGCGAAAGTTTTATTTCCAAGTTATGACAATAATAGCCAAAGCCAACTGTAATTGATTTGACATTGAAATATATAACTGAAAACCGATGATTCAAAAACGCAAAAAATGCAAGTTTTCTGCCCGTTTTTCACTCATAATTCGCGAACGAAAGCGAACATTAAAAATCCGGCTTCGAGGTGCATTTTCCAACCCTCCAGTCCATCTATGTTTAAAATTTCAGATTTCCGCGTTGAGTAGATTTCGCTGGGCATCGCGGACAGACAGACAGACAGACACTTCCTTTTATTAATATAGATAGATTTGTTGTATAAAACGGAATGTGCTTAATGTGGAAACAGAATGCAAATTTTAAGATTTAATCAATAATTCATTGTATAATGTAGAAAAACAGCATTATATACTGCATTACAATATACTTTTGTTATTCGTGTCTATACGAGCACGTTACTTCTTAGCACAAAGATTTATAGCCCTAAAAGTACCGTTATAGTATAATAAGGAGTGACTTTCATTCTGTTCAGCAATGGGATTTACCAGGCAGGTTCAGGAACCTCCCCCAAGGAATGCGCTACCTCCATTATTTTCTATTTTTCGCTAGACGTCAACTCAGTAGTTGACTTGTAGTCTCTTTAAATGATACCTAAACAAACAAAAAGAATGTGTTCCTAACACTTAACAAAAAGATGAAGGTGATCAAGGCAAGTGAGAAAGATAAGCATTCTGAGTATGAAATAATGTTGCAAATAAGGTGAAATGCAAATTTTTAAAGAACAAAGACAAGATAAGATAAGATAAGGGATGAGTGGATGAAAGGGAATGGGCAAATCAAAAGGCAAAGAAGATGGGAAATGACAAAATTAATGAGGTAGTGTGGGAATGGTTCGTAAGTGCGCAAGCAAAAATTTACATTTGTCTGGACCCATGTTACAGAGTGAGGCTCTGAAAGTCGCTAAAAGAGCTTTGGAGTTTATTGTTTATTGTATTAGTGCTATTAGTAAAATAAGGCTGTCCACAGAAATATCAAAATAAATTTCCCTAACTTCTCCCTGACTTTCCATTACCAGAAATTTACATTTCCCTGACCACAAGAATCAATGTTTTCAAGGTTCTTTGTAAACAAAACAACAACAAATTCAGCCCCATAACAGGAATAAGAAATAATTAAGTAATGAAAAGAACATTGCTAACACAACCTGTGGCTATAGTTATTTTCCCTGAATATTCAATTTTTTTAAACAAATTTCCCTGACTTTTTCCTTTACTTTACTTTACTTTACTTTACTTTACAAAACTCTCTGACTTCTCCTGAACGATTTCAATTTCCCTGGCTTTCCAGAATAAACAAATTAGTGAAGAACATCTCCGGTACAGAAGCTAAGGTACATAACTATGTAGGTGCATAAGTACAAATCCAGGGTTTTATGATAAGATTTATTTTTCATAATCCGGAAACTTGTCCAATTTGAAAAATTATTTTGGTCACATACAATGCTGCTTTGATCAAGTTTTACTGCAGTTATAAGATTCAATGCTTCAAATTTGAGGTTTATTTAAAAATATAGGCTATACATAGAAGAAACACTTTTAGAAAATGTTTATAAAGTACCAGTATATACTGTTTGTAGATTTCATTACCTCTGATGGCACAATGACATTGAAGTATGCACAACTGCCAATATATAAATAAGAAGATAAAGTTGTAAAAATTATTTTATGCAAATTTGATAAATTAAAATCCTTGATGAAATACTGTTAGATTAAATGCAGAGACCTACCTGTGAAATTCCTTTGATGTCATGTTGCTTCAGAATTTCTGAGTAATGCTCAACTGTAGGCTCATGATCTATTTGTGTTCCTTTTTTGAGATTTGGAACGAAAAAGCAAACACTTGAAGAGTTGTCAACCAGGGGATGAGCTAATCTCCTAGAATATACATAAAGCATTATTTTATTAACTAAAATAAACTATAAAACAAGTGATTATTCTGAAAGATGTATTTTGGAAGCATGAAGAAGTAGAATGCAGGTCAGTCTATCTCTTAAGAAGAAGAAGAAGAAGAAGAAAAAGAAGAAAGAAAAGAAAGAAAGAAAAAACAAAAAACAAACAAACAAAAACGTTTTCTCATTAATAAAATGCAATTAGGAGTGATTTCTACCTGTGTACCTCAGTTCTTTTAACAGAGGATGTTAGAGGAATTGCGAACTTGAATAATACATATTATTATGTCATAATTAATACAATTAATATGATAGTTGTATACGGAACGTATGTCTAAAACACTTTTTATAGAAAATAGCGTTAAAAGTACATTATACAAAATACATTAATACATACAATTTCACTCAAATCAAGAAACTAACCTGAAAACCTTTCAAGTGGAGTAGTATAGCTGAGGATGAGTTATGATGCATGCTGGAAACATGTTCAGGTTTGTTCTTGATTTAAGTGATGTTGTTAGACCTATACGTTATTAAATCTTCATCTCAAATATTAATGTATAGGCTATTTAATAATTTCACTATATAAACTTTCTATAAAACTGTAGGATTCCTTAATTATATTATAAATTGAACTATACTTAAAGGTGTTTGAAAATGTTTTATTTGTTAAAAGAGTTCTTGTTTTAAAATACAAAAGTTAATGTTTTTTTATTTGTTTAGAGGCACGAGATATGTAAGACATCATTCATACATAAGCCACAGGAAATAATAAAGCCTTCAGACTTGTACTGTGGATCTCTGTTTGCTAAACTATTCAGCTTATCTTAGGCATATTGATTACTGAGAACAGCTGAAAATATTCACTTCTAAAACTAAATAAAAAAAATTATCTTACTTTTCCAAAACCACAAAATAACTTCAAAAATTTCAAGTGTTTACCTTTCTGCCCTCTGGTAGATAGGCAAAAATGTTGCCAACTATTGCACTGTTACAGTCACGAATAAGAAGGTAGCCTATATAAATACACTACCTAGGTAGTGTCCAAAATTAAAGCAACAAACATATTTCTCCTTCCTGTGTCTACGATACGAGATATTCATATAAAATGTAAAGCTATGTCCATACAGTCATGTTCTGAACTGAAGATGGCATTCCTGTCATCTTACAAACATGCAAACGATGACGTCACTGCACCAATCAATGAGAATTGTAGGTAGTGTGCTAATGCTGACATATGAATGTCATTGTTTATATGTTGGTGGAATCAGTCAGTCTGAGTTGCAGCTGGTTGGCGAGTTTTCTAATTTTTGTACAATCTGGATTTGAGTTGTTCCTGTCTGCTGGAGAAAGAGTGGTGGCTCAGCAAGAGGCTGTTGCTTATCCACAAGTGAAAAGTGTGGCCGGTATAGTGGAATGCAGTCCTGTCAGGACCGAAACATCGCAATTTTTTTGAACACGTGATCCACCGTAAGCAAATTTTATTTTAACTTTGACTGCATATACATTACAAGGTGGAAATCAGGACCAAACATGACAACTTTACTTACTCCCCACCTATCTAGATGTAATCTACATCAGACACAACACAAATTCCCCTTTCAGATTATGAACATACTTTTGCAAACCAGAACAATGGCCAGTTTCTCCATTTAAGTTTATTCCCACTACACTAATGGAGAGTGGTGATGGAGATATTGAATTAGTGTCCCAATCCATTTCCATATTACTTTCAGAACTGTTTGCAAGTCCAGCAGTAGCACCTGTATGAAACTCCCCATTGTCTATGTATATCACAGAGGAGCAATATTGTTGCTTTGCTTACACTTCATACCCTGATCCATTCCAACCGTGTCCGAGCTATACAGCTTAGGATAACTCCAAGCATTGTATGATAAGTTCAAGCTCATTTTCCTTCCATTGTCGCAACAACTGCGGTACATCAGGTTACTGGTCGTAATGCTCAGATTACCATTTTAATGTACAAGTTCAGTAAGACGGAAAAAATCAACATAAGAAGAGAAAGTAAGCCTTAACCCCTTACTGCATGACTTTTTTTTATTTTTCTGAAAAAATCTCATATATGAAAGAAGATGTCCTGAATCCATAAAAAATAGTTAAAAAATTCTAAACATTATGCGAAAGGACTTATTTGCGCATTTAGGGTTTGTGCCATATATGGTACACCATGCATTAGCGGTTATCCTTGTAAGATGACAGCTTTAGGAGGAAAGGTACTACTAATGGGGAAAATAAAGTAAGTTCTTAATATGGAGGCTTACAAAAGGGTTTACAAAAATGTGGGGTACACCGTAGCGTAGTGGTTGAGGCGTTGCACTACAAACCGGAAGGTCGCGGGTTCGATCCCCGATGAGGTCGTTGAGATTTTTTAATTGGCCTAATCCTTCTGGTCTCACTATGGCCCTGGGTCGACTCAGCCTCTAACAGAAATGAGTACCAGGAGCAATCCTGGGGGTAAAGGCGACCAGTGCATAAGGCTGACAACCTTATCACCATCATGTGCCGGTCTAAAAATCTGGGATCCTCAACCTCCTGGAACCCTCTGAGCCTCTATGGCCTGTAATAGGGAACACTTTACTTTACTTTACAAAAATGTAGGCCTAAATGAAAAAATTACAAGTTACATGGTAGGCCTACACCCAATTATACAAGAAATTACACTTTCTTGTTGCACGTTAGCCCTATACAGTGTGTCATCATCTGACATATCGGGACCCTCACTGACATTTCTATCCACTATAATATCTACTGAAGCTGAAGAACCATAAAACTTGTTTACATTCATTGCAGAACCCTCACTGAAAGCAAAGACATCACATTGATGTAGCATACTTTCAGTGGCAAGAGTTATGTTGAACGTTTACTGTAGACGTAACCGCATATTGTACCATATCTGTCCCAAACCTATATTGTAAGGTTGTATCTACCCTAGTAAAGAAATATTGAAACTTACCTCTTTATATGTATGTAGATATATCAAACTTCCCACAAGAATAATATGAAAACAAACATTCAACTGGAACTTTGGATTATACAACTGTTTATACAAACAAATTTCAGAGAAGCAGCTAATAACACAAAGCAATGATTGTTGACATGTAATTTCTCATTCACTCAACAGATGGCTCATCTTGCTTCTATAGTTACTCTTGGCAATGTATCATATCTATCCCACCATGCAGTTTCGAAAAAATTCTTCATGAATAAATTTTATAAACAATAAACCAATATGTGCCATATCTGACCCACTATGCGGTAAGGGGTTAACAACTTCACTCACTGGGCTTATGAACTACTCCCACACTTCCAAGAAAACTAACATGCCACAGTCCCCCACCACAGTCCTCCTCAACTCAAGAATGCAAGATAGCGAGGGAGGTAACTGGTTGTGTTTACACTCAACTTACTTAATCTACTAACTTTTACAAATACTGTACTATTGATGTGTGACTTGAGGCTTTCCCGATGTTGAGAATGTATTATTGTTTCTCGGGCTTCCAACCAGGCAAGTTGGAGGTTTGGTTCCAAGCAGGACTGATTTCACATCCAACATTATTAAACTCTAATTTTCCTTCCTGACCAATCAGAACTCTCCATTTAATTACTCCATTTTCTAATTTTCCTATTGGCCCCTCACCCGTTCTAGTATATCCAGTCTCTTCCTATACATGAAGCAGTTTTTTCCTAATCCAGCTCCAGAAGATGGGAGCGGAGATAGCTGCCGAAAGCTTGGAACCAAACCTCCAACTCACCCAGTTGGAAGCCCGAGAAACAATAATACATACTGTACAATTAGTTTTAGTAAAAATATTTTAAACACTAAAATAACTTTGTAAAAGTTCTTCACGAGCTAACGGCCGAGTCGAGATTTTAAAAAACTCTGAGCTTTCGGACTCCATCTCTGAGTTCATCATCTAGGAAAACTGGTAGAGAGAGAAGGCGGAAGGGCCAGTATATATACAGTAGAACCCCGATAATTCGAGCTAATTGGGGCTGAGGCTACCTCGAATTACAAAAAACTCGGATTATACGGAAATTTCACTAAATCAATGGGTAAATTGCAAATAAATGTTTAATGAGCACAATAATGGTTTAAATAATAAATAAATAAACAATATAGTAGGCCTACATACCTGTGTTACGCCTGTATGTATACATTGTCAAACATTTCCAATTTGCTACATCGGCATCCTTTAAGGATTAAGTCATTGTCTGACCCTTAATGGAGTGGAACGGGAAAGCGATGCTACTAGGAAAACACTTTTAATTACCATTGTAGGGATTACTGTAACAATACAGTACTCTTATCTGAAAGGATGGGGAAATATGCACTGTACAATTGATTGACACGAGGTCCCGACAAAGAAAAATCGAACCTAACGGTTTCTGTCAATCTGTAATAGAAATGCATTAGCAGTCTGAAGCCAAGGTTATTTCTGTGTATTATGAACAAAAACCCTAAGTGGGACAGTTTTACCTGCATTTTGTACATGGAAAAATTGAAAGAAAGCTCAAAATGTAACACATTCGGAAGTGCGTAAAACTTACTTGCGGACACCGTATAAAAACGGGATTTTACTCTAGTTTTATGGACAATTTTAATTTTCTTAAGACCAGCTCGAATTACACGGAACCTCGAAATACCGGGGCTCAAATTAGCCAACCGAGGCTCTACTGTAGGCCGGAGCAGTTGGTGAGTTCCAGCCAATGGCAGCGTCAGAAAAGATTTGTTCAAAATTTGCCTAGTCAAAGGAGAAGGCAGACGTCACGGGGAACACAGGTTATGTAGGTCTCTTCTTTAAGATGCTGAGAGGAAGGCCTTTGTCTCTGTTGATAGTGTTGCTACTGAGACAGATTTCAATAGCCTCTTTAACCAGCTGGTCCATATACCCGTTCGTCTTTTCCAGGATCTTGGTCTGGTCATAGAGAATTCTGTGATCATGCTCAATACTATGCTGTGCTACTGCAGACTTGTCTGGATAGAATAGTCTAGTGCACCTATGATGTTCTTTGCATCTGTCTGCCATGGTGCGTCCAGTCTGGCCAATATATACCATCCTGCACTCACATGGGATGCTGTAGACCCCAAGAGACTTCAGGCCTAAGTTGTCTTTCACTGATCTAAGGTGATTTTGGATTTTTGGCACTGGAAGCAACACCGTTTGGATCTTGTGTCTGCGTAAAATCCTCCCGATCTGATAGGAGACAGGTCCGCAGAAAGGAATGAAAGCTCTATTGAGTCACTGATTATTAGCATCTGGGTCGGCTCTTTTCTGTCCTTCCATTTTATCAGTCCTTTTCAGGGCCAATCTAAATTCTCTTCTGCTGTATGAATTTTGGAGGAATGTGGTTTCTGACAGCCAACCCATTATACAAAGATGCAGCATTGAAAGAAAATATATGGACCTTAATTTCCCAAGAAACGAACTACTTTTTACTTATATTTATCTATGTTAAAATAGATTATCACCTTAAAATCAAAACATGATATATTGTCATAAACTATTAGGCTATACCAGTATCTTCTTTAAACAAAAATAATAAATGCAGACAGTTAAATATGTCATCAATTACAACCAACATTAATTACACCTCCATGGATAGGACTCGAGAGTAACAGTAACGGAAGTGAGGGTAACGGAAGTGAGATTTTTCTCTAATTTGTCCTACAGCTTGGGAAGATTTGAGGTTAGAAAATCTCAGTTCTAGAGTTTAACTTTGCATTTCTTATTATTATAATTTAGGCCTATAGCAAAAGTAAATATAAAAACATACAACTTTACCGCTGGGTGTAGGTAACGGAGGTGAGGAAGTTCAATTACCAACTCTGCATTTAGCCCTTTTACACAAACAACACTTAAAAGCACACTGACAGCTTAGCTTTATATAAATGATAAGAAAACTGCCAAAAGTTGGAGTCCAAGGAAAACAGAAAGATTACAGTGCCATCTCTGTGGAAATAATTGAACTTTTATATCGTTTCATGGAGGTGAGGTCTCACTTTGGGACAGGCATGTTTAGTGCAAAAAACTGTCTTTACAAAATGATATATTTTCTTTTCAGTTATTAATGACTCATTTTTTGAGCTGTTTGTTCTTGTTATAACACTAAAATGGAATAAAAATTAAAGTCTGTTGAATTATGAAAGAATGAAAATGACAAGTCATGCATTGGAACATGCCACGGAGGTGAGATCTCACATACTGTGCCCTAAAATGCAGAAAATTGTAACTTTGTTTAAAAAGTGGAATATGGGATCAAATAGACCTTATTTCAATCTAACTTATCATAATAATTCATAAATACTTATTTTACACCAGAAAATCAACTGTGACATGAATCTGCCCTTTTCTGGAGAATAACCCACATATAAAAACATTTTATTTATAGTGAACTACATAAAGTAATTTAATTATGTTTGACAACATTCTAAATAGTGAAAATGAAATATATTACATATTTGAAGATATGCTATACTCACAATCTGATATTCTGGAAGCTAATTTTCATTTTGGGAACTCGAATACATTCCACTGTCAGATGTACTGGACGAGCATCATCAACAAACAGAGGATTCTTTGATTCCAATTTGCTTTTGCTTTCTTCAAATTTTAGCATAGCGGAAATACTCTGCTTCACCTAAAAAAAAAAATAATCACAGTTATTATTATTATCCCAGTTATTGCATAAATTTCTGATTAGATAAGGAAGGATATGTCACCCAATCCTTTCCCAATTTCTGAAGAAATGTTCAATTCCTAAATGCAACATCTCTCATTATGACACAAATAGATACTCATCCATACTTACATCCAGTTAAGCCCAACTATACAAAGGTTTTATGTATGTAATGGCTTCATGAATTGTCCCAAAACAAAATAATTTTGAAAGAAAAATATGTAAGTAATCATGAAAGCTCTATTGCTTCACCTTTACCTCCTATCCTACCACTGCTCTGCAAGTCTGCAACACTATATGCTGCTTATATCTATGCGCTCGTTGGTTAATTACACTGGAACCTAAGTAATCCGAACCCCAATAATCCAAACAAAAAATAAATCTAAAAAATGAAAGAAAATACCAACTTACTAGTCAGAAACAAAACTAATGTTTATTCCTAACCTAAACGGAACATTTGAATTGGTACTTAAGAATGAAAACAGCACCTTAATTAGTATTAAAGGGGGACATACAGCTTTCGGTGAAATTAATAGGTGAGAAATAAGTGGATTTTAGGGATGGGTCCTCAATACTCTCGATACTTGCATGGTATCGGTATCGAGCAACACTTCAGAAAACTCGCTTGGTACTTTTACGATACTTCGATAAATTCTGCAATTTAAGGAAATGCAGTATCTCTTTCTGCTTTTAGCAGTCTACTAAATATAGTAAATACTTCTATTTCTCCTGGAAATGGAGAAAACCACTCTGTGACTTTTGTCTAGTCATAAATAAAGACTTTCCGACTTTTAAAATCCAAACAGAAGAGACTCTTAATTGTTTCGTTTCCTATCAAACGTTTCAATAACAACCAACATGCAAACCCCATTGTAATTTTTTAATAAAAACTTGTAAGTGGACTGTTTCAAAAACTAATTTTAGTTTTAATGTAGAGTTTAAAAATATTTATAGGCTACTGATGATTTTAAATATTGTCTCATTAAATATGCACACTTAATTAATTTAGTTGGTATTACACAGTTCTCTCAAATTTTAATTTTTAATGTACCTATTTATTGAAACTGGAAATGTTGATGGTATCGAGTATCGAGGAAAAAATCGTGTATCGGTATCGAGAAAATCTGGTATCGACCCATCCCTAGTGAACTTCATTATTTTTTCCCACAGCAATGAATTGCTCTACAATCTTGCAATCTGGCATACTCTTTATCGATTACTTCTACAAATTTTCATAAATAATCAAACTGTTACAGTTAAAGGTAATTATCGTTTCAAAATGGCAGCCACGTTTCATGCACTAAAATGCTGTTTCCTTGATAACTTCCACAAATATAAATATTTCTGAGCGATTATTTTTCTGTGTATTTGTTAATATCATATGAACAAAACTATCTACAATAATTAATTTAGGGCAATTCCATGATAACATTGACACAGATTAAAAAAAATAAAATGTTATAAATATTGTAAATTAATGCAGTTTCTCTAAGTAAAAAAGTTAAAGTTTCAGAAAATAAAAATATTTCATGCATTTCTCTTTTAAATTTGGACTTAAAATATAATCTATTAGATAATTGATAGAAAACACCAAATTTACGATGAACATGGACATTCACAATTTAGTCCAACAGATACGGCAGCAGTGCTTTCCAAGGATTCTTTTTCATCATAAAACAAAAGATGACTTATTATGGAGGGAAAAAATTACTTTATTGAATTGCAGAAGTCAAATTAGGTAAATAATATATGTAAGGAAGTCCAATAATATACAGAAACTGTTAGTCCGTGATAAAAAAGATGTAAAAGTTTACCTAAAACAATAAATAATGCATGTATTGTAATTATATTTTATATTCTCTGAGTACTAGTATGGAGCAGTACACCTTCACTTGGTTGCTGAAATTGAATGTTTTTTCTCCACAAATAATGGTGTCACAGACTAACAGTCACAGAGTCTCAAAATGATATATTTCACAGATATTAGAATATTTGTAATAAAATGTGAAGGGCAGTGGAGAAAAATTAAGAATAATTAAATGTTTTGTGGGCTTAACCTATTTTTATATGAAACATATTTAATTTTCAAGAACCAAAATTTAAATTTATACTTATTGAGATCAAAATAGTTACGATATTCAATAAAACGATTTTTTCTGAAAAGTTAACGCATTTTTCTTTCTTCTTTTAGACCTATACTATAAAAATGGGGAAGACATCTGCTGAAAGAACCAAAAAATATCGTGATAGGTTCAGCGATGCAACATTTGTATTCAACAACCTCATAATTGAGGATTTCAGAATCAATATTTTGTCTAGCAATAGTCAAGACACTGATGAAGGGGTTAAAAAATAAAGTTGTTTTCAAATGGTTGACTTAAACAGCTGAAAGAAGGCCAAAATAGTTTCAGAGCTGTAAAAGATGAAGACTACTCGCTTTTCAAAAGCATTTTCCATGCACTGACTGAAGAGCCCAAAACCACGTCTTCAACACGAACTAAAATACTTTGAATCAATGAAAACGAGTCTGAGATTATTAGACAAAAGTTTCAAATCATGTACTAAGCGTTCCACCTCTTTGTTATGTTGTAAATGTGATTTTCTGATTTACTTCCAGAAGTTAGTCCGTGACAACTTTTCATGTTAGTCCGTGACACTAGTATTTCATTTTTTATTACCATTAAACTGATGGTTCATATTTTAAAGAACCATATCATAAGCTGCTATATACCTACCTACTTCAAAACAAATAAAACACATCTGCCTAATGTATATCAACATCAAATCACAGAAATTTTCTGTTTTGTTCCTACAAATGAAACCTAAGTTCAAAATAAGTTAGTCCGTGACAAGGTGCTATAAGTTAAATATATCTGTGCATATAAATGTTAGAGAACTCTAAGTTTATTTGTAAATACTTTAGTTCTTTATGTGTTGCTCTGCACATGCCAATTTCTTCTGTGTTTAATATTGTTGGTGTAATGGCTGCCAGTATAGTGACTTTTCTCTGTGAATGTTAGTCCGTGACCATGGAATTGCCCTTTAACATTAATAGTTTATTTTTTCAATATTTAAAGAAAACTATAAAAATTGATTTTTAAAAATACGAGGGCTGTTTTTTTTAACCTCCGATGGGGCATAAAATGAAAACCACATTGAAAATCAAAACTGTTTTATTTGGAACATTTAGGTACACCTTCTAGCTACTTCTGTACGTAGTTTCGTTCCGATTGAGACATTTGTTGTAGCGTGGTACCATTTTTCCAATACCCTCTTCATAGAAGCTTGCCGCCAGCGTATTGAGAAGGGTCCTCATGGCATTTTGAAGTGTTTTGAAGTTCTTTGTTGGTGTGGAAGCTCTGTCCTTCCAGATCTTTCTTCAGCTGCTGAAAAAAATGAAAGTCACTCGGCACGGGAACAAGTTTTTGAAATCCATCGTGACAGGGGATGAAACGTGGATTCGTTACGACAATCCAGAATCCAAAAAACAATCCAAACAATGGATGCACACAAATTTCCCGAACAAACCTAGATCTGGCTTCCACACCAACGAAGAAATTAAAAAAAACTTCAAAATGCCGTGAGGACCCTTCTTATACGCTGGCGGCAAGCTTCTGTGAAGAGGGTACTGGAAAGTTGGTACCACGCTACGACAAATGTCTCAATCGGAACGAAACTACGTACAGAAGTAGCTAGAAGGTGTACCTAAATGTTCCAAATAAAACAGTTTTGATTTTCACTGTGGTTTTCATTTTATGCCCCATCGGAGGTTGAAAAAAAAACAGCCCTCGTACTTATACTGTAGATATTCCAAAGATTGTAGATGTGATGATCATACGATGTTCACAAATAGATTTAAAAAAGAATCACTCAGAAATATTGCCATTTGTGGAAATTATCATGGAAATGGCATTTTAGTGCAGGAAACATTGCTGCCATTTTGTAAAAATAGTTACCTATAACTGTAACAGTTTCATTAACTTTGAAAATAGTATCAAATTGTATGGGGTATGCCGTAGCATAGTGGTTGAGGCGATGCACTACAAACCGAAAGGTCGCAGGTTCGATTCCTGATGAGGTCATTGGAGTTTTTCAATTGGCCTAATCTTTCTGGTGGCACTATGGCCCTGGGGTCGACTCAGCCTCTAACAGAAATGAGTACCAGGAGCAATCCTGGGGGGTAAAGGCGGTCGGTGCGTAAGGCTGACAACCTTACCACCTTCACGTGCCGAATGTCCAAAATCTGGGAGCCTCAACCTCCTGGAACCCTCTGGGCCTCCATGGCCTGTATAGGGATCACTTTACTTTACTTTAAGCAATTGTATAAGTATTCAATAAAGAGTATGTCAGATTGCAAAGCATTTCATTGCTGAGGAAAAAATAATGAAATTTAACTATTTCTCACCTATGAATTTAACCCAAAGCTGATGTCCCCCTTAAACTTGCTTGATGATGAGATGTTGCATCAGAGCCGCATAATCAACAGATTGGTAGGTGTAGAGCATCCAGAGTCAGTACTCTACTGTATTTTTTATATCAAGAATATCTGACCAAATTTCCTGGATAATCTGAATTTTCCAGAATCCGAGCAGAGGTCGGCCCCAATTAGTTTGGATTCCTGAGGTTCCACTGTATCTTGCTTTCAAAAACACCAATCTGATCTAGCTTTAATTTTGTGAGGACACAGTGACTTACATGTCTCTTTGTTGCTTTTACTGAGTTAGTTTATTTTGAATTCTTTTTGCAAGATCCCATGCTGCAAACAGGTGAGAATCTTAACATTATATTGGAAGTTGACACAGTGAAGCTACATAACATAAAATATAAAATGAGTACACCAACATGATGTACATCTGATGAGTAGGAATGACAACGATCTTCGAAACTAGTTCAGGTATTTATACAGAAAGTGAAGTATACATGCTCAATACAAATCTTACAGGTGTGGGTCTATTTGGAAAGCTTTTCTCTAATTTTGCCTTGTTTCCAACAATGATTTTTACTTCCTCTGCCCGGGTAGAGGAAGTACTGTTTTCGACTCCCAAATTCGAAGTTGAGTTTTTAACATACACATTTTGAGGCCCTATTTTTGGAAACATGTCTGTGTGTGTCAGTGTTGATGTCTGTGAACAGGCTAGCTCCAAAATGGAAAATCGTCTGAAAACAAAGTTTTGTTGTTTTCTTCAACGTACCCTTTAACTTGTGCCCTGATTAATTCAATTGCATTAAAATGGCAGTGGTATGGTGGGAGTATTAAAAAGTAGGCCTATGTCCATGAGAAGCTGCAATAGTGACTATATCGTATGTGCAGAACCGCGGTTCATACAGTTTGACAAGTTGCTGCAGCTCTGCTTTCGTCATGTCTGCAGATATTCCTGGAACATTATTTTCCGTCAACCATTGAAGAATAAAATTTTTTCTGTCCTTTGATGTGGGAGCTTTGTTTAATTGCACTGAGTTGTAAGGCACGCTGTCCATCACAATAACTGAATTAGGACTTATGCTTGGGAGGAAAATACTTACAAACCATGGATTTGAATGTGTTCCCAACATTTCTTCATGGTTATCACGAGTACTCTTAGATCTGAAAAGGAGCATTGCTCCTGGAACAAATCCATGTACACCACCAGCATGAAGCAGAATCAGTCTACTCCCTCTCCCAACGGGTACTTTCATTGTCCCAGCTGCAGAACGTCTGTCCATGCCTCTGACTTCGTATGTCCAGCATTTACACAAGTTTTATCAAGCCAAACCACTTTTTCGGGACTAATCTCCAGCATTTCTCTCAAAAACCTACCACGCCATGCAACAATCTCAATTCTTTCCTTCCTGAAAGTTTCTTAAATCTAAAACGAAGTTCTTTTAATAATAGTGGGATTGCGAACAATGTGCATGAGTAGATAGTTATTCTTCTGTGCAAAACTTTGTCAGAGACTCTCCTCTGCTTTTGCACTCTAACACGGCAAATCACACCGTTCACACACACAATCTGGTCCCGGGTCATGGAAAGCTTTTCTTTTGCACAGTCTGTGGTGGAAGCCATGTGCCGCCAACCAAGTCACAAGATGACATACTTTGTTAGGCTGATTTTACCACCATCAAATAAGTCAGCTTCTTTCAAGCTAACGAGAAGTGTCTCATGAGTGGGAAATTCCCTCCTCATACAATATCTTGGTAAATAAGCTGCCTAATTGCATCCTTCTGAAATGCATCAAGTGATGATTTAGGGCTGGGTCATGGTCTCTGATTTCCAGGAGTACGTAGAACATGAGGCGGAATATGCCTTTAGCCATATTCCATAACATTTTACAGTAATTAATTAAAACATTTCATTTAATTAATATTATACAGGAATTAATTAAACATTGGGAAAAATAAGTATAAACCATAATTATTAAAAGTTTGAGAACTAGAAGCAAATTTGTTGCAAGAAAAGGGAGAATTAATACTTTAGAATAAAGCAAGTACAAGTAACTGTAATAATAACACAGTCTGAGTGGACAAAGGCAGGTTGTCAATCACTCGAGCCAATTCTGTGTATTTGTATTGTGTTCAAAATTTAACTTATACAAAAGAATATCAGATAACAGCCGATTTTATTGTTTGAAGGGGAGAACCCAGCTCCACTTCGACACTAGGTGAACAATAGGGTGTTTAAGGTTCCAGGAACTGGAAACCATCAGGAAGCCGTGTTGGCGTGGTTCTAATAACCAATATTCTTCCGCAAAAGCGGAATGATATTAACAGGTAATAACCAATGAGAATAAGGGACTAATTTGTGTATCTGATGTCAGTACGAGGCTTCTTGGTAGGTGATGAAATTCGGTACAGGGAGAAGAGCTGAGAGCTCCATAGGATTCGGTCGCAAAGTTTTTGGAGGCCAGGAGGCCATATCCCGGTAGTAGTCTCGGGAATTTTTATAAGTCCAGTCGAGGGTCGCTGGGTTATTAATTAAAGTTAAAGTCAAGGGGAGAGTAATTATTTTGATATATCAGTAGAGTCTGAGTATATTAGCGATCACCAAGAAGTCGCGCATTGATTTAATCCATCGCTTTAAGAGAATAAATTAATATTTCTGGATATTGTAATAATACTGTAATTGGGCGTGGAAGTTTGCAATTGTTAATAAATATCTCTCTTTCCCAACTGTAAAGACTTTCAATCGACTGCTATCCTTGTAACGTGCTGTCCCTGAGATAAAGAGTATATTAAGCCGGGCAATAATAATAAACGGGTAACGATCCAAGGACTGGAACATCACGGCATCTCACCACGACATCATAGCAACAGCATCCCGTGGGTCCCGACTCCAAGTAAGTGATTTTATTCCAAATGGCGCATCCAACGTCTGAGGGTGTCGAGCATTAATGGCATAGAACATTAATGAAAACACAGCACGGGAGGCAGCGAGAGACTTCACTACCGGAGATCGGCGGCAGCAGACAGCGGCGAGCGGGACTTCAGTCACCGCCACACGGACCGTCAACTCATCGATCAACACACCAAAATTGTAAAGTACAAACATTTCATATCTGTGTATATATTTTGCTTTTGTGGGTATTTCTTACATGCATACTATAGCTAGATGTGTTAGCATAGTAGGGTATATTTTTGTGCAGAGGGAAAATAAGTTCAAATAAGCTCAATGAAACTGAGATATAAAATTATTGGAGACAGTATGGAGAATCAGGAGATGGAGGTTCAGGGCAATGTAGAGCCACCAACTGTAAATATTGATGAAGATGTGTTATTGGAGGGTCCTTCCGACCAAATTAATGATCAGGACAATGAGGTTCAGGCTGAAAATCAGTCAGATACGGTCATGGAGGTGGATGAAATTAGGCCTAGTCCGTCCAGTAGCCAGGCAGTTCAAAATGATCCGGGGAATATACAATCTCTCATTAGTTTTATGTCAGAGATTAAAGAGCAATTAAAATCAGTGGGGAACTTAGAACAGAAAATGAAAGAAAACTTGCAGGAAGAATTAAGATCTGTAAATAGTAAATTTAACACAGTAGAGGATAAATTAAATTCTATGGGGAATGTAGAACAGGAATTGAAGAATGTAAATGATAAATTAAATTCTGTGGGGAATTTAGAACAGAAAATGAAAGAAAATTTTCAGGAAGAATTCAAAGCTGTAAATAACAAATTAAATTCTGTGGGGAATTTAGAACAGAAAATGAAAGAAAATTTTCAGGCAGAATTCAAAGCTGTAAATAACAAACTAAATTTTATAGGGACTTTAGAACAGAAAATGGAAGACGGCTTTAAGAACATGCACGATAAAGTCAATAATTTTGAAGATACTATCAGGGGACTGCAGACAGAAGTTAATACTAAATTTACTGAAATCACAACAAATGTTCAAACCGAGCTTAGGCGGGAACAAGAGAAAATACAGAATACCTTAACTGAACAAAATACTGCAGTAAAGAGTAGCCTAGAAGCAACGTTGAATCAGGTCAAGTTAGTGGTAGAATCTTCCAGTAAATCAGTGAATGACAGAGTTGATAATTTAACATCACAAATGGACTTAGTTCAAAATAAAATTAGGGAACTAGAACAGAATGACAGACAGATACAAACGATTTGCCAGAACAGCATGAGTGGCACTTCGAGCAGTGATAATGTTATTCCGGAGGAGAATAGAGTTAATAATGTAAATTTAGCTTCTACAAGTACCATGGTTGTAACTGAAAATGCTATTGAACTTGAAAGAATGTCAACTCCAGTCCGGCATAGCAGTATCGCTACGCATGATAGTAATAATGTTAGCAGTAATGGTAGTACTCAAAATGTGAATGCAACTGTACAGGGCATTCCTGTTCATTTGTTAAACGAGATCCCATTTCCGATTTTCAATGAGGACGAAAATATGAATCCTCAATACTATCTTACTGAACTTGACAATTACTTTAAATTAAAGTCAATTCCTCCAGAACTCAAAATGTTAATGGTGAAGAAAAGCCTGAAGGGTAGGTCATCTCAGTGGCTAAAATTAACACTAGGGGAACAAGTAGATTATGACACATTTAAGAAATTTTTCATGCATCGCTACTGGAATGATAATGAGAAAAACAAAATTCGTAGCGAACTTACTACGGGAAAATATAATCCACAGGGGGGCGTGACGATGATTGATCATTTTTTACGCATAGCACAGAAAGGGAGAATGTTAGACCCTCCTCTTAAATATTCCGAGGTCTTGAGTATTGCTGCAAGCCATTACGAGGACCACATAAGAAATAATTTGATCGTGGCCCGGCCCAAGAACTTTGGGGAAATGGTAGACTTACTCACAAAATTCAGGCTACAGCGACTTCACCTTACACTCAGGATGGGGGCAAAAATAATAGCTTTCAGGTAGGGAATAGTGGCAATAAACAGAACAACAATTCGCAAGGTTATAGGCCTAATTATGCATCTCGTGGGCAGGAGGCACTGTCTGCGCCTCACTCCAGCCAAAATAATCAGGCCTACTATGGCAATAATGGGGGCAGATCAGGCCAGAATAGTTTCCAGTATAACAGGGGACAGAACGGACAAAATAACAGGGGATTTCAGAATAGGCCTAATTTCCAAAGGGGAAATAACAATAATAATAATAGGCAAATTAACATGTTCACGGTCGACAATAGGCCTAGTAACAGTAATAATGGGAACAATCAGGGCAATAGAAATAACTATAAAAGAAATGCTCCGCATTGGCTGCGAAATAGGGGATATAGAAACGGGTATTGGAGAGCCAATTTCTATAGGCGGCCATACAATAGACAATGTAACTGGCGAAATAACAATAATAATCGCAACAATCAGGCTACAGGCAGGTCTGACAATGACAATGGGGGCAGAACTATGAATCCGGAGGCCCGGAGTTTTCAGCCGAATGATAGTAGGTCGGCTTTGCCACAAAGCAATGACGGAAACCAGCCGTCGGAAAACTAAGTCACGAGATTCTCGTGGACCCTGAGATTCTCGATTGCCTCAGTCGTATGAATACTACTGACAGAAATGGGTCTACCAACTATATGACAGCTCAAAAAGACTTCAGGGAAATTACTGACACGACAAAAATTCCTTTGACACAGACTGGACGTGACGTAATAGCTGAACCACCTAGAATTAAGGCAGATATATATGGCTTGCAATGTGATATATTAGTAGATAGCGGCTCAAGTTCGAGTGTGTGTAGCCTAGATTTTTATTATAGGTTAGAACAAATGGGAATTAGAATTTTGTCACTACCAGTATGTGCTGTATTTTTTTCAGTCGCTGTAGGCAAGCGACGCGAGAGAGTGAAAAAACAATGTTTACTGTTAGTTAAAATGGGGAGATTTGAGGTAGAAATAATGTTCCTTGTAATTAATGGCTTAACCACAGATATTATTCTGGGATGTGATGCTTTTTCAGAATGGAACGCATTAATAGATTTCAGGCAACAGGCTTTATTTGCAGTGGTTAATAATGTTGAAATAAAAGTCCCATTTATAGATTACACTGACACAGGGGTTGTAGATAAAAGATTGGAGATAGAAAAAGAAATGGATGGCGAGTTATTTTTTGTGGAACACATTTGTATAGGGGATCAAGAATTAGTGGAGGTCAGTGCATATGACAGTGCTGAGTCTGAATTAGGCCATATTTGTACACAAGGGTCACTGGACTGTGACGCGTGTAATCTCCATGTAGTGTCATTGAGACATATTACGGCGATTCTGAGAATAAATCTAGGCCAAGATCCCGTTCGAGCCGGTGTCGCGTGCCAGGGAGTTAAAGGACAGAGATGTTAGATATATTACGCGATAAGGTGGAATTATGTCACGATTTAAAGGCCAAGTGTAGAGATTTTAAAGGGAAGTTATTATTAGGAGGAGATTTTATGAGAGAGTATTAGCACACCCCATGAGCTGCATAAATAAATTGAAAAAAAAAATTGAAGAAAAAAATAGAATAAATCAATAAAATAAAATTTAAAAAAAAAATAGAATCTCAGGACATTTATGACGATTTTTTTTGACAGACTGAAATACACTAAATTGTAAGATTACGACTCAGACATAATAGGTAGACTGACTGACGAGGCAAGCGAGATCTTAGAGTACCCAGGGTCGATGTTGAAATGTGCAAACGCGCATTCGAGCGTATCAAATCACGTGCAGCCAAACGTAAGGAGAGGGCCAAACGCTATAAGCATAAATGGTCGCCTCAAATCAACGATAAGGTGTTGATTAGGGACACTAAGCTGTCTTCATTATTAAGGGGACGTTATTCTCGTCTCGAGCTTTTATTCAAAGGACCAGGGTTTATAACACAGAAATTTGGGGACCACACTTACGAAATTCAAGATGTAAAATCAGGTAAAATTTTTGGCAGATACCATAAACAACTACTCAAACCATATAAAGAATCACCCACCCAGTAAATTCACACCATGAACAGGAATAACCTACGTTAGGACTGTACAATAGTTAAGCAATAGTTTAAGTAACCACCAGTATACAGAATGTCAGTGTCATATGTTAAAGTGTAAAAGCAACAGTGAGATAAGGTCCGATCTGTGACGGAGTTAAAGCTTGGACTCAGTGAACCTTTCTCTTGTCATAGATAAAGAAATAGTGTTGGCGGCGTGCTTGTAGCATAAGTCGAGTGGTGCGCTAATTCAAGCTTGACTGATCGAACCTTGTTAGCGACATCATTAAAAATGGTGCAGTGTTATGCGTGTGTTGTGCTTGTGAGAAGCTAATTTTTTTCTATGTTGTGTTTTGTTTTTTTTATTCCACGACCATCAGTTTAAAGCAGACTCATCGAACCTTTGCTGTCATGTGTACGTGTAGGTGTATATACCATTGTAAATAAATTCCCGATTGTGACAAGAATGGCATTTGAGGTGATAGGCCTAGATAGGCAAAATAGGCCTACATATGGAATGAAAAGAAAGGTAAACAGGGCATTGGGTGAACAATGTTCCAACTTGTAAATATATTGTGTAAATAGTAATAAGAGTGTATAACTAGTAATAAGATGTTAGCCTAAGGGCAGAGCTAGATGCAAATGCAAAGGCCTACAATCAGTTGCAGGGAAAATCAGTGTTAAATCTTCAATACAACAAATAGGGGAATTTTACCTTAATGATTTAAGAAGTTTAACTAAGTATTATATACTTTTCGATTTTATTTTGAGTGATGTATAAGGAGGAGATATCACTTTAAAGTTTTGGAGGCATTGTTTAATTCGTGGGCATACCTACGATAGAGATATTCTTGTAAACAAGCAATCTCTCTCCCGTAGGTAGGCATTTGAGGCGGAATATGCCTTTAGCCATATTCCATAACATTTTACAGTAATTAATTAAAACATTTCATTTAATTAATATTATACAGGAATTAATTAAACATTGGGAAAAATAAGTATAAACCATAATTATTAAAAGTTTGAGAACTAGAAGCAAATTTGTTGCAAGAAAAGGGAGAATTAATACTTTAGAATAAAGCAAGTACAAGTAACTGTAATAATAACACAGTCTGAGTGGACAAAGGCAGGTTGTCAATCACTCGAGCCAATTCTGTGTATTTGTATTGTGTTCAAAATTTAACTTATACAAAAGAATATCAGATAACAGCCGATTTTATTGTTTGAAGGGGAGAACCCAGCTCCACTTCGACACTAGGTGAACAATAGGGTGTTTAAGGTTCCAGGAACTGGAAACCATCAGGAAGCCGTGTTGGCGTGGTTCTAATAACCAATATTCTTCCGCAAAAGCGGAATGATATTAACAGGTAATAACCAATGAGAATAAGGGACTAATTTGTGTATCTGACGTCAGTACGAGGCTTCTTGGTAGGTGATGAAATTCGGTACAGGGAGAAGAGCTGAGAGCTCCATAGGATTCGGTCGCAAAGTTTTTGGAGGCCAGGAGGCCATATCCCGGTAGTAGTCTCGGGAATTTTTATAAGTCCAGTCGAGGGTCGCTGGGTTATTAATTAAAGTTAAAGTCAAGGGGAGAGTAATTATTTTGATATATCAGTAGAGTCTGAGTATATTAGCGATCACCAAGAAGCCGCGCATTGATTTAATCCATCGCTTTAAGAGAATAAATTAATATTTCTGGATATTGTAATAATACTGTAATTGGGCGTGGAAGTTTGCAATTGTTAATAAATATCTCTCTTTCCCAACTGTAAAGACTTTCAATCGACTGCTATCCTTGTAACGTGCTGTCCCTGAGATAAAGAGTATATTAAGCCGGGCAATAATAATAAACGGGTAACGATCCAAGGACTGGAACATCACGGCATCTCACCACGACATCATAGCAACAGCATCCCGTGGGTCCAGACTGCAAGTAAGTGACTACTCATCCAACAATTATTCCAAACAGCAGATGGCATATTAAGGTCGTTTGGACATTTTTCTTTCGTCACACTTTTCACTGTTGTTTTTCCCACTCCCAAAGCATCACAATCTCTCTCTACCACTTTTGTAACAGGCAGAAGAGGTCCTCCATTGTCTCTCTCTTTCTCAAAATATTCATGCAGCCTATATATAAATTCATGGCTTTGGCTCTTATAAAAGTTGATTTTTGTTTCCTCGATTCTGACGAACCGCTAGCCATTATTGCTACCAATAATAAAGCTTGTAAACAATTACCCGGGAAAAGAACATGCACAAACAGCAAAGCATAAATGAGGACAAGGGCTCCTCACAAAATTAGATGGGGCAACATCGCACTATATTCAAGAGATGAGCTTGGTGCGAAGACCTATGATTGGTGCTAGCAGACTCTTGCGATATTTCATCCGCCTTACTCTCTCAATCATTGCGAACATTGAAAACATGGTTGTGTGGAAAGCATACTATACGCTTTGTATCAACAAATCTTCCTAATTAAAAATACTGCATGAATCCAGCATAAGGATGCTGCATTTAACTGTTTTAAAGTTTAATAGGTAATAATTGTAGTAGAATAACTTCATTCAAAGCATATTTTTCAGATTCTTTCAACAGCTTCTAGTTGCCGCAGATAGGCAATCCTATGAGCCTCCCTACCTTGTCTTCCTACCAAGAAATGTCAGAGCCGGACACTAAGCAGCTTGAGTTCAAAATGTGCTATTGATTTGTTAGAGGGTGACATTAAGGAACTTCAAACTAAACTTAATTGAAGACATAATGTAAAATGTAACCTGCAAACTGAAATTAATGAAAGAAATGATGTAAATTTTACTTCTAGGTTTGTCTCTTTCACAGATGTACTGATTAAAGGAAGAAGAAAAACATCCAGCAAGAATGTGACGGCATTCCAGAACTCTCAACACAGCGTTAGTACTAACAATAGATTTGCTGTTCTAGGTAATATTGAAGATGAAGACGAAGACTAAGAACACCCACCTAGATCAGCAACCATATGTAGGACCACTAATAAGAAAAAGATATTAGTTTTAGGTAGTAGTCATGCCAAACACATGGGACCTACTCTTCAAGTTGCCGTAGGCGACGATTTTCAGGTTCAATATACGGTATATGTAAACCAAATGCTATGCTAAAAGATGTTGTTTCAAGTATCAAAGGACTGACAGAAGGATACTCTAAGGATGACCGGGTTGTGATTATTGGAGGAGGCGGAAATAGCATCGACAGAGATCCATGCTTTTCAATTGAAGCTGACCTTGATAGTATTTCTGAAAATAGCATACACACTAATGTAGATTTTGATAATATTGTAGGAGAAAAATTCCTCTGACACTGGGACCTGAACCCAGGACCTTTGGCTATCCATAGGGGCCGTATTTTTTGGTAACAATGATAAGCGTAAAATTTTATAAAACCGCCCTTAGCTATATTTAGCTTTTATATGCTTAAAATACCAATATGAACCAAAAGGAGCCTACGAAATATCGCAAAATTTAATCGATTCTGCAAAATGCGTCTATAAGCGCAAAATATACCCCTTGTCTGTAAAGTGAGAAATGAGCACGAAAATGTGCCTTAAAATCACAATATTGTGGTTTGGTGTACTGTATTTTTTATTCCTTAGCAGCATGCTTTTTTTTCTGCTGTTTCTGTGGCTGTCCAAGATTTACTGATATATTCTTGTATTCAACAGATTTCGTCTTTTATCCACAGTGGTATGGTTGGGACTTCTGTTTGCAAATGGCTATCTGATGGTGTTTAATAGAAATTACGATAATATTTCTCGTATTTGAACATTAACTATAATCATGTCTAAATCAAAAGTTACTTCAGTTCATACAAGGGCAGAAGAATATAGAAATGGGGGGGGGTGTTAGTTCATGTAAATAAAGATGCAAAGTTTATCATTTCCAATGTAGTATAAGGGCCATTCCATTTGTGACGGAATTACAAAGTGCATGTCTTTTTTGCCATAGTCCTTACAGATACGTTGAGCTGTGTTTATGAGAGAAAGTGATTCTTTGTGTGTTGATAGATGTGATGTATGGACGCTTCTAGGAGTATATAAGTTTACTGGATTTAAATAACTTTTAGAAGGGAAAATTTTTTTTTAATATTTGTGACAGAATTACAAAATGTCAACCACATACAAACCAAAGCATGAAACCTTCTGAAACTCTGTGAACTCTTAAGGATTGAGGAACTTTATTTACACATCATTCTAAACTAGAAGAGCTATAGTTTATGTGATTAAATTCTAAACTAGTTACATCTTTTTATTTAGGTACCATTAATGAATGAATGAGTGTGACGGAATTACGTGACGGAATTTCAAATTTTCCTTCGAAATTAAATTTATCTAATTGAACTGTACCCATACTGGTCAGTCATCAAGATTGTAGACTGTCTATATCTAATTAACACTTAAATGAGTTTTTAATGTTATTAAACAAAATAAAATAGGAACAGGTTGCGTATATATGTAAAGAATACTTAATCATATAATTATTTCAGTAACTGGCTTGTTTAACATTATTCACCCATGGCACTTTGGTGAAAACATGACTACGACACCCTCTTACTTGAAATACTGGTTGTTCAGGTAATTTCTGCAGGTCACTGGCGTATGGCACTATGACCCTGGGGTCTACTCAGCCTCTAACAGAAATGAGTATCAGGAGCAATCCTAGGGGTAAAGGCGGCCAGCAGTGCATAAGGCTGACAACTTTACCACCTTCATGTGCTGATTATCTAAAAATCTGGGAGCCTCACATCCTGGAACCCTCTGAGCCTTCAATGGCCTTTAATAGGGAACACCTCACTTTTTTTACTTTTTTACTGGCATGTAGCCAACATCTATTTTCTTTTCCATGAAATACAAAGCTAATTCCCTTATCATCTTACTGCCTCAAATTAAGAACTTCAAGTGGATCTGTGGAGGTTATTAGAATTACAAAAAGCATGTTTGCTTTTTCCCAGCATAAGTGGCATACACAAAAACACAATTGTATATACCTGGCCTTCATTGGAATGATCTTCCTGTTTATCAGTTACGCTTATGAAATAATGTATATCGCAATATTCTGAGGATTTGTACAGTTTGGTAGAAATTTTGTACAGATCAATTACTTTAACATGAAGAATGTCTCTGGAATGTGAAACGTCTTTGACATTGTTCCATCTTTCATAACATTTGCAAACTGCAAAATAAAGAAAATCCTCATTTATTTCGGTACGGTATGAGTTTCACACACTAAGGCATTTGCTTCTTTGAGAGTCATCAACATGTACCTTTTTGAACTTCAGTCTTTCCAGATTCTCTTTTATGTATAGGCCTATATATATATGTGTGTGTATAAAATCTTTACATCCTGGGCACATCCAATTTATATGATCAAGATTGAAAAAGGCTTGTGCAGTTTGACAACCTGCTGATTGAGGTTTTCAGTTTTGTCTGAAATTGGAGTTAAATCCTTGACCACAGATGAGCGCTTTCGTGGACTTGCGGGGAGAGCATTCAGAACCTTTTTCACAGCTTTTCCAAAGGATTATCTTGATTTGTATGGAGAATGTGTTGAAGCAGAATGGCCACAGTATTTTTCAAATGAGAAGCGTTTTCCTTCACCGCCAATCACATGTATGAGCAAACGAAGTACCGCTAGCTGGAAGGGTCTTCCTTCCGTCTCGCCGTCTCTGATTGGACCGCGTATCTAAGCAGGAGAAGAACAAACCGCTTGTCATCTGCAAAACACTGTAGTTGAGGGAACTTCTACAGTATTTCTACATTCTTCTTTTTTCTTACATCTCAATTTCTGCACTGCTACGTAATTAGTCATCTTAGTTTATTGAGTTGAAGGTGGTTCTTAGATGCTTTTTTAATTGCTTTCTGCTCTCTGTCTTTCTTTTTCATTTCTTCATGTAATCCTGCATACTTTTTTTTTTCCGGCACTTACGCTGACGTTCTGCTGCTGTTTTACCCATTACGGTCACTGAAGAAATTGATACTCCAAATAATCCAATAAAATATTACAGATAATTTTCTGTGCCTAATAAAGTTCCAGTATGCTTGTTATTCTTATTTTAGTATTACATACCTTTTTTTCAACTTAAACTACCTAAGTTCGTGTTAAGTGCTGTTTATTAGTAAGAGGCTCAGTGTGTGAAACAGGTTATGTAATTCCGTCACGACCCTAAATGTTGATTTAAATATAATCCTGTGAAACAAATGATATGGTCTGGTTGTAAAGCAGGCAAAACTAGCTTTGCATACAAATTTTCTCCCACCTACTGCCATTACTTTAATAGTAACAGTGAAAAATGCCCGTTTTTGTGACGGAATTACATGCCTAATGCACAGAAACTTCCAGTATTAATTAAAATATATAAAATATTTTTAAAATGCATGTATAAGCGCATTTAAAGAATCTTAACGAATAAATAAATAAATAATTAATTAAAATAGCCTAGACATCCCAAAGGGCAATGGCCTCCTGCGGATTGCAGGGCAAGCTCATATACTTCTCGTTAGGTGAGCTAATCCTAGCGAGAGTTAATTCTAGCGAGAGTTTTTGTGCATGGTTGGATTGCTTCTGTATTTCCACTAGTCACTTGGGGTGGAGGTTTCTCCCATTTTCTTCCACTTTTTTCTATTCCTCGCTACTCGAGACCATAGTCTTCCTGATGATTTGATAAAGTCGTCCTCCCATCTGGTCTTTTGCCTCCCCACACTTCTCGAATACCAGTTACTAATTCTATGATTAATTGTTAAGTTTTTTACCTTTATTTGAAACAAAATTATCAATAACAATGGTGGAGAAATTCAGTCACGTACTTGGTGTAAAAGAGGTTCTTCTTCTAGGAATCCCTAACTGCACTAAATAAAATATATCTTCAAAAAACAAAATATTCGTGCGAAATATAATCCTTCCCCTACGTAAATATGGTTTTACTTTCTAATTACATTCATTTTTAGAAATCCATGTCATGGTTGACTTTTTCCTGGAAAGGCCCATAAGTAATTTATTTCACGAAATACCCACCAAAACAGAAGGAAGTTAACACCGAAATCAGCCATTTTATTTCACCAATAAATCAGGGCCCTAGCTATCCGTGCCAATGCTCTTACCAACTGAGCTATGCCAGAATTCAGTTAGTAAGAGCATTGGCACGGACAGCCAAAGGTCGTGGGTTCAAGTCCCAGTGCCAAAGGAATTTTTCTCCTATAATATTATCATGTAATATCCAACAGAGACAACAATCTGTGGTACATGAATGCATATGCATATATCTATAATGTAGATTTTGTTGAATTGTTCCACAGGTAAAACACACCCTCGCTTCGATCCAAGGTAAATTATGTAAATGATAAGTTGTGGAATTTCTCTGGTAATCGTGGTAACTTTAATATTGTATCTGTTAATAGCTTAAAAAGGGAAGAATATACCACACATGGACTCAATAATGAAAGAAACCAACAACTTATATGCAGTGATGGGAAGTAATTGAGTAAAAGTAATCGGATTACAGTAAGATTCCTTTTTTCGGTCCCATTCGGTAATCGTAACTTTTTTAAAAGTGTAATTTTTACTCGTAATTTACTTCCGGAAATAAAATTGTAATCATTACATTTGGGTAATCGTTACATTTTAGTAATCAAAAAGTATCGTGTTGATAATTTGGCAATGTTGCTTTCTTGTACTCGCTGGCAGTCGCTGCAGTGGTGGTGAACTTTGTGTTCTTTTGAAAGCGAACATAAAGCGCTTTACAGCTGTTGCAGCATCGCTGTATGGTCTCTGCAGCGGTGGTTAAAGCGAAGTCAGATCTGGCTTTAAGGGTTTTGCTGGATGGATTGTAAGCCGTTCTTTTTTACACTTTAAACTTGCAGCGAAACTGTAGCGATTTACGCAGCGACGCGACATTCTACATGGCAAGTCAGCATTTCTCCGGAAAAACATGGTAACGCGACATCAGCTGAGATGAGCGAAAGTTGAATGTGTTTTGTTTTGTTTTTTTTCAATGGCGACCACAGCCAGAACAATTTACGGGGAGTGATACTACATTTAGGCCTAATTAGATTTCTGTGTGGTTTCCATTTATATCAAAAAGTGTTAAGAAATTAAAATTGCTGTTCTCAGCCTATAAAATTTATTTATATCCCTTTCTTTGAAAATAAGGTTATGTGTTCCACGGTATAAATCTAAGTTCAATCTAATCTCAACTTCAAAGTTAATTACCGAGCATTAGAGGCTCTGCTGAAAATACTGCTTCTGGCATTGAAAATTCATGTATGCTGTAGGAGGACCAGTGATTTGCAACAAGATGACATTCACATATAATTCTGATAGTGGGATTCTGGATCCCGGTATTCATCTTTTTCTAATTTTAATCAAATCTAATCAGTTATGATACAGCAATATCACGCCACGTGTTGCGGGGGTTTCACTATTTCAAATGTCACTTTATGGGTTTTGCTACATGAACTGTCATGGCCTTCTTTTTAACCCTTGTTTGCTGCAGTGAAACTGAAGTGATTTACAGATTCGGTTTAAAAAGGAACGCACGGAAAGCACCATGCGCAGGCAGAACGGGGTTCGGTATGCAATAACATCAGACATTTTTAAAATGGCATGGAATAATTATGTATAGGGCCTATTTTCATTATTTGATGTTTAAAGAATATGCATAATTTTGTAAGCCGTGGGAAAATAAATAAATATCTATTTCTTCCCATTTAGAACTTTCTCAGTTAAATGTTTTCAGTAAGAACATTTCTTAATTAATTATATTTTGAAACTTGCTTCTCATTCTCCATTGCTATAGGCTAACATCGTCATTATTGTTTTCACAAATAATATCCAGGTTGGAGGTAATATTAACAAAAGTTACTCAATGTATATGGAAATATTGTTATTGAAGTGTTTTGTTTGTTAGTTTGTTCATTAATAATTTTAGACTTTATAACATCCCAAGCAGCTGAATGGCCCAATAGTTTCTGCCCTTGTGCCCCCCCCCCCCCAAGAAGAAGGAATTTTTAGGTACTGCCATTTTTTAAAGTAATTGTAATTGTAATTTTACTGATTACTTTTTTGTGCCCCCCAAAAGAAGGAATTTTTAGGTACTGCCATTTTGTAAAGTAATTGTAATTGTAATTGTAAATTTACTGATTACTTTGTCAAAAAGTAATTTGTAATTGTAATTAAGTAAAATGTTTCTCAAGTAATTGTAATTCAGCCCAATTACTATTTTTTTGTAACTTTCTCATCACTTCTTATATGCATACCTCAAGTAAACAGTAGTAATACATCCAAACCTTCTGCCAGAACTAGGCTAATACATCCTTTGAAATATTTCATCAAAATATAAGGGGACTTTAAAATGTAATTGAAGAATTTAACTTAGCAATTCAGGATACAATTAATTCTAATAAGCAGAAAATTCAAAGTTAGTTGAGAATATTATAGGAGAAAAATTCCTCCGGCACTGGGACTTGAACCCAGGACCTTTGGCTATTCGCGCCAATGCTCTACCAACTGAGCTAAGCCGGAGCTCAATTCACAGCGCCAGATGGAACTTCTCTCCTATGACTGATTGCCCTAATGGTCTACCTCACAGACAGACAAGTTATGTCATATGCAGTACTGTGAGGCACACTAAGTAGTGATTTTTGTGGCGCTGTGAATTGAGCTCCGGCTTAGCTCAGTTGGTAGAGCATTGGTGCGAATAGCCAAAGGTCCTGGGTTCAAGTCCCAGTGCCGGAGGAATTTTTCTCCTATAATATTCTCATGTAGTGTCCAACAGAGACAATAATCTGTGGCTCATGAATGCTTATATATATATCTTGAATGTTAACTGTACAATAACAGTGGGAGCCCGGTCACAAAAATCACTACTTAGTGTGCCTCACAGTACTGCATATGACATAACTTGTCTGTCTGTGAGGTAGACCATTAGGGCAATCAGTCATAGGAGAGAAGTTCCATCTGGCGCTGTGAATTGAGCTCCGGCTTAGCTCAGTTGGTAGAGCATTGGCGCGAATAGCCAAAGGTCCTGGGTTCAAGTCCCAGTGCCGGAGGAATTTTTCTCCTATAATATTCTCATGTAGTGTCCAACAGAGACAATAATCTGTGGCTCATGAATGCTTATATATATATATCAAAGTTAGTTGTTTAACAGAACAGCACTGTGCAGAAACAAAGCTGGAACAATTAAAAATTGATGACTTTTCATTATATTCAAACTTTTGTAGACGTTCCATAAAATGTGGAGATGAGTGCATTTAACAAAAGAAACATAGCTTTTAGTGATTTTGACACCAGATCCTTCTGCAAGGAATAGGATTTTGAATGTAGTTCAACAAGAGTGGAGACTGACAATGATGCATTTTCAAGATTATAATAAATGACCCTTGCACCAAAATGGCTATAGGGTCATTCCATGTCAAGTGAACCAATTTTTTGTCAATTTTGAACATGACCATCTCCGATTTTAGTCATACTTGGTTGTCATGAAGTACCACCTGAGATATGTTAAAGTGCAAAATATCAGATTTTTATGTGTTGTAGTTTTCCAGTTATACCCTTCTGAAATATGGAAAAAAACCAAATTTTCTGCATAAGTGCAATCACAAAATGACGCATAAATCAAGCTGGAATTGACATAGATGAGTGGGAAAAGTATCAAAATGTAGCTTATATTATGAGCTTTAATTTGATACGTCACACGAGTACTTTCGAAAAAAAATATTTTCAAGGTTACCCAAAAAAAATTTGAAAACTGAATTTTTCAAAAACCTATATTTTGAAAATTTTGAAACAATTCTCATAGAAACATACATATTTCAGCATCATGTCCTACAAGTTTTGATAAGGGATCGCAATGGGATCATATTTTTTTACATTTATAACAAATACTATGCACGCTGGGTAAGAATATATGGCACCGTAATCTTGCACTTAATTCTAAAATTTCATTACAATCAAAAAGAAAAACTTACAGAAAACATGTTACCTTCCCTTCTTCAATGACAAAAACGTGAATTTATTGTCTACAGTAATTTTCTAGAGCCATGGTTGCCGCATCCATCTCTTCCTTCGAGAGGTAATAACTACGGCCAGTGGGACATGTAGGTTGCACAAGGGTGAGGATCTGAGAGAGAGGCACAGTCAGTTTATTTGGACAGTCACTTTTGAAAGTAAATGATGGAGAAGGACCTGCAGGGTGCAGAAACATCAGTTCCACTATCTGTGCTGTCTCATTTTTGTCCACAACTACACCAAGCCACCAATGATTGTTGTTCTCACATGTAACATATCCTTTTACTTCTGCTAGCTTCAGCCTCTGTTGCACACGTGGTCCTAACACTGAAAAAGTGGATGACTGTTCACTTCTTGAAAATACCTTTGTCAACAACACTTTATCTGACAATGGGATGAAACTGTGGAACTTCTGTGTGCCTGGTATTGCTTTTGTAGACAGAAATCTGTCTGCAAGTATTTTTTCCTCTTTGTTGTATTGTGCTTCATTGAAGAAGAAGAACTGCATGGAGTCGATGTTTTCCTCACTCCATGTAAACAGCTGTGCTGGTGTCATGATTTGATGCTCGTATGGCCGCTGTAGGCTTGCCTTTCCTGCAAGTCTTTTCACAGTACCACCCAGACCGTCACATACTCCTTTCCCATGGGCTGTTGCATAGAAATGCCACTCTGCCTCAATTCCAAAATCATGAACATGGTGGCATAAGTTTGAAAAGATTTTTCTGTTTTTAAATTGCGCAGCTGCACCATCTGAGAAGTAGTAAATTTTTTTCAAATCTCTAATTACTTCCAACTTCAAATGAGAGATAAGCCTTTTCTGGAATAAATGAACAGCAGTGGTGTCATGCTGTAGACATTTAGAGATACATACAATACTTTTGTAGTGTATATTATGATCATTGTAGTAGACTGCTATAGGAAAAATAGTTGCTTGATCATTGTTCCAATGAAAAGACTGGGCTTCATCCTGTAGTACAAACGAATAATTTTCTGCAAAGTCCATACATACCACAGCTTCATTTACTCCAATATTCTGCTTCAAGTGATTATAATATTCTGCCTGTCTTCTTGCAATAAAAGAATGTCTCTTCAAAATCAACAACTGTTCACACAAAGTTTCTATAAACTCATCTGCAGTTTTGATGAAGGTTACTAAATTACATCTGTCAACAGAAACCCACTGCTTGTATGTAATGTTGTCCACCAGTTCATTATCTAGCAGCAACTGTAACTCATCTTTCAAATTATCTACACCTGGACATGAAGGACATTCATTAAGGTGGCATGCTGTGCCTGGCTCTTCACACATTAACTTCGCTAAACAGGAATTATAATTACTTATATCTGTGCCATCATTCAGTGTAATTTGTTTGGATTTCAACACTTGTAGCATTAATTTAACATTCTGATGCACTGTACAAACGCATACTGTGTGGGTACCACTTCCTCCAGCCAAGACGCAATGTTTAGGTCGTAAATCAGCAAATTTCGAAAATCCAATCTTATCAGTAGGATTTTTGTTTTTGAACAGCTCGTACACTTCCTTCAAGTTGCCCATCACTAGCCTCTTCTGTACATGAATTCTACTACTGTCACCCGTTTTCACAGAAACAAAATCTTTTTTTCCAGGCATAAGACGGCTGACATCATCACTGTTGTAGAACCCTATTACCTTCTCAATCACAGATTCATTTAAAACCTTTCCTGGTTTAGGATTTGGTGTTGCCAGAATACCCTTCGCTTTCACCAATGCTTTAGCTTTTCTTGCCATTCTGTTGCTAACCTGAAATTCATTTTGTATTTCACTGCATGACCAGCTTTTAGGTAGTACTGTTAAAATTTGCAATTTTTCACTAACACTTATATTTTCTTCTTGAAACTTTTCTTTTAGCTGACAAATGACTTCACATGATTCTGATTTATGGTCAACAGTTTTCTCTGTATTTGTACTTGCTGCTGTTAGTACCTTTTCTGTCAAACATTTTTTTATTTTACTGTATTTTTTATCACAGTATGATTTCATTTGCAACTTCCTCTTAGCAACAGGTGACTCCTCTAGAGAGCTTAGAGACTTATTAAGGTACTCTAAGGTAACATCTAAAGCTACAAATGATTCATCAACATTAGTAGGCCTAGTGGTATTGGCTACTGGTACTAAACAGTCATCTGTTGTATCTGTAACCTGTTTCTGCTTTGATAGTTCTTTCCTACAACTGTCACAAATTTTCATACCTACCACAATGGTGTCAAACATGTCACACATCCAGTCAGTAACAGGCCTCACACTTCTTTTCACACCCTGATGTCTGTCTTTCTTGAAAGGGTTGCAGCAGAAAATCTTTGCTGTTTCACTTACTTTTTCAGCCATACTGGGGAAATACACAATGCCTATTTTAATCACTGAACCCACTACTTTACATGCAGCAATACAGTCTTTGTACAGCCTTTGAAGAAAGGAAGCACACTGCATGAGAGTCAAGGCACAACTGAAGCCAGGTCCAACAGGTTACAACTTGCATTCCCTGGCTGACTCACATGCTTGCAGACTGTGTTTACTCATACCCATTTGACCACTTGCACAAGTTGGTATATGCATGTTGGTAAACAACTCCCTGGACAAAGGAATGGATTTTAGAATTAAGTGCAATATTCCTGTGTCATATATTCTTACCCAGCGTGCATAGTATTTGTTATAAATGTAAAAAAATATGATCCCATTGCGATCCCTTATCAAAACTTGTAGGACATGATGCTGAAATATGTATGTTTCTATGAGAATTGTTTCAAAATTTTCAAAATATAGGTTTTTGAAAAATTCAGTTTTCAAATTTTTTTTGGATAACCTTGAAAATATTTTTTTTCGAAAGTAGTCGTGTGACGTATCAAATTAAAGCTCATAATATAAGCTACATTTTGATACTTTTCCCACTCATCTATGTCAATTCCAGCTTGATTTATGCGTCATTTTGTGATTGCACTTATGCAGAAAATTTGGTTTTTTTCCATATTTCAGAAGGGTATAACTGGAAAACTACAACACATAAAAATCTGATATTTTGTACTTCAACATATCTCAGGTGGTACTTCATGACAACCAAGTATGACTAAAATCGGAGGTGGTCACGTTTTTCCATTGGTTCACTTGACATGGAATGACCCTATACATGAATAAATAGATGTATGTAAATGTAGATGTAGATATCTCATTCTGAATTTTCCCTTAGCAAGCCCCCAAAAAAGAAAAACAGGAAAGGGATCCGGGGCTGATAGATATAGAAAAACATTTTAATTTTAAAGTACTTCCAATATAAAATGGATTATCAGATCATGATGCACAAATGATAGTGCTGAACAATATTAAAGTAAATCCGAACAGTAAACATGCTCATAGTAATATGACTAGAGTAATGAATGACGATTCAATTTTAAATTTCAAACAAGATCTTGCGAATGAAAACTGGGAATCTATGTAATCATATGACAAAGTAGATAGTAAATTAAGTGAATTCTTAAACATAGAGTCACAACATTTTGAGGCAAATATTACAAAAAAGAAAACTGCTAATTTACCTAATTCAAGGAATAACACATGGTTAACTGCTGGTATTAAAATATCTTGTGCGAACAAAAGAGAGCTCTACCTAAAATATAGAACTAGTAACAACCAAACTCATAAGGAATACTATAAAAAGTATTGCAACATACTGAAGAAAGTAATCAAAGAAACAAAAAGTAGGCATTTTTCACAAGTAATTAATAAATCAAATAATAAAGTTAAGACTGTATGGAATATAATAAAAATCGAAATGGGGAGAACAAAGGGAAACAATGATTGTACAGTCTGTCAAATAAAAAACGTCGGGCGGAATTTGATTAAGTATCACGAACGAGCATATGCGCATGTACAGGAAGACTTAAGGTTAGGTTCACACACGCCTCTTGTCTATCCATGTATTTTCTTGATTATTTAGTCAGTTTTGTTCCAAAACAAACATGTATAGAAGGCTGTGGCTATATGCCTCAAATCCACCATATTCTTGGTGCAAATTTTTATAATATCAATAATTAATAGATTCTCGAGGAATATGTTTATTCAAGGAGCATTTTTTTAAGATTCTATTTTATAATACCGGTACTTCAGTGCAAAATCAATAACTTACGCTCAACTTCTGCAACCAATCTTAGCATCGAAATACGCGTCCGGCCAGATCAACGTTTGCTATGAAAACTTCCGGTTGCACTATAGTAAAGTTTCCACCTCTGTGCTGCTCTTTCATAAATATGGAACCTTCTCGCTGCTTCAGAGACCGAAAAATGCAGGTCAATTACAGCCCTAACTACACTTTCTCTCACGTTAGCATTTGTATGTGGCGATGACACAAAGCAAAATGAATTATGACAATGCATTAAGTTGAATATCGTGTGATGCGCTTTCCGCGTTGTTCATTTTTTCCCTCCGTGTTCATATTTTCCCTCCTGCCGCATGGCCTCATATGTTCCGAAAATGACCTTAATTTTGTGTTTTTTATAGGAAACTTGTGAACTAATGCGTCAAAACTTTAATTTTAACAGCATACGAGTCCCGACGTTTTTTATTTGACCGACTGTACATCATTAATATACCAAGACATAAAACTAGATAATTTATCAGACATTACATGAATGCTTTTAATAGTCACTTTATAAATATTGCAGAGAAATGTATTCCTACAAATAATATTAGCATTAAGGCAGTAGACCTACTAACAAAATCTGCAGTTTGGAACCATAGATTTCAATTGACCCTGACTTCCCACATAGAAATTGAAAATATAATCAATCTCTCAAAAGTAAAAGCTCGTCTAGATGGCATAAGATAAGTAATAAGTTATTAAAAAGCTGCTCATCGGAACTCAGTAAACCTCTTAGTCACATATGCAATTGTTCATTAGAAAACGGAATATTTCCAGAAAGACTGAAGCATGCTATTGATAAGCCGCTCTTTAAAAAAGGGGACAAAAATCTACCAACAAATAACAGACCTATATCGCTCTTAACTTCATTTTCAAAAGTTTTTGAAAAAGTCATGTACAACCGCATAATACACTATCTTAATTTGAATGACATTCTTCCTTCATCTCAGTTTGGATTTAGAAGTGGCATGTCCACTGAGAATGCTACATTTCAACTTACTACAGAAATACTGGAAGCGTTAGATAAAAAGAAATATGCTCTGGGAATTTTCTGTGATTTAGCTAAAGCGTTTGACTGTATAAATCATGAAATATTACTTCAAAAATTGGATCATTATGGGTTCGATAATTTAACACTTAAGTGGTTCAAATCATATCTTTCTGATAGAACTCAAAAGGTAATAATAAATGGAAATGAACCTAACTTAGGGATTGTTAAGAATGGGGTACCTCAGGGATCAATACTGGGACCTTTGCTCTTTTTAATTTTCATTAATGACTTGCCCTATAACTTAAGTGACGAATCAATTATTGCTCTTCGCAGATGATACTAGTGTACTTGTAACAGGAACGACACAAGAACATTTATCAAGAATAGCTACAAAGCCATTTTACGAGTTAAACACATGGTTTCTAGCTAATAAAATGACACTTAATATTGATACCGTAAGACCCATTTTATACAATTTAGGTCAAAAACAGATGTATCTCAAATCTTGAAATTAATTATGAAACACAAATCATACAAGAAATTAGCAATGTAAAATTTTTAGGACTGCAAATTGACCAAAATCTTGACTGGAAGACACACATAGAAATGATAAGTCCAAAACTGAGTTCAGCGTGCTTTGCCTTAAGAATTTTGAATAATATATTAAAACAGGATGCATTACTTATGGCATATTTTGCATATTTTCACTCGGTAATGAGGTACGGGATCATATTCTGGGGCAACTCTTCCCATAGGGAGAAAATATTTAGATTACAAAAGCGGGCAATAAGAATAATATGTGGAAAGAAAAAAAGGGAATCTTGTAAACCGCTATTTGAAAAATTAAAAGTCCTCACTCTTACAGGGGAATATATATACCGGTACTCTGTTATGTGTTATGTAGTGAATAATATTGATAAATTTCAAACTAATTTTAGTGTACACGGACGTACTACCAGAAACATGAATGATCTACACAGACCAAATAACTCGTTAAAACTCTTTCAGAAGGGTGCTTATGATTCTGCAGTACAGATATATAACAAGCTTCCAAACAACATTAAATTATTATTCAAAGAAAGAGCAAACCTTTCAAAACATCTGTCAAGGAATTTTTAATAACTCACACCTTCTACAATTTGGAGGAATATTTCCAGCTTGGATAAATTTGGCAGCTTGCAGTTTCTGTAGGCCTATATTATTGTTATAACATGCATGTATTTTTTGATCTGACGTGTTCTATATCCTTGAGCCCCGCTCAACACAGGATCTACAGGACGAAGGGGTCTGGTGGAAAGAAGGAAGGGGGTCCAGGGGCACAGAACCTGGTAGGGCTAGGGGGCAAAACCCCCAATACAGAAAAACAGGAGGGAAATCTGGGATAGATATGAAGATAGTATGTATACAATAGGTACCTCAACCTCTATACCGACTGAGCCATTGAGACCGGGTTTTTACCGTTAGGTTTCCAGTATTGGATTATCAGCGTGAAAACAGAACATCGGCCAGCGCATGGAGATTCGTGTTTTGACAGCAGTTCCCAGCACCATTTTAGGTTAATTTTGTTCCTACTTCTTCACGATTTTACTTATATTTAGGACCTTTGAACAAATATATGGTGCTTATAAATGGAATATATAGCTTTTAAAGGATAATATAACATCAAATTTGGTTGTATTCTGTGCTTTTAAAATGAAAATATCACTAATAGTAGAGAGCTGGACCATCCCCGAAGTGAGGGGAAGGAACCGGCGGGCAGATCTTGCCTGGTGTGCGGCATAAATCTATCTTTGGGAAAAATATATATTGCGACTCACCCGAGTCCCCCACCACCGGGACCAGCGTGGAAAGTAGGGGTTTTGGGTGGGGAGAAAAATAATTTATTTAAATAATTTAATTTATTTCTCTTCTTCTCTTTCTTTCCCGTCTCTTTCCTCTCTTCCTCTCACCTCCTCTTCACCCTACCTATCTATCGGAACCCCTAACGTTATAGCTAGGAGTCTTAACCCACTACGCCACGAATGACAGTTGAGCAGTGAAGAAAGATTTCATATATTTAAGGTACTAAGGGTGACTTCATGCATTCACGAGTGTTAACGCAAGAATCGCTTTTTCAAATTTTGAAATGTTTTGTTTGTTACGAAAAGAGTACTGTTGGTGCAAGGGGATTTTTCTGCATCAATCAAGCCATGTTTTGGTACATGTAGGGCTCTTGGGTCTACGCAGGAAAGCAGCTGGTCTCCGCTATTTCTACCGTGCATCAGTCAATGTTCATCCGAGAGGCAGTGAAACACAACAGCCAACAAAACAAATGAAATGCCACTATACAGCCAACCTATCAGAATGGAAAACGCTTTAAAAAAACACGTTCTACTCACAGGTGACAGTTTAAATTGGAATAGGGACGTGTAGTTAAAGGATTGATATCAAAAGTAGTGCAGCAGTCCGTTCTACTCACGGGTGACAGTTTAATTTGGAATAGGGACATGTAGTTAAAGGTTTAATACCAAAACTAGCGCAACAGCCCGTTCTACACCCAGGTGACAGTTTAATTTGGAATAGGGACATATAGTTAAAGGTTTAATACCAAAACTAGCGCAACAGCCCGTTCTACACCCAGGTGACAGTTTAATTTGGAATAGGGACGTGTAGTTAAAGGATTGATATCAAAACTAGCGCAACAGCCCGTTCTACTTACAGGTGATGGTTAAAAAATCCCGTTATGCTCACAGGTGAAAATTTAATTTGGCATAGGCACTTGAACATGACGGTAATAATTAGCTCCTTCCGTATTTCGAGAAATTTCCGATTTTCGAACAGTTTATGCAGAAAACGAGGCAACGATAAAAAAAAAAGTATTTATGTAGAGGAAGAATTTTGTTCTGACTTGACATACACGTGTTACCCACAATTCCATCCTTCTGAACACGAATATAACAATAATAATAACCACTTCCTTCGACACTTTGAGGAAATTTCGATTTTCCATTCGTGTCACACAGTTTACGCAAAAGAAGTAGGGATGTTCCAAACAAAAATTCATTACATGGAGGAAAAGTTTTTTTTCGACGTAAAATACGCATGTAACCTATAATTGGATCCTTCTGAACACGAATATAACAATAATAATAACCAGTTCCTTCCGCCCTTCGAGAAAAAAACAGATTTTCTATTACCGTCACACAGTTTACACAAGAAAACTAGGAATGTTTCAAACAAAAATTAATTACATGGAGGCAAAATTTTTTTCCCGATATGAGTTATATGTTTTATCAATACATCGACCCTTCTAAACATGAATATAACAATAATAATAACCAGTTCCTTCCGCACTTCGAAAAAATTCCCATTTTCCATTACTGTCACAGAGTTTACGCTAGAAAAGTAGGACCGTTTCAAAACAAAAATTCATTAAGGAGGAAAAAATTTTTTCCGTCATGCCTTATATGTGTTATCTATAATTCGACCCTTCTGAACACGAATATAACAATAATAATAACCAGTTCCCTTCCCACTTCGGGAAAATTGCGATTTTCCAATCGTGTCACACAGTTTACGCAAAGAAAGTAGGAATGTTCCAAACAAAAATTCATTACGCGGAGGAAAATTTTTTTTCCCACCTAAAATACGTATGTAACCTGTAATGCGACCCTTCTGAACACGAATATAACAATAATAATAACCAGTTCCTCGACACTTTGAGGAAATTCCGATTTTCCATTAGTGTCACACAGCTTACGCAGAAAAAGTATCACCGTTTCAAAACAAAAATTCATTACATGGAGGGAAATTTTTTTTCCGACCTAAGTTATATGTGTTATCTATAATTCCACCATTATGAACACGAATATAACAATAATAATAACCAGTTTCTTCCGCACTTCGTGAAAATTCCGGTTTTCCATTAAGACCACACATTTTACGCAAAAAAGGTAGGTATTCTTTAAACAAAAATTCATTACATTGAGGGAAAATTTTTTTCCGACCTAAGATACATGTGTTATCTATAATTCAACCCTTCTGAACACGAATATAACTATAATCGTAACCAGTTCCTTCGACACTTTGAGGAAATTCCGATTTTCCATTAGTGTCACACAGCTTACGCAGAAAAAGTATCACCATTTCAAAACAAAAATTCATTACATGGAGGGAAATTTTTTTTCCGACCTAAGTTACATGTGTTATCTATGATCCGACCCTTCTGAACACGAATATAACAATAATAATAACCAGTTTCTTCCGCACTTCGAGAAAATTCCTGTTTTCCATTAAAATCACACATTTTTCGCAGAAAAAGTAGAACTATTTAAGTAAAAAATGATTACATAGAGTAAAATTTTTTTCCCGACATGACTTACATGTGTTATCAATAATTCGACCCTTCTGAACACGAATATAACAATAATAATAACCAGTTTCTTCCGCACTTCGAGAAAATTCCGGTTTTCCATTAAAATCACACATTTTTCGCAGAAAAAGTAGAACTATTTAAATAAAAATTGATTACAAAGAGTAAAATTTTTTTCCCGACATGACTTACATGTGTTATCTATAATTCGACCCTTCTGAACACGAATATAACAATAATAATAACCAGTTTCTTCCGCATTTTCTCGAAGTACGTAGGGAACTGGTTATTATTATTGTTATATTCGTGTTCAGAAGGGTCGAATTATAGATAACACATGTAAGTTATGTCGGGAAAAAAATTTTACTCTTTGTAATCAATTTTTATTTAAATAGTTCTACTTTTTCTGCGAAAAATGTGTAATTTTAATGGAAAACCGGAATTTTCTCGAAGTGCGGAAGAAACTGGTTATTATTATTGTTATATTCGTGTTCAGAAGGGTCGAATTATAGATAACACATGTAAGTCATGTCGGGAAAAAAATTTTACTCTTTGTAATCAATTTTTATTTAAATAGTTCTACTTTTTCTGCGAAAAATGTGTAATTTTAATGGAAAACCGGAATTTTCTCGAAGTGCGGAAGAAACTGGTTATTATTATTGTTATATTCGTGTTCAGAAGGGTCGAATTATAGATAACACATGTAAGTCATGTCGGGAAAAAAATTTTACTCTTTGTAATCAATTTTTATTTAAATAGTTCTACTTTTTCTGCGAAAAATGTGTGATTTTAATGGAAAACAGGAATTTTCTCGAAGTGCGGAAGAAACTGGTTATTATTATTTTTATATTCGTGTTCAGAAGGGTCGAATCATAGATAACACATGTAACTTAGGTCGGAAAAAAATTTTCCTTCAATGTAATGAATTTTTGTTTAAAGAATACCTACCTTTTTTGCGTAAAATGTGTGGTATTAATGGAAAACTGGAATTTTTTCGAAGTGCGGAAGAAACCGGTTATTGTTATTGTTATATTCGTGTTCAGAAGGGTCGAATCATAGATAACACATGTAACTTAGGTCGGAAAAAAAAATTCCCTCCATGTTATGAATTTTTGTTTTGAAACGGTGATACTTTTTCTGCGTAAGCTGTGTGACACTAATGGAAAATCGGAATTTCCTCAAAGTGTCGAAGGAACTGGTTACGATTATAGTTATATTCGTGTTCAGAAGGGTTGAATTATAGATAACACATGTAACTTAGGTCGGAAAAAAATTTTCCCTCAATGTAATGAATTTTTGTTTAAAGAATACCTACCTTTTTTGCGTAAAATGTGTGGTATTAATGGAAAACCGGAATTTTCACTAAGTGCGGAAGAAACTGGTTATTATTATTGTTGTATTCGTGTTCAGAAGGGTCGAGTTATAGATAACACATGTAAGTCATGTCGGGAAAAAATTTTTACTCTTTGTAATCAATTTTTATTTAAATAGTTCTACTTTTTCTGCGAAAAATGTGTGATTTTAATGGAAAACAGGAATTTTCTCGAAGTGCGGAAGAAACTGGTTATTATTATTGTTATATTCGTGTTCAGAAGGGTCGAATCATAGATAACACATGTAACTTAGGTCGGAAAAAAAATTTCCCTCCATGTTATGAATTTTTGTTTTGAAACGGTGATACTTTTTCTGCGTAAGCTGTGTGACACTAATGGAAAATTGGAATTTCCTCAAAGTGTCGAAGGAACTGGTTACGATTATTGTTATATTCGTGTTCAGAAGGGTTGAATTATAGATAACACATGTAACTTAGGTCGGAAAAAAATTTTCCCTCAATGTAATGAATTTTTGTTTAAAGAATACCTACCTTTTTTGCGTAAAATGTGTGGTATTAATGGAAAACCGGAATTTTCACGAAGTGCGGAAGAAACTGGTTATTATTATTGTTATATTCGTGTTCAGAAGGGTGGAATTATAGATAACACATGTAACTAAGGTCGGAAAAAAAATTTCCCTCCATGTAATGAATTTTTGTTTTGAAACGGTGATACTTTTTCTGCGTAAGATGTGTGACACTAATGGAAAATCGGAATTTCCTCAAAGTGTCGAGGAACTGGTTATTATTATTGTTATATTCGTGTTCAGAATGGTCGCATTCATAGGCGTAACCAGGCCGACCATATGGGGGGGGTTATAACATCCGCGGGGTCTGGCGAGTATGGAAGGAGAGGGGGGTCCGGGGGCCCTCCCCCGGAAAATTTAAAAAATTAAGATGCAAAATAACGAGTTTTAAGCTTCCGAGGGTTCTAACACGGAAAATTTTAAAAATTAAGATGCAAAATAACAAGTTGTAAGCTTCCGGGGGTCCTTCCCCGGAAAATTTTAAAAATTAAGACGCAAAATAACGAGTTTTAAGCTTCCCACGCTTTATACTTGTATTAAGCAATTTATGGGCAGACTTAAAAAAATTATACAATTTTCCTTTTTTTAATCAATGGGGGGGGTTCCAACCCCCAAAACCCCCCCCTCGCTACGCCTATGGTCGCATTACAGGTTACATACGTATTTTAGGTGGGAAAAAAAATTTTCTCCGCGTAATGAATTTTTGTTTGGAACATTCCTACTTTCTTTGCGTAAACTGTGTGACACGATTGTAAAATCGGAATTTTCCCGAAGTGGGAAAGGAACTGGTTATTATTATTGTTCTATTCGTGTTCAGAAGGATCTAATTATAGGTAACACGTGTATGTCAAGTCAGAACAAAATTTTTCCTCTACATAAATACTTTTTTTTTATTATCGTTGCCTCGTTTTCTGCATAAACTGTTCGAAAATCGGAAATTTCTCGAAATACGGAAGGAGCTAATTATTACCGTTGTCATATTCATGTTCAAGTGCCTATGCCAAAATAAATTTTCACCTGTGAGCAGAACGGGATTTTTTAACCATCACTTGTGAGTAGAAAGTGCCCTTGCGCTAGTTTTGATTTTAAACCTTTAACTACAAGTGCCTATGCCAAATTTAACTGTCACCCGTGAGCAGAATTGGGTATTTTAACTCTCACCCGTGAGTAGAACGGGCTGTTGCGCTAGTTTCGATATTAAACCTTTAACTACATGTCCCTATTCCAAATTAAACTGTCACCTGTGAGTAGAACGGGCTGTTGCGCTAGTTTTGATATTAAACCTTTAACTACATGTCCCTATTCCAAATTAAACTGTCACCTGTGAGTAGAACGTGGTTATTTAACTGTCACCCGTGAGAAGAATGGGCTGTTGCGCTAGTTTTGATATTAAACATTTAACTACATGTCCCTATTCCAAATTTAACTGTCACCTGTGAGTAGAACTGGGTTATTTAACTGTCACCCGTGAGAAGAACGGGCTGTTGCGCTAGTTTTGATATTAAACCTTTAACTGCATGTCCCTATTCCAAATTAAACTGTTACCTGTGAGTAGAACGGGGTTATTTAACTGTCACCCGTGAGAAGAACGGGCTGTTGCGCTAGTTTCGATATTAAACCTTTAACTACATGTCCCTATTCCAAATTAAACTGTCACCTGTGAGTAGAACGGGCTGTTGCGCTAGTTTTGATATTAAACCTTTAACTACATGTCCCTATTCCAAATTAAACTGTCACCTGTGAGTAGAACGATTTATTTAACTGTCACCCGTGAGTAGAACGGGCTGTTGCGCTAGTTTTGATATTAAACCTTTAACTACAAGTGCCTATTCTAAATTAAATTGTCACCTGTATGTAGAACGGGAATTACTCAATTTATCCTTTATTACGCTAGGGAATGCGTTTCTAGTGTAATGTATTCTGTTCGGTTGGCTATGCTGGTTAGTTCATTGCTACCTAGATCACAATATTGACTGAAAACTTGTGAAATATACGCAGACCCAAGAGCCAGACATCCAGACCCAAGAGCCCTACATGAACCCATGTTTTATATCATAACACGGCGTTTTTAAAAACCGGGAAATATTATGTAAATTTCGATTTTTTATACTATCAAATCGGTGTTTAAAGATCGTGAAATATGATGTTTGGTACAAGGGTATTTTTTTAATTGTTCGACATTTTCTATAATTCGTGAAATTTTATTTTGTTTTTTATAATGGTAATTGCAATTATTAGAGCAAGCTGCGGGCTTATGCGCGCGGTAGGCGGAGGGGAAGCGAGCACGCAGGCAGGCTGGCGGAGAAGGCGACCAGGCCGATGGAAAGGGGAGCCGGGTGGGTCGCAAAGTATAATCTTGCCCTATCTTTTGCCAATATTTGTTTTATTTTGTTTTACAGTCTTATTTTAACATGCTTCATACGTATATGACAGTGAACTGCAGTATTGGCACTGAGCAAGTACACAGCCGTGGTAGGAGATGATGGGGAAGCAAGCAGTAGCATGCACATTGGCTTGGAAGCAAGGGTTAGCAGGGGAAAGAGCGGGCGGGCGAGAGCAGGTGGAGCTTCGCCGGTGCACGGCATAAATCTATCTTTCGCCCACTGTCTGCCTACTAGATGGTCCAACGTTCCTAGTAGTTCAAATTGTGCCGCTAGACGGGTCCTGTTAGTTAGAGTGAGGAGGTAGGGTGCCACAAGTTCTTCCCTTTTACCATCCTCTGTTCTGACTTACCTTGAGCAAATTCAAATTATGAGGAATGTTGGTTTCGTTTCCTTTCTTCTGGGGTTTGACTGCAACCTTAATTTGAAATTTCTGTCCATCCTTTTTCTTTTCCAATTTCTCAATTCTAATTCGATCCTTTTTCCTCTCAGTCTTGGATGAGGTCATAGTAAAGTACCGCTTCTTATTCTCCTGGATACTGGTGGGGCTGCCATCATTTCCCTTGTTCATTAAAGGACTTATCGCCGAATCCTTGGCACTTCTTGATGCACCATAACCCTTCCCAATTGCCGTATCACTTTCAACAGAGCCAGTAATCGCTAAAGAAGTGGTGGCAGATGATCCTTTCTTGGACTTCTTTTTACGGTTCTTCTGAATTAGTTTAGGTTTCGCATTCTTCTTTAATATACTCATTTCTGAAATATAATACAGGCAACCACGTGTTTACTATACACCATACGCCAATCACTAGCGCACTATGCAACACTAGTACCAACATGACCTTTCAGAAAGAGTAGCCAAATTTCATGAAAAATTTCACTAAAACAACAAAAGGTCGCTTTATCCATTAAAAAAATCATCAATTTTCTTCGGGGAAAACTAATACACATTAATTAGTTTTTAAAACGGCAAATGCAATCCATCTATCGTTTACTTTTGATGGTAGCGCTGATGTGTTCCCTAAATGACAAACGAAATGCTCTGCACAGCAGCTCTATCTATACGGTAACTTCAACAAGATGAATACCAACAGAATTGAAGTTTATCCCAATGATAGCAATACAGCTCAGAACGTATGTTCATAGAATTTACGTTAGAAAAATCTGTCGTGACAAAACATACCACTCACCCAACGATACATGCGTCTGTGAACTATGCATGCAGAGCTGCGAAAGATACCATGTTACCTCCTGCAAACAAAGAGGAAAATCAATAATTGAGTTCTGCGAAACCAAATGACGTGAAGTAGAACCCAAGTGAAACCCAACAAAATCACTGATGGAAATCAGTAACGAGTGACAATCGCACATATGTGCGCATTCTTCTCTTATTATAACTTTTGCACGATTTGTGCGCTTTCCTTTCTTATTATTATAGAATTTACGTTTCCTCCTCTGATTTCTGCATATCTACCTTGATCATATGCTCCAGTTGCCTCCAAACCAAGTCTTCTTGATACGAGTGTAAATCATTGATGTTTTCATGAGTCTGTGAACGTGAAGATCCGATCCGGCGCCATAAGTCAGAGGAAACGGTGGATGACAAAAGTGATAGGAATTTTCTCTTATATTCAGGATTATATGATGGCATATGGGAACTAAAGCAAAGATGCTTACGTATGTATTTCATATAACGAATTATTCTTACCTCTTCTTGTGGGTGACAGTTTTTTTTTCTGGATAGCTGTACTCTCTAACTTAAGCTAGTAAATTAAAAATTTTGCAGGAGTTTATTCATCTTATTTGTTACTTGGGATGGACGTTCATTTTCTTAAGACGATTCTGATAGAGCACAGTCATCATCTACATTTATATGTTGTAGATGATTATGGTTTTAGGCTTTGTACACATATTGTGAGCCCTTTTGGTGGGTTTGATTTTTTCTAGTCATTCTTTTACTAAACTGACTGTAATTGGCGAATGATACCGTTTCAGGTTCTGCAGCAGCAAAGCTTTGCCCCCTTCCCCTACATGCCTTTACCCTGGCAATGAACCTGCTCAATGCCAACACTTAAACTCACTGTTGTATCCATCATATGCACTAATTGCAATACATTAAGAAAATGACCCTTGTACCATATCAAAAGTACAATCACCGGAACCTCTTTAGTGTTACTCAGGACCCGCCATGTGACAGCAGAGGTTGGTTTGGAAAAGAGAGTTTGTTTTGTTTAGCAAAATATTATGTAATTTGCTAACGTTATGTCACTTCCCCTTAGGTCCTTGTTGGCTCTTATGCCGTTTAGGGCAGGCCTAGCCAAACTTTAATTTCAATTCTTAGGTTTGTACACTGAGGCTATATCCGACAGGAAATCCTGGAATGTCTTGAGTTTTCCCTTTCCATTTATGGTGCATAAAAGCAGCTGCAAGCGACCTGCAAAGACTGGAAAGTGTCAAATCCTGTTTTCTCAAGAGCGCCCTAAAAGTAGGGAAGACTGCACTATCAAGAATGGTCTACGAGCTAGTCAGGGAGCCTTTCTACATCAAAGATATTAGATCTCAAATGTTACTGCCAGCGACAGGAGCCTACACGACACTCTTAAAACAAAGGGAAGAAAAAAGGCAAGAAATAGACCCGGCTTTTTGCGCTACAACTGCAATTCTGGAAAGGAACTGGACCAAAGAGAATCAAGAGCAAAGACATGTCATCACACGCTTCGCCATTCACGGCTTTCACTACAAGATATGCTCAAACAAGAACTACCACAACCCTGATGAGAAATGCGTGTCTGACCTATGTGCCCAGAGATGTGGAAGATACCACCTTACAGTGTGACAAAAAACAGGGTGAAAACCATCAATGAATACAGCAAAAGTTAAAACATTGTTGAAACTTTAATACCCATTCGGGTGAACATTTCTTCTTATTATTAAAGCAGCTAAGTAACCTTCAAAAGTATTGCCTTTCTTCCAATTGGTGCAAAGCATACTATGTTTCGCATGAGCCTGTAGATGTAGATGTAGATATCTCGTCCTGTAGATCCTGTGTTGAGCGGGGCTCAAGGATATAGAAAACGTCAGATCAAAAAATACATGCATGTTATAACAATAATATAGGCCTACAGAAACTGCAAGCTGCCAAATTTATCCAAGCTGGAAATATTCCTCCAAATTGTAGAAGGTGTGAGTTATTAAAAATTCCTTGACAGCTGTTTTGAAAGGTTTGCTCTTTCTTTAAATACCATACATAATAATTTAATGTTGTTTGGAAGCTTGTTATATATCTGTACTGCAGAATAATAAGCACCCTTCTGAAAGAGTTTTAACGAGTTATTTGGTCTGTGTAGATCATTCATGTTTCTGGTAGTCCGTCCGTGTACACTAAAATTAGTTTGAAATTTATCAATATTATTCACTACATAACACATAACAGAGTACCGGTACATATATTCCCCTGTAAGAGTGAGGACTTTTAATTTTTCAAATAGCGGTTTACAAGATTCCCTTTTTTTCTTTCCACATATTATTCTTATTGCCCGCTTTTGTAATCTAAATATTTTCTCCCTATGGGAAGAGTTGCCCCAGAATATGATCCCGTACCTCATTACCGAGTGAAAATATGTAAAATATACCATAAGTAATGCATCCTGTTTTAATATATTATTCAAAATTCTTAAAGCAAAGCACGCTGAACTCAGTTTTGGACTTATCATTTCTATGTGTGTCTTCCAGTCAAGATTTTGGTCAATTTGCAGTCCTAAAAATTTTACATTGCTAATTTCTTGTATGATTTGTGTTCCATAATTAATTTCAAGATTTGAGATACATCTGTTTTTTGTTCTGAATTGTATAAAATGGGTCTTATCAATATTAAGTGTCATTTTATTAGCTAGAAACCATGTGTTTAACTCGTGAAAAGCCTTTGTAGCTATTCTTGATAAATGTTCTTGTGACGTTCCTGTTACAATGCTACATTTCAACTTACTACAGAAATATTGGAAGCGTTAGATAAAAAGAAATATGCTCTGGGAATTTTCTGCAACTTAGCTAAAGCATTTGACTGTATAAATCATGAAATATTACTTCAAAAATTGGATCATTATGGGTTCGATAATTTAACACTTAAGTGGTTCAAATCATATCTTTCTGATAGAACTCAAAAGGTAATAATAAATGGAAATGAATCTAACCTAGGGATTGTTAAGAATGGGGTACCTCAGGGATCAATACTGGGACCTTTGCTCTTTTTAATTTTCATTAATGACTTGCCCTATAACTTAAGTGACGAATCAAAGGTATTGCTCTTCGCAGATGATACTAGTGTACTTGTAACAGGAACGTCACAAGAACATTTATCAAGAATAGCTACAAAGGCTTTTCACGAGTTAAACACATGGTTTCTAGCTAATAAAATGACACTTAATATTGATAAGACCCATTTTATACAATTTAGGACAAAAAACAGATGTATCTCAAATCTTGAAATTAATTATGGAACACAAATCATACAAGAAATTAGCAACGTAAAATTTTTAGGACTGCAAACTGACCAAAATCTTGACTGGAAGACACACATAGAAATGATAAGTCCAAAACTGAGTTCAGCATGCTTTGCTTTAAGAATTTTGAATAATATATTAAAACAGGATGCATTTCTTATGGTATATTTTGCATATTTTCACTCGGTAATGAGGTACGGGATCATTTTCTGGGGCAACTCTACCCATAGGGAGAAAATATTTAGATTTCAAAAGCGGGCAATAAGAATAATATGTGGAAAGAAAAAAAGGGAATCTTGTAAACCGCTGTTTGAAAAATTAAGAGTCCTCACTCTTACAGGGGAGTATATATACTCTGTTATGTGTTTTGTAGTGAATAATATTGATAAATTTCAAACTAATTTTAGTGTACATGGACGTACTACCAGAAACATGAATGACCTACACAGACCAAATAACTCGTTAAAACTCTTTCAGAAGGGTGCGTATTATTCTGCAGTACAGATATATAACAAGCTTCCAAACAACATTAAATTATTATGTATTCAAAGAAAGATCAAACCTTTCAAAACAGCTGTCAAGGAATTTTTAATAACTCACACCTTCTACAATTTGGAGGAATATTTCCAGCTTGGATAAATTTGGCAGCTTGCAGTTTCTGTAGACCTATATTATTGTTATAACATGCATGTATTTTTTTATCTGACGTGTTCTATATCCTTGAGCCCCGCTCAACACAGGATCTACAGGACGAGATATCTACATCTACATCTACATCTACAAGTACACTAGTATCATCTGCGAAGAGCAATACCTTTGATTCGTCACTTAAGTTATAGGGCAAGTCATTAATGAAAATTAAAAAGAGCAAAGGTCCTAGTATTGATCCCTGAGGTACCCCATTCTTAACAACCCCTAAGTTAGATTCATTTCCATTTATTATTACCTTTTGAGTTCTATCAGAAAGATATGATTTGAACCACTTAAGTGTTAAATTATCGAACCCATAATGATCCAATTTTTGAAGTAATATTTCATGATTTATACAGTCAAACGCTTTAGCTAAGTCGCAGAAAATTCCCAGAGCATATTTCTTTTTATCTAATGCTTCCAGTATTTCTGTAGTAAGTTGAAATGTAGCATTCTCAGTGGACATGCCACTTCTAAATCCAAACTGAGATGAAGTAAGAATGTCATTCAAATTAAGATAGTGTATTATGCGGTTGTACATGACTTTTTCAAAAACTTTTGAAAATGAGGTTAAGAGCGATATAGGTCTGTAATTTGATGGTAGATTTGTGTCACCTTTTTTAAAGAGGGGCTTAACAATAGCATGCTTCAGTCTTTCTGGAAATATTCCATTTTCTAATGAACAATTGCATATGTGACTAAGAGGTTTACTGAGTTCCGATGAGCAGCTTTTTAATAACTTATTACTTATCTTATCCCATCCAGACGAGCTTTTACTTTTGAGAGACTTGATTATATTTTCAATTTCTATGTGGGAAGTCAGGGTCAATTGAAATCTATGGTTCCAAACTGCAGATTTTGTTAGTAGGTCTACTGCCTTAATGCTAATATTATTTGTAGGAATACATTTCTCTGCAATATTTATAAAGTGGCTATTAAAAGCATTTGAAATGTCTGATAAATTATCTAGTTTTATGTCTTGGTATATTAATGATGTACAATCATTGTTTCCCTTTGTTCTCCCCGTTTCTTTTTTTATTATATTCCATACAGTCTTAACTTTATTATTTGATTTATTAATTACTTGTGAAAAATGCCTACTTTTTGCTTCTTTGATTACTTTCTTCAGTATGTTGCAATACTTTTTATAGTATTCCTTATGAGTTTGGTTGTTACTGGTTCTATATTTTAGGTAGAGCTCTCTTTTGTTCGCACAAGATATTTTAATACCAGCAGTTAACCATGTGTTATTCCTTGAATTAGGTAAATTAGCAGTTTTCTTTTTTGGAAAGTTTGCCTCAAAATGTCGTGACACTATGTTTAGTAATTCACTTAATTTACTATCTACTTTGTCATAGGATAACATAGATTCCCAGTTTTCATTCGCAAGATCTTGTTTGAAATTTAAGATTGAATCGTCATTCATTACTCTAGTCATATTACTATGAGCATGTTTACTGTTCAAGTTAACTTTAATATTGTTCAGCACTAACATTTGTGCATCATGATCTGATAATGCATTTAATATTGGAAGTACTTTAAAATTAAAATGTTTTTCTATATCTATGAATATATTATCTATTGTTGTTTGGGAGTCGTTCTGAATTCTCGTTGGAAAGTTGTGCTTTCAGTTGTGTGTTCAGTTTAGGATGACAAGTGTTATATTGGATTAGTGCTTCATAAAGATGTTGAAGATGCAATGATTAAGTTTATGCATCCTCACTGGCCAGAACATCGTAATTATGGCCAGGAAGATGCATGCTGGGTGCCATTAGTCAACATTCTTGGCAATGTTGAAGTTCTCGAACTTGAAACTCAGGTTGGAAGGGTGCATTATAAACTGACATCCATGAGTGATAGAAAAATTACATCAAAATGGAATCAGCATCTTCAAACATTACATTGATAAAGAACTTAGAGTACTTCAGGGATATAAAACATCAAGTAGGCCTACCGGTATTGTAACAAAATGCAATTTTCATGAGCACAGCTTGCATGCCTAACTTTGAATACAGCAATTCTGTATTTTATTTTATTTATTTATACAAACTTATGTACTGTAGGCCTATGTATGTATAGTTAACCAAAATTCTATTAAAAATAAAAATAGGGGTTCTTGTAAAGTATTGTAAGTATTGTATTGAGGGGGAGAAGGTAAATATCCACAAATTTTATTCCACCATTTTGTAGCAAATGTTGTGCTTTTTGTAATGGTACCAAGCCCGAGTTTGTAAAGATTAATAGAAAAAAGTTATAACAGGATTACTGAACTCATGTTTACAATATTTTGTAATTCACTTTTTCCACTTCTGACATAAATTGCACCTACTTCTGGGCATTTCACTGTATCTTGCAAGTGATATTTGAAATCTACATGAAATTCTGAATAAGTATGGTGAATTTCACGATTCTACAATAATAACTGTTATTACAAATGCAAGTTGAAGCAAGATGTGGCTTTGGCTTTGGTTGCGGATTGAAAAAATTCCACCAAACAAAGTGAAACTCTGAAAGGCTATAAATTCCAAACTAGAGCCAATATTCCAAAAATGAAAAATACGGGTTCTTATATTTGTCTGAAGATACCATGTACCAAATTTCATCCAAATCTGAGATGGTGGGATGGACACCCCTGGATGATCTGGCATGGAATGCCCCTTATGCTCTCTGAAAATCCAGAGATAGTCCAAGCTGCTGCGTTTGAAATTCCCTAATCAATTCAATTCAACTGCAGCTTACTTACGATCTTCACAGAACTTTTGGTCTCAACTTTTGTAACTGAATCCATATGCATTTTATATTTATTTCAGTATTATGTAGTTTAGTTTCCTTTATGATAATATAAATTTCGTCAACAGACGCATTACCAAACCTTCAGCTTTCATTAGCAATACTGTTACAGTTCAGTAATGAGCTGACGTTTTATCAGGTAAAATGACTTCCTCGCAATTCCTACAAGAATACTGTAAGAAAAACGGCCGTGATTAGTCTGTATTCGAGGAATTACTAAACGTTATTGGTTGGTATCAAACACATGACATATGATAGTCAGGGGCTCGTACGTTTAGCCTACAAACAGATTTGAATAATACTTAGAAAGTGTATTTTTTGAGCAAACATACAATTTTTTTAAATGGAACAATGCCTAGTTACATCATCAAAACAAAAGTAGAGTAAATTAGAATGACAGTGGTGCTTGTCGCAGGATTCTAGTGGCAGTAGTTTACGAGAAATCTTATTTTGAAACCTTTACACATCAACACTTGTAGGCCTACAACCTGTGGTAGCACAAACTAAAGAAAAACAAAAAGGAGTGCACTACCTCTGTGGATTCTGACATCAAAGGTTGTGTTCAAAATGACCACCTGCAGTTTCAACACACGCTTCCAGTCTGCTGTGGTGAGACTGCTGTAAACATTCTAGCATTTCAGCGGAAATTTCAGAGCAGGCAACAGTATCGTTTCATATCATCTGGTGTAGTTGGTATGTCCTTGTAGACAGTGTCTTTCAGCTTTCCCCACAGAAAAAAGTCTGACGGAGTCAAATCCGGTGAACTGGCTGGCCAAGGTACAGGTCCCATTCGTCCAATCCAACAATTTGGAAACAATCTGTGAAGACAAGCTGTACTAATTCGTGCACTATGGGCTGGACAGCCATCATGCTGGAACCACAGGTTCCTCCTAGTCTGCAGAGGAACGTCTTCTAGCATCTGTGGAATATGGTCTGTTAGGAGGCTGCAATACTTGTGCAAGTTTAGTGTTCCTTCTATGAAAAAAGGGCCTATGAGCTAATGGTTCACTATCCCACACTACACATTTAAACTCCATGAACGCTGACGTTCCACCTGACGAAGCCAACAGGGATTGTCAACAGACCAATAGTGCATGTTTCTGCGGTTTACCTGGCCATGAATAGTAAATGTTGCTTCATCACTAAATAACATACATGATGAATCTGGAGTATCATGTCTTAATGCTCAAGTACAAAAGTTAACACAAATCTCAAGATCGTTTCCATGCAGCTCTTGATGGAGAGAGGTGTGATAAGGATGGAACCTACCTGTATGTTGATGGAGAATGGGAAGTACACTTGCCGGACTCATGCCATTTCCACGTGCGATTGCATAGGAACTATTGTGCTGATCTGCTAGCAGTCAAAACATTAATTTCTCCTTCTTCTCCAGTCACCTGTTTGTTTCTGTTACTTTTCTAGGTGTTACACTACCACTTTCACATAACTGGTTGAAGAGGTTGATAAATAATTGCCAAGATAGTTGACGTCTATTGGGATATATTTCCGCATACGCCATACATTAGAACGAACTGCATTCTTCCTACACACTCCGTACACCATGAGCATGTGTGCTTTTTCTGCATTGGTAAATCCCATCTTCACTCACAACCTACTGCTTGAACTATCACAAACAAACTGACTGGAAAGTTGCAGTGAACAAATGGACAGAAAACACAATGTAAACAAAACATAACAACATTGTGTCTAGCGACTAAGCAGGTTGAATGGAACAAATAATTGTCGGTGTGGAAACTTTTCAAAATATGATTTCTCGTAAACTGCTGGCACTAGAATCCTGCGACAAACACCACTCACATTCTAATTTACTCTACTTTTGTTTTTTGATGTAACTAGGCATTGTTCCATTTAAAAAAATTGTATGTTTGATCAAAAAACACACTTTCTAAGTATTATTCAAATCCGTTTATTGGCTAAACGTACGAGCCCCTGACTAACTGTGAAAACTGTACATCAATAGCACTTTCCAGTCCGAAATATCTGCCGTACAAGTTTTAGGTGATTCGCCCTGTATATATATTTATATATTTATTTATATATTTGCAGTGACAGTGATCAGTGGCGGACGCAGGGGGGGGGATAGGGGGGTTACATCCCCCCCCCCCGAAATTTGAAAAAATGTACTCTAAGTGACCAGTTTTATAAACTAATTGTATATGTAAGTTGATTAATTTTTTTTAGTATTCTTTCTACCTATTCAAATCCCCCCCCCCCCGAAAAAAATGTCTGCGTCCGCCACTGACAGTGATAATTCCAAAACATTCTGTATGTGATTAGTTGTGATCTTGACATAGTTAGTCTTACAAAGAGACTGGGCACATCCTGACGACCTTCCGAAACTCATAAACCATGTAACACCTTTAGCGCTGTTAATTGATTAATGAATTAATTGTTAGTTATTTTTTAATTTAGAAACACATAGGCCTAGAGGATTATTTTCATATTGAGAGTTTCCATGTTATAATTTGTTAGATTCAAATAATTATGTTTCTGTGTTAAAGACATAGTTTTATATTTATATTCAAAACGCAAACTGAAATCCCATTCTTATGACCCAGTCATTTTTTGTTTTTTGTTTGTTTGTTGTTTGTTAGTTTTTGCAATTTTATGTAGACTGCTTAAATAAATTCCTCAAACAAATCAAAATAACATTTGCAGTTTGGTAGCTATTTTGTTCCTTTGCAAATGTTTGTGTGTAAAGTAATGGGTTTATAATGTTAGGCACACACTGGTGAAAAAGTGTGGCTATGCCTATGACTGTAACACCAGTAATTACCAAAATATGTGGTTTATAGAGGATGCAGCAGTAGACACAATAGAAACAAAAACTGGCCTAAAATTTCAGAAATTTTGCAGTATTCACATGTTTAGGTAAACAACGAACATAATGCTTAATATAGAGATTCCTTTCATGTTATGAGTAAATGATGAAATTTGAAAATAAAAATAAAACTTTTTCTTTTTTCCAGAGCCCCAGAACTTATGCAGTTGCATCAAAATGGTGACAGGACATTACCTACAAAAGGTGCCAAAGAATTTAAACCAACACATTCCTGGCTTGAAGGCAAACAACTTCAGAGTGCTCTGGATGAAAGGAAGGCATTGTTGGTAGAGCAGCAAGTTAACAAGCTGTAAGTATTCATTCTTAGTATAGCACCAGTCAGTACAGTGAAACTTCCCAATAGCAGACACCGCAGGGGAAAAAATAAATGTCCATTATTAAAAAGTGTATGCTATTAAGAAAATCGGTATAAAAAAAATCTTATTCAACACTATAGTTTACAGTACAGTACAGTAGACAGTGAGATTGTGAGAATGTTTGCGGGCAAGAAAATTTATACAAAAAGGTCTATGTATACAGTAGTATCAAAATTAAAGTTAAATTGTATGTGTATGATTTTAAAATAACATCCTTGTTTTTTAAAATTTCACTAATCTGTGTTTTTCCCACATTAAACTTTGTGGCCAGCTCACGAACGCTTAGTTTCTCCCTCTCACTATGTTTTACAATATCCACTTTCTCTTTTAGTGACAAACGTTTATGTTTTTGTGACATTTTTAATATGATTGCACGTCCGAACACTCAACTTTACAAACTAAGAATATGCAAACTGCTCATGTATCACAGTTAACAACTGTGTTGCTAAGAGATTGTGACTGAACTGAATGTAACAGTAAAAATGCACAGTAATGATTGTTGCAAAGAATTCCGTTAGAATGCAGGTTAGAATTCAGTTCAGAATTCAGTTTAATTTACAAGTCTTTGTCTTTCACGCTGTCCGTTATTTGAAAGTTTTAATTGTTGTTGGGAAATATATTTCAGTGTCCACGTCCGTTTTTGAGAATGTCTGCTATTTGGAAGAATTTTGTCTTAAGGGCCAATGTTATTTTGCAGGGGAATTTAAAAATGTCCGCTATAGAGAGAAGTCCTCTATTGGAAAGTGTCCGTTAAGGGAAGTTTCACTGTATTAGATTTGTTCCCGCATTCACTTCATTCATTGTCGTTATTTTTTATTTGTTTATAATTTCTGTTTCATCGGCTTCCCTCGGTGCTAGATTATAAAGCCTTTTATTCTATTTAGAAACAGTGGCTGTCACTTGTTTACTTGTACAGTAGCCTGCATGCCGGGAACAGAAACTACAATAGGGAATGCGGTACTCGTTGAATATTTTCATGTTTTTAACATTTGGTTTGTTTTTAGATAACCAGTAATCATTTTCACATTTTGATGCTATTGTGATTGAGTGTATGAAAAATTATTATCTTAATTTTAATCTAACAACCTTTAGAGTGCGTTATTTTTTCTGTTTTAGTGGGTCATTAGCTAAAGCAGAATGGCACCCTGATCTGAAGGTAGCAAATGTTACCGGCAGAATTGGTGGACAGTGGAAACAAATGGGCCAGGAAGTTGGTGGAAATCTCAACTTGTTCCCTGAGGAAGCTTTGTTTATGCTCGAAGAGGTGAGTTATCTTTATTACTACCCGCACGCGAGATCTTGGGTGCTGGTTTTATGAGGAAGCGAGGTTCAGGGGGAAGAAAAGATAGCTAGCCCGCCTGTCTTTCTGCAGTGTTGTCAACCAAAGAAACGGCATTTCAGCAGAATCACACGTATGGTAAGCGCGCATCAACAGCGTAAGTGTTTAAACAATAAATTGAATGCCCAGTTCGATAATTACTTGCCGTGAATCATCCTCGCTATTTCATCCTGTACCACATTCATTAAAATTAATATCAATTGAAATTTACTGACATAAAATACACCAACAGAATAGATGACAGTTGTATAGACCAGCGTTTTTCAACCAGTATGCCGCGGCATATTAAAATGAAAATTAAAATGAAGTTATCAATCCTTAATCAGATATTAACATTTAATGTGTAACGATTTTAATGCAATGCAATAATATAACTGGGTAACTGTATTGTGTAACAATTAATTACACGTCATAAGGGTTTGGTTATCAAATAAATAATTTTCTTCCGGGAATAGAATATTAAATAATGTAGGCTCAGTATTTTTATGTTGGAAGACTTGTTTTATGCAAAAAGAAAAGTCTTTGCAGAACATGATTCACCATTTCGTGTTGTAAAACGTAAGAGAGGTAAGGCATTTAAAAGCGGAGAAAACTATAGGCCTAATTTTAAATGTATTTAATATGTTTTTTGAAAAGTTCGCTCAACTTTCAGTCTGTGAAGTTGACATCTGAGTTCACTGGAATGCCATAAATTAGCACATATGGAATTCTTAAAGAGGTATTAGCACCAGGAAAGTGTTTGATGTACAATGTGGTGTGTTTGTGAAATTAGCAATCTGCAAAATGTTTTTTTTTTTACCCCATAATTCCATATGTCAGAAAAGGTAACGTCAACAGTAAATAAGAATCCTGAGACAGAAAGCTTAGTATTGAAGCCACTAGATCTCAGGGTGTACAGCGTACTTTGTGTTTCAATGTTGTCAGCTCTGCTTATGGAATTGAACGAAACCTACCGAATGAAGAGCCGAGCGCCCAAGAAATCACGCGTGGGTAGTAGGCTTGTATTTTGCAAACAGGAACACCTCTCTTGAGTTCTCTTGTTTACCTCATTTTTTTTCCATCAGTTTTCCATTCTCTTTATACTGAACAATCATCCTTAGATATCTATTATTCCAGACATTCTAAAAAGACATTCTGACTTACATTCACTGCACAAGTTCAAGGCTGCCTTAGGCAAAATAGAATGCTTTTTAAAATGTTATTACTATCGAGGATACCGTTCTGCTTATGTAAAGACATTGTTCTCTTTTTTTCAGAATACTTTGGAGCTACTGTACCAAGGAGTAGCAATGAATGTCCAGCAAGCCTACCAAATTCTCCTTAGTCCTGATACTGGCTGCACATATGATGAATATGTGACATATTCACATCTTATTCGTTCAGGGTACATTGTTAGAAGACATTCAAACTGTATGCGAGCAACTCGTTATGAATGCAAGATTCGACTTGACCAGCACACATTAGGACAGAAGAAACGCAAAACAAATCAGGGGTCACCAACAGATGAAATTATCATTGATGATGATGATAATGTGAATTCAAAATCAGACATTAATTGTATAAATTCAGTTAGTGATAGACTACAGCCTACAACAAAAACACAAACTGTTAATGATTCAAAGCCAGTGGATGATTTGATCATTATAAATGTTCCTAAAAGAATAAATAGTATGAAAAAAGAAGAATCTTCCATGTCTACAATACCAGCAGAACTCCAGAGCTCACAGTCCAAAAAATCTCATGTTAATGGCATTATTTCAAGTGAGAAAACTAATGTCAAAGACGAATCCAGTGAACGTACATTACCTACATCTTCTGAAGAGTCTCATCCCTCTTCATTGAAGGACTCCTTTCCAGAAAAGATTATTCAAAAAGACCACATTGAAGAAATTACAATTTTGGATCACGTTGACAAGAATTTAATTGCAGCAGGAAGCAACTCTGAATGTACTCTGTGCAAACAGTCTGCTGATCAGATCAGCAAAAGTTCCGAAGAGGTATCACATAAAGAGCAAATTACTGAAGTTGCCAGTGGTAGTGTGCAGTCTAGTCTTGTAGGATCAGAGGAAAATGTAATAAGTCAAAGGGATGCTAAAGAACAAAGTTCTTCCATTGCACCTAAAAGTACTTGTACTTGCAATATTATTAAAAATAGTTCACATAAGGAGACTAGTGTATCTAGAGAAGATACTGTTAAGTCTGCACCTTCCGTATCAGAAGTCCCAGATATAATCATTGTTGATGATAATTCAATGTCGTTGGATGGAAATGAGAAAGAAGAAAATCTGGTTGGAAATAAGGAGAGTGGTAATCAGACTTGTAAACAGAAACAGTTTACTTCTATTCAGAATTTAGCCCAAGAATGTAAAAAGGAAACTATTAGTAAATCTGATGTGATAGACATTAGTGATAACAGTATGAATTCTCAGTCGGATGTTAATGCTGATCTTGATTTAAAAAGCTGTAATATACAAAGTAGGTCTTCGAAGGTTACCTGTGATGATATAGAGGTTATCAGCATAAGTGATGATAAAATGGACATAGATGATTTAGTTGCGTTTAATGGAGGTGAAAGTACAAGTTATTCAAACACTACAGATAAATACAGGAGGAGAAATTTCTACCCAAATCATACAAATTGCATAATAAAAGATGATACTCAAGATCAAGAAAAAAATAAAGTTTTAAGAACACAAAATGATTGGGAAGATTCCGACAGTATTCAAAACAGAGAGCACATGATGGAGAACCGCCGTAAAAATAGAAGAAAACAAGTTCATACTTCATTAAGACATAGTGAAATTGAAATTAAACAAATTAAACCAAGTATTATAGATATAGATTTATCAGAAGATGAGTCTAAGCCAACAAATACTTCTAGAAAAAGTTCTTCTGAAAGTGAAATTGTGGTAGTAGATTTAGATGATGAGGATGATTGCAAACATATTTCTAGGGAATCATGGGAAGAAGAAAGAATTCGAATTCTAGATTCTATTCCAAATATTGCAGGAAATTATATGATACAAGTAAAAATTCCTGAAAAGTCTCTTCTGCCTCCAAATATTTGTCCCCAAAAAGAGCACTATTACGTCCGTAGGTCTGAATCAAGGGAAGCAGGAAGAAATAGAGACACAGTGCATGAGGGTGATAGACCAATGCCTTGGAGAAGTCCTTGGTCCGAAATTCCACGGTTTCAATATGGAGGTACAGCTAATTTTGGAAGAGGTGGAAATATGACAGGTGCAACTCAATTTGGAGGAAGTGTTGACTGGAATAATCCTCCCATGAATGAAGTTTTCCAATCTAATATATCTGCAACTTTTGGAATGCAGTCTCTGATCCAACAACAGGCAGTTGCTATGATGCAGAATTTTGCCTTTCCTCCATGGGGTTGTAATGTTGCTGTACCTTATTATCATCACAACAGGAACACACATCATCGCAATTGGATGTATTCGACTAGGCCACGATTTCATCGACCATATTACAGAAGGAGACAAAGATATGAGCCTCAGTATTACAGAACCACTGAAGGGCTTGGTGGACAACATTATAGAAACCAGAGAATTAATGCCAATGTCATTATCCCACTCACTGTAGAAAAAGATGAAAAACCTCAAGTTTCAAAGGTTAAAGATGATGATGAGGATGAGGATATTGAGGTGGAAGAGTGTGAAGGAGAATTGAAAACTGAAGTAGATGAATGTAAAACTGAAGTAGATGATGATGACGATGTTATAGGGATTGAAGAAGAAGAAGAAGAAGATGATGAAGAAGATGGTGATGAGGAAGAAGTAGAAGAAGAGGAAGAGGAAGATGAGGAGGAGGAGGAAGAGGATGATGATGATGTGGTTGAATGCACATCTGGTTCTTTCTCAGTAAAAGCAGAAGACGACATTATTGAATGTACACCAGTTAATCACAAGTTGAATGTTAATGGTCTTGGTAATAGCAAAGTTAAAAAATCGAGAAAGCGAAGAAGGTCTTGCAGTGATTATGAATCGCCACAAAAGCTCGGTAATAATATACTTGACCATCTTAAAAAGTACCTTAAAGTAGAGAAGAAAAGTGGAGATAAGAACAATGGTAAATGCTTAGAAAAGTCAAATAGTGCAAGGACACAAAAGGACCTTCAAAAATTAGCCCCTACTGAAACTACTATTGTAACATTAGATTCTAGCAGTGAGGATGAAGAGCAGCTTGACCAACACAAGGAACATATTTCTAATACTACTTCAGAAACTGTAGAAAGCCACAGAAAAGAGCTGAGGACAAATGAGCCATTAGTCCAGCCCGACGACTGTCAAGACATTGGTGAGTACTTATGCTGTACATATACAGTAATTCTATTCATTTAGAGTATGTTACATATTAAACTTCTCTCAGTTAAGATCCTTGCATTCAGATAAAACGTACTATAAAAAAAGTAATTACAATAAAAAAACATTCTTGGTGTATAAAGAGAAGGGGAACTCAAAAATTTTGGAGAATTGTAATTTAGCCAGGAATAATGGCAGATTTCTTTTGTATTGATGTGTAGAGCTCATACTGTCAGAAGTGGGGTAAAATCGTTGATTAGTAGGGACATGCATAATTCGCAATTGTGATAACACAATTTTATTCGTGAATTTTAACGTTTTTTCCATTAAAATCACAAATTTTAACGTTTTCCAAAAAATACGCGAATTTTAACGTTTTTTCCATTAAAACAGCCATTTTGACATTTTGACACATTACTGAGTCAACTCCCGATTATAGGTGTCGTCAAACTATTTGGCCTCTGGAGTTTTCAAATAGTAAAGCTAAGCGCGAGTCACTCACCATGTTCTGTTGTATTCAATCCACCTTCCTCCTGGAATATCTTCTCTTCTTAGTCCCGCTGCAGAAGTACATTCGCTGTGTGCAGAAAATTGAGCCGCTGTGCAGATGAAGACAGGCACCATCATATCACCGTATAGTTAGCCTAATCATCACTGTGGTCTTCTAAAGGCTCTATTCCCGACATTCCACCATCACTCTCTCTTCCTTCGCTCTCACTGCTGCTTTCACTGCTGCTGCTATCGTCTACGATTACTATATTCTCTGTTCTTTCTTCAATTATACATTCCCGTTCCCAGTACTCATTTTCCAGTTTTTCCACGTGGTTACAAACATTGTTCCATTTATCTCTCCCTACTTCTGCAAACCTTTGTTCACATAGCCGTTGAACATCTGCCAGTTTAAAGGTGACATTAATGGCACCCACCCACTGCTTAACATCACCCCAAATGAGTTCAATCGGGTTCAGATCAGCATGATAAGGAGGAAGTCTTAATACGCAGTGTCCATTAGCTTCAAGTATTTCATCTATGACATACTTTGTGTGCCTGGGCTTATGCAGTTTAATGAGCTCATATAACTGGACTTTCAGCAAGGATTCATCAAATGGAACATTTTTTTAACGTAACCAGCTCTTCATTGACTCTTTGTTTGCATTTGATGTTGGGGCCTTGTCTTTCTGTACATTATGATAGGATGCATTATCTATCACTAATACTGAATTTGGCTCTAAATTTGGAATTAAACTTTGATTTACCCACCGTGTATAGTTCTCGCTATTCATATCATTATGATAGTCTCCAGTTTTTTGCTGGGACTTAAAAATGAGCAAGGCACACATCCGTTTTTACTGCCTGCATGTGAAATGATGAGACGTCTCCCTTTCGAAACTGGTGCTAGTAGACCTGATGTATCACCATCGCTCCAGCCTTTAGGGGTTGTATGGCTGCTGTGAATATATGTCTCATCTTGATAGACGATGCAGTTAGATAGGCTACCCTTTTTCTTCGTAGATCATGCTTTTCTATTAATACACGTCTATTATTTGTTGTTTTCTTCCATCTAAAGCCCAGTTCTCTGATGATGCATCCTAAGCTGCTGCTGCTCCCTTGAAAATTAATTTTTTCTTTCAGTACCGGCAGTAATTTGGAGATGGTGGGAGATGTTTTGTGCCAAATATAAAATTCATGAATAGTACTCCGAATAATGCACTTATCAAAATCGTCAATGCTGATAACACGTTTAGTTCCTTTTCGGTTTTTACCAGGCGGGCTGAATGATGTTTCTTCGCCATTATGTTTTCTTTCTTCTACCAAAATCCTTCGAATTGTTCGACAGGATATTCCAGTTGCTTTTTCCACTCTTTCCTGAACCTTTAACAATTCCTTTCTGTACTCCTCCGGTACTCTGCCCTTAGCTTCCTCTGCTTCTTGCTTCATATATTTGTAAATATTTAAAACAATCTCCCTGGTTTGTCCCCTTTTTGTGCAGTGTTTAAACTTAGATACTACTGGTGGCATTGCTGAAAACTCGTAAATACAAATCCTAAACACACACTCGTACAAAAATCTTCTCTTCTATTATAAACAAAAACTCCCGTAAAACACGTGCTACTTTCGTAGTTTGCAATACGTAACTGAGTATCCTCAGTGACTTGACTGGGATCGCTTATGTTTTGTTTCCGGTGGTTGTGGAGTTAGGGTAGGGGGAGTGAGGTCCTATACACTTTCAGCAGCATGATTTACAACCTCTACCGACAAGGATTCGTCTGCTAGCTTACACAAATTTTTCAGAGGCCAAATAGTTTGACGGCACCTATACCCGTGCGCAAAAAAATGTGAATTTCCCACACTTATTTAAAATTTCACGCATTTAATTTTGAATTTCCCGCACTTTATTTTGACTCTCCCTCACTTTATTTCCGATTTCTAATTCCCCGCACTTAATTTTGTCATATTGCACATTGTGGCTTCAAACTGCAGGAAATTCAAAATCTTTCACGCGGTTAATTCTAACATTTGATTATTCGTCTTTTTCAATTATTCGTGCATGATAAGGCCCCCAATTAACACTGATAATCGATTGTTCATTGTAGTTTTAAATGATCCTCCTACGACATAGTTCTGACAGGAGAAAATATTTTAAAGAAAAATTTGGCTACAATGGTTATTTTTCGTTTGAAAATTAAATAACTTAAGGTATCAAATACTCGCTCCAGTGCTTGATTTCTAGCATTTTAATTTTGATTTTTGTTTGTGTGTATGTGTGTGTATCGATATTGTGCCCAGGTTTGTACCATAGTGTTTGATTTTTTATTTTATGTATTACATTGTGTAGGCCTGTATGACTGATATAAACATGTGATATAGGCAGACATTAAAATTTTGTATGGTTAATTAGGTTCTTTACATTTATGTATATGTATTTTAATAAGAAATAATATGCTAAAATATGTTAATAAATGGCTTGTCTTCGAAATCATTCTTTAATTCAACAATTAGTAAAATTGCATTAAAAATAACACAGATTTTGGAGAAAATAACATTACTTTTGGGAAAAAATAACATTGCTGTCTGGGGGAAAATAACACCACTTTTGACAAATAATAAACACGTCTTTTGCATGTCTATTGATTAGTACGGGATAATTAAAATTTTTTTCAATTCATGGTGTATAAAGAGGAATAAGTTCATTTGTATTTGAAATATCTTCTTTACACTGGTTTAATTGTGGAAAAAGAGGTATGTTTGGAGTTATTAAAATCATTATTTACCTCCTTATGCTCTATAGTTTTATGAGATACCTTTCTGTTTACTACAATGTTTATCTCATACAACTTTAGTGCATAATGAGCTAAGTAATGATTAAAATAACACTTTTGGGGGGAGAGGGACATATTCTATAATTTCACAGTAAAAAAGCACCCTGCTAGTCCGAAAACCTGGATAATCCAAACCCAAAAAATTGAACTGAACTCAGAAAAAAATGACCAGTCGAGTGCTCAAACACTACTTTCAGGAAGATGAGAAAGGGTGAATGACCTTCATGAGCTCGCTTTCAACAAAAACGGCATCCGCGTTGCAAAAATAACACTGCTTTTTCTGAGTACAATTAACTTGTGGACTTCATGTATATGCCCAATTACATTATAAATTAACCCAGTTAATCCAGATTTTTGCCAGTCCTAACGGGTCTCAGTCCCAGTTAAGTCAGACTAGCAGGGTTCCGCCATACATACAAATATTATAATGCACCATCTTATGTATTCAAAGATTAAACTTTGAATGCTTCACTTACCATATTTTACGGACCATTAGACTCATTTTTTTACCTTAAAAACAGAGTCTTGAATATTGGGTGCGTCTAATGGTCCGAAGTACAAAAAAAAATTAAAATTATGGTAAATATTGCCGGAATTCCATAGTTATAAAGAAGATGTTGTAAAAGATAATATATTTACAAATTTTGGCACAGACTGTACATCAGTGCATCATAAAATGAGGGTAGCTGAAAGCCAGGTATACAATGCAAAAAGAAAGGAATGTTAAGTTCTTTTATCCGAAAGGAGTTGTCTTGCCGGGTGGTTTAAATGAAGGCAATTTCCTCTTAACAGCCTTGTCCCATTACACTTATTGTATGCTGAATTTAGGAGTAGAGGGTGTAAAATTATTTTCAGTCTTTTATGAGAAATCAGTTCAGTTGTTAAAACTTACGCGATGCCACCTGTACAGAAGAGATTTTTGTAAAACGCAGGTTTTAAGTTAGAAGTGATTTAAACCAATTCCATTGTACAAGGTTATAATTTGTTTGTGCAATGAAGTATATTAATTAGTTTAGAATCACATTAAATTTCTTTTCCTTTAAATTTACGTCCTAAAATCAAGGTGCGTCTTATGGTCCAGAGCATCTTATAGGCCGTAAAATACGGTAATCACAAAATTATTTCAAGTTACCTCTCTACATATTATGCACATGAGAATAATTTACATGCACAATATTAATACGATACATTAACCCATTGCCGCTTACAATTTAAATTCCCCTGCACGACCATAGTAACCATGCTTTTTAAACTGGGTATTTAAATTTCAAAGGCAGAAAATGCCTAAATCCACCTCTTCAAGAAAAATAAGATATTAATAAAACGAAGAAAGCTAAACATATTTTTTTGCACTTTCATTCTGAGATATCCATACATTTTTTTTTTTTTTTTTTTTTTAACCATACTATAATACATTAATTAAGTGTGACGTAACGGTATCATAATGATACTCATTTCGACACTGATTTATATTTTCAGACTGATGTGGTATCGATTATTATCGAACATGGAATGACCTTGAAATCTTTCTTAGCAGCAAAAGAAAGTGTGTTATTAAAAACCTGTATTTAAAATGAAATCAATTCTGTTCATCTTAATTTTAATGTTATACTACATTGAATTTTTTTTTTTTTTTTTGCATTTGATATTAATGCTCTTAAGAGAAGCGCTGCAAGCCTGCATGCCTTGCTCCCTGCCATCTGTCGGAAAAGACAGGAACTACAACCGCTTATGACATATGAGTTGTCTGCTTAATCAATTACAGTAAAATACCAGTATAACAAACACCAGTATAACAAAATTTCTAGTATTACAAATTTATGTATTGGCCCCTTCTCTTTTCCCTATTTAATATGTGTTAAAACATTTCATTATAACAAATTTAGAACTTTCAGTATAACAAAATAAAATTTTGCTTATTTGCCTGTATATAATTTTATTCTTTCTGGCATATGCTGTGTAATATTGCCTCAGGGAGAGATATTAATGCTGAGTAGTGTTGAATGCTGAATGGAAATAGCTTAAAGAAGAAATAATAATTCCTAACTGCTTTAGAAAACTGGAGTGAAGTGCTAAATGACATAGAAAGAAGAGAGTACTGGAAAAGTAAGATGGGCCTGCAAGGGTGAATCTTAATGACTATGTCAGTGTGGACTGTGATGTGATAGTGTAACAAGAGATCATAGATGATCGAATTGTGGCAGACATTTTGAGTGATGATGAGGTTGAAGAGGAAAGTGTGCAACACAAGTGATCAACAGAGTTTGACTCTTGTGCGGGCAACACATGGCACATAGTGTTGAAGACTTTTTTCTATCACAACAGCAATATGCCAGATTCCGTTGTCATATGCAACTTGCCTAAGATAATGGTAATTAAGACACCCGTTTGAAAATTATGAAACTTGCTTTGCTCTTTTCATAAAAACATACTCATGTCTTAATAAATGCCATTATAGGCATAATGTACTAATTTCTACGCACTCTAATTTTGTAATTCCACATTTTGGTTCTGGAGGTATTCACAAAAAAAGCAGCCCTTTCTGCAGAGTAGTAGATCGCTTTGCTTTCATTTGAAATAGTTTGTTTTCCCCTACTAGAAGCAGCTTTCATTTTATTTCACATACATAAAGCACAACCTGACATTTTCACATAAGTCAAACATAATCTGATTAATGTATTCTCGTAATTTTTTTAGTTTAAGCATTACCAATACAGTTTTCTCACTTTACATTCTGATATAAAACAAGAGGCCATACTGCAAAAAGCACATATCCAGAGTGAGTGGCTTATAACTACCCTTCAGATAATTTTTTAAAACGTTTTTCAAATCAAAGTTTTAGCTCTTAGTGATAAGCAACTAATGTGAAAAATTTAAAGAAAATTGTTTGAGTCATTTTTGAGAAAATTGCGAAAACCCAAAATTTCTTCATATAAAGTCCCCTTAAAATAAGAAAGTTGTCGCCAATCTTCATGTCACATCCTCAGAAGGTATCTAACCCAAATGAATTTTGTTTTCATATCATTTTCCGTTTTAGAGCTAGGCTGTTCACAGACACATACACATACTGACATCAGGGTGTCCGCTGGTCGGGAAAATCCGGGAATCCCTGAAAAGGCCAGGTATTTTGTATGGTCGGAAAAATCCAGGAAAAGCCAATGGATTTGGTAAAATATCCAGGAAAATTCTAAAAATTTGTGGCTCACATAAAACAGGTGAAAATGAATACAATTTAATCTTCTGCCAGCTTCCAAAAAATCTCATCTGCTCTTGAAGATAAACTTCTCCTGCCAAAAATTGCTTTCGTCTAATCTTTAGCAGAAGTATAAAATACTGTAAAACCAGACTAAAAGTTTTAACAACGGTGGATAACTCAAAACACTCACCATCAGCACAACGTTTCAACTAGATCCTTCTAGTCTTCCTCAGGCACTGGTTGGCAGATCAGCTGGGTTGAGTGTTGCAACCCCCTCTACGTCACCATCATCATCGGTGAGGGGTGGGTGGGTAAATTCACAAAGTGGACGCTCTGATGCATGAAGAAACATGGTGTTGCGTTGGAATCTCTTAATCCATTCAGTAGGAATTGCAAAGTCAGATTCGGGGCATGTTTCTTCATGCATCAGAGCGTCCACTTTGTGAATTTACCCACCCACCCCTCACCGATGATGATGGTGACGTAGAGGGGGTTGCAACACTCAACCCAGCTGATCTGCCAACCAGTGCCTGAGGAAGACTAGAAGGATCTAGTTGAAATGTTGTGCTGATGGTGAGTGTTTTGAGTTATCCACCGTTGTTAAAACTTTTAGTCTGGTTTTACAGTATTTTATATTTCTGACCGGTGGAAAGTTTATGGACTTTGAATTTGTTAAATACTTTAGCAGAAGATTCACAACCATTTCTAAAAGATTTTAAAGCTGACACTCCAATGACCCCTTTCTACATGGTGACCTCCTGAAAATTGTCAATTCAGGCAGGGGCTTACCTTCATAGTCTCAGATGTTAATCAATTTAATATTATGTTAAAATTCAGGACAAAGCAAAAAAAACCCATTTTCTTTGTTTTGCCCAAAAAAAATTCCTGAGCCGAGATACAGGCTACCAAAGATGGCATCTCAGATGCCATTTCTCAAGTGAGATCTTTGGAAAAAACTTTAAAGTGGTCTATTTCTGGAACAGTTCAAGATATTTTGTTGTTTCTTTTTTTATTTGAAAGAATAATATTCTGCTTCAAATGTTGTCCTAAGTTTGGAACTGTATGTACAAGGTGTTTTGTTTTAGCCTTCTGATTTTTTTGTGATAATTTTTTTTTTTTTTTTTTTTTTCAAAAAAATGCCAAGATCCCAAATTTTTTTCCTCCTTTTTTTCTTTTCTTCTTCTCTGTTGATCAGTACCAAACAAAGTACCAGTCCCCTCAAAAGGAGATCTTCCACTTTTCAGTTTAACAGGTTTTATAAACTATTGAAAATTTTGCCATAAAGTAAGAAGTGTATCTAAAGAGTTGTGAAAGACGATATTCTAAAAAAGACTTGTCTTCAAGACATCGACCTCAACAAAATTGAAAATTTAAGAGCCCAAGATGTTGACCTTGGTTATGGCACAAGGTCTGCATTAAGAAAGTGTCATGGACTTAAGGATTTAGACGTGTTAATGTTTCGAAGGGAGTGCAGAGACTGTCTGAAATGTGTTGTTGGCAAGCTGATGGAGGAAGTCACCTTTGAAGCACCCCTTAACTCAGGGTTTGTCTTTTATGAGTCCAGACAAAATTGTCTTCACTCCAGAAAAGGCTGTTTCACAGATGGTAACAACAATGGATATTTTGATTCAGTCGAGTTTGATTACTCCCTCTATTGCTCAGAATGCAGATCATGAGTATAGGGATATTATTTTGAAGGAAACTGCAGTAGTTGAGTTCAAATCTTACTCTAAAAACACAAGGTTAGACAAATTTTGGATGAAAACGCTTGATAGTTATGACACTCCTAGTTTAAGGAAAGCAGTTTGTTTATTACTTCCAATTTCACATGGAAATGCTTCAGTGGAATGTGGCTTCTCTGTGAACAGTGACATTTTGGTGGAAAATCTGAAAGAAGAATCCATAGTTGCTCAGTGCCTGGTATATGATACAGTTGCTCAAGAAGGAGGTTCAGAGCATCTTTCCATCAATAAAGGCATAATTCTCTCTATGAGAAATGCCAATGCATGATACAAAGAAGCACTTCAAAGTAATAAGTTGAAACGTACAGAAGAAGACAAGATGAAAGCAGAAAAAAGGAAAGCAAATTTTCTGGCCAGAGAACTAGAAGATAAGAAAAGAAAACTACTGCAGAAGCTGCAGCTGCTCTAGATGAACAAATTAAGTTGCTGAAGAAAAAATAAGTGGGATCAAAAAGACTTCTAGACAATAATAGGCCTATATGTTCCTTACTTTTGTATCTGTTATAATCTAAGTAATTATTGTTTGCAATTACTTTTGTTACTAAACATTTTTCTTATTTGAAGTATGTATAATCCTATTATTTTTCTTACAGAGTTATTAGAAAGTGCTTCATAATCATATTTTGGTCGGGAATTTCTGAAATGATCAATGAAAATCAGAGAATAAGTCGGGAATTTCTTCAGCATTACTTGGTGGACACCCTGTGACATGTTTCCGAAATTATTATTTTTGTATTCAGGGGGTCTCAAAACATGTATTTATGTTAAAACCTCAACTACAAATTGGGGGGGTCCAAAACAATACTTCCTCTACTGATAGTACCTTTGATACGGGCAGAAGAAGCAATACAAAAATGAGGAGAGAGAGTAATAACCTTACTTTGAGTTAGAAAAAGGCCACATTTGATTTCCAAGTGCTTTATAATATTATTCTAATATTGCAGCATTAGAATGGTTCATTTGTAACTATGTTGAAATAAAGAACAAACGAGGGTTGGTCAATAAGTGAGGTCTCCAACACACTAGCCCAAGCTGGCAACGTTGTACGAGAGAATTGGCGCCACTGCTGTGTCCCGTTATCTCCCCTCTTTCAAACGAGCCATTGCTGCAGCCTCTGAACCTTTTAGTATCCTAACTACAGCTGTTTGAAATGGATCTCCCGATTTCCGTCCCCGCCAAGTGCGGCCTCCGCGAAGTCATACGGTTTCTTACTGCAAAAAAAGTTCCGCCGATTAAAATTCACAGAACACTTTGCGAAGTTTATGGAGAGGGATGTATGGACATAAAAATGTGCGTAAATGGGTTCGTGAGTTTAAACAGGGCCGGACAAATATTCAAGATGAAGAGCGAAGTGGAGACCAACAACAGCCATCACAGATGAGATGCTGGCAAAAGTTGATGCATTGGTGTGACAAGATTGACGTGTCACTACTCGTGAACTTTGTTTATTGCTTCTTGACATTTCTAAACGTTCCATACAGGATGTTCTGTGAATTTCAATCGGCGGAACTTTTTTTGCAGTAAGAAGCTGTATGACTTCGCGGAGGCCGCACTTGGCGGGGACGGAAATCGGGAGATCCATTTCAAACAGCTATAGTTAGGATACTAAAAGGTTCAGAGGCTGCAGCAATGGCTCATTTGAAAGAGGGGAGATAACGGGACACGGCAGTGGCGCCAATTCTCTCGTCCAACGTTGCCAGCTTGGGCTAGAGTGTTGGAGACCTTACTTATTGACCAACCCTCGTATCAATAAAGTTTGAATGTTGTAGTGTTCAACAAGGTGTCCCAGTTTTTTGGTTGTACAGTCGGGTCACCCTGGATATTACCTGACTTACTTTATGTGATTTATGTGTTTGATTTTAGGTACTGTGTTGTCAAAACTTCAGATTATAAAACAAGCCAGTTTTGAGAAGGTGATTTGTGAACGCGGAGATACAAGATTGAAAATAAGTTTTGATCTCTATATGTCTACTCCATCATTCCGCAAATCTAGTCCAGGACTTCCTCGTTTCAGGATTATTGTTACTGGGTAAGTAGTACACCTCTATTGAACAGTTCTGCATGTAGTAACTTAATCTTGTAATAGCTTTACTCTTGATTGTTTGTTTAAATGTTTTACGAGTTTTTATTGTTTTGTTCTTAGACAGCTCATTTAAAGTAACATAATTGACCACATTTGTTTATAGAAGCATTGTTATTATACATATATCAATGCCAGTTGACTTTTTAGAGAGTATTTTATAATTCATTGCTGTTCCACTTTTCTGCTTGAAATGTTAATGTAGATGTAGACTTTGCATCCAAAAGCAGACAAGTCTGTAATTGTAACAAAATGAGATAATGATAGCTTTTTGTAATGATAGTAACTGGCCCTTAGCTTTCCACTGTAACTTGTTAAAACCGTCAAAGTCAAACATACATATACACAAAGATAAAACATTTGAAAAAATCAGTGGATAAAATATACCTCGGTGCAACGTTTCGACCTTGTCCTCCAGGTCTTCCTCAGGCAACTGACTGCTTCACATCGACACCGCTGATCATGTCGTCCTCCATTGGCGTTGCCGTCGCCTCGTGCTGGTTACCAACCTCCTCACTGCCCACACCATCATTTCCCCCAACTTCCCGATTTAAAAACCTTGTACTTCTGTGGTGTTCAAGGATCCATTCATTTGGGATTTCATACACGGATTCCGGACAAGCTTCTACCGGTGGAAATTTTGGTATATGCCGCTTCCTTGCCACATCTCTGATGACGTTAAGCCATTCATCACCCAGGTCACCATTATAATTGTTCAAACAATTCTCTTGTGTGCTGAAAATATTGAACGCCTCGCAAATTTTCCTCCTAATGGTGTCACTCTCAATTTTCAATATTTTTAGTTCACCGATTTGATGTTTGTCCTTAGACATGTGTTGACAAAGACCAGTGTTGGTTCTTTCATTCCTGACGTCTCTCTCATGCTCCTGAAGTCTTTTTCAAATGTTTTATCTTTGTGTATATGTATGTTTGACTTTGATGGTTTTAGACAGTTTTTTGTATAAATTTACTACCTAACATTGATATTTAGACTGATTTTCTATTCAATTGGAACAAATCCTGTTCAAAGTATATGATCATATATATGCTTTGGCTAAAATTAAACATTTTAGTACATATACTTCAATATTACAGAAGAGAAATATCTAATTATCATGACCTTGAATGCCATAATTGAAGTTATTTATCATATGGAGAGCTGTAGCTGACAAAGAATATTCTCATGTCACTTCTGTAATTGACACTTCACTGTTAGAATAAACATCTCTCGGGTAGTGAGCCAGGTCTGAAGATCAGATACCTGTTCAATGTGAGTAGTGACAGTCAGCTGACTTTTAAGGGCTGATGTTCACATCAGATTTAGAAGAGACAGTTCATGTAGCAATTCTTGACAAACTTCACGGTGGGGAATTCATTTTCACACAAATAAATACTTCCAAACATTGATTTCATTTTCAAACCAAAATCACACACGTTAGGAAGACGTTCATTAGAGGGAAGTCTGAAGAAATCTATTCTTTTTTCTAAACATAGTTGTTTGTTGCAGTTGCTTCTTCAGTTTGTCATTTAACACTATTCAGCCCTCACCTTCTTACAGTATTTTATTTTCTTCCTCTCTGTGCCCAAGATAGTTGGTTCCATCCCATTTCATGTCAATAGCATGTACGTGTGCATAAATGGGACAGGCCCAATTCTGTAGATTTATGGATGTGTAAAAGAATTTGCCTCACCTTTAAGTTGCATAACACTTCTATCATTATATAACCATCAAACCAAAAGCAAATTGTAATGATTAAAAAAATCTACATCTTCTGTAATTGCATGAATTATTCATAAACTGTGAATTAAGTGTTGCCTACTGATTTGATTACAACAAGACACACTCAATGAGAGGAGAAATTCTATGAAGTCAGGCATCCATAAGAAATGCCATTGAACAATAATATATAATATATAACAATAATATATCAAAGTTGTGGCTACAAAATCAGCTATATGCATTTGTTTATAAAATTGAGTTACGTACATCGAAAGGAGCTGGATGTTTCTTAGAAATTGATCCTTAAAAGTGGGCATGTGTATCTTCAATTTTTGCGCTTGTGCAAGCAAAGAAAGAAATTTGGCTATGTGCTATACATGAAAGTTGTGCCTGAAAAAATTGTCATGTACATTTGAGCCCACATAGTCGTTTTTGACTGCCAATATGGCACACATGTTTGTGCGAATACACAATACGTAATATAAAAATTAGCTGCACCACGGCAATTATTGTGTTAACTTAAGAGATCACAATAAGACACATTATTTTATCTTTAGTCATTGATACAGACTGCTGACATTTTCATCTCAGTAGTATCTATAAAAGATTGACCTGAATCTTCTCGATCCATGGTCCGTTGAAACCCTAATTCACATTCTTAATGTTCCAAAGTTTTCGATTCCGAGGAATCCACTTCTTCCATACACCAAAATTGTCAATAGGGGCTGGCTTGTGAAAGTTTGGATCGGTGAGTTTAAGATATGAAAGAATATTAATTCTACTTCAGTCTAATTTAACACTGGGAATATGATCAGTTATAGCAACCAGAACTAAAGACTTATTTTTCTATGAAATAACTATTCTTGAGATGCCATTGTAATGACAACTTTATGTAATGCAGATGATGAAGTCTAAAAAGAGCCCTACAAATCAAGATCTCTTATTAAAATGTTAATTGTTTACATATGAATATATCAAACAGCAGTAAAAAAAAGTCACAAACACTTTTGAAGGAAAACAGACGTCTGAATATTAACAAATTTAACATACAAAATATAGGTGATTCTGGGTCCTCTTGTCTGAAGGAGGGTGCTCTTTCACAACAAAATGTGGAAGGGGGAAACCTTTATTCTTTATCACCATTTAAAGTACCATAAAAGGCAGTTACAAGATATTCCTTGTCAGAAATGTTTCATAGAGTTAAAATTTACCTGAATCATTCAGTGAAAATGTTCTGTAATAAAATAGAATTAAGACTTTTTAAAATTGTTTCTAAACCAGTGGATAAAAGTTAAAAACACACGACGTTTCGACTCTACCCTTGAGTCTTCCTCAGGTGACACATCATTCTATACTGCTCATAAGGAAGATTGAGTTTCGTCATGGCAAATCGTTTGTCCACCATCAATAAAAACATTGTTCCTAAAATATCTGTTTTTCCATTTCTTTGGAATATCAAATATTGCTTCCCCTATGCATTCCACGGGCGGCCGGGGAATTTTTACCACAGGATTTCCCCTTCTCAATCTCATTACATCCAACCACTCCTCACCTACATCACCATCATATCTATTCAAACACACCCCCTGGGTGCTGATTTTACTCCATGCCTCATATACCTTTCTTTTTATGTAATCATCCTCAATTCTTAAAATATTTACATCACCAGTGTTATGTTTGTTTTCTGTCATATGTTGGCGAGTCCAGTAGAGCATTTACCACTACTTATATCCCTTACATGCTCACGGATTCTAATTTTAAAGTCTCTCCCTGTTTCCCCGACATAAATTCCCTCACAATCACTGCATTTTACTGATTACGCTCCAGGAAAATTCATTTCGTCATTATTTGTGCCAAGACATTTGTACTGGGAAAACATTTTTTCAATAGTTTTCTTTCCTATGTGTGGGTACTGTTCCATAGGGCAGGGTTTCTCAAACTTCCTTTATTCGAGAACACCTTTAATTATCAATGTTGTGATTGCGGACCCCTAAAAAATGACCCTTTACTATTTTTACTAATTTTGTAGTATTACATTTGAAATGTATTTAATTCAAAACGAAAAGCTATAGGGTAGTCTGACATTGAATTCAATTGCAAAAGACAGGACTCTTAGTATTAATTATAAAAAATTACCAATGGAACAGTTATATAGTAAAATACCACTAATTTCAGTGAGAATGATGGTTCGTTTTTTTGCTTTTGACAGTCTCTGAAATATTGGGTTTTATTTTTGAAAACTTCAGCCTTAAATCTACTTCAATATTAAAAAATTTCCCATGGACCCCTCAAACTATGCCTACGGACCACACTTTGAGAACCCCTGCTGTAGGGTACTCGACTCAATGGTAGCGTCGAAAACGTTGTGTGTTTTTAACTTTCAACTTTTATCCACTGGTTTAGAAATAATTTTAAAAATGTCTTTTAATTGTATTTGACACAGTGGAATTCGGGAGGACCGATATGGATGTTTTATTATTCTGTAGTAAGCTTACTTTTTCAATTTTTAGTGCATATCTAAGAGCATATTTCTAAGGTTTTTAGTGCATGGTTGCACTTGTGTATTCTTTATTAATTTACGAATTTACATGGACTTATTGTTTATTATTGACATGTTTACAGATCTAATGAACCTATCCCTGAACCAAGAGAAGTGTTTGCATTACTGAAGGACTTTGAAGATGATGTGCCTCTGCTTTTTGCTATTGTCCTGCCTGATGGTGTTACATTCCTTCAGTTTGGCAGTATTCAACATGAACTTCCATTTGAATAAAATGATGACTTCAATGTGATTGCAATATGGTGACTCGTTCTCTTACTTGTGTTGTATACAGTAGATATTTTACTACTTGGATTGTGTTTATTACTTAGACAACCTTTCTTATGTCTCATGACTATTTCTAAAGTTTAATTATATGTTGCACGATAATTAAACTATAAATTTTTTGTCGATTCATTTTCTTCTGACTGTCGTGTAAATAACTTTGGGAACCTGTGATTAGGTGATGAAAAACATGAAAACTGAACATGTCTCGAGCCTCACTGTTGGGCATGGTGGTGTGATATTAGCAAGCTGTTAGATTATTGGCTTGTTTATTAGTTATTCTCAGCTCGTGATATATCCGTTGAACTTGATGAGCAAGGCTGGTTATTGGTTTATGTAGTTACTCAGCAGCATCCACTTCAAAAATGTTTTTTTCATTTTGGATGAGGGCAGAGAAGAAATATGAAAGGCAAAAAAAAAGTTACATTTAATTTGCATGTAAACTGCAAATAAGGAATAAAAAAGCTATATATGTTTAATATTCCTTTTAGCTACAGTTTTAATGACAGTCACATAGGTCGCTGCATAGAAGATTTTTTTATGTGGTATCCATAATCAAAATCATTGTCATGCTCAGGAGCTGTCCTTGTGTATGTGTCTCGTAAGAATTTTTAAAAAAATGTTGCAGGCACAACATCGACTCTGAAATTGGGTTTCAGCATTGAGACTTGATATATGAATGTCTGCAAACTTAATGTCAACTGTCCACATAAAATACTGGAACAATCTGTTTTAGCGTTGACATTACTAATTTATCCCCGATTCCATGATTTCATTTGCAAATGAAATGAAAACTCTAGATCTTACTTTCTGTATAACAGAAAACATTAAAGTCTATCTTTCACAACGATAAAATAATAAATCCAGGATGGTTATATTTATATTTTACAAATAGGTTTGGATTTTTTTTTATGATATTTAATAAATAACAGTTTAGCCTATTAGAGAAAACAAAAGTATAGAATTTATGAATGATTCTGTAACATTATATTTCATTTAATTTACATTAAATCATATTGCTGTGGACAGTTAAAGGAAGTTCAAAACTAACATTGAACAGATAGAAAGTATGTTCAAATCAAACTCGATACATTTAACTAACTCCGTGGCACTTACTGTAGGCAGAAGGAGGGGTCATTGAATAGAAATGTATCTTATCGAGGTCATATTGAAAACTAATCAAGAGCACTTTCCTATAAGTTATAGTCAACAGCTACCAACTACTAATGTCCAATTATCCTTCAAATTTGAATATCAAGTCTCAAGTCACATTGCCTCAATATTCCAAATTATTTGAGATAATCAACGGAACTTACTTGTTGATCTTAACTGAATTCAAGGAGCTTTTTTACAACATTGATTTTTCAGATCTATCTATCTGTCATTCTAAAAATATAAATATGCTTTTTACATTAATGTACAGGTAGGGGGAAAAAAGCAGACCGACTAAAATGTCTAAGTTGTCGATATGAGCCTCTGCGCATGCCTAGCGGTATTCACAGGATAGCAGGGAATGTACTGAAATTTGTTCTAGTGTCAATAAATTGCTTGTGAAATAATTTCACGTAATTTGCATTGCTTGTGAAACAAACGTTTCCGTTACATCTCTTACATTTATTTACGTATCACAAGGATCTGAAATCAGCTACAAGAGTAGGTCCACTTTTTTTTTCCCTACCTGTACACCGTGTCTAGGCTAAAGGTGTAGCCTACATAAGTACATGTCTTTATTTTTCAGTATAACACAGCCATTGGGCAGGTAGGAAGAAAGAAGAAAGAAAAAAAAAAAAAGCGGACCAACTCTTGTAGCTGATTTCAGAGCCTTGTGATACGTAAATAAATGTAAAAGATGTAATGGAAATGTTTGTTTTCACAAGCAATGCAAATTATGTGAAATTATTTCTCAATTCAAGCAATTTATCGGCTGTAGTCTCCTTGTCAATCACTTGTTTCATAACAGACTCTCAAGGAACGCTGGTTGTTAAGCGATTCCGTAGCACAATGACAGCACATTGACTGGTAAGTAACATGTTCTCGGTTCGAATCCTGCCAAGGAAGGAAATTTTTTGTTTCCTTAATGCACATTGTTTTCCCACTGCTTTTTGATTGCTGCAATATTTAACTACTTAATTAACGGATTATTCCCAGAAAATGAATTTTACTAGCTTATTTTCTAATGGGTTTCAAAATGGGCTAAGTCAACAGTCAACACTAGAACAAATTTCAATACATTCCTTGCTATCCTGTGAATGCCGCTAGGCGTGCGCAGTGGCTCATATCGGCAACTTAGATATTTTAGTCGGTCCACTTTTTTCCCCTACCTGTACAATCCTCCATTTTTTAATAATAAATTGTGCAAAAATCAGACATACAGCTTATGCTGGAATTCTTTTTCTGTTGGACAGGCAGACTAACACTAATAAGTACACGATTCAAAATTCATTCTGACAACATACTCTATACTCTTTTGTGAAATGAGCTTTCTGTTTTGAGTTACGATGTTGTGTCATCCCCTATAGTGCAGTGTCAAACAATTCTCTTTATAAATTGTACCGAAGTCAACACAGTGAAGTTATGAAACATAATTATGTAGGGAGTTGTAATAGTTAACAATAAACTTCACTTATGGTACAGGTAACTAGTAAAAATGTACTGCACCATAAGTGAAGTTAAGTGTTAGTTTCAACTCCCTGTGTAATTATAACTTCTCTTATATTGCAGTCACAGCATAGTACTTGTACTATATTATGTAAATTGATATACTGGAATAAAATTATGATGTGCTATTGTTATAATTGTTTTTATGAATAAGTATGTGCTTGACCTCTGATTAATGCTTAAGCTTCTTGCTGCCAGATGCCGATACGATCGGCTTCCGCCTATTCCCTGCTCACTGCCAGCCTTTGGACTGATTCTACCTGTCTAGAATGCCGGAGCATTTTACAAAAATGCAGTTGTTAAAAATATTCATATGAATATGTAGAGAACAGAGTTATGCACCCTGGAGACAGGTTTTCTACTTATAATAAAAGAGATGGACGTAATTTAACTATGGTATAATGAAACAAGATGGTAACTAAAATTATATGATGCTAAGCAAATAAATTCTTGAGAATATAATGGGAGAAAAATTCCTCAGACACTGGGACTTGAACCCAGGACCTTTGGCTATTCGCGCCAATGCTCTACTGACTGAGCTAAGCCAGAGTTCAATTCACAGCAGCAGATGGAACCTCTCTCCTATGACTGATTGCCCTAATGGTCTACCTCACAGACAGACAAGTTATGTCATATGCAGTACTGTGAGGCACACTAATTAGTGATTTTTGTGACCGGGCTCCCACTGTTATTGTACAGTTAACATTCAAGATAGATATTTAAGCATGCATTCATCAACCACAGATTATTGTCTCTGTTGGACGATATTCTCATATAATATTCTCATGTAATGTCCTACAGAGACAATAATCTGTGGTTCATGAATGCTTATGTATCTAAATAAATTCTTACATAAATACAAGTACCAAAGATAAAAATTATACAGCAATTTTAAATTACCATAAAATAATGGAACTTTTATAGAGTGAAGCAATATATTATGTCATAATGGAGGGAAAACAAAAAGAAATATACAGAAGACATAAGACTGAAAGACCACATGAGAAATATTAGGTATTGTCAGATAGAAAAATCAGCAGTAGCAGCTCATTGTAGGAATAAGAACCATAACATAATTTGTAAGGAGGCCAAATTATTGAAGTCAGTAAATAAACATAAAGATCTAGAAATTTGGGAAGAGATTTATATAAAAAAGTTTGAAGATAGGTTAATGAATTTTGAAAATCCACAAGAGGAAAACTTGATCAAGAGGTTCATAAAAACTACACCAGAGAGCACATCAGTATTCTCCAAGCAAGGATTTGACAGTTTACCAGTTGAGGTCATATGGGCAAAGCTCACAAAACGTACGTTCTGCAAAAGTGTTTAAATGTCAAACATCTCCCTTCATTAACATATTATACAGCTTCTCTTGTAAATGTCCAGGTAACAATATGCAAAAACTAAGCACAGCAACTGTTGCGTAATATTTCTTGATATATGAAAGCTTTCGACACAATTTGGCAACACATAAAATGGGCTCTCCGCCATTCTTGACTGACTTAATTCCTGTTCTCCCTCATGGAATATAGGGCATCAACAAAGCATCTCCATCTAGTTCTGTTGACAGCCAGTCTCTTTACTTCACTCTAGGTCTTGCCTTTTTCCTTTGCTTCCATGTGTACAGATCTTCACCACTTTTTTTGGGTCTCCCTCTTCACCTTGTACCCTGCGGGTTCCAGCCCATTCCCTCCTTCTCAATGGCTTCGTTTCCCTTTCTCTATGTATGCCCAATCCATTTCCGTCACTATCTGTATATCAATCTCAGTCTCTCCTGTTCTTCTCCAAAGAGATTGGAGATTACTTCCGGCCAATAAATGTTAATAACACAGCCCAACAGAAAAGAACTTTTTGTTTGGTGTCTCAGATGTTTTACCTATACTTAGTGTGTTTATTTCAAATATGTAAACAGTTTCTCTCTACGAGCTCTACTTTTATATAGAGTGCCATTAACTTATAACCTCTTTCGCGAAACAAAATTTTGCTTGATAATTTAGCTAGTGAAGGTTCTTCACCATACTTTGGACCCATAGGACGAAAATTGTATGAAGTACAGAAAAACTAAAAGCTGGATTATTTTTTGGCCCTCAAATTGACAGCTCATTAGTCATGAATGACTGTACAATATGTGATAGTATCAATTTTTAACAGACCCCATGTTATATTGTTATTGTAATGTTAGTGTGTTGCTTTTATCTTCACGTGATTTAGAAGCTAAAAATAGGCTCTGTTTTTTATTTATATCAAACGTAAAATGGGATAATATGCATAATGGTAATACCATATCTCACAAACTAAAGCTGATTTGGCAAAACTAATGGCACGTTTGGCATCAGCGACCTAAATATACCCAAGAATAGGTATAAATTCTAAGGCACCAAAATGGCTGTTGGTCTGTGTAATCTTTCGTAGACAGCGGTTGACAAAGGTCTGTAATTTCGAGATAATTACTTTAGTTACTTTCCAAGTCTCAGACCCATATAATAGGACAGACTTGACATTGCTTCGGAAGATGCGGAGTTTGGTCCTGATAGATATTCTGCTTTTCTTCCACATTGGGTCAAGCCGACAAAGGGACCATTCGCTTTTTGGATTTGTTGCAAGACATGCTGTGTAGTTCCATCTTTGGCCACTACACTACCCAAGTAAGTGAAGCCATCTACATCCTCTATGGCATGCCTTTCCAACTCGAACACTTGGCGCTGGGGCACACCAGCACAGCAGTCAGCATCACTGGTGCTCTCCTTCCCCACATAGCGTCCAGTGCGACTGCATGTATGCGTCAGCGACAGCACAATGGGTAGGTGACCTCGCTTTCTTGGCAGATATAACGTCTTATTTAAATGATTTAATTACTTAGTTGCAAGGGAGAAATTAGTTAATAAGCACCGTTGTGTGACAGGCTTTCAAAATGCAGAGTTTATTATTTAAAGATCAGCCTAAAGCCAGAAATTTTGACAATTTTCCTTCATTAAAGTCATTAAATTTGTCTATTTATGAAAACCATGGAGAGCATCAGACGTCATTACAAGATCACCGGTGAGTGTTGCGATTCAATTATATTCCCTACCCAAAAATTTGTAATCTATTCAATTAATCCCATAATACATATTATATAATCAAACACACTCGCCTCATTTGTGCAAATGAATGTTTAATGTTCCTCTAGATCTCTTCAGTATTTCCCATTCATAGTTTCTAGAAATTCGTCACAAAATGCTAATTGCTGCCTCCCCTCCCCACTCAATATATTATCTTTGCTGTGCCTTTGTACTAATCTCCTGTCCACCTCTTGAAAATCTCTACCAACAATTGATACATCCTTGCGACCAATTCCAGTGCTAAAATCTCCAAGCAGAATGAGCTCCACCACGGGAAATTTTGAGGTTACTTCGGCAACACTATCTGTCAGCTCATCAAAGAAATGAGGGTTGGAATAGCGAGAGCAGGATGATGACCTATAAACACTCAAAATTAATAGTTCAGTTTAACAATCAACCCCAATACCCCTTCAGCATCTATATGCAAGTTTCTAATATTATTACCTATATCACTTTTAATTTAAATGGGAATACCCCCTGGCCATCACCCGCTCTTGCCTCTACAGCTCCTACCCTTACTAAAGCTAACAAAATTACTTAAGACTACATTTTCCTTATAACTAAGAAAGGTCTCTATGATACAAGCTATGTCTACACTATTTACAAAGTCCAAGAAACATTCACAGGCCGTTTTCTTTTTTGAAACCTTCAATATTAAAAGTTGCAATGGTGAGAAGGTGTAGGTTCCCCTATTGCTTATTCTGACCTTACCTGTTTTCTTCATCACAGATGAACTGCATAAACTTCTCCTTGAGGACGTGCCAACCTCCTTCCCCTTACCAGGCTGTTGTTGGCTGCTTGTTCCTCTCTGCTGTTCTGTGTTGATCGCCCTTGGCAATGGATCCTGCAGTTTGGGGTGCGGGTAGTTTTCCCCTTCCCTCTGACCTTCAGGTATAGCCTTGTCTGCAGGTTCGATGACATCACCCTCTAGAGCTGCATTCCTTTCCTCTGATGTACTGGCTCCTGCACTTGCGTCCATTCTTTCCAATATTCACCTCTGGTCCAGTGCCTCCCATTGATTACCAGTTTATCATACTGTATGACTGCAGGGGGCCTCGAACATATGGCGCTTGAGGAATTCCCGCTCCCGCCTTACTTGTTCACTGAAATCCTCAGCAATCGAGATGCCTGAACCCTGAATTTATTTTGAGTCTCTAAGAATCATTAGCTTGAGTCTGTAATTAGCTAAGTTGCAAAGTATCGGGCAGTTTCTATTTAGAGACCGCCAATCCCTCCAGTCCCTCAGATCAATGCCCAGTTGAGCCACTACACGCCTGACTTCTCCCAGGTCTCTCTGCCTTCTCTGGGATGCCGTGAAATACTACATTGTTGTAGCAGGATTGATTTTCCAAGTAGTCAGTGTTACTTTCCAGGTGATCCAGCCTTGAAAATACCCGAGTCACCGCTATTTCTTGGGCAAAACAGAAACTGACGCTACTGTTCTTCTTCACTTAGCCAAAAGCAGCCTGGCAGAGATAGGATTAAAAATGAATCCCGTAGAAATTTATCTATACTATTACAGAAAGGAACGCTGTCTGCAGCAACTATCACCTACTTACAAGGATCCACAATAGTTTCAATTAAAACAAAAAATATCTAGGAATAGATTTTAACAGCGAAATCACACTCGACAGAACAAGATTAGTAAGAAAGTATCACATGAGACTTAAATAATTTTGTAAAGACAACACTTCTGAAATGTGAGCAGAAGCTTAGAATAGTTAATGAATATGTTTGGCCGGGATTAATTTTTCCTTTACAATGTGCACCTTTACTTCAATTATAAAGCACGTTTCTTAAAGATTTAGAAACATTACTATGAGCACTGTGAAGGAAATCATGTTAAGCTGAATTTGATGTTGTACAGCGCAAAGAATGAAAGAGGAATGGGTATACTTTGCGCTGAACGGGAAGTATTCAGAATTTCAATATTTGCAGCCAATATTTTCCGCTTGAGGGTATTCAATTATCATGTACGGAAGTTCAAGGAAGAACAAAACATGGCCCTTCTCAAACTGAATATCCATGAAGAAACACTTCACTTAAAGCTAATGGAAGAAAACTTAAAGAGAGATTCTGCAAACTTGATCTTTTGAGTCTTGGTGTCTCCTGCCTCATAAGGAAAGGGAGTGAACATGTTTGCCGAATGCCATAAGGCTAATTCGTGGCTGTCCAGTAAGTCACCTCTCTCTTTTTTAGAATATATCAACACAGGAAAAATGTCGTGCAATGTGACTGCAGTAAGAATGGTTCCCGGAAGAACATTCAGCACAACCCATTGCCACCAAATTAGGTGTGACAAGACGAAAAACTCTTGGACATGTGCTAGATTCTGCCAGAACACTGAACTTCTGCATAACAATTGTCACAACTGAGTTAGGATATCTATAGCTCACATCCTGCAACAACGAGGATGGGAGGTACATGAAGATATTCATTGTATTTCCGTAGATGATTCTAACACGTGAGCAGACATCATAGCCATCAGTAGGAAGAACAATACTGCGATATTATATCCTACTGTTCGCTTTGAGAGAGACCTAAAACAAAAAACAAAACATTTATGAGGCATGCATTCTATTCCTGTCTACGAAGTTGAAGATCCCTAAAGACAGCTGGGTCAACAGAGGTCTTCTGTTTGAGGCACGAGGTACCCTTCCAAGCTAAGCAAGAACATCCTAGAAAATCCGTCACTTAAATTTAATTTCTGAAAGATCAGGAAAATCCTCATACAGATACTGCAAGACTCGTTGCAAATATTACATGTCCGTCTATACTTGAAGAATAACTAAGCTATTTTATTTTTAACTGAAACATTGCTCAAAATATGAAGATTAGAATTAATTGCAATTTTTTTAAAACAATGTTACAGTATCCATCTGGTCAACCTCATTAGACGGCAGATGATTTATTACTAATATATCTTCTCAACAATTTTCATGAAATATAACATGTTTTTAATTGAAAAAGTTAAGATTCAGATATACAGTGAACGCAGCTTAATGTAATTGCGGATAATGTTATCAATCAAGTAACATTATCGTTTTTATGAAGTCCCATAGGGATTTATACTGATACATTGAAAAAATGCTGTTTATTGTTATCAAAGATTTGGGTTAAGTTATCACATTTTCCTTTTTATAGCTTTATTTCCAAGTACTGTGCACCACTCAAAATTTCGTTCATAAGATTTTCTTGTCTACCTCAACTGTATTGTGTTGTACTGGAGGCAGCAATTCTGTTCCTAGCTCACAGGCTGACCAGTTCGAGGGGGTTTACCTAACTTTCTCTTTTAAGCGATAAAAGATGCTTCACCTCACAGTTAAATTGCAGCTTTTTATTTATGAAGATTACAGTGCTGAAATAAAGTGATGGCTAGTGTAAAATGAAGAGATAGGTGTTAGATGTTTTGCTATGCGGTGTTCACCACAGATCAATACAGGCTTCCAAAAATACTCATAACTCTTAACTGGTTATGGAGTATTGATTAATGGACTCCTAAAGGAAAGTAAAAACAATTTAAAACCTTGTTACTGGTTGAAAAAATAGTTGTTTGCAGTCTATTACTGTATTAGCCTATGAGTTTTTCAATGATTGACAGTTATGTATTATTTTATCAATAATATTTTAATTCTGTTTTGTAATCTATTATCTTATATATGAATAAATAACCTTCATTTAATTCCTTTGGCTACTGTTATCAATTCGTTAATATTACCAAATTAGCTGCGTCCCGAAGTGATCACAATAAGCGGTGTGCACTGTATACAGATATTCCAAGACATAGTATCTATTGCTTTAAGTAAATGTATACTTTTAGTATGTTGTTCAGGACACTCCCAGACAACTCTGCCAGATTTCAACACTACACTATTTTTTCTTCTGATCAGTATGTTTTGGTCTTTATTGCCTGGATTGCAAGGAAAATCACATTAAGAGTCATCGCAGAGCTGTGCTTAGCACACAGAAAGGATTTTGTTGTTGCGCTGCCATCTTGACTAAGATTGAGGGCATATAAACAGAGCATATAATTCATCAGGCACCTAGCGGTAACACAATGAAACTTGTGCATTCCCTCTTCAGAATGCCATGTGGTTCAGTTCTCCTCTATGAATAATGGCAGAGGTATACTCTGAAAACAATTGAATTTTTTTAGAAACATTCATGTGCTACAGTGCTGCAGCACACAGCTTGTTTTTCTGTCTTCATGTAATTTCATTTTCAAACACAAAACTATATTTCATTCTACTTATATTTAGAACTTGGCACATAAGGGCAAGATCTCATTTGTTGATAAATTGTGACTTGGTAATGTGAATACCTTCATAACAATTCGTTCGCTTCATTCCCTGTAGTGAAATCTGCTCATGCGCAGGAACACAATCTTATCTATGTTGTCACGTCAAGCCTCCGGCTGTGTGTAATTCCCATTTATGAACTTGACGAACAGCATAAAGATGCAGACTAAACTGCAACATAGTCAAAAGTAACTACTGTTCAGGATTTAGCCATGTGAGGGAACTAGCTACACTCCTCCCTTAAACATCACATAGATAGCCAGTGGATGAAACAAACCATGAAAGTAACTGATAACTTCTGCAATTAGAAGGAATGTCACACGGACTTGACTTTGAAACAGTATTTACGTAAGTAGGTCCACCAATCTTTTATTTATTTTAAATGTATGAATTGGTATATGCAGAACACCCTCATTTTGAGCCAAGAGTTGCAACAGAAACATTATACAATGACTATTCGACTCATATGTCGCATGTTTGATATTGACCAATAATGTTTAGAAATTCCTCGGATACAGACCAATCACCATCGTTTATCTTATAAAATGGTTGCTATTAATACGAGGAAGTGATTTTACCTGATAAAATGGTCAGCTCGTTACTGGATATGCAAGCATCAATGTACCATGATTATTACGTCACTTGTTGCCACTAAGCACGAAAACAGATTATTTTATACAACATAACTTGTTTGGAAATTGAAATAATATAAATGTACATTGGTTAAAACACAATTTCGATTTGGTGCAAGCCAGTTCATGTGCTTTTATTCTGTTCTGCTGTTAGCTTACCTGAAATAAGTTAACTATTTCTTATATGCACAACTGGTAACTTGAATCGATTCATAGATGATTGATTAATAGTATGCCATGATATCGTAGCTGTTGGTTTTGTTTCTATATAACAATGCATGAAAGTAATTATTATTTATATATTCCGTTACATTTTTTCACGGAATAGTCTTAATAAATCCAACTCGAGTTGACGAGTTTCATCAGATAAATTCGCTCCTGCTGCACAGTCGCGAATCTATTGATAACTTGTAAACTCTCATAAGATTACCTATGATAATACCTTCTTCGCAACATTTCTTCATACACAGATGACTATTAGAGGATAATGAAAACTACATTATTTAATTACTAGTCATAATTTGTATTTAAAGCTATAATAAACATGACAATATAATGTAAATAAATCCAATTCAAGTCTCATTTAGCTGCTATTTAAAAATTTAACAATCTACTACCATGTAATCTATTCTACAGTATGTACAAAAACATCAATTGTACAAACAGTTCTTCTGCTTAAGTAAATAAGAATAAAGTCAGTAAGTATCTTAGCATTTAAAATCATGGCTGCAACCATGATGGACGACTACACATCAATTACACTAAGTGCATTGATATCTTGTACTAAATCTTAAACAGTCTCATTTATAAAGCTGCCTCTTTTCCCTTCCATGGAAGCTGCTATACCAACTTATAGAGATCCTGTTATTTATAATATAAAGTAAAGTACAGCAAACTTCAGATTATCCTTGCAAGGAGGTTCTTCTTCCCTTTCTGAAGTTTTGCATGTGGAATACAGATATAACCAGATGCAAGATTTTAAATTTCTCACACTTTATGTTGCCATATTTTGTATTCTCTATAATGAAATACAGTGAGGGAAATTCAAAATCTGTCACCCTGTTATATCCATATTCCCTTGCAAAGGGTTAGAATTTGTTTGTGTGTGTGTGTGTGTGTACAGAAGTGCCAACATTTCAGGTGGGTTAACCGTAATCCTATAGTGTAAACCCCCCCCAATGGATTTTCCAAAAATTCAGATCCAAAATATATTAGTAATATACATTTTATGTTACTACGGATCAATGTGTCTTGTACAGTCATCTCGACCACCATGAGGTACAGAAAAATCACATGAGCACACACTGTGGAACACACGGTTTCCAGTAACATGTTAGGTAACCAAACATGGTCACTCCTTGTTGTAAAATTCTCAATATTTTTATAACACCGCTGTGTTTATGCTAGCGGTTGCAATTTGAGAACTAACATGTTTCATTTTATAAAATGCCAAACCAATCAAATGAAATTACAATGAACAAAATCACTGTCACTGTCAAGTTGGAACACCAAAAAGATAATGACAATTAATGAAAATGCAAATTTGATACCAGACATAGAGAAAGCAAACACCATGTACATAAAGGAGAAAGCCTTAGAGAAGGAAGCGAAGGAAAAAAGAACAACACCATAAAAACTACCAGTTGTCTAAGAAGTTGTAAGTTTTTCCACCAGAGTGTCTGCTGTTATCGTAATTCCACATTCGAAAACATGATGTGCGCTTAGATGGTGAACATAGAAAAGCATTGACATTTTTATTTCACAATTTTCTTTTTTTTTTGCAATAATTTTAGTTTTCCATAGTTATTTTCCCTTTGACCGTAATTCCGTATTACTGAGCGGAAAACTGTAACAATTACTGATAATCTGTAATAGTTGGCACTTCTATATATATACATTTACTGTTAAAGTTCAGAACACACAGAGAAATGTGACAAATTTAGTAGCATTTACAGTCTATTAAAATCACATTATATTATATTTTGTAGCCCAGAACAACACTGCCTGAAGCTAAATATCAGATTATCCATGTTTTCGCCTCTTCATGCATGTCACAATCCCAATTAACACGGATAATCAAGAGTCTGCTGTACATAAAACAAAAACATGAATGCCCTATTGCTTGAAAAGAATCAACATAACTGAATTTCTAAAGGATGAGATATTGGATCCATAGTTAAATACTATACTGTAGTAGACCAGAATAAGACAGGAAGTCAGAATTATGAAATGTCATTACTTACATCTAACTAGTACCTATAATATTGTGCAGTGGATTTATTTTTATTTGTTGAGCATTTTTGTGTCAAATTTTCTAATGAAGAATACAGATACCAGGACAAATCTGTGTTTCTAGATACTTTTGGGGTTCAAGAGGTATGGTAAAAAGAAAAGACAACAGGTTGCATTCAAAATGGAAACACCTCACTGTCTGGTTTGAGCATTTATATTATTTTGTTCTGTAGACAGTCGAATGTAGGCAATGTAATCATCAAGCTTAGCATATTGATCACTCAGATATGGAATTTACCGAGTACAGTGTAGTTCCAACCTCATGAAGTTTCACAAACTCAATATGTGTTGTCCTGCTTCCATTTTGTAGGATGAAGAGAATTACATAACACTATCATTATGTATAACAACATTAAATAAAATTGAAAATACGAGGGCTATTTTTTTAACTTCCGATGGGGCATAAAATGAAAACCACAGTGAAAATCAAAACTGTTTTATTTGGAACATTTAGGTACACCTTCTAGCTACTTCTCTACATAGTCACCCTCCGATTGAGACATTTGTCAAAGCGTGGTGCAACTTTCAAATACCCTGTTCATAGAAGCTTGCCGCCAGCATATTGAGAAGGGTCTTCTTGGCATTTTGAAATTCATTGGTGTGGAAGCCAGATCTTGGGTTTATTCAGGAAATTTGTGTGATCCATTGTTTGGATTGTTTTTTGGATTCTGGATTGTCGTAACGAATCCATGTTTCATCCCCTGTCACGATTGATTTCAAAAACTCTTTCCCGTGCCCAGTGACTCATCTTTTTCGGCAGATGAAGAAAGATTTTGGAGGACAGAGCTTCCATATTTCAAAATATTGTGAAGACCCTTCTCAATAAGCTGGCGGCAAGCTTCTATGAACAGGATATTTGAAAATTGCACCACGCTTCGACAAATGTCTCCATCGAAGCAGGACTATGTAGAGAAGTAGCTAGAAGGTGTACCTAAATGTTCCAAATAAAACAGTTTTGATTTTCACTGTGGTTTTCATTTTATATCCCATCGGAGGATTAAAAAAAATAGCCCTTGTAGGTTGATAAAATTGATGAGGTTTAATATTAATTGACTATTTTGGCAGAGAAGTGCAATGGATTTAGAAGCTATTGTAGATTATTTGGTAAGAAATCAGTACCTACGTTTTGGCATTTTTGCAAAGCAATAAGCCATAATGAGTGCTTTTCCATCATTAATACAAAAGTTTGGTGTAAAATTCAATCGCACATTTCCCCTCTTTGCATAAATTTGAGTTTCTTAGCATGACATTATTCCAATTTATCCTACCCTGTGACTAAATGCAAAATTAACGTCTTTATGTACACTACAATGTACAAAAAAGGATTAAGAATTAGAACATTACTGCAGCTTTTACTAAAATCAGAACATGAAAAATTATAAGTAACACAATATTCACATCACAACTGCACATAATATAAAGAAAATAAGTGAATAAATCAATGTATATCTCATTTACCATTGCCTTACCATGTTTTAAATTTACTGTCAGAGTGAAACTACTGTTGGCACCATCTCCTTTGATCGTATGAATAATAATGCGTTGTTAACATTACAAAGCTAGTAGTTATTTACTGGCCTGTAAAATTTTTTTTAGCAAAAGTTCTATAAATTATATGAAATAAAACAAAAATACCATAAAATTAATTATAATGAAAGGCAGTCAGCCTTTTGTTATATTCTCATGGCCGTCTAGATCATAAAACAACAATGACCGTACGTATCAATACCAAATGTGGTAGTATAGATGCATAATATATGAGTCCCTTGTTTGTAAACAATATTGCATAACAACTAGTATTTATGAAAAGCTTGTGAAAATATAAATGATAATACCGAGGAAATTTCAATCCAAGCCAGAAACATTTAATTGGAGCTGCTGCCAGCAACTTCACAGCAGAAGTACCGGTAGACTATGAGAAGGGATATATTACGGCATTTAAATGCTGTTGCTTCCATGGTAAGGAATGTTTTTCATGTGAACCAAAATGTGAAAAGTTGTTGGGTTATATTTGTTGTCATATGATGAAGTGGGCTACCGTGTTTTGCGAAAAATCCTGGTAAAGTTTCTGATTATCATAAAGAAACGTGTTGGCTTAAATTTGTTGTTTTATGACCAATTATATGCGTAAATCCATGTTAAAGTTGGTATGACTGGTCAATGCCATCTGAGTTTTGTTTATAGATTGCCATGACGACTTTAAAGGACAAGGCATATAAAAGTGCATTTTGAATGCACTTTTATGCAATTTTAGCGGCCTTGGTTGCTAAAATGCAATTTTTCGGTGTGTTACCAGTCCGATAAGCAGCTGTTTTAGAGAGCGTGTACTAAAAAAGTTTAAATGGCTATCAATGATCTTTTACTAAATTTATTGCATAATTAATTTCTTAAATTTGTTAGAACTTTAAAAAAACCCTTGGCGATGCTAACCTGAAGGGGTTAGGTCTACTATCCAGATGCTGAGTTATCTGCCACATAGGCTGATGGCAGGGTTTGGGGTCATGCAGTCACCCATAGCCGTTAATGATGGTTTCCATGACCGGAGCTGCTACTTAATAAAACACATCCTCAGTTTGAATCACGAGGCTTAGTGCACCCTGTTCCAAATCTCCCTCCTCAGTAAAATCCGAATCTGGTCTATAGTCAGCAACACTAACCATGCGACCTATTGTGGTCCAGTGGTTAGCATTCCTGACAGTAACAGGCTGGATTAGTTTTGCCTGAAATATATAACAACCGACCAAAATGCTTAGCTTAGTAATCACTAAAAAGATGACAACAGTGTTAATTGTGACATATGCCAGACTTACAGATTGGTCCCTGTATCTATATATACATATAAAGATATATATATATATGATTTTTTTAAAGAGAATATCCACTTTGATTATATATCCCTCTTGCATGTTCACAATAATTGCAAAATGATCATACAAACCCACTTCATATATTTTGTTCTTAATTTGTAACAAATTTTAAGCCATGAGTTTAGAAGTTTGAAGTTGTATAATTTTTTACATAAATAAAGTACAAACAATGCCCTGGAAAATAAGGTCTAAGCCTACACAAATGGAGCAAAAGTTAGTTAAATGTTTAACAAAAATATTTCATGCAGGTTATAACTACTGCATTCAGTCAATACAGAACCACTTAGCACAAAATAATATTACTGTATGATCCAAATATTTTGAGAGAAATTAGAACGTCCAGATTAAGTCACACAGATTGGCTATCTACTATTGACATTTCAGGCTTCTTCAGAGCTGACCAGTGGCGGCTCATAGCTAAAATTAGTGGGGGTGCTGCTTCAGAAAATGTTTAGCCTTTGTTTCAATTTCTGCAAAAAGATTAATAATTTTATCCTTGATCTCCTTGTTTCAGTTTGCAGTTAAAAAAATGAATTGAATAGCTGGAAACTAGATAATAATCTAATTCTACACTTTATCACATTCAACAATATGGTATGCCTACATGGTTTTTAAGCACAGCATACGCAGAGCAAAAACAAAAAGAACAAACAAACAAAAAAACAATGCCTTCCACCAATATGCCAGGGTCGGCACTGTGGAAGCGACAGTGCCTTCCTATATCAAGTGGAAATAGGGGGTGCTGCAGTTCCACAGTGCCTATACATGAACCGCCACTGGAGCTGACTGCTGGATTGTGTACAGCCTGATACAGTAGCCAACTCTGCTAGAGTGGCACCTCCACACTGGTTAGCATAAAGCCTCTTTTTTGTAGGATTATCCAGCTACCATGGTAGCTATACTCCACCTTCTACAACTATCTGAGTTTCTGATTATTCCAAGAATCTCTTATATGTAGAGTTTGTTTTTATTGGACCGGAACCTGTCCTTGGTATTGCTCCAAGAAGGGCAAGGGGTGAGATCATAGACTGTATGTCACATCAGCATGGCACTTTATAAAGTAATCTTATTACTGCTAGGCAGGCTCGGCCCATGATCGAGGGACCTAGTAAGGATACTGCTAACTGGACAGAACATCCTAAAGAAGCACCTACATGTGGTGAAGCTCAGAGTGAATTCCAGAGGTAGGAAGTGTGAAAGAGAAAATGAGTCTTCGCTACACATATTGTGTGAAGCTTTGTCTACAATCAGGCATTTTCTCTTGGGCTTGGATAAACTGAGACCAGATGACATAAGGAGAATGAATCCGAGATCAATCCTGTCCTTCTTGAAGGCGATGGGACTTGAATAACTCCTTCAGTAAGAGGGGCACAATGGGCCCAATCATGTGGCCTATGTGCACAGGACCGAAAGAGGCCAACCCATTTATTTTTATTTCATTCCACATCAAAGTATATTACAGGATGTAGGCTAAGATGGAAAGGTACGTGTGTTCGTGTGTATATATATCCCATTACAATAACTAACACTTAAGAATTTCTGAGTATGGATGCAGAACTGAAACACATGCAATATAACATGGAAATATAGTAATAGGGAGAAGGTTAGACATGATGTGGTGATGACAGTGACAAATATTGGCAATACGGTTAAGAGTTTTCACGAACACATGGATAATTTGTTAAAGTGTTTATAAGGTATGTACCAGAAATTGTTCTAAGTGTTTTTGTTATTTCGATTATAAGCAGAAAGTAAATTTTTTAGCTTACATTTTGGTAAAAAAAACTACATCCTAAACATGAGTAAATATGGTAAACGGTATCACATTGTGTTTTTGTAGGGTAATGCATGCTGCCATAAACAATACCACCGTATTACGGTAAAATCTAACTTAAAAAAAAAAATCATGCTTAGCCTCTTTCTAAGGCCAAGTAAACTCATTGTTTATTATGAGTGTAAGATGCACCTGAATTTTCTTACATTTTGGGTAAAAAAATCCAAAGCCTATACGGGAGTAAATAAGTACAGTATAATGTTAGTTTATTAAATTAAGGTTTTAGAGGAGGCCTTGGATCAACATAAACTAATCCAGCAAAAGCTCTCAGTTTTAATCTGTTTCTTCTGTGAATGTATGAGATAATGTGGTCATAGTGTTGAGTAGGTTGCACATTTAAGTCTTTAGAATTCACACCAATGTTCATGTTTATCTATCTGCAATCATTGTGGTGAAATTAATATAATAAACACTGATTCTAATCAAGATCACAAAGTTGTTGATTCTGCATAGCAACACCTTTGACTGGAGTGTTTCAACCAGATATAGTTTATAAAACTATACAATTGAGTTACTATTGTTTTATGATTTTTATTTAACATGATAAGCTTATTATAATTCATCAAAGTACATGCTGGCTGAATCTCCGAAGGAATCTTTGTCATCAGGTAGAGCACCTACTTTGGTTGAATGCAAGATATGTGGAAGAAAATTTACTAGTAGGGGAATTAACATTCATTTGGCACGTAGCCACAACTCTTCACAAGAGTCCCTTATTCGTTATGATAATGATGATAATTCGCAATTAACAAATTCATTACGGCATACTCCATCGTGCGAAAATGCCATAGATGTAGGGCATAATCCAATACTGCATTGGGAAGAAGGACTTTCAAAGATTCCAGCTACCCATTGGAAAAGTGATTTTCTATCTACTCTCACTAAATGTAAAGATAATATTAGGGTTCTAAGACGAATACCTAAAGGTACACGCTCCTTTGCAGCTGACAAATTAGCTCAGCTGATTGAACAGAGCATTACTCTTAATACTGAAGATGCCTGGCAAGATCTATTACTTTTCGCATACATTGCTTTAAGAGTACCCGATAAGTCAGACTTAAAGAAGTCTATGGTGTCAAAAGTTAAAGACAACTTAAAGGGCTTTACATTAACAACCCCTTCCGAAAATAGGAAAAATACTACTTCCCTTATCCGCCGCATTCAAGCAAAAGTGGCGGATGGAGATATTCGAGGAGCAGTCCGCATCCTCTCTTCTGACTCCAGCATAGCTATTAACACTACTGACACCTTCACTGCATTGTCGGAAAAACATCCACCCCCTTCCAGAACTTTATCGTTCCCATCTCCTCCTGATCCAGGTGATGAGTTTTTATCTGTGTCCGAGGATGCTGTTTTGAAAGGTATTACTCAATTTCCTACCGGTTCCACCTCTGGAATAGATGGTTTACGTCCTCAACACCTGAAGGATCTTGTATCCATTTCGGCTGGTGATTCTGGCAAAAGATTGTTGCTGTCAATAATGAAACTCCATGCTGAGTGGTAAAGTAACTCCTGCCATCTGCCCACATTTATACGGGGCTTCTTTACTTGCTCTTACAAAGAAAGATGGAGGAGTGCGCCCTATTGCCATTGGCAATACCTTTCGAAGACTGGTAGCAAAACTTGCATGCACATCTGTCAAAGAAGATTTGAAGGAATACTTTTGCCCCCATCAACTCGGGTTTGCTTCTCCTAAAGGCTGTGAGACAATTATACATACTGTTCGTACGTTTTTAAAAGCTAATTCAGACAGTAACAACGTCTTACTTAAAATAGACTTTAAGAATGCCTTTAACTCTATTGAGAGAGATTCTATGCTGAAAGCAATAAAAGAAAAAGTTCCTTCAATTTTTCCATTCATGTGGCAAGCTTATAGTCAGCCTTCCCTTCTTTACTACGGGTCCACAACTTTGTCATCTCAGACTGGAGCCCAACAAGGAGACCCTGTTGGACCCATGGTTTTTAGCCTCACTTTACATCCAGTCATCCAGGATTTAAACAGTTCTCTCAGTCTTTTCTATCTGGATGATGGTACATTGGGTGGTGACCCCAACACTGTTCTGCAGGATTTTGAAAAATTGATATCTGCTAGTAAGGATATTGGTCTAGAAATCAATCCTCACAAGTGCGAACTTTATTTCTGTTCCAATCCAGATCAAGGAGTTGTCTCTGCCTTCCAACAAATAGCGCCCAACATCAAGATAATCACTGACTCTACTCTATCAATTCTTGGCTTTCCGATCATGCTAGAAGCTGTTCAAACAACTATGGAGCAAAAAATACTTTCAATGCAGAACCTTTTTCGGAGATTGTCTCTAATTCATCCACAAATAGCATATTTCCTTGTAAAAAATTGCTTTACCATTCCTAAACTTACGTATTTTATTAGAACTACGCCACTTTGGTTATTTCCCTCGTTTCTTCAACAATTTGACGATCTTGTGAAAAGTAATTTAGAGATAATACTGAATTCTGCATTAGAGGACAAAAACTGGATTCAGTCTTGCCTTCCTGCCAGTCTCGGAGGTCTTGGCATTCATAAGTTATGTGATGTTTGTGTACCCGCTTTTTTAGCTTCAGCATATGGAGCCCTCGATTTTGTCAAATCCATGTTCCCCTTTTCTGGTGATGAAATCGAAGTGTGCTTCTTGTCTGAGGCTTTGGTTAAGTGGAATACAATGACGGATAACATTAACCCTCCTGAAGAGTCTTCAGTTCAGAAATGTTGGGACATATTATACACCAAACTTATCCTTGATAATCTGTTGGCATCATCATCTTGTGACTCCGATTGAGCTCGTTATCTGGCCCTCCAGGAAAAAGAAGCAGGATCTTGGTTGAATGCCTTACCATCTTCAACAATAGGAACTTTGATGGACGCAACGACATTTAAGATCACTGTCGCCTTACGCCAAGGATGCAAAATCTACCGAGAGCATATGCGGAGCAACAGCTGATTCTCATGGTCATCATGCTTTGTGTTGTGCTAAGAGTAAGGGCAGATACTCACGCCACTCGGCAATAAATGACATCCTCCGCAGAGTTTTGATATCAATTCACGTTCCCACGGTACTGGAACCAACAGGCATCAGTCGTTCAGACGGAAAACGTCCAGATGGTATCACCATGGTCCCTTGGTTTAGAGGAAAATCCCTTATGTGGGACGCCACCTGTGTGGACACCTTTGCACCATCGCATATTTCAAAGACATCCCGCCTTGCAAGATCGGCTGCTGAGGCTGCAGTTAACCTGAAAAAACAAAAATATCGCGCTATCGCTGATAATTACTTTTTCGTCGTCTTTGCGGTGGAGACCATGGGTTCATGGTGCAAAGATGCCTCAGCACTTGTTGCTGACATTGGCAGAAGGCTGTGTTCTCTAACCGGGGAACCTCGTTCAACCGAGTTTTTGAGGCAGCGAATTGGCATCACCCTGCAGCGTGGAAATGCTGCCAGCATCAAGGGCACTTTCGCTGAATCTTCTGGCCTGGAGGAAGTGTATTTCCTTTGACTTCTCCTATTACTTGAACACAAGAAGATAGTTGTTTTTGGGAGATGTCACAAGAACATTTATATAAATCTATGTAACAATTTAAGATCTTAAGTCTGCAGAAAACCTAAATGTCAGGCACTAATTAAAATGTAATATTTTTCATTCAATCAACAGCCATATTTTTCTGTTAAAAAAAACTTGTAATGAATTAAGGAAGAAAATAATGTAAAGTGTCAATATTATATATTAAACTTTAAAGCGTTCAACTTAACGTATAGCAAACTCCCGACTATCCATGTGCAAAATTTTCAATTTCCTGCATGTCTTTTCGAATTTCCCGCACTTTATTTTGAGTTCCCTGCACTTTATTTCATCAGATTTTTAATTTCCCACACTTAATTTCGTCATATTTGCTCAATATGGCAACAAAATGTGGGGAATTTGAAATCAAACGTGGGAAATTAAAAATCTCACATTCAGTTTAAATTACTCGTTTTTTTCGATTATTCGTGCTTGTTATGGTCCCAATTAATGTGGAAAATTGGGAATTTGCTGTAATTATTGTAAATAAAAACTTAACATACATTCTGATGGGAAACCCTTGAAACATACGTTCAAATGTGGAAGTTTTTACTTACAATAATAATAACTTTGGGAAATACCAAAAAAGTTACTGGCTGTACAATAGTTGATGGCATATGATAGACCAGAACACACCTTCCAGCAGTCAGTTGTGAAGAAGGCAACAGTATATTGGCCAAAACAATATACAAGGGATCTATGCAACTTAATCTGGACACCCTACATATTTTCAAGACTGCAACGGCTACAGAACAAATAATAATTTATAATGATCACTACAATGATCTATTTATTGCACACATCTTGATGGCACGTAGAATGAATATCATTAGATTTGTTCAGTACAATATATAGAGTTATTTGAGCTAATAGCAAAGATGTTCTCACCTTTCTGAAATACTCTATTTATACAGTAATTTAAAAAATTACAAATACGTGATAATGCAATTCCTGGGAACTGTTTAGTCTTACCCAGAATATAATGTTTACAAATACAATACATACACTTCCATCACTTCTCTGAACTTTAAGGTTCTATAACAAGACACTACATTTACTATCCGTGTTGCTCTCTTAAAAACTATTCAAAATCAGATCTTGATGTTCTGATTTTGCTTCAAGTGCATTGATCTATGGGAGAAGGAGCACTGGCTCCATTTGAAACAAGCTGAGCTGGTAGTAACAACTTAAGAAAATGATTGAGTTTAGAACTGTGCAAATTAAAGTTGTATTCTAAACTGATTTACCAGGATATTAGTATTACTGTCTTTCTAGTGCATTAAGAATTTCTCTAATGAAGCCAGGACTAATGCAATTATTGTACAGTATTATTAAAAACGTCTTCTTCCACCAAATTTTATACCTGAAAGTAACTTACTTTTTCTACAATTAGCAATTGCCACAACAAATGAATATCACACCATTTATGGTCCAAGCACTTCGTGTACTGGTTGAGAAGACTTGATTTTAACTTTTGTTGCAATATGATAACCCAATGTCTACTTGAACCTAGGTCTCAGAGGTTCAAGTCCTTTTTTCCACAAACAGTTACACAGATATTTATATAACTCCGAGTCTTAAAGTGTTTAAGTCCAAGAAAAATATCCACTGACTTAGAACTAGGTTACAAAAGACTAGAATCCAAATGTTTAATACTTATGTGCTTGCATTTTATGTCCCTTTTGACAATGAGAATATGTTATTTGGATGGACTTAAAGCTCCCTTGTTACATCTGTGAAATCTATCATGTCTAGTCCCCAATTTAAACCATAACTGCTGGGCCGGTTCACCATCACACTTATAAACAAGAACAGGAGTCAGTAGTTATAAATGTAGGCAGCCACATAATACCAACCTAAATAATTTGTCAACAGGTCACATCATGTGAATGCCAGACTGAACATGTATGGGAAGGAGGCCTGATTCTTTGAATCACAGTGATTTCTGGTAGCAGATACATATATCACAGTATAAAGAGATGTAATGAAGTATGAACATGCATGCTACTGATGTACATGGTATACTTGTCAGTTAACACCAGTGTTGACCATGCCACAGTGAGTCCATTTTATGAGGAAACCTCGCATCACTGCCGCATTGCCACGCTAGCATTGCATTGCATCGCAGTTGTACAAAGCATACAAGCGGTTAGTTGCTTCGGTGTGTTGTAGTGAGACGCTTGTCTATTGTTGTCGTGTGTTACATAAGTAGGGCCCGTATTTTTTGGTAACAATGATAAGCTCGAAATTTTATAAAAGAACCTGCCTTGGCTATACTTAGCTTTTATATGCTTAAAATACCAATATGAACCAAATTGAATCCACGAAATGTCGCGAAATTTACTCTATTCCGCGAAATGTGTCTATAAGCGCGAAATATGCCCCTTCTGTCCGTAAAGTGACAAATGAGCATGAAAAGTGCCTTAAAATCACAATATTGTGTTTTGGTGTACTGTATTTTTTTATTTCTTAGCAGCATTTTTTTTCTGCTGTTTCTGTGGCTGTCGCAGATTTACCGATATATCGATATTTGTGATCGATTACAAAGATGCAGAATTTACGCAAAGATTGTCTGTGACCTGGTTTGTACTGCTGAGTACTCTCCTTCCCTGCTATCTCTTTGCCAAGTTAGCGATGCCTATGATCGATTACAGCAGAAGAGTGTAGAATGTTTGTTACTTGTATTCAACAGATTTCGTCTTTTATCCACAGTTGGCACTTCTGTTTGCAAATGGCTATCTGAAATTACGATAATATTTCTCGTAATTATATTTGAACATTAACTCTAATCATGTCTAAATCGAAAGTTACTTCAGTTCATATAAGGGCAGAAGGATATAGAAATGGGGGGGGGGGGTGTTAGTTCATGTAAATAAAGAAGCAAAGTTTATCATTGCGGAGTGTTCCCAATGTAGTATAAAGTAATTTATATCACGAAATACCCACCAAAATAGAAGGAAGTTAACACCGAAATCAACCATTTTATTTCACCAATAAATCAGGGCCCTATACATAAGACAATAATCGAAAATGTATACGGTTGAACAGCAAATTTATTTGGTGGAATGTTACTTATTGAGAAATAACCATAGATTTTCGGAGATTTTCTCGTAAATATCTTGACTGTACCATCCCTACAAAATCGTGTCTTTCGAAGTTGATGAAAAAGTGGCGTACAACAGGTTCAGTTTGTGACATACCAGAGAAGCGTGAAAGGCACGTTTTAACAGTAGAGAAACTTGAGGATATTCGGGTGTGATTAGAAGTACGGTAAGTCCTAGAAAATCACTGAAACGTTTGGTGCAGGAAACTAACATATCCAAGGGGTCAGCCCACAAAGCGACCAGACTGCTGAAATTTCAACAGTATCTCAAATAAATGGTGAGTAATAAGCCTCTACATGTAGGCCTATTTTGATAATAAATTGGTTGAGTCTTGATTTGCCAGTAGTAACGGAAAACGGTCTCCGCTGGTGCAAACACAACAGTGGGGAAAGTGTGAGCAGGGGCAACGCTGTTAAAAAGTTTCCGCATAAAATGGCCTCCCTGTATTATCGAACATATACAATACCTTGTATTGCTACATCCATTCTCCTTGGAAACCATTCAAAGTGTGTGAGCATATGGTGTCATCTATTATCTACATTCTGACACTATCGGTTACCTGTTCTCTGCTCTGAGCTCTGCTACAGCTAATTATTTCAGGTGATGTATTGCAACACACATCATAATGCATTATGCACTGCTATGTTGTGACGTCATATGGGCTTCCCCAGGGTTTAGTAAAATGGCCTTTAATTAAAAAAATCTGCACTGTGCTCTTGGTTCAGAGGAAACTGAAAGATTTGCATTGCTTGTCCCTTTACGATCACAAAAGATAATTATAAAATTAATTCAGCACCACCAGCTTGCACAGTGAAGTAATATGTTAGCAGTGAAAAGGTTAAGCACCCAGGTAAAAAATAACTGGTACAAATTGAATAACTTGTGACATCATTGAACAGTTGTACTTTTTCACATGACTAGATTAATACTTTTTTCAACCCGTTTGGTCCATTAGGGCCTTTTCACACTGGGTCACTTGTGACGGTCACCGGATTTTGCAGTGAACACACCTGGGTCACTTGTGATGGTACCGCTAGTATACCCAGTAGTAGCTACATGATAAAACAATTTGTAATCGCTTTTGACATCCCAAATGGCAGGTCAACATTCCACTTCACTAATAAAATCTTCAGTACTAATCAAATCTAAACTCATGGCTCGCTGAGCTCGATTATACAATTGAATTATGTATATACAACTTGCATTGTTGGCAATCATAATAAAGGTGACTGTGCAGTGACCCTCACAAGTGACCCAGTGTGAATGCTCCCATTTAAACCAATGCTTCTTTGCTGGTAACTGGTCACAAGTGACTGTCACATGTCCTGACACTGCAGCATCACTTGTGTTTGGGTGGGTCACCATGGTGACCCAGTGTGAACACTTCCACTTAAACCAATGCTTCTTTGCTGGTGACCATCACAAGTGACGAAGTGTGAAAAGGCTCTTACATTGGAAGTCAGCACAGAACCTTAAGAAAAGTATGCAATGAATTATTTTTATCCTAGTTCGACTAGACCACACCATGATAGTGCGGAGGATAAATTATTTTACACAAGAAGGAACATTTATTGCACATCGCCAGTTTTTGCTCTATGGCTCATATTGCTTAGATCACCTGTCATGATGTCCAATCACTGCAACAAAAAAATAAATGGTGCAAAATATATTGCGCAAACTTTCTCGCATATATATGTGTTAAAAGTTAGCACAGAAAAAACTAAATTATAGAGACAATTTTTTTTAATACATTTTTTATAACACTAACAAATATCAGGAGGAAAGGCAAGGGCCAATCTTTAGAATGCTTTTTCCGTGAAAAAATAATAATGATAATGATAATGATGATGATAATGATGTGCGGAGTATAAAAACAAAAGCAGAGAAATGAGAAAGTGGGGGGGTCCAAAATATAAGTGGCACGGTAATTTACAGAACGTAGTTTTTAAATTCATTATTCTCATTTTATCAGGAACAAAGATTTCACCCAAAGACGAAGACCCTGGAAATATCTTCACGTTACTTGTGACATTATAACTGAATGGCAATTCTTACTCACTACAGGATAGTTTGTGGTGCAATGGGGACTAAATCTCTTGACTTTGAGGCATGTCCACTAAAATGCCACTCAGTCTGCCGCTTGTAAAACTGTAAATGGAGTATCACATGCTCTCAGACAAATTTCACACTACAGAAAATCAAACCATTTTAGCAAGTGGTTCATAGTTTATCAATAGTTAAATTATAATCATATTTAGAGGTCTTTAGTACAAGTCATTTAGATTTAGCTATATTTGCTACATGAGTAAGCACTATATTATAAATTTCTTGTGTAAATTAACCTATTTTCATTGTAAATAGTAGTGAAAAATTGGAACATTCCTTTTGTCTCTACATTTTCCTAAAACAATTAACCATTCTATTACAGTTGTCACAGGTAAAGAAAAGATTTCTCACAGTTCGTGTGAAGCACATGGAAGAGACGAGGTCAGACTGTTGGGTTGAAAAAATTCTCTGCTATGCATGGTAGCAGTATGCCAAAATGAAACTTCGTTAACCATAAGCACAATAAACAAGTTTCTTAATATTAATAATAATAATAATAATAATAATAATAATAATAATAATAATAATAATAATAATAATAACAACAACGATGATGAAGATGATGATGGTGATGATGATAATAATAGTAATAATAATAATAATAATAATAATAATAATAATAATAATAATAATAATAATAATAATAATAATAATGAAAATGATAACAATGATGATGAAGATGATGATGATAATAATAATAACAATAATAATAATAATAATAATAATAATAATAATAATAATAATAATAATAATAATAATAATAATAATAATAATAATGCTGCTGCTGATGATGATGATAATGCACTCGTGCTTCCTATTTTTAGTGCCTTTTCAGGTGCTTAATATACCGATTTTAGTGCCTTAGCTTCTGAAGACTAGACAATACTTTGTCTTTCAGTATGCTGGAGAACAAAGATTTTAAATCAAAAGACACCCGTCTGTCTTGAGGCAAAAGTTCTATGCCTTTAATTTTCTCTAATAGTTTTAATGAATTTCTTAAGATGTGGGTAGGGTGACCAAATGCGGAACATCTCGCATTTTAAGGTATCTGAACTAGTTTTCATGTTATTGTCATCGGTACAGTACAAATTTTCAAATTACTATCCTGCCATGTAGCTTCAACTAAACACAGCATAATCGTTGCCAACAATATGATCTTTGAAAGTGCAAAGAAGCAGGTTGTAGCATCTTTGGAGAAGCATTCCGGATGTACCTTCCAACTTCCGTTATACTTTTGTTGAGGTTTTCAGTATTTCTGTACTTTGTAGATATAAGTAGAGGTTAAAATTTAAATAATTTCAAGCAACTGATAAAATTAAGAAGCACAAATAAGTATTTTTTTTTCTTTTTCTAATTTAAAAAAAACTTGTGAGAACATTTAGGCTATAAAATGTTCAATTTTTATTTTATTATTTCAGAATTGGTTGACTTTTGTATGTTTTCATTTAAATTAACAGTCTTCAACCCGCAGACTGGAAAATAAACTGTACATTAAAGATGAGCGAAATGTATTTTTCTATGTTATGAATTCAGTAAGAGTACTCTTAGTCAAAAAAGAGAACTGGCAACACTTTAAAAAATGTTTGACATTTTAAAACTACAGCAAAAAATGTAGCTGTCTCCCTTTTTAACTGTCTTGCCCCTCATTCCTTCCTTCAACAGTTGGTCACCCTAGGTGTGGGTACTGAAATCAGGTAAAGATTGGAATTTCCCTGTCAACCATTTAACCCAAAAAATAGGTAAAGGTATTTATATTATTGATGATAAGTCGCATTTGGTTCCCAGGATTTATGGTATGTCATAAATTTGTCCTAAAGTGGGGTTATTAATTTGATGCTATAAATAAATAAGACCTAAATATACTATAAATTTTGAACTCGCAATATTATAGAATTAACATTGTAACATTTTGATCGTTCCTTGTGCCATATTCACGTGATTTAACTCAACATCTATTCTAACATCTACACAATGATGGGAGCTCAAGCCTGTTCAATTGGCATAATAAAACATTAGAACGATAATCCTTTTTTAAAGGACAAAATAAAATAATATGTAGCCTAATTATTTTCAAGTAATAAAAAACACTTGTAATTGAGGATATTGCAAAATTGGCATAATAATACACTGGTATACAGCTATGAAAAGTATTTTGAAAGTGTGTTGTGAGTACAGAGGACTCAGTAGTGGTAGTTCGGTTTAGGGGCATGTCCACAGCTAAGGTCATTGGTGCCCATAACACATAGAGGGGATGCATTAAATAAATGGCTAAAAGCATAAAAGCACAATAAAGGCTAGTTTACATGATGACACTAGGTTTCCTAACTATTTTCATGAAAGTGATTTTGTGAAACTAATTCCAGTGCAAACACAGGTTTCACTTTATTTTTTAAGTTCAAGTGACTGTACACTTTTGAATCGCATAATAAATGCAGACATTTCACAATTCCTCACTTCCCCACTTCAACGTACAAAACTAAATATGCGTATTACCTCAAAATCACTCCAATGGTTTTGTGAAAAGTTGGAATAAGCCGAAACTGCATAGTGTCGTAACTCATTGTCACCAGTACATCTTGCGCATTCATATAAGAAAAACGTGCAAAACTTAGTTACTAGACCTAGTTTCGTTGTGTAAACTAGCCTTAAGAGCAAATACTTTATAGTAAAAGCCAGTATCAAAATTTAGGGCCTTATACATTCTAGCATCAGATCCACTGCTGGGCAATGGAAGGTGGAGTTGATATCTAAGAAAATAAAGAATGATAGCAGAACAGAGGGGGAAAATACACCAACGGAAACACGTCCCCATCGTTTAATCAACAAGATAAACACATAGTTCTGACATTAACTGAAATATGGGGGCGTACCAGAACAGAAAAAGGCCACATGCGGATTAAGGACAAATTGATGAATTGTGAACCAGGCGTCAGCATGCCCCCAGAAAAGAGGGGTAATGGAAATAAATAAATAAAAAAATGTTAATGACTGGGAAAGTTCATGATAAGAGCAAGCAGCTGTATAGAGACTACAAAATGGAAACTGGACAGGAAAGTGCTCAAAAAAATGAGAAAAATAGTTTACATAAAAGAGAGAACCTAAACAACTGAAAGACCACTGTAGGCTGTAGAAGGGCCCACAGATGGTCAATCTGGCAACTGTTCATTAAATCAGGGGGAAAAGCCATTATCTTCAAGAAAGGCCATCAGACGTGAGATATGTAAAGTCAATATCTCGAAGAAAGGCCATCAGACATGAAATAATTAATGCCATTATCTCGAAGAAAGGCCGTCAGACGTGAGATACATAAAGCCTTTATCTTCAAGAAAAGCCATCATACGTGAGATACATAAGTCATCGTCACCATGAATTTCAGGGAGGGTTTTCCCAGGTGGTGTCTCTCTCGGCTACTAAAGAATGGACTCTCAAAAAGAATATGCCTAATGGGCCTAGACAAAGAGGCTCAAGGGGATGACAACAGGTTTGATGGGACTAACTTAAAATCACTGGTTTGCCACTCAGCTTCCCATGACCTACAGATCTGGTGCTGAATGTAGGAACATCTGGTGCCATCCTTATCTGCCTTATCCATTCTTTCATTATCAAGGATACCCTTGTGCCCAGGGACCCAACAAAGAACAATGCGGTGTGAATGTGTGGTCAATGTTAAAGCATCAGAAGTGTAGAGAACAGAAAAGGATTGGAGGACCCTGAGGGAATCACTGCATAGAATAACTTGTGTGAGAATGGAAGACTATACAGGTAGCAGTCCTTAAATGATAAGTAAAGGCTACTAAACCAGAGCCATCAGTATAGATAAAAGAATATGTAGGGTATGAAGACTGTAATTCCCTTAAGTGTAATTAACAGCAGGTGAGCATGAAGCGCTGGCTCATTTTGTTATTGTTGTGATCCTGTGAAGTTTTTATAATGGTCAAACATCATACAATGTTTTATGTTATTTTGAATTGTAAATTTCAAAATGAAAATAATTTACGGTAATTTCACTTGTACTTAGAATAATGATCTAAAAGAATTGAATAAAAACTTTTTTAAATTTCATATTGTAGCGGAATTCAGGCCCTTTTGGTTGGCAACAATCTGTTTGAAAACAGATCACTGTACAAAAACAGTTGAAACATCTGCAGAAAAGGATGAATCATGATCTTCAATATTAATATTGTTAGGGAAATAAGCACAATGGTTAATTAACTATTGCTGGGAATTATATAGTGAAGTGTTATTAAATTACACAAAATCCAATTATATTGACATACATGCTTCACTAAAGTTTTACCTTTTTAACAGGACAAATTTGTTTCTGCCACCATTGTGCACATCGTCAGCTGATCTCGGGATCAGTGAAGCATGTATGTCAATATAATTGGATTTAGTGTAATGTAAGCACAATAGTGTTGAAATCTTTAACAAGATTGAGTACGGAAATATGCTAACTTCAAAGGGTATCCCCATCATCATCAGCTCATTCCACCTAAATACAGTATAAATATACCTAATAGTGAAGCACTCAATCTTGTTACAGAATCATAATCTGTATAAAGAAATGAAATTATCTCTTGAAGTTACTGAAAAGGCAAATAATTAACTAATATTGAAAAATCCTTTGCTATGGTCTGAAACAGTTATTTATATTATTTTGAATTGTAAATGATTAATAGTTACATGATAATACAGTACCATGTTTATCCGGATTAACTGGGACCAGACCCGATCCGACCCAGAAAATGAAATAACCGGATAAAACATGAGAAGGTAATTTCTTTTTAAAAATCTAACTGTACAGTACTGTATTCACTTCAGGTGTCAAATCTTGAACATATCTGTCAGAGTCAGTTGTGCTGACAAACTGTCGATTTTATTGGCTAAAAGTTTTGCTTTTTGGCAAATAATCAGCCCTGAAAGAGGGTTTCCCAATACTCCCTGCTGTAAAAACCATTTGAATACGGCCTCAAAGCGATCTGGATAGTTGAAGTTCGGATACTTTGAGTTCTACTGTAGTCGTAGGAATAATAGTACCTGTAGTGGTTAAAATGAAGGAAATAGATGATTATTTACTTGTAGAAAAGGGAAGGGAATGATAGTGACATCTAATGATATCCTGAATAAGTATCATAATGGACTAGGACTTTTTTCTTTACACTTAACAGGCTAGCACCTTTTTTTACAGATCAACTCATATAATGGATATTAAACTGTATTGGAAGTTAACATAGTGAAGTTATTTGCTGTACTAGTTTTGCCACCATCACTACCATTGTCAACAGCTATACCCTAACTGCCGTGGCACCCTCCTGCGTTCACGGAAAAATTTTTGAGATGAGGTGAATGATGATTAATAACTGACTAGTAATGATTAATAGTAATAGGTCAATGATGACCTTCTCTCAAAATATGTTCCATGCATGCAGGAGGGTGCCAAGGCAGTTGAAGTATAGCTGTTGATAATGCTAGTGATGGCACTGTAACTAGTACAGGTAAACTATACCGAAGGTGAAGTTTCGTGTGAAATTCAACTCATATTATAATTATTACGCCTTATGATGGAACTTTACACAGACAGAGTTCTGTTAAACAATGTTTACAAAATCCTTTTGCAGATACCATACCACAAGGAAAAACATAACTTGATACTTACGTCATCAGCTCAGGAACCTATGATCGGTAGGTAGGGTGGATACAAATATTTTTGGTTATTTTTACTCATGTACATTGAAGCCCACATTTTCTGTCCAGAGGTTTAATAGTTTCTGTTTTGACTAGGATGTTGTGATCACATGATTCTATTTTTTTAAGTTACTGTCAAATATTAGTTTATACCGTACTAGTTCAAGAATATTACCACTGCCAACATAGCAAGATATTCATGCTTTTGGCCAAGTCTGAAATCTTCTTTGTAGCACTATGGGGGTCTAGGCTCAAGGAGAAGTGTGTGATTACTAAAAGAACAGGTATCATCTAAATAATTAATGTGTTATGGTAAAATTAGGTCTCCCTAAAACTGAACAGAAAAAATTACATTTTAAATATATCTAATAAGACAACAAACAGTTCTTGTGTATTACATACCTGTTTCAATCAGTCTGCTTCAGATTATCAGCTCATGGCCACCCAAAATTAATTCCTGTTAGCTGATAAAAACGAGCATTAAATGGTCTGTAGAATTCTCTGAGTCTCTCTATAGCAGCTGGATCAATATGTGGGTGGTTCCGACCCTTTGTCTTTCCAAGACAGTGAGGACTTGATCGACCTTCAGACTTCATTAAGCATGGAAATCCTTTCGTAGAGTTGAAGTAGAAATGTTTTTCAGTAACCACTCTTTTAAGGCCTAAAAAATCCTGTAAGATAAAAGATTATTTAAAGTAGGAAATGTACTGTAAAGATCTTCAGTTTACAATAATTATTTCAGGAATGTTTTTTCCCCAAAAACTTCTTGTGACCTTTATTTTGCTCTGACACTACTTTTTGGAGGATTCATTTTTTAATAGAAATATATATATTAACCTTTGACTGCTATTGGCATCACTGGTAACAATGAGTAAAATTTGTCTAAATATGCCAACACAGTGATCAAAATTGTGGCAGTACAGTTCTCAGCTAGAAGCTACACCTGGATGATGTCAATTAGTGGTAATTAATCAAAGGGATACTGAGAGATTTATGGACAGGTAGCATCCGCTAAAGTATGGTCACATAAGAATAACACAATATTGATGGTCTGGATGGAATGGGCACCAGCATTATCCTATAAATGTACCTGGTACTTGGTGCAAACCTTTATCTCCACAACGTAGAAATGTCCACCGCTTCCCAAGACTGTCAGTTGGAACGAGCTTTGAGATCTTCTTTTCAGGGTTATCATGTATTGCTTGGTTGGTTAACTAAGGATGTATTCCTACCTTCTATTAATTAAAATAAATGCACCAGAAATTTGTTGATATTGGACTATTCAAAAATTGTCACTGAAGAATTAGCTACTGGTAGTTTTATTTTAATATATAAAAAGAAAATATAGTTAGGGGAGCATTTAACACATTAGATAAATTATACAGTGTGTTTCACGTATGAGTTGGCCATCATGCGGGTGTCTTGTGTCACGGCAGCCACAGCTCTAACTCATGAGCCTACAGTTAAAATTACAATGAAAATAACCCTGCACCTCATAACAAGAGATGTTGGAAATGTCCTTTTCTTGCATTCACACAACACTGGCATCTTTTTAGAAAATTTTCTTTCACGTGCATAAGTTCAGCTTCTGAGATAGAGATAATTTCTCTTGTGATATTGTCTTTAAGTTCTTCTAATGTATGGGGGTTTCAGTTACATAGATATTAGACCCAAACATGAACTTGAAAAATAAAGTGTATAGGTCTAACCCCATACATTAGAAGAACTTAAAGACATTATCACAAGAGAAATTAACTCATCTCGGAAGCTGAACTTACACGCGTAAAATAAAACTTTCAGTGTTGTGTGGATGCAAGAGTAGGACATTTCCAACATCTCTTGTGCGGAGGCATGTGGTTATTTTCACTGTAATTTTAAATGTAATTGTATGAACCTGAATCACTACACTGTTAGTGGCTTTATTTGCATAGATATTTCACCCGAACACTCGGGAGTTAGAGCTGTGGCCGTGATGCAGAAAACTGCATGATTGGCCAACTTGTATGTGAAACACTCTCTAGAAGTGATTATATGAATCTGTAACTGTTAATTTTAATTTAACGTAGTTATGTGACCGGCAGTCTGGTGCAAATCATAAAGTTAATGAAGCTATCAGTCTAGTAATGTTATACTCTTTTAGACAATAATTATGGTATTATGGCTACTTGTCACACATGCATTTCATTATTTTCACTTTAATCATAACATTGATATGGAGCATGTAATATTAGATCTTGAGCTAACACAGTTACACAGTGCACAGTATGTACCTTTTTTCATTGCAGAATCAGATTGGCATAACTCTTTCTCGCTATATCACTCACAATTTACAAGGGTTGATTTTTTAGTTCTCGCAACTATTTTATTTCTCCACACAAAGCATACGTACATGGTTCTAAGTTTCATAGGCCTTCGATGTAATCACTACCATTGCATATGTGTTCTCATATGTGCATATATGTTTGGATCCCGTTGGCACTGCCTAATCTGTTGATGGTGCGAAGAGAGTGGTCGGTTGCTTGTAAAACATCTTCAACTGTATGAAATCAAATCCTATAATGTGGCTACTTCATCTTTGGGATTAGATCGAAGTCACAGGGACTTAAATCTGGAGAGTACGGAGGGTGATAGAGCACCTCCCAGCCCCAGTGATTGAACAGTTCAGATACAACTGTAACTCTATGCAGCCTAGCATTGTCATGCAGAAAGATGGATTATCCATGAAGTGGCGCAGTTTTCTTCTCAGAGATGCTTGCAGATTGTCTTAAAAAACGAACAGTAGTACTCCACATTAACTTTCTGCCTTGGGGGAACGGGATTCACTTTAGTACAGCTGAAGATGTTTTACAGGCAACCAACCGCTCTCTTCGCACCATCAACAGATTAGGAAGTGTCAACGGGATCGAAAGACTTCCGCAACACTGGGAACATGTTGTATGCAATGGTGGTGATTGCATCAAAGGCCTATAAAAGTTAGAACCATGTATGTATGCTATGTATGGAGAAATAAAATAGTTGCCAGAACTAGAACATCAACCCTTGTATATCACTCACAATAAATTTAAATTTTCTTTTCCTTTCATAATATTGCATGATCCACTAAACTGGCAAGTTTATGACGACGCGGTCCATAATCAAACGTACAAGAAGCGTTGTGATGTTCTGGAGATTACACAGCAAGAGCCTCACAGCTCAGTGGTACTATGGGTTCTTATTGACTCTGGAAGATATCAATCCGCCATTGTTAGAGAGGGGAAATATTTCTCAAATTTGGTAACTGTTTGCACAGTTTTGGAGATACTAATTTCCTACTGGAGGAAATTTAGCATGGCTTCTTTGCAAATCAAGTTTTTCAGTCGCTTGTCAATGCAGTACTTAGTTTGGCATCGGTTAAGTTTTTGCTAGTAAACTATACTTCTTGACTTCAATAAATTTCTCAGCAAGGGTCTTAACTTTTTCCTGCTAGCGAGATTTTGTAAGGGATATGTAAACAATTTCTTTAGGCTTAATGATTGCCACTTCCTGGTCTTTCACATTATGTCAGTGGAATTTCTGGTTATTTGACACCAACTGGGTGGTCAAGGAAAAATTCCTTTCTATAAACTAAAATATAATTTAGTTCTCATTCAAGAAATTACAAAATGTATTAATAATCATTACATTAATTATCTATCAATCATATTTAATTGGTATTTGGTCAAGACACTGTTCTCATTCAAGAAATTACAAAATGTATTAATAATCATGACATTAATTATCTATCAATCATATTTAATTGGTATTTGGTCAAGATACTGCTTCAAAATTGTAAAATATGAATAGACACTAATGGTTTATGTTAAAACATGCAGATTTTATCCATGCACTAATGACGTAAATCATGAAACAACTGCTGTACTGAAATGTTCCTCAGTGATTTTGAAGTTATTGTCCACTAATGATTTTATCTTCAAGATATGCACATATATACATGTAAAAGCCCAAGGCTCGTGGTATGGGTGACTCATGCTTTCATTGACCATGTCAATGTGAAGTTTACTGATACAGTAGTACAATATTGCCTGTGAGGGGGCTATCACAGAACTTCTAAAGGGTTAGAGACTAAGGTTTGAGATAAGTGTAAACGGAAAAGGCTTTAATTTAGGATGGGGCAGTAATGTGCTGCCATATGGGAGCTCTGTTAGAAAAGTATCCGACATTTTTTTTTTTTTTTTTTTTTCAGAAATCTGATGGATTTGAATCAAGCACGCTTGCATGAGACGACCTTGAACCTGTGTGCGCATGTGTGATTTTTTTCCCCGTTTGTGGATAGCGTCTGTTGCTGGCAAGCAGCATTTGAGTGAGGTAGTGTGTAGTGCTCTTGTCGTTGCAAGGAAAATAACGGAATGACTGGAGCAGCGCTATTTGTCTGAAACTGGGCGACAGCCATGTGGAAACCATTCAGAAAATTCAGACGGCTTTCGGTGATGATGCTATGGACATCACACAGATTAAGGAGTGGTACAACCGGTTTAAAGACGGCCGAACATCGGTGGTGAGCAAGCCACGCTCCGGTCGGCCATTAACATCCCAAAATGACCAGGTCACTGCCAAAGTGAATGCTGTGGTGATGCGGGACTGTCGTGTGAGTATCCGAGAAATTGCGGAAGAGGTGGGCATCATCACTTTTTCGGCACATTCAACTATAACCGAAGATTTGGCCATGAAGAGAGTGGTGGTGAAATTCAATGCCGATGCTGTTGACGGCGGAGCAAAAGCAACTTTGTGTTGAAGTCTCACATGACATGCTTGACTCCACAAACAGTGGACACCTTAATGAGTGGTGACGAGTCCTGGTGTACGGGTACAACCTGGAAACCAAATCCCAGCCGTCACAATGAAAAAACGACGAGAGCACTACACACTACCTCACTCAAATGCTGCTTGCCAGCAACAGACGCTATCGACAGGCGAGAAAAAATTCACACATTTGCATGAAGGTTCAAGGTCGGCTCATGCAAGCGTGCTTGATTCAAATCCGTCAGGTTTTCGAAGAAAAAAAATAAGGTCGGATACTTTTCTAACAGACCTGGTAGAGTGGTTTCGCATTTTCAGTAATGCTCCTATAACTCATTTGTAAAATAAAAATTCAGCAGCAAAAGGGTTAATGAGAAGGTGTTGAGTTCATGAAGAGATATTTTTGGTATAATCAACGTCAGAGCCTGTAGGACTATATCATCGTTCAAATCTAAATTACTAAATTATTTACATATTCCTGAAACCAATTAGTTAATTATTTACTTATTTTAAATAATATATATAATTATTTTATTAACTTTAAAATAGTGATGTCAATTCGTATATCCTTATATCCTTGTAATTACATTGTAAGAATTATTACTAAGGTGTCTATTTCTGTAAATAATTATTTATGTATTTCAAAACTTATCTTATTTCTTTTGTGTAATAATACTTATAAGATCACTTACTGCATATCAATTACTTTGTAAGTTGTTTGTATTTCTTTCTCTTCTTCTCCTGGTTGAGTGGAAGATAAGGCCTTACGGCTTTAACTCTGCCAGGTAAAATAAAACATTATTATTATTATTTTATTATTATTTATTATTATTAAAATAAGTGGTATTTAAAAACATAAACCTGAGTTAGGTAAAACATAAACCAGTGTGTGCAAGCTTTTTACTGAAAAGAATTCAGATAGATCAATTATTTCAATTACTTGTACAGTGCAAAAGAAAATCTCAAGCAACTGCTGTCATACTTTAAAAATAGTGAATGTTCTTTCTGTACAACACATTGCTATCGCTGTGTCAGTGCATATGAAACTTAAAACTACGTCGCTGAAAACTATAAACATAGAGAGAGACACCACCCAACTGCTGGGTTTTACTGCTTTATGAAGAAAAAGCCCTGGGGTAATAAAATTAACATTAAACAATAAATGCAAGAATCAGATTAATGACTTACACCTTTCAATTTGAAAAGTATAAAATGATGGTGAAAATCTTCAATGTAACGAGAGTTTTCTGGCTTCCTGTTGAGTGAGTGGATTTAGGTCTGAGCTTTCAGCTTTATGAAAGACTAGCATAAAAGGCCTGGCATCACCCGGGTTTTTATTTTGTAATTTGAAATTAACTTACGAAGGCCTTTCAATTTTCAAACTCTAGGTCCTTGTATATTATGCATACAGAACTTGAAATGAGGAAGAACGACTTATCACACTCAAACTATTCCCTCAGAAAACACTAGATATAGCTTTTTATGGCTCACAGAGGATGTCGAATGTTGCATTCTGTTGCTTCTACACACCATGCCTGGGAGGGGTTGAAATAAGAAGAAACATAAATTCCGATTACATAAGATTGTATTGTCTTTATCGAAAATTTTATTTCTCACTCTCATGTTACCATACAACCGTTTCAGAGCTGAAATTAAAAAAAAAATTTAATACCACTTTCATACTTTTCTCCCCCAAAACCTGGGACAAAATATACTGCGGGCGTAGGACTGAAAATGTTCCATCCTATTTTGTCTTCTTTTAGATGTTTAGGGCCTATGATAAACATCCCTATACAAAGCCTACAGCTATGAGTGACGTATCAGTGGATAGGATTTTTTTGCAGACTTCTGATATAGCTTACTCACTGGCAGACACTTAAGTTGTCCCTGCAATACAACCATTTATTCTACATCAGAATGTAAAGTGAGAAAATTATATTTTCCATGTCGAGGGTAGAGAATGTTATGTGACTGCTTCACATTGTGCTTTATTTTCGTGGATTTCATTCTTCATTAATTATTTCCACAAATATATTCATTACATTGATAGCATCAGAATATGTTAAAGCTCAGTATTATGTAGTTCCCAAAATCCTATATAAACTATACACTGTTGTCATGATAACTGAACTGCATTTCATTTTTTCAGTATAATATTTTCAGAAATTATAAAAATTTTTAAGGGAAGGGGTGGCTTGTTTGAATTTTAATTCTGAACGTGTTACTTCCCGTTCTTAACTGGGTATGTTTGCAAAATTTCGTGCAAATTGGTCAGGAAATGTAAATTTTTTTGTTATGTAAACATGTGAAGCAGAACTCTCAAACTGTGCCTCATTTCACATTCCCAACTTTTTCCGTAGATTTTCCAACAATTTTCTTTCATACAAACCTTGTACTGACAATTACGAACACACAAAAAAAAAAAAAAAAAAAAAAAAAAAACAGCCAAATCGGTCAAGCCATTCTTAAATGATGCTGCGATACATGTGGCAATTGATTTTTAATTATATAGAAGATAATTTGGATAGCATTCCAACTAGGCAAATCATATGGTCTTGATCATCATAGTAATTTTGAGTTACCCCTTTACAGTTCAGTAAAGTATCAACTAAATTCACAGAAATGGCTGTAAAAATTAGCAACAAGTTTCTGAAGCAAATTTTCCATTAGAACAAAGACATTTTAAAAATACAAATAGCAACTTTGGTTGATTAAAGCAAACAGCATTCTACAATGATAGACTCAGATAGGAGCATTGCCAAATACCCTAAAGCCCGGACCTCGTCAATGAGACGGACCCAAATTTTTTGCTAAAATTCACTTAATATTCTTGCTAAAATGAATCAATACTTTATCGTACATTTATTTCTAGAATTAGAGACAGTTTAGAGTTTAAAAGTATTTATACGAGGCGTGTCCATAAAGTAAGTTTCCCTGGGGCTGTTTACAGAAACAAAACAAATTTTCAAGGAAATATTTATTGCAACAGACACAGCCAGTGTTCACCTATTTTTGAAATATTCGCCACCGGAATTGAAACATTTGTCTTACTGTGGCACCAACTTTTGACTACCTGTGTCGTAGAAGTGTGCTGCCTGGGATTTGAACCACCTTGTAACAACCACCTTCGTCTCTCTGTCATTCTTTGTCATTTCGTGAGGTGTAGGAAAAGATAGAAATCATTGGGAGCGAGGTCCAGGCTTTAGGGTGAATGTTTAAATACCTCCCAGCTGAACTTCTACAGGAGACTTGTTAGGTGTTTAAACATTCACCCTACAGTCCGGACTTCACTCCCAGTGATTTCCATCTTTTCCTACACCTAACGAAATGACAGTGAATGATAAGAGGCAGAGATGTTGTTAACACAGTGGCTCCAATCCCTGGTGGCAGCCTTCTATGACACAGGTGTTCAAAAGTTGGTTCCAGAGTGTAACAAATGTTTCAGTTCCAGTGGCAAATATGTTGACAAATAGCTGAATACTGGCTGTGTCTGTTGCAATAAATATTTTCTTGAAATTGTGTTTTGTGTCTGTAAATGGCCACAGGGAATCTTAATATATGGACACGCCTCATAGAAAATGTCACCACGGCTATAATATCTAAGCTAATTTGTTTCATACCTACTTTTTCTGGGCTTATACCGAAATACACCATGATGAAGAGCACAAATTGCAAATAACTTTTATTTTTCATAAAGCATAATTATTGATGGGTAAGCATGCCATACTTCAAATGGACATTAATTAATTTTTAAAAATATCTCAATGAATATAAATTTTAGAATTACAAACTATTCGAACATAAAGTGAAACAACAAAAGAATATAATTATAATTTTACATACAAAATGATTTGAAAGATTCCTTTGAAGACTGGAAAGAAACCCTTGTTGGTTTCCTTGTATGAAGGTTCATTTATTTTCTATGTTCTCATGGAAAGATTCTAGTTAACAGTTAGTTCTCATGACAATTTCATCTATAATGCCTTCCATGAAGAAAAGCTGCCATATTTTTTCTATATGAGAACTAATTTCACAGGCAGAGACATACAGAAACCGTGCATTAGAAGGAATATCTGTCTAGAGGATGGGTGATTTTTAGTTGTGCTATGAGGAATATCCATCTGTCTTACTGAATCATTCGATGTAGCCGTGAATCATTCACGTGATGTGACAATCACGTGAGTGAACAGGCGATGTAATCACATACAAGACTAATACTTAAATGAGTAAATGAGCACAATATTAGTATAACCTGCGCTCTGGTAGCAAAAGGCAGTAACCATATCCATCTGTGAGATGGATGTTCTGCTCTAAGGGTTAAAGAATATATTGATCTGCCTACAATCACTTCCGATTCATAACACATTTATATGCTCCACGACAGAAATGAAATGTATTAATAATTAAATACGATAAGTAGACAAATAAGGAGAAGACCAAAAAGATCCCCATAGCGCAAAAGACTACATTTCGTTGTTCTTCTATAATGAGCTTGATTTATTCTAATTACTGTAATTTTTTTAACTAATATTTATGATTAATTTTAATGAATTTAATGCTAGAAGTATGAGACAATTAAATATTACATGACAATGGAAAATAAAAAGGCTGGACAAAAATATATCTAATACTGGGAGACAAACCTGGAACCTTCAGCTGTCTATGCTGAGCTAACCTGAGTTTGGGAACATGGTGGGAGATGGAATCTTCCTCCTGTGAACATTGCTAATGGCCGACCTTGCTGAAAGACTATTACATCATAAATACAGTTCTGTTAACGCCGTCACTCCCTAAGAATTCTCAGGTCCAACATACCAGGCAATGTAACTTGCTTAAAGATGGATGTTAACATTTTACTGTATATCTTGTGACTGGAACTGAACACAAATATAATTCTTTCTTCAGACGATAGATGGTATTTGTGTGCATTATTTCCAGGTAGAAACAAGCTTTCTTTTCTGTTTGGAAAAACATGTGAAATCCATGTGACCAAAGCCTCATTCAGTATAGGTGTAAGGGGTATTGCCAGTTCTTGCATTATAAATAAAAGTAGGTTTTGTTCTAAAATGTCATCGAGTGATTAAGAAGTGTTTTAAATATTGGGCCTATTCAACAAAGATTCGAGGGATGAATTGGTTCCATCAGAAAGTGAAAATGAAAATTTTCGTGCTGAATCTGTATTACCAGAAGACGTAAATGTTACAAACATTCATGAATTTTGTGCTGTGCTCCTTCCTGAAGCTATGTGAAAATTCATAATCCTATCTTTAATAGGTATGGAGAAAATTAAACATAATCACTGTGATGTGAAACTTCGCTAACTTCATAAAAATGGATGGGTTGAGCCTGCTGATAGGCCACTAGACGGGTGAGAGTGAACGTGTTAATGAATTGGGGGGGGGGGGGAAACCTCCTTAATTAGACAAGATAAAAGTAAAAATATAAAGAGATCTTTTTCAATATTTAAATGTAACAGTAAGAACAGTTACAACAGTAATTTTGTAACACAATGACAGTACAACAGCAGTAATTTAGTAAAAACATTTTAAATACTGCACTATGAGGCACACAATTCATAAAAGAATAAACAAAAAACTTAAGAATTGATGTGCAAATTATTCACATGGATTCAGCTATAACTAAATACAGGCCTGAACTTAATGCAAGAGTAGCTTATGTTAATGCAAATTCTCACCTGTACTCTGGCCATTTCAGCAGCTGGATCCACTATCAGCCTCTCACCACTAACAAATAAAAGCTGACTCAAAGGAAAGCAGCGCAGCCACCGTTCCAAATGCCTAGCATAAACTCCAATCTTTACCGGTCCCCACGAAGTATCTACCAGACCACCACTTCCATTGAGAAAAGCCAAATCCTCAAACCTCCGCATGCCTGCTTTTTTGCTGTAAAACAAGATTTTAGTATCTTTTATATGCTGTTTAGTCACTGATCAAAAAATATCATTTATTCTATAGCACACTGAACATAATCAACATTTATGACATCGATGCTTAGGTTCTTACATATGCTGGCAGAAACATACAATTTAAATGAAGAATTAGCATGACTATTTCCCTCGTACACCACATATTTGATATTGACTGATTCCTCGGATATGGACCAGTTATGACCATTTATCTTAGAAAATGCTTGCTATTAATATGAAGATGACATTTTATCTGATAAAATCGTCAGCTCGTTACTGGACACGTAAGGCATCAACGTGCAGTGATTAATACATCAAATGCTGCCAGTGAAAACAATAAAAACACATTATTTTATATAACACAAGCTTAAAGGGCCCGGCATCACTCGAGTTTTGTATTGTGACATTCAAAATTAACTTTTAAGGGCTTTCGATTTTCAAACTCTAGGTTCTTAAATAGGTATGTAGAATTTGAAATGAGGAAGAACAACTTATCATACTCGAACTATTCCCTCAGAAAACATTTGATATAGCATTTTATGGCTCATAGAGGATGTATAATTTTGCACTCCATTGCTTCTGAATTTCTGGTAACATAAAATTGTATTGTCTTTACGGAATAGTTTATTTCTCACTCCCATGTTACCATAAACTGACTGTTTCGGGACTGAAATTCAAAGGAAATTCAATACCACTTTCATAATTTCCTCCCCAAAACCTGGGACATAATAATGTACTGCGTGGATAGGACTAAAAATGTTCCATCCTATTTTGTCTCCTTTTACATGTTCAGGGCATCCATATTTGTCACCTAAAAATACAAAGCCTACACTATGAATAACGTAACAGTGGATGGAATTTTTTTACCGACTTTTGATATGGCATAACTTACTTGTTGACACACACTCAGACTGTGACAGCTGGATTAAGCTGTCCCCGCAATATGACTTCTTATTTTACATCAAAATGTGAAATGAGAAAATGGTATTCCCTATGTCCAGGGCAGAGAAAGTTATGTGGAAGCATCACATTGTGCATTATTTTCGTGGATTTCATTCTTCAATATTTATTTACACCAATGAATTCTATCGATAGCTTCTCTAATTTGTCAAAGTCCCTTATCATTTACTTCCAAAGCTACCTGTGAACACTGCCAACAATGCACTGTAGTCATGGGAACTGTACATGGAATTTGATTTGATAATTCTGCATAAAAAGGTATTAAGTATCCACAAAAGAATTTGATTTTTGACATTTAAAATCAAAATTTTTAAAACTCCTTTCTTAGTGTGCACTTACATTATGAAACGAAAGTACTATCAAAATTCCAAGTCTCTACCTATTATTGTTTAGGCTCTACATTGATTCTCTGTCAGCCATTCATTAAGTCAGTCAGTCAGTCAGGACAAAGCCTCATATATATATGGGTGATTCTTCAAATACGGAAAAATTTGGAGTGTGTAAAATCCAAATTTTTTACTTTGTTTAAAAAATCTCAAAAAAATCACAAAAATACTTCAGGGGTTACTTGATTATAATATGATACCAGCAGAGCTTAAATGTTTATATTTTTATTTATTTTAATTTCTTTATTTTTTTAAAGCCATGTGGATGACATCCGTGCACATGTGGATGGCAGAAGGCCACATTAATGACTAACTTTGGCAACAATCTGCTTTTCTTTATGTGATTTCATATTTTTCTCAGCATACTTCAGTTGATTTTGCATCAAATTTGCAAATTTGTGTGCATACTCTGGAATTAATGTAATTTTAACGAGACTGTGTTTTTATGGTTTTGGGGGAGGGGGGAATCAAGCAGAAATTCATTTAATCAGTTTTAAGATCTTAAGTACAGGTCACAGACACCGCAAACACAATAGTATCCTACATTTATCATCTACATGACTTGAGAGTCATCCACATACCCCTTCATGAGACATGTGGATGACACAAAAATCAGGCATGTGGATGACAAAAAAGGAGTTTAAGTGGTCTCAGCAAGCCATTTATAAACCTCTGTAGGCTCAACTTCAGTCATGTACTTTGAATTGGAAGGTTTATCATAGTGCATAATCAAAATTAATTAATATTCACTTTCTGCCTACTTTCTAGAAGCCATGTTAATGACGGGGAATAAAAACGTTTTCCTTGAAAATGATACAAAGTCCTTTGTTAATCCCAAACTGTTTGTAAGCAAGCAAAATTCAACCTTACAATTCAACCACAAGCTGCCCTGTTGGCTTTCTAACACTGTTGCCAGTTTTACAAATTTCTCATTTCTGCAGAAAAAATTCCATTCTTTTCAGCCATGTGGATGACCAAAAACTCTTGGGACATTCTTTATGTTCATTAGGTGGGGTGACAATTTTATTTCATTTTATTTTTTAGGGGTTAATATTCTTCACCCATTCATACTCATTGACAGGAAAAAAGTTGAAAAGGAAATAACATTTTGTTTTGTGGAAAAATGCATTAGAATATACAAAACCGAGGTTTGGGACAGGGCATGTGGATGACATTTCATTGAATTAAATTTGATTTTGGAATATCAGAATTTAAAGTTAGTGACATTTCAAACTGATAGTTGTAGTATGGAAGTAGTAGAAACAAACTTTTATTTTAATTTTTTTTTAAAGTTGAATTTGAAGGGAAATATCACTCCGGAACGCAAATTTTCCCGTATTTGAAGAATCACCCATATAGATAACTTGTTTGGAAATTGAAATAATATAAATGTCCATTGATTAAAAAAACAATTTCAATTCAGTGCAAGCTAGTTCGTGTGCGTTTATGTTGGTCTGCTATAAGCTTACCTGAATTAAGTTAACTATGTCTTATACACACCATTGGTAGCATTGATCACAACATGGTAACTCAAATCGATTCATGGATGGTTGATTCATAGTACGCCTTGAACTCGCAGCTATTAGTTTTGCTTTTATATAACATAGCATGAAAGTCATTATTATTTGTATAATTAGTTACAATCATTAAGTCAGTCTTAATAAATCCAACTCGAGTTTACAAGTTTCATGAGATAAATTCACTCCTGCTGTGCAGTCACGAATCTATTGCTAAACTCATAAATTACTGTGGGATTACGTATGAAAAAACATTAAATTTTTCCAAAAACCAAAAGGAAACTTGTTTGTTAAAATGCCTTACTTTTACTACTGGCCAGTGGGCCGCAGGTTGCCAACTCACAATCAAAAGTATGATCCACATAATCATAATACAAGCTTAATAAAATGGATGAACTTACCTGGCTGCCTGTGTGTAGTCAGAAATAGCCCTAGTGACTGGATCCCTTACAACAACCAAAAGTTTTGTGCTGGGATTCATTTGGCGCACTCTTTGTGGAACTTCCCTAGTCACAAAATAACTAGGGGTCTTCTCCATTGTCACCTGACCTTCCAATGTTGGAGGCATGTGATGTCTGAAATAAAGAAGCAAATTGAGTTACTTGAAGTCAATTTAAAATTATTTTTGATTGGACATCAGCACTTGCCCAACATTTAGATCAGAGTGACAGAAAGAACTCAAATATCTACGCCAAGATTTTTGCTGCATAGAGTTACACAAAGCAATAAACATCAACCCTGCAGAAGTGTACATTTACATGTGAGATAAAGAGAAAGCAAAACTGGACTGAATCTGCCTAATTTTGAAAACACAAATCTCCAGGTGTTGACCAAACTCCAGCAGAATTAATTAAGGAAGCTGGAGAGAGATTAAATTCAGAGATCCACAAACTCGTTCTTCCAATCTGGAGAAAGGAAGAATTGCCATGAGGAGTGGAAAGAAGCTATTGATATGATATGATTTATTTGTTCTAAGACACTTTACACTGGCCCTTAAGTTATACACTTTCGAAAAGGAGCCGTACCTACCTTCCGGTTTCTGGCAGGTCCTTTTCCAAATAATACATGCATACATAATTAACACACGGCAGATAGTTCAACGTCATCAATCACATTAGCTTTAGTACTTAAACACTACCTTTATTGACTGCCGATCGTAATCTTCATAGGGCACACGCTATCATGGACGCTGGAGACGTGTGATGGATGTGATACTAGACACTAAATTATTATTTGATCTTCAACTCCCTAATCTTACAATAATGATTTGAACTATTCTACTTTCCACCTATACAATTTTAAACCATGTAATTTAGTTTTGCTTTTCATCGTAGTAACTAGAAATCTTAATTGGAGCTCTTTTTGATATTTGTAACCCGTAGCCTAACTTCTTGTAACTATACGTTTTTCTCTTTAGTATTAGTTAGTATAATTTTAAATATCTTAGGCTATAATCCTAATTATTTTCTTTAGTATTTTTATATTTTGTAATTTAATTTTGTAATTTAATTTTGTAATTTTCTTTTGTAATTTAATGTTTTATAGCACTCTAGTTTATAAATCATAACTATGTTTAGTTCTTGGTATTTAATATTAAGTATTAATTAATTATCTGTAATATTATGTATTTGTGTTATGTATCTTACACATGACACAACGCCATGACACAACAGGTGTTATGTAATAGTAATGTAGTTTTTTTTACTGGTAGAGCGGAAGAGAAGGCCAAATGGCTTTAGCTCTGCCAGAATAAATAAACAGAATAATAATAATAATAATACTCCTTGGCAATTCATTCTTCTTCTGGTGGTTATCGTTGAGTCATCAGTGGTTCCGCTTGCAGCAGCAGCTGACTCGTCCTTGCTCCAAGGTCCGTAAGGAACCTGGAAACGCGTCACAGATGACGTACTAGCTGCCGCTCTCAGCTGTTCTTCTTGGCGGTTAACTCCAGTTGGTAACGTCGCTGCACGAGTTCTACGTTCATTAACCTGACACGTGGCACCCTCTTCCGTTGCTGACGCGGTTATAGCTTTCCTGGTGCTTGCTGCTACCGTGCTGCTCCTTAGGTCTGTCTTTCTCCCATCGACATATAGTTGTAGGTTTCGTACAATAGCCTTCTTCCCCTTGCTACGTTCCAGCTTCATTCGTTCCACTAATTTCTTCCTTGTTGCTCTCTCCGTCGGAGATAGATCCCTGTTAATGTATATCGCAGTCCCTTTCAATTTGTTTGTTCTCCTAAGTGTAGCAAAAACAACTTGTGCGGACACGCATTTGGCTATAATTGTTCTTTTCCCCGGAATCTTCCCGACTCTGTGTGCCGTAAGGAACTCCCATCCCACTATCTGAACTTCCAGTTTGTTTTCCAATAGCTCATGGACTTCCTGAAGAGCACTGATACCTTTTCTTTCTTCTATTCCGTGGAAAACTAAGTTCATCTGCCGGTCTGCATTCTCGATTTTCTCAATTCTTGTCTTCAATTGTTCCACTTCCGTCTTCATTCTCGCTATCTCCTCTCTTATTTCTTGTTTAACTTCTTTTGTAGCCCCATTTATTTTATTTACTAATCTCTCTTCCATTCTTTCCAGGCTTTTTATGACCTCTTCTGAGCAGCCTTTCCCGCTATTTGGGCCTGGGTTCAATTCCACCCCTCCAATTACCAGTAGCACTATTATCACCAGGGCCCAGGTCGCCACATTAGTTAAATCTACTCCCGATGTTCCCTTGTTCCATGCTCTTTTTTTAACCCCAAATGTGCCTATCCTCATCCTGTATGCTTCCATTTCGATAGCCATGACCCTTGTGTCACTTTTACATATATCCACACAGCACCTCCTACCTGCGTCTGCTCTTTACCACTGCTTACTTAGAACTCGGAAAGAAGCTATTATTATACCAATCCATAAAAAGGGAGATAAGGTCAAATGTAATAACTATCAAGAAATTTCTCTCTTATCAACATCATCAAATTTTGAATAATATACTATATACAGTGAAACTTCCCTTAATGGACACTTCCCAATAGTGGACTTCTCTCAATAGCGGGCATTTAAAAATTCCCCTGCAAAATAACATTGGCCCTTATGATAAAATTCTTCCAAATAGCAGACATTCTCAAAAACGGACACAGACACTGAAATGTATCCCCCAACAACAATTAAAACTTTAAAATAATGGACAGCATGAAAGAAAAAGATTGTTGTAAATTAAACTGAATTCTAAACTGAACCTTCTAACAGAATTCTTTGCAACAATCATTATTGTGCATTTTTACTGTTACATTCAGTTCAGTCACAATATCTTACCAGCACAGTTGTTAGCTGTGATACATGAGCAGTTCGTACATTCTTAGTTTGTGAAGTTGAGTGTTCGAAAGTGCAATCATATTAAAAATGTCACAAAAACGTAAACAATTGTCACTAAGAGAGATTCTAGATTTCTTTGGGTAATGTGAAGCGGTAGTGACAGATGTCATAGAATTCCGGAATAAATTGAATCTGCCTTATAATGCATGTACTGTATTGTTGTAATAAATTTTTTCTACAACTTAACTTTAGTTTTGATACTACTGTATACATAGACCTTTTTGTATAAATTTTCTTGACTGCAAACATTCTCACAATCTCACTGTCTACTATACTGAACTGTACTGTAACTATAGTGTTGAATAAGATTTTTTTTGTAACAAAGATTTTCTAAGTAGCGGACACTTCTTAATAACGGACATTTAATTTTTCCCCGGCGGTGTCCACTATTGGGAAGTTTCATATATATATGCGAACAAAATCATTGAACATCACCAATGTGCATTTAGGCAAAATAGATTGATCATTGATCAAATATTTTGTATTCACCAAATCTTGGAGAAAAAGTGGGAATATAATAATACCCACTATTCATAGATTTTAAAAAAGCATATGATTCAGTTAGGCTGACCAAAATGTGTCTAAATAAACCCTATAGCAGTCAGGGTAGGGAAACTCATATCAAATACATTTAATAATAAAAGTGCTTGATGGAAATAGATGCTTAATCACCTTTCCTTTTTAATTTTGCTTTGGAATATGACATTAGGATAGTTCAGGAAAACAAAGCAGCCCTAGAAATAAATGGCAAACTCCCTATTTTACCTTACACTGATGATATATATTTGGTGGGTGATGACATAATCACAACCAGGAGAAATGTCTTTTTGATGCCTGCAGAAATGTTGAATTGGATATTAATACCGAAAAAATTAAGTATATGGTCATGAAAAGTCATGCTACAAAATATTAGAATAGCCGATCAAGCATTTGAACTAATGAAGAAATTCAAATATCTGGGAACAATCATTACAGGCATAAATAATAGTTAAGTGTAAAGGAAATGCTTGTTTTTATGCAATTCAGAAACTTTTATCTTCTCGTCTTCTGCCCATAAATCTAAAAATAAAAATTTATAAAACAATTTATTATCCTGTCGGTTGTATTACATAGATGTGAGACACAGTCTCTTACTCTTTAGCAAGAACATACTTTACGTAACTTGTCTGTCAGTGAAGTAGACCATTAAGGGCAGTCAGTTATAGAAGAGAGGTTCCATCTGGCACTGTGAAGTGACCTTCGGCATAGCTCAGTTGGTAAGAGCATTGGCACAGATAGCCAAAGGTCCTGGGTTCAAGTCCCAGTGACACATGAATTTTTCTCCTATAATATTATCATACTTTAAGAGTGTTCGAAAACAGGGTACTTAAGAAAATATTCGGATCTACGAGAAAACTCCATAATGACGAGCTTAGTAACCTATACTCTACACCAAATACTATAAGGATAATTACATCATGGAGGATGAAATTGGCTGGACATTTTGTTTGCATGGGGGAGGAAAGATATTTTAAAAATTCTGCCTGGGAGACCTGAAGAGAAGAGACCATTTGGAAGATCTAGACCTAGACCTAAATATGTACACATAACACTCTGAACTAGGCATAACGAACACAAAAGCACGAGTATAAAGACAAACTGACCACTTCTGAAACTTCTCCCTAATATCTACAACCAATGGCGTTCGTAGGGTGGGGCGGTGGGGGCGGTCCGCCCCGGGCCCCACTTATTATGGGGGCCCCCATTGATGCCCCACCCTAATATAAAAATTAATGTTCCACCTGGTTTGTAAAACGAGGCATTGAATTTTTCCTAAACAAACAAGGCCCTTTTGATTAAACACAGAAATCAGGAGAAAAGTTGCTTTTAACTTACAAAGTTTAACCTAAGAGTTAATTTTTCGCCTTATACCCTCAAAAAATATAATAAGATGCCAGAAATATATATATATAGAGAGAGAGAGAGAGAGAGAGAGAGAGAGAGAGAGAGAGAGAGAGAGAGAGAGAGTAATGTGGACAACCTTTTACATAAAAATGAAGACAAGTATTTATAAGTTTGTTATTTTTATTGTGTTATAAATTATGTGAACAGATTGCTGATATATTCTATTGGTCAGTGAATTAGTCATTTATATGGTTAGGTCTATGTTGTCTCAATTAATTGAATTAAAACTGTTAGATAAAATATAAAATGATAAAAGAAAGCAGTATAAGGCGAAAAATTAACTCTTATACTTTGTAAAAATTCTCCCTCAAAGACACTGAAGATGAAATTTATCAATAATTGCTTTTAACTATTTACATTTCACTTGAAACTTGTGAAAGAAGTTTTTCAAAACTGAAATTAATAAAAAATTATTTGTGCTCAACATTGAGCAATGTTATACATCAAGAACAATTTGGTTATGGAAATAAACTTTCATGAGACAATTAGACAATTTTCAAATGTAAAAGCTATAAAAAGACAATTTTAAACGTGACTATTACATATTCTGAATTAATATCATCCAGATTTTGCTAATTTATTATCTGTTCCTCCGAATAAATTAAAACTGTTGTTTGTTACCTTTGTCATATTTAAACATAACCTTTTTTCCATTTCATTAATTTGTAATTATGCACACATTTATATTTTGCTAATCAGTTAACTTAATATTATTCTACTAATATAATAATAAATAAGTACATTAAATACTGCATGAGTTCGCTTCCTTATTCTGTCTATTATTTTTTTTGTATAGATTAGCCTGTGGAGACAATCTGAAAGAAGAAAAAAGATAGCCATAGAAAAAAAAGTTAAAAATAGCCATGTTGGTAGCATTTGCTGGGGGAGGGGGCCTCAAAAATAAAATCCGCCCCGGGCCCCAAGTGGTCTAGTTACGCCACTGTCTACAACTAACATAACAAGCAGTGCTCAACTAATGGTGGTGCTACCTCCTGCTGGCAGGATCATAAACCTCCATCTCGACTAATGGTAAAGGAGCGGAGTCATCACACTTTTCCTTCTGGTCATCACGCTAACATGATAAATATAAAGTGAATTGGGTTGCTACTTAAACATGCTCAGCATGTGCAGTTAAAACACCATAGGAAGCAAGAGTTTTAGGTTTGCCTTAGTTATGTGGTAAATTTGCTGTTTTTCTTCCCTCTTCCTACCATCTACAAGTTTAAAAGTTCTGGCATATGCCTACTGCCTAGGCCCAAAGTATGATCCAAGAAGTTAAACCAGTCTGAACAGTATTTTTTATTGTGTGGCGCACAATCTTCTGCATGTACTCTTTTGTTGACACTCTATCGTGCGAGAAAGAATGTGCATGCATTTTAGGCTTGAGACATGCGTGCAGGCAGGCAACTCGCTGTAGACCCTCTTCAACTTGTGCTGCAGACTGGTGGTTGCAATGTAGTAGCCGCTTGGCAGGTAGTGCCTTGATTCCTTTGTCCTCACATACCCAATGTCAGGCTCCATTCATACGAAGATGCTTTCCGTTGCCACACAGTGTCGAGTTCATTTGTATTTTTTTTTTTTATGGTTTTTACTTCGTGTGGAATCTTAATTTTGTGTTCCATGTGTTCATGTAGTTTTTATGGGGTGGTCATTTTTGTGGGTTTATGGTCATTTTAGAGCCTGTGCGTGCTAAATTATTTTAATTGTGTATTGATTGTATGATAGCTTGCATTTATAACATTTATAACTGCGGAAGAAACGGGAAGATCTTTTGAGGTTAGGAGAAGTGAACATGAAAGGGACGCGATCAATCCACAGGTTTAAGTCAACATTTAATAGAGACTGGACATAGTATGGGAAAATTTGATATTGTCAGGATAGAACGGGATAAGATGAGAAATAAATGTATAAAGCTCAGAAAATCATAGAACTCGGAGAAAACAGCCTTAATAGATTTGAAGGGGATTTGGGGGACGAGTGGTTGAACTTAATCAGAAATGTCATATCCAACAAAACTTCTGTAATCTTTCCACCTCCGGGAATGGCTGGCATGGTAAGGGAATTCGATATTCCAGAGGATTGGCTGTTGAAATACGGTCGAACTACAGATTTTGAGGAAGAAATTCAGTACAATCCAGATGGCAGTGCATGATGGTAGTCTATAGATGGGAGGATTGGACCGCAGTTTAGTGTCATTTGTTTTCACCTGAGGAAGACTCAAAGGAGGGTCGAAATGTTGTGTAGACTTTTCAAGTTTCAGATCCATTGTGAATGTGTTTCTTTTTGCTTTTATGGTTTTAATTTTTGTATGATAGTGAGCCGGCGACAACAGGGTAGCCTTGCAAAGTGTTAGTGACAACGCTAATAAGCTTCTGCAACTATAAAGAAGATTCTCAGTCTACAGTCAACTTCACCTACCTTGCATATCCAGATCCGAAGTTCTCCCACCAGAAAGTAAATAAACTTTAATTTTGTAAATTCTCTGAAAGCAGGCAACGAAAAGGTAGTTCTCTCTGCTTAAAACTGGAAGTTTTAAGAAAAGAGGGGGGTGATTTGAGCCGGCATTATCACCGTCTCAATTGTTTTTACTTACAGTCCGCCATTTTGTTTGTTTACGCCGTGGTGGCGCCGACTCGCGGCAATAGGTGGCAGTTTCCTTAGCTTCAAGTGTTTGGTTGTCTTTACTTTGCCGCTATCTGGCGGTAGTTTAGTAAAGTGCCGTTCCCGGTTTTGTGATCACGTGATTTCCGTCAGCTTCCTCTTCCAATATGGCTGTCAACAGAGGTTAGTGCTCGGCTTATGGCCTTGTCAGACAAATCAGTCTAGTTTTGTCCCTTTGTTCGCGAATGCCTTAATTAATGCAGTAATCTCTTTGTTGTTTGATTCAACGCTGGCACAAATGTTTGTGACGCTTAGGCTAACGTAGTTTCCTTCCAAAATGGAAAAATACACATAGCGTGGGGGACGCTTTTCCCGCTGTGCTTAATTCTTTTCTTTGAGTATTAGTTATTTCCTTGTCTTTTCTTTTCTTTCAGTCTGTCTTGTAGGTAGTTTTAGTAATTCTTTCTTTCTTTCTTTCTTTTTGGCTTTATGTAGCTTTTCTCTGTAATAAGTTCTTTATAGTATTTCCCGCCAAGCTAATATAGCGTCTGTTTCTTGGGTCCCTTTTGCGCACATTGGCGAGGCATCGTCCCAAACATTCTTGCCGCGTTTTAATACTTTAACTTAAAGTTTTACTTATTCATTTCTGGTTAGCCTTATACAGTTTCTAATGAATTAATTTATTTCCTATTTGCCTACCTCTTATTGGCCTTTGGAAGAACCTATGTTTTGGGGCGAAGAGGTACTCCAAACATAGTATTTCGGCTGTTACCTCTAACTAATGAAATTTTACTTTTCAGGATTTTTCATTTTGTTGTAATTAAATCAAAGTTAAGAAATTGCTTACTTAAATAAATTTATTTATTTTTGAGGCCCTTCTGGCTCATGTTTTAATATTTCTAGATTATTAAACAAATTGTATCAATTAATTTAAAAAAGGAATCTATCAATTTTAATTAGTGTAAATAAAAACTTGTACCTGATATCTAGCTGTAAATTGTATTATAAATTTGTATGTATTATATTTTTATTTGAATGGAAAATAAGGAAAAGATAAAAAAAGACATTTCCAAATTATATCAAAGAGAAACTAAAACTGGATGTTGGACTCAGTTTTTTAACTTGTTCTCCCCGGGAAACCCAATTATCCTCTGGGCGGGTCCATTATTCAATTTAGGTTAGCTTTCCTTGGGCGGGAACCTTGCACTTCCTTCCACAATTCCCGTAGGGGGGTTCAATAGCTTGCATTTATAGCATCGGGACTCCATGTACCTCTATTTTAAATTGAGGCTCCTGTGACATAGTATCCTTTCGGTCCATTTACTCCCCTTTCCACGATGTTTTCTGTTTAACATTTTTAATCTTCCCAGTAGTGTATTTCTGTTCTCAAATATGTACCATTCACCTAGCAATTTCTTCTTCCCCTCTTCTTGAATTTACAAAGTGTCTTTTCTCTCACCCCATTTTGATTTTTAAGTTTTATTCTTTTCTGTAGCTTATTTTTTCTCTGGCTCCTGTTATTCTACAAACCCAACATTAAATTTTTTCCCATTTCTTAATTCAATCTATAACAATAAGAGTGTTTGTCTATTTATCTGTCTGCGTGCAAAATCTACTGCTTGCCGAAATCTGAAATTTAAAATGCACCTTGAAGCCGGATTTTTAATTTTTGCTTTTGTTCGTGAGTTATGAGTGAAAAACTGACAGAAAACGTAATTTTTAGCGCTATTGAATCATCAGTTTTTGCTATTACATTTCAATTGTCAAATCAATTGCAGATGTCTGCATATTTTGCCATAAGAGCATGGAAATAAGAGCATTGCGATTTTTCCAATACATTGCATGGAATTATCGATCGCTTTGATTCTGTAAGCCCACCAGGGTTGGTAAAAAACATGTTTTTTTTAAAAAAACAACAAAAAAAAACGTTTTTTTTGTTTAAAACGCTTTATATGTGAACAACAATGTTGGTAGTTTTAAACGTGTTTTTTTAACTTTTTTTATGTTTACAACAATGTTGTTTGTTTAAAAAAGTTTAAATTGTTCATTTTGTTTAAATCAACCATTTTAATGCATAGGGCCTATTATATACATATACATATATATATATATATATATATATATATATACAGTTGAAATGTTTAAAACATTTTAAACAATTTGTTTTAAACATTTATTAGCATATGTTTATAACACTTTTTAATTGGGTGTTAAATTTAATTATGCAGACAATTTACATTTTGTCAATCCAATGGCACCCTGTGCTAAGATGTTCAAGATTTATGAGTCGTAGACTTAATAGTATTTGAAAATACATTTTGTACCAGTAGTATTTGTTTATGATTTAATAGTTTATGATTAATAAAAAATAATACAAACTACTGTTTAATTACTGCCTTTACTGCTCAACTGATGATTGACTTTCACCATGCTTTACGTGGTCTTAGCCGCCTTACATTATCAAACTTACAAGGGATATCCTACTACAGTGTTGCCAATTTGACACATTCAATATTTAATATTAATAATCTCTTTCTTTAAAAAGAAAGACCACAAAATAGATGGTAGGATGCAGTCAGAAAAAATTCAAATCAATTACTCGAAATCAGAAACTGGAAGCTGGCGGCAGAGGATAGAGAAGTCTGGAGGAAAAGGATACAAAAGACACCACCTCACATGATTTTCTGGTATTCTGGCCCTAGTTTTTTTGTTTGTTTTCTGTTTACAACACTATCAGGGTGTCACTGACTTAACAAAGTGTAAATTGTCTTCATAATTAAATATAACACGCAATTAAAAATGATTTAAACATATGCTAAAAAAACATGTTTAAAACAGATTGTTTAAAACGTTTTAAACAAACTTAAAAAAACACAAGCACTTGTTTTAAACATTCCAACCCTGAAGCCCACCCTGGTCGATTCATTTGTTTATAATGTCAAGGCATGCAGACATCTGAAATTTTCAACCTAGACGGAAGAGGGATAATGAATAAAGGCCTAAATGAGCAAACATTGAACAATTTGGACAGAACTCACTATGCAGGGTTTTCCTGGGCCAGGGAACTCGAATCTGAGGTAATTTTTCCCAGGCAGTACTTTCTAATCATGGAATGCACCCCAAAGCCGGACTTTTAGCTGTTTCATTATAATTATTAATCATTTAGTTTTTGAATGATTCACATGTAAGTGTTAATAAATATAATGTTTTCATTATTTTGCTCTTAATTTTTAATCTTCAAATTATCGTGGGTGGAGCGGCGGGCTAGTAATCCATAAAGTAACACTTGCGACTGTAAGAATTTTATTGTTCCTTCTTTCAATAATATGAATTTGGGAGGGGTAACAATACGTTTACCACACTGGGTACCACCTGTTGCAAAATATGTTTTTTTCCTCACTCATTCTGATACAAGAGTAAATTAAAAATTACAAATTACATTTATTGCCGAGGAATACTGTAAAATGCATAAAAATGTCCATTCTAATGCTCCAAGAGCTATCAACGAGTTGTCAGGAAAGCAAGTTCGAAGACACCTATCTCCTCACAGCAAATTATATCAACTCCAAAGTGCTCTCAATGAAGAATGGAACAGGATTGGCCAGACTGTCATCCAGAATCTGATGAGGGAGGCAATACTTGCTATTAGGAACACCTAGGTGACAACAAAATTAAATGTTTGAAAGAAAATTTATGTAATTTAAAATGATTGTTATATTGTTACATATCACAAAATAAATTAATGACAGTGAATTGCAAATGCACCTAAAATTATTATCACGAAACTATCAGTGATGAAAAGTATAAAAAATATAGGTGGTCCACTTACTACTCATGTATATTAGTCTTTTTTACCTTTTCTATCCATACCATGTGTGCTAAAGGTATAAGCAGGTAGGTGCAAAGGTACTAAAGGTAGAAGGCAAAGGGTTTGGCTCTGAAATTTGATGTATAGTTGTCAGCATAAATACATGAATCCAAAAATGCTATGAATACCTAAGACAGTGAATATAAAAATAATTTGTACCTGTACCATGTGAATCCTTTATTGTAAAAACGATCAAAGAAGTGAACTTCTGAACCTGCAGCACGGACATCTGGGTGTAGTCTTATGAACTCTAGTAATGCTCTTGTTCCACCTTTCTTTACACCAATAATAAGGGCATCTGGGAGTTTACGACTAGGTCTTAATCCTTGCTGCCGCAAGAAACGATATTTTGGAGCACCATCTACTGGCTCTCCACTAGTTTCATTGCCTACAGTCCAAGTTAGTGGAACAACCCTCACTATGGTTTGCTTTTCTTGTCTTAATCTTCTTTTCTCTTCAGTTTCAGGCAGGATAGTTCTTGATGAAGCAGTTGAGAACGATAAAAATCCTCTGGCCCGTTGCTGCAATAGAAGAATTAAACCATGTGAAATAAACATATCTGAAATATATTTCTTTCTTAGTGCTGTTGATGAATAAAATTCACTTAAGCTTCTAACCAAGATGAGAGGTTCTCTCTTTCACACATTTTGGAACCATATTGTGGCTCCCTTTTCAAGAAGTGAAGTGTTGAAAATGTTTGGAGACGAAGTGTTAGATTAATTATATAATATGAAAGGTGGAAAGGAAGGACAGCAGAGAACTGACCTGATAAGAAGGACTTTTAATGCTGTCAGTCAATACAGAAGCTGGAAAGAAGCATGGAGTTAATATGTCAATCAATGAGGAAGAAAATAATTGTAAAGGTAGAGGAAAGTAAGGGCCAATGCAATGAAAAACAAGATAGACAGGGTTAATATTATTTGGCCATCTTCAGATACTCAATAACAGAGGATCAGGCAATGCTGAGATATAGGTTACCATCCGTGTTAGAGATTTAGGCTCTACTTGAATCTCCTTCCGATAAATGGCTGTCTATAGAAAATGCACTTTAATCTTTACTTTAATCTTCCCCCACTTGTATGAAGAAGGGTCCTATACACTCTTTTCCACAGAGCACATATGACTTCAGATTGTGACAGCCATCTGAATGAAGAAAACAATCATCCAAAGAACACATTCCAGTCAAGCAGTTACTTAAAAATGACATAAAATTACAGTACCCTCAGAAAGACTGTTTTATCTTCATTCAGAACATAGCCAGACGGAGGGAAGTAGGAACAAAGAAGTCCATAAGTGTGCCACATGTTGATACTCTGTTGGGTAGGATCAACCACATTCTATGAAAATACATATACCATGTAATGTGCAAATTGAAAAGTCGCTGTGCACTTAGACTATGGATTATGCTGGAAGTTCGAATCAAGATAGCACATACAACAATGCAACATCTAAAAGCATACCACAAATATAACCAAAAAAGTGTGACTACATAAAGTTAAGCCTTCTGGTTATTCAGCCATTTTAAATAACTTATTATGTCCGTGGTGTTATATCTTACTCATTCATTTTGACACGGAGTACTTTATTGATTTTCAAACTAGAATTATTTCCATAATTCAACACTGAAAATGAAGGGAGAAAGTCTATGTGTATATATATATTTTTTAGTACTTTTAAGAGCTAAGCGTCCAGGGTGTTTATGCAGAAAGTCAGAAGTATCTTAATCCCACCCCGTTGTTGCTTAAGAAAAAATAAAGAAGTTATTGTTAAATATTATTTCTGGATTTTCCTTATAGTTTGGCAGTACAGTATAAAGTGGTTTTGTTCTTTCCTGCTTCCTCTTGCCTCCACCATTTTAGGACCTCTGTATAGTTTACTCTGTTTTTCCAAAGTTCATTTGGAAAAATAGAAGTGGCTGTAAGTAATTGGAACAGTAAAATTAAGCAGGTTCAGGCTTGTATATCTGCATGTGGATGACAGTTCCAACAAATCTTGTAACTGCTCAGCAACTTTCCAAATGCACTGGATATGATATATGTTGCAGAGTGGAGCATGCTTGGAACATTCATCTGATGAACCCAGATAGTCTGCAAGAACATGCCTTAACAACCAACCACAGCATCAAATTCAACAACTCTTCTCACTAACATATCAAAATCATGGAAATGGTGATGAGAGAAGCCACAGAGATCCAACTAAAGACCAAAGTCTTCAAACAGCAATGCTGGTCAATAACTCAGCACTACCTGGACTCTGCTTATGAGAATCTGAAGATGACTAAATAACATCATGCTTGTCAAACCCCGTTTCTTCATTTTATTGGCCTTTATTTCAGCCATGTAAATATCCACACTTCTCTAGTGAACCTCAAATAGACATATAATTTCATTACATTCTTTTGTTTTCTGATCTCCTTACTGATGGACTCTTGAAATCCATACTTTTTTTTTCAGTTCCATATTAGGTCTTCTCCAATCAGATCTCCTCTACACCTTCCTTACTTTTCAGCTTTCCTTTATAATTTATAACAGCTTTCAACCTCAACACTTCACTCCTTGAGACAGTGAGAAAGAAACAATCTTGCAACATGGCTAGAATCCTGAGAGAATTTTATTTAAGTGTAGTTTTTTGGCCTAAAGCAATATTCGTGTTTTCTACAACTCAAATTTATTTTTGCATCCCCTAGTGATTCGAGATATCGAGGCTCGACTGTATTTAGAATTAAAGTGTGAAGGTATAAAAAATACATGTTATAAGTTTACAGTTAGATTGGGCACACTCCCTCCCAATAAAGGACACCTTCCAGATGCAGACAGACTGTTACGTCCCTTCAACGATTGTAAATAAGAGATTCCCTGTATGACAATTTTTGGCATGCTGGTGTTCAATAGATGTGAATTGCTCTGATTCAGATTGTCAGTGACCATAAAGCTGCTAAACTTTACATACAAGATGGAAATATTTTTAATTTCTGCAGTGAATCTACTGTTAGATTTTAAACATGCACTTAATTTTCCAAGGATTAATCTTTATGTAATAAAGTGCATGCCGCTTATTGTGATTACTTTGGGATGCAGCTAATCTGATAATATTAACCAATTGATAACAGTAGCCGAAATAATTAATTGAAGGTTATTTATTCATATATAAGATAATGCACTATAAAGAAATAATAGTTATTTATTCAAAAAATAATCCACAACTGTGTATCACTGAACCACACATAATACAGTAATAGACTGCAAAGCAACTATATTTTCAACCAGCAACGGTTTTTAATTGCTTTTATTTCCCTTTAGGAGTCCATTAACCAATGCTCCATACTAAGTTACGAGTGTTTTTGGAAGTCTATACTGATCTGTGGTGAACACCGCATAGCAAAACATATGACGCCTGTCTGTTCAAGTCTTTTCATTTTACACTGCATCTCAACACTGTTATCTTCATAAATTACAAGCTGCAGCTTAACTGAGGGGTGAAACATGTTTTATTACTTAAAAGAGAAAGTTAGGTAATGTCACCCCCTCGAACTGGTCAACCTGTGAGGAAAAAGACCAGTTGGAAGACTTAGACGTAGGTGGGAAGACAATATTAGGATAGATTTAAGGGAAGTAGGATTAGTGAGGGATGATTGGATGGAGTTAGCACAGAATAGGGTTGAATGGTGGGCTCAGGTAAGTGTGACAGTGAACCTTCGGGTTCCATAAAATAGATAATATTCCTTTAGCTTGCTGAGGAATTGTCTATTGCCATTGGGTAAGTAAGTGAAATATCATGTGATATTGTGTAGCCACACGATTGGGCGACAAATTGATATTGGTAATTGATATAGGTGATGGGTTGGGAGCTGGATTCGTTGTGGAAATGTACTTACTTCGATTCTCCGTTGGGCTCCTTCAGTTCTGCACCTATATATCTTCCACGGCTTTTGTAGCTCAGGGTATCACACGAATCATCTGAGGGATTGGTTTATAGCTAGTTATGTCTTTATAAATGATAACTGCACTATAAACGTTTTATATCGGAATTTATTCAAATTAACTGTGTTCTGCGTAGCTGTTTGTGTAGATTCACCACTTCAATTACATTTATCAAGTACTTACGTGTATTTCTGTCTTCTTATTTCTCACAAAGTAAATAAAACTCACATGCTATTTTTATAATATGTAGTCGTGTTTAATAAGTGGCTTTAGTGAGAATCGCCATTAGGCTAGGTAAAATCCCGCGACTTTCCACAAGAGCAACGTACGCAGGTCTGCTCTCCTCGGCGAATATGGTGGAAGTGAGCTCTTGACCACGCTATGTTCGCGGCTTATGGATGCTTCTCTCTCATTGGCTGTACTTTTCATTACGTAAAACATTTCTATTGGTTAAAACAATTCGCGGGCCGAAACTATGAATTTAGTACGTTGTATTTTCAAAATATACGTTTCTTTTACAGTTAAGATTTCAAATTTGGAATTAGGAAATAATAATAATAATCTAAACGAGAATTTTGATACCATAATAATAATAATAATAATAATAATTTGAATGATTTGAATAAATATGAATTAACTATTGTTTATAATAAATCAAAAGGGGTGGAATAATTACAGTTTCAAAATGCCCCTGTGTTAATTTAATTATGTCCGAAAAGGTAAATAATTAAATTAACACATCATACCCCAGAATATTTATTCTTATTAAATTTAAATTAAGCTTGGATTAGTAAAATTCAAAATTAATCATTGAAATGGTGAATAATGATAAATGTTAGTGTAACATAGGTGTATGTGTTAAACATTACAACTTGAATTAAATGAATCTCACCAAAATTATTTGGATATACACAAATCAAATCAAATCAGGTTTGTATTACCCTGACATTCCTTTAACACAATATCTTTTTAAAAAATGACAAACATTCGAACAATAAATGACAAATACTATTTAAACATTCTTAACTCTAAAAATTATTTCTTGAAAAACAAACATGTCTAGTATATGACAGCACTTCTTGTTAGTTATATATCGAGAATTCTTAAACATTTTGAAAATATATATATATGTCGAGATTGTCTCATCGTCCATATTTTGAAAAATTTATTTACATCGAGGCACTCATCGTCTGTAAAATATCACTTTCTTATTCCATTGCATGAATTCTCTTTCCTTGAACCACTGTTATAATATGTTTGCATACAGCATACAAATACAACTCACTTTTGACAAACAAATAAATATATACAATATCACACTATGTTGCATTACATCAAAATATTACCCTTGAATAATAAACAATTTATATACAAACATAACCCTCTTAAATAATAAACATTTTATTTACATCAACATTAATGTTCAATCCTATCTTACTTTTCTACTATATACAACACCTTAAATTTCTATATTTGAATCATAGGTATATATATGTATAGTTTATTTACAACATTTCTACATTCTCGGGTTCGGTGTCGGATTGCGTTCGCACAGTTTAGCAATTCATTCATCTTATTTAACTTCAGCTTATCTTTCTTTGCTTAATCAATCTTAAGTTAGAACCACATATTTAATATTAATTATTTATCAAGCAATTTTTTTATATTTTTATTTAATCACATTCTTTTGCATTCAATCTCTCAACTTATTAATCTCTTACTTTTTGACACAATAACGCTGCATAATACTTCTTTAATTATTTATTTTATCTTTGACACAACTATTTTTTACTATAGCCAAGTGATTAATTCTTCTTGGATGATCAATGCAATCGGAATTGGCCTACTCTTATAAGTGAATTCATCAACTGGTTCAATGTCAAATTTATGCTCGTAGATGTTACAGAGTCCCACGTTTTCGGAAAATACTTCTTTATTCTTTATTAATATCGATAACAACCTATCACGTTGATCTTCATTTAAGTTGTGAGCCATATCAACTTTCTCCTTCAAAATATTCATTGTCGCAGAGTTCGCGCTAGGGTCGGCTTCTTTTACATTCCTCGTACAGACATAACCTATCTCTACTTGCCCTATGTTGACATCTCCGTCAACATTATTTTCATACCTATCAGCGCAGTCATCGCAATTCAATGTCATACATCTACATACTTCTACCTCATTATTTATATCGTCACAGCAAGGGCCTACTTTATGAATCATCATATCATTTATCTGAATATTTTCTACAATAAAAGTCTCATACGGAATATCGTTGTCACCTAACTCACTAGACGCGTCTCTTCTACTCAGCTCATTGTCGAAGGGAATGCTCATCTTGTTTCCTTGTAAATTTAATATTAAGTTGTTACCCTCAAAACTTATGATACTGTTGTATTCCGTAAAAACATCAACTCCAATAATAATATCTGTAACTAATTTCGGGACTACTAAGAAAAATATTTCAAATTTTGAATCACCCATTTTGACATCCAACATGCATTGAAATTTTACTGATTGTTTTGCTCTTTTGATCGCTACTGTACAGGATAATCCGCAAATAGGAATAGAAATTAACTTGACTTTGTTTTGGATAAGCTTATTATATAAGGATTCGCTTATTACACTATTTGAACAACCTGTGTCTATTAATGCATTTGTCTCATAATTTCCTATCACTACTTTTATTCTAGGAGGATCCATAATAACTTCACTCCTACTTGCATTATTCTTTTCTTCATTAGGCTTATTACTTGAGAAGCTTCTTTGTGTCTGAATGCTATTTATGGGTTCTATACGTTTGCCTGAATTGACTAAACTTGCGCCAACACCATCCGAACCCTCGAGATATTGGCTTGTTAGTTTAACTGTTGTACATTACCATTATCTTCCTGATCATGGATTTCTACAACGTCATCAGGTACATCTTCACTACGGGTATTACTGTTGAATGGTCTGGCTCTAGGATTAAGCGTGTTTTGCTGAGTCTCAACACCTTTGACTCGCCATTTACCATTGTTAATTACTTGTCCTGGCCTAACTTGACTATCATTACTATTGTTATTACCTCTATTACTATAAGTACGGTTCTGGTACCTCCTACGATAGCCTTGATTCCTCATCCATGGCATTTTTCGCCAAGAGTTTGGATTATTACCATTTCCAACATTTTGCCTATTGAAAGTGACATGGTTTATCTGATTTCTTCCATTATTGTTTCTGTTATATGGCCTACTTTCTGATCTATTCTGGAAATACCTAGGATTGTTCCTATTTTGATTAGGCATAGGGCCTCTGTAAGTATCCCTAGCATCATAACCTCTGTCACAATTATTTGCATTGCCTTCTGCCCCTACCCCAGAATTTGTAAACCTGTTAGTGGGAGGGTACATTCTATCATTTGAATTCATGTAGTTCTGCCTACTTCTGAAAGTATTCCTTTGCTCAAAAGCAGCAAGCAATTCTAACATATCAGAGAAAGTTCTGGGTTTTGCTACTATCAGATTAAGGCCCGTTATTACCACCTCCAGTAAAATATTTACGGCTACTTTTACGGTTACTTTACTGACAGTTCGATTTTACAATATCTGGTTAGGTGTTAACTGTTGGTAAAAAGATCTTAACTGGCAGTAATCTTTACTGTAGGAAAATGTACAAGTAAACTCCTAACCGGAGGATTTTTTGAGGTTATACTTCTCGCGAACTGAATTAAAATGGAGAGATGAAGTTATTTAGCTGCTTTCGTAATGCCACTGGTGATGAACAATGCCAATATATATAAAAATAAATAAAAAAGATATTGAAAACTAGATCAAATTATTATGAAAGTTTGGACAAACAATTACTTTACTATTTGCTTCCTCTACCCGTACATCAGATCATATTTGGGTTTTTCATCCTTCGGGGATGGGGTTTCGAAACGTGGTATAATACCTTTCTATTCATTTTTACAACCACTTTACTTGAGGAGGATTTTATTCTTATTTAACAGGAATTGTATAATAAGTGTAGGCCTAATATATAAACTATACAGGCCTATATATAATGTATTATGCTAAGAGCTAATAATTTCATTTGAAAAATCTCGTAATAGGCTATATCCTGTAGTTATTAGCTACACATTTCATACACAAACTTATTAGGTTTTAGGTCTTGCCTCGCAAATTATCCGACTTGCACACTTGCCCGTACTGTGTACTGTAAACTATAATTAAATTCAGAGGAAGTTACATATTTCACAATAGGTTTTTCTGATACTTTTTTTGAGCTTTGCTCTTATGGCCACACCTTACTGTGTGTTTATTTAGTTTGAATTATATGACGCTTTTCGTCAATATCATTCAGAAACAATTATTCTTCACTTGAAAAGAAATTGCCGTGTCTCTTTATTTCTTTTATATCAGCCATAACCTCATTATCCATTGCAAAATCACACGAAACAATTAAAACAGTTGAATAATTGCTGCAAACAACTGAGAAACGCTCGTACCAACTGCTGTGACTTTTGTCTGATTGCGTTAACCGGGAGTAAACTTTAACTAGGAGATGATAAGAACAAAGAAGCGTTTACTGGAACTTTACTCCGACAGTAAAATAAACTACCAGTTATCATTTACTCCTACTTAACTGGACATCGTAAGAACGGGCCTTAGTCTCACATTCTCTGGAAAGTGATTTACAACAGTCTCCAGCAACTCAAACTCATTTAGTGGAGGATCTACTTGTCGTCCTAATTCGGCCATTTCCAAAAAATAGTCAATCATCGTCTGACCTGACTCTGGCTCATACACACCATTAACTAACTGCATCCTGATATTGTTTCTCTTGGATAAACTCCAATATCTACTGATAAAATTTCTTTTGAATTCTTCAAATGTCGTAGTCTCATTTGTAGTCAAATTGAACCAATTCAAAGATCTACCTTGCAATGCTTTTCTTACTATGATCATGTACATGTTAGGCGGAATGGCTCTCAACCTAAAATAATCGTGAAGTTCAGTTAAGAAATTTTGTGGATTGGTATTATTATTCTCATCAAACACAGGTAACTTAATTTCGTTCATCAGATAGCTAGGAAAATTTGTGCCTAACTGACTAATTCCTGTGGACAAAGGTACATTGATATCCTGCACCTGGGAACCATTATGACTATTCACCCTTTCCTGACATCTAGGAGATCTACAAGGTAACTGTGAGTAAGCTTCTTCAACAACATTCCTACTCATATTGTTTCCCAGTTGAGGTATATTCACATCATTAATTACAGGTGAAGTTACAGGAACATTTAATCTATTTTCCAATACACAAATTCTACTTGTAAGTAACTCTTCATCTTTATGCACTCTCCTACTCAACACTGTCAACTCTTCTTGTGCTTCTACAATCTGTATTTCAATGTCTTTCTGTTTAACTTTTAACAGCTGATTCTTCTTCTCTAAGTCATTTCTAGCCTCATCATTTATTTTAGCAAAACCTAACAATGTTTCATCGAAAGCATTCATCTGCATTTTCATAAGTGAGACACTACTATCTAGTTCTGATACATTAGCTACAATAACTTTCATTTCCTCACTAGTATTAGAAACATCTGTTTGCATTGTTTGCAAGTTAGTGCTAACATTTGAAATAACCTCTTTTACTTCTGATATATCATTATTTACAATAGTTTGAATATTCTCTAGAGCTACTGTGACGTCATTATTAACCTGCTCTTTGAAATCACCTAACCTTTCCTGTACTTCCTTTACCACTTCTTGTTTTAAATCGTCTTTCAATTTTGTTAAGTTTTCATCCATTTGTACTAACTTCAGACTAATGTTTTCATTTACATCTGCTTTTACATTATTTACATCAGTACTAACTTTGCTAATGTCACTTTTTACATCATTCTTAACATCATTGATATCTGTCTTGACATTATTGATATCTGTTTTAACCTCATTTTTAACATCGTCAATTTTACTACTAAGCTTATTGAACATCTGTTGCATAAAATTTTTAATTGAGTTCTCTAACTGGTCATCTGAAGATTCACTATCTTCGCGCCTAGTCATGTTTACATTTGAAACGGAAACATCTGTTTCGACCTGAACTTCCATATTAGTTTCAATCTCATCTACTAACTGTAAACTACTATCAGCACTTATGTTGTCTACAATACCTTCCATCTCGGTACTAGTTAGCAAGTCCTGTCCGTTTTCTAACACATCTGAACTTTCCTTCTGTGGCGACATTATTTCGCGGCCTCTGAGTTTCATTTATAATCATAAAAATAACACCTTACTTTATTTGTAGGCTTCGCAGGCTTCACAGGCTTCTTACAATTACTTTCATTCTGGAATCTGATTGTTGTCGGTTAATGTTGGATGGTCACAGCTGCTGCCTACTGCATGAAGTCGAACACCTGGGCTGGCTTCATGATGGCGTGGTGACAATTGTTGCGCGCGTAACCGTACCTAGCTCACGATTCTCACTTAATTCTGTGTATCACAATCTGCTTGCTAATGTCCCGATTAGAATATTTGTTCACAGAGTCTTTACACAGTTCGATTGTTCTTCTAAAGCCACACGTTGGTGCACCAAATTGATATTGTGTAGCCACACGATTGGGCGACAAATTGATATTGGTAATTGATATAGGTGATGGGTTGGGAGCTGGATTCGTTGTGGAAATGTACTTACTTCGATTCTCCGTTGGGCTCCTTCAGTTCTGCACCTATATATCTTCCACGGCTTTTGTAGCTCAGGGTATCACACGAATCATCTGAGGGATTGGTTTATAGCTAGTTATGTCTTTATAAATGATAACTGCACTATAAACGTTTTATATCGGAATTTATTCAAATTAACTGTGTTCTGCGTAGCTGTTTGTGTAGATTCACCACTTCAATTACATTTATCAAGTACTTACGTGTATTTCTGTCTTCTTATTTCTCACAAAGTAAATAAAACTCACACGCTATTTTTATAATATGTAGTCGTGTTTAATAAGTGGCTTTAGTGAGAATCGCCATTAGGCTAGGTAAAATCCCGCGACTTTCCACAAGAGCAACGTACGCAGGTCTGCTCTCCTCGGCGAATATGGTGGAAGTGAGCTCTTGACCACGCTATGTTCGCGGCTTATGGATGCTTCTCTCTCATTGGCTGTACTTTTCATTACGTAAAACATTTCTATTGGTTAAAACAATTCGCGGGCCGAAACTATGAATTTAGTACGTTGTATTTTCAAAATATACGTTTCTTTTACAGTTAAGATTTCAAATTTGGAATTAGGAAATAATAATAATAATCTAAACGAGAATTTTGATACCATAATAATAATAATAATAATAATAATTTGAATGATTTGAATAAATATGAATTAACTATTGTTTATAATAAATCAAAAGGGGTGGAATAATTACAGCTTCACATGTTATCTCTGAAATGAGCCATTTTGGTGCAAGGGTCTTTTTCATATTGGTACAATTAATAGTGCACAGTGCAGTATAACATGCAGCAACAGTGAGCTCCATTACTGGCATTCAGTAGCTTGCGAGGGGAAAGGCTGAATGCCAGGGGAAGTGAAGGCACATCTAAGGGAAGGTAGGGGAAGCAAATCATCGCCATGGCAACGTGCAGCAGGGAGTGGAATGAGGACCAAAGTGTAGCAAATTCTTCCATTTTGCCTGTTTTTTGTTGTTTTAGAGCATATATGGGCAACGTCCGGCCCGCGGGCCGTATGTGGCCCACCCAGACTTTTGATCCGGCCCGCGGAATATTTTAAAATCGTGCTCGAAAAAGTAAATATTTTCGGTTCTCTGTTGTTCGACGTATAGATATGATGGCTGATGATATCAAGAAAACATTGATAGGATAAATCATGTAATATTTTACCACCACTATTACATTTAACAGAATCAAACTGTTCCCCAAAATATCAAAAAATTTTGAGCACCCTGATCGTGTGACTGATTTTAAATCATTTTCGATCGCTTTGGACGAGAGCACCGACTTGTCTGATACAGCACAATAGCTATTTTCATACGAGGCGTTGACAAAGAATTGACCGTAACTGAGGAATTGCTGGCTTTACAGCCTCTAAAAGGGACCACAAGTGGAGAAGATATGTTTCGTGAGGTTAAAAGTGCTATCGAACAGTGGTGCAAATTAATTGGGATTTGCACAGATGGTGCGCCTTATATGATCGGTTCACGAAAGGGTTTCATCGGAATTTTGAAAGAAAACGCAATTGATTTGGACGTGCAAAAAGATGATTTATGGAAATCCAAGAAAAACCTTTGCCTGAAGTCAGTGATCAGAAATGGTTATGTGATTTAGCATTTCTAATTGACATCACGGGTCACTTGAAGCTTCAAAAACAAGGTCAGTTGGTAAACGAATTGTACAGCCATTTAAAAGCGTCCCAGAACAAAATTCACTTGTGGGAAACACAAATGCGATCTGGAAGCTGTTATCATTTTTCAACACTATCCAGTCACGAAAATATTGATTACACTCAATATGCTGAAGATCTGAAATCACTGTCGGGGCAGTATTTAATAGATTTTCAGACTTCAAAAACGTGGGTAACTGCTTTAACCTTTTTGCTACTCCGATGAAAAGTGACGTCGAGAAGGCTCCGACACACCAGCAAATGGAGTTGATCGAGCTTCAGGAAGACACATATTTGAAGTCAAAATTTGAAGACGTGGAGCTAAGTGATTTCTACAGAACATACCTTGCCGAAGAAAAGTACCCACAGCTGAGTGCATTTAGAAGTACTTATAAATGTGAACAGTTTTTTTTTCATGATGAAAACTAATCAATCAAAGTATCGAACGAGACTTACATATGCAAATTTGGAAAACACTCTGCGCTTGTGTATTAGTGGAATTGATGCCAACATTTATTATCTTGTTTGTCAAGTTCAAGTTCAAGTTTCTCATTAATTTTTGCTGATTGTAAGTAAATACATAATCAGTTCGATATTGTTCTCATTCATATAACTTTAGCATCATTCTTTATAAATATAAAAAACCGTATCATGATTATTTTTTCACAAATACCTATTATCTACGGCCCGCGACTTCATAAATATCGTAAAGTTTAGCCCGCATCTTTCCAAAGGTTGCCCATACCTGTTTTAGAGACATATAAAATGGTTACAGGCTTATATGAGATTGAAATATTCTTTACAACCAATAGAATTCACATATAAACTCAGTTTATTCCTAGCAAAATGTATGAAAATTTGTTGGTCTAAAACAACACTGTGCATGAAGTTTGCTCCATGTTATGGAATGGCTTATGTGAATTGTAGGGAAAAAAGGAAGAATCTGTGGCACCCAAGAATTGGCAAATAAAAAATATTTGATCAATGGTTGATGTATTTCGCCTAAATCCACATTGATGATTTTGTCAGTATATGGGGTTATTCTTGACAGAATTTTGTATGATGTTGATAAGAGAGAAATTTCTCAATAGTTATTAGATTTGGCCAAATCTCCCTTTTTATGGATCGGTTATAATAATATATTCTTTCCATTCTTTTGCCAATTCTTCCTTTCTCCAAATCTTAAGAATGAGTTTATGGATCTCTGAGTTTAATGTATCCCCACCTGCCTTAATTGATTCTGCTTGAATTTGGTTAATGCCTGGAGATTTGTGTGTTTTTAGTTTAGCCATACAGCTGTTTCTACTTCTGTTAGAGTTGGTTCAACAACCAACGGCTTTGGTTCAACAACCAAGGGCTCTGCTGTGAATATTTCACTTTCTACACTTTGGACATCTCCATGTACATTTAACAACTGATTAACGAAATTTTTCCACCTATTCAAAATATTATTCGGAGCCACAAGTATAGTGTCATCATTGTCCTTATAATGCTTTCCCAGGTTTCATCGATATTCATAGACCTATCATCCCTAGCTTCTTGTACTGCAGTGTTTTCTAGAACTGTAAATCTACTTGAAATCTCGACTTGGTAAGCGTTCCTACTTTGGTCTTCACCTACCTTTTTCAGGTTTAATCTATCTATAATGAAATTTTGCCTAGTTCTTTTGTTTAATGAAAGTTTCTCCCAAACTGCCACAACTACCAGATAGTGATCCGAATCACAGTCAGCACCCTTAAAAGTTTGAACGTCAATTATACTAGACTGCCTCCTTCCATCTATTAGCATTTGATTTGATTATGAGTCTTTCCATCTGGCGAGGTCCATGTGTATTTATGAATATCACGATGTGGGAATTTTGTGCTCTTTACGATTAAATTTTTAGCAGTGGCAAAATTATATTCACTAGTCTAACACCATTGTCGTTGCTCTAAAAGTGAAGACTTTCGTTCCCAATTGTGGGCTTGAAAATATTCTCCCTTCCTTCTTTCACATTGAATCTCTTAGTACAATTTTCATGTGATACGCCGTAAACTGATCAAATGTTCTTTCTATTTCCTCATAAAAACTGTCCTTGTCATCATCATGTTTATCCTCTGTTGGTGCATGGACATTCATAACTATGATCTCACACATAACATAAGAAAGCCTATCATTAATAAACTCTACTTTCTTAATGGCTGAAATAATTCTCTCCTATGTATGAAGAACACGGTCCCTAATTGATGGTTATCATTCCCTTTCCCATGGAAAAAGGTATACACCCTTATCTGTATTGAACCTTCACCCTCCCATCTAACTTCCTGTACTGCTACTACATCTTACCTGCATTTCTCTAATTACCAATTTAAGTGCCCAGGGCCTATACAAGCATCTAACATTCCACATTCCAAATCTATAGTTTCTACGATTTTTAGTCTCCCTCAGTGTAGTCCCTACCCGGAGATCCGAAAGACTGACTATTTTACCTCCAGAAAATTTTACACTAACAGGATACATAAATCAAGCAAGCGTTTCTGAACAATATTTTAGGCAAAAGACAACTTTAGCCAAGCTCTGGCCACCTGCCGGTTGCTTCCCCATGCTCCCGAGCCTTGCACGTGCGCGCACCTCACAATTGTACCCTTCATTATAATATGTGCATAAAAATATACAAAATCACAGTGTTACAAAAATGAACTTTGCACCATATCAAAAGTACACAAAATAAGAAATAAAAAAATACGAAAATTACCCTTGCACCAAAATGGTTATTTCTCAAATACTATAATGCTCTCTAAACTTAAATAGATGAATTTTTCCCTTCACTGCTCAGCAATTGCTCGTGGTGTAATGGTTAAGGCTATTGGTTATGGTGCTAGTGCTCACAAGTTCGAATCCCAGTTGATCCGAAATTTACGGTTAGGAGCCAAATAGCTAGGTAAAATGAGGTGAAAGAAAGGGAGGAAAAGATAGAGAAAGAGAGGGTAAAGTAGAAATAAAGTATTTAATTTTTTTCCCAGTTTCCCCTTTCCCACAATAGATGGCATTGGCAGTAGTTCAAATGCAGTGGAAGGAGCCTAGTGCATGACCTAATATTGTTTTTCCCATAATTTTTACTGTGAGAGGTTGTTAATCTCATGCCAAACCCCCACTTCATGTCGTCTGTCCGCAACTGCTTATTCAATATATTCGCAGCTACCCTCCATATCTGGAGGCAGTATCCTCTATCCGCAACCTGAGGACACACCATGCAGTGATAACATATTATTTCACAATTATAAAAAAAACGATCTTCACACCAAAATGGCTATTTCTCATATGTATTAAAGCTCGATAAATTTAAATAGATGAATTTTCCCTTCACCGCTCAGCAATGATTCATGGGCTAGTGGTTAAGGATGTTAGCTACAGTAATAGTGGTCCTGGATTTGTATACCGGTCGATGCATAAAATTTACAGTTAGGAGTGGGTCTCAAATAGGTAGGTAAGGTGAACAGGAGGTGAGAGAAAGGGGCTAAAGACAAATATAAGGTGCCAATTAAGCTCCACCCATTGCGTTGCTATGGCGACAGCAGCTGACAGCGGGCAACCACCCGACCGTTCCCGAGCCCCGCAATGACTCACTCGACATGCCCTGCCCCTTGTACCAAATATTGAAAATACGATTACAATGATGCGAGAGTTTCCCTTGTACCAAATATCCAAAATACGAGTGTGCCCCTTGTAATATTCAAAATACGAGAGAGGACGTACTATGATATTGCGCAGGGAAGAATTTTAAGATTTAAAAGGTTTGATACCCAAACGACAACTTCGTTCATAACATATTTAATATATACATCTGTCCCATTTAAAACTTCTTTAGAACCAAAAATGCTCTTTTCAGAACCAACATACATTTCACAATCATATAAAACAATATCCTTACTATTTATCATGTATTACGCATCTCTGTAGTAAATAGGCTAGAAGAATTCTCGATTTTTATAGCAACAATCACTAATGGCATAGTGGTTAAAGCGATAAGACTGTAACGCTAGAGTCCCAGGATCGAATCTCCATAGGTACGAAAATTATTAGGATAGGAATAGGTCCCAAATAGGTAGGAGAGAAGGGAGGTAATAGGGAAAACAGGAGGATAAGAGGAGAAAAGGGATAAAAAGGAAAAAAATAAAATTTTCTGTGTTTCTAGTATTTCCGCCAGATGTCTCTGCGCTGCTACTAGATCCACCATTACCTAATAGATGTCTCCCACTGTATAAAATAGTCCCCGCCCTTTTACCTTCCTTCCCGGGCGGGTCCCGATAGTGAGTATGGGAGGAGCTTAATTGGCACCTTGTATTTGGTTTTTCCCGAGAAAGGGAGGTAAAAAGAGGAGAAATATATTATTTAATTTTTCCCCATTTGGCTTTTTACATTTATGTAATATATTATACAGTGAGTCTCAGTCAGATTGGATCCGCCGCGCTGCGCGTTGGGTTCCCCCCAGATGATGCTCCTATCCCCGGTATGCGGCAAAGTTACTGCCCGGCAGTTGACTGACTTGTCCATGCGTGACAATGAAAATAAATGAAATAAGTTTGAAAATAACAAAAATAGGCACCTAACTTATTACAGGAGAAGCTGGAAGTGTCCTCCTCCTACATCCACACATTTTTGGCATCGTGATAGGAAATTCTGATTAATAGGCCTATGCATTAATTGTTCTTCCGTTATTGAGTTGGGAAAAACCAAATATAAGGTGCAGCGTCGCATGAGATATATCCTGCCCTGACCCACCCCCAGCGAAGTACTTTCTTTTATACCACGATCTAGCGAATTCTTCGAGGATAAACAGGCTGACAAAACGTTGGGTACAAGGCAAGCCTGTGGGTACTCTCGAATTTTTAATATTTGGTTCAAGGGGCACTCTCGAATTATTAATATTAGGTACAAGGGCCACTCTCGCAGTTTTAATATTTGGTACAAGGGGCACACTCACATTTTTAATATTTGGTATGGTCGGGAGTGTCGGCGACAATATACAAGGATAGTTTGGTCACCATGTTCGCTGAGAAACAAAATGCGAATATCGAGTGGGCGGAGCCTATTTGACACCTTATATTTGGTTTTAGCCATTGAGTTTATCTCTATCCTAATGTTTTCTTTTAGTTGTGACAAACTACAGAATAACACTTTCACGTCTGTACAACACGAGAACAATGCTCAACTGCAGGATATGCAGGAATTGACTTATCTGCGGGGACACAGCTGGCCGCGACGCGGGAAGTGTTGAGTCATCACAAGAGAAGCAGGGCGCATGGCAAGCGGGTGCAATCTGTCTAAGACTCACTGTATATGATATTATATAATATGTAATATACAGGATTATTCATAAAGATGGACCCAATTTCATTAATTTGTATTTAATGAAGTATAAATTGGAGATGAACAATCTACATGCTAATAGAAAGAGGAAGTTTCAAAGTTTTTTAACAAAGGTTATAAATGTTCAATATGTCCTCCCTCTGCTGCACGGCTAACATCTAAGCGGTAGTGAAACTCGTCCCACACGCCATACAGTTGGTTGGAGTATTCCTAGTTCTCTACTAGCTCTATTGGTTGATTTTCTTGGACTACGAAAAAAACTGTCTTCTATTTGTCTGATGGCATCCTCTGACACATGCGGTCGGCCTGGACTTTTTCCTTTGCATAAACATCCAGTTTGTTTAAATAGCTTAAACCAACGGCTTATGCTTTTCCTAGTTGGTGGTTCAATGCCGAATTTCCGACGAAACGCCCGCTGCACTGAAACTGCCGATTCACTTCTTGCAAACTCAAAAATGCAGAAAACCTTATGCTGCATAGTACCCATCTTACTCACAACTAACAGTGACAAGAAATGCCTGCCTATTGGCGTAAGCAGCCAATTTACGCAACAATCAAGCGACAATCACCATCCAAGCGGTGGAAAACAAAACTTTGGAACTTCCTCTTTCATTCGGTATGTAGAATGTTAATATCCAATTTGTATTTCATGAAATACAAATTAATTAAATTGGGTCCATCTTTTTGAATAACCGTCTATAATCTATTATAATAGATGGTGTTAATAGTAGTTCAAATGTCGTCACTTGATGTCTCCCACATGGGTCCTGTTAGTGAGTAGGAGTGGGGAGCTGGGGTATAGCAGATTCTTCAGTTTTCCCAAAAAACACACACACAACATGCACAGAATATGGGAAAAAATAGTTTTATGCTGCGCACTAGGCTCCTCCCACCAACTCTTTAGGGGACGCGCCAAAGGAAGGTGGGGTTTAAGGTTTCATTGCAGAAGAGATTCAATGTGAGACATAATAAACCTCGCACTATTCAGTATATTGCTCCTAAACTAACATAATGTTGCTAACCTAACAAAACCTGTCACTGACCTAGAATTTACCTATCATTATTTAACCAAATGCAAAAGCTTTTTACCCTTCCACACCTTCCATGAAACATCGTTACAACTGTCAAGGAAACCACGGTACAATCGTGAGGTGCGTGCACAGGCTCTGAAGCGAGGGGAAGGAACCGGCAGGCAGATGTTGCCTGGTGTGCGGCTTAAATCTATCTTTTACAAATATGGATTTTATTTTGTGTTGCCGTCTTTAACTTAACATGCTTCATACGTATATAACCAAGGCTACAACAGTGAGCTGCAGTATCAGCACTGAGCAAGTAACTTACATAGCCATGAAAGGAGATGTAGGGGAAGCAAGTAGTAGCATGCGCATTGGCTTGGAAGCGAGGGTCAGCAGGAGATACGAGCAATCGGGCAAGAGCGGGTGGAGCTTCGCCGGTGCACGGCATAAATCTATCTTTCGACCAGAATCATACCATCGCCAAATTTTGTTTTTGAGGCTGTATTATTAACATAAGGCAGCTCACCTGTCTGATTGCTCTATTTAAGTTTGACACGAGGCAAGAATTGAAGGAATAAGAGAGGTAAATTACTCCTGCACACATAACTAAAGTTAATGCACAGGATCTCTTATTCATTCGCCAGAATGTATCCCAGCCTCGTCGCACTGACATGCCTGTTTCCACACTCTGCAAGGCGATTTCATCTTAATCTGAAATGCAAGAACCAGACAACTGTAGGCCTATTGTATATGTGCAAGAACAAGATCAGGTGCTACAAAATTATCGCCTTTAGTAACATCTCCTACACTGGGTTCCCTTTCCTAAAGAGCCACATGATTTAGGCCTACTCCAAATTTACGAAAAATGTGAAGTACTCCTACAAACTATCGAAATATTCTGTCACAGTAAAGCTCTATCCACAATGCGCAGTCTGCAGTTGTTAGTCGGTAGACGGTAGGTTGTAGTCGAAGTATAACGTGTGGTGATCAATGGACGCCATTCACAATGTGCAGTTGCAGACGACAGCAGTTGGTTATCAGTAGTCGGCAGACGAGAAATTCATCTCTGACTACGAACTGAACGACTGCAAGTAACATATTACGCGAATGATAATTATTTACTAGTGCAAATACACAGATTAGCATACTACGAGAAAGCAAGATGTGTTTATAACATATATTATCTAATTATAAAGCGATTCCTCCATCTTTTTTATTCTGTAAGATGTTTCCCTAACCTCAATGTCGACAGCATATTGTAGACGACTCGAGTGCTGCTCCCAAGCGGCCGATTGCAACAGCAAACTGCCACCAACTGCCGACTGCGCATTGTGGATAGAGCTTTAGCACATATGTTTTGTTACCATTATGTTAATTACGCGACAACATGCAAATCGAAACTTACAAAATGACATTTATAATGTATTTCTGACTATTTGTCATTTCAGCAGAAGAAAGATAAAAGACTTGTACCTAAAATGTGCATAATGAATTTAGTTTTAATACTGAACAAGCTCATATTCCCATCCTAAAAAGTTATTTCCACTTCAATATTTGAACGATCTGTACCGGTGCCGCATTATGGACTAGACTAGCACACTTCCAATTCTTCCATTTTATCGCAAAACAGTGTTACCAATAAAGCGTCAAGAAAATTCCCACAAACCCAAACAAACTTATCCAAATATGAATAAAAATTACCTTCATTTAATAATAATAACAATAATAATAATAATAATAATAATAATAATAATAATAATAATAATAATAATAATAATAAAAACAACAACAACAACAACAACTCTTGGAAAAGACTCTTGTGTAGTGATAACTTGCTTAATATGCCGTTGTCATTATTTCAAGAATTATACCATGTGGAAATGAGAAGACATAAAATAATAATAATAATAATAATAATAATAATAATAATAATAATTTGTAGATGTTGGCAATCTTATAGTTAAGAGGGAGACTCCTTGCTTAGGCCGAGTCTGCCCAATATGTTACCAGCGTAAGCCGAGCCTACCTAAGTGTCAATAAAAAAAAAAAAATAATAATAATAATAATAATAATAATGATTTATGTATAGCGTATAATAAAATGGTTAAAAGAGGTACTTCATCTGTATAAAATCAACCCTGCTATGACCCATTGTCTGGATGTTATAATGAGTAAATGGAAGACAGTGCTCTGCACCAAGATAGAGAATAAATCTATCATATCTGGCACAATTAAAATTGAACGTGGTATATTTCAAGGCGATTCATTAAGTCCCCTGTGGTTTTGTCTTGCAATGAATCCTCTATCCAATCTCCTAAAAGCTACTGGTTTTGGATTTGATATTAAATATAATAACAGGAAACACAGAATATCACATTTGTTTTATATGGATGACTTGAAAGTGTATGCCCACAATGAAATGCAAATGAACGCTCTTCTAAACGTAATAGACTTCTATTCATCTGATGTGGGAATGACGTTGGGAGTAAAGAAATGTAAACTCCTAACAATTGAACGTGGTCGACACGCAAACTCCCAACCGTATGAACTTATTACCGGATCTATAATTGAGGGAATGACAGAAACGGAAACCTATAAGTACCTTGGATTTGTTCAGAATACAACTCTGGATCACAAGAAAATCAAACAGGGACTTATTGACAAATATACATTGAGGATGCATCAGATTTTGCACAGTCACTTACATGCAAAGAACAAAATTAAAGCTATAAATACGTACGTTATTCCAACCCTTGTTTATTCATTTGGAATTTTGAAATGGTCTGGGCCCACGGAAATAGACAGCATACAGAGGAAAACGAGAACTCTGCTCACCACCTATAGATTACATCATCCAAATTCGTGTATGGAAAGGGTCACTCTCCCACGGAAACTGGGAGGCCGTGGAGTACTGGATCTTCAAGTCATGCTCCAGGATCAGGTAAGGAACTTAAGAAGATATTTCCTTAAAAAACAGGAAACCAGCCTTCTCCATAAGGCTGTAGCACTCGCTGACAGGTACACTGTACTGCATCCATATAACGCCTCTGAGCATCATACAAATCACCAAGTGTCCTTGCAGGAGAAAGAAAGATCCTGGGGAGAAAAGAGCCTCCACGGAAAATACTACAGTAATCTAAACCAACAGAGTATAGACAAGAACGCATCATGCATGTGGTTACAAAGTGGACGCCTGTTTGGAGAAACAGAGGGATTTGCAGTTGCCATACAAGACCAGATAATAGCTACAAATAATTACAAAAAATATATCATCAAAGATACAAGCGTACTCTCTGACAAATGCAGATGATGCTCCATTCATCTCGAGACCATTGATCATATCACTGCAGGCTGCTCAGTACTTGCCTCCATAGAATACATGAGACGGCACAATCAGGTCACAGGAATCATACACCAGGCACTAGCCCACAAAAACCAATTAATTCAGGAACGTATCCCTTACTACAAGTACCATCCTGTATGCCTATTGGAGAACGAGTCATGTAAGCTTTACTGGGACACTGGTGTGGTGACAGACAAAACAATCAACCATACCAGACCAGATATTATACTGGTCAACAAGAAAACAGGGACAACATTTATTGTAGACTTTGCAGTACCTAACGACATCAACATCGACAGGAAGCACCATGAAAAGATCTGAAAGTATAAAGAGCTCGCAGAGGAGGTCAAGAGGATCTGGAAGGCTAAGCTAGTACGAATAGTCCCTGTGATCCTGTTGGTCAATGGTCTCGTCCCCTACACACTTCACAAGAGTCTGCAAGAACTGGGTCTTCCACCGAACACCTACAAAAGCATGCAGCATTCTGTCATCCTATCTACATGCAACATTGTACGATCGTTCCTGTCGCAAGAATGAAGACATTAATTGAACTCTTGTATTACAATTATATGTAAATGTTTTATGTTTTATATTATTGTGAGGCACTTGGTGCATCCCGTGCCCTGTTACTACCCATATGTGATGAGGAGAAATGTAATAAATAATAATAATAATAATAATAATAATAATAATAATAATAATAATAAGAAGAAGAAGAAGAAGAAGAAGAAGAAGAAGAAGCCTCGAACAAATAAATATACAAAACAAGTGGCATCCCAAACAAGTTAATCTATCCATCCCGAAAATAGGCTACTATTAGATCAGGGCAGTCACATCTTGGGGTCAGGCCCAGGACCATGTAGGCTACTGGTCACAGGCCCTTCATCGACCGCCGACCAACCTCATTCAGTTGTCTCTACCCTTCTCTGTGGAGCTTTCTTCTCATTCCTTGTGTAACTAATTATTGAAAATGTATCAAATGCCTAAAGTGTTAATATGTTAAATGTGACGATGCTGGATACTTTTCCTGTAAAAGTCTATAAGCAAATAAATCATTATTATTATTATTATTACTACATTTTATCAATCTTTTCCAGTTTTCCATAAAATTATATCATATTACGGGGACCAAGCCGGGTCCCTATCCAGGCTTGGTTCTCTTGGGTCCAACAGTCCCCCCCCCCCCCCATGTGACGGACCTGTAGAAGACAGTGGTAGATATTTGTACAGCTCTATTTGTAATCCAGTTAAACAATCAATAAATAAGATACCCCAATAAAAAACAGGAGAAAATTCCAAGCTTAAAACCCCACCTTGAAAAATTTGACTAGAAAAGCAGATAGATAAATTACTGAGAAAAGCTGATGTAATTTGACAGAAAACAACAGTAAACGAATAAAAGTATATAGGAATATGAAGTTGGATAAGAATGACTCTAACATCAGAACATTGCTATCTGATATAATTGCTCAATCAAGACCATAGGCGTAACCAGCCCGACCATATGGGGGAGGTTATAATATCCAGGGGGTCTGGAGGGTAAGGGAGAGGGGGGCTCGGGGGCCCTCTCCCGGAAAATTAAAAAAATTAAGATGCACAGTAACGAGTTTTAAGCTTCCCGCGCTTTATACTCATATTAAGTAATTTATAAGAAGACTTAAAAAATTGTAACATTTTCCTTTTTTTTAATCAATGGGGGGGGGGGTGTTCAAACCCCCCCCCCCCCCCTCGTTACGCCTCTGATCAAGACAAGAAAGTAAGGTGCCAGACTACAATGATACAATGAAAGTACAAAACGGAAACCACAAAATACAGTTTCAAGTTTCACCCAAAACATTTTATAGGAAATTAGAAAATGATCGTAATGAAACAGAACTTAAAGAAATAAATGTAAATGAATTTCTTCCATATCAAAAATATCTGGAACACCCCAAAGACTTATAATCAAGAAGCTACTTGGCTAAAAATGATAGAAGAAAACAGCAGCAATATAACAACTATGAAAAATGTAGTAAGTAATGAGGACTTCACAGATGCACTGGGAAAGACAATAAACTATTAATCACCAGGACCTGATAACCTCCAAAATTTTTGGATTAAAAGTTCACATCAGTAACTAGAAATATACAGTAGTGAAGTCATTCGATCAAATACTTCAACAACCAGAAACATGCCTGCATTTTCTAACTATAGGCCAAACTCATCTGATTTATAAGAAAGGAGATTCACATATGATCCCCAAAACTACAGACCCATTACTGGCCTCCACATGATATATAAATTGTTCACTTTGATAGCAGCAAATCAGATTTATAGTCATTGCATCCTAAACGAGATTATTCCAGTTAAATAGAAGGGCTGTATGAGAAATCCTCTTGGATGTAAAGAACAATTGATTATAGACTTAGTGGTAACCAGGATAGTTAAAATTGTCTAGAAACATTAGTATGGCTTACATTGATAATACAAAAGCTTTTGTTAGTGCGCCACATAATTGGTTTTAAAGTAGGCCTACTGGGTTTAAATAAGGTAACAGGAAATACACAAAGGTTGTTTATTCAGTTAATGAATAATTATTGGAAAAACCAACTTTCAATCAGAGGTGAATAATTAGGAGAAATAGAAGTAAAAAGGGGTATTTTCCAAGGAGATTCATTCAGTCCTTTATGGTTTATATTGGCATTATCCCCTCTTACTTGACTGCTTAATGGAAATAATTGTGGCTTTAAATTAAAAGCAAAGAAGAGGAAAGCCGATTGTCACAGTGTGATATTAAGGTATATGGAGAATCATGGGCGTCAGCAGAAATTTTATCAAGGGGGGCCAATGAACGAATTACTGCCACCACCACCAACATCTGTTGTTGACACTCACATGACTTTTCTTACTCTTTACAATTTCTACTATTCATATAAAATATAAAATGCCATTGTAATAAAATGTTTGGGTATAAATGGTTTCAAGTTTAGGGGAAGTAATTATTCCTATAAGCTCATATCTAGTCAGCTGTTAGAGCTGTTTTCATCTAAACAATGCGAACATACAACAATATTTGGAGACTAAACCTCACTTCACATTACAGTAGTTGCTTATAGTCATTTAATTTAGAGGTATGTCTATGTGTAATTTTCAGGGAGGGGCAGCAGCCCTACCATGTCCCCCTTCCGGACGGCCATGTGGAGAATCAAGTACTAAATTGAAACAAATCATAGCAGTAACAAAGTTGACAGAAAATGGCATTGGAATTGAACAAAGTACTGAAATAGAACATACAGCTATGAAAAATACAAGCAAAGATAAATAAAATTAACTGTATGTTTGAGTGTCCATTCTTGATTGCTTTAACAAAAGTTAGTTGTTAAATTTTCGCTTGACAAGCAAACTTAGGTTTACCTTTGGTAAATTACCAAAGGTAAATCTAAGTTTGCTTGTCAAGTGAAAATTTAACAACTAACTAAATAAAATTATTTAACACAAAACTGAATGGAGAAAACATGATTCACATAAATTCCTATTGTAACCTACCCGTTTAAAAAAACTAAAAAACTGAACTCCATGGTGCTACATCCATGGAGGAACTTGGCCTACCCCCGACAGCTGCATCATCTACCACAGGCAGACGGCAGGATTGGGGGGCATGTGGTCAGCATGCTGACACCCACGGCCGTTAATGGTGGTTTTCATGACCAGAGCCGCTACTTCTCTATCAACATGAAAAAATATATTTCTCAGAACCAGAATAAAATTGTAAATATGTAGTTCAACTTGACAGCAAATTTACACCTCTGGACCTGCAAGGTTAGTTAGCCTACAGAGCCTTCATTTTACAGTGAACAACAGTGGAAGGTTAAAGTACTTTATGGAAACTATCCAACAGCTTTAGATTATGAAAATATTCACAAGGATCAGTCCCTGGAATGGTTGCGAAAGAGCTCACTCTATCCAGAAACAGAAGGATTCATTATGGCTCTCCAAGATAAAGTAGTAAGAACTACAAATTATGAAAAACATATAATGAAAGCAAATACAATAGACAGATGTCGAAAATGCAATATACAAGGAGAAAACATAGAGCACATTAACATCTGCTTGTCAAGCTCTAGCAAATAACTCATACCTACCTAGACATAACCAGGTAGCAAAAATTTTCCACATACTAATAGCTATCCAACATGAACTTATCCAGAATCCTCCACCTTATTACAAATACACTCCAGAATCCTTTCTTGATCTGACGAATCCCTGCTATATTGGGACAAAGTTATGACAACAGATAAATCAGTTGACTGTAACTGACCAGATCTGCTATTGATAGATAAAAAGAGCTCTAAGGAAATTATAATTAATGTCAGCATCCTATCCACTCAACACTTAAGGAAAACAGAAATGCAGAAAATACCAGAACCTGGCATTAGAGATCAAAAACATCTGGAAACTACAAACTGTAAAAATTGTACCAATAGTTATATCAGTGGAAGATCTGGTATCAATATTCTTATCAAAGAACATTCAAGACGTCTGAATTCCAGTGAAGATAATCAACAATATACTACACGAGCGACATTACTCCAAATATGCCACATTGTGATTAAGTTTCTGAGCTGCAGATAAGATGAAATTCTTCTCAGTAGTATCAACACCAACAAAAGTTGTGAAATTGTGCTGAATAGTAGTAGTAGTAATAATAATAATCATAATCAGTGCTTTTTTTCTAACTAAAAAGGTGGCGGTACTCATAGAAACTTTTTAACTGAATCTCACGGGAGCTCCCACACTTCTCCCAGAAGACAATTTTCCAACAATTGAGCCTATCATGACCAGAAATGTTTCTCCCTTGAATTGCAGTAAAATTACCGGTATTTGCGACGTACTCTTCAGATTCAGTTTATTTACTGTTGGCAGGTTTATGAGATACTTAAAAAACATCGTCATGCTTTCTTTTATTATGCACCGGTACAAAATAATTAACTTATTTCACTCATTTCACTTCTCTACTTGTGAACCACGTGCACCCCTTGTTCCTACAATCGTACTAAACAATTATGAATTCACTTGCCTATGCAACACAAACCAAGGGTTTTCTTTTCAATTTATATGTAAGCAACGAATGCAGTTAAATTTAAACGTGCACTAACCCCTGATTAACTACGGTGGTTAGCTACTTACTATTTGTTTGTTACTATGTTAGCATTAACTGCACTTGGTGCAATTCTTATACCGTTAGAATGGCCTTGACCACAGGAGCAGTTTGCTGAGGCCTGGAAAAACCCACCCCAACCCTCTTGCAGTCCAGTAGCCACAGCATTTAACAGAAACTATCATGTTCTCGTATGTAGGCTATTATGCATGTAGAAATCTAACAAAACCAACAGACAAGTTTGATTTTAAATAAAACATAACTTTATGGGAATTGTGATAGAAATATTCTGAGTAATATCCAAATTTTATTTTTAAAAAAGGTGCCTGTACTGCGTACCGTCACAAAAAAAGCACTGATCATAATAATAATAATAATAATAATAATAATAATAATAATAATAATAATAATAAATTAATAATAATAACTTCATTTATTAATTTATAGTTGCTATAGACAATGTTTACAAATTTTAAATAGACGGACACGTGAAGTCAGAATGAAAAATTCAATGCCATAGCCGGGATTTGAACCAGGATCTTCGGCTCTCCGTGCCGATGCTCTAACCAACTGAGCTACCATGGCAACGTGCCGGTACAATATTAAATTCTCCAACTGACTCACAATCCCAGAATACCACCAGGCGTTCTCAATATGAGATACGAACCCAGTGGCGACTTACAAGCTGTAAGTGCTTAAAGACCCGGGCTTTATAGTAAACCACTAGTAGGTCACAGTGGAATGATAATTCTTTCACACTGGCCGTGTGTAGGCTAAGATGGACACGTGAAGTCAGAATGAAAAATTCAATGCCATAGCCGGGATTTGAACCAGGATCTTCGGCTCTCCGTGCCGATGCTCTAACCAACTGAGCTACCATGGCAACGTGCCGGTACAATATTAAATTCTCCAACTGACTCACAATTCCAGAATACCACCAGGCGTTCTCAATATGAGATACGAACCCAGTGGCGACTTACAAGCTGTAAGTGCTTAAAGACCCGGGCTTTATAGTAAACCACTAGTAGGTCACAGTGGAATGATAATTCTTTCACACTGGCCGTGTGTAGGCTAAGATGGACACGTGAAGTCAGAATGAAAAATTCAATGCCATAGCCGGGATTTGAACCAGGATCTTCGGCTCTCCGTGCCGATGCTCTAACCAACTGAGCTACCATGGCAACGTGCCGGTACAATATTAAATTCTCCAACTGACTCACAATCCCAGAATACCACCAGGCGTTCTCAATATGAGATACGAACCCAGTGGCGACTTACAAGCTGTAAGTGCTTAAAGACCCGGGCTTTATAGTAAACCACTAGTAGGTCACAGTGGAATGATAATTCTTTCACACTGGCCGTGTGTAGGCTAAGATGGACACGTGAAGTCAGAATGAAAAATTCAATGCCATAGCCGGGATTTGAACCAGGATCTTCGGCTCTCCGTGCCGATGCTCTAACCAACTGAGCTACCATGGCAACGTGCCGGTACAACATTAAATTCTCCAACTGACTCACAATCCCAGAATACCACCAGGCGTTCTCAATATAGGATATTTTACAAATGTAGCCATTTCCCTAAATTCTGCAAACATGGAACTGCCATAGAACTGCTGAGGGAACATTGGTCTTTGGCACAGGCAATGGAGGGATATCGTTAGTAAAATTTATACTTGAGAATGACTGCTTTTGCCATGATGCCTTCTTTTTTCAACCAGTGGTATATGCCACAAATTTCCTACATTTCTGATAACTAGCTGTCATCCTCTGATGAGTCGCTTGTACAGCGTAATACCTCAGTTTCATCTACATTCTAACAGATGCCGCGACAAGTGTCATTTCTGTGTCTAGAAGCGTGCAGCTGAGATGTGAAGTAATTAGTAAAGCCTCGACATCTCACTCTCACTCTTGGCTCCCCCCCCCCCCCACAGCACCATTTTCAGCTAAAAGTGGCATACATTCCAGCTTGGGCATGACATCACGACCCTACAAATGGGGTAAAATTAGAAAATATTAGAGAATCCCATGTGTGGCGGTAAGCGGAATATTTGACTCTGACTCTCCAAGATACAGCATAGGAATTCTCGTCTGGACACGCCAAGTTCAAAATCTAAGTAAAAGAAAATATAGTATTGCGTTTGAAAATAACATTATGCAACAAGCAGAAAAGAAGCTTTATGCATGAGCACTGCAGCACAATAGGAAAAACCACCATTGTGTGTAATCTTTCTGTGTTTTAAGGAAAAATACATACATGTATTAAAAATCTGATTAGCTGCTATTGCACACTAAAAAACTGGAATACTGTATGGCTGTTTAACCAAAAATAATGAATGATTTCTGAGCTGTCTAGTATATGGAACCCATAGTCCTGAGTTCTCTAAAACTAATTCACAATTTATATCACCTTGAAAAACATTTCCTATGAAATTAGTTCAAATGAAATGCTCCTATTGTGCAATGTTTCAAGCTGTAGAAGATCAAAGAGTTACCTATACTGCAATTCTTGATTTCGGAAGAACTTTCTATATATCAGTGAAACAATTATGATTTGTATACGTTCTATAGAGTGAAATATAAGGTTTAAATAAGTTTGTAGGCTTCCACGGCCGGTGTCATATATAAACAGACTGTATTGGCTATCCGGGTTGGGCCATGTCTTCACAGGCACTTCTTTTTAGTGTGATTCTTTCCCCGAAGAAGGACACGACAGGATGACCAAAACGTTAAGATGCTAAAACACGATGCGGCCCAACCCAGATAGCCAATACAGTCTGTTTAAATATAAGGTCTGTTTGTTTGTTTTTTTAAAATTAGAGAATATTAATACAATACTATAAGCGATCAATCGTTATGCTACACGAGTACATAAGTAAAGTTATGCTACAAACTTTGGGTCCCTTATTTCCACTTTCAAGAGCTGGAAACCCTACTTGATTACAATGCATTACACTTTTTTAACATGTTCCCAGGAGTGATAAACAAGCATCTGTATGGGACATCCGAGGTTAAAAAAGTCCTGCTCTGCCCCAGGTGAGGCAAGCTAAGATGATGGGAAAGAGGAAACTGAAGTACATAGATAAGTAAAATGATGAAGATATCTGACAACCTTTCAAGACATGGTCGGTCTTGAAGCATCTGGAAATGTAGAACCTGGCCGTCACTTTATTGAAGAAAGCAATGATCAACCTTAAGAATAAACGACAGGAAATATGACAGAAACATACAAAAATATATTAAACAGGACAGTAAATATAATTTATTTAGTTTATGAAATCTCAAATTAATCGACAGTCTTAATAGAACACATACTTTACAATTGTTACTACTATTTTCCATAGAGATGGAATAACCCAGAGCACAAGTAAAATAATCAATTAGGTATGTCAGAAACGAACTTAATATTTATAGCACTATTCTTCCCATCCAAGTTTGCATACCAGAAAGGAAGTATCATGGTAAATACTACGGCTTTGTTTAATCAGGCTGGAATATACAAGATGGCAACACCGTATGAGCTAGGTCTCATTCGCCGGTTGGCCCACAGCTATTATGGAAGATGGAACTCATTAAAATTAAGTGACAGGTTACATACTAAATTGTGATGTTGATATTGTTATTCTCATTATTTTCTTCTATACATTTCAATATTCTGAAGTTTACAAATCTATTAATTGTGAAACTCAAGAGATAAAATCACTTATACAATATAATAGAAAACAAATGACAACCTATGTAAATGTTAAAATATGGCATTTTATGTAGCCTAGGCTTAAAATCAGTGGTATTGCAACTAAATTGGTATGGACAAATTAACATTTTGAAGTCAAGAGGTGTTTTTCGTACAAGACAGACAAAAATTTAAAAGCTTGAATTCCCTGAAAATCTTTCCTCTTCATGTAGGCCTACAGACTTCTTTAGAAAACAAATAATAATAATTTGCTACCCATTCTGCTTCATATTTATAACTACAAACAAGATTTTGTTAGTAATTTACTTTGAACAATTTCCGTTCTTAAATTGGATTTTTTCTTTATAATCATCCTAGTGCACTTAGAGAGTGAAATTTGTTCTAATAAAAATAATAAGCATGTTTTTACTATGTCATCCATTAAATTTTTAACCAACTCTATATAGGTCTATACTATACTTGTAATGTTAGCACGAACATTATTAGAGTCAGATGTTACAGAATAATTTACGTACCTTGTAAGCAGCTGAGACCACCTTTATAATTTCTTGTGTGGAATTACCCATTCTAACTGAGGTGCACTTAATATTTGTTTGATTATGCACGCTTGCACAGATAAATTTTCTTCTAATTTAATACTCACATCAATCTGCAGAACACCCATAAAATTTACCAATAAAACGCAAACATACATTGAATTTACATTAGTGATCTACTGGCAATTAATATTATATTTGAAAGCATCTAATTTACTACATTATACACCAAATGAGTTAATTTTGTCCATTTCCAACACTTAATGTGTTGCTGGTTCAATCTCTCAATATTCTTCTGCCTCTGAATAGCAGGATTCACTCGTGTCACAGTTCTGGGGTTATTAAATCGTTCTGGTAAACCTAGATATATCCTTAGTACAGCATCAGGTTTCAACAGACACCTGTTTCAAGGATACTGTTGCACATTTCCCTGTTTGTCTACAGAAACCTCCACCAGATTAAAATCTTGCTGTTCAAAGTGTTTTGTTCACATCACTGAGTGATTTGTTGGTGTGAAATGTTTTCTTGGTATAGCTTTGAGCCACAAGTTTAATTTTTCCTTATCAGTCGGAAACTTGAAAACAGTAATAAATCACTCTCACTTATAGTACTCCGATAATTGCTATTACAGTCAGGAACTTAGGAGCCATCTGTACTTTATATTCCAACCTGATAAATTATTGAAAGCTGTGTAAAAACACAATCTTTACACATGAGAATTTACAGAGTTCTTAATTACCTGTTGTAATTCACAATTAAGCAGCATTTGTTAACAATTTCAGTCTTTGAATTCTTATAACTACTCCTTTACTATACTATCTCAATACACAGTTTCAATTACTTTTACATGCAGTTTTGGTAATTTTGTGACAAATTAATGTTTGTCCAAAATAAGTGAAAACATTCATGAATACTGGTGTTGTAAAGATAAAAGCTTTTTGTGTCATCAGGACTACACTATTTAAAATACAGCAATTAACAATAATATCATAATAGCTTCAAGCCTATAGCTAGTATTCAACATCAGGATGGGCAAGGTTTTTCTCAGGATGAGTGAGCTAGGTTTAAGTTACGGAACAATATTGAACTTTAGAACTGAACTGGCCAATTGGAAGGGGAAATTTAATGACAGCAGTTCGTGGAATTTGAAAACTACTAAAAATTGTGAAAATCATGAAAATATAAAAACTTTTATTAGGTAGTAAAGCAGTAATTTCTTAATATTTTCAATAAATAAATGGTTCATCATAGCTGCTTACTTTAATATATGCTGCAGCTGTCCCAGTTACATTACTACAGCATTATTAGTTTGATGTATGAAAAAAATCATATGCATGCTCTGTATGACGTATGAGCCTAATCGAAGCTTATTGGCTCATATCGGCAACTTAGATATTTCAGTAGGTCCGCTTTTTTTTTCCCCCTACCTGTACATATTATGGTATTCCAGTGCAACAAAGCTAAGCATATTAGCTCACTAGAAGAATGTTCTTTGGCTTTCTGCTTTTAGATATGTTAACATAAAAAAAAAGGAATATTGCGCATATTAACTTGAATAAAAAGCATGCTTATACATCAAATGCTTCAAGTTACTTTTCTCTTATGTTTCCTTTTTAAATGTAGTATCTAACTCATATTTCTAAATTAAGCACCTACTATCAATAATAATAATAATAATAATAATAATAATAATAATAATAATAATAATATATATAATACATCAACCCAGCACAACATGATTATCTCTGAGGACCAACTCAATTTTTATCTTCCAACCGATGGCCACATCACTTTGGACCCTGAAGCTTGCATTACTCCACTGGAGCTAAATAAATACAAATTAATATGTATATTAAAATTTTTATACAATTTCAATTAAAATCACATTCAAAATTATGTAGTTGCAAAATTTTACAATACAAACTACTTATATTTAGACATAAATATGACATTTATTAATAATAGCAGTGAGAATAACTCATTTATTGTTAACAGTTCAATGTGACACACAGTGATGGAAATTGGATTACATTGCTTTTTTGGTCCCATTTCCTTGTAATCATTACTTTTTAAAAAATACAATTTTTACTTGTAATTTACTTTTGAAAACAAAATTGTAATTGTTACATTATAGTAGTCCACCAAATTGACAATCTGACAATGTTGCTTTCTTTTCCTTGTGGTCACTGCAATGGCGGTAAAGCGATCTCAGTTCTCACTTATGGGTTTTGCTTCACGTACCATAGTCTGGTGCAGCAGAGCTATTTGTTCATTAATAATTTGGGACTTCGTAATATCCCAAGCAACTTTACCACTGAATGGCCCAATAATTTCTGGCCTTGTGCCCAAAACAAACAGAAAAGAAATACATTTTTAGGTATTACTATTTTGTAAAGTAATTGTAACTGAAATTGTAATTTTACTGATTACTTTTGAAAAAGTAATTTGTTCTTGAGTTTTGTCCATTCTGTAGCGATAATCTTAATGATTTATGTATAGCGTAGAGCTTTATCACTGGTACTCACTACTAAATTGCCAGTGATAAAGCTCTACGCTATACATAAATCATCAAGTAATTTGTAATTGTAATTAAGTAAAATTTCTCTCATGTAATTGTAATTCAACCCAATTACTTTTTACTGTACTTTTCCCATCACTGGTGACACAATAGGTTTGTTCGCAAAGCAGTCAGAAACCAGGAACACATCATTTGCACATGTGCTCTTTCTCTACACGCGTTCGCAAAGCGAGAATTCGTTATTCTGATTTCAATCTTCTGTTCGATGAGTTCTCACGGACAGTTTCTGTACTATAAGAAAAGTTTGCAGCTCTACCATAAATTGTTATCAGAGACATGCGCAGTAACCTATTTTCACACGCCTGACTCCGCCCTCCAATAACTTTGCGCCAGATTTATAAGCATAGGCTACTTATATGTATGAATAATGGAAGATAATTAAAAGTTTCCCAAAATATAGTTTATATTGCCGATATATATTGCATGTACAACATGTTAAAGGGAAATATATATTTTATTTGCATATCATATCGATTAAACACAGAAACTATCGATTCCAAATTCTTGTAACCGTTCGCAAAGTGCAAATCACTGGTAAGTTACAGACTGGACATACTCAGTACAAAAAATTCTCAAGCAGTCACGGATCTGCTTTGCGAACAAACCTATTACATTTCTTTGCTGTGACTATTGCTTCAAAGTTTCGTTAACATATCAGAAGTTGCTGTTTTTGATGAAAGCTGTTTATTCTTACTCAAGTTCATGAAAGAAAATGTTTGTTGATAACTGTATGTGCTCTCAAACATACAAAATACTTGGTAACAAACTTTTAAATTTATCCTCATCCAGAATAGAATAAAACTCTTGTAAAGCGCTCTCCCTATGAACATACGTAAGCTTTCACGGCCGGAGTCATCATGGTCTACAATTTCCGGGCTGTTATGCCGTGGTCCTAGGCATAACAGCCCGGAAATTGTAGACCATGCTCTCCCTATGCCCAACCTAATAGTTTACTGAACACTGCAGATCAATTACTTCCATCTGGAGTTTTACAGATAGATTTTCTGCTTCAATAGAAAATGGATCCTGAATCACTTTAATGTAGACTGTGTCTAGGTGAAATTGTCAGATTTCACATTTCTGCACATGATTAAATATTTTAATCAGGCAGGTGGGCCAAAATAAATTGAATCATGGGTTGCATGTGGCCTGTGGACCATATATTGCACAGGTCTGGTATAAATAAATTATAATCTGTAGTCAGCCAAAACACCTTTCAGGGGAAAATTCTTCCTCAAAGAGCATGAAAGACTAACTACAGAGAAATTGTAATTGCAGGAAGTTAATTTAAATGCAAAATAATAAGGCCTGTCAAGAGTGATTCAAATGTATTTATAACAATACTACAGTTTGGCACCCGGAATATCATACCATTTAATTACTATATTAAAACGATAATACTGTAGAATTGATGTTCAAACAGAGCTCAGAGCAGAGGAGTGATGGCAATGGCGATGAAACCATCAGTAGATCCAGGGTAAGAAAGAACTCCCTTTCCTTGCCTGTAGAAATTAGATGTTAGAAATTTTTGTAGGACTATCATCACTCTTAATAAAACATACAGTCCAGTAGAAGTGGGATGTTGGTCCTTCAAGTATCCTTAGGGAAGTATCTCTCTGATGAGCAGAATACAATGTTGGTGCAGGCTACAAAGGAAGGAACTCCTCCTGAATTCCACATAATCAATTATGTCAGAAAGTTCCAAAACTGAGTTAAAAAATCCATTTGTTGTTAGGTAATCTGCTCCTGTAATAATCTGTGTAGCAAGTGTATTCATCTCAGAGAGCTAAGAAGATGTGGATGAGTGTTACTCCACACTTCTACTGTGTGCAGGAGAGAGGTCGTATAATGGAGATGTATAAAACTCTTGTAGTCCTTATTGGTAACGGACAAACCAATTTGGGTACAATTTATTTATTTTCTGGGAGGCTCTAGCTGCTACTTGCTGTATGTGTTCATGATATGTTCACTCTTTGTAAGCGGCGAATTGTATGGCTGACGCGACAGATTCTCCTTAAAATTAAAAAATTCTATAAATTATGAAATGTTTCCTAAAGAGATGCAATATTACATAACATCAAACAGTTGCCTTGTTCTGAAGATAATATTCACAGCCGGAGGAAGTAGGAGGCAATAGAAAAATTTCTGTGGGACTTAGTTACCAGAGTAGTGCATAAGGTATATTCCACTATATTCCAAGATCTAATCATCTAAGAATAAAAAGTAATCTATTGGATGTGTAATTTTATTGAACTGAGATGGTATTAGGGGACCTTGGTTGGTATTGTAAATGGGGATGGGCCTGAATCTGAATCAGTCACGTCTATCCTGTCGAAACTGCTAAGCCGGTATTTATTGTATCATTTTCACTTGTGTCGTTGTTGCTCTCAGAAGTGTTATCTGGCATATATTCTTCCTCACCCTTACTAAACTCACTAATATGTTTCGTTTAACAAAGACTCTAACACAGAGTTAAGTTGTTCATCACTTAGCACCCTCTTGGATGCCATTTCACAACCAGAACAGTAAAGAATTATAAAAGAAAGAAGCAAGAGAAATTTACGACTGCCCTTCAAGATAATTTATATTTCCTTGATTGATGCAATCCGTAAGGAAATAATGTGTTGAAGGAGATTCACTGCAGGAAGTGTGAAAGAGACTTTCCATGACAACTAGTATCAATCTTGTGGATTCTGTCACCAGAGAGGTGACGTGAATTTAATACATTAAATTCCGTGCTAACACAGACGACATTGGATTTAATGTATTAAATTTTGTGTGCAAAGAGTTAAGCGAGTGTCCAAAATGATGCCTGAGTAATTGACGGATGGTGATGGTTGTAATATTGTCCATTGTTGGCTCTTGGTCTCCGTTTTGTGAAAAGTTATAAATTGTGTTTTTTGCAGGATTTAGTTTTATCTTCCACTTAGAAGTTCATTTTAAAATTGCAGTTAAGAAGGTCTGTAGGTTCAATATGGCACAATCAATATAGAAATGTAATGTATAAAGAAATGTATCATCTGCATATAAAGTTATATTCGTTCCAGTATATTTGTTTGAAGTCTGTATAGAGTGGACAATAACACAGCTCCTTGAGGGACCCCTGCTCAGATGTGTCTTGTGTTTGACATATGCTGATCATATTTAACTTTGCATCTTCTATTACTTAGGTATGAGCGTAAGGTGTGGATGAAGGAATCAGGAGTCTGTAAATTAATGAGCTTGTATAAGAAACCCTGAGTCCAGACTGTATCATATGCCTGTGATATAACTAGGAAGGTGGCAACGGTGTGTTTCTTTTCTTGAAAGGCTTGGGTTACATGGTAATGTAGGCTGGAAGGAATGTGGTAGGAATGTGGTAGGAATGTACTGTGGTTGGATTTAAAGTCAAATTGCTCGTGACATATTTGGTGTTAGTCAGTGAGAGTGTTCAAAAGTCTTTTAAGAATTACCCTTTCCAAAATTTTATCAAGAAAACTCAGCTAATTGGACGACAACTCTGTGGTAATACTGGGTACTTTTCAGGCTTCAGTATTGGTAAGGTAACTGTTCCTTCCATTGTACTGGGAAATATCAAAGACAGAGGTAAGCATTATAGATTTTGATGAGATGTGTTATTGCTTTATTTAGAAAATGTTTAATATGAAGAGGTGTTACTTTATCAGGCTCAAGAGACTTCTTATTACATAATATTAAACCAATTTGTTTGACTTCATTAGGTGTTGTTAAAGTAATTTCATAGCTTGGTGTAATCTCTAGGAAGTTTGAGATTGTATTATGTATGTTTTCCTCCAACTCTGGAATTGACAGATTATGATGATCTTTGCTCAAATTTATTTACTAAAACTTCAACTTTGCCTTGGAGTGAATATTCTGGAGTTCCCATATTACTCCAGATAGCAGAGGAGGGAGGATGTGGATCTTCCAAGTCTCCATGGAATTTTAGGGGATTTGGTTTAATATATAGTATATATTGTATAGTTTTTTTGTTTTCTTTCTGATGGCATTTTGAAGTCTATTGAAAGCTTGTTTAGCCTGGAGATCTCTAGTAGCCTGCCAGTCGTCTGAAGCATCTCTTGGCTTTAATTAAGTAGGAAAGATGTGGTGGAGAGACTGGCTTTTCACTATTTTCTTTGAGTGTAGTATAATTGTGTTGAGTGTGAGTTATTGAGATTGTTAGTAGATATATCGCAGAATCAATGCCTTCTGTACTTAAAATTGTTGGATTTTCTGGTGTAGACTAATGTAAATCTTTCATTACACCTCTTCTCTGTGAAAGACGAAGGCATTGGTAGTTTTATATGGTTTCCAGAGATCTCTATGAGAACTGGTAAATGATCCGAGTCTAGATGAGATATAGTGCTCAAATGGGTTATGAGAAAATAGAAGCTTTGAGAATGGAAATACAGTATCTAAAACATTTTAGTAGAAAGCTGGTTTCCATAAATGATAACTGTAACACCGGGATAATAATCCTCTCATTGCTTTTATGTAATTTTTTGTGGTGATGCAAAGATAGGACTTGGGGCTTTTCCGGCGCTGCATAATAATGGTTTTGTGAGCTATAAGCAGAGTTCAGGGGTCCAAAATACGCTATATATTTATGTAATACAATATTTATAATATAGTTTACAAGTAATTTATAAAATAATTAAAGTGTAAAGACATATCATTTTCACCCTATTCCTTGGCAGCGAGTTACAGAAAAGCAATTGAACCTCATATACAGGCCAGAAATTAAGTACCTGAGAAGTATGAGAGTTTGCACTAGATGTATTTAAAAAAAAAAAGCAAGAGATGATGAAAAATGAGTTAAAAATACTTTTTAAATGTAGTGTATTTACCTCAGTAAACTTCTGGATGGCTATTTCACTCTGCTGAACTGAAAAATGGCCATCCAGAAGCTTACAGAGGTACACACAGTGCGTTTAAAAAGTATTTTCAATTCTGTGATTCTACTATACAACGCTGAAGTCGAACACAAGAAAGAAGATATATTAATTTTATATGAAAAACTTAACACATACATCTGGGTATATTCTGTCTGGTTCAGAGATACATTTACAATCCTGTGTGCTGGGCTATTGATAACAGCAACTTTGTGAGGGACTGGATTATAGCTATTTTCTTTTACGAAAATGTGTTCATGCATATACCAAACTCATTCCTTTAGAATTTATGATTAATTTTAGATCCAAAAATGGTAGGCAGTTATTATTTCAGTAGATTTCAGAAAGTTTTTAAAGTATTTAATATGTAATTAAGGGGAAAGGTCAATCAAAATCGAAAATCGAAATCAAGCCCATTTGGTAGGTGACCGTGCAATGAAACCGTGCTGATGAAACTGGCAAAGAAAGCTTAAGTTAAGAGAAAAATAGCAGGGAATGAAGGGGAAATGTCCATGCATTATAGGGAATGAAGGAGGAAAGTCAGTAGCAACAATGATATTCGCTGTTGAAATTCATTCTTGTGTCCGACTTTAGCGTTGTGTAATAAATAGTTGAATAAAAACACTTTCTTTAATGCACTTTATTTACCTTGGTAAACTTCTGGACTTCTGTTTTGCAGGTGGTGCTCCTGAATCATCAGCAGAGTGCCAACTCTGCTCTCTGCTGATGATGCAGGAACACCACCTGCGAAATGGCCGTCCAGAAGTTTACCAAGGTAAGTAAAGTGCGTTAAAGAAAGTGTTTTTATTCAACTCTTGATATTCACTGTACACATGACAGCTTGGCACGTTAATTTCTTAGATGGAGTGATAAAGAATTATTAATAAATGTTGGATGTATTTTACTGTATAAAAAAATCAAGAAATATGGAAATTTTAAGAAAAAAATTTTCTACCACCTTAACTTTTATAGAATCAATTAGGCCTATTACCTACATTACAATTAATTTTGTTTTATATTTTATCCCACTTTCAAATAAGAAGCATTTAGATGTAATCATTTGAAGAAATTTTGTTCCACAAAAGCTCAGATGTACTTTCTTTCTCTTCCAAATAAGAAATAATAATTAATGTAATTAATGTTTCATAACATAATTAATAATTCAATACAAGCATTAATAATTTAATTTATGTTAGAAATAAAGAATATTTATACTTTTCACCTACTACCGCAAAATAATTATTGTGCATTTTATTGAATTTCATGATTTTTTTACTTGTTTGAGATAATGTTAGAACTTCATATTCACACGTGTTTAAAACATTATTATTACTATTGAATGAAAATGTATTTATTATTGATTTCATACATCTGAGTTTTGAGTACTCAAACTTTAAAAATCGTTTCCTGCAACACTTTGATTTCTTGACATTCCTCCTTCTTCCCCTGTACCCTTCATATAATACTGAAAAAACAAATTAAACATCAAGTCACTAATCAAGGCAAACCACAAAGACAAAGGAACCTAACAATGACAAGTCAGGAACCTATCAGATTAATTGTAGAAATTTGATAGCATATGCAGTGGGCAAACCAAAAAGGAACCTTGGAATTGGAATTTAGAAACACAAAATAGCAGCAAACAGAAAAGTGAGCCATAGCATCACACTAGTGGGAAGAGAGTTCTGAAATAGATACAGAAGCCAAACTCTTGAAACATGCGGGAAAACACAGAGAATTAACAGTTTAGGAAAAGTTGCTCATCCAGAAAAACATAAGAAACTTGATCAATTTTGAATCCCAGACGGAGACAACCTCATCACTAGGTATGTCCGTCACCACTAGAGATGCAGCGTAACAGCCTTGAAACATATGCTCTGAGATAAAATACTTTCCAATGAAGTATGTGTATTCAGTCTGCTGCTGTGGGTAAGTTGGTAGCATGACTACCTTCCACCCTGGTGGTCTGGATTCAATTCCCGGCTGTCTTGGGGATTTTTCATCGGTGGAAAATTTCCTTCCTAGGTTCAGGACTGGGTGTTGTGTCCTTTCATTCTCATCCTCCGGTATCACCTAGCCTGAATCATATCGGACAAGTCATGGTCATCATCCCACGACATCGTCCCGGGACTAGACCTGCCTTCAGGCAGAATACTCATCATCACGTGTGTTCAAACATTCACATATATATATATATCTAAATGTTATGTGTAAAATAAATGGAATGATATTCTGTATGTGCCAACCTGTATGAACTAATCTCAGAACACAAAACCATAATATTCTATTACTTGAATAAAAAATAAATAAAAAACCCTGAGGGATCACGCTAGATTCTAATGAACTTTCAAGGCAACAATAGCAATCCATATCTATTATGAATGTTAAAAAATATACGTCACAGACTCTTCACCTATTGTATGACATTGCTTATATCTTAGAAAAAATATCTGCTACTGTTTTATCTATGTTTTCTAATGAAATTAAGGTGTACTTGGTACATCACTTTAAACAGAGGAGTTAAACTACCTTATACATTAAGATATTTAATTGGCACAAGTTTCCAGGAAAGAGTACAAATTATTCTTGCAGAATACAGTATAAAACTTCTATCTAATCAGTGCACTTGGTATAGACATAACACTTAAAATGCTATGGGATTATGTTTCTCCAAAATATAAAACAATATACTATGACTAATTACTAGACTCACACATAGAAAAAAATATCAGGAGATACACAAAGGATGTTTATCTTACTCGACTCTCATGGAATGTGGTTTAAGAACTTGCCCTGCATTTATTCACTGCTTGTACAGGCTAGTACTGTTGCTTGATTATGAAGTGTTATATTCAGTTCACATGGTTGTTGTTCCCAGGGTTCTCCATCCATTTGAACAGGAGTCATAGCCTTTAATTTTATCTGTAATATGTAGACAAATATAAAAGATTAATTCAGCACATTCAGTTTTAATTCTTATTTTATATTTTACCTTGTGGTGGTTTCCCTTATTATTCTTCCCTATTGCATTCAACATGTGTTTTGGTATATATATATTTTTAAATTCAGCTTTATTTATAGCGGTCCATCAAGGCCATATCAGTAGTTCAGGTTCTGGTCATGCAACCATTGATTTGATAGCAGCTCTTTCATGTGTACTGTGCCATTATTTAAATAATAATGCCACGAATTTGTCTCTCTCTTAGTAACGGCATCTTTAATGAAACTTAATTTGAGGGAGTAATAATGTATTGGTTTGAACGCACGGTAGATTGGGCTCCTGAATACTGGTGTCTGTTCAAACTTAAGCTGTTCCCCTCTTGAGTTGACCTCGAGTTTCTCCTCCCCTCTCTAGCCTGCCTGCATATCAAGAAGCATTCCAGGAGGCAGTGTGTCTCAGCTGTGCTTGCAAACTGCATCATCATTGCGTTCTTATAAAGATTCGCTTTTGTTTTAATGCATTGTAAAGGTATAGTTGATAGGTGCTTTAGTGCCGCAATGCGGAATAAAACAGAAGAGCATCAGCATGCAGTGCTATATAATTGAATCAGAACCCCGGGAAATCCTCTTTCTTGGATGAGCGTCAGACCGTAAAGGTCATGTTCTCTCGCGATGTTGTACAAAGGTTGTAAACAAAAAATGGCCTCGCATCTAACTTCTTACTAGGTGAGTGTTCTTAATCACCATTCATCTTGTGATAGTTTGTTAATTGCAGTGTTTTACTATGGCTTTATGATAATTCTTTAGCAAAGCTAATATGTGAAACACTTAGTTTTGGTTTAGGCCCTTGGGCTTGCTTTATTTTCTGGCGTGCCTTGTGCCATTGTTCTACGGTTAAAATAATGTGATTTTTGTCTTGAAAATGATTTTATAAACATGGATTGAGTTTAAATGCCCAAAGGTTAATAAGTATTAGGGGATGGTTTCTTAAATTTTATTTTCTTCATTAATATTGTTTCTGTCTTGCGAACACTCATCTGCTTGAAATTAATTATTTCTGTTTTAAAATTTTATCTCATCCAAGGGAGACCGTTTCCTTCAGGGCCCGAAGGAAACGTATTTGAATGTTAGGTGAATAAGAGTGAGTATTCTGGGGCCCCCAAATCAAGGTAAATATTAATCATTTATTTTAGCATGTATGTGTCTTAAATGTGTATTTTAACTTCTGTAATGTACATTAGATAACAAACTTGTAGAAATTTCAAATCAGATTCAATATTGTAGGTTATTTTAGTAACAAGGAAAATTATTATAATTTGTATTTATTCAAATGTGACTTTTAACTTCTGTAATGTACATTAGGTAACAAACTTGTAGAAATTTCAAATCAGAGTTCTGGAAATTAGATTCAATATTGTAGGTTATTTTAGTAACAAGGAAAATTATTACCATTTTTATTTATTATAGCATGTTCAAAAGTGTACTTTTTATCTCATAGAATCCATTCTAATGAAATTATCTGTTAATCAAGATGTATTTTAAATAGAAATCATACTTCTGTATTACTGAAATCAGAACATCTGTAAGATTGTTAGTAAATTAGAATCCAGAATAATTATTAATTTCTCTTCATGTAAATTTAAATAATATTGTAACTATTCTACTATTTATTTGAGCTGCTTTAATCCGAATATATGTAAAATAATTATTATTCAGAATTTATCAAAAATATTATATTTACTTATGTAATGGTAGTTTTGAGAGTGCATGAGGCTATTTAATGAATTGTTGTATCTGTAACTTAAATGATGTGTCATTTTAACTTAATTGTTATTGTAGTATAATTGTTTAATATATCTTGTTTAGAAATTTTAAACTAATCTTTCTTATTTAGGTGTTTCCACTTGTTCGAAAAGGCTAGAAGGTATTCTAGGCTATTCGAAATATTTTGCTTTGTACCATCCCCAGTGCATTTATTCGTTTCCAGAGCCTCTGGTGCCCAGCGATAACCTTCCACAATCCTTACCCAATTGTTGCGCTGTGGAGGTGGTGCAAAGTTAGTGATAGCTTTCGAGCGTGGTTCTTAACCAAATTGGTTAGCCCACGATAGTAATTGTTTTGCAAAATAGTGAAGAAATAATTTTTTTGAAGTGGAAACATTCGAATATCATTTCAGGTTAGGAGTGCTTTCTGTTTAACAGGGTATTAATGTTTATTTTTTGCTAGTCTGTTCTCTTGGCTAATATTGTGTACTTTGCTTTTCATGTCACTTAATATGGAGCGTATAAGGGTAAAACCTGAACATCTACTGAAGTCAGACCTGTTGTACGAATTGAAACTAAGGGGACTCGAACCAGATGAAAACAGAGTAGTTCCTGAATTGCGCAGGGAGTTGACGGAAAATTTGGACAAACCAGTCGACTTGGATTATCTGGGTGAGTCACACATTTCCCTTTTGTTATCAGAAGTGCGCGATAGGTTAGAATTTCTTGATGATCAATTAGGTCATCAGAATCTTAGTAGTGCAAGTGTAGCAAAAGTAGTAGATAGGGCCCTTCACCTAAAAAACAGAGTTTGTGACATAAAGCAGTTAGTAGGAAAGACTCCTTATGAGCAAAAGTGGATCGATGCTGACAATAAACTTATGGACATACTAAGCAAACTAAACTTAACTGATAAGGAAGTACCTGCTGTGGTGTGCGCACAGCCAGATTTAGAAGTGATGACTCCCGTACAGCCAGTGAATACTAGTCAAACTGCTAGGGACCACTTTATTGATTATGAATCCCCGATTAGACAAACCCGAACTGAGTTTTTGGACCATAGTCAGGCGTACCGAGCAGAAAGTAGTGGTTTTTCTTATCCTAGACCAGACGTTAAGCCAAATTTGTTTCCTCCTATGCACCGAGTGTCTTTCGCCAATCTTCCTCACCCATTAGCTTCTCTTCTTGAAAATGGTTCCCATTTTTCAGATGAAACTGTGGAAAAGGTGTTAGAATTTATTGGTTATGTCTGCGATTTGAAAGAACAGGCTTCAGTTTTTGATTTTGATGACAGAGATATCTTGGCATATTTATTTTCTAAACTTTCAGGAGCTTTTCGCGACGTGGCTTTGGAAGCTATTAATACTGGATTAGGTTTAAACCATTTTCATGAAAAGCTGCTAAATATTTACTTGCCTGTCCGTGCTAGAGCTGCTCTAGTAAATAAGCATTTTTATCGCACTCAAGCGTGCGGTGAATCTCTTGCTGCATACGCTAGAAGCGTTAGGAGAAGTGCATGCATTTTCAAGCTTCGTCTGTCTGAGAAAGAGATTGTAGATACCATTGCTGAAGGTATGTCTCCTGAAACTAGGTCGAAGGTAGTTTTTGAGAGTAGGCCGGTGTCTTTTAAGGAATTGGAGAGTTTATGCGCCAGAGTTAATGCCATAAGCTACACCGATTCGTTGAGGTGTGAACAAGAAGTTTCCCCTCGTGCCGTTCAGCCCAAGCCCAGTGTTAGATTTGACAGTGCTACTAATAGGAAGACAGTTACGTGTTTTAGATGTGGTAAAGCGGGACATGTAGTGAGGTTCTGCAAAGCTCCTGTGAATAGAAATGTGGAGAATAGTAATGCTCCCAGTCGCTCTGGAGAATGAGATTTGTCCCACTCTAGGTACCAGAGTGGTGACTCAGTGGTCAGTGCTAGTGTTTACAAAAGACTTAAGACGAGTGAGGTTAGGAAGACAAACGAGACGGACTTGCAGGACGAGCCTACTAGGGAATCGCGCGCCCCTAGTAAGCGGACCTTTTTGATTAACTCGACTCACGCTACGGACCTTAAATGCCAGACTCACCGTTCCTACCCGACAAGGACTTTTATTAACAGTGACTTTAGTAAACTGAACGCAGACTACATGACCACGCATGTAAATTCTCTCAGGAAAAACAGGAAAGTTAGTAGAAAAAAGTGTAAACATATTAATAATGAAACTGTGAATGCGGCTCACAGTATAAATTATGGCCCGGGCCCTCTACGTGCAAATAAACCAAATAATGACTACCCTCGCCGTACAAATAAACCAAATAATGACTACCCTAATTGTGACAAAATGGAGGTACAGAGTACCGATAATCCACATCAAGTAGCTGCTATAGTAGACGCTAAGTTACCGATGCTTGGGGTTGAAATATGTCAATTCAAATTGTCCGCACTACTGGATAGTGGGGCAGCCGTGTCTTTACTCTCAAAAGACGCCTATAATAGGATGTGTCTTGCAAATAAACACATGCCTAGAATCGTTAAGGGAAATGCTAAATATAGGACGGCAGATGATCAGTTACTTTCATCGGTAGGTTCCGTGTCTTTAAAAATCAAAATTGGGAATTTCACTTGGAAGTGTCATTTTGTTGTTTGTGAGAATTTAGTAATGCCTGTCATTTTAGGCTATCCTTTTATGCAGAAGGCAGGTTTATTTTTAGATTTTGGCAGTAAGAAGTGTCATTTCAAATTTTCTCCTGATTTCAAGTTTGATTTGTTTTTCGGTGCTCCGTTCTGCAATTTAATGTCATCTGACAGCAGTAAGTTAATAAATTTTCTAAATCCATCTGATTTATTACCTGAGAATGTTAGTTCTGTCTCTGTAGACTTGGCGCATTTGGGACCAAGTGACAAAAACCAAGTGACGCGTCTATTAGAGGAATTCCCAGATGTTTTGACACCGAAGTTAGGGTTGACTAATGTACTAGAATATGACATTGAGCTGCTCGATACTCAACCCGTTCGTAGACCTCCATACAGGCTGTCTCCGCCCCGAATGGCCATCTTGAAAGAACATATCAATACTATGGTCGAACAAGGAGTCCTCAGGGTTTCCAAGTCCGATTATAGTAGTCCAATCTTTCTAGTGCCGAAACCTGGAGGGAAGTTCAGACCGGTAATTGATTATCGACATCTCAATGCCAAGATCAAGATAGATTCAGTGCCTTTACCTGATATTCATTCAGCTTTCAGTTTTTTCTCCGGTGCCAAAATTTTCTCCTCGTTGGACCTTAACCAAGCCTATTACCAGATACCTCTTACAGAGCGATCTAAGCGCTACACAGCCATTATATGTGACTGGAATACCTATGAATTCTCTAGAATCCCTTTCGGCCTCGCCACTGGGGCTCAGGTCCTCACACGCTTGTTAGATCAAATATTTTCTGACGTCAAGTTTAAATATGTCTACCATTACTTAGATGATTTAGTAGTCTACTCTGATTCTTTTGAGGAGCACCTGGAGCATCTAAGGGAGGTATTTTCTCGATTAAGGAATGCTGGTCTAACCCTTAATCCTGAAAAAGTGAACATTGCTGCTCGGCGTCTTTCCTTTCTTGGTCATTTGGTGTCTGCCGATGGTGTCACCATTGACCCGGAACGGACTGAGGCTATTCAGAAATTTCCCCCTCCTAAAGATGTAAAAGGTGTAGCCAGATTCGTTGGTATGATTAATTTTTTTAGAAAATTTATTCCTAACATGGCAGAAATTTCAGCGCCTTTGAATAATTTGAGAAAAAAGAATGTCAAGTTTGTGTGGTCACCTGAGTGCCAGGAAGCTTTTGAAAAACTTAAAATGTTGATCATGTCTCCCCCTGTTTTGGCCATGCCGGACTTTTCCAAGAAATTCATCTTGCAGTGCGATGCTTCGCCTGTAGCTTTGGCATCTGTTCTCCTACAGGAATTCGAGGAGGGTAGAAGGCCTGTGGCGTATGCCTCTAGGACTTTGACCCCTCCGGAACGCATGTATTCTATGTATGAGCTTGAGGCTCTCGCTGTACTCTTTGGAGTGGAGAAATTCAAGCTTTACATAGAACATGTAGAATTTTTGCTGGAAACCGATTGCCAAGCTTTGAGTTGGGTGCTGGCCAAGCCTCGTACCACAGGAAGAATTGCAAGGTGGGCAGTCAGGCTTTCCGCATTTAAATTTAAAGCTAAACATATTAGAGGGACTGACAATGTAGTAGCCGACAGCTTAAGCCGTATGTTTAGTCCAGAAGAAATATTACAAAGTCCTGAAAATGTATTGGAAGAGCCTAAAGAGCTATCTGGCATGATCGGAAACATTTTAGGCGATTTTCCTCTTGCTTTCACTTCTTTAACTGATCATCAGGCCAATGATGAAGAGTTAGCTCCCCTTATAGCCCGCCTTAAAGGTGGAGAAGACATACGCCACTATGTCTTTAGGAATAATGTATTATATAGTGCCCCAGCGCGTAGGTCACCCTCCAGAATTGTCTTACCAGCTGCATTAAGAGACATGGTATTCAAATATCACCATGAGTCTCCAGTAGGAGGACATTTAGGGTTCTACAAGACGCGGGCGAAAATTAAACAATCCTTTGTTTGGAAGGGTATGGATGGTTACATAAAAGCTAGGATTAAGGCATGCCAGCAGTGCGCCATATCCAAGCCTGCTCAATGTACCAAAATCGGATTTTTAGCTTCTAGTGTGCCTAACGCACCAATGGATAGGTTACATATTGATTTCGTTGGCAAGTTACCCCGTTCAAGAAGCGGAAACGCTTATATTCTTGTAGCAGTAGATGCATTTTCTAAATTTGTTTGGCTATTTCCCTTGAGAGATGCTACAACTAATTCTACTATTCAAAGTTTAAAAAGAATCTTTTCTATGACAGGATTTCCGAAGTCTTTAGTTTCAGATAACGCTAGTTGCTTCATTTCTAAGTCCTTTAAGAAATTCCTATTCTCGTTAGGTATTCAGCATATCCGTACAGCTCCGTTTCACCCTTCTCCAAACTTTTCGGAGCGTTTTAACAGAAATCTGAAGGCAGCGCTTATTGCGTACCATTCAGACGAGCATGTCGCCTGGGACAAGGAACTGTTCTGGTTACAGTTTGCGTTTAACACCGCACGACATGAAGCTCACAAACAAACTCCATTTCAGTTAATGTTTGCTTTTCCGCCCAATAGTCCCCTTACCAATGCTTGGTCTTTAGCAGAGCTCTTGCCGGAAGAACAAGACGCAGGTAGAGTTAAAGAGATTTGGAAAAAGGCAGCTGCCAATCTGCGACTTGCTCACCAAAAGACTCAAGAGAGATATGATGCTAATAGACAACCAGTAAATTTTGTGGTAGGAGACAGGGTATATTTGAAAAACTTTCCAAAGAGTAAGGCAGTGGACAGATTTTCTGCGAAGCTCGCTAGAAAGTTCAGAGGTCCTTACGACGTAATCAGGTTCTTAACCCCTGTGACTGTGCTTTTAAAAGATTGTATATCTGATAAAACAGTCAAGGCACACGTCAGTCATGTTAAAAAGACCTGATCTTAAGTTTTTCCTAAGAGAACAGAATTTCAGAGTACCAAGAAGAAGATGGTTTGCTACACGACTTCAGATTCGACACCAGCCAGGGCGAGAGTTGGTGAAGACTAAGACAGAAGATACTGGATGTCAATATTCCCAGCAGTCGAAAGAGTTGAGGGGATCTCTAGTCGCGTGGGACTCCGATCTAGGACAAGATGGTGATACGGTCTCTGTTTTTTGTTTCTCCAAAGTCAGCTAAACTTTCCAAAGACTTTAGATTAAATATGAGGAGTAGCCAAGGAATCAGACGAACATAATGTTCATACTTGTATAATTTTTGTAAATATAGTATTCTAATTATGTTAAATTAATGTCATGGTGATTACCATGTAAAAGTGTATAATTTAAATTGTAAATATAGTGATGCAGTGTATTTTAATTAGTTGTGATAGTGTAATGTTAAATGTATATGTAGAACTGCATCCTGAAGGTTTTACTCCGATGGTAGTTTTGTAAAATCTTTTCAAATATCATTGAAATATTCAATTATATAGAACTTAATTCCCCAATTTCAATTTAGGAGAGTAGATTTTTATTTAAATGGAGACATTAAATTTAAAATTTCTATGCAGGAGGGTAAAATGTTTTCTTGTATCTTGCCTTGTATTACTGTCATCTGCCGCTAGCCTTGTAATTTCAGGAGGTCTTGATTTGAGTGGGAGATGCGGAGTCACTGGGAGATCAAGACGGAGTGGGCAACTTCCTGAACTCGGTTCCTGAAAAGCTGGACAGTCTCACTGTAGGAGAACTGAAGACGTCGTCTCGCCTATAATGTCTCTTCTCCGTGAAAATACAGTGCCTGCCAGCGAGCACCGACATGGACGATAGTGAAAAGGGTTGGATACCTAGTTTGTAAGAATGGACTCCAAAACAAGGTAAAATCCTCCCAAATAATTAAGTGCTCTTATCGGATCCGGTTCTTGGCGAAGTGCTCACACGCCTTGAGACTCTTTCTGTGAACTTTTGAATTTCTTCCCACTTGTTTATTAAGAAAATTTTTTTTCCTATGAGAGATTACCTGTCATGGTTTGGAATATATTCCAGTATATATTCCAAGTCATGGAGGGGGTGTTTGTGCCATTATTTAAATAATAATGCCACGAATTTGTCTCTCTCTTAGTAACGGCATCTTTAATGAAACTTAATTTGAGGGAGTAATAATGTATTGGTTTGAACGCACGGTAGATTGGGCTCCTGAATACTGGTGTCTGTTCAAACTTAAGCTGTTCCCCTCTTGAGTTGACCTCGAGTTTCTCCTCCCCTCTCTAGCCTGCCTGCATATCAAGAAGCATTCCAGGAGGCAGTGTGTCTCAGCTGTGCTTGCAAACTGCATCATCATTGCGTTCTTATAAAGATTCGCTTTTGTTTTAATGCATTGTAAAGGTATAGTTGATAGGTGCTTTAGTGCCGCAATGCGGAATAAAACAGAAGAGCATCAGCATGCAGTGCTATATAATTGAATCAGAACCCCGGGAAATCCTCTTTCTTGGATGAGCGTCAGACCGTAAAGGTCATGTTCTCTCGCGATGTTGTACAAAGGTTGTAAACAAAAAATGGCCTCGCATCTAACTTCTTACTAGGTGAGTGTTCTTAATCACCATTCATCTTGTGATAGTTTGTTAATTGCAGTGTTTTACTATGGCTTTATGATAATTCTTTAGCAAAGCTAATATGTGAAACACTTAGTTTTGGTTTAGGCCCTTGGGCTTGCTTTATTTTCTGGCGTGCCTTGTGCCATTGTTCTACGGTTAAAATAATGTGATTTTTGTCTTGAAAATGATTTTATAAACATGGATTGAGTTTAAATGCCCAAAGGTTAATAAGTATTAGGGGATGGTTTCTTAAATTTTATTTTCTTCATTAATATTGTTTCTGTCTTGCGAACACTCATCTGCTTGAAATTAATTATTTCTGTTTTAAAATTTTATCTCATCCAAGGGAGACCGTTTCCTTCAGGGCCCGAAGGAAACGTATTTGAATGTTAGGTGAATAAGAGTGAGTATTCTGGGGCCCCCAAATCAAGGTAAATATTAATCATTTATTTTAGCATGTATGTGTCTTAAATGTGTATTTTAACTTCTGTAATGTACATTAGATAACAAACTTGTAGAAATTTCAAATCAGATTCAATATTGTAGGTTATTTTAGTAACAAGGAAAATTATTATAATTTGTATTTATTCAAATGTGACTTTTAACTTCTGTAATGTACATTAGGTAACAAACTTGTAGAAATTTCAAATCAGAGTTCTGGAAATTAGATTCAATATTGTAGGTTATTTTAGTAACAAGGAAAATTATTACCATTTTTATTTATTATAGCATGTTCAAAAGTGTACTTTTTATCTCATAGAATCCATTCTAATGAAATTATCTGTTAATCAAGATGTATTTTAAATAGAAATCATACTTCTGTATTACTGAAATCAGAACATCTGTAAGATTGTTAGTAAATTAGAATCCAGAATAATTATTAATTTCTCTTCATGTAAATTTAAATAATATTGTAACTATTCTACTATTTATTTGAGCTGCTTTAATCCGAATATATGTAAAATAATTATTATTCAGAATTTATCAAAAATATTATATTTACTTATGTAATGGTAGTTTTGAGAGTGCATGAGGCTATTTAATGAATTGTTGTATCTGTAACTTAAATGATGTGTCATTTTAACTTAATTGTTATTGTAGTATAATTGTTTAATATATCTTGTTTAGAAATTTTAAACTAATCTTTCTTATTTAGGTGTTTCCACTTGTTCGAAAAGGCTAGAAGGTATTCTAGGCTATTCGAAATATTTTGCTTTGTACCATCCCCAGTGCATTTATTCGTTTCCAGAGCCTCTGGTGCCCAGCGATAACCTTCCACAATCCTTACCCAATTGTTGCGCTGTGGAGGTGGTGCAAAGTTAGTGATAGCTTTCGAGCGTGGTTCTTAACCAAATTGGTTAGCCCACGATAGTAATTGTTTTGCAAAATAGTGAAGAAATAATTTTTTTGAAGTGGAAACATTCGAATATCATTTCAGGTTAGGAGTGCTTTCTGTTTAACAGGGTATTAATGTTTATTTTTTGCTAGTCTGTTCTCTTGGCTAATATTGTGTACTTTGCTTTTCATGTCACTTAATATGGAGCGTATAAGGGTAAAACCTGAACATCTACTGAAGTCAGACCTGTTGTACGAATTGAAACTAAGGGGACTCGAACCAGATGAAAACAGAGTAGTTCCTGAATTGCGCAGGGAGTTGACGGAAAATTTGGACAAACCAGTCGACTTGGATTATCTGGGTGAGTCACACATTTCCCTTTTGTTATCAGAAGTGCGCGATAGGTTAGAATTTCTTGATGATCAATTAGGTCATCAGAATCTTAGTAGTGCAAGTGTAGCAAAAGTAGTAGATAGGGCCCTTCACCTAAAAAACAGAGTTTGTGACATAAAGCAGTTAGTAGGAAAGACTCCTTATGAGCAAAAGTGGATCGATGCTGACAATAAACTTATGGACATACTAAGCAAACTAAACTTAACTGATAAGGAAGTACCTGCTGTGGTGTGCGCACAGCCAGATTTAGAAGTGATGACTCCCGTACAGCCAGTGAATACTAGTCAAACTGCTAGGGACCACTTTATTGATTATGAATCCCCGATTAGACAAACCCGAACTGAGTTTTTGGACCATAGTCAGGCGTACCGAGCAGAAAGTAGTGGTTTTTCTTATCCTAGACCAGACGTTAAGCCAAATTTGTTTCCTCCTATGCACCGAGTGTCTTTCGCCAATCTTCCTCACCCATTAGCTTCTCTTCTTGAAAATGGTTCCCATTTTTCAGATGAAACTGTGGAAAAGGTGTTAGAATTTATTGGTTATGTCTGCGATTTGAAAGAACAGGCTTCAGTTTTTGATTTTGATGACAGAGATATCTTGGCATATTTATTTTCTAAACTTTCAGGAGCTTTTCGCGACGTGGCTTTGGAAGCTATTAATACTGGATTAGGTTTAAACCATTTTCATGAAAAGCTGCTAAATATTTACTTGCCTGTCCGTGCTAGAGCTGCTCTAGTAAATAAGCATTTTTATCGCACTCAAGCGTGCGGTGAATCTCTTGCTGCATACGCTAGAAGCGTTAGGAGAAGTGCATGCATTTTCAAGCTTCGTCTGTCTGAGAAAGAGATTGTAGATACCATTGCTGAAGGTATGTCTCCTGAAACTAGGTCGAAGGTAGTTTTTGAGAGTAGGCCGGTGTCTTTTAAGGAATTGGAGAGTTTATGCGCCAGAGTTAATGCCATAAGCTACACCGATTCGTTGAGGTGTGAACAAGAAGTTTCCCCTCGTGCCGTTCAGCCCAAGCCCAGTGTTAGATTTGACAGTGCTACTAATAGGAAGACAGTTACGTGTTTTAGATGTGGTAAAGCGGGACATGTAGTGAGGTTCTGCAAAGCTCCTGTGAATAGAAATGTGGAGAATAGTAATGCTCCCAGTCGCTCTGGAGAATGAGATTTGTCCCACTCTAGGTACCAGAGTGGTGACTCAGTGGTCAGTGCTAGTGTTTACAAAAGACTTAAGACGAGTGAGGTTAGGAAGACAAACGAGACGGACTTGCAGGACGAGCCTACTAGGGAATCGCGCGCCCCTAGTAAGCGGACCTTTTTGATTAACTCGACTCACGCTACGGACCTTAAATGCCAGACTCACCGTTCCTACCCGACAAGGACTTTTATTAACAGTGACTTTAGTAAACTGAACGCAGACTACATGACCACGCATGTAAATTCTCTCAGGAAAAACAGGAAAGTTAGTAGAAAAAAGTGTAAACATATTAATAATGAAACTGTGAATGCGGCTCACAGTATAAATTATGGCCCGGGCCCTCTACGTGCAAATAAACCAAATAATGACTACCCTCGCCGTACAAATAAACCAAATAATGACTACCCTAATTGTGACAAAATGGAGGTACAGAGTACCGATAATCCACATCAAGTAGCTGCTATAGTAGACGCTAAGTTACCGATGCTTGGGGTTGAAATATGTCAATTCAAATTGTCCGCACTACTGGATAGTGGGGCAGCCGTGTCTTTACTCTCAAAAGACGCCTATAATAGGATGTGTCTTGCAAATAAACACATGCCTAGAATCGTTAAGGGAAATGCTAAATATAGGACGGCAGATGATCAGTTACTTTCATCGGTAGGTTCCGTGTCTTTAAAAATCAAAATTGGGAATTTCACTTGGAAGTGTCATTTTGTTGTTTGTGAGAATTTAGTAATGCCTGTCATTTTAGGCTATCCTTTTATGCAGAAGGCAGGTTTATTTTTAGATTTTGGCAGTAAGAAGTGTCATTTCAAATTTTCTCCTGATTTCAAGTTTGATTTGTTTTTCGGTGCTCCGTTCTGCAATTTAATGTCATCTGACAGCAGTAAGTTAATAAATTTTCTAAATCCATCTGATTTATTACCTGAGAATGTTAGTTCTGTCTCTGTAGACTTGGCGCATTTGGGACCAAGTGACAAAAACCAAGTGACGCGTCTATTAGAGGAATTCCCAGATGTTTTGACACCGAAGTTAGGGTTGACTAATGTACTAGAATATGACATTGAGCTGCTCGATACTCAACCCGTTCGTAGACCTCCATACAGGCTGTCTCCGCCCCGAATGGCCATCTTGAAAGAACATATCAATACTATGGTCGAACAAGGAGTCCTCAGGGTTTCCAAGTCCGATTATAGTAGTCCAATCTTTCTAGTGCCGAAACCTGGAGGGAAGTTCAGACCGGTAATTGATTATCGACATCTCAATGCCAAGATCAAGATAGATTCAGTGCCTTTACCTGATATTCATTCAGCTTTCAGTTTTTTCTCCGGTGCCAAAATTTTCTCCTCGTTGGACCTTAACCAAGCCTATTACCAGATACCTCTTACAGAGCGATCTAAGCGCTACACAGCCATTATATGTGACTGGAATACCTATGAATTCTCTAGAATCCCTTTCGGCCTCGCCACTGGGGCTCAGGTCCTCACACGCTTGTTAGATCAAATATTTTCTGACGTCAAGTTTAAATATGTCTACCATTACTTAGATGATTTAGTAGTCTACTCTGATTCTTTTGAGGAGCACCTGGAGCATCTAAGGGAGGTATTTTCTCGATTAAGGAATGCTGGTCTAACCCTTAATCCTGAAAAAGTGAACATTGCTGCTCGGCGTCTTTCCTTTCTTGGTCATTTGGTGTCTGCCGATGGTGTCACCATTGACCCGGAACGGACTGAGGCTATTCAGAAATTTCCCCCTCCTAAAGATGTAAAAGGTGTAGCCAGATTCGTTGGTATGATTAATTTTTTTAGAAAATTTATTCCTAACATGGCAGAAATTTCAGCGCCTTTGAATAATTTGAGAAAAAAGAATGTCAAGTTTGTGTGGTCACCTGAGTGCCAGGAAGCTTTTGAAAAACTTAAAATGTTGATCATGTCTCCCCCTGTTTTGGCCATGCCGGACTTTTCCAAGAAATTCATCTTGCAGTGCGATGCTTCGCCTGTAGCTTTGGCATCTGTTCTCCTACAGGAATTCGAGGAGGGTAGAAGGCCTGTGGCGTATGCCTCTAGGACTTTGACCCCTCCGGAACGCATGTATTCTATGTATGAGCTTGAGGCTCTCGCTGTACTCTTTGGAGTGGAGAAATTCAAGCTTTACATAGAACATGTAGAATTTTTGCTGGAAACCGATTGCCAAGCTTTGAGTTGGGTGCTGGCCAAGCCTCGTACCACAGGAAGAATTGCAAGGTGGGCAGTCAGGCTTTCCGCATTTAAATTTAAAGCTAAACATATTAGAGGGACTGACAATGTAGTAGCCGACAGCTTAAGCCGTATGTTTAGTCCAGAAGAAATATTACAAAGTCCTGAAAATGTATTGGAAGAGCCTAAAGAGCTATCTGGCATGATCGGAAACATTTTAGGCGATTTTCCTCTTGCTTTCACTTCTTTAACTGATCATCAGGCCAATGATGAAGAGTTAGCTCCCCTTATAGCCCGCCTTAAAGGTGGAGAAGACATACGCCACTATGTCTTTAGGAATAATGTATTATATAGTGCCCCAGCGCGTAGGTCACCCTCCAGAATTGTCTTACCAGCTGCATTAAGAGACATGGTATTCAAATATCACCATGAGTCTCCAGTAGGAGGACATTTAGGGTTCTACAAGACGCGGGCGAAAATTAAACAATCCTTTGTTTGGAAGGGTATGGATGGTTACATAAAAGCTAGGATTAAGGCATGCCAGCAGTGCGCCATATCCAAGCCTGCTCAATGTACCAAAATCGGATTTTTAGCTTCTAGTGTGCCTAACGCACCAATGGATAGGTTACATATTGATTTCGTTGGCAAGTTACCCCGTTCAAGAAGCGGAAACGCTTATATTCTTGTAGCAGTAGATGCATTTTCTAAATTTGTTTGGCTATTTCCCTTGAGAGATGCTACAACTAATTCTACTATTCAAAGTTTAAAAAGAATCTTTTCTATGACAGGATTTCCGAAGTCTTTAGTTTCAGATAACGCTAGTTGCTTCATTTCTAAGTCCTTTAAGAAATTCCTATTCTCGTTAGGTATTCAGCATATCCGTACAGCTCCGTTTCACCCTTCTCCAAACTTTTCGGAGCGTTTTAACAGAAATCTGAAGGCAGCGCTTATTGCGTACCATTCAGACGAGCATGTCGCCTGGGACAAGGAACTGTTCTGGTTACAGTTTGCGTTTAACACCGCACGACATGAAGCTCACAAACAAACTCCATTTCAGTTAATGTTTGCTTTTCCGCCCAATAGTCCCCTTACCAATGCTTGGTCTTTAGCAGAGCTCTTGCCGGAAGAACAAGACGCAGGTAGAGTTAAAGAGATTTGGAAAAAGGCAGCTGCCAATCTGCGACTTGCTCACCAAAAGACTCAAGAGAGATATGATGCTAATAGACAACCAGTAAATTTTGTGGTAGGAGACAGGGTATATTTGAAAAACTTTCCAAAGAGTAAGGCAGTGGACAGATTTTCTGCGAAGCTCGCTAGAAAGTTCAGAGGTCCTTACGACGTAATCAGGTTCTTAACCCCTGTGACTGTGCTTTTAAAAGATTGTATATCTGATAAAACAGTCAAGGCACACGTCAGTCATGTTAAAAAGACCTGATCTTAAGTTTTTCCTAAGAGAACAGAATTTCAGAGTACCAAGAAGAAGATGGTTTGCTACACGACTTCAGATTCGACACCAGCCAGGGCGAGAGTTGGTGAAGACTAAGACAGAAGATACTGGATGTCAATATTCCCAGCAGTCGAAAGAGTTGAGGGGATCTCTAGTCGCGTGGGACTCCGATCTAGGACAAGATGGTGATACGGTCTCTGTTTTTTGTTTCTCCAAAGTCAGCTAAACTTTCCAAAGACTTTAGATTAAATATGAGGAGTAGCCAAGGAATCAGACGAACATAATGTTCATACTTGTATAATTTTTGTAAATATAGTATTCTAATTATGTTAAATTAATGTCATGGTGATTACCATGTAAAAGTGTATAATTTAAATTGTAAATATAGTGATGCAGTGTATTTTAATTAGTTGTGATAGTGTAATGTTAAATGTATATGTAGAACTGCATCCTGAAGGTTTTACTCCGATGGTAGTTTTGTAAAATCTTTTCAAATATCATTGAAATATTCAATTATATAGAACTTAATTCCCCAATTTCAATTTAGGAGAGTAGATTTTTATTTAAATGGAGACATTAAATTTAAAATTTCTATGCAGGAGGGTAAAATGTTTTCTTGTATCTTGCCTTGTATTACTGTCATCTGCCGCTAGCCTTGTAATTTCAGGAGGTCTTGATTTGAGTGGGAGATGCGGAGTCACTGGGAGATCAAGACGGAGTGGGCAACTTCCTGAACTCGGTTCCTGAAAAGCTGGACAGTCTCACTGTAGGAGAACTGAAGACGTCGTCTCGCCTATAATGTCTCTTCTCCGTGAAAATACAGTGCCTGCCAGCGAGCACCGACATGGACGATAGTGAAAAGGGTTGGATACCTAGTTTGTAAGAATGGACTCCAAAACAAGGTAAAATCCTCCCAAATAATTAAGTGCTCTTATCGGATCCGGTTCTTGGCGAAGTGCTCACACGCCTTGAGACTCTTTCTGTGAACTTTTGAATTTCTTCCCACTTGTTTATTAAGAAAATTTTTTTTCCTATGAGAGATTACCTGTCATGGTTTGGAATATATTCCAGTATATATTCCAAGTCATGGAGGGGGTGTTTGTGCCATTATTTAAATAATAATGCCACGAATTTGTCTCTCTCTTAGTAACGGCATCTTTAATGAAACTTAATTTGAGGGAGTAATAATGTATTGGTTTGAACGCACGGTAGATTGGGCTCCTGAATACTGGTGTCTGTTCAAACTTAAGCTGTTCCCCTCTTGAGTTGACCTCGAGTTTCTCCTCCCCTCTCTAGCCTGCCTGCATATCAAGAAGCATTCCAGGAGGCAGTGTGTCTCAGCTGTGCTTGCAAACTGCATCATCATTGCGTTCTTATAAAGATTCGCTTTTGTTTTAATGCATTGTAAAGGTATAGTTGATAGGTGCTTTAGTGCCGCAATGCGGAATAAAACAGAAGAGCATCAGCATGCAGTGCTATATAATTGAATCAGAACCCCGGGAAATCCTCTTTCTTGGATGAGCGTCAGACCGTAAAGGTCATGTTCTCTCGCGATGTTGTACAAAGGTTGTAAACAAAAAATGGCCTCGCATCTAACTTCTTACTAGGTGAGTGTTCTTAATCACCATTCATCTTGTGATAGTTTGTTAATTGCAGTGTTTTACTATGGCTTTATGATAATTCTTTAGCAAAGCTAATATGTGAAACACTTAGTTTTGGTTTAGGCCCTTGGGCTTGCTTTATTTTCTGGCGTGCCTTGTGCCATTGTTCTACGGTTAAAATAATGTGATTTTTGTCTTGAAAATGATTTTATAAACATGGATTGAGTTTAAATGCCCAAAGGTTAATAAGTATTAGGGGATGGTTTCTTAAATTTTATTTTCTTCATTAATATTGTTTCTGTCTTGCGAACACTCATCTGCTTGAAATTAATTATTTCTGTTTTAAAATTTTATCTCATCCAAGGGAGACCGTTTCCTTCAGGGCCCGAAGGAAACGTATTTGAATGTTAGGTGAATAAGAGTGAGTATTCTGGGGCCCCCAAATCAAGGTAAATATTAATCATTTATTTTAGCATGTATGTGTCTTAAATGTGTATTTTAACTTCTGTAATGTACATTAGATAACAAACTTGTAGAAATTTCAAATCAGATTCAATATTGTAGGTTATTTTAGTAACAAGGAAAATTATTATAATTTGTATTTATTCAAATGTGACTTTTAACTTCTGTAATGTACATTAGGTAACAAACTTGTAGAAATTTCAAATCAGAGTTCTGGAAATTAGATTCAATATTGTAGGTTATTTTAGTAACAAGGAAAATTATTACCATTTTTATTTATTATAGCATGTTCAAAAGTGTACTTTTTATCTCATAGAATCCATTCTAATGAAATTATCTGTTAATCAAGATGTATTTTAAATAGAAATCATACTTCTGTATTACTGAAATCAGAACATCTGTAAGATTGTTAGTAAATTAGAATCCAGAATAATTATTAATTTCTCTTCATGTAAATTTAAATAATATTGTAACTATTCTACTATTTATTTGAGCTGCTTTAATCCGAATATATGTAAAATAATTATTATTCAGAATTTATCAAAAATATTATATTTACTTATGTAATGGTAGTTTTGAGAGTGCATGAGGCTATTTAATGAATTGTTGTATCTGTAACTTAAATGATGTGTCATTTTAACTTAATTGTTATTGTAGTATAATTGTTTAATATATCTTGTTTAGAAATTTTAAACTAATCTTTCTTATTTAGGTGTTTCCACTTGTTCGAAAAGGCTAGAAGGTATTCTAGGCTATTCGAAATATTTTGCTTTGTACCATCCCCAGTGCATTTATTCGTTTCCAGAGCCTCTGGTGCCCAGCGATAACCTTCCACAATCCTTACCCAATTGTTGCGCTGTGGAGGTGGTGCAGTACCTCCATTTTGCATAAGAATTTTATATGAAAATTAAAAAAATTGCTTTGAAGTTATTGATAACGATGCTACTTTAAATAACTGTATGTTTGAGTGTCCATTCTTGATTGCTTTAACAAAAGTTTAGTTTTAAATTTATTACTTGACAAGCAAACTTTGATTTACCTTTGGTAATCCGGACGGCCGTTTCGCACTACTTTAGTGCATCATCAGCGGTTTTCGAACTGCTACTGGTGGGTGCCTGTGTTGTGCGCCTAGGTGGTGTGGGTGTTGCGTTGGTCTTGAAGTGGGAGTGGGAGTATTTGGTGGTGTTTGAATGTCATGTATCGTGTCAAAAAGTGTGTGTGATTTGAAGTGTAGTTGGCCATTCAGTATAGATGTGGGGTGATTTTTTGTGTGTTTATATATTTCTAGTTGTTCTATTGTGTTTAGTTTGTGACTTTTGTGGAGTGTGTGGAGAATTTCCATGTTCGTGTCTATGTTCGTGTAATTGTGGTTTGTGTCAAGTAGGTGTTCTGCATAATTTGATTTTCTGTTGTGGGGGTATTTGAGTGCTTTTATGTGTTCTTGGAATCTTGTTCTGAAGGATCTGCCAGTTTGGCCTATATAGAAGTTGGGACAATTATTGCATTTCAGTTTGTATACTCCAGTTTTGTTGTAGGTGTCCATTTGTGTGCTTTTCCTTGTTAGGTGTTTCTTTAGCGTGTTGTTCGTTTTGTAGGCTATGTTGTACTTGAGTTTTTTGAAGGTTGATGCTGTTTTGTGAGTTTCCTTACCGTAGTATGTTAGTGTGATGAACTTCTTTTTTGGTTCTTGGGTTTGTGTGTGTTCTTTTAGCTTGTGTTTAGTATTTCTTAGTATTCTATCTACTGTGCTGTATACAAACTGTATTCAAACTGAAATGCAATAATTGTCCCAACTTCTATATAGGCCAAACTGGCAGATCCTTCAGAACAAGATTCCAAGAACACATAAAAGCACTCAAACACCTCCACAACAGAAAATCATATTATGCAGAACACCTACTTGACACAAACCACAATTACACTAACATAGACACGAACATGGAAATTCTCCACACACTCCACAAAAGTCGCAAACTAAACACAATAGAACAACTAGAAATATATAAACACACAAAAAATCACCCCACATCTATACTGAATGACCAACTACACTTCAAATCACACACACTTTTTGACACGATACATGACATTCAAACACCACCAAATACTCCCACTCCCACTCCCACTTCAAGACCAACGCAACACCCACACCACCTAGGCGCACAACACAGGCACCCACCAGTAGCAGTTCGAAAACCGCTGATGATGCACTAAAGTAGTGCGAAACGGCCGTCCGGATTACCAAAGGTAAATCAAAGTTTGCTTGTCAAGTAATAAATTTAAAACTAAAAGCTACTTTAAAGCTATGGTTTGTCTACAGAGTTCATCGCCGGGGTCAGCGATCACCGTCGTAGGGGTGGTTTCTTTACGGGCGATCATCGTCCATGATACTGTTGCTATCAACAGTTATAGTTGGCCATGTCAAACAGCTCGGTGTGGTGGGGAGACGTGGAATTTGGAAATTTGTTAGCATTCATAACCTCAAGATAGCCTATAACATGATGTAATATCTTAAAAATTTGGAAACCAGACCCTCTAAATGGTTCGCAAACAGGCCAGACATTGGGCTGGGTAAATCAGGAAATATAAGTGCCAACGTAGCATTGCACAAGGTATTCATAACTTCTTGATGATTTGCGGAATTGCATTTCAAAGGTGGTTGACAGTCTAGTAATTGCGAAATACAAAATAAGTATTTTAAAGTAGTAAAGTTAATAAATACGCGGAAAAGGAAATTGCAAGTAAGGAGTTTTTGGTTTGAAATGTCACGGGTGCCAATGGATAGACGTATTGACGCACGATGTTATAAAACGGGCGGACTGACCAGTTCGGCCCTCTTGTTACCTCTACACTCTTCACGACTGGATCGACAGCACCCCGGTGCCAGTTTATTTTAAATTGTGCAACATTTCGTCATGAAGACACTATGTAAGTAATCTATGTAATTTCATTTAATTTTACATCTAAATAAACTAGTCATTTTATTATTTTGGGTAAAACTAGCTTTTGTAATTTGCACATGGAGATGTTCCGTTCCTTGCCCTTGTCCTCGAGGTTAAGATGAAAATTTATATTTTGAGCCATCCTGATAAATCGTGTCCCGGGGTAAAAGGTGTCAGAATAAATATAGGGCCCTGGGATACGACAATTATACTCACTCAAGAGAAAACGCTGACAGGAACAAAGGAAAGTCACTTTTGGTGAACTAAATGTTAAATGGCTCAATGAATAATAAAATAATAAAACCGGTAATAATATACCGAAAATATTTTTACTAATAAATGAACCGGTAATTTTACTGTATGTTACATAAATTGTAATTACAGATAACAGTGTTTTCTAACAATTTATCTACCATATGCCTCACATTTTCTTTTGTGTAGCTATCTTTATGGTTCTTTAAGGTCATGTCATACAGGGAAATGTGTTTAGACACAAAATCTATAACATTTCATCTGCAACTTGGGAAAAATGACAATACTTAGTGCAAAATGGCTGTCTTCTGCTTTTCTTGACCTGCTATATACATGATAATCTGTGGCGTTCATCGGCCTGAATTTGCCTCAGAAGCAACTGCCGGTGATCACCACCAACCCCGGCGGTCATTGTTGTAGACAAACCGGCTGCATTGATTTACATAAAGAGCAACAGGCAGCGATGGTCACTGGCGGTGATCGCCAGCAATGAACGCTGTAGACAAACCATAGCTTAAGATGAACATTCGCCCCAATTTGGTCAGGACAGTCCTTTTTTTTTAACAGATGTCTTGGAATTTTATGTACCTTTGTCAGGATGCAAAATGTCCTTTTTTAAGAAAAAATTACCGCTTTTGTCCCAATTAGAAAAATGGCTCACATTATGCTGACTGTTCCATTTATATGTAGACCAATCACAATCGTTTATCTTATAATGTGCTTCCTAAGGTCTCAAGGATGCAATTTTATATGACAAAACTGTAGTTCTTCAGTTAAATAAAATGCTGTGAATGCATGATGATTGCACTGTAGATGTACGAGGGTTGATCAGAAAAAAAGGTTACAAGCCGCCGCATTTGAAAACTACATATTATGGAGAACTTTTGTTTCCCCAGAGTGGAGACAGATGGCGCTACTTGTCATACAGCTGGTATGCGGGTAGGTAGTGAAAGTTCCCAGAGTGTTCAGGACAATTGAAATGGCAAGACGCTTAGAAAATTGGTCTCGTTTGGAAGTGCGAGCTGCGATTCGATTTTTATGGGCAAAGAATGTGTCCGCATCTGACATTCACAGTCAAATCGTGGAAGTTTATGGTGAAGAAGCAATGAGCAGACAACATGTAGCGAAATGGTGTCGCTCTTTTCAATCAGGCAGACAGGATGTCGAAAACCGCAATATGACAGGGAGCGGCCGGCCAAGATCTTCAACACGGCACGAGTTGAAGAAATGATTCAAAATGATTGACGGGTAACACTGCTTGCAATCTCGTCAGAGCTGGGACTGAGCTATGGAAGCGTGCAGCATATTGTTTCTGATGTGCTGTGATATTCCAAGGTGTGTGCCCGCTGGGTTCCACGTGCCTTATCAGATGAGCACAAAGCCACATGAATGATGTGCAGTCTCACATTTCTTCAGCGTTACCATTCTGACGGCCAGCACTTCATTGATCGCATCATTACAAGGGACAAAACTTGGCTTCACCATTCGTCCTCACAAGCAAAAAATCAAGTATGGAGTGGAAACACCCTGGATCACCAAGGACAAAGAAATTTAAGGTTACACCCTCTGCCGGTAAAGTTATGGCAACCATATTCTGGGATTCATGTGGTGTTATCCTGATGGATTACCTGGAGCGTGGCCAGACCATCAACGCAGATCATTATTGTGCCACTTTGACAAGGTTACGCAAAGCCATCCGACGCAATCGGCCGGGCATGTTGAGCGAAGGTGTCATCCTCCTGCATGACAATGCCAGGCCCCATACTGCTCAAGCAACGCAGGAATTGTTGCAACAGTTCGGGTGGGAAATCTGGAGTCACCCCCCATACAGCACAGATTTGGCACCCAGTGACTATTTCCTGTTCCCGAAGTTGAAGGAGCACTTATCCGGCAGTCGGTTCTCTTCAGACAGGGCTGTGAAAACATCCGCCGAGACCTGGCTCAATGGACAGGGACCTGATTTCTACCAACATGGGTTAAACAAGTTGCTTGTGCGTTCTGATAAATGCCTAAATAGACTTGGTGATTATGTCGAAAAGTGATAGGCATGTATGCCTCTTAATTCCCTTTTGTATTTTCTGTCTATTGTTAATAAATATTTCTTTATTCGACTTGTAACCTTTTTTTCTGATCACCCCTCGCATTTCGTATAAGAAGAAAATGGATACAATTACGGGATATAAGCCAATGAGTTACACCCCAGCACATAGTCATTTCAAGACAATGAAATCTGGTAAATAAAACATGTTTTTCGGTCACTTGGTTAATTTATTAGACCTATGATATCATTACATGTCCCAATTTTTATTCATAAAAATATGGTCACCTTATGCTATTTCATTTACTAACACATGCCTCCATGATATATCACAATGCCCATTGTAAAAGTGATGGAAACTGCAAGGGTCTGTGAGACTAGGTGCATGTAATGGCATTGGGATTTCAGGCACATGTACCGTCGGGTTAAACTAAAGAAAAGTGATAACTTGTGGGATAAAGTTTATATGAAGATTGCAAACTACACTCAATAGTAGGAAATCTGTCTGATATGGGGACCGCCTATACCAGAAAATAACACAATTATCCTGGAAGTTCAGTTGGTACAATGTTTACTGTGTTGTTACAGATATATCACATATATTGTGTCATCACCTACATATAATATATCTTTGTAAAATTATCATGTATCATAATATTTTTCATCAAAACACTAGTTTCACCAATGTTAATAAATCATATCATTAATCATCTTTTATGTTATCATTCATACACATTAACTATGTTTTTTATGTTATCATTCATACACATTAACTATGTTCAACTATCACACTCAGTATCGTCACTCATAAAATATTTAGTATAGTAACTGCTAGCAGATAATGGTATGAATTCTTAAAAAGTTGATTAAAATTGTAAAATACATAGTACAGTGAACTCTCGATAATTCGGACCTCAGTATGCCGGACTTCAGATAACTCGGACTGATTCTTGGCAATCCAGACCCAGATCTACATCCATTCTACTGCCACTTCAGAACTGCAAGAGAAGTAATTATCAAAAGCAAGAGAAACAATGGTACACAGAAGAACATTTAGTTTCTTTCAGCCTAAATCTTCTCAGAAAAATATGCTCATAGTGCCACATCAATCATAATCTTGAAATAATAATGTAACAGTGTGTATTTCAGACTCTGACTAGAAATTTCAACATAGAACTGAAGTGTCATTCTTTTTTGTTCCAGTTGTAAGTGTTAATACTATGTTCTGCCTCGTACGTTTTGTTATTGCAGCTTAAACACAAAATTTCATTACTTAAATACCATTTCCTAATTTACTCTCCATAAGCTGGACATTTCATAACTCGGACCGACCCCCGCCACTTTAGTCCGGTTTATCGAGAGTTCACAGTACCAATAACATTCAACTTTGTGAGTTAGGTTAAAGTATTCTATGTGATCTTACACTACTGTCCGTTGGTTGTTGCTATAATGTTTGTTGTTGATGTAATGTATACTTATTCAAAGTTAAAATTGCTGCAATATACATATAGCACAATATTAAAAGTGTAAGAACGTTCCATAAATATAGCAATGTCCAAAGCTGTAACTATTGTAAACTTTGGTGATGATTTGCATCCGCTGTATCACAAACGGACAATTAAATTTATCAAGGGATACACTCAATAATATTTAACACAAGTGAATTATACATGGTGTTAATGAATAACACCGAAATATTTTACCTGTGTATAGAGGGGACATAGACAAGCACTTAGTGATCCCCACAGTACTGCATATGACATAACTTGTCTGTCTGTGAGGTAGACCATTTGGGCAATCAATCATAGGAGAGAGGTCCCATCTGGTGCTGTGAATTGAACTCCGGCTTAGCTCAGTTGGTAGAGCATTGGCACGAATAGCCAAAGGCCCTGGGTTCAAGTCCCAGTGTCGGAGGAATTTTTCTCCTATAATATTCTCATGTAATGTCCAACATAGACAATAATCTGTGGTTCATGAATGCTTATATATCTATCTTGAATGTTAACTGTACAATAACAGTGGGAGCTTGGTCACAAAAATCACTACTTAGTGATCCTCACAGTACTGCATATGACATAACTTGTCTGTCTATGAGGTAGACCATTAGGGCAATCAGTCATAGGAGAGAGGTTCCATCTGGCGCTGTGAAGTGAACTCCGGCTTAGCTCAGTTGTTAGAGCATTGGAGCGAATAGCCAAAGGTCCTGGGTTCAAGTCCCAGTGTCGGAGGAATTTTTCTCCTATAATATTGTCTTGTAAAAGTATTTCCAGCTTCCACAACACCAAAATACAATAAATAAAAGCTTAGTTTATGACAGCAAGTCATAGGCGTCAACTTTGGGGGACAAGGTACACTCTGCGCCCCCCCCAACATTTAACTTTTTATTACTGAAGGCCTATGTATAATTGCCAAAAATTCAATAATAGCCCAACAATCATTTTATCAAGTCGGCATCTCTGTAGTAAGTGATGGACACCCAGTGTGAAGGAGAAAAGTTGTTATGCAAAATTAACTAATGTGCTGTTGTTGCATAAAAATTTAACTTTAATTTCCTAAAGATGCCTTATGTTTTATTTTTTCTTATACTCCGCTTAGTTCATTAATTATTATTATTATTAACAAACAGTATTTTATTATTAGAAAGGTAAATATACTGAGTAACAATTATAATGTGTACAGTTCAACAGAATGTGTTCCAGAAGAGTGCTTCATGGCTATAAAATGATTAACTTCAATGATTAGGTGAGGAGGCCTAACTCTAAAAATTAGGCTATTTTACTCTTCCATTACTTCCTCAAATGAACTAATTATAAACCATATAATAAATTTAATTTCTAAACCATCTTCCTTAGTCGGCACACCTTCTTGTTTTACAGGCGTTCTTTTAATAAATTCAACTAATCCTGAATAATAATATATGCTATTTGTTTTAGAAAAAGCATTCTTTATTTAAAGTATTTCATTTTATTTCATGTGTATTTCTGAACACAAAAATTGTTTTTTATGCTATATTTTGAAACAAGCTATTGTATCTAGTAATGATATAAACAAACACCTGGGTGTCATTACAAAAAACTTATCTATGTATTTGTCTATTAAGTATTGTTACTTATGTGCATTTTTTTTTGTTAAACACTAGCAAGCGCCCGCGGCTTCGCCCACGATAATTAATTGAAAAATTAAAAATTAAGAGTATAATAATTACTAAAGCATTATATTTATTAACACTTGCACGTGAAACATTCATAAACTAAACCATTAATAATTAATGAAACAGCTAAAATTCCGGCTTTAGAGTAGGCTACATTCCACGATTAGAAAGCACCACCTGGGAAAACGATCTCAGATTCGATTATGCAGTTCCAAAGCTAACTGTGAACACTGATAATACCACTGCCTTCTAGACTGTATTACTCATGTGTAATTCTCGAGATGGCGGTGGATAATACGTATCGTTTCTCAACTGTTTGTTGACAGATGAATATGATGTGAATTTTACTTGATAAATTCAGTGTAATTTTCAGAAATTATATAATTTTTCAAGGGAAGGAGTGGTTTGTTTGGATTTTTATTGTTCGTTAAACCATCAATATATTATAGCTTCGCCCGCCATTATTAATTGAATCCAGGATTTTTAAGAAATTTACACTGGCAGTTTATTAAAAATGTTTGTGTTTCAGAGCTATGAAAATTGTAAGTAAAAATAAAATTAGAATATTTGTTCATTGTGTTAATTTCACTTAGGCCTTATACAATAAAGAAACAGTTTTCCTAATTTTGTACTCTTCGTGAAAGTTTAGACTGCGAGAGACGAACATCGCCGAGTATACCCGAAGTGAGGGAGCGAGTGAGCACGCTATTTAGGGCCATTGAATTGTATAAGAGTAGATATTATTTTCCTTTTAAAACCTCTTGGCACTTTACAACGATAAAGAGTGGTAGGCTTTACAGCTTTCTTCAGGAATATGAGCAAATTGACTTATGGCAAGAGTTAAATATGAACAGGAATTTACTTTTATTTTGATTTTGAATTCTTTCAGCATGAATAAATACCATAATTCACACATTCCATTATGCAGTTGGGGTTTCCAATAAATGGAGTAAAAGAACAATTTGGCATAATATAACACAGGTAGAGTCACCTGTTTTATTAAACATGAAATGCAACATTTTTTTTACAGAAAAATCACAAATACTCGTATGACTTGATTCACCTTTATCAAAACCCCAAAATAATTGACAAAGTTATGTGAATTGGAAGAAATCTTGAACCTCAGATGGCAACAACTGAGGCTCAGTCATCAAAGGGGAAATGTGAAGATAAAAATTGAAAATTGATGTTTCAATCCATTTTACGATCTATCGCTATACATGCTGAAAACAAGAATTGATTTGCATTTTTTAAAACAAAGACAAGCTGCAACAATTAAAATAACTGTTTGCTCAAGCTTTACTGACTTAAAATCCCAACACAAATAGCAAACTTAAATAAAATTAGCAAAATACAGGCCAAAATTACTACAAAAAAAATTATAAAATATGGCAAATTTTTTGCCTAAAATAGGTGCTTAAAGATAGGTAAAAGAAGATAAGAAAGAAACTGAGTAATTAGTCCTGATTGTACACAAGAACAAGGGGATGTTACCTTGACATGTGATGCCTGACCCACTCTGTGTGGTTCTGAGAGTCCAATTTGAAGCTGTGCAATATGAAATGAAGAGTACAGTGCAACTACTTCCAGTTTCTTGTCATTGTAACTTTGATGGGGAATTTCTTCCTGACCTGGAAAGTATAAGAAAACATGTCTTTTTAATTACTTTTAAAAATTGTAGAACATTTATAACGCTCAATTAAAATCTTTCAACTAACAAGGTTGTCAAGTCGAAATCTACCCTCAATTTAGCATATCAGCAGGTCTTCATAGACACATGCAAAAAATTTGCTATTCATATTAACTGTAAGTGGGTGAAAATTAGTTCCTTACATTCAAAATACTGAGCAGCCTCATATGGTTGTAGGTGGGAGGGAGTTGCGTGTCTTCTCTACCTACCATGCGTCATCGTGGCTGTCACAGTGGTGCATGGAAGGGTTCTCGCTTTCCTTATAGACCTATGTGAAATCTGCCTTATTTCTCCCTTTGTTTATCACTATGGGGGGAATAATATTATAATAACAAAAAATAATATTTTAGTATCTATTTAAGTGTCTTGGATTAGCAGAAAGGAATTTCATGTACTGTTTTAATTAGTTCAATTAAATTTATTTACTTTGGCCTTTAATGCTGGACATTATACACAGTACATTTAAGGAAAATTAGGAAAAATGAGGGAAATCTATATACAGTAGAACCCCGATAATTCGAGCTAATTGGGGCTGAGGCTACCTCGAATTACAAAAAACTCGTATTATACGGAAATATCACTAAATCAATGGGTAAATCATAAATAAATATTTAATGAGCACAAAAATGGTTTAAAAATAAATAAATAAACAATATAGCAGGCCTACATACCTGTGTTACGTCTGTATGTATATTGGCAAACATTTCCAATTTTCTACATCGGCATCTTTTAAGGATTAAATCATTGTCTGACCCTTAATGGAGTGTAACGGGAAAGCGGCACTACTAGGAAAACACTTTTAATTACCATTGTCGCTGAGTGGGGATTACTGTAAGAATACAGTATTCTTTTCTGAAAGGATAGTATGAATTGTACAATTGATTGACATGAGGTCCCGACAAAGAAAGATCGAACCTAACGGTTTCTGTCAATCTAAAACAGAAATGCATTAGCAGTGTGAAGCCAAGGTTATTTCTGTGTATTATGAACGAAAATCCTAAGTGGGACAGTTTTACCTGCATTTTTGTACATGGAAAAATTGACAGAAAGCTCAAAATGTAACACATTCAGAAGTGCGTAAAACTTGCATGCGGACACCGTATAAAAACGGGATTTTACTCTAGTTTTATGGAAAATTTTAATATTCTTAAGACCAGCTCGAATTACACGGAACCTCGAAATACCGGGGCTCGAATTACCGAGGCTCTACTGTACCTATAATAAGAGGAAGTGTTTGTTTGTCTGTCTGCATGTGATGCCCAGCAAAATCTACTGAATGCAGAGATCTGACATTTTAAACATAGATGAACTGAAGGGTGGGCGAATGCATCTCGAAGGCGGATTTTTAATTTTTGCTTTTGTTGTAAGTTACGAGTAAAAAATGGGCAGAAAATGTGCATTTTTTGCGCTTTCAAAGCATCAGTTTCCGTAATACATTTCAATTGTCAAATCAATTGAAGGTGGCTTTGCCTATTTTTATCATACCTTGGAAATGAAAGCATCGCGATCACTTGAATTTTGTAAGCCCACCCTGGTCGATTCATTTGTTTATAATGTCAAGGCATGCAGATATCTGAAATTTTCAACCTTTACGGAAGAGGGATAGGCCAAATGGGCAAACATTGTTCGATTTGGATGAAACTAACTATGCAGGGGTTTTCTGGGCCAGGGTTCTCGAATCTGTGGTTGTTTTTCCCATTCTGCACTTTTTAATTGTGGAATTCAATTCAAAACCGGATTTTTAGCTGTTTCATTAATTATTAATCGTTTATTTAGGCCTATGAATGTTTTGCGTGCAAGTGTTAATAAATATGTTTTATTTATTTTGCTCTTAATTTTTAATCTTCCAATTAATTATTGTGGGCAAAGCCATGGGGATCTGCTAGTAATTAATAAAGTTCTGAAACTTTGAGAAAACACTCATAGGTGATGTAATAATAAGAAACAGAAAAGTTTCCCCTCTCAGGGGATGTATTCACCCAAAAGTCACTTTTTACCATTTTTATGCAAAACAGTTAGTTTTTCAAAGAGAACTACTATAACAGAAAATATTTCTCTCAAAATTCAGCAGCATAAAAGGTCCCATACATGTTTTAAGTATGGGCATTCCTCAGGTCATATGGAGCAAAAGAGTAAATAATAGGGTCCAATCAATAGTTACGTCACTACAGACGATTAAAAATGTTTAATTATAGGCAATCATTAATAACATCACTAAAGAATAACATAAATAAATGATACAGTTCCCACTTATCTTACTGCTTGCTTGTTGTAAACTTCATTCGATTCACTAAAGGCCAGTTTTACAAGCAATTTTAAAATGTGTCTTAATCTTCTGTTTGATTAACTTAATCAGGAAAACAATGTGAAGTGTCAATAAAATTTAAGTTTAATATGAGGGGGAGTTGAAAATAAGTTTCCCCTCTATTTTCCCCCAGGAAATCGAACAGCGATGGGGGAAACAAGACATCAGTTGAAAGCGAAAGACACCCATACACCATCGTGATGGCAATGACTTTTTGTTTCGGATTGTGATGGGGGATGAAATGTGGGTCCACCATGCCACACCCAAATCATAGTCTGTATCTATGGAGTGGAAACATCCGTCATCACCTGTCCGAAAGAAGTTCAAAACAACGCCCTCTGCAGGTAAAGTGCTCCTCACAGTGTTCTGCAACGCCCAAGGGGTTTTGTTGCTGGACTTTTTGGAGGATGGAACCATCACTGCTACGCGGTACTGTCAAACCCTGTTGAAAGTGAAAGAGGTGATTTGGAAAAAGCGGCCTGGCCTTCTCCAATCTGGCGTTCTGTTGTTGGATGACAATGCGAGACCACACTCGGCAACAGCAACACAAAACCATATTGCAACTCTTGGTTGGGAGCGGAGCCCTGATTTTCTCCTGGAGGGCTTTTTGAAGCTTATATAGCGGTATGACAAATGTCTCAATGTATGTGGTAATTATGTGGAAAAATAAAGGTATGTCTTATCTATAATGTCTCATTATATTTTTGGTCTTTCATCCACATTACTGTACAAAGTCGCCAGGGGAAACTTGTTTTCAGACTCACCCTCATATAATGTGTTCCACACACTTGGTCGCATGCTTGTTAATCACGTGCATCACATTCCTTAACTTATCAGAGCTTTTCTTGATGACTGTTGCATAATAACAAAAGGGCAAAATTTAAATAAACTGCCGACATTGAAAACGCCTGCTAAGACAAAATGGCGGAAAAATTTAAATGATCCGCCTATAGCTCCGCTAAATCAAAATGAACTAATTTAAATGTACCGCCAAAATTAAAAATTCTGCTAAAGCAAAAGGGCGGCTAAATTTAAAAGAACCACTTACATTAAAATGTTGCTCTAAAACATAATGGACGCCAAAATTGAAATAATCTGCCTAAATTAAAAATACGACATATTTAACAATTCAGTCCACAAAATTTCCAACTGTGTATATTCTATTATAATATTGAATAAAACCTACTAAGCATACCTGTTCTATTCCACAAATGAACACCTGCACCCCAAGAAGGTATGTTGAGAATGACCACAGATTCAATAGATGGAAGTTCAACTTTGACTCCATCAAGATAAAGTTCCAAGCGCTTCTCTAGATCTCTAAAGCCTCGTTCCATTACTTGTTGGGTCCCATATGTTAAATACAGGAACTGAAATAACACAACATCCAAATAAATATCCTTTCAACTTACGAGCTCATTACAAGAAGATTTATGTTATTTAGTTAAAAGAAAAGATAAGCTACTTGTAAATGCTGCTACCAAACTAATGGATTATCTTAAGACAGCTCAAAATTATTTCCTTACATAAATTGAAATAAAAGGAATAATAATAATAAGAAGAAGAAACTAAACTAAACTCCGCGGCGCTACATCCCTGGAGGGACTTGGCCTACCACCCGACCGCTGCGTCATCTCCCGTAGGCAGATGGCAGGATTGGGGGGCATGTGGTCAGCATGTCGACACCCACGGCCGTTATTGGTTTGTTTTCTTGACCGGAGCCGCTACTTCTCTATCAAATAGCTACTCAATTGGAATCACGAGGCTGAGTGCACCCCTACCAGACCTCCCTACCTCAGAAAAATCCGAGGAGATACCGGGAATCGAACTCAGGCCGACGGATCTGTAGTCAGCGATGCTAACCACAAGACCACGCCGGCGGACTAATAATAATAATAATAATAATAATAAAATGCACTGCTGTTGTCATGACTATATTTAATATAAGTATGGACAGATAATTTATGGCATATACTGAGCAGTCACCAGAAATCTCAGCGAACTTCGGCACTCTGCTCTACGCTACAGTCATGCTGCAACAGCAGCCATTTCGGATCCCATGCTAAATGGGTTTGTTTAAGCTTGTACATTATTTAGACCTACATTAGGCCTACATGCACAAATTTTCTTCCATGAATCTTGCTTAATTCAACTTCTCTTTCATCAATCTTCTCAGTAAGCACACATGGATGTATTTATTTGACACAGATCCCATTTCCTTAAACTTAATTAGAGGTTTATGTACAGTGCATTTTTCCGGGATCAGAATTACTGGAATATTATCTTACGAATTTATGTCCATACCATAAAGACTTGTGAAAGATTTGCTTACTGAGGAGATTTGTGAAATGGAAGAGAATCATGAGCATCAGAACTGAATTAAACAGGATTCACAGAAGAAGGTGTACATTTAGGCCTAAATACAAATTTTGTGCCATAGAGTCGTGAATGTGTGGTAATAAAGGGAATTACTTACTTACTTACTCAATCACAATAGACAATTCCTAAGTGAGCCAAAGGAATATTATCTATTTTATGGAACCCGGAGGTTCATTGCCGCACTTACACGAGCCTACCATTCAACCTTATTCTGTGCTAACTCCATCCAACCATCAATCTCAAATCCTACTTCCCTTAAATCTATCCTAATATTGTCCTCCCATCTACGTCTAGGTCTTCCAAGTGCTCTTTTCCCTTCGGGTCTCCCTGTCAATATTTTTTAGATATGTCTTTCCTTTCCCATCCGTGCAACATGTCCAGCCCTTTGCATCCTCTGAGATTTAATTGCCTTACTATATACTGTGACAAGTACAGATTATGAAGTTCGTCATCATGCTGTTTTCTCCAGGCCCCATTTTCATCTCTCTTAGGACCAAATATTTTCCTAAGCACCCTGTTTTCGAACACTCTCAGATTATGTTCTTATCAAAGAGTAAGTGTCCATATCTCATATCCATATAATACAACCAGCAGGATAATAGTCTTATAAATTTTTATTTTTAGATTTCTGGATAGAAGACAAGAAGATAAGAGTTTCTGAACTGCATAAAAGCAAGCATTTCCTGATTTTAGTTGACACTTAACTTCTACCTTAATATTATTTGTGTGTGTAATTATTGCTCCCAGATATCTGAATTTCTCCACTTGTTCGAATGATTTACCGGCTATTCTAATATTTTGTAACGCATTACTGTGACGTTTCATGACCATATACTTGTTTTTTTCTGTATTAATTTCCAATCCAACATACCTGAAGACATAAAAAGATTTTCTGCATTTCTCTTGATTGTGTTTATGTCATCGTCCAACAGACGAACATCATCTACGTAAAATCGGGTGACTGCCATTTAATTCTAGGCCTACTTTGTTTTCCTGAAATTTACTAATGGCATATTCTAAAGCAAAATTAAATAGTAATAGGAATAGTAATAGCATCTCCTTGCTTCAAGCCACTTTTAAATGCAAACCTATCTGATATAAAGTTCCCTAGGTTTAATGTAGACACATTTTGATCAGCTTAACTTCTTTGGTATTCCAAACTCAATCATACTTTTTTTTTTATAAACTATGTGTAGCTGGTATAAAGACTTATTATATTCCCACTTTTGCTAAAAGATTTGGCGAATACAAAATATTTGATCAATGGTTGATCTGGTAATAGGACAGCATTCCTAATACCTCTTACAATTATAATAGAAGTCAGCACAATGTATATTTTTCACAGGTAATACTGTCATTTTGTAAGTTTAAGCAAATCCATTTCTTTTCTTCTACAGGGTGCAAGGGATCCGAATTAACCGCTGTTGCAGTGGGACTGTGCCGGGGAGCAGAGCAACTCTGTATTTATTTACCATACATACCCAAATACTACCCGTCCCTAAATAGTACTCAAATTTCTGGAAAGGAAATTAAATTTAAAAAATAAATAAATAAAAAATCCATAAGCTCATATATAAAATGATTTGCCAGTTTTATTCTTAATTAAAAAATTATAATTAACGTTATATATCATAAAAGAATTAAATATGGTAGGCTAAATTGTAATTATGAAAATGAGCAAGCTAACAGCCAGACAAAATCTCGCTGTCTTATACGTGCAGCTTATTCTTTCAACAACACTCTCCATTCATGACTCCAGCTGTGTAGCAGGAATCCACATGCGAAGATGTGCATCTGATCCAAGGTGAGAGTCATGAGGAAATTCACCGAACTTTACCGAACTTTTCCTGAATTAGTGCTTCTGCTTGTACTGCACTGTTATTTGCTTGGCGTGTCTATGTGTAAAGCTTTGTTTCACCACCAGTCATGATGGACCATGTGGATAAGAAATCATCTTCTTTGTCTCATTTTCCTTTCTTTACAGATTCACTAAGCATCTTCTTTGTCTCATTTTCCTTTCTTTACAGATTCGCTACTGTTATACTATGCTCTGATGCTACTACAAAGCATTGTGCTTTACTGAGCCGATAAGGTACAAAATGTCGAAATTCAGATGAGAGGAGTCCAGTATTCGAATAATATCTGTATCCCAGTTTTTGTTAGTGATTTTTTTTTTTTAAATGAGGGTAGTATTCGAGTAGGCCTACATATAGTATTTTCTTTTATTAATTTTGTTACATTGCAAGTGTACCAACAACCCAGTGGCAAAGTTGCAAATAAATACCAGCTATACATAACTACAAACTGGGTGGCCACCATAAAAAGGGGTTTGGAGGGTATAGGGATGAGATGGGCGTGGGAGAAAGGGAATGAGAATAAAAAAAATATTTGGAAGAAGATAAAAGGGAGACTAATTGATATCGAGAGGCAAAACATTGAGGCTGACTGTAATGGTAAAGTGTCATTACAATTACAAGCAGAATTAAAGGCTACTTGGGGAAGGAAATCATATATAGAAATACTGGGTGCAGAAGATAGAGCAGCAATGGCCTGGATGTGCCTGGGAAGATGGAAATCTAAGAGAATTTCGGATGAGAGAGGGGTGAGAATCTGCCCAATGTGCAGAGAAAATGAAACCTGGGTTCATATCTTGTCGGGATGTGGAGTTACAGAGCGCTGGAGAGTTATGATGCTACCTGACAAATTTTTAAACTCGCAAAGAAGTAGGGAGGCATGTCTAAATCTATTACTGGATGAGCACAATTGGCATGGGACATGTACATTTCTGTAGAAGGTTAGATGTGTAAGGGAAAGCCTAGATTTGGAGAATAAAGGAAATCTAAGTTTTATTTTATTCTTTTTGTTTTAATAATGTCTATGTGTTTCTAGGATATTTTTACTGCTTGGGGGTGGGGGGTTACGTCTGTGGATACTCGTAGTTATGTAAATAATAGAATATAAATTTTTCAATTGGGTATTTTTTTATGGGGTAATAATTTAAGTTTATGAAGTGAGCACGTATGGTCGACACGACCCGTGTGCCGGTTAATGCTAATAATGTGGTTTATATGTAAGAATTTTTGTGAGCAATAAATACAAATACATATCATATCATATCGTATACATATAATTACACACTAAAAATACAATTTGTACAAGCTTTCATTTTGTGTGCTGGGCATGTGAAGTTCACCAATGATCACTGGGTTGGGCTCATTATACAAGTAGGTTAGCTGTCCTTGGGTGGAACGATAATTCTTTCACATTGGCCATGTGTAGGCTAAGTTGGAAAGATTGAGTCAGACTGAAAAATTCAATGCAATAGCTGGGATTTGAGACAGGATCTTCAGCTCTCCATGCTGCTGTTCTACCATTGAGCTACCATGGCATCATGCCGGTACAACATTAAATTCTCCAACCGACTCAGGGTGGTTTACCCCCACTTCCCTCCAGATTTCCCTTAGGGCCTTGCTACAAATTACACACATTAAATAACATAAACTATTTATACACCAATACCCATATCAGTTCCAGTCTGTATAGCATCCGTTATTTATGCAAAAGCGCTGAGTGTATAACTTTCCACCGGATGCTTGTGCGCCGTGGTTAGTTCAGCAGTCATATCTGGGGACATTACATAGGGAGATGCCCACAGTGTGCAGAATATGGGCAGTTGTAATTTTCTGTATCATACATTCAACTGGTTTGTAGTAATAAAATGGGCATAGATTAGGGGAGAAATGGTATTATTTTTATAGTAACTTAGAAATATCATTCAACTACAAGGGAATGTAAATCCTTTGGGGGGTTAATGAATAATTCTTATCCTAAGGACGACTGAGATAAGGGCAACAGGAAGAGGAGTGGGAGGCAACATGAAACCGACGCAGGTAGAATGAACCGGTGCCTGGAGGAGGGCACTTTACAACATGTAATAATACAAAAAAATCCCTTTAGGCAGGCCTAGAGGCTGAGGTAGATTTTGAAGAGCTTTTGGTTTAATTTATTGTTGCTGCACAGCACTCTTCTTCTTTAGCCTTGGCATAACAAACCCGCAATAATAACTACAAAAAAGAGGAAAGAGCACTGTAACGGTGCCTAAATACGCTAATGGATTTAACCAAGAAACTACTGGTCTATATTTCTGGTTTTATTAAAACTCATAAGCTTACTATGTATAAAAAACTTCGTTTTACATAACCAGTAGTTTTTTGTTTAAGTTGGCCATAAGAAGGGCTTAACCTTCGGAAAAAATTGATATAAGAAGAACTGTAATTATGTTTCAGCTACTTGATGGAGGAGTGGCAGCTCCAGTCAAGAAAACCACCATTAACGGCCGTGGGTGTCGGCATGCTAACCACATGCCCCCCCCCAATCCTGCCATCTGCCTTTGGTAGATGATGCAGATCCCTTGAAGGATGTAGCGCCACGGAGTTTAGTATAATTTTAGTTTAATAAATACAAGCAAGAAATTTCATTGAGCAGTAACTTTCATACTAAACTCCTTTTTACTGAGAATTATTTTATCACAGCAATTTCAAAGTGTACAATGCACCATACGAAATATAAATAAATCTGGAATCTTTTTTATAAAAAGAGAGTTGTTTTAAATTGATATTATATTTTATTATTTATTCTTGATTTTGCCTTGCATTATTGTTCTAAAGGTGTGTAAGTATTATTTTTAATATTTCAAACTCTATTATATTGGTAATTTTATCCTTAGTTGGTCCTCACACATTCCCTTCGGCAGACCTTCAGGCTGAGGTAGATTTTCAAACATTCAAATCTCGTCTTATATGAGAGCTATCAAGAAACTAGTTATTGATTTGTAGAGAACTCATCAAGATCTTTTCAAGGATACCCAACAAGATGTGGTTACAACAAATTTTAATTTCCATCCACCCACCCCCACTCGTACCCCCAAAACCCCTGAATCGTTGGTGTCACTGTGAACTCTATAGGGAGTACTCTAATTTATTCAAGCAAAGTTTCCCTCTATACTTCACAGGGGCTGAGATACGAATTTTTCAAAATTTCAACTCCCTCCCCCGACTCCCTCCTCTTGGGCCAATTTTGCTCATTAACAAACTTGTCTGAACTATTGGGCCTAGAGATAACGTAATAAAATTTGGTTCAAATATCTTAAAAATTACGGCTGCTACCGTGTAAAGAAATATATATGTATATATATATACACTTTTGAACGGGCGGTGGTTTCGTACTTAGGGAGGCATGAAACGTAAAGATATGAAAGAATTTTTCGAAAGTCATGACATGGTACCAATCCCAATACGTAGATTTTTCTTTGAAATCTACCTAACAAGAAATCTGTCCATTCAAAACTATCTATATAAGTAAAAATCAATTGCCACATGTGTGTTGCCTCACCACTTGAGAACGGCTCGACCGATTTGACTTATTTTTTGTGTGTTGTGTTTGTATGAAAGAAAATCCATGCTGTCACATGTTTACATAAAAAAATAGAAGTGTGACATAGGCAGAGTTTGAGAGTTCTGCTGTCACATGTTTTCATAAAAAAAATAAAAAAAAAAGAAGTTTGTATCTTGCAACCAAGACAAATCGAAGGTATGTGTCTGTATGTATTTATGTATGTATGTATGTAATTTTTTTTAATGTTATCAACGCATGCCCCATTATTTTATGTAATAATACATGCCGATTCAACTAACTGTGTATTCTAAATTTTATCGATCGCCTAACTTACCTGATTCTTATGTGTGTTAATTATAACTATCTTTACCTTCTAAATGCTTAAAATCTATATCATGTCCAAATCTATGATATAGATTTTAAGCATTTAGAAGGTAAAGATAGTTATAATTAACACACATAAGAATCAGGTAAGTTAGGCGATTGATAAAATTTAGAATACACAGTGATAAGTTAGTGTATATATGTATGTATGTATGTATGTGGGTACGTTCCCTATATAAATCTACATTTCTTGACCAATTTGCACGAAATTTTGCACACATACCCAGTTAAACCCAAGAAGTAACGCGATCAACATTAAAATTCAAATGCCTTCCCTTGAAAATTTATATAATTTTAGAAAATATTATACTGAAAAAATATGAATTCAACTATCATGACAACAGTGTATTGTTTACAGTGTTCACATAGGGCTTTGGGAATTATATAATACTGGGCTTTAACAAATTCTGATGCTATCGATGTAATACATTTGTGAAAATAATTCTTGAATTATGAAATCCACAAAAATAAAGCACAATGTGATGCAGTCAAATAACTTTCTATACGCTCGACATGGAAAATATCATTTTCTCACTTCACATTTTGATGTAATTGTAATTGTAATTTATTCTTGTATCAAATAAGTTACCTCCTTGGCCTTACAAGTGAACCTCACTAGTATGGGACGATTCTTTCCTTTCCCTAAGCGGTACACGTTCTCGAGATGAAGGTCGGAAAGTTCCACTTGTAGCTCCTTGGCGAAGAGATTCAGCACAAAGTTGCAAGTATCCACCCTTCGCTTGTGGTTACTTTCCTTCATCCCGAAGATGATAATGATTGATTGGATGAATGATTCTTCATCCAGTTTCTGTGTTGCCCATTTCTCCTCTTTTAGCGTGGCGACCTCTTTTCTTAATTCTGATGTCTTCGATCTCTTTTCTTAGTCTTCGATCATGCTGATGTACCAATCCCTTACTGCATCCAACTTGAAGTTTACTTTGTCAAATTTTTTTATTTATCTTCTCGTCCAGTTTTGCAAGTAATTCCGCTACCGAGGCAGCACTTTCACTCTCCTCACTATTTCCACTTCTCTTGTTAGATCTTGGGCCGGGGTTAGCTTCAACGCCACCAATTAATAACAGTAATCCTATGATTACTCCAAAGAACCAAATGTTAGCCGCGGCACCATTTGCCTGTTCACTTTTGATGGATAATTCGGTTTTGAACCTTCTGTATACCCTGATTCTCGCGCAGTAAGTAGCAATCTCAATGCCCATCGTCTCCGTATTACAGCTAACTCCGCATAAAGCGTCTAACCTCTACCACCTCTAATACAAGACTGACATTTTGATGTAGAATAAGCAGTCGTATTGCAGGGACAGCTTAAGGGTTTGCCAATGAGTATGTTATATCAGAAGTCGGTAAAAAAATCCTATCCACTGATACGTTATTCATAGCTGTAGGCTTTGTATTAGTTGAAAAATAGGGATGTTTATCAGAGGCCCTAAGCATCTACAAGAAGACAAAATGGGATGGGGCATTTCCAGTCCTACACGCGCAGTATATTATGTCCCAGGTTTTTGGGAAGGAAATTATGAAAGTGATATTGAATTTCTTTTTATTTCAGCCACAAAATGGTTGTATGGTAATACAAGAGTGAGACATAAAATTTTCTGTCAAGACAATACAATCTTATGTAACTGGAATTTATTTTTCTTCTTATTTAAACCCCTCCCAGGCATGGTGTGTAGAAGCAACGGAATGCAACATTCGACATGCTCTATGAGCCAAGAAAAGCTATATCTAGCGTTTCCTGAGGGAATAGTTTGAGTGTGATCAGTCATTCTTCCTCATTTCAAATTCTACATACATATTACATAAGGACCTAGAGTTTCAAAATCGAAAGTCCTCATTAAGTTAATTTCAAATTACAAAATACAAAACCCGGGCGACGCCGGGACTTTTAAGCTAGTAACATATAAAAGTATTTACAAACGTAACTACCTAATATTGTACACATTCATTTATATGCACTGTTATAAACAGACTTGTACATACCTTCACTTTTACCGTACTTTACGGACCGTAAGATGCACTTATTTACTTTGAAAACGGAGCCTTAAAAGTTGGGTGGGTCTAATGGTCCGAAATCCACTAAAAAAACTGAAGTTAAGATAAATATTGCCAGAATACCATAGTTATACACAAGGTGTTGTAAACGATCAGACACTTACAAATTTTAGCACAGATTGTACATCAGTGCACTTGTCACGATCGTAAAATGAGGGTAGCTGGAAGCCACGTATAGGCTACAATGTGAAAAGAAACGAATGTTGAGTTTTTGATACAAAAGGAGTGTCTTCGCCAGGTGGTTTAAATGAATGCAATGACCTCTAAACAGCCTTGTCCCTTTACTCTTACTGTATGCTGAATTGAGGGTTAGAGGGTGTAAAAGTATTTTCAGTCTTCCATGAAAAATCAGTTCAGTTAAAATTTACGCGATGCTACCTGTACAGAAGAGATTTTCGTACAATGCAGATTTTAGGTTAGAAGTAATTTACACTGATTCCATTGTTTATGCAATGAAGTATATTATTCCCTTTAAAATGTTTCGTTTAGAATCACATTAAATTTCTTTTCCTTTAAATTTCCCTCCTAAAATTAAGGTGCGTCTTATGGTCCGTAAAATACGGTACTCATCTCCAACTTTATCATATACCTACTCAATAATTTTTTTTTAAATTTTGGTGTTAGCAGGAAATGTTTTGAATATCCATTCGAATCTTCCACTTCTGGAAGCAATGCTGGTATCAGCTTACCACCCATGAGATAACTTTTTGCTCCTTTTCATATGTTCTCTTAGAGTAAAGGGATAGGAGAGAAAATGCTCTTTGTGAGCAACCTTCTTTTACTTGTTATATATTCAAGGGTGCAAGAGGGTTTCTTTACAATGCATACAGTACATATATGAAAAGTATGGATTTTACTATGCACCGGCCTTACTCACGCTGCTAAATCCAAGAAAGAAATCTGGAGTAAAAGAGTCAAGAGCCTGCACAGATCTCCATTACCACTGTCTTAAACAATAATAGACCTATAATAATAATAATTAACAACTCTCCATCCAGTGGTAAGTGAAACTGGGAACTGGGACTTAAAACAGCAAAGCTAAAACATGATAAAGCAACCCCTTACATAATGCAAAAGTCTCCAGGATCAGTCCCCTACAAGTAGGAAGGTCTCTGTGCCCACAAAAATAATGAAATACAATGTACCTTGTTGATAAGTCGACTGCTGTATATGTAAAATGGAGATTCTCTAGCTCGATGGAAGTCCAAGGTAACTTGTGCATCAACTCCAACACTCAAGTAATTGTACATGAACATATTCCGGACAGGTAAACGTATACCTAGATGTCGGTATGGAAGTACTTCAACATTCCACCTGCAATTTAATGTGTATTTTTATATTCAATACTATTTCATTTGGAATACCATAAACAAAAACAACATTAAAGTATTATTCTATTAATAAATAAATATTATTAGTGGCTTTATGAGTTATAAGTGTAACCAATTCTTCTTGAACAACCAGTCTTTCCTGAGGAAAGATGAGAGTAGCCAAATTCTGAGGTGTTCTAGACAATTTAATGATAGGGGGGGAAAAAACTGCAGGAAATTTTTCCTAGTCAGTAAAATAATTATTATAAATCCAAAATCTTAAACAACATCTTATTATAATGTTAAGTAGGGATGGATTGATACCAAATTTTCTCGATACTCGATACCGATACATGATTTTTTCCCTCGATACTCGATACAGTCAACATTTCCAGTTTCAATAAATAGATACATTAAAAATTAAAAGTTGAGTGAACTGTGTAATACCAGTTATATTAATTAAGTGTGCATATTTAATGAGAGAAAATTTAATATCATCAGAAGCCTATAACTATTTTTAAACTCTACATTAAAACTAAACGTTTAACAGGAAACGAAACAATTAAGAATCTCTTTTGTTTGGATTTTAAAAGAAGGAAAGTATTTATTTATGACTAGATAAAAGTCACAGAGGGGTTTTCTCCATTTCAAGGAGAAATAGAAGTATTTACTATATTTAGGAGACTACTAAAAGCAGAAAGAGATACCGCATTTCCTTAAATTGCAGAATTACCAAAGTATCGAAAAAGTACCGAGCGAGTTTTCTGAAGTATCGCTCGATGCTGATACCATGCAAGTATCGAGAGTATCGAGGACCCATCCCTAATGTTAAGTATTTAATTCATCAGCAATAGTATAGTTCCTCCTTCATCAAAGATAATAAACAATAAGTGGCAGAAATAAAAAAAGGGGAAATAGTACAGTAGAACTAGACTAAAAAATTACCAAACCCAGATATCCAAAAGAAAATTGTGCAAAATTCTTTAAGAAAGAGCATCGGGTTTAGGAGTGTGGAGGGGAAGCAGTAAAAACAGAACTTTTAATACTTAAAAAAAAAAAAAAAAATCTTAAAAACAGGGTTTGGCAAAGAACTAAATAGGAAATAAATTAAAGAAAATAAAATCCTGTACCAAACTAAAGATTCTATGCATTTCACTTTGTGCGAAATCCCATAATTTGACAGATAGAGGAGGGGGAAGTTAGAAAAGATAAGTGAATGCTAAACCCCCTCCACACATACACATGGTGGTCGAAAGAAACAGTTGGGAGACTCCCATGAACACCTGCTCTGTCTCCTTATGGATATATATTTTTTTAAAGTAACCAGTAAGAACATTATAGACATTTCTTGCGTAAAAGAATATGAATTAGTTAATATTTCAGCAATGAGTTTTTATTTTGGCCTTCATTAAGTATATGCTTTCAGTTGAAAAGTTTTTGTTCCTACAGAATGTGAGCTGCACCCTTGCATAGACAAAGGTGGGAAGACAGTGAGATTGCCACGAAAGAATCATTAGTGAATCATGGTGAACAGAAGTTTAAGTACATTGCTTTTTTCTAAGTGCACGAAAAATGTACGAGGGCCATCCGGAAAGTGGTACCCGTTTGTGCAATAAAGACACAGGAGTAAATATTAACACATATAAAAATTTTTATTGGAAAGAGCATACTTAACACTACTTCTCCACATAATCTCCAAGCAAATTTAGGCATTTGTCATAACGTGTGATGAGTTTTTGTATCCCAGCGTCATAGTCCTCCGCCGCCAGCATATTGAGATACATAGTCACGCCTAGTTTAAGTTCTTCATCGCTGTCAAATCTTTTTCCTGCCAGAAAGTCTTTAAGCTTCGTAAAGAGATGAAAATCCGAAGGGGCCAAGTCCGGGCTATATGGTGGATGGTCGAAGGTTTCCCACTTGAATTTCTGCAAAAGTTGTTGTGTTATCGCAGCTGCATGAGGCCTGGCATTGTCATGAAGGAGAATGACGCCTGTAGACAATAGACCTCGCCGTCGATTTTGTATTGCCCGCCGTAATTTCTTTAATGTTTCACAATACGCATTAGCATTAATTGTGTCTCCACAGGCCATAAAATCAATGAGCAGTACACCTCGTCGATCCCAGAAAACGGTTGCCATGAGTTTCCTGGTGGACAGAACTGTCTTGAATTTTTTTGGTTTGGTTGGTGAATGAGGATGATGCCACTCCATTGACTGTTGTTTACTCTCAGGTGATGCATAACAAACCCATGTTTTGTCCCCAGTAATGATGCGAGTCAGGAAAGAGTCTCCTTCATCGGAATAACGTCCCAGAAACGTCAGTGCTGCAGCCATACGCTTGGTTTTGTGCTCATCTGTAAGCATGCGAGGGACCCACCTTGAACAGATTTTTGAATACTGCAGATGGTCTTTGACAATTTCATGAACAATTGTTCGAGACACATTAGGAAACTGTTCACAGAGTTCATCAATTGTGACGCGCCGATCTTTCCTCACGCATTCGTCTACTGAGCTCAGCAGTTGGTCTGAAATGACAGATGGTCTCCCTGAACGCTCCTCGTCGTGTGTATTCCCCCTCCCCAGATTGAAGTTGCGACACCAACGCCGAACAGATGACTCGTCCATCACATTGTCTCCATACACCTGCTTTAATTGGCGATGAATATCACAAGGTCGAACACTTTGTGCATTAAGAAATTTAATCATGGCCCTCACTTCACAACTGGCGGGGTTCTCAATTTGTTTAAACATTATAAACGATCATAGACACAACACAGGCAATGCTAGCGTCATGCAACCTCGCACAGAGCAGGCAAACAAGCCACTGACGCGGTCTGACCCTGCCCAGCGGCTACCTGAGCCGTCAGCGCTTCATGCGGCGCTAACGGGTACCACTTTCCGGATGGCCCTTGTAGATTACTATACAACTGCAAATCTCAACCACCTTCAAAAGAAAATGTGTTATTACCCCCTTTAAAAGTTCTTAGGACGTCATTTGAATTCCATACACATTATTTAATGTGTGATTGAGTATGCATTCAAATGCAAAAATTCTTTTCAAAGAAATGGAGACAAGTTCAGATACTGAATGCAATAAGGACTCTTTGCATGACTGCTAGCAGAAGAGAAAGTGAAAGGAACTGGAGGCTTGACAAGGGGGAGAGAGATTTCACTTTCTACTATAGCCACATGTTTATGATCTACACCTCTTCTACTAAAATTGTTGAGGCAGTGGAAGCATTTGATGGCATTATAGGCACTACATCAAAACAGCATGTGGAACAGTAAGAATATAATGGAAAGCGAAATGTTAAAGACCTATTGACTTTCAAAACATTGCTTCCAGAACGTAATCCTCTCAAGAAGCTACTTGAACTTTCTTCCTTAACCACTGGTTACAACAAATTATCTAATTTTAAAAGAAGAGTGATAGATTAAACACTTATATAACTCCATAGCGCTAACATCCCTTGAAGGAACAAGGACTACCAGCTGACCGCTGCATCATCTGCCATAGGCAGATGGCAGGACTGGGGGGCATGTGGTCAGCATGCTGACACCCACGGCCGTTAATGGTGGTTTCCATGACCGGAAACACTTATTTACCAGGAAAAAATAGACAAGTATAATTTTATAACGCTAACTTTCTTGATTTGACATCTTTCTATCATGGGAGTACTAGGTGGAATAGTTAACTCCATATGAACTAAAAGCCGAAACCTTGGAAATGCTCCTCCATATTTATTCAGTGTTTTAGAAATATCAGTTAAAGATAGTTTGTTTGTGATTGAGAGAATGAGATTTGTGTCCAATGACATTCTGCAGAAAGGAACCAACCTTCAAATTTAAAAAACCAGAATAGATGCTAAATTTTTGCTACTGAACTATATATTTACGTTGTGGGAACTAACCAACCCGCTTCATCCATTTATATGCCATCCATTAAGCAAATAAAAACACACTGAAAAGATCCAGGTGGCTTTTTATTTAACTTGAAATGCCTGTTTCTTAGCTTAAAAATCATGTGGGTTGATCCTTTCTGCAGAATGTCGTCCAACTGGAATTTAGCTCCAATATTTTCCAACTGCTTCCGATTTTTCCTTTTTCTTTCCCTTTCTTTCTTTTTCCCCCAACAGAAGCTTTAATTAAATTTGAAGTACTGTACATTTCATAAGCTATTTAAGGATTTTTTTTTAAATACTGCTTGAGTAGATAGATTTTTATGATTTTAAATGCTAAAAATCTAGAGGGGGCAAGACAAAATTTCGGAAGGCAGCACCCCCTCCTAGCCCATCCCGGCTGCAGGACTGGGTACAATGCAATGAAATACAATGCATAATTTATAAAAACATTTATGATAATTTATGATCATTAATACTTCCAATTTACAGAATTGAAATTAAAAAAAAAAAAATTGGCATTGCAACTAAATTATTATAGAATCTCTTTCCTCTGAAGTCTTCAGATTATGGTATTTTAAAATCTGTGCTTATTGTTCCAATAGGTCTGTTAACTGTTAATGGTCTAGAGTTGACTGCCATTTATTATTATTATTAAATTGGTGTCTGATTAGTGCATCTCCACTAGACTTAATTTACATACTATGTAAATGTATGAAATTTCATTGTTAATTATGTTGTCCTGGGTGGGGCAGTTGATTTAGCACTGGCATTCTGTGACCAAGATCGTGAGTTTGATCCCAGTCTAGGTCGATGGCATTTATGTGTGTATAAGTGTTTCACGCTCATGTTTGCAGATTTTCAGGCATGTAAAAGAATTCCTGAAGGACAAAATTCCACCATACTAGCAACAGTCAAAAGTATAGTTGCAGAACATCCTGTCGTTAAAAAACCATAAAACCATTCAACCAATAATTGTAATGGTTTATATTCTTCACTGCAAGATTTAAATATCACCAAAATGTTATAATTAATGAGAAAAGTACCGGTATGTAATACAGTCAAACCTCTGTATAACAATATTTGTGGGCCCTAACAGATTCTATTGTTATATTGAGGGGCTGTAATTTCCCACATGTTAGAAAGACTGCATACACTAAGGCAAAGGCAAAAGCTAAGGCAAAACTAAAACATTTGGTCCTTTTGGCATTTGAATTGTACATTATGTACATGTTGAAGTAACAAGCTAATTCACAGTATGTTTTTGCACACATAAGGGATGATTTTGCCTCAGTGATCCTATTTTCCATCCTTCATGCACATTTCTTTTCTGGAAATTGTAAGAAAACAATACTGGTGGGTGGGAAAAATACCAATCTGATACCAGCTACCATCCATAGGGCAAATTAAGTAACAATTCAACCTCCAAATATTGTTGAAAAATCGTGATTCTAAAATAGCTTCATTGTTATAGTGAGTTACATTTAACATTATTAAGATAGAAAATTCCCCAGGACCAAACGAAAATATTGCTATATGCGGGTTTACCATTATATCAAACTTCGTTATACAGAGGTTTGACTGTACTGTCAATTTCGACACTTATGATACACATGTTTCCCCATATAACATGAAAATATTGGTTAATATTTGCAACAGTATTCATTTAACTTGCAAGCTTACATCAAAGAATTAAATAACCAGAAGTTTAAAAAATCAGTCAAAAAACATTCTACAACTAGAACTACCTTTCAGTATAAATGGATATCTAGATTTGACCATCGCATAAGCAAAATTTGAATAGATCATCACATATACATTTAGTTTATCCTTCATATCTTAACATCAACAGCTTGTGACTGTTACATTTTGCAACTTTTACTGTACCTTTATGTATGTATGTATGTATGTATGTATGCATCTATGTCTGTATGTATTGACCTATTTGCCATTTAATGTACAGGTAGGGGGAAAAAAAAGCGGACGACTCAAGTAGCTGATTTCAGAGCCTTGGTCACACCTGTGTCCATGCGTATTTCTTAGACCTGTGCAGTTGGACATACATGATATGTAAATAAATGTAAGAGATGTAATGGAAATGTTTGTTTTCACAAGCAATGCAAATTACGTGAAATTATTTCTGAATTCAAGCAATTTATCAGCTGTAGTCTCCTTCTCAATCACTTGTTTCATAACATGACAGCGCGTTCGACTGGTAAGTAACACATTCTTGGTTCGAATCCTGCCAAGGAAGGACATTTTTTGTTTCCTTAATGCACATTGTTTTCCCACTACTTTTCGATTCCTGCAATATTTAACTACTTAATTAATGGATTATTCCCAGAAAATGAATTTTACTAGCTTATTTTCTAATGGGTTTCGAAATGGGCTAAGTCAACAGTCGACACTAGAAAGAATTTCAATACATTTCCTGCTATCCTGTGAATGCTGCTAGGCATGCACAGTGGCTCATAACGGCAACTTAGATATTTTAGTCGGTCCGTTTTTTTTCCCCTACCTGTACATGAATATTTTTAATTAATCTTTTGAATCCAAATCTGTCACATACTGTTCTGTGTCATTTATTTTATTGTACCACTGTATATGTTTACATATACTTGTGTGTTGAGTTACTTATTTGTCTTAAATTGTATTATTTACTTTGTGTTACCAAAAATATATCATGTATATGATCCAAGGATAAATAAATAAATAAATATGTATGTACATTATTATTATTATTATTACAGTAATGAGATAAGACTCATACTTATGTGCCAAATTATAAGAATATTTAATTATTAGTTTATATTTTACTTATATGAATTTGTTATGTAGATATAAGCTTGATGATTCACGATATCTTGTATATATGGTGAATAAAATCAATCAATCAATAAATTACAGCGGACAACATGAGGCAGTAGCTGTGGACCTCACTAAGAGATGGCATTACTGTTTTGTTCCCTGCGACAACAATGACTTCAGCAGAAGTGTCCTGTATTATATTAGAGTGTATTTGGTTAAAGTCCTCATTTCAGAAGAATTTTTAGTTTGTCAAATTTTACATTATTTATACAACTTAAAATTATGGAGACAGGTAAAAAAAACTAGATGGCATACCTATCTAACTGTACAAGTTGAGCATTCTCTACTTTCTCCATTATAGAACTGAGATCTTCCTCGCCAAGATCATGCTCTTTGCCCCAGCCAAGAACCCTGGACAGGTCATTTCCTGTTCCTATAGGTAAAATTGCCACACCAGGGCTTGGCTGAATAAAGAAATTCCATATTAGTACAATTTATGTATAAGTGTATATCACAATAAATAAGCAGTTCAACTCAAGATGTATGAAAATAGAAAGCTAAGAACATTATAATTACATTTATCTGTAGCTTATTAACTGCATTTAACACCCAACTAACAGTTCCATCCCCTCCGGCTACAAGCACGTTAGCTCGAACATCTCCCAGAAGAGAACACCATTCTAAGGCAGCTTCTGGTGGGCGTTCTGACAAGTCCACCACTTGTGCAGGATTTAAAATATGACGGAATCTGGACAAGATGTAGTCGCCCTCATTATTTCCTGACTTACAGTTAGCTATAAAAAATAAATAAATTTTAGACACATTCATTGATTGCTCACAGTACAATTCAAGAGCTTAACAAATTACTTAAATGTTAGTCTATAAATGATGGTGGTATTTAATGGAGGATAATCTTATAAAACCATCTTAAATTAAGTACTTTGGTGCAACATGAGCGTTAGTGTAAAATGCAATGTTGAAAAAAAGGCACACAAAGTTTTGGAAGTGTAGAAATCTTACAAGTACCAACTAAAACACCTAAAAATGTATGTAGTAACTAGAAAGCACATATGTTTATTGCTGTAAACTAACAACACATCAAATTTAATGATTGGACAACAAATATGGGCAGTTAAAAAGTACAATTAACGCTGTTATTGCATAGAAGACGTATTGTCCGGACTATATTGTACAATTTTTACATTTTTAGGTCTCAGATTCTGAGCGAAATGTCTGAAATTTTATTTATAACACTATTGTTCACACAATCCACAACAGGTCATTCAGCATTTTTTGGTTTTAGAAATTTATGCAATGACAATACATCTGCTATTTTAGCAGGATTTACTCCTGGTGTTGGCACATCATCACAACATTTCTTTCCCATAAACCAGGATCTCTTGTTTTTAGGTCCTTTAAACCCCTTTCTTTTCTCTATTGGTGATATCTTCTTCCAAAGAAGTAATACGCTCATCAGGGTAATCCATTTTACTGAAATAACGTTGTTTCTAGTGGCCCCTGGCAGTGTACCACTTCTATTCTCAAAGATACTGACAGGCATATGCACATGTAGTGTTTACAAGGATCTCCTGCCATCTACAGAAGATACAGAAATAATTTTTATAGAGCCGATAGTTGAAGGTTTGATGAGTACAAACCTATTGATTTTTTACCAAATTGGTTGACTGGTACCGGAGTAACGTCCAATTAGGAGCCTAATTTCTAAAGATATTACACTGAATTCATCAAGAGCAATGCAATTCAGTTCTCATGACAATAATATTGTTTGCAGTGTTTATATAGGACTTTGGAAGTTGCAATACACTGGGCTTTGACAAATAACACTACCCAGCATGATTTTTGCGGCAAAGCATGTAATAAGCGATTTAAACTAAATAAGGTCTCCTGATTTCAGAAATGTCACTATTTTTTTTTGTATCACATCTAGTTTTTGTGTTTGCTGTCTGAAAATGTGACATGGCGTATGCAACTTTAAGGTCTGCGTAGACCTTCTTGGATGCTTATAGTAGCTAAACGGTGAGTCGTATCAAAGAACCAATTGCACCAGCAGTAACAGATTTTGAAATATCTACATTTGGCCCTGTGGCTTTTTGTCATATCTCCATCAGATACCTTAGGTTGAGTTAGGACTAGATTTTTGTTTATTAAGTAAATTTTAAATATTTTCCTCACATTATGTCATATTTGACTAGTGATGTGAGTCGGAAAATTTTCAACGGAAAAATTGGAAATTTTTCAGAACGTCGGAAAAACAGGAAAAATATGATTAAGTGCTTTTTTTAAGTGTGTGTATGTGTCCAAGCCCCAGGCAGCCAAATTGCTTATTTGAGAAAGTGAAATCCCTTTCTTATTTGAGACAGGGAAATCCAAATGCATATTTCAGAAAGGAATATATATATATATATAAAAGGAGAAGAAAGTGCCAGAGCACTTACCAATTGGCAGGCTGGTCTTCAACTGGTGCTGGCTCTGGTCTGATACAAACACACATAAATAAAAATTAAAGTTGAAAATTTTTGGACAAACTTTGTCCTTTGTCAATCACTTGGAGAATGAAGTGATTGACAAAGGACAGAGTTTGTCCGGAAATTTTCAACTTTAATGTTTTATTTAGGTGTGTTACTAAGTGACCAGAGCTTCTCCTGCCAATTGGTAAGTTCTTTAGCACTTTCCTCTCCTTTATATATATTTATATATTTCAAGCTAAAGGCCTGGTGCCACCTAACCTGAACCACTTATTTGAGAGAGGGAAATCCCATTCCTTATTTCAGAAAGGGCCCTTCCTCATTTCATCATCTATTGAGAGTAGCAAATCCCCTTCCTTATTTCAGAAAGGGAAATCCCCTTCCTCATTTCATCATCTAGTGGGAAGGGGAAATCCCTTCCTCATTTCATCATCTAGTGGGAAGGGGAAAGGGGAAATCCCCTTCTTCATTTCAGAAAGGGAAATCCCCTTCCTTATTGCATCATCTAGATTAAGATTGAGCAGTCAGGACCTGGAGACCTCACAAGCTCGTTGAACCTACATAGCAGGCAGCAGCAGTGGCTACAGCATTAATTTGTGTGCATTATTCAAATTATATCAAATCAATATAGTTATATAAATTTACACAGAGTAGAGCATTGGGTTTGTGGGCAGCAGTGTGTTTCTATATTATATTTTATGTCTAAGAAGAGAGGGCTTGACACCTGAAAATGGGAAAGACCACACACACCATTTGGAATTATTATCATATTAATACTGAATCCGGCAAAAAAGTTGGTACATGTAAATTTTGTGGAAAGAAATACGCGAACAATGCAACAAGGATGGTACATCATGTGGCTAAGTGTATAAAATGCCCTAAAGAAATACGTAACAAATTTCGTGCTGAAATCGCTTCAGTATATCCTGTACAGTCTTCTTCTAAACCTACCATTGTAGGACAAGTGTTCAATGTGCAGCAAGTGCCACAATCTCCGCATACAAGCGAGTCTGAGACAAGTAAAGTTACAACACCAAGGGCTACACGATCACCATCTCCACTTTTGAGAGATATTTCAACTATGTCGGAATCGAGAAGTTCATCAGCTTATGGTGCTGGCTGCACTGCTGACATCAGACAATTTGTTGATAACATGGCTCCACATGAACAGGTTAGTTTAACAATTTATAATAATATACTTGAATCATTTACTTTACTTAAGTCAATTTATCCACTTATGTCTTTCTTTTTTCTATAGGAACAAGCCACACTTTCCTTGGCAAGAGCAATTTTTGCAACTGGTACATCTTTAAGTGTTACTGAAAATCCGTATTGGCAGGAAGCTTTTCAAAGAATACGACCTGCATTTAAATTACCATCACGAGCGCAACTGTCAGGCAAACTTATGCAGAATGAGTATGAAACTGTTAAATCCAATGTTGAAACAAAAGTGGCCGAAGCATCTTGCTTGTCCCTACAATGTGATGGTTGGAGTAACATAAGGTAAGATTTTATTTCACTCATTTTCAGCATTGTCATTTAATTTTATTGTTAATTAATAGAATAGGGCTTAAGCTGTTTTTAAACCTTAGAACTGAGCATTGGGTTTTATGGCAATGCTATTTCTTGTGGCCAAAATCGCCACGTGGGAGAGTAATCACTAGTTTTAATAATAGTAATTCCTTTTAATTATCAAATAATTTAAAGTACTAATGACAGAAATGTATTTTATCTTCCTTTCGGATGACTAAAGTACAGAACTTGATATTGTACCTGTTGTGGGTGTTTAAAAAAAAAAATTATAAAATGCAAATGAAATTTTGTATTGGGAATGGGGACCACATGTTCTTCACTCTTCAGTAGCCTAGGCCCGAGAGCCTTGACTCTAGAGGGAGGTATATCTGCCAATTGCTGCACAGAGGAAGACTGCCTTGAGAGTTTTACATAAAGCCAAGTTTGAGTTTTAAAAACTTGTTCTAATAGTTCCAGTCTTATAAAATGTAACAAAGAATATTAGTTGTGTTCTGCCACCCTTTGAGCCTTACTTAATTGTTACACATTTGTTTGAACTTGGTCATAAATATCTATATTTATCTTTTTACAGAAATCAAGCCATCATCAATTTTATTCTCACTACTCCAACACCAGTGCTTTACAAAATACTCCCCACCAAAACAGAGCGGCATACAGGTGAATACATAGCAGAAGTAATTAAATGTGTTATGGAAGAAGTAGGACCAAACAAAGTTTTATCAGTAGTGACTGACAATGCTAATAACATAAAAAAGCTTGGAAATTACTTTCAGACATTTTTCCTCATGTAGCATTCTATGGGTGCTTTGCTCATTCTTTAAATTTGCTCATGTTTGATATAATGAAGTTGCAGTCAGTATTGCAAATTGAGAGTAGAGTAGTATCATTAATTAAGTTCATCAAAAGAAGTCAGGTAATCAGTGCCCATTTCTTAAATATACAAAGAGAGAAAAGAGTTGAAATTGGCCTCACACTCCCTGTAAAAACACGTTGGGGATCATTTGTTAAGTGTCTTGATAGTTTGCTGAAAAACAAGTTCTGTATTCAAGCCCTTGCTGTTTCTGAGGAATTGTCTGATGTACTGCCTAACGACATGAAAACAACGATGCTCAATAATGATGTTTTTTGGATGAGAGTATGCAAGTTAAAAGATCTGCTGGAGCCAATTGCAATTTGGATTACAAAAATTGAAGGTGACATTCCATTGCTCTCTTTGGTACCACACATCTTTACAGAATTGAAAAAACACTTACAAACAGAAGTACCTTTGGCACCTTTAACTCGTGCAGAAGAAGAAAAAGTCATGGCTTTCCTTGAGGCTAGAAAAGAGTTCTCACTCCACAAGTGACTGCTAACTTGCTGGATCCAAATTTCCAGGGAAGTCATCTGAGTCCAGAGGATATTGTTGAAGCCTCTGAGTACATAGATATGTTATCTGAACACACTGGACACGCCAGTTCTGATGTGTTAGCTGACTTGGCTCATTATCAAACAAAGGAAGGGCTATGGACAAAACCATTTGTATGGAAGTGTGTTGGAAAAAATGTCCCAAGGGTATGGTGGAAAGGAATTTGCTCTTCCTCAGCCCTGTCTAGCATTGCTGCATCAATCCTGTCCTTACCCGCAACAAGTGCTGCAACAGAACACAGCTTTAGCACATATGGAAATATTCATACAGCTAAAAGAAACAGATTGACCAATAAAAGAGCAGGCGAACTTGTGTTCATAGCACATAATCTTAAACTTATTAAGCAACAAACGTCAATAAAGCTAGCGTGGAGGGAGACGCTACAACCAAGTGGGCCAAGTGAGACAAGTCAGGCAACAGAAACAAATTTAAAACATCAAAATGAAAAAAGTAATGTAACTTATGACAAACCAGGGCATCTGAAAAAAGTGTTGTGTGGGGCACCTGGTGCTGAAGAAGAAGAAGAAACTGAGTTTGGAAGCGATTCAAGTGACACAGAACAAAGTGAATACTCTGTCCATGACACTTCTAGTTATTCAGAAGAACTTTAGATGAAGAAAAAAGTGCATACCAAGCTGAGCTATTTACCTTGCGTCCATAACTATAAGTATATAATATAACAGTGTAACAACATGTAACATTAGGCCTACAATATGACATTATAAATAACATTTCTCATAGTTAGCTGACTGTGAGCTCAGCTTGTAGACGTGAACTAGTTAATTATATCAAACTTAACTTCTTTAGTAATATATTAATGTGTTTTTTCCATTTTAATTTACTGCCAACTGTTAGACCTAAATACTTTATTTCATATACTCTTTCCAGTTCTAGGCATTTACATGATGTCAACTTATTGGAATTGTGTAAATGATATTTTAACTTACATTCCATCCTCAGTTTTGGCTTTTGGGTAAATATCGTATGTTTTTATTCTGTTATCTTCTAGCCATCCTCTGAATGCCTCAGTATCGAATTTGCATATCTAAAGTTAGCTTGGTAGTAATTCACCGATAATAATTATTGCATTTAATCAGTGAAAATTTATATTCAGTGAAAATACACTTTTATATCTTTTTCTATTATTGGTGGTGTTTTATTTATTTATTTATTCATTCCAATTTTTCCAATTTTTCCCGGAAATTTTTCCAAAAAATATTTTTCAGGAGAAATAACAACACTATATTTGACACACTTATAGAATGCATAGAATTGTATAATTTGGCAGGAATATTGGTACAAACAACAGCCCTAAGCCTACAAAATTTGGTGTTTCTAGCTGCCCTATAAGTATGGAAGAACTGGCTGGATAGCCATGACGTTATTCGCATCAACAACAACAGTTAACATTGATGTTTATTCACTTCCAGATGAGCTATATACTTGAAATTTGGCAAACATATAGGTTTTAGCCTATAACTGATGGGAAAATTCAAAAAAATTCAAATCTTTAATTTTCCCCCCCCAAAATAAACTTGGAAATTTTTTTACTGTGGTATTTGTGGTCTAAAACTCAATAGTTTCTGAAATATTTTTATTTTTATTTATTTCACCTGCGTAAAACACAAAATCATTACTGGTTGTGCCGCTTATTTTCGGCACGTTTTGTTTATTTATTTATTTATCTATTTTATCTAATTTATTTATTTATCTATCTATTTTATCTAATTCTTTCTGTTTCTAAACTTACTTATTTCTGATGTTTCATCCCCTTTTGTTGCTTTGTTTACGTACGCACTTACTCGTCGTATTTTGCAAGCCATCCTTCTTTTGTTTTGGGTATTTTTGCGTGCTTTCATAAACTGCCCTTCTGGCTGTCAGTGCCCTCTTTTCGCTTTTTCTATTATTCTTGTTTGCACCGCGCCCCCTCGTGGCGGGTTCTGTATTATCTTGGTGGGCATTGCCGAGACATTAAGTAATCATCCGATCGCCGTAGAGTAGAGTTCATCTGACCGTCGAACTGGAAGGTTGAGTTTTGTGTAGAGTAAAAGTGTACTTTCTCGACATGTAGTTTAATTATTCTCGGCGTTTCTTTATTAACCAGCAGGTATTTTTTAGTTTAATGATTTAAATTTTCCTGGTGGGTTTCTTTAGTTTCTTTGGTTTTGCATATTTTTTGTTTACCCACCAGTGTTGAGTTCTTTTCAGTTCGTTTTTAATAATTCATATTTTTGTTTTGTTTCGTTAGTTTTTATTTTTATGGAGGATTGCTTGCCAAATACGTCGGTCCCAATACAATGGCCTTAAGCCATCTACATCTTAATTGCAACAGGAATTTCTTGCCACATATTAAGTTTACCTGCTTCACAGGTTTTATGTAAGTTTGTCAGTTTTATTTGCTATATTATTATAGTGCCAGTTGTATTGCTTATTCACGCTGTTCATTACTGTTTTATTGATTATTATAATAAATTCTGGTACTCCGATCTCTTGTTTATTTTCTGCATTTGTGTATAAAAGGCGGTCCTCGCTCCCTGCAACAGGATTCGGGGCCGGGGGTCACTGCTTTATTACGAACCTGGGAACAATCCCGTATAGCACGGTACATGGTGCCCGAATGAGCAAAAGCTTGTGCTCGGGCACAGTTCAGCATAGTAACAGAAAATATAACGAATATAACGAATCAAAAATTTAGAGAAAAGTCACTCTACATACAGTGCTTACCCATACACAAATATACACACCAACAAGGCAAACAGTAGGCCTACATAATATAAACCAAGAGCATAATAAACATATTAAACATCATGCATTTTTTAGATAAATGATACATGTGAACAGCGAAAATGAAAAGTAAAACACTAGTAAGTAAAGTAATCCCTGTACAGGCCATCAAGGCCCTTAGGGTTCCAGGAGGTTGAGGCTCCCAGATTATGACATTCAGCACATGAAGGTGGTTAGGTTGTCAGCCTTTAGTTCATATAGTTCAGGATGAGCTCTTATCAATAAGTTGTACAATCTTGGGCTGAAATTTATACTGTGATTTAATCCAGCAGGTTCATAAAGAATAGAATTTTGATTCTGTCTGGTAAGATAGTGATGAGGATTGTTGATTTTAAAAATATTTCTATTTTTATGAAAGTAAGTCAGTAATTTGAGTTTTTATATTTATTCTATAATTAAGACACTAAATTCCGAAAATATTAGTTTTGTGGGGTAATCAGCAGGTTTACTCAGACATATTTTATTGATCCTTTTCTGTAGTATTACTGAAGGCAAGTGGTTGGATTTCCCCAACCCAATATGCCATATTGTAATATAGATTCAACTAATGCTAAGTAAACTAAATGCAGGATATGAGGTTGTAAATAAGAACGGAGGTTGGAAAATGTATATATTGTTTTACGAAGCCTAATGCAAACAAACGTAATGTGCTTATTACATCTTACGTGTTCATCAATTGTAATACCTAATACCTAAGTCTGAGTAGAAGAATTTAAGGAGGGACAATTGCAGTTATCACGATTACAGTTATTATGAATGGTAACATTTCTTTTTATCATATAATTTGATTTTACTATGTCAAGACCTTGGGGAGTTAAGGAAAAAGGAAGAATCACAGTTTTAGCAGTATTCAGTGAATGCAAATTTGCATCTAATCATTCCTTAATGATGTTGATACCTCTATTGGAGTTTTGGTAAATTACATTCCAGTCATTACCACTGAATATAACTACTGTGTCATCAGCATAAGAATATATGTTACCCGAATACCTGCTCAAATCATGTTTAATAAGTCTTGCGGCACATATTGTAGTCATTCATTTTTGTTGACTGTGTCCTGTTACTCAAATAGGATATAAGTAATTTTAGTCCAACTTCTTTAATACCAATTTTGTCCAATTTTTCTATAAGGATATCATCGCTGACAGTATCAAAAGCTTTTAAAATATAAATATAAAAATATACCTAAACAATTTATCTACAGCATCTAATTCTTGAATTAATCTAGATGTAACTTTAATAATAGTGTGTAAAAGTCCTTCATGAGCTAACAGCCAAGTCAAGGTTTTAAAAAACTCCAAGCTTTCAAATTCCATCTCTGAGTCAAATGGTCAGAGTTTCCACCACCCTTCCAGAAAAGGTCAGTCATTTCAACTTTGGTATCGAGCCACAGCCATTTCTGACACTCACAGTCTACCCACAAAAATATCTCATCTAAAAACAATATTCCTCCAAAATTCATACAGCAGCAGAGAATTTAGATTGGCCCTGAAGGATAAAATGAAAGGATGCTAATCGTCAACAACTCAATAGACCTTTCATCAGATCAGGAGGATTTTACGCAGACACAAGATTCAAACGGTGTCGCTTCCACTGACAAAACTCCAAAATCACCTTAGATCAGTGAAAGACGACCTAGGTCTGAAGTCTCCTGGAGTTTACAGCATCCCATGTGAGTGCAGGATGATATATATTGGCCAGGCTGGACGCACTGTGGCAGACAGATGCAAGGAACATCATAGGTGTAAACTAGTGGGAAATAGGGTTGCGAGTTTGAATAGATACGACGGGGATTTGGGGGATGAGTGGCTGGATTTAGTTAAGAGATTAAGAAATGAAAAGACAACAGTTGCATTTCCAGCATTACCAGGAAACGTGTTGGCAGGCATGGATTTCAGCATTCCACCTGAATGGATCGATAAACATTCGAGATGCACGATTTTCATGATCGATAGTGACAGGACGACGGAACGAGTGGAGTCTTCTTCATCCAGTGAGTCAGTCGTTGAGTTGAGCGCACCTGAAGAAGGCTTGGTGGAAGAGCTGAAACGTCGTGCTTAATTTTTAAGGTATTTTATCCACTAAGAGTAAAATTTTATTCATCATTTTTTAAATCATAGGTGTACTAGACTATTCTATCCAGACAAGTCTGCAGTAGCACAGCATAGAATTGAGCAAGATCACAGAATTCTCTATGACCAAACAAAGATCCTGGACAAGACGAATGGGTATATGGACCGGTTGGTTAAAGAGGCTATTGAAATCAGTCTCAGCAGCAACACTATAAACAGAGACAAAGGCCTTCCTCTCAGCGAGGCTTGGAAACCTACATAAGCTTGGTTCCCCGTGATGTCCGCCTCCTCCTTTGACTAGGCGAATTTTGAACAGATCATTTCTGTCGCTGCCATTGGCTGGAACTCACCAACTGCTCCAGCCTATATATACAGATCCTTCCGCCTTCTCTACCAGTTTCCCAGAAGATGGACTCAGAGATGGAGTCTGAAAGCTCAGAGTTTTTTAATATCTCGACTCGGCTGTTAGCCCGTAAAGAACTTTTACATAATATTCACTCAGGAAAGTTCAAACCAGTTAATAATAGTGTCATCAGTGCTAAGGTAGTTCCTGAAACCAAACTGATTATTGCTTAATATACTGTGTTTATCAAGAAAGGACATGAAACAGGTCTTTATACATTTTTCAAATAATTTTGCTACACAAGGTAAAAGAGATATAGGTCTGTAATTACTGAGATTGCATTTATCAGCTGATTTATAAACTGGAATCACAACTGCGTGTTTCAATGCGGTGGGGAATATACCTTGAGACAAGTGTAGTTATTATTACATGTGCAAGAGGCTTTGCAATATGTTTTATAATCATCTTTAGAGTGATGTTAGTGATACAGTCTGTACCAGGAGATACATTATTTTTAAAGTGTTTTACAATATTAATAACTTCATTTTCATTCACAAGAAACAGAAAAAAAGAAGTCAGGCATTCATTAATATACTTATAGTAATGAGAATCAAACACTTTATAATTTATTTTTGAGACAAGTTCGTTGCCAATATTGATAAAATGTGTATTAAATTCATTTGCTATATTTTCAACGTTAGTGATTTTTAACTTATTATGACTTGGCTTAATAACTCCATCTGGCTCTTTGTTATATCAGTTTACCTGATTTTATTTCATTAAAAAGAATTAACATTTAACTAGAAATAAGCAGATGTTGTACATCATATACATTTGGTGCCACTTCATTAACACTTGTTATGAAACAAATTCTACACACCTTAACCATCCTCAAGCAATAACTGAACACAGAAAAGGTTGAAAACAACTGAATACTCAGTACTGGGTGTTATCACCCCTACAACCAATACCACCTTGCAATCCTTATCGGCATCCTAGAATTAGCAGTGCTGCTCACATTTCAGCCAGAGTGTAAAAAACTAATTGTGACATTTGAGAATGTCCCATACATGCTCAATTGGACTGAAGACAGAAATTTGTGGTGGCCAATCCAAAGTATTGATTTCAATCTCCTTTAGGAACTACGGAACACCAGGAGATCAGGTGTTGTCATGCATTAAGAGGAGTTCTCACCAACATACAGATCGAAAGGGATGACATTTTGAAGAACCTTCTCAATGTATCGATTTGCAATCAATGCCCCATATTCAGTGAAAATCAGCTCAGTATTCGAGTATCAGAGCTGATCCCACTCCACTCCATACCATAACAGAACCTCTTCCATATGCTGTTCTTGGTAAGGAAGTACAGGCAGCATAAGGCTCCCCAGGTCTTCTCCACACCCTTTCCCTTCCATATGGAGACTGAGGCAAGACTATTGCTCCACTGCTACTCTGTCCATTTCCAAACAAACTGCACACTGATGCTGGGCTGTCAACTGGCGGCCAGTTAAAGGTCTTCTTGAGTCAGGTTTGCCTGCTCCAGACAATTTACCTCTACTGCTGTAACATGACGATTTCTCAACGCTTCTAGAGTTAAAAAGTAGTCATCTCTGGCAGATGTAGACTTAGGATGTCTAAGAAAGATGTGTGGTCTCAATAGCATCCTACAGCTTGGATAACACTTGTGGGTGATGTTTTCAGTACATTCACAATATATTGGAAACTGTCTCCATTACTATAACAATGTAGGCTTTCACGGCCGGCTGTATCATTCATACTCTGTTTTCCCGGGCTTGTAGGCCCCTGAAGATGCTGAACGCAGTTTTCGGCGAAACGTCGGGTAGACACAACCCCACTGGACCACGGCATACAAGCCCAGGAAAACAGAATATGAATGTCCCCATTACTGATTAAAGCAACAGCTCTTGCAGAATCTTCAGGACTTAAAAACCACCTTTAATTAAATTTTGATTTACAGAAGTTTATGATAATATAAATGAAAATTTTAAAATCAACATACAGCTTGACGGTACAGCCCTAGACCAGGTCGAAAGTTTTTGTTACTTGGGTAGCATTATCAATAAGTTTAACAAGTGTGACACAGAAATTAAGAGAAGAATTAACCTGGCTAAACAAGCATTTCAGAACAAAAGGAATCTTCTCACAAATAACCATTTAAGCATGGAAGTAAGGAAAAAATTTGCCAAAACATTTGTAAGTTGTGTATTAACTTATGGATGTGAAACATGGACAATAGGAAAAGCAGAAGCCAAGAAACTAGAAGCAGCAGAAATGTGGATATGGAGAAGGCTAACAAAGACGAGTTGGGTGGATAGGAAAACAAATGAAGAAGTGCTTAATGAAGTGATGGAAGAGAGATCCCTTCTGAATTCAATTAAGAGTAGAAGAGCAAAGTTAGTGGGTCATACATTTCGGCACAATGATCTACTCATTAACATTTTTGAAGGGAAAATACTGGGAAAGAAATCAAGAGGACGTCCAAGAAATGCATTTATTAAAAACATGATAAAGGATATGGACATGCTGTCATACGAAAATCTAAAGAGAACAGCGATGAAGAGGAAGACATGGCTACTACAACAAGGCATTGCCTTTAGATCCTGATGATGATAATATACTGAATGAAATGTTCAGAGAATGTATCCAAAAAGTGCCAAACACAGCAAACTCGACAACTGAGAAATGGAAACGCATGAACTAAATGACTGAGATACTGAAAAGCCTGCCACACGCAGTGAACAGTACACTATAAAATTGGGAAATTTCTGTTTATGTTCATTTCCAGTTAAATGTTAATTCCTTTTGTTAAAAATACGCATACCACCTAAAGAAAGGCGCTACAAATTTTAGGGGAATATTATGTGTGCAGAATATATTTTTTGTTCATTAACTATGCAATTGTAAAAAAATCCAAAGTGTTAAGCTTTTTTTCCCAGCAGTGTATATTGGCACATGCTCCCCACACTTCAATAAAATATGGGATATGAGGATAAACTCGCCCACAATACCGTAAATCTTGTAGCAGTACCAACATACTTTGACATGTACTTAACAGCATATGAGCCCCTTAAAGCCCAAGTGGTGTAACTCACATTACTGCTGTTCTGAGATATTTAAGGTTTTGGCTGTCACCAAATAGATGGCTTTATTGACAGCATAAAATTGTGCTCCTACCTACAGGGTTGCTATGCAAGTTATGACTTACACCATTTGCGCTATTAATAGAAGAACACTTTCTGAATATGATCCTGACCATAACTAAAAAAATCCAAAAACTGGAGTTACACCACTTGGGCTTTAAGCGGCTCATATATGCCCTTGTTTACCCATTTACAGACTTCATTCACATGCAATTTCCAAGAAGACACATATCTAAACTAATATTGGGAAGAACACAGTGAAGTCATCATATATATTAATAAGGCTATATTTCACACTTGAACTTCACTATTAAATATTTACCTAGGACTACGTAGTTTCAGTCACCCTTGTGACTATCTTCAGCTACATCTGTAGCTACATCAGATGTAGCTGAAGATAGTCACAAGGGTAACTGAAACTACGTAGTCCTAGGTAAATATTTAATAGTGAAGTTCAAGTGTGAAATATAGCCTTAATAATATAGACACATATCTACTAATATTCCTAGACACTGATGACTGTTTCTTTCTTCTATAACAAGGCTGTTAATTGTAATCTGATTTTTTTTTTTTTTTTCTGGAGACAGTTTGCCAGTTCAAACTTAATAATGTCTGTCTTATTTAAATTAGTTGATGCATATGACTTTAGTAGTAGTGAAAAGCTTTAAGGATCCTGTGCTTACCTTTACTCCAATACGTACGAGGCATGCTTTTAAAGTAAGTATCTATATATATATATATATTTTTTTTTTTAATAACAGAACATTACTTTCCAAATACTTTATTATCATTCATTACCATACACTTTATACTACTTCTCAACATAGTCACCACCTGTGATGAAAGCCAACATCACAACATATTTCAATGACAATGAAAATTGCTTGGTGTCAAATCAGGACTGTAGGGAGGGTGGTTGAACTGTTCCCAACCAAATGATGTAATCAGGACCAAAGGTGATCAGTAGAGCAACCCAAAAGCATAATAAGCATAAAAAGCATAACAGGACTTTAGACATATGGTTGCTACCCGGAATATAAATTTGGCAGTCTAAGGGTCTGGATGGAACTAATTTTAAAAGCACAATAAAGCATAATTTTTAAAAATAAAGCATAAAAGCATAATATTTAAAATAGAGCACAATTCTAGGAAAATAAACTGCCTGCTTCACTGCACTATAAAAATACTCAATCAACAATGAGAAGCTAGTTTCTCAACAATGGAAATTTCAAACTTAAGAAGTAAAAATATAACTGTAGTTCTGTGAGGAACAGGACAACAATTAAAATAACTATTATTGAGTACAAGTTAACGGTTTTATGGTCAGTACACACTCTGAATCAGAGAAGTTCACATCTATTTAATACCAGCATGCCGAAAACATATGTAACTGCGATACAAAGGGTTCGCAAGTTTCCTACAGACAATTTTGTGGCTGAAAAGGGGAAACTGTTGTGTTCCTTATGTTCAGAGAGCATTAATTTCGAAAAGAAATCCATTGTGCAGAAACATGTGGAAAGTTTTAAGCATAGATCTCGGAAACAGAGTGATGGACAAGGTTCAACTTCAGGTGGTCCCAGCAGTATATGCAACAGTACGCTACCTCAAGTATGGCAGCGTATGGAGAAATCAAACGATAATATGAAAGAAATGGTGGCAGCATTCACTTCTTCTGGTATTCCATTGCATGTTTTTCGTAATCAACGTTTTCGTCAGTGGATTGCAACAGCTACATGTATGCAGCCGGCTCCTAGTGAAACCACTCTAAGAAGGTATCTTACAAAGTGTGCTGAAGACAACTTACAAGAAACTAAGTCAAAATGTGAGGGAAATTCTGTCTATCTAGTTGTTGATGAAACAACAGATAAAAAGAACCGTAAGGTGGTGAATATTTTTGTTGCTCCACTGGGTGTTGTGAATGAAAAACCCCGTCTTGTGAAAACTAAAATTGTTGAACACTGCAATGCCGATGTTATAGTAAATTTAATACTTGATACATTAGATCTTATTGGTGTTCACAGAAGCAATTTTGTTGTTCTAATATCAGACAGAGCACCATACATGCTTTCTGCTGGAAGGCGACTAGTTGGAGTTGCACCTCAGCTTTTACATTCTACATGTTGGGCTCACATATTACATCTTTGTGCTGAAGAGATTAGGTTTTTGTTAAAAATTGCTGATGAATTCATTACAGATGGGTCATTCCACATGAAATCATCCAAATTTTTAAAAAATGGTTGCATGACCATTTTAGAAAAAAATAACTTTTTGTATATGAGTTCATACATGTTTCAAGATATCAAAACAAGTTTTCAAAAAAATCTTGTGTTCTTGGTTTCCCAGGGGTGTCCATTTTTCAATCCTGGTGTAACACATTTTTTGCGAATATAGCTGATTACGAATATTTTCATAACTCAACAACCATAAGAGTTAGAAATTTGAATTATGAACCATTTTGTAACTATTGAAGCGTACATTCAGAAATACTTTATTGTTTTCTTCAACACAAAATTTTTCATATGAAAATATGAGTTTGAAATTCGGGTATTTTTCCAAAAAAATCACTTTTTGGACCAAATTTTATATGAGAAGGAAGGGATTGTAAACGTTCAAATTTTTGTTATGTTCAAACCTACATGTGATTTGTCTGTGAGGAAAAAATCATGGTCTAAAAATACATCCCTTATTTCTAAACTGGCCTCGAATATTAGCGTTTTTCAGATTTTGACTACTTTTCTGCTTAAATATCTCTGGTGGGTACCCTTCAAAAAATCTGAAAAATTGCATAAAAGAAGCCTTTCATGTCCCTAACTCACAGTTAAAATTTCTATTTCTTGATTCAACTCCTTCTATTAATTTTATAGAACTGAAATATCACACTTTTTAGGGTAGCGTATTTGGGAGAAACTACATACAGGTATAACTCAACAACCATAAGAGTTAGAAATTTGAATTATGAATAATTTTTTAACTATTGAAGCTTGCTTTCAGAAATATTTTATTGTTTTCTTCAACACAACATTTTTCATATGAAAATATGAGTTTGAAATTCGTGCAAATTTTTCCAAAAAAATCACATTTTGGACAAAATTTTATATGAGAAGGAAGTGATTGTAAACGTTCAAATTTTTTTATGTTCAAACCTTTATGTCATTTGTCTGTGATAAAAAATCAGGGTCTAAAAATAAATCCCTTATTTCTAAATTGGCCTCAAATATTAGCGTTTTTCTGTTTTTGACTACTTTTTGGCTCAAATATCTCTGATGGGTACCCTTCAAAAAATCTAAAAAATTGCATAAAAGAAGCCTTATATGTGCCTAACACACAGTTAAAATTTCTATTTCTAGAAACAAATCCTTCTATTAATTTTATAGAACTGAAATATGACACTTTTTAGGGTAGCGTATTTGGGAGAAACTAAAGGGTGACCGACGGGAACCGGACGTTTTTTAAATGAATAGTACTCGCTTGTTTTTGGATCAAGAAGCTATTTTATTACACAATAATATTCGGAATTACATGCCATTTGAAATGCATCTTACGAATGGAAGAAAATGTCAGACAGGTGGTGTCCACTTGCTTAAATGCAGGATTCACGTCAAGACGACTTCTACACAACAATGAAAATGTGCTTTTTCAGCAAGATGGTGCCACCCCGCATATACTGCACGTACTTTAATGGGCTTGGTTTGTCGCATGTTTCCTGGAAGGGTTATTTCATGTTTCGGCGATATCCCATGGCCTCCGAGGTCCCCTGATTTATGAACTTGCGATTTTTTTTTGTGGGGATTTCTGAAATCACGTGTCTATTCTCATAGACCACGCATCTTGGCCGATCTGAAGGAGGCAATCAGGCAGAAAGTGTCAGCAATTGATCGTGAGATGTTTGACCACTCACACACGGCTTTTCTGCAAAGGATTGAATCCTGCATTCAAGCAAGTAGACACCGCCTGTCTGACATTATCTTCCATTCATAAGATGCATTTCAAATGGCATGTAATTCCAAATATTATTGTGTAATAAAATAGCTTCTTGGTACAAAAACAAGCGAGTACTGTTCATTTAAAAAACGTCCGGTTCCCGTCGGTCACCCTTTACATAATATGTGATAGTGTGATATTTCAACTCTATAAAATCAATAGAAAGAGTTGTTTCTAGACATAGAAATTTTAACTATGAGTTAGGCACATGTACGGCTTCTATTATGCAATTTTTCAGATTTTTTGAAGGGTATCCATCAGAGATATTTAAGCCCAAAAATAGTCAAAATCTGAAAAAGATAATATTTGAGGTCAGTTTAGAAATAAGGGATGTATTTTTAGACCCTGATTTTTCCCCACATACAAATCACATGCAGGTTTGCACATAAAATGTTTTTGAATGTTTACAATCACTTCCTTCTCATATTAAATTTCGCCCAAAAAGTTATTTTTTTGGGAAAAATTTACCCGAATTTCAAACACATATTTTAATATGAAAATTTTTGTGTTGATGAAAACAAACTATTTCTGAAAGCAAGCTTCAATAGTGATAAAATGATTCATAATTCATATTTGTAACTCTTATGGTTGTTGAGTTGTATGTAGTTTCTCCCAAATACGCTACCCTAAAAAGTGTGATATTTCAGTTCTATAAAATAAATAGAAGGAGTTGAATCAAGAAATAGAAATTTTAACTGTGAGTTAGGGACATGAAAGGCTTCTTTTATGCAATTTTTCAGATTTTTTGAAGGGTACCCACCAGAGATATTTAAGCCCAAAAGTAGTCAAAATCTGAAAAACGCTAATATTCGAGGCCAGTTTAGAAATAAGGGATGTATTTTTAGACCATGATTTTTTCCTCACAGACAAATCACATGTAGGTTTGAACATAACAAAAATTTGAACGTTTACAATCACTTCCTTCTCATATAAAATTTGGTCCAAAAAGCAATTTTTTTTGAAAAATTTACCCGTATTGCAAACTCATATTTTCATATGAAAAATTTTGTGTTGAAGAAAACAATAAAGTATTTCTGAATGTACGCTTCAATAGTTACAAAATGGTTCATAATTCAAATTTCTTACTCTTATGGTTGTTGAGTTATGAAAATATTCGTAATCAGCTATATTCGCAAAAAATGTGTTACACCAGGATTGAAAAATGGACACCCCTGGAAAACCAAGAACACAAGATTTTTTTTAAAAACTTGTTTTAATATCTTGAAACATGTATGAACTCATATACAAAAAATTATTTTTTTTCTAAAATGGTCATGCAACCACTGATGGATGATTTGGCATGGAATAACCCAGCTGTTAAGACTGCTTTAGCAAAAACTCCAGCCAGAAGGGAAAGATTGCTGGACTGCCTAAAAGAAGCAGGAACATTTGTTTTACCTCCAGTTCCTGTAATAACGCGCTGGGGGACATGGCTGAAGGGAGGAAAATATCATTGCATGAATTTGAATGCAGTAAAAAAGTGGAATGACTTGGAAGATGGTGAAGGCAGTGCTGCAGTAACAAACTTAAAGCGACTGGTTGAAAATAAAGAACTAGTGCTTCAACTCAGAGCTATAGCTAAAATTTCTGATGGACTCTGCAATCAAATACAGGTTCTGGAATCAGATAATCAAGATGCAACACAGGTCCGGCTTCTTCTATCATCAATTCTTCAGATGGTTCAAAGTTCAGGTGCAACTTGTAAAAAATTGGCAGGATATATGAATGAACGTCATCCTGCTCTAAATTTCTGGAAGGAAGTTCAGAATTTAGATCCAACAATAGCTGTTCCTGAGAAGATTTCTTCCATTTTTACTTCGGGTGAACTGAAACGTTTCTCTGGCATTGATGTTCCAGTGGAAGAAATATCAACATATGCAGCAATGGTACATGGACAAAATGTGTCTTCAACTTCTTCCTTATCCTTCTGGCAGAAACATTCCACCAATATGCCTATCCTAAGTAAGCTGGCAATGAAGGCAATTATGGTTCCTCCATCATCTGCTTCAGTTGAGAGAAGCTTTTCTACTCTCAATTGGATTTTGAACTCTAAACGCTCATGTCTGACAGAAGAAAATCTGCAGTCTCACCTACAACTGGCAATTAATCAAAATCAATTTCAGGATGTGGTGTTCATCGGGAGAGTGCAAATGACAGTGACAGTGACAAGGATGACTAAATTTTCATTCATTTCATTACTAGCTTGCTTAGACCCTACAGTTTGTTCTTATAAAATGTTAACGTATTAAGGCACTAAGGTAGCCTGCAAAGTAACATTGGACACAAAAAAATCAGTTTGATGGTATAATATACATAAACAGTATTTGTATTAAGTTTATTGGTGTATTATTTATGTTAAAAAATAAAGCATAATAAAGCATAATTTGAAAAAATATAAAGCATAATTGTTAAAAAAATAAACCATAATGTGGGTTGCTCTAGTGATCAGGGAACAATTCGACAACCCTGCTTCAGTTCGGATTTGGTACCAACCGAGTACCGAGTTTCATCTGTTTCTTCATCTAAAGAAATTCCTTGGTGGAAAACATTTCAATGACTATGATGTTGTGAAACAAGAAGCGTAGACTTGATTTCAGCACAGGCGGCATCATTCTTTGACGAAGATATATAAAAACTGGTTTCCTGTTATGACAAGTGCCTGAATAACAATGGTAACTATTCAGAGAAGTAGTGTAAGATGTAAGATAATGGATAATAATAAAGCATTTGAAAAATAATGTGTCTTTTTTTTTTAAATTATCGGTACTCATACTATAAACATGCCTCATGTACAGGCCTACAAAGAGGACCGTTTGAACAAAGCAAGAAAAAAGGAAGACTGTATACATACCAAGTACAATGAGTGGTTTCCAGTTTTTCCATTTAGGATTTTTAACTCCATAAAGCTGAAGTTTCTTGCGAACACTTCTGCGTCTATTAGTTACCACAACCGAAGCGGGAGGTATGATCTGACTGCGGAATGGGCCGAAGTCACATACCTTCAACAAAAATAATACATGTTCTGTTTAAAATTTAACACAATATAGTTGTGTTCACACACAATGAATAGTAACAAATATCTTACAGGAAAAGAAACATTTCTTAATAATCTAAAAGGAACCCTTAAAACATATAAAGAAATAAATGATAACATTGTGCAAATATAACTTGGGTACAGGGTTGACAATAGTAGTAAGAAAATTCCCTTCCTAAAAGGGAAAAATAAAATAAACTGTTCCCTATACAGGCTGTGTAGGACCTGGGTCTCCACTGAGAATGATATATTTCAACATTAGCATATCATAGTTTACATAATTATGTTAAATGTTTATTTTAAACATGTTGATACAAGTAAAATAGTTTGCCACTTAACTACCGTTCCCATTCCAACATTAGATTTAACATGTTATTTGTTGTGCCATTCATTTGTCAACAATTCAATATGGATACTGAAACAGTAGGCCTAGTTCTTTTGATCATAGCTTTGACAAAGAATGTGGATCAGCCATATCTTACAGCAAAACCATTAATTCTAAGGCCCGGTATTATAAACAAAGTTGATCTTTAGATTAAGTTAAACCTATACCTGGGCCGCTGTAACTTTGCACTTTCCAGTTTCAACTATATGCCTATTTACGTTGGCTGCACTGCAATTCTATTCACTGACAGACAGAAGCCATTCGGCTTCGAACATTGCATGCTTGTATTAGGGGATTCTCTCTCATTTTTCCGTAATTAATGTATTACGTCTCAGTATTAATAGTATTTATACAAATACAAACACAAATACACTACTAATCAAAAATTGTATTGTTCATGTACAAAGGCTTATGGTATCGGAGAAAGCATAATGCTTTACATCCACAATATTCTCGTTCTTGGACGAAGTTATAAGTGGTGTAATGGTTAAAATGCTAGATTGTGGAACGGGAGGTCCTAGGTTCAAATCCCTCCCTATGCTGTAATTTTTTTTTTTTTATCACTATATATTTAAGATTTAAATGCAGTGTTTAATTTTTAAAATTACCTTCCTTATACTTTTTGTCAAATCTATAAGGGCAGATCCAGATTTCACGTAATTTGCACCCTGGGCAAAACTTTGTTAATAGCCCCTTTAATTTTTTACTTTTACCACCTACCCCGAAGTTACTGTTTTAGTGTTAAGCTTGAGTTTTACCGAAGTATAAACCAATAGTATCCCGATAGCGTTTTATTATTGCAAGTAATCCCAGGCTTCACAACATTTATTAAAAAATAAAAGTAATTATGTTTTGGAGAAAAATGCATGATTGCTATTGCAGTTTCATTTGAAAAACAATTACCTAAAACCTCTGACAATATATTGTATTATGTAATATAATCGATCTTTGAAACTTTCAAAAATATTTAATATAGACTAGGTTATTTGGTAATTATAAAACATATGCTAATTTAAATTAAGATATGTTTATAAAACATATGTATTACAGGTACCATATATTAAAACAAATATTTTAGAACAAAATAATTAATGATCCAAATGTTAAAACGAGATTTTTAATTGCGAGTTTGCTATGTTTGCGAAACGAGCCCTTAAGAGCGAATGCAGCAATCCTACGAGCAAAATAAAATAATTTTTTCACGCGTATCGTACACTATTTTTTAGACAATCATTAAAATTTGTCAGATAATAATAATAGATGCTAGATTTATGATAAAGAATTACGCCCTGTGGAGCCAGACATATTGGAAAGCAAAGACAACCTGTTACAGATTTTCTACAATTTCTGAGAACTTTCACATTTAAAAAGGCATTGTGAATTTTAACATTTTTATCAAACTGAGTCTATTTAATAATCATATGTAAATATTTTTAACAAAAAGAGTTTTTCCATGTGAAGCAATCAAAGTTGGTTACTCTAGAATGTTATAATTTCATACTACCCACTAGCTTAATTTTCTCCTTTTAATTAATATCATTCAAGATTAAAAGTGCTTCTTTTACCGGTTTTCTAAAAAAATTATTACCTTATTTCTACTTTCCTGAGAAAAGTACCTGAGCCCAAAAAAATGTTGTTTTCATACAATTTTCCTTCTCGAGCTAGGATGTTCACAGGCATACACACAAACACACTGACACTCTCACACACTGAGACACGAACACAGACATGTTTCCAAAATAGTATTTTTTGATTCGGGAGCCTCAAAACGTGCATTTATGTTAAAAACTAAAGTCGGAATTTTGGGATTATACAATAAAATATAAGACAGCTAATTTTAAAAATGAAAAATCATAAACTGTATTTGCATCTTGAAAATATTATTATTATTATTAAAAAAATAGCACCCTGCCTAGGATCGAACCCCAACTTTCTGGATAACTATCCAGCATCATAACCACTGAGTTACAACACCACGAACCAATAATGTGAATATTTATCATGTGAAGGTGGACGATGTCCCACTCATAGCAGGATGAATCTTTGTGTAAATGAACGATACGGTTTTTTTTTGGAAACTATGGGTTCGGAATAATATTACATTACATAAATATCGAAAATTACTGAATGGAAGAACAGAAAAATGATTAATTGAGGGATTAGAAATAGTTTCGAATGTTCAAGGCCGAATACAGCCGAATAATGCCGATCGGCACCACCTTGTCAGTACAGAACGAAGTCGAGTAGTTCATTTGTCAATCTTTGATACTGGCAACCTAACTTGTAGAATGGCAAGTGCAAACTTACGACGGCCCAGGTATAATCTAAAGTTTAACTCTAGCTGCCGTTTTATAATGTTCTGGTTAAGTTAAACCGTAGTGCAATGGTGTTGGTAGACCTGTTGACTGAAAAAAGAAGACGAATTGGCCTTGGAAATAAAAGAAAAACAATAAAATCTGCTAATTCGCTTGTATTTGTTTGTTTGTATGAAGAGAAATTGAAGCTAGAAATTTTATTATTCAAGAAATGGTTAAATCAAAATTGAACTCAGTTTTGCTCAGTGTAAGTTTATTTCAATCCGGAAAGTAAACAAATAGAATTACTTTAAGTTTTGTCTCACCTTCTCATAGCATGTTGTATCCGAAATTGAATTTGTTGATACTGTCTTATAATTGTGTTTTTATAGCCGTTTTCATTAAAATAATTATTACGTCTTAAACTGGAGGTTAAACGGTAGAAAAGGTCCAGTTAGGTTAAACTTAAGATTAACTTGTAGTTATCGTTTATAATACACAAAAATCTGAAAAACTAAAGTTTAAACTAAAACTGAAGGTTAAACCATGATTATAATACCGGCCCTAAATGAACTGAAGCCTGAAGACAGGTTCAGATAAGAATGTATTGTCTAAAAGATTTTAATGAAATAAAGTAAAAATACCATCAACTGTTTCAAAGAAAGACATAAACTGTTTGGTTTATAAATTTTTATAATTTTATTAGTGAAATAAGGTATTCTAAAACAATAAAAACCGAACCCCCCCCCCCAAAAAAAAATCCATTCATAGACAACAGAATGAATTGAAATGGATGCTAGTTGTGAAATAGGAAAAGGATATACCAAATGTTACTTTATGATTAAATCCACAGCTACTGCTATATCGGTAAAATTATTTTCTCAGCCTGTGTAATGGGATTAATTATCTAGTTGCCACACAATCTAGGATTGTAACATAAGCACAGCTGACAACAACAAGGTTTAACACTGCTCAAGGAGGGGTCTTGCTTTATTGACAAGGAGTTACATGTTCATAGATTATTAGTTCTCAAACCAAAGCTCTACATTGTTTCATTTTCAGTATAACAGGTTTATTACGAGTGAGTTGTAAATTCTTTTAGAGTTGATGTGCATACATATTGATACCACCATTCTCGCGAAAACATAAGTGTTTAAAACAAATGTGAAAAATTTCAGTAAAACAGATGGTTTCCATGAACGACAACTAATAACACAAAAATAAAACTCCTCACATCTTAACATTAATCACTTCTCTATTAGTATAATAACCGGTAAAACGACAAACGTCGAATCCGGTAACTCTTTTGTAATTTTCTTAGTACAATAAATATCATATCATATCATATTAGTATAATAATTAATTCTGCTTCAAAAAGCCACAGTCTCAAGGAAATTAACATCTTATGTGAACAACTTTCCTAACCAGAGCCAATCGACAGATGAAGAAATAATTTTCTGTTTCTATTCATGTTACAGTCCACATGTATATACATATCAATGTATCTGTTCATGCATATGCAGGATGCAGAAAAACAATGTGCAAAAATTGCAGAGTAGAAAGGCAGTACCAACTTATGGATTTGGAGCATACAAACATGGTGTCTCAAAAGCTGTTCCACTGTGCTACATGCATCAACTTAAACCCATCATATTAGAGACCAATATGGTGGCCTACATGGTCACCTAACTTGACAATGCTGGATTTTCCCTCCAGGATACCATCCATATTATAATAATTACAATTTGAGTTGAACTTAGACACTTATGCTTCACTTACCAACTTTGTGGTAGAACACTTTTCAAGGACCCTTGTCCCCATCCTCGGCTACGTGTCCAACTCGTAGTATGAGCCACCTCCCGAGGATTATGACTTACCCCATTAACATTATATTCATTTAGCTGTTCAAAAGGATACAGTAGCTGGAAATCCCTCAGCTCAAGACGGCCTGAAGAATACAGCAGACACAGGCCTCACGAAGACAGGTAGACTGGCTGCGAAGCTCTCTTCTTACTTCTCAAGCAGCCAGCAGGAAGCTAACTGAAGCACCCACCCAAAGGGTACTTATAACTAACGTGCCCACCCCAGGGGATTATTAAGGAACAGCCCACTAGGAGGTTACCCAATTACATGCATTTTCATCAATGATGAAATTGCATGGACCAATTAAAATATAGGCTATATATTATTTACAAAGAGTGGAAGTTCAAAAGATGGAGTTTATTCCAAAGAAATAAAATTGTGAATCAACAGATAATTAGAATTTACAGTTCATCCTAAAAGAAACACTTAACATATTAAATAAAACATCCTTATAGCTAACAACATGAACAGAAGTTAATTTCAATTAATATACACTTAATTAAAAGGCCCCCAAAATAAATTACATTTATTTTAAATTAAAAGAAATACCCTACGGATGGCCTATAAATTTTGCTTAGTTGCACCAAAAAACGCCTTTCAACTCCCATCCATTGAATTGAAAAGGGGGGGGGAACTGGCTTATTTCCCGCCATGACGGACACGCTATGTCTGAAGACAAAAACAGCTATCTGAAATACAGGTAACGAAAGACAAAGAAACAGAAACTAATTTAAAGTGAAAAGAACAAAGGGAGAAGTTACTTTACATACCAAAAAGGGGCCTGAAGCACTACATTATAACTCAAGGCTGATGGCGTCCCCACGCCAAAAGAAGCTACATTTAGAAATAAGAACAATTATGAGAATAACGAAGGGAAAATCAAGATTTATTATTTAACTCATACTGAGAAAGAAAATCTAATGCTTACCTGTGTTTCAGAAGCAAAAAACAAGGTTTTAACCATTTTACCAGATTTTGAAGCAGAGCTTCAGAATAGTTTGTCGTCCGCCATGGCTGCCAGAGATAGAGAGAAACCCCGACGCTCGCGTGCTGACGCTTAGGAACCGCGAAACAGTCACCTGATCACTCAAAAACCAATCCAAGAGATTCACACATTCACTTGAGACATCCACTTGACACAATGAGCCTAGCAACGGTCGTAACAGTCACTTCCGATGGATCACAGTTTATTCATCAAACCAATCCGATAGTTCATAACGAACCGGCCGACCAATGAGCGCAAATATCACACTGCTTCTTAGAAAAATCATGCTAAGTCATTTTCAGCCATTTGTCTCCAGCCAAAACACTGCCGAGAACCGCCGATATGAACCGAAGCATAGACACGCGAAACCACCAACCGCCCGCACTCTGTGAGCCAAGTTCAGAAGCTTACAGTTCCAGAGTACACTCACTAGAGGGGGTGCGTGTTCACTTTCGCGAGATAAACTGTCTATTTAGCGAGGGTTACCGGGATTCAAAGAGAGTTCATAGAGATGAGTGAAAATACACTGTCACTGTTTATATTATTTCGGGAGAACAATGTTTATACCAGAACAGAGTTTCCATACTGAAACTGGCAAGGTGAAACTCGGTTCAAGTTGGACACGTAGCCGAGGATGGGGACAAGGGTCCTTGAAACATGTTCTACCAAAAAGTTGGTAAGTGAAGCATAAGTGTCTAAGTTCAACTCAAATTGTAATTATTATATTATAGTTGCTTCACTGTATATGTTCCATCATTTTTTAAAAAGCTTCTCATATTTATGTTACACCCATTGAGGATCCACAAGACCTAGTAAGTCAAATTATGGCAGCAGCAGAAGAGCTTCAGACCATTTCTAGGGTATTGCAGAGAACAGGCCAATCTGGTTAAATCCCTGTGCTGTTTGCAGCATGAAAAACGTAGTCATGTTGAACATTTGTTATGACATGTTGACATTAATTAAGCAATAAGCGGTGAAGTTTGTTTACATTTGTGACATTTCTTTGTAACTGTACATTAATAAGAAGCACAAGCATTTGATCGTTCAGTTCAAATTGGTATGGACTTGTACATGAATTCCATTGTGCACAAACATTTAAGTTTCTACATTCAGCACTTTTAACAACTCTTGTACAATACATCAATTAAATATGGGCATGTAATGTTTGGTTTTCTCAAGATGTACCATCAGTAAACATTAGTGGAGACAGTACGTGTAGATGTATCATAATATCAGAATTCAATGCAACTGCGACCCCTTCTCCCTATCCTCCAAATCTGTGATATAGTACTGACAAGTGTTCTGTCTGAAGGCAGATTCAGATACAGAAAGAAGTCATGGGATGATGGCCACAACACATCTGAGGTTCTTTCTGGCAAGAGATTTGTTATTTCCTCTCATGGGGTGGGGGTGAAGGGACAACACAACACCCAGTAGTAAACTTTCCATTACTGAAAAATCCATGATCTGACCAGGAATCGAACCCAAGCTGCATACTACCCCACAGCAGCAGACTTACATATATGCAACCATGCCAGCAAACTTAATTATAAGTCATTAAACAAGTTCCCGCATAGCAATAGAAAACAGTTTTTAGGGTGAATACTTACATATATCCAGCTTTTAGGGTGTATAATGTTAGTTTTTAGATTTTGACATCTATTGGTTTCATTCTTGAACTAAGTTCTCTAATCACATCAAATGTAGACAGCATTGCCAACCATAGTATTTTCAGTTTGAAACCCATCCATAATTCAAAATGGAAATTTAACATAGTGTGACTTACAGCCGGATTCTTGGAGGTACAAAATTCTTGATCCCTACAGTTCTCTTTGTTGCTTTTTTGAAAAAAATAAATAAATGCAAGCAAACAAAAACATTCTGACAAACTTTCAACATGGTACCATAGAATTGTGATGGTATTAGGTGACGGATGATCAAGATGGAAGGGGTACGCCATGGCATAGTGGTTGAGGCACTGCACTACAAAAAGTTGTGGGTTCGATTCCTGATGAGGTCGGTGGGACTTTTTCCATTGGCTTAATCCTTGTGCTGGCATGGCCCTGGGTTCGACTCAGCCTCTAACAGAAATGAGTACCAGCAGCATTCCTGGGGGTAAAAAGCAGCCAGTGCATATGGCTGACAACCTTACCACCTTCCTTTGCCGATGTCGGATTCTAGGAGCCTCAACCTCCCTGAAACCCTACAGGTCTCTGTGGCCCATACAGGGATCACTTTACCATTTTTTATGATCAAGATGGAACCTAAGCATATAAAACTTCCTTATCTTTGGAGATCAATTACCAAGAAATATACCTTTTGAAGAATAAAGTTATAAAGATCATAACAAACATAAATTTTTGAGCTAGAGTTATAACATTGTATAGAAATGCTCAGAATCTTACGCTGAAGTTGAATACATTCAAATCAGAAAATTGATTTTTTTTTGTTCCATGTTATGGTTGGGTCTTTTGTCTTTTATTGGGAATTATGGGGCTGGACTGGAACTGCTATATTATTTTACAGACCTCAATATATAGTAGAGCTAAAATGTGAATACAAAAATATCTGCTCACCTCCTCTATATGAATCCGACATTTTGAATGAACAGTTCTTTGGCACCAGCAGCAAAACCAATCAACCAAACCATATTCAGATCCACACTCTTCATCACAAACATAACAACATGATCCTGGCGGAAGATTACCTAGCCATAGAAAGAAAAGAACAAATGTATAAGACAATATACATGATAGATTCAACAGTGAAACCTACTTTCTTGTTTCTCAATTAAACCATTGGTATGATGAAGCCTACATTTTCTTCTGAATCACAGATAGACCTATATTATTTAAATGTGAATGATTTATTGTGACGTGTACTGTTTTACACTCTATAATAAGACCTCCTGTATTCTATTCAATACTATTAAACAAAATTTGTATTCATTGTGTGACAACAACATGGACAGAAATCCTGATTATTAACTATGAGGTTAGAGTCAAATTCCTAGCAGTGCAATGAAGGTTTTATCATTCACAGACGCTTCCGTTGGTTACCAGGTTTTGGCCAGTACTGGTATGTAAGGATTTTGGTTTAAGGCACCCATCAGATTAGCCTCATCTTCATCCATTATAACATCCCCAGCATCGTTCAAATAAAGTAACCAATATAGTAGGGATAAGAATTGAGTCTATTTTGTGACACTTACTTCACTTAAGTCCTCTTGTTTGGAGACTAGAGCAGTCAACATGGAATGAATAAGGGAAGAAACTTTTCCCGAAACCAGTCTCCAAACAAGAGGACTTAAGTGAAGTAAGTGTCACAAAATTGACTTAATTCTTATATTACTACCTAGGTATATTAGAAAACTTCCCTGTAACAAACTTCCTGTAATAATTAATATTTAAAGTAACCAATCCTCATAATCAGCACAATAAGAAGTGAGCTACAATTTTACATTTCTACAAATGTAGCTGAGCTACAAAGCATTGTACAGTGAGTCCCACGCAGGAGTTGGCCAATGACGCGGGTTTCTGCGTTGCAGCAGACACAGCTCCGACTCCCGGGCGATCGGGTGAAATATCTACGCTAATAAAGCCGCGATCGGTGTAATGATTCAGGTTCTCACATTTACAGTTAAAATTAAAATGAAAATAACCACGTACGTCATCACAAGAGATGTTGGAAATGTTTTCCTCTTGAATATGCACAACACTGGCACCTTTTTAGGGAATTTTCTTTCACGTGCGTAAGTTCAACTTCCGAGATAGAGTTAATTTTTCTTGTGAAACTGTCTTTAAGTTCTTCTAACAATAGCCTATGTGACTATTATTTATGAGGAACTTGAAAAATAAATGCCATAGGTCAATTCCCCACACATTTATTTATTTATTTATTAAATCTCCAAGTACAAGAGCCCTATTTTACCTATGTATGCTAGGGCTATAGTTTCAGGATAAGTATGTTATAATTATGACATGCAGAACATTTTTTAAAATGTGGCAGTAAACAATAAACAAAAGTGAACATAAACACAAAACATTAGAACATTAGAAGAGAAATTAACTCTATCTCGGAAGCTGAACTTAAGCGTGTGAAAGAAACTTTTCTAAAAAAGGTGCCAGTTGTGTGTATGCAAGAGGAGAACATTTCCAACATCTCTTGTGATGAGGTACATGGTTATTTTCATTGTAATTTTAACGGTAAATATGAGAACCTGAATCATTACACCGATCGCGGCTTTATTAGCATAGATATTTCACCCGATCGCTCAGAAGTTGGAGCTTTGCCCGCCTCGACACAGAAACCTGCGTCATTGGCCAACTCGTGCGTGGGACTCACTGTAAAAGTATGTAGTGGTATTGTGGAAGGGGGAAGACTATATAAAACTGATGAGAGATATTTTTCCCTGCTGTTAGCCAATTGGTATGAAAAAACCATGCGAAATTCAAATAGGCCTACTGTATCACAGATCTGCTTATTTGTGTCCTGAATGAAGATCTTGAAAAATCATAAAGAGTGCACACAATTAAAAAATACATATATACACACACAATATTCCCATTTTAAAGGTAAAATATTGCATCTAATACACTACAAAATATCATTATCACAATGGAAATTTGCATGGAAGATTTAAAGTCAGGATACAATACACTTTCAGGTGAATGCATGAAAGAGAATTAAAACATATATGTGAAAATTACCTTTAACCCAGTGATGTTTCATAGGACTCTTGTCACTTAATGTGATTGCCTTGCATTTGAACTTGCGATCAGCAGTCCTAATGCAACTCTTATCAGCACATACACCACAACAGTCACAGTATGCACCTTCACCAGTCATCATCAATGATTCACAAACACTGCAGTAACATGGCTGAAACAGAAACATAATATGAAAATGACTGGTGAGTAAGACTGACATCTTACCACTTTCGTGTGCTGAATGTCTAAAATCTGGGAGCCTCAACCTCCTGGAACCCTCAGGGCCCCATGGCCTTTATAGGAAACACTTTACTTCTTTTTAACTTTTTACAGAGCAAGCCAAAGTCATGGCTGCAAGAATGATTAAAATTAATATGTTGATACTTAAACACATAACTTCCTCCATCCTTATAAAAGTTTTGCCTTTTAATATAATATATTATGCATGGCATTCTCTTTGTGTGAAGTGGGTGTAAAACTTATGAGAATGTCGTTACCACATTGCACACAAATCCGAAGGTTACACAACCTAAATGAAATCTTATTAATGCACTCACGTAGCTTTCTTTATCCTAAGCACAGGCAATATACCTCTTTCTCATTTCACATTCTGTTATCTATATATATATAAAAATGAATGTATGTGTGTGTGTGTGTGTGTGTCCTTTATGCATTATACACCATTCATCCGATCGCCATGAAACTTTGGGAAGTTGTTGGGTACATTCCCGGGAAGGTTTCTATCACACTACATTTTTAATTTTAGCCTTCGTTCGCGACTTATGAGTGAAAAACGGCAAGAAAACGTGCATTTTTTACGCTTTCGAAGCATCAGTTATTCATTTCAGTTGTCAAATCAATTGCAGAAGGCTTTGTCTATTTTTGTCATACTTTGGAAACAATAGCATCGCGATCGCTTTGGAAGGCAATGGATATCTCATGTTATTATAAACACCAGAGAAGTTAATGATAAGGTGATGATAAGGTAATATTAAATATTTATTTAACGTGGAATATGCTTCTTATGAAAGGTGGTTTACAGAAAATTCCGGGGAAGTTGCTTAGTTCGGGGTCCAGGCTACAACATTTCTATATGTAATCATAAGTAAAATCACTTATGTAGGGTCGTTAAATCTGCCTGAAATGTAACGGAATTATAAGTCTGGACAAATGAATATAGAAACTATGGCCTCAGTAGGCTTATTCCATTCTTCATCTATATAAATAAAAACGAATATATATCTGTCTGTCAAATACATTTACACACATTTTTTTCATCGTGAGTTTAATCGATTTCAATTCTCATAATCTTCTGAGATTGCAGCAACGCTCGACGGGTAATCTATATAGATCTTCTATATAGCCTACATAAAAATGCATGACTATGCCATTCATCCGATCACCATGAAACTTTGGGAAGTTGTTGAATACATTCCCGCAAAGGCATGCTACATTTTTAATTTTAGCTTTCGTTCGCGAGTTATGAGTGAAAACGGGATTGAGACGTACATTTCTTGCGCTTTCGAAACATCAGTTTTCAGTTGTCAAATCAATTGCAGATGACTTTGCCTACTTTCGTCATACCTTGGAAATAAAAGCATCGCGATCGTTCGAATTTTGTAAGCCCACCATGGCCGAATCATTTGTTTATAATGTCAAGGCACGCAGACAGATGAAATTTTCACCCTAGACGGAAGAAGAATAGTGAATATAGCCCTAAATGGACAAACATTATGCAGGGTTTTTTTAGGCCAGGGAACTCGAATCTGAGGTTATTTTTCCCATGCTGCGCTTTCTAATCGTGGAATTCACTTCAAAGCCGGATTTACAGTTGTTTCATTAATTAGGCCTATCAATCGTTTAATTTAGACCTATGAATGTTTCGTGTGCAAAGTGTTAGTAAATATAATAGTTTAATTATTTTGCTCTTAATTTATAATCTTCCTATTAATTATTGTGGGCGAAGCCGCGGGGATCTGCTATAAGCTATAATAAGCTGTAGCTTATCTAGCGTTTTCTGAGGAAATAGTTTGTGTGTGATAAGTCGTTCTTCCCCATTTCAAATTCTAAATACCTATATAAAGACCTTAAAGACCTCGAGTTTGAAAATCGAAAGTCCTTCATAAGTTATTTTCACATTTACAAAATACAAAACCCGAGCGACGCCGGGCCTTTTAAGCTAGTAGATCAATAAACTTCATTTTGTGTCCAATGAGGGTTTTATTATAATAAAGTAATTATAATTATAATTATAAACCTCACTTAAGATAATAATGCTTGGATGGTTTGCCTTTTTAACATAACATTACTTACCGGTATACAATATATAGATATCCCAGATTAAAATTATTTAGGCCTATTTCTTATTTGTGTCAAAGAATTAAAATTACAATAAAATGTCCTTCATAAGTTATTTTCGCATTTACAAAATACAAAACCCGAGCGACGCCGGGCCTTTTAAGCTAGTAGATCAATAAACTTCATTTTGTGTCCAATGAGGGTTTTATTATAATAAAGTAATTATAATTATAATTATAAACCTCACTTAAGATAATAATGCTTGGATGGTTTGCCTTTTTAACATAACATTACTTATACAATATATAGATATCCCAGATTAAAATTATTTAGGCCTATTTCTTATTTGTGTCAAGAATTAAAATTACAATAAAATGTCCCTATTAAAATTAATCTTGAGACGCACATGGGTTGGGGGGACTTGTATTGTGAAAGGATTTCTTCGGTGGAAGTACTTACTTCAAATCCCCGTCGGAGTCCATGCTGAATAACGCACCTCAATGCCTTGGCTGTTTTCACTCAGGATAGGTGCACGAATCATCTCAGGGTTTTGATTATAGCTAATTACTATCTTATAAATGACAACACTATAATCACTTTAGTAACGATATTTATTATAAACTGGCGAATTGGTATGAGATTGTGTATCTGTATCTTACTAATGTCGGTCACCACTTTTATTCAGTTTCACTTTTGGTACTTACGTGATATTATTTCCTTCTTAATCACAATTATAAAGTAAACTCACACGGCTTGCTATTACTTGTCTGTGATACATATGTGTGATATGTGGAATACGCAATAGCTGAGGCATTTTTACCGCGAACTATTACAGAGCACTCCCACGACGGTGTGTGCTGGGAGGCAAATTGTAATGGAATGAATCTCCTCAACAGCTATTCTTCGCGCTATTGCGATGCTTTGCTCTTATTGGCTACTAGTTTCCTTACGTATTACCTTTCTATTGGTCTAAGTGATTCGCGCTTCGGTATATGAATTAAGTACGTTATACTTTGAATATATTCGTTTCTTTTACAGTTAATCTTTTGAATTTAGGCTTACATAATCATAATAATAATTTGTACTGGAATTTTGTTATGGAAAATAATAATAATAATTTTAATACTTTGAATAAATATTAATTACTCATTCTTCTCTAAAAAATGAAAGGGGTGGAATAATTCCAGCTTCAATCTTACAATTAAAAACAATGTAACATATATAAGAAAAGCCCGTCAAGTTAAAAATGTATGTTGTCCTTGATGTATGTAATATCAATATTACCGGTCAAAGTCGTTAAAATTAGTAAAATTGTGTAAGCACTTGGTTACCACAATGTCTATTAATTGCTTCACTTGATGTTGTTGCTGTCCTCTTCTGCTGGAGCCTATATTGCTGTTTTCTTGAAGAAAGTCAGGAGGCAAAACGTCCAAGTATTATTTACTTTTGTAGTGAGGAATGCATTTCGGTTTTTAAAAAACCATCTTCAGCCTTGTGTCTATAGCCTTATTCCCACTAGATGTTGTGGGCATTCCATAGGGGTAGTATGTGGCCTCGAGGGTGCACTGATTGTTGACATCGGTGTATCATTTGAGATCTAAAAGCTCGAGCAATGCCATTTATTCCTACCAAGTCCAATGCATGCACGTCCTCGTCGTGACCCCCGGATAATACGAAGCATGCAGGGGTGAGAAGCGAGTTCCTGACGCTATAATTGGGACACATCAACTAAGGGAGAAAACCCCAACAGAAAATTATCGGCCCGACAGGATGGCTGGCGGGTTTGGCATGGTGCTAACAACTCCTTCCTGTAAAAACCAATTGTTCAGAAACCCTACAAAGAGAATAGCCGAACGGATTTAATGGCACAAACTAAGCATGTTAAAAGGAATGATTGCTTTATAGCGACTAGGAATGTACGGAGCCTCTTCCAACCTGGGGCTAGCAGAGTATTGGAGAAGGAGTTGATGCAATGTAAAGTTAAAATAGCTGCTATCCAAGAGATCCGATGGAGATGTACTGAGATCACAGAATTGAAAGACTATATTTTGGTAAATAGCGGTAATAAAAAGAATGAGCTGGGTACTGGCTTTATGATCCAAAAGAATATAAAGGGGAATATTTTAAGTTATGATCTGATAAATGAAAGATTGTGCGTTTTGAGAATGAGAAGCAGGTTTTTCAATATTTCTTATATTAGCGCACATGCCCTAAGTGAAGAAAAAGATGAAACTATAAAGGACACATTTTATGAGCAGCTAGAAACAGTTTATAATAGGCTGCCAAAACATGATGTGAAGATAATCTTAGGTGATTTCAACGCCAAGGTAGGGAAAGAAGAGACATATAAGTCAGTAACTGGGGGATATAGTAAGCATGATATCAGTAATGATAATGGACTAAGGCTGTTAGATTTTGTAACAGGGAAGAATATGAAGATTCGAAGTACCGCATTTCTACACAAAGAAACTTGGATCTCTCCGGATAAAACAACAAGAAACCAAATTGACCATGTCATAATAGATGCCAGATATTCATCAGACATAACAGATGTAAGAAGCTATAGAGGGGCCGATTGCAACACAGATCATTTTTTAGTAAGAGCTAAGATAAGACAGAGAATTAAAGTAATAAGACATGGAGTGGGCCATAGGGTGAGAAAATATGATGTTAAAAGATTAAAAGATGAGGAGATAAGGTCGAGATATCAAGAAGAAATCACAAAAGAAATAAAAGAAGATGAAATTGTGACAATGGGAGTGGAGGACTACTGGAAAGTAATTAAAACAAAAGTTAAGAGTAAAGCTGAAGAATTAATAGGATACCAACCAAAGAAGGAAAGGAATGAGTGGTACAATGAAGAATGTGATGATGCAATTAAAGAGCGAAATATAGCAAGGTTAAGAATGTTACAAAGGAAAACAAGAGCAAGCGTAGAAAACTTTAATGAAAAAGGGAAAATTGCTAATAAAATCTGTAGAAAGGAGAAAAGGGAATGGCAAAACAAAAGACTGTTGGAAATGCAAGAAGATTTTGAAGAGAATAGGAGCAGAAAATATTTTAAATTTTTAAGAGATATAAAAAAAGGCTTCCAACCCAGGATTAACTTCTGTAATGATAAAGAAGGGAAGCTAATTACTGAGGAAAGGATGGTTATGGGAAGGTGGGTAGAATACTTCTCAAATCTTTTGAATAAAGATAATACTGATGAGATAAGGAGAGAGGAGGTGAATAGTCAAGTGGAGGAAGAAGTTAACGTACGACCACCAACATGGGAAGAAGTCAAAGAACAAATGAAATTAATAAAAAATAATAAAGCTCCAGGACCGGATAATATAGTAGGAGAAATGATAAAGTTTGGCGGTGATAAGTTGTCAAAATGTATATGGATTTTGATTCAGAAAGCCTGGATAAAAGAAGAGATGCCAGAGGAATGGTAAACGGCACTAATATGCCCCATACATAAGAAAGGGAGTAAAGTAAATGGTGATAATTACAGAGGTATTGCTTTGCTGGATGTTGTATACAAAATGGTGTCCGCTCTCATAGCCAGGAGATTGATGGAATATTCTGAACGAATAGTAGGCGAATATCAGGGTGGTTTCCGACAGGACAGATCGACAACAGATCATATTTTCAGTTTGAGAATGTATTTGGAGAAATGCAAGGAATATAATGTGGAGCTGAGTATGTTGTTTTTAGATTTAAAACAAGCGTATGATAGTATTCAAAGAGAGAAACTTTTTAGTATAATGACAGAATTTGGAATCCCCAAAAAATTAGTGGTTTTAACAAAGATGACTATGACAGAAAGCAAAGGAAGGATTAAGATCAAGAATGTACTGTCGGAGCCTTTCAGAATACAAAATGGATTGAGGCAAGGAGACCCTTTATCTACTGTTTTGTTTAACTTGGCAATGGAATACGCAGTAAGGAAAATTACCCTCAATCCAGGTGGTAACATTTACAATAGACTATACCAACACCTGGCATACGCCGATGACCTATGTATGATAGCAAGACGTTCCAACTCTCTCTCAATAGCCTTTGAAGAGTTTCAAACTGCAGCAAAGAGCATCGGCCTTCAAATAAATAAGGATAAAACTAAATATATGAGCAGTAATCCAGAAGGAAGAGAGTTAGAAGATGAGGTGCAAATAGAAGAGTATAATATTGAGAGAGTGAAAGCATTTAGGTACTTAGGTTCAGTGGTGACAAATAAAAATAATGAAAGTATAGAAATTAAGAGTAGATTAGTGGCTGGAAATAAAGCCTATTTCGCGTTGCAAAATATATTAAAGAATAAAAACATATGGCGAAAGGTGAAACTTAACATATACAAGACACTTATCAGACCAGTAGTCCTCTATGGTAGCGAAACCTGGGCACTTACAAAGAACGATGCACTACTCATAAATACCTGGGAAAGGAAAGTCTTGAGACGAATATTTGGACCAGTGAATGACAGGGGAGTCTGGAGAATAAGAACTAATAAAGAACTCGAAGATCTTTACCAGGAACTGGACTTGACGACATTAATAAGAATCCAGCGTATAAAATGGCTGGGTCATGTTCAAAGGATGGGAGAAGGTAGAGAGCCTAAACGAGCGCTGAATGGTAAGCCAGGAGGACGGAGAGGTAAAGGACGACCACATTCCAGATGGTTGGATGGTGTTGAGAATGACTTGAGAAAAGTGGGAGTGAGAAGATGGAGAAGGAGTGCCGAAGAAAGGAATACCTGGAAGGACATTTGTAGGGCGGCCAAGGTTCTCCAAGGACTGTAGTGCCACAGAGAAGAAGAAGAAGTCACTATACAGGCCATGAAAGGTCCTTAGGGTTCCAGGAAGTTGAAGCTCCCAGACTTTTAGACATTCGGCACATGAAGGTGGTAATGTTGTCAGCCTTACAAATCAGCATTCTTTACTCCCAGTATTCATTTCTGTTAGATGCTGAGTCGACACAGGGCTCTAGTGTCACCAAAAGGATGAGGCTAATTGAAAAATCTCAACGACTTTATTGAGGATTGAATCTGAGACCTTCCAGTCAATAGTGCTGTACCCCACTCAACTGCACCATGGCATACTCTAATTTGTCCAATGTAGATATAAATTAACATTAACTTTAAACTTCTTATATTGACTCTCACTACTTTTTTATGGTAATGTGAAGTATCTTGTTGGAGTGCTTTCAACTGCATACGGCAACCAACTTGAGCAACTTCAGACAACTGCCATATGCAGTTGAAAGTACTCCAACAAGGTAATTAACACTACCAAACAGAGTATTGAGTGTCAGTATAAAATGTTGGGTAAGTTAATATTAAATATATTAATTAATTACAGTAATTAATTACAACACTTCCTAATATCACTGTTTTGTTTTCACGTTACACTTGTCAGGAGAATTAAGAAGTTAAGAAGAATATATATATTTTTACATTAAGAACTTTGGAGTTATATAACATTTCATGATAATCACCACTATGTTTCATGTATGAAAAGACAGGGAATATGCATGTGTTACCTTTCTAGACACCGGTATTCACAAATGTAATAGCTTATTAAATCAACTATTGAAAGTAATGATTAATTAAGTCACATTCTTTATGAATCGACATTTTTACTATGTCATTGAGATGGTTAACACTGTTTTGCCTTGATTAGACCTCACATTTTTTGTTTCAAATTTTACAATGCACAAAAAAGATCACTCGCTATATCTAGCCAACAATGCAGTTTTGTTTTAATTACAGTCAAAATTAATAATCCTGACACACATAAATATGTGGACAAAAATGGCATAACAACATATAAACTCTGGCTATTTGAGGATAAAATGTTTAAGATGAATTATCCAATGGTCCTCCAGACCTGAAGTTCAGTTCTATGGCTTCTTCTTGCAAACTTTTTCACAGTAGGCCTATATCAATTTCAATAGAAAGGGATTTCTTGTTAAGATCCAGGACCATCATCAGATGAAATATCAGGGAAGGCGAGTTGTGCAGAAGCTTATGAGAAGAAAAGAAACAGGCAGTCAACGAGCAAGCATTTTAATTATGTTATATGAAAACATTCTTCTTAGGATTTTAAAAGAATGTACAATTGTTTTCGAGCTTGCATACAGAAATTTTACTAAGCCCTCCAGATAGGGAACCACTGCCTTAAAAAAAAAGCTGATGAGAATGATTAAGTTCTTGAAACATATGTTCTAATTTAAACACCTTTCTTGTGAAGTATCAGTATGTTATTTCTAATAAATTTAATTTACTATATGAGTTGACATAAACACACTTTTTGCTTCACTTACCATATTTTGGTATGACGCGTTTCAAGGAGTCTCCTCTCCATTTTCAAACATATTGTCAACTGCCAAATCCTGCTCAGGAAGAACAGAATCCTGCTCCTGATCAGGATTTGGCAGTTGACAATGTGTTTGAAAATGGGGAGGATGCTCCTTGAAACTCGTCATACCAAAATATGGTAAGTGAAGCAAAAAGTGTGTTTATGTCAACTCATATAGTAAATTAAATTTATTATAGTTGCTTCACTATATAAAGTTCCACTATATAAAGTTTTAATGTTATTTCTAGTTCTTTTGACAACTTGTTTACATGACCTTTCTCCAATGTTTACATCAGACCAGAAATAATACTATAGTATGGTTTTGTATTAAAATTATTTTTAGCTTGTTATGTTCTTTTTTACATTTAATTGCTGTTTCCCCCCCCCCATATGGTTTGTATACTGTTATCCAAAGCAAAGAAGGTCCCTTTGATGAATATACCTAGCTATCTGTGATGGTGCCCCTCACCTCCTCCTCCACAACTGAAGCGATGTAAGTTACCATCCCTGTAAAAAGCAGTGCACTCCTCAAGGAAGTTCTCTGCATTGGACAACTATACCAAACCCTTTACTTCAGCTCTCATAGCTTTAGCATATTGTGAACAATGCACAATAGAATTGTAATTAATTATATTTTTTAAATTCTTTTAATTTAGGCTATTTTCCCTAATCACTGATGTGATTCTTGTGCAGTTGGACAATGCACAAATCTAAACCAATATATGAACTATCAAGAAATGTTTACTTACAAAATATATGATGAGAGATTTGTGGAAAATTTCTACACACACTAACCTTTGACAGAAGTTTTGCATGGCGCCAGTTGTGCTTTTTTGAAGTATCTCTAATAGGGACGTGCAGATCGGACGTCAAGTACTTGATTATGTTAATTGAAATAATGAAGAGTAAAAGAATTGATACTGTAGAAATCAGTACACCAATTACACCGGCATCCCATATGAAAAAAAGAGGCCACATCTTGAGTTACATATGATTAAGCTGAATCTGAAATGAAAATATAATACTGTCAGTTTACTCTACAAAACAATTTTAAAGAAAATCTGATGTGAAATTCACATAACTTCCTCTGCCCAAATAAAAGTAAGCTTCTCAGTATGGAGCTGTTTTCGAGAAAATCGAGACGAACAAAATTTTTTCATGCAAATTCCTCTTAAAAAAGAGAGTCATTGCCAATCTTTGTTTTACATCCCCAAAAGGTACCTAACCCAAATACAAAATTTTGTTTTTGTACGATTTTCCGTTACAAGAGGCCATATTGCAAAGAGCACGTATTCAGAGCGGATAAAGGTAATGCTGCTGTGGTACTAGACTCAACGACGTACAAGGACAAAGTGTCAAACCTCTTGAGTGATCCGTCTTATAGAAAGCTTGATAAAGACCCAACATCCAGAATAGAGAACCGAACCAGAACACTACTTAAACGCTCCAAACTCCCAACCGATATTGTTAAAAGCCTTATTCCTCGCTCCTCGGTCCCACCCAGACTTTATGGCCTGCCCAAGATCCACAAGACCGACGTCCCGTTACGCCCTATCGTTAGTGCCATTGGGTCTCCCACCTATACCTTGGCGAAGCACCTCACCACATTACTTCAACCCGTAGTTGGGACTTGTGAGCACCACGTCAAAAACTCTACGGAGTTTGTAAAGAACATCCACAACATCAAACTAGACCCTCAAGATATACTAGTGAGCTTTGATGTAGTGTCTTTGTTCACAAGAGTCCCACTGAAGGATGCACTACAACTTCTAGAGAGCAATTTTACTCCGGATGTCATAGCACTTTTTAAGCATGTGTTGACGTCTACATATTTCCTGTATGATGGGCAGTTCTTTGAACAGCAAGACGGCGTGGCGATGGGCTCTCCTCTCTCACCGGCAATTGCGAATTTTTACATGGAACATTTTGAACATCTGGCCCTGAAAAGGACCGATTACAGTCCCAAATATTTCTACAGATATGTTGACGACACTTTTGTGGTCTGGCAGCATGGCATCGAGAGACTAAATGACTTTTTGGGCCTTCTAAACAGCATCCATAGTAATATCAAGTTCACCATGGAAATAGAGAAAGACGGGTGCTTGCCGTTCCTTGATATTCTAATCTGCAGAAAAGCTGATGGCAGTTTAGCCCATAAAGTGTACAGAAAACCCACCCACACAGATTTGTATCTAAATGCCAGTAGCCACCACCACCCGGCGCAGAAGAGAGGCATTCTAAAAACGTTGGTACATAGAGCCAGATCCATCTCGGATGCCGACAGTCTAACAACAGAGATACAACATCTCCGGAATACCTTCCGGCAGAATGGCTACGGTCACAAGGACATCGCATGGGCCCTGAGGAAGACTGATCGCCAGCCCCCCACATCGTCGGAAACCGGACCAAAACTGGCTTTCATTCCGTACATGCCTCCAGTCTCCAACAAGATAGCCAGACTGCTCCACAAACACAACATCAAGACCATACATATGCCACCACCCAAAGTGAGACAATGGGTTCGCCCTGTGAAAGACTCTCTAGGATTGCGGACTCCGGGGATCTACGAAGTCCCGTGCCAATGTGGAGCCGTCTATATAGGGCAAACAGGCCGCACCATTGAGGCCAGGTGCAATGAACATAAACGCTGCATCCGGTTGGGTTACCCGGAAAAGTCGGCGGTAGCGCAACACATGTACGACCATGACCACCACATCAACTTCCAAGGGGTGAGAAACCTGGGCAATCAACCTACCTACTGGGGCCGGGTCGTGGCCGAAGCTCTGGAAATAAAGCTACACCCCAATAATTACAACAGGGACAACGGGCTAGAACTCAGCCAAGCCTGGAACCCAGCAATCAGAATTCTACAGGAACGGGCCAAATCAGGACCAACTTCAACACCAACCAATAGCATTCCTGCTTTTCACCCCGGGATTTCCTGTGCTCCGATTGGTCGCTCTCTGCAAACTCCACCATCTATAAAAAGGAGCCAGACACAGAACTAGCGCACTTCTCTCCCAGAAGATGGCTGCAGAGCTGACAGCAGCCGAAAGCTCGGAAGCAAACCATATTTTAACCCGGTTGGAAGCCCGAGAGACCATTATATATAACCAACGCCGGGAAAGTCTCAAGTCTTTTATTATATACATATATATTTATATATATGGGTGATTCTTCAAATACGGGAAAATTTGGAGTGTGTAAAATCCAAATTTTTTTTCTTTGTTTAAAAACCTAAAAAAAAATCACTAAAATACTTCAGGGGTTAGCCTACTTGATTATATAATCATATTATAAATATTATTATAAATATGACACCAGCAGAGCTTAAATGTTTATATTTTTATTTATTTTTATTTCTTTATTTTTTTAAAGCCATGTGAATGACATTCGTGTACATGTGGATGGCAGAAGGCCACATTAATGACTAACTTTGGCAACAATCTGCTTTTCTTTATGTGATTTCATATTTTTCTCAGCATACTTCAGTTGATTTTGCACCAAATTTGCAAATTTGTGTGCATACTCCGGAATTAATGTAATTTTAACGAGACTGTGTTTTTATGGTTTTGGGGGAGGGGGGAATCAAGCAGAAATTCATTTAATCAGTTTTAAGATCTTAAGTACAGGTCACAGACACCGCAAACACAATAGTATCCTACATTTATCATCTACATGACTTGAGAGTCATCCACATACCCCTTCATGAGACATGTGGATGACACAAAAATCAGGCATGTGGATGACAAAAAAGGAGTTTAAGTGGTCTCAGCAAGCCATTTCTAAACCTCTGTAAGCTCAACTTCAGTCAAGTACTTTGAATTGGAAGGTTTATCATAGTGCATAATCAAAATTAATAAATATTCACTTTCTGCCTACTTTCTAGAAGCCATGTTAATGACGGGGAATAAAAACGCTTTCCTTGAAAATGATGCAAAGTCCTTTGTTAATCCTAAAATGTTTGTAAGGAAGCAAAATTCAACCTTACAATTCAACCACAAGCTGCCCTGTTGGCTTTCTAACACTGTTGCCAGTTATACAAATTTCTCATTTCTGCAGAAAAAATTCCATTCTTTTCAGCCATGTGGATGACCAAAAACCCTTGGGACATTCTTTATATTCATTAGGTGGGGTGACAATTTTATTTAATTTTATTTTCTAGGGGTTAATATTCTACACACATTCATACTCATTGACAGGAAAAAAGTTGAAGAGGAAATAACATTTTGTTTTGTGGAAAAATGCATTAGAATATACAAAACCGAGGTTTGGGACAGGGCATGTGGATGACATTTCATTGAATTAAATTCGATTTTGGAATATTAGAATTTCAAGTTAGTGACATTTCAAAGTGATAGTTGTAGTATGGGAGTAGTAGAAACAAACTTTTATTTTAATTTTTTTTTTAAGTTGAATTTGAAGGGAAATATCACTCCGGAACACAAATTTTCCCGTATTTGAAGAATCACCCATATATATCTTTACATGCTGGCGGCCGTAATTTTGAAGATATTTTAACAATATTTTATTATGTTATTTCTAGGCCCAATAGTTCGGACAAGTTCGTTAATGAGCAAAATTGGGGGTTGGGGGAGGGGGTTGAAATTTTTATCTCTGCCCCTATTAAGTATAGAAGGAAACTTTGTTTGAACAAATTAGACTAATCCCTATGGAGTTCACGGTGACACCAACGATTTGGGGGTTTTGGTGATACGAGTGGGGGTGGGGGTTGGGGAGATGGAAATTCGTAATTTTTGAAACCACATCTTGTGGGGTATTGTTGAAAAGCTCTTGATGAGTAATCTACAAATCAATAACTAATTTCTTGATAGTTCTCATATAAGGTGAGATTTTAATGTTTGAAAACGTGCTCTTTCCTCTTTTTTGCAGTTATTATTGCGGATTTGTCATGCCAAGGCTAAAGAAGAAGAGTGCTGCGCAGCGATAATAAATTAAAACAAAAGCACTTCGAAATCTACTTCAGCATGTAGGCCTGCCTAAAGGGATTTTTTAATTATTGCCATCTTCTTATTGTTTGTTTGTTTTATGTTTCAGTAAGCCATGATAAGAAATCACATTTCGTTCAGCACAAAGGTTCCGCAGATCACATTGCAAATGTCTCTAGGAAGAACAACAACCAACAGCTTCAACCGTTTATTTCCCCTGTGAAAGTAGTGCAGTGGACAGCTTTAATCTAGAATTATGAGAGGCTTTAGTGTCGGCTAATGTCCCATGGAACGTGCTAAAAAATCCTACTTTTAAGGCTTCCTGGAGAGCATCAGTGGCCGAGGTATACCAGATGAGTCGACGTTGCACAAGAATTATTTGAAACTGGTGTATGAAAAGACTATTTTTGGTGACCACCACATTTGGCTTTCAATCGATGAGACTACAGACAGTTGTTTTAGATTTATAGCCAATGTCCGCACTGTAAGGGATACCTTACGCATCCTATGGCCAGGAGAAGATAGGGATGAGAAATTTCTGCTCTTGGTGACTGACACTGCTGCCTATATGTTAAAAGTGGGAGAAATACTGAAGGAATTCTATCCCAGTGTGATTCATGTCACCTGCCTTGCCCATGGGCTACACCGTCTAGCAGAGGAAGTCAGAAATAATTTTTCTGGAGTTAACAGCAATATTTCCTCCATTAAGAAAATATTTGTAAAAGCTCCTACCCGCATTCAATTCTTTAAGGAAATAGTTCCAAACATTCCCCTCCCACCCGAACCCATACACACACGTTGGGGCACCTGGCTACTGGCAGCATTATATTATGCCGAACACACGAAAAAATCAAGGAGGTAGTTGACACGTTTGACTCTAATGAATCAGCTTGTATTGAAAAAGTCAAGATGGCTCTGAAGAATAAAAATAATGTCGCATCCTTGGCATTTTTAAGATCTCTTTTCCAAAATATACCTGTTGCAATTCATCTCTACCATTGAAAGATGCTGTAAATGTGATTTACGAGGTGCAGATGTGTCTGGAGGAAATACCTGGTTCAGTGGGTACAGCATGCATCAGTAAATTAAGAAATATTCTTCTTAGGAATCTTGGATATGAAGATATGAAGAAAGTGTCCACCATTATTCAGGGGGAGATGTTTGAAGGTGAATTGTCTTGGGGGCCACGAGAGATAGAGTCTATGAAATATGCACCCTTGACCTCTTGTGCTGTAGAGAGATCTTTTTCAGCCTACAGAAATGTATTAAGACAATAGAAAATGTTTCACTCCAGAAAACTTAGAAATGTGGTTAATTGTGTACTACAATCCTACCAAAATATAAATATAAAATTTATTGTGAGTTGTAGTGTTAGGCCTCTATATTTGGCTTAAAATGTTGCAAGACGGAGTGTGGTTATAAAGGGATTAAATATGTGTTTTTATGTAAGCGCCAATGCACGAATGGAATTTTTCATTAAAGGACCATGAAAGGTTAGTATAATTGTGTCAACATGACTGAATTACAGCTTTTCAATAAAATGCTATAAAAAGAAAGAATAATACAAAGAATAATTGTATCATTAAAGGGTAAATATCTCAATTGATTATGTTATTTTTCGAGTGTTGATATAACAAATAGTCAGCTAGACTAACTGTGTCAAAATTATAACACAATTTTCGGTGTTATTATTAGTGTTCATTACATGTTTTATTATGACGGCTAAAATCCTATGTTTAAAGCCCAAAAAGTGCTATTTCATGAAAATAAAAGGCTAAAATTTATTTTATAAAAGACTAAAAATCTGGATCCTACTTATAACTACCCTTCAAATAATTTTTTCGAAAAAATGTTTCAAATAAAAGATTTAGCTCTTAGTATAAGCAACCCATGTGCAAAATTTAAACAAAATCGTTAGAGCTCTTTTCAAGAAAATCTTAAAAATAAGATAAACTTGTTGCCAAACTTCGGGTCACATCTTCAGAAGGCACCTGACCTAAATACAAAATTTTGTTTTCATACGATTTTCCGTCCTGGAGCTAGACTATTCACAGACATCCACACAGACACACCCACACACATACAAACATTTCAAGGGACCTCAAAACGTGTATTTATGTTAAAAACTCAATTTCGAATTTGGGGGTCGAAAACAATACTTCCGCTAGCTATAGTATAGTCCAGTTTTTCATTGCATGGCCAGGCGGCTTCAAAGGAATAAACCATGAAGTCGGTGTTTCTTTATGTTGATTGATATGACTAAATCGGTCTTTGCTTCCGCTTTCCAAAACAAAAGCAACGTTGCAATATTCTCTCATTGTTAGCAGTGACCTCAGTTCTTCCTTCGGTTTAATCAATTCACAAGTGTTATTGTTTACTGTAACTAGATTTTGCAACCTTGCTTTTCAGTCCACGCGGAGTGGATGAGTAGCTGTCACAACTTTCACAAGACATTCTTAGATTTTGATTGGCTGGGGTAACTAGCTGATTGGTGCAGTAAAAATAAAGAAATGGGTTGAGCTGTCGGCAAACTTTTCCTCCTAACGAAAGGAAGCAGCCTGGCCATGCAATGAATAACTGGACTTTACCTATATGGTATAGGCAGAGGAAGTAATAAATAGCAGATATAAGACGGAAATACAACATTGAAGAGCCATGGGGAAAAACGAGGTAAGTCACATTTTACTAATTTTACAGAACATGTTAAAAGTTTCAAGACTCCTATGTTGATATCAAGCCGCGTTCACACCTGTGCAACATTTCGTGCTCACAAGAGGCATGCGCCTGTCATGTGGAGATGCAAGCCGGGGCATGCAACGGTGCAAGGTGAGGCATGCATGGAATCTGTGCGCACAGACCACCTTGCGCCGGTGCACATAGGTGCAAGTAGCTCCCTATTTGAGATGGGGAGACACGTGCAACAGTTGTGCGTCTTCCAAGGTTCTGTACTGATTTTTCATTATGGTGGAGTAGTCTAATGAAAGGAATATTAAGTTCGTGGAGGATTATCGCTCTTGTCCATGCTTGTGGATTGCAAGCTCCCCTGACTACAAGGACAGGACAAAAAGGAGCGATTCCTTGCAGTTTCTAAGAGACAAATATGCCTATAATTTTGACAGAGTTATTCCATATATTGGCACTCAAAAAATAGCATAAACAATTGAGATATTTACCCTTTTTAATGATACAATTATTCAATACCCACTCAATTAACTTCTTATCTACAAAAATAAGTTGACTGAAATTGTTCTTTTCATATACTTCTTTGTCGTTGGTCGGCAAATTGTTATTTTAAGGTTGAAACGACAATGGATTATTTGCACATTTCACGCTTCTTACGGTTTTGTCTTTGTCGCAAAATAACAACAGCTGCAGCAGCAGCTACGGCACCTAAATCCAAAGTGGACATTTCAGTTGCGCACTTCTACCAGGTGTGAACAGAAAGAGGCATGCGCCAACAATAATCATGTGACAAGAGGCAAGGTGCACGCATGTCAAAAGTGGGATACAAGTACTTTCACGAGTAAGGCTGTACAAGCATTGTGAGAAGGGGATTTCAATCATCTGAGTTGGGCTCCTGCCACACAACACCTAGAAACGGAAAAAAAAAATTAAATATAACCTACTGCTACAACCACTTCTGGGGTTCAAGACTGCTTATTTTTTTCAATGATAAAGCCAGTCTCATAAGTTGTAATCGTAAAGTGTGTGTGTGAGTTAGTGTGTAATGTTGTGGACTCTGAACTACCTAGGTAGAGAATTATACAAGAGAACTTCAATAAACTGGATTTTGTTGCTATGTTTATGAAGACACTTGTTCTCATGTGTCAATGGGGCGCAAGAGTTGTAGTTATTTGCACCTGCGCAAGTTTTAAAAAGGAAGGCGGTTAAGAATGAAAGAAGAATAGTCAGTTGACAGTGAGTTGACAGAAAGAAGTCGTAAGAGATTCGTCATGGAAGACAGAATGGAGCCCTGAAAAGAGCAGGGTGTGCACATGCACTGAGGGAGTAAGTTGACAGTGAATGACAAGAAGGGAGTGGAAAGTAAATCGCTTTAGAAGACAGAACGGAGCACTCACGAAAGCAAGGTATGCCCCATAAGGGGAGGTGCACATGTATCGAGGGAGTCAGATATGTCAGGGAGTGAAGACAGAGCGAAGTGCTCACGAGAGCAGGGTGTGCCCCATAAGGGGAGGTGTCCAGGCACCTAAAAAGAGAGAGTGGAAGTAAAATTATATATCGCCCCTACGTTGTAGTGAGTTGAAGACAGAGACAGTATGGATATAGTGACTGAGAGACAGTTGAATATAGTTGAAGTGATCCCAAGAAAGACAGTAGGAGACAAGAGAAACAGAGGAGCCATCACCAAGGGTGGACCAGAAAAAGCATACGGTATGGAGGAAGATGGGGACCTGTCGCCAAAGGCGGACCAGAAAAAACATATGGATGAAGCAAGGGAGTCGTTGGTCCGCTGGCGTGGTCTTGTGGTTAGCGTCGCTGACTACAGATCTGTCGGCCCAGGTTCGATTCCCGGTACCTTCTCGGATTTTTCTGAGGTAGGGAGGTCTGGCAGGGGTGCACTCAGCCTCGTGATTCCAATTGAGTAGCTACTTGATAGAGAAGTAGCGGCTCCGGTCAAGAAAACCACCATTAACGGCCGTGGGTGTCGGCATGCTGACCACATGCTCCCCAATCCTGCCATCTGCCTACGGGAGATGACGCAGCGGTCGGTTGGTAGGCCAAGTCCCTCCAGGGATGTAGCGCCACGGAGTTTAGTTTAGGGGAGTCGTCAGCAAGGACGGAATACATATAGAGAAGATTGGTGGGCAAAAGATAGATTTATATCGCACACCAGCCGCCTGCTTCCCCTCGCTTCTGAGCCTTGCGTGTGCATCTCACTATTGTCAGGAAGCCATGATTGTACCCTTCTTCATATACACATAAAAATATACAAATCCACAGTGTTCGGAATATGACCCTGCCACCTTATCAAAAGTACACAAAATAAAATAAAATATTCCGAAAATGGCCCTTGCACCAAAACGGTTATTTCTCATGTACTATAATGCTCTCTAAACTTAAATAGATGAATTTACCCTTCACCGCTCAGCAATCGCTCGTGATGTAGTGATTAAGGCTGCTGGTTAAAGTGCTAGTGGTAATGAGTTTGAATCCCCGTTGATCCTAAATTTACTATTAGAAATAGGCCCCAAATATGTAGGTAGGGCAAGGAGAAGGTGAGAGAAAGGGAGGAAGAGACAGCAAAAGACAAAAAGGGAATAAAGGAAAAATAAAATTTTCCCAGTTTCACCTTGTGCATTACTAGCAATGCCACCTAAGAGAAGACATTTGAAACCCTAAACCCCTCCTTCTCAGGCAGATCCCATTGGAGAGTTGGTGGGAGGAGCCTAGTGCGCGACATAAAACTTTTTTCTCCCGATTGGTGAAGATGAGTAAGTGCCGCTGGGCCACCCGCTGACAGTGAAGAGAGTGAAAGTGAGAGATGTACAGAAATGATGTCTGATGGTTGATCCATTACCATCGAAGGAGTGATGCCCCAAACATGTCCAAATGAAATAAATCGGCTCCCAATAAATCTTATAATCCTTTATGACAACCAAATGGTCATTATCATAAATGAAGCAACAGTAAAATGACACACAGCACGGGAAATAAGAGCCCCCCCCCCCCCGATAAAAGCAGCCCAGACCCCATTTTGTCCACTACCAATTCCACATGGAACCACCGAGATTACAACCCCGGTACCAGCGACGGAAGCTGAGCGGTATAACCAATCAGCCATGGGGCGGCAACCCTTCCCACCATATATATATATATATATATATATATATATACGTATGTATAAATAGCTAAATGGTTAAATTTTAAGTTTCAGGTGCCCAAGTTTCATATTACGATCTTAAAATTCGAACTGGGCAAATGTCAATATTAAACATAATATGAAAAAATTAAATATTGTAGAATGCTCTCCACTGAAAATTCTGACAGGCCTACTAACCAAAAGACTTAGTAAAATGACATCACACGCAATCCCAGAACAACAATTTGGCTTCATCAAAGGGAGATCAACAATACAGGCAGTAAAGTGTATTCAAGAGGAAATCGAGGCGGCGCTAGAACTTCCCAGTAGAAAACTTCATGCCGTATTCATAGATTACACAAAGGCCTTCGACTCCCTGAACAGACAGCTTATATTAGAGAAGATTGAAGGAATCACTGGAAGAAATAAAGTAACAAGGTTGATACAAAACATTCTGTCCAAAAACCAAGTCGAGATAGACAACAGGGTATCTAAGACAGACCCGCTTGACCAAACAAACGGAGTACTCCAGGGTGATCCCCTAAGTCCCCTGATGTTTATAATAGCAACCGCAGAAGTGCCTGAAGAAATAGCCACAGAAAACGTTAAAATATTCGCCTATGCAGATGACATGGTCATTACCTCGCAAAACTTGGGAAACCTTCAAACAGCCTTCGACAAACTCAATACATGGGCCGAAAAAAACGAGTTGACGATAAATGCAAAAAAGACAGTCAAGATGACGTTCAGAAGGGGAGGAAGGCTTTCAGGAAATGACAAGATACTGTATAAGAACACTCCGCTACAGAACGTACCAAATTTCAAGTACCTAGGGATCACGCTTCAAACTCGTGGAGATGCCTATGACCTACACATCAGCGAGCGTGTCACCGCAGCCAAAACGGCAACAAATAGCATAAAGAATCTAAGACAACTGTCCTTGACCACAGCCATCACCCTGTTCCGCCTGAAAATTGGCCCAATTATAACTTACGGGCTAGAGATCATTTGGACTCACTTAAAGAAGAAAAACCTAGAAGACATAGAAAAGGTGAAAGCCACATTTCTGAAAAAAGCGTTATGCCTATCCAAGTATACGCCATCTCGCCTCACCTATGTGCTAGCAAGAGAACAATTTTTCATTGAGGAACTACGAATTGACCTATTACTACCGAACACCAGAGCCTATACGGAACTTCTGCAGGAACTCTACATGAAAAGAAATGAGATATGGCCAACTTTCTACGCAACAGACGCGATGACCCACAGGGAGTGGACTCAAGCCAGATATGACCTACGACATGTGGTCACAAGATACGCCGTACACGGATTTCATCATCGAATATGCCAGACGGAGAAGTTCCACGACCCAAACGTTGACTGCAGGTGCAAACTGTGCGGAGTAATATGTGACCGATACCACCTGCAATGGTGCAAAAAAAGGGAAAACTCTATGACAAACTTCTGTACTACATAATGCACATTGTGCGATATCCATCATATTATTAAATATTGTAGACCTTATTTGATAAGTCATAAAACAAACACTGACCCTCCCACTCCATTTAAAAGCGCGGCGAGTTTTCACATAGAGTATAGGGCTCTAATTAATACTACCTGAAACAGAAGACCGGTGTTTAACTCTGAAAGCGTGGTATGCCAAAATATCTTCTGCCACAGTTTTAAAATCATCCGGGTTTCAAATCATAACCAACAAACTCTACCATTACCTCCTGTCATTTTGCAATTACATTGCAACCAACATAAAAACATTTTGTTACTCGCTAGTTTCGCTACTCATCTCACAGTTAACAAAGTTCTCTGCTCTTTACCACCTACACGATAGTTCTTGATAAATGAATCGAAACACATTTAGAAGTAATGATTGAGAATTCTCCCTAAAAATTCGTGAGTAACCCAGAAATTATCTCAGTGTACTCTGTTGTAAAGTGGACTGTATTTATAAACAAATAAATAAGAGAGCACAGTGCGTGTTTCGTTTGTTGTGTTGGCTGCTCTCCATCTGTTTTAAAAACATTTGACATTCGAAAATCGTAAACGAAAGGAGTAAGGACTATAGGAGATGTTTTGCAGGATTTTGGAAAATGTTGGAGTTAAATTTCATATGACGACTTTTCGTTTTGTGAGTTTCAGTTATTTTCTGATTATACTTCTGCTATGACTGATTCCATTGTTTACACCATATGATTCAAAGAAATGAGATTTGATGAAGCCTACGAATGTTAAGGCTACTATTACTCAACATTTAACAAAACAGTGTAGAACATCACTAAAATTACAATGATGGAAAGGAAACTGTTTACCAAATACCATCTTTATTGTAATATATAAAATAATTTCTGCATGTGTTTCAGAATAAGATGTGCTAATTTCCACTTCAAGTGTGGGTTGAAGTCGAAGCAAGTGATGAGCATTAGTGAATCGCCCTAACTTCACTTTGGCTGTAAAATGTGCACGATTGTTAAAATATGGGCATTTTTGTAAAAGGTTAAAGAAGTGACGATTGCCAGCACCGGGTTGAATCGTTCCTCTCGCGAATTTTGTAAGAGGTACTGATATAATCTTCACAATGTCAGGTGAGGTTTACATAATTTATTATAAGAACTTTAGGATTAATAATTAGAATACCATAAAATATGAAGCAGTTCATATATTTGTTCTTTCACTATCTACAGTTATCACAAAGAAAGAAAACCGGAGGAACTTTTAATGTAGTTTTCACATTGCTGCATCCCACTACCGACAGGAGCTTTGGTTGCTTGTTCTTATTATTTGTAACAGGTTGTTGTCGTTCCATACTTGTAATTTAGTTACAAAGTAAATTACAAGAAATATTCATTCCTAGACTGTAAGTTAGTGGGATGCAGCAATGTAAGAGACACTGTATTATATTCAAAGGCTACAGCAATTTCGACAAAAGATAGATTTATGCCACGCACCAGCCAAGCTCCACCTGCTGGCTGCTTCCCCTTGCTACCGAGCCTTGCGCTCGTACCTGACTGTTGTACCATTGGCTTCCTCAGGAAGCCATGATTGTACCCTTCATCATATATGCATAAAAATGTACAAAACCACAGTGTTAGGAATATCACCCTGCCACCATATCAAAAGTACACAAAATAAAATATTCCAAAAATGACCCTTGCACCAGATTGGTTATTTCTCATGTACTATAATAAATTAAGAAGAGCGCACAATGTGCAGTTGGGACATGACTTAGTTCTTGGTGCAGACAAGTCGCGATCGTGTGTACTTGGAGAGGGAAAGTACTTTCTTCAAATATGTGGATTTCAGTTTCTCCAACTTTTCAATACTCTTCTTCTTTAGATGCGTCCATACTCCTTCTAAGCCATATGTGGCTATTGGGTCTATTTTCAGCTTGAATAACTGCAAGGCTGTTTTGAGTGAAAGTACTATAATGCTCTCTAAACTTAAATAAATGAATTCTCCCTTCACTGCTCAGGAATCGCTCGTGGTGGTGTGGTTTAAGGCTACTGGTTACGGTGCTGTAAATCATGAGTTCAAATCCCAGTCGATCCAAAATTTACTGATAGGAATAGGTCCCAAATAGGTAGGTAGGGCGAGGAGAAGGTGAGAGAAAGGGAGGAAGAGTAAGGAAAACGAAGACAAAAAGAGAATAAAGGAAAAATTTCCATCTAAGAGGAGACATTCGAAACCCTAAACCCCTCCTTCCCAGGGGGCTTCTGTAAGAATGTTGGTGGGAGGAGCCTAGTGCACGGCATAAAACTATTTTTTCCCATAATTTCTTCTATTGTGATGACTGTAGTAGGCTATTTGTTTAGAATCTAATTCAAAATATTATTTACATTACAGGACGGAAAAAAGGTCCAGGATTACCTAAACTAATAGTGCCAAAGGAACCTTCTCCTGTGTAAGTTCAAATTTAGGCTATTTGAAAAGAAGTTTGTAGGTGTAGATCTTGTCCTGTAGATCTTGTGTTGAGCGAGGCTCAAGGATGTAAAACACATCAGATCAAAATATACATGCGCATGCTATAATAACAATATACGGAAAAGAACTCTCTAAGCTGCCAAACTTATTCAAGCTGGAAATATTCATCCATACCGGATATTGTAGAAAGTGTGAGATCTTTTGAAAGATTTGCATCAGTTTTTAATACATGCTAATTTAATGTTTCTTGGGGGCAGCATCCCTTCCCATTATATACATACGTGTGTATAAATAGCTAAATGGTTAATTTTTTTTTTTAAGTTTCAGGTGCCCAAGTTTCACACTACGATCTTAACCCTTCGCGGGCGGCAATGTTTTATGGCTGTGGGCGGAAGGCATTTTTAAAGAAAAAATAAGTTAATGAAAAACCAATTGAAAGTAACTTAAATCATGCATTCATGGATAAAATCAACATATACCTTGGAGTTTTGCCGAATTCTGCCCCTAATCTGCTCTAGGAACGATTTTTAGTATTCAGCGAGAAAATGTTTATGCGGAAACGGCACAAGTCTAACTGAGCGCATTATAAGTTTACATAGGCCTACAGTGGGCTATGATTCTCAATTGGATCAGTATTTTTTTCAAAATCAGAAGGCAGAACTGGCCCTTGCTGGATATTATATATTGTAGTAATAGATGATGTGCCTGCATCAAAATTACTCACTTCTATTGAGCTGGGCGCACGATTGCCTCCAGTGTCACTTATGTCGCTCTCACTCTCACTCTTATTAACGCTCACTCTCGGAAAAACATCCCTTACTATCGCTAAATGATAATTCTGACACTTCACTTTGAATGCTTAATTCTTCAGTTTCAGAACCAGTAGGACACATTCTTTTTGCAATTTTACCGAAAATAAGGGAAAAACACGGAACAAAAAGTGCACGCTGTTCACTACTTACTCACGGCCACTGAAATCCTCTACTAAAATCGTCCTGGGCACGTGTATTGGGGAATTCCCAAGTCACAGTGGATAAGAGAACATTCTCCTGCCATCTGTCGAAGATTTTACGTACTTAGTGCGTGAGAAAAGCCGGTAACATTATGAGTCGGTCAGAGAACCCATATATGGGTTACCGCGCTGGAGGCATCGGACAGGCGTGCCATATATGGGATTCCGCCCGGGAAGGGTTAAAATTCGAACTAGGCAAATGTCAATATTAAACATATATCCATATTTTAACATACAGTGAGTCCCATGCAAGAGTTGGCCAATGACGCGGGTTTCTGCGGCGCGGTGAGCACAGCTCCAACTCCCGAGCGATCGGGTGAAATATCTACGCTAATAAAGCCACGATCGGTGTAATGATTCGGGTTCTCACATTTACAGTTAAAATTACAATGAAAATAATCAAGTACCTCATCACAAGTGATGTTGGAAATGTTTTTCTCTTGCATACGCACAACACCGGCACCTTTTTAGGGAATTTTCTTTCACACGCGTAAGTTCAGCTTCCGAGGTAGAGTTAATTTCTCTTGTGATATTGTCTTTAAGTTCTTCTAACAATAGCCTATGTGACTATTATTTATGGGGGAACTTGAAAAATAAAGTGTATAATATTGACAATGTCTACATATACAATGTATAGCTACAGATGCAATATAATAATAATAATAATTATTATTATTATTATTATTATTATTATAATAGGTCAATTCCCCACACAGTAGAAGATTAGAAGAGAAATTAACTCAATCTCGGAAGCTGAACTTACGCATGTGAAAGAAAATTCCCTAAAAAGGTGCCAGTGTTATGCGTATGCAAGAGGAAAACATTTCCAACATCTCTTGTGATGAGGTACATGGTTATTTGCATTGTAATTTTAACAGTAAATGTGAGAACCTGAATCATTACACCGATCGCGGCTTTATTAGCATAGATATTTCACCCGATCCCCTGGGAGTTGGAGCTGTTTTCCGCCGCGACACAGAAACCCACGTCATTGGCAACTGTTGTGTGGGACTCACTGTACATACTATGCAAATCATTCATGTTTCCAGTAGTACATGCATATGCACTGTAATTAGTTTGAAATTTATCAATATTAACTACCATATATAACATATATATAGCCTATATATATATACTCTTCTGTGAGATTGAGGACTTTTAATTTTTCAAATAGTGGTTTACAAGGTTCTCTTGTTTTCTTTCCACACAATATTTCGTGTTTGTAATCTACATATGGGTATGGGTAGAGTTGCCCCAGAATATGATTCCATACCTCATTACAGAGTGAAAATATGCTACATATACCACGAGTAACACATCCCGTATTATATATAGTAGGACAAAATTTATTACTTGAAATTTTGTTTTAGTGCACCACCAAGAAATTTGGACAAACGAACAACCATCACAATTGGTGAAGAGACCTTTGAAGTAGAAGCTGATGATCTGGAGAAACTGGATGATTTAGGACGAGGTGCTTATGGAATTGTTGAAAAAATGAGACACATCCCTAGCGGAACTATAATGGCTGTAAAGGTATGGTAATAATTATCACCAAACTGTTAACAACATCATAATTAATTTTTAAGTTGTTTTGTAAAAAATTATTCCAAAAACAAAGTTCATAAACCTGGTTTGAGAGTTTGCTTTACAGCCATTTCATAAATACGGGTGGGACATTCTGACAAATTATAGAAGCTATTTTTGTTTATTACATATCATAAATAATAAACTAGAATTGGTTCTTCACATTCTGTAAAATGTAGCCTACAATGCCTTTCTTCTTCACACTACATACAAAGCATTATTTAAAATTTATTCTGAATATTTTAAATTTGTTTTTCAAAATCTGTTACGGGTGGGACATAATTTGGACACTGATTTTAATGATGCAAAACAAAAGCTCATTTTCTATTCTGCTATTACTGTTAGGGTCTTAATGTTGTTATTAATGAAGGTATGAGGGATTAAATACAAATTATAAACTGTTTCCAGGTTGTCAAAACATTTATTTAACTCATTAATAATAATTTAACAAAACTATCACGGTTACGGGTGGGACAAAAATTCCCTTGTTTGTTATTTTACATAGTAATTAACCACACATATTTTTTGAAGTTAATCTTATACCAAATTGTACCTTAAGATGTATATTTTCTCAAATGAAAATGGACATAGCTGATTACTCTTGACTACTTGGTATTAAAGAGTGTTAAAATCATGCTAAAAATGGCAAAAAAAAGTAACTCAATGCAATAGATAAGTAAATCAACAGATTTTACACATGAAACCACTTCAGATACACCTAAGTCCTTAAAATTCAGAGAATTTGAGGTTTTCAACTTATTTTTGACCACCCAATTGTAATAATTTTATAACTTCTCTCTTTGAGGGAAAAATTCCATTATTTTATGAAATGGCTGTTTATTGGCTTTGATATAGGAATCAGTGAGAATGGGCTTTCGGTAAATACCAAATTCTAGCTTGTTTCTTTAATGTGTTGAAATTCTAGAGAATAACAGCAACTGTAAACACTCAGGAGCAGAAAAGACTGCTAATGGACCTAGACATCTCAATGCGTTCTTCTGACTGCCCCTATACAGTCCAGTTTTATGGAGCATTATTTCGTGAAGGTGATGTCTGGATTTGTATGGAGGTTATGGATACAAGTCTGGATAAGTTTTATACTAAAGTCAGTAAGCATGGACGCAAAATTCCAGAAGATATCCTGGGAAAAATTGCCTTTGCAGTAAGTATTTCCATTCATTTTGTTGAATTTTGGGATTTTTAAGACGTGTCATATTTTTATCCTGACCTCTGTTCTTGCCGAAAAAACACAAATTAAACACGAATTGCACGCTTTTTATCCTAATCGGACTGTTTTTATTTAGCATATAAATTCATATTTTGGTCATTTTTGTGGCCTTGGTCATATTTTAGTCATATTTGTAATTTCATGTCATATTTCAGTAATAAATTCAGAAAAGGAGCACAATTATATAGTGTACGTAGGCCTACGGTTCTACACGGTCGAATTAAATTTGAAATTTATTTAATTAATTTAATGTTGAGACAAATTGATATGTACTAATATGAAAACACTTTGCGCTCCACTTACGTCTGGAATTAGAATCACAGGACTAGTTTTGGGAGTTACCCCATCATCGGCTGTTGGTCTACTGGAGTTGGAGTTTGGCGATCATGGCTGGCAGTCTTGGTATGTTCGGTGCTGCCCTCTTCCTACCTCATTGTAAGTTTTATGACGTCATCCACTGGCGGTATTTCAAAGTTCATTATGCTGTTGCTATTCTTGGTAATAAATATCTTCTCCCATGTATTTAATTCAGATGGCTTCTTTACGTGTTTTAACAGTTTGATGCCTTTTTTGATGTGGTGGTTTTTTGTCCAGAAATGATGGGCTACCGCTGATTTTTCGGTTTGCATGTATTTTATGTTTCTGAGGTGTTCATTCATCCTGATCTTTAAGACATGCAAACCGAAAAATCAGCGGTAGCCCATCATTTCTGGACAAAATACCACATCAAAAAAGACATCAAACTGTTAAAACACGTAAAGAAGCCATCTGAATTAAATACATGGGAGAAGATATTTATTACCAAGAATAGCAACAGCATAATGAACTTTGAAATACCGCCAGTGGATGACGTCATAAAACTTACAATGAGGAAGGAAGAGGGCAGCACCGAACATACCAAGACTGCCAGCCATGATCGCCAAACTCCAACTCCAGTAGACCAACAGCCGATGATGGGGTAACTCCCGAAACTAGTCCTGTGATTCTAATTCCAGACGTAAGTGGAGCACAAAGTGTTTTTATATTTCAACTATCTTAGTTTAATTTGCCCCACTGTTTACATTACTTCGTTTTAATTTGTTTTTAAATTGATATGTAACTTAGGGTTGCCACCTTTTGTTAAGGCTAAGGAGGGACACTTATCGAATATATGCCTATCGCCGATCTTCATACCTAAATTTGTACATGGAACAATTTATTAATAAGAGAAAGATGGTATATATTCGTTGCAAAGCCAAAACTGAGTAGGCTATGTAACAGTAACACTAACATTAGAAATGTAAAGGCTAGCAAAACAAAAAAAAAAAATATAGGCTACCGGTATATATATATATATATAATGCGTCCCTCTTAGGCATAATTCGGGACGCTGCAAATGTTCTTAAAATGCGGGATGTCCCGCCAAATTCGGGACTGGTGGCAACGCTAATGTAACTTAAATTTTAAAATTAATGCAATTGAGGGGGTCAGCGCAACAGTGGTCTATCCCACATTTTTTTAGTTTAGAGAAAAAAGCAAGTTTAAGTTCTACATCTTAGTTTTTCATACAATTTGAAAAATGCACTTTTATTGGTAGTGGAGTGTTCTATGATGCTTGGTCAACTTAACTGCAATGTTACATAGTCTACTGTTCAGAGTATTCAGAGATATTATCAATTTTATGAGATGCTGCAACACTGTTTTCTTGGTTAGACCACTGTTGGCCTGACATTTATTTCAACTTGACAGAGGAGAAAAAATTATTTTAATAAATGTTGGATTTTTACATGCTTTAAAACGTTATTTTAAGAGGAATGGAGTTGTATTAATTTTATGTTTAAGTTCCAATGATTATTCAGTTCTACAGACGATGAAATAAATGAAAAAGCTCACTACCATTCTACCAATTATAAATGAACGGTACATATTTCTGAAGACCGTTAATAGTCTCTAGTTTCTTTGGACTTATTTATCATGGTTTCAAATTTTTTGGTTGCCCTCACACAAGAGGAATTCTGTTTCAGGGAACAGATTATTGACTTCAAGACTACCTACAGCAAACTTAATTTGTCCAAACTCTATATAAGAATAAAGTTTACCTCCAAGCCATGCAAATAGCATCACTAACTAATTTTCCGTTTCGGAGGGGTTAGACCACTGTTGCGCTGACCCCCTCAATTGTTCATATTTTATAGGGAGATCAAGATTAACAAAATATTACGAGCTGATGAAGCGAATAAACAAGAGGAAATTCTTTAAAAATAGAAGTTCATTGGAAATATAATTGTACCCATAAATCACCAAATTTAACAAAAATGCTTATCCCATTGAAATCATGTGATGTAAGAAATTGGTACATTTAATTTTTGAAAATATTTTATTTTATTAGATCGTATTTAAAATTTTTTGGTCATGCTCAGTCGTTTTTAAGGGCATATTTACTGTCATATTTCCCACTTTTTTAGGTCATAAACATCCAAACCCTACTTATGAGTCTTTCAGAATTACAAAATTACTGCAAATGGGTTATATGAACTTATTCACCATGCATTTAGCCTATTTTATATTCTAATTTGTAGCGTGAAACTCTAAATTGCATAAAAGAATGTGTAAAATTTCAGTCATAACATTTGGGACTTCCAAGTTTCGAGTCCTTGGCACATTTTAAAAGTTTTGAACTCTCTTCAAGGATTTAAAATTTATGTTTTGATCTATCTCTAATTCAGATACATGTTGTGCATGGTAAGTTTTATTTTAAAATTAATTGCATTAGTTTCACTTCCTTATTTACTGAATGTTTCTTAATTTTTTGTTCAACCACAGTGTGTCCAACAGTCCTTTTTTTAAAGGACTTTAATTGTCCTTTAATTGTCCTTTTTTTGAGTGAGTTGAGAACAGTTTCCAGAATTATAAATGAATTTTTATTTAACTAAACCTTTGTCCTTGATATTATTTTGTATGGAAGGGCAATGGTGAACTGTAATCTGAGCCTATATTTCCTAACATTGCGTATACTTAAGGGTCTTTGTGACTTTGCTTTGATAAAGTTACGAAGGACTTAAGTAGCATATATGCTTCCTTTCTTACATGGTTTTCGAAACATCCTATGGAACTAGGTACCCCGAGGTACCCAAGATGGAATCAATCATACTTCCTGTTTCTGCTTGACTCTCTATTTTTTTTTTCTTTCCAATGCTTGTTCTGTCCTTATAAAAATAAAAAACTGTGGGAGGAACAGAATGGCTATGAGGGGTGAAGAGGAAGCCATTTTGAAAAAAGAATATACTATTTCCTTTATTTAATAGATAATACATTAAAAAACTTAAATTTAAGCTGAACTTTTCCTCTAAAGAACTCTGTAGGTTTTCTGATTGTTCAGACTCTTATTCATGGTCCGTTTTCAGTTGATACAGATGAAAGCAGTGATAAAAACAAACTACCATATTGTAGTAGTAGTAGTAGTATCTAATGCCCAGACACTTGGATGATCTCCATTCATTTTCTGTACCATATTGTTATTAACGGTATATTAGTATAATGTGTTGTATTTAGCTTTGCCCCCCCCCCACACACCTTCCCCCTTTTCACTTGGTGTTTTTGTCCTTTATTTTAAAACTTTTCAGTTGGAAACACTGCAACTAATAAATATTACTAAGTAGCCTAGATATAAAGCTTTATCATTGTCATCCTGGGAGATATTACATAATACATAGGCTAATTATGACATTAGCTAGTCTCTATATTTATAAGGCAATAATATTTAAAATTAACTTCAATTCACCCATTAAAAACAACATGATCCACGCATACAATACAAGAAACAAAGACAATTTTGCAACTATCGGTCATAAACTGAAGTTATACGAAAAGCTTCCCATCTACACAGGGACCAAATTCTTTAGCTTGTTACCCAGATCTCTTAAAGAATGTCAAAACAATAAACAATTTTAAAAAAAGCTGTTTCAATATCTCCTGAATTGAGCGAACTACAGCATTGACGAATTTGTAGAAGCAAACAACCATAAATAACGTATGTTTTAGTGTTTCATTGTTTTACTGTCTTTCCTTAATGCCCAATTTAAGCTAGATTAAACTGCCAAACTTAGACTAAGCATATATGTCTGTAAATGTGCTGAGTGTATGTCGTTATGAAGATGGCAGATTTTGTTGTATATAGGATGAGTGTGTGAATGTTGCATGGTATGTTAAACTTTTGTTATTTTGTTTTCAGCTTTGAAAGTACATATGTATGTTTGTAAAAACACAATTTGACAATGTTCTGAAATGTCTTGACATTATGCAGAACAGCAATAAATCTTATCTTATCTTATCTTATCACCCAGACCACAAAACCTCCAGTGTGTGGCACACTCTAAAAGAATGCAGCATGGACCTGTGTTCAACCCATCTTCACCATCATCATAAGCTAATGTAAATAAATAATGTAGTATATGGTCGGTTGTTTAAACTCAAACTTCACTTACTTGTTTCTTCTCAAGAATCATGATTTCAATCAGCATCCTGATCATCCTCAGCTTGTGTCCGACTGTTTTGAATTTCAGTTGTTTGTCCTTGTGACTGAAATTCAAAACAGTCGGACACAAGCTGAGGATGATCAGGATGCTGATTGAAATCATGATTCTTGAAAAGAAACAAGTAACTTAAGTGAAGTTTGAGTTTAAACAACCGACCATATACTACATTATTTATAGTACCACTTCACTGTAAAAAATCCCACGTAATATATTATAATGTAAATAACTTTATTTAAAATATGGTATTCGGTTTGTGTTTGTGTATTATTTTGACCAATATGGCTGTTAATGCAGCATTATAAATATATTTTTTTATTTCTAGGTTGTAAATGCATTACACTATCTGTATTCCAAACTCAGAGTGATTCATCGTGATGTGAAACCTTCAAATATTCTTATTAACCGGAAAGGAGAAGTGAAGATTTGTGATTTTGGCATATCAGGATATTTAGTCGATTCGGTAGCAAAAACAATAGATGCTGGATGCAAACCATACATGGCAGTAAGTAAATATTCTAAATTATTCTTGAATTAAGTAACTTATGTCAAATATGAGGGTTGCTGCAAAAATCATGGCAATTTTTTTTTCTTTCCACGATAGTGTGGTTTGTGTAAGAAAACTTGAAATGTTGCCTACAGTCAGAAGGTCAGAAGAGATCTGTACATAATATTATTGCTGATCATCTGACATGTACGAGAGGCATACTGAAAGTTGTGAGCAACATTTTTCACAACCTTAATCTTTATTTGTAAATGAAACCAAGTATATCATCTCATTCTACAGACCTTTCTTTCACTTTTCCACATGGTCTCCGTTTTTTTGCACACATGTTTCCCTTTGTTCTGCAAGTCTGAAAATATCCTTGTGATAGAATTTTGTTCCAACTGCCCACAGATACTAACGCACTGCTTGCCGAATATCCTCCAGGAAAGAAGATCATCCTTCAACAGGATAATGCACGTCTGCATACTGCACGTGCCACTATGGAGCAGATCAGGAGATTTGGGTAGGAAACACTTCCACAGCCTCCCTACAGCCCTGACATGGCACCCTCCAACTACCATCTTTTTGGTTTTGTGAACGTAAAGATGCGAGGCCAACGTTACGAGACACTGGAGGATATTCGGCAAGCAGTGCGCTATGGGCAGCTGAAACGGAATTCTATCGCAAGGGTATTTTCAAACTTTCAGAACAATGGGAAACATGTGTGCAAAAAAACGGAGTCCATGTGGAAAAGTGAAGAAAAGTTCTGTACATTGAGATGATATACTTGGTTTCACTTACAAATAAAGATTAAGGTTGTGAAAAAAATGTTGCTCACGACCTTCAGTATGCCCCTCGTATATATATATAGTCATATATATAGTCATTTTCACAAAGGCACATATAGTTTAACACATGAAATACAACTGCAGAATAGCCAGAGACAGATTGACATGTGCAGCAACATTAATGCAAATAAATGCAATTTCAATCCAAGAGGTAAGGATACAACAAACTCATGAACATGTGCTAATGTTGAATCAGTAACATTGGCAATGTAGCCATGGTTACCATTGCACTGGTGCTGTAGTGCTCACTTGTTTTCCCGATTGCAGAGCTAATGTCAGGCCCCATCTCTCGAAAATCATGGTATAGGTAACGAATGCAACACTGAAAATAGCTAAAGATCACACACTTTATCCATTACTCTAAAAACAATCCATATCAAGAAGGCCTCGCTCAGTAAATTGAAGATCGCATCCTGTTCCCACTATTGCCACCATACCCAAGAAACTTCTCGTGGCAGCATTCTTGATCTACCATATATTTTTTTTTATCTGTTTACAACATATTATTCTGAAAATGGCAGAATTAAATCCAGGGACTTTAGAAGAACAGTACTGGTGTTGTGGAAATGGTCGATATAATGACAACCGAGTTAAAAGTGAAGATTCTTTAAACCAAGAAGTGTCAAGACAACAGTGAATAAATAAACCAAATAAATGAAATGGAAGGAAAAGAACTTAATGCGTTTTAAGCTGAATCTGTTGTTGGAGGAAAGAATAAGACGTTTTTATTATTTTGCTAGAAAGTTGTATTAAATACCTACAGACACTCGAGAAAGAAATTTTGTTATGTGAAAGTTCATATTCAAGTACATTAGAAATTCGTATTTTTAAACCGATTTTCTATATTCTGAAGACTGGGAGAGAGATTGTCAAAAGAAATATATTACTGAATTCATTTCTCCAGCAATATATTCTACTAGAATTTCTGTTTCGATAAAAATCTTTAGTTTAGTAGTAAGAGTTGAAAGTGCTACGAACTACAGTTAGTTTCATTCTGTACCAGCATGAAACTACAAATGTTATATTTTCTAGTAGTTGGTAGAAATTACTGTATTTTCCGGCATATAAGACGCACCGGCCTATAAGACCCACCCCCTTTTTTATACACATTTTTGAAGAATATAACTTTATTACTGATCATTATAATGAATTTAAAGTTATTCCTCAGGTTCACGAGCGACCCCTGGTGATAGTATTTTAAATATAAAGTAATACTGAGCTCTACGTAACTGTAATATTCCCACACTCTGCCAAGGAAACAAGAAAAAAATTGCATACCCGAATACTATCCGCCCCCGAATAATACCCGCACCCAAATTTTTCAGAAGGAAATTTTGAAAAATGTATAGGCCCAAATATATAATTATTTTGTCAGTTTTATCCTTAATTAAACAGTTATAATTAATAATACATATCAACATTACATTACATATCATAAAATCATATGATAGGCTAAAATAACATGCACGGTAACAGCCAGCCAAAATCTTGCCGTCTTAGACGCACAGCGTAAGATTTTCAACACTACTCTCAATTCAGCTGTTCAGCGGGAATCCACACGTGATGACGTGTGTCCAACCCAAGGTTAAAGTCGCATGGAAATTCACCGAACTTTCCCCGAATTAGTGGTTCTGCTTAGACGCCACTGCTAGAAAGTTGTATTAAATACCTACAGACACTCGAGAAAGAAATTTTGTTATGTGAAAGTTCATATTCAAGTACATTAGAAATTCGTATTTTTAAACCGATTTTCTATATTCTGAAGACTGGGAGAGAGATTGTCAAAAGAAATATATTACTGAATTCATTTCTCCAGCAATATATTCTACTATAATATCTGTATCGATAAAAATCTTTAGCTTAGTAGTAAGAGTTTAAAGTGCTACGAACTACAGTTAGTTTCATTCTGTACCAGCATGAAACTACAAATGTTATATTTTCTAGTAGTTGGTAGAAATTACTGTATTTTCCGGCATATAAGACGCACCGGCCTATAAGACCCACCCCCTTTTTTATACACATTTTTGAAGAATATAACTTTATTACTGATCATTATAATGAATTTAAAGTTATTCCTCAGGTTCACGAGCGACCCCTGGTGATAGTATTTTAAATATAAAGTAATACTGAGCTCTACGTAACTGTAATATGTACACTCTACCAAGGAAACAAGAAAAAAATTGCATACCCGAATACTATCCGCCCCCGAATAATACCCGCACCCAAATTTTTCAGAAGGAAATTTTGAAAAATCTATAGGCCCAAATATATAATTATTTTGCCAGTTTTATCCTTAATTAAACAGTTATAATTAATAATACATATCAACATTACATTACATATCATAAAATCATATGATAGGCTAAAATAACATGCACAGTAACAGCCAGCCAAAATCTCGCCGTCTTAGACGCACAGCGTAAGATTTTCAACACTACTCTCAATTCAGCTGTTCAGCGGGAATCCACACGTGATGACGTGTGTCCAACCCAAGGTTAAAGTCGCATGGAAATTCACCGAACTTTCCCCGAATTAGTGGTTCTGCTTAGACGCCACTGTTTGCTTGGCGTCTGTACAAGTAAAGCTTTGTTTCAGACTGGCGGACCATGTGAATAGGAAAGCATCTTCTTTGTTTCATTTTCCTTTCATTCCAGCTTCGCTACTGTTACACTATACTGTGGGGCTACTACAAAGCATCGTGTTATATTGAGCCGATATGGTATAAAATGTCGAAATTCAGATGAGAGGAGTCCAGTATTCAAATAAGTTATACCCACACCCCAGTTTTTCGTCCGCGATTTTTAAAAATATTACGCGGATAGTATTCGAGTATGTACGGGGTAACTCCAAATAGAGGAAATTTCCAGAAATAAATGTAATAAAAAACTGAGTATAGATGTATAAGACGCACCCCGTTTATCAGACCTATTTTCAAAGGAAGAAAGTGCGTCTTATACGCCGGCAAATATGGTAAGTACATTTGTATTACTAAACTTTATTTTGTTCAATTCATATACTTGACAAAGCCTTACATTTGGCTAATAAATCTTGAAATCTTGAACCCCTTCAAAAATGACGTTAATTCCAACTCACCGCCTTCTGCAATAGCAAATCTCTTATATTGCATGCAATATCAGTTCCCCTCACCCTTGCATTTTTTCACCTCAAGGTAATGTGTGTAGTCTATACTTTAATGCAAATGATGTGCATAGTCACTTTTGTTATTTTGTTTGGCACAAATTTATCAAGATTTCAGATTGTGGGAACTGCTATGAAACTGGGAAAATCTTTAAAGGGTATGCATACACCCCCCTCCCCCCCCCCCCGAAAAAAACTGTATATAATTATTATTAGTGGGAACTACACTGTGAAGTGGAATAAATGATCTTAAAGACATACTAATACTAATACTAACTCACGCTAAAGTGATTTTATCTTTAGATTTGTTTCAGAACTTAATTGCTCTAAATATGGTGTAGGCCTGGGTGGCACAGTTAGTATCGCACAGGCTTTCTTTGCCCGGCCCAGGTCGATGGCATTTATGTGTGCATAAATGTGTCAGGCCCCTCTCAGTAGATTTACTGGCATGTAAAAGAACTCCTGGAGAACAAAATTCCAGCAAACTGGTGACCGCCACAGGCCTAAGTTGCAGTACATTTCTATCGCAGGGTGTCTACAGGTCAAGAAAGTCCAGAAATCGAACACTAGGCCAAGAATGTCAAGAAAAGTCAAGAAATGGCACAGTAGGTCAAGAATTTGTAAAGAAGTAAAGTAAAGAAGAGAAACTTTTTTGCAGTCTCCTTTGATGAGAGCTTAAATAAAGTGGCTCAAAGATGTCAGATGGATTTTTGTGATTACGTTTTGGGATGAACAATCAAACACAGTGTCAACTAGGTACGGTACTTGATGTCAGAATTTCCTTGTCATGCTACAGCAGATGACTGGTGGATACTTTCACCAGGGGTATTTAAAGACTGGGGTTGTCACTTGAGGGTGTTATGCAAGTTGCAATGGACGGTTCCAATGTGAACCTAAAATTTTTGCTTGATTTGATGGAACATCTCAAAATTGAAGCAGATGACCCAGACCAGCCAGAAATTTTTGACGTGGGAACATGTTCTTTGCATATTGTACATGGAGCCTACAAAACTGCTCATAACAAGATTGGGTGGTCAGTTCATGAGTTTCTTTATTCTCTTTTTTTATCTGTTCAATGATTACCCTTCCACACAAGCAGATTACAAACACTTTTCTGGTTCCATAAGATTTGCTTTCAAGTTTTGTGCAATCAGGTGGCTGGAAAACTCAAAAGCCATTCCTAGGAAGTATGTGAGTGTTGTCCGAAAAAAGCCTCCTCAAACTAAGAACTTTGAAAATGTACAAGAGTTTCTGCGGGATCAGCTATTTTTTACCCTAAAATGCTGTAGTACTTGGTCAAGAAAATTTGTAAAATAGTCAAGAAAAGGTCAAGAAATTTGGATTCTCAAAACTTGTAGACACCCTGTATCGTTAAATGACCACATACCAACAAACTATTTAAATATGGTCAGAGGAAACAGGGAGTGTGTTTGTAGATGAAATATATAAGAAAGCAGAAAAATGTGACTACATAAATCAAATTGCTGATTTAAATAATGCTTGCACTCATGCACACACACACACACACACACAGACAAACCAAACAAACAGTGATTTTCAAATGTACTAGTACATGTCTAGATGGAAATCCTTAGTTGTGATAAAAATGCCTTATCGATAATACTTCCAGTGATCACAATAAGTTGCCTTTAGGCCATTTCCAAATGAATCCTTATTGTATGTCAAAAGTAAATTTCAGTTTATTTATGCATGTTATTTACTTGTGTACAGCCTGAGCGAATAGATCCATTGGGGAATCCTTCACAGTATGACATCAGATCAGATGTATGGAGTCTAGGCATCTCGTTAATTGAATTGGCAACACTCAAATTTCCATACAATACCTGGGGGACACCATTTGAGCAGTTGAAGCAAGTTGTTAAAGATGATCCTCCTAGGTTACCGACCGGACAATTTTCACCAGAGTTTGAAGACTTCATTAATCAATGGTAAGTAAAGTATGTACAAGTCAAGTAGATATAATATTTTAATCGGACTTCTTACAATGCAGAAACCCGTACGATTGGCTACATGGAGTTTCTGCATCACTGTGGCCCCTGCTCTAATTCCCGAGCAATCGGATGAAATATCTACACAAATAAAGCCACAAATGGTGTAATGTTTCAGGTTCTCGAGTTAAATTTGTAGGTTTAGGTCATGCTATAGACCTATGTTGTTCTTATTTAAGTTAATTGGACACCAGAAGATTGTAGGCCTATGTAAACACTAGTCAAAATCATACACTTATCACACTTCACACACTGTGAAGAAAAACTGAAGAACATGCTTTCAGTAAATAGGCCTAGGCATACCGGTACAATATTGTAAGAGCTGCAATTGCAGGCTTAGATCACATTGTGTCTTGTTCTCATTTTAGTTAAATGGGCACAAGAAGATTGTAGCCTATGTAGTCAACATCATACACTTAACATACTTATCACAATTATCAAATTTCTGCTTTTTATCTTTTTTTCTTCTGATTCTACTTTTCATTGTGCAATTTCCAATTTTCTTTCTTCTAGTTCCAGTTCCTTCTGTTATAGATTGCTATCAGCTTTTTGCTTTTGGTATAAAAAAAACTGAACTAGGCTTTTTTATTTATTATTTTGTATTTTTTATTTTTTTAAAAGTATAGATTCCCTCAGTCTTCTTTTTCTCATTTGAGTTAGATCTAAAAAACTCAAGTTGGAACCTTGGGCAGTCAGCTGATCATTGGAAGTGGGGTGAGGTTCTAGCTCTTTATTGAAGGTTAAATGACTGCTGTGTGGTGGGATGTCATCCACAATCACGTCATTGTTCATTTACTGATTATAGCACCAATACTGCACAATGCCTGTCTTCTAGTCCTCTCCTTCTTGAAGCTGACTAGACTCCCTTTTAACCAGTCCAGGCAACAAACGAACAATAGAAAAAATAAATCGTGTAGTTTTGAAATTTGGCAGAGTTGTCGGAGGGACTGTCCTGAACAACATACTAAAAGTCCCAGAGGGTGGGGGTGAGCGAGAGGCAGGGGGGTCCGCAGAAGGTCCCTTTTTTAGGTTTTTCGCTTATATCTAAACAATGGTGCATCATAGACGAAAAGTTGCTATATACAAAATTCAAGCTGATAAAATTTCCTACAAGTTTGATTCTACACATTTTTTTCGATTGCCAATGGTTTTCAAGATATCCGCCAGTGAAAATAGCAAATTTTCGAAAAAGCTCTTTTGCGTCGTGCATTTTGACACCTTCTAGCGCTTCAGCCCTTAGGTATACAGCAAGGCTCTCATGAAAGAAGTTGTAGGGAAACATAGGGAAACATCTCTGCCAAATTTCAAAACTACATGATTTTTTTCTCCCTATTTTTCCTTTGTTGCCTGGACTACAGTGTATTTCTCATTTCATGTACTGTGCTTGTACCGTGAACAGATTTTTAATAAATGCAACTTTAATGGTTGTGTAATATTTCTCCACTTGTTTCATGATGTAAATACACAATATACTGCTTAAATACAAAGAACTCCTAAATATAGAGAAAATGCAATGTACAGTTTTCTTTCAAAATCTCGAAATTTGTTCGAAACTTAAAATTGTTATAACTTTTGAACATATGAAGAAAAAATAACAAATGACTATACATTTTAAAGTGAATTTATTCCCTACAACTTCTTTTATGAGAGCCTTGCTGTATACCTAAAGGCTGAAGCGCTAGAAGGTAAAGTGTGTCCAAAAGCACGAGGCGAAAGAGCTTTTTTTTGAAAATTTGCTATTTTTGCTGGCATATATCTTGAAAACTATTTGGAATAGAAAAAATTTGTGGAATCAAACTTGTAGGAAATTTTATCAGCTTGAATTTTCTATATAAGAACTTTTCCTCTACAATGCACCATTGTTTAGATATAAGCGAAAAACCTAAAAAAGGGACCTTCTGCAGGCCCCCCTGCCCCCCCCCCCCACCCTTGGGGACTTTTAGTGTGTTGTTCAGGACAGTCCCTCCGACAACTCTGCCAAATTTCAAAACTAAGTGATTTTTTTGTTCTATTTGGTGTTTTTTTACCTTTATTGACTGCACTGTAATTGCATTAGACAATATCTGAAATTATTGCCATCTCCTTCCAAAATCTCGGGATCATCATAAGGATTTGAACCAATAACCTCACGCAGGAGAATCAAGTCGTTATTTATGTTAAAGCGAAGTCTTTCCTGTTTTTCGGGATTCATGTCTATTACCATAAAGCTTCATGCTAATCATTCCGAAATAATGTGTCACCTTATCAGATACAGTGAAATCTCCGTACAACGATTACCGATATAACGATAATACTCTTTATAACGTTAAAATATTTTGGTCCCGGCATACTTTCCATTAAAATAATGTAAAATTCCCCTCGGTTTTACGATACTCTTAATAACGATAAACCTCCCGACTACGATTACATTTAGAATCCCCGTAAATACATTTTCCTCGGTACAACGATAAAAATAGATCGTGAAAGTCCAAATCATGAACTCCCCCGCCTCGATTTAAGGGTGGAATCGCCTTCCTTGACCTTGATCGTGCTTCACCCTCGCTCAAGTGCACAATGGAGTAAACCAGTTGCCTGGTCGCCAGTCAGTGCCTGCACTGCACGGCAAGTTTGTTTGGTGGTGTTCGCGTATTGTTGTGCTTCTCTGTCAGCATGGCTTCTCGCAAACAAATTAGTATGCAGCAGAAATTAGCTGTAATTAAAGACATTGACGCAGGCATGAAACAAACTGCAGCATCGAAAAAGTACGGGCTTTCGGAATCTACGGTGTCGACTTTCTTAAAGAAAAGGAATGAGATCGAGGAAAAACTCAATTCAAATGCCGTGGATCCTACTAGAAAACGAAAGAAAACGGCAACATTTATTGACTTGGATGCTGCAACCTTGGAATGCTTCAATGAAAAAAGAACTTTAAACATTCCAATAAATGGACCGTTGATTTGTAGTCAAGCTAAGAAGTTTGCTACCATGCTTGGTGTGGAGGACTTCAAGGCTAGCAATGGGTGGCTTGTCCGCTTTAGAGACCGCCATGGCATAACTTTTAAGTTAATTCAATGGGAAGAGAAATCTGCACCAACAAATGACGCAAATCTCTGGTACAGTAATGAAATGAAAAAAAATTACTGAGAAATATTTGCCAGAAGATATTTATAATGCTGACGAGACTGGGATGTTTTACCAGCTTCTTCCTGAAAAGACAATGTGTTTGCTCATAAGTTAGTGTAATAATTTAAGGGTGGAGTGAATACAGTAAAGTATAGCAGTTCTTGTGTAAAAATTCTTTATTTCCTTAAATACTTAAAGCATTTCAATTATTGAAGTTGTTTCCTACATATACTACCAATATTTGAACATTTTTTGTAAATTCTCGATATAACAATATCTCTCTCTACAACAATATTTTTTTCTGGTCCCTGCGAAATCGTTGTATCGAGATTTCACTGGATAGCATCACAGCAAACTGGCGCATACACAGAGCATCAAACACGTGACTTTACATTTACGGTAACTCAACGTAAGGTGAGCAAAAACTCTCTAATGTGAATGGTGTGACTTGAGTCCATTTTCGATGACGTCTGCCAACACTTTAATAACGTCCAAATGGTTTCATTTTTTTTCAATATTAGACCCCTGTTACCTACTAGGGTTCAAGGCACCAACTGGATGCAAAGGATGTGACTTGTCTCCTGATTTTTACACAAACCCATTTTACATCTCTTCTTCATGTGAACAAGTAGGCAGACTAGCATTTTTTTGTACAGTTACTCAAATGAAACATGATTGTTTCTTTTATAATAATTACAATTTGAGTTGAACTCAGACACTTATGCTTCACTTACCAACTTTTTGGTAGAACATGTTTCAAGGACCCTTGTCCCCATCCTCGGATACGTGTCCAACTGACAAATCCTGCTTTTGAAGGTCATGAAGTGTCCCTGGTGGTGGTTTTATGAACTTCTTGATGAGGTTCTCATCCTCTGGTATTTCGAAATTCATGAGATTACTATCAAATTTTTTTTTATGTAGATCCTCTCCCAGATGTCCAGTTCTTTTGGTTTGCTTACTGATTTTAACAATTTTGGTTCTCTACAAATTCTGTGGTCATTTTCCCAAGAATGCGTTGCAACGGCCAATTTTTCCAACTGACAATTTTTAAGGTTTCTCATGTGTTCTTTAAATCTAGTCTCAACATTTATTTTTGTTTTTCCTATATAAATCTTGCTGCAGTTAGTACAATTTATCTGATAGATCCCTGATTTCTTTCCAGTAGGTATATCATCATTCTGTTTGGGTTTAATCAAATTTTTTATGCTGAATCTGTTGTGAGTGGCCAAAGTTATGTTATGATCCTTGAATATTTTTTGAAATTTCGGTGTTGCCCAGGGGTGGTGAGTGAACCTTTTGAACTTTGTTTTTTCTCTTTCGGTAGACAATGTAGTAATTTTTCTTATATCTTTCTGTTTTTCAAATTTGGCTATTTTTTTTATCTATTAGTCTTTTGTCGAAGCCATTCATTTTAGCAGTTACTAGTATGTGATTGTATTCATTATTGTATTCTTCAACTGTAAGGGGAATGTTCACCAATCTGTGGGTCAGGCTATTGAACACTGCATGCTTATGTGGTATGGGGTTATGGCTATCTGCTTTGATGTAGTTTTCTGTATGAGTGGGTTTCCTGATTATTCCAAATTCTAATTTGCCATCTGTTCTTTTTATCTTCAAATCCAAATTATTAAGTGTTTTTTCTTTCTCAATCTCGACTGTGAATTTTACAGAATTTTCTTGTAGATTTAATAGTTTGAGTGCATCATCAATTTGCTTTTCACTGACCACAGCAAAGACGTCATCCACATATCTATACCAATGTTTGAAAATGTATGGGAAAGACTCTGTCATGTGAGTTTCAAAGTGACTCATGAAAAGGTTTGCTAGAAATGGTGATAAAGGATTGCCCATCGTTAAGCCTGATTCTTGCTGGTATAGTTTATCATTGAAAGAAAAGAAATCCTGATCTATGCAGACTTTTGTGAGTTTTTCATATTCTTCTATTGTGTCCTTTTCTAAGCCTATATCTTTCAGCCAATTTTGCAGGTAAGTCATTACTTTGTCTTTTGGTATGCTGGGGAACAAAGATTTTACATCGAAAGAAACCAGTCTGTCTTGAGGAAGCAGTCCTATGTCTTCAATTTTTTCTATTAATTCTAAAATTTTTTCTATTAATTCTAAAATTGAAGACATAGAACTGCTTCCTCAAGACAGACTGGTTTCTTTCGATGTAAAATCTTTGTTCCCCAGCACACCAAAAGACAAAGTAATGACTTACCTGCAAAATTGCCTGAAAGATATAGGCTTAGAAAAGGATACAATAGAAGAATATGAAAAACTCACAAAAGTCTGCATAGATCAGAATTTCTTTTCTTTCAATGATAAACTATACCAGCAAGAATCAGGCTTAGCGATGGGCAATCCTTTATCACCATTTCTAGCAAACCTTTTCATGAGTCACTTTGAAACTCACATGACAGAGTCTTTCCCATACATTTTCAAACATTGGTATAGATATGTGGATGACGTCTTTGCTGTGGTCAGTGAAAAGCAAATTGATGATGCACTCAAACTATTAAATCTACAAGAAAATTCTGTAAAATTCACAGTCGAGATTGAGAAAGAAAAAACACTTAATTTTTTGGATTTGAAGATAAAAAGAACGGATGGCAAATTAGAATTTGGAATATTCAGGAAACCCACTCATACAGAAAACTACATCAAAGCAGATAGCCATAACCCCATACCACATAAGCATGCAGTGTTCAATAGCCTGACCCACAGATTGGTGAACATTCCCCTTACAGTTGAAGAATACAATAATGAATACAATCACATACTAGTAACAGCTAAAATGAATGGCTTCGACAAAAGACTAATAGATAAAAAAATAGCCAAATTTGAAAAACAGAAAGATATAAGAAAAATTACTACATTGTCTACCGAAAGAGAAAAAACAAAGTTCAAAAGGTTCACTCACCACCCCTGGGCAACACCGAAATTTCAAAAAATATTCAAGGATCATAACATAACTTTGGCCACTCACAACAGATTCAGCATAAAAAATTTGATTAAATCCAAACAGAATGATGATATACCTACTGGAAAGAAATCAGGGATCTATCAGATAAATTGTACTAACTGCAGCAAGATTTATATAGGAAAAACAAAAAGAAATGTTGAGACTAGATTTAAAGAACACATGAGAAACCTTAAAAATTGTCAGTTGGAAAAATCGGCCGTTGCAACGCATTCTTGGGAAAATGACCACAGAATTTGTAGAGAACCAAAATTGTTAAAATCAGTAAGCAAACCAAAATAACTGGACATCTGGGAGAGGATCTACATAACAAAATTTGATATTAATCTCATGAATTTCGAAATACCAGAGGATGAGAACCTCATCAAGAAGTTCATAAAACCACCACCAGGGACACGTAGCCGAGGATGGGGACAAGGGTCCTTGAAACATGTTCTACCAAAAAGTTGGTAAGTGAAGCATAAGTGTCTAAGTTCAACTCAAATTGTAATTATTATATTATAGTTGCTTCACTGTATATGTTCCATCATTTTTTAAAT